>CM036596.1:6385000-7635000 GCA_020745705.1 Hemiprocne comata | reverse complement strand
ATTTGCACAAAACAAAGCTCTCCGCTGACTTCTACCTGCTTCATATTGTTCATTCTTAAGTCTTGATGTTTCTTCCTCATGTACCTGATCAGTCAGTTCCTTCTTAATTAAGGCTATTCTGCAGTTCACCCAAACCTTTCTAGATTTCCTAATTTCTTGCATTCTTCTGCTTTGCACTCTGTGGCTTTTTACAATCTGCCCACTGTGTTTATATAAATTTTCTGAATAGACATCTGCCAAATGTCCTCTTGTCCTTTTAAAACGAACAGGTTTTACAGTGATTACACACTAGCACTAAACATAGATATTGTGCCTTATTTCTTTTAGCATATTTGGATTCTAAGTTTTGTTTCTGAGGTATAAGAATATGGTTTGAGGCCTGTATATTTTAAGCATCCTAGTACTGTGAAAATTAACCATGGGATCTTTCTCTTCCGTAGCTCCCTTTGAAGGAATAGCTAAACTTGATCATTATTCTATATAAAACTTTTTTCTTTTTCCTGCTCAGGTGACAAATGCTCATCAAGAATCCTTAGAGAATCATGTGCGAGTGCAGGCTGCAGCCTTAGATAGCTTTAGTGAAATGAACAGCTCCTTGACATCAGCATCAATAGACTTGCAGGTACATTTTAATAGCTGTTTCACAGCTGACAACTGCCTTTTCTGACATAGATTTGAAAGCATACATAAAACATGGATGACAAATACTGATTCTAACACTAAACAATACCATAAAGGACTGTCTTGGATATCTAAGGCAGGGATACTAAGGGGGAAAAAATTCCAAGACTTGTGTTTTTTAAAAATAGCATATAATAAAGACATACTGATTAGCAAAATAATGCCACTAGTCATGTCTTTATGAAATTACCTAAGGTAAAAATGTGATTTGTTCTATATTCTGCGAAGTGGCACATCTCCTGACTGATTCCTACCTTCACTGGTTAACAGAAATAGAAGTGGCATGTTTGGATGCTAAACATTTGTAAGACTTTACATACCTGTGAAATGCAGGGGGAGAGAGAAAGTGGGAATTAATTTTCTGTTTTAAAGACTTCAAAATTCCTATGTATCCAAGCTGAACAACTTAATCTTCCTGCTTTCCTGTATGTCAGTTTTGCTGTCTAGTGCATTTAATATGTATAGCACGACTCCTGGAGAGAAGAAAGGAAGATTGTTTGGAGTAGGATTCATACTGAAATGTATCCATGTTTCTTTCTTTTTCTTATAGTGTTCCAGGACTTGAGCATGTTCCTCATGGAAATACCTTCTAGCAGACTAAATACAACAAAAGCCATAATTTTAAATGTTAAAACTTGCAAAACTGTTCACACTTGATTGACATATCAAGAAACTTTTAAATGTTCTGTCTGTTCCATAATCTCTTGACTGTATTAGTTCACCAAATAATTTGTGATTTTTAATATGTGGGTTTGCCTCTTTCTCCTAGAAAACTCTAGTTGATGTTACACTGGAGAACACTGACATAAGAGAACAAATAAGGAATTTAAAACATACACATGAACAATCTATGGAAAAGCTGAGAGAGAAGCAAAAGCAACTGGAAACAGCACAAATTGAAAATCAGTTACTGAAATTAAAGGTGTGGTATATAAACTCCCCTAAAAATATTGCACAGTAAGGACATTAGGAATATGGTAAATTAATTCCTTGGCCTTATCTGTAAAGGGTTCTTCATTCTTTATGCCTTCATCATTCCCTAGAGCTGACGTATTCCAGTGAACCAATACTGTTTTAATAACAAAGAATCTCAGCTGGCAGCAGTCTTTCCATAACATGGGATGACCATTCAGGGATGTTGGTAGGTGAAAATTTAAACCATTATATGGTTACTAGGGTCCATTGCTGTAATTTAAGGAATATTACAACTCTAACAGTCCTATAAGAATTCCTTGGTGTTAAATTTGTTTATTTGGTATTGCACAATTTTTAATAGATAATCTGTTACATTTTAGGAGCATGTGGTCAGCAGGTATGTGCTCTAACAGCAAATGTCTATAGAGAATTAAGCTATTTCTTTCAGAGGAACACAAGGAAATAAAATGCAGACTGGAAGGTTTTGTATGCCAGAAGGCTTGACCATTTTCTCCCCTCATCTGCCAAATGTATTCCGTTAATCTCATTTGCAAAAAACCCAAGCCAAAACAAAATCAAAACACCAACCAAAAAACTCTTCCTCAGAGGAAACCTTTGTCCTTCTCATAATTGCACAAAATAGACTAATGTGGATATAGTACTTTATCAGAATTTTCCCTGTGAAATTGAGGTGACTGCTGGTTTATTAATGCTTTGTTTTGTCAGAGAAGATGTTTCTTTTTGGCTTTTTAGTGACTTGCATTCATGCCTAATGAGTGATTAAACGAGAAAATATTAATGTGTGTATTTCAACTTCATGTTCTAATTTCATAGTGAAGCTTTACAGGCTAGAAAAGTAACTGTATTGTTACCTGGTGTTGTCAGCAGGAAATAAAAAGAGGGAAAAACAATTAAAATAAGAAAGCAAAGCTGATGCAATTAAGATTTTAAAACAGATATTTTGACTTTACTACAATCTTAAGGACATGCACCAACAAGTCAGGGAAAAGGTATGTCTGCTTCAAAGGGCAGAGAACTGCAGGTTAAGTGCCAGTTCAACTGAATGCTTAAGGATTTGTTTATCTTCAAGCATGTCAAGGTCGGTAGAATACATGCCTGGCCTTAATGAGGAAAAAGTTTAAATTTTGCCCTCAAACTTGCAGTAGTATTACAGAGTTAGTGGATAAAATACCTCTTTGCTGTCTTTGAAAGTTAAACATAAAATTGTAAATCAAAGATGCCAAGACTTTATTCCAGGGGTGAATGTAAGAGGATGTTGTGGAGTCTGGGAGGCTAGCAATTGAAAAGCAGCAACTACCATATGCCATGATCATTTTCTGGATAAGAGAGCACACCCACGTAGCTCATTAAGTAGCTTCAGTTTTTTCATACAATCATAACAATAACTGAAGTTGAAGATGTTGCTTAAGAGTACTTTAATAGATGCCCTGATGTGTCTACCTTTTTTATGCTTGTTTTTTACTGTCCTTGTTGCTCAAGTTATGAGCAAGGAATGACAGAGAGACAGTGCCAGAGATCACAGAATCATAGAATCACAGAATATGCTGAGTTGGAAGGGACCCATCAGGATCATCAAGTCCAACTCCTGTCCCTGTGTAGGGCACCCCAAGAATCACAGCATGTGCCTGAGAGCATCATCCAAACGCTTCTTGAACTTAGGCAGGCTTGGTGCTGTGGCCACTTCCTTGGGGACCCTGTTCCACTGCTCAACCACTCTCTGGATGAAAAACCTTTTCCTGATACCTAAACTAAACCTCTCCTGATTCAGCTTCCTGCCATTTCCCCGAGCCCTGTCATTGCTCACAGGAGTGAAGAGATCAGTACCTGCCCCATCTCCTCCCCTCCTGAGGAAGCCATAGACTGCAGTGAGGTCACCCCTCAGCCTCCTCTTCTGAAGCTGAATAATCCAAGTGACTTTAGGCACTCCTCATAAGTCATCCCTTCCAGACCCTTCACCAGCCTCGTGGCTCTCCTTTGGATGCCAGTTCAGTGTATCTTAAGGACTCCAGGTTTTGACTGTTGGCTTTTTCTGAATGATATGGTCCTTCCAGGCTTCCCACATTGTACTGAAACAATTTAGCTCTGGTCCCTTCTACAAAGTGCAGGTTACTACCCCTACCCCAGTGTTAGTCTAGGTGAGATGCCAAAGAGGGCAACTACAGTACAAGTGAAATCCTTCAGAGCTCAGTCTCTTTTATCCTACAGGGTAGTAAAACAGCTTGTTCCCACTGTGCAAGATAAACACAAGGGTTTAATAAATTTTTCAGTCCTTGAAATAAAAAAAAAACAACCCAACCCCCAAAACCGTAATCATCAGAACCAGCTACATTGTAGCTGTATAAACTGTAGTGATCAGTAGGGAACACAGTATTGTTCTCCCAGATGACAGTATATTCCTCCTTTTCCTAGACATTTTTGTAGCACCCAGAGCATATCACTATAACCTTGTCTGATTTACAGTGTCTCTAGTAAGAAAAGTAAGTCCTGGACTAGCTATTTTACTTTGGTTTCATTGGGGTGTATAGAGTAGATGGGTTTAAGCTGTGAATATACGATCTAGTTTTTAATCACCAAAGGTGTGGTTCAGTGTTTTGAGGCAACATAAGGGGGAAATCCTGTCTCTGAATTACCATTCCTGCCCTCTTCCCATGGCAGTAGTAAAGTTTCTGATCCTGTGGTTAAAAATAAACCCTTCCACACCCCTAAGTATATGAATTTCAAGTCTGATTGTTCCCTGATCTGCTTTGCTCATTGGTCACCCCAATTCTTGTGTCCACACAGAATGTGAAAAAGCATGAGAGAGGAGGGGGAAGGTACAGCTGTGTCTTCTAGTTAACAACACATACTTTGGTCCAGCTTAAAGTACTTATTGCTTTGAGTGTTCATGGTCATTCAGAAACAGGAGCTGAGTCTAGAGCATCTCTAATCAATGCTTCTGTAAAATGGGGGGAGGCAATATCTTTTCAGTGGGGATGAAACCAGGTAACTTGGAGGCTATTATGGAAGGGCTCAGTAAAGACACATAGCCTGGTCTTGGATAAGCAATGACTAGTTAAATTCAGACAACATGAAACTTGATGAAATGGTAACTTCTGCAAATTTGGATGGCCTGTATAGTGGCAGTGTTGTGAATGAAAATCTGCTTCAGCAGTTATCAGATCTGGAACAAGGTGGAGCTGAAGTTCAAAGTGTTATTCTCACATCATGTGAACTCCATTTCTCCTTCTGTCAGCATTGCTGTACTTACTAACAGGTCAACTGTGACTTTCATCCTTTCCCCTCTCACAGGTGGAATCATCGCAAGAAGCAAATGCTGAAGTCATGAGAGAGATGACAAGAAAACTGTATAGTCAGTATGAGGAAAAAATGCGAGAAGAGGAGCAGAAACATAAAGCTGAGAAAGAAATCCTCCTTGTACGTGTACCACCAGTCTGCTGCTTAGCTTGGGTGCCATTTCTCAATCACTTAATCCTCCAGAGTTGACATGTGTTTCTTCACACCTTTCTCAGTGACTAGTCATGCCACAGTTACTAAGCTTTCCAAGCTTTTGGAGTTGTAGGGCTGAGAATAGAATGTGTTCAAACTCAGGAAGAGTAATGATTATGTAGATTGCAAAATCTGAAATGGAGTAAATTGGGTTTTTTAACTTCTAATTCTCTAGAAAAAAGGAAAATACAATGTCTAATTTTAGTTCTAGTTTGAGAAGGGGAGGAGAAACAACTTCCTTGGTTGCTACTGGAGCAGAAGTTTTTCCTGTCCTCTGGTTTTCCTCCACCCTCAAGTAAAACCTTTCTATGAGTAGTTTGTCATTGCATTTTTCTAACTGATAAAGCTAGATAATGACTGAGATTGAAGGTAGATTCCCCACTCTCTGTTCATATTGTTTTGTATGTAAGGAAAATAAAATGCTGAACATGCCAAACATTGGTGTACAAAATACTGTCTTCTGCAATAGCATATTTTCCTTACGCTGTTACTTCACGGCATCCTCAGAAGGGAAAACAAATATCTGAGAAATGGGTAAAAGTTTTTCTCTGATTTTCATAATGATACTTTACAAATACCTCTGCAATTCAAAGTGCCCCAACTATTTTATTCTATACAGTTCACATTTAGGGTCAGAATTATTCCAGACTTCTGGGCAGATGTAGTGAAAAGCTTTGAGTTCTGCTTAAAAGCTATTAGCCTGGTCTGTGGTGTAAAAAACCATAATAAATCCTGATTAATATATTGTATGTTAATGTGACTGTAAATACTCTTATTTGAAGGAAGAAACAAATCGGCTTCTGAAGGCCATTGAAGAGGCAAATAAGAAGATGCAGATTACAGAAACAAGCATACAGGAGAAAGACCAGAGAATTGGGGAGCTGGACCGGCTGATTGAACGCATGGAAGAGGTATGAGAGTTAGTTGAGTGCTGCCTTTGAAGGAAATACCAAAGTCCATGGTGGAAATTTGAACACTTTTAAATTTTTTATATATGTCTGCTACTCCATTCCCTTCTTGGTGAAATACCAACACCATTGCTGTTTGCATCTTAGTTACTTATTGTATCCCTATAAGTAAATGGACTTGGACTACTATAGAGACACTGTGATGAAGTGGTTCTTCTATGTTTCTGCTGGTCTTTAGAGTCAGGGCTGCCTAAGGTGTCAAAATTTATCTAATAAATAAGCCATTATTTTAAGGAAAGAGTTTAAAAAGAGCATTCAGACTTCATTCGGTGTGCAAGGTCTCCTAAGCCTAATGAAGTAGTAGTCATAAATGATCCAAAGTCTCTTAGAAATGCTGTTGGTAGGTGGTCCACTAAAACATCCACCAGAATATTTTGAGGAGAGAAGGAAAAATAATTTTTAGTGCCTTTTAATACGAACTTAGGTTCTTCCTTTCCTGCTAGTATTAAAGAATTATTAATTATTCCTCTCCCTGGCTAAATATTACCTACCAAACTGTAACTGAGAGCACTTTTTTGACAGTTTACTTTTAAAGCTCTGAGAGACAAAAATGCTTAGAGACTTTTATCTCTTGTGACACTTGCA
Source organism: Hemiprocne comata (assembly GCA_020745705.1). Classification (NCBI taxonomy): domain Eukaryota; kingdom Metazoa; phylum Chordata; class Aves; order Apodiformes; family Apodidae; genus Hemiprocne; species Hemiprocne comata. Next base: position 7,628,344 of record CM036596.1, on the reverse strand, counting down.
GTACTACTGTAAAACTAGTTGTAGCAGTTTTTGCATTGCTTCTTTTTATTTCCTGGTTATCCTTCTTCGTTTTTATGGACTTTGCTCCAGGGCAAAGCTCAGAGTAGTAGTCAGATTATTACTAGTTTATTATTAGTTTAAAGTATTGTTAAGCCTTAGAGTATCACAGGACATCTCCTGAGTCTGAATCTCATTTGTTGAACCTTTTTGGATATCTGAAAAAGCTTTCTATCTTTTGTCTCAGTTATGGTGAAATTTCCTCTTCATTTTCTGGTATAATTCACCTAGTTCAGAGTTAATGTTATTGTTTAGTCCTTAGACTGGATAGTGTTACTCTAAATGGTGTAAAACAGACTTACAGAAGACTCCAGTGCTCCTGAATGTACTTTAGCATTTCTCATTTAATTCAATAGCAGGCATCTTTAAAGATCTGTGCCTAGCTATTTAAAATAGGAAAGTAGAGAGTATTCTAAGTAAGGAAGGAATAAAATACTCTGTTTCTACAAGTGAAGTGTCTTTTCAGCAACTTCAGTTTAGTATAGTAAATATTTATTCCTGAGAAACAGATTTTTATAAGCCAGTCTTGTTGGCTTGGCTGGTTAGTCAAACATGGATTTGTATTCGCCCTTTTTGTCTAATGCTTGCAAATCTATTAGTAGAACTAGTGATTACACTGAGAAATCATTCAGCTTAAGATGCCCCTTTAGTAGCTCCATTAACTTCATCTGGTCTTCAGACTTATAAGTATTATGCAGTGAATAAAGGATTGCAATATAGTTCTCAAGTACAGATTAGTATCTTCAGATTGGTTATTTTACTTGCTCTTATCTGGCTGATATGTCCAGAGTAACACGGAATGCTTCTGTTAAATTCCCACTAAAGTGGATAGCAGACTCCTCTGATAATTTATGTTGACTTAGTCCCCAAGTCATCATAGATCTTCACAAACACTCTGCTGGTGGACATCTAAAAGTAAAGAGAGATATTAGGGAAGAAAATAGAGCAATACCTTATATCTCAGCCTTGGATTAAGAGATCTTTTTGGAGGGATGACGTGGAAAATTTCACATTGCTGTAGTTAAAGATTGTGATGACTCATCTTTTTATTAAATAAAAAATCAGTTTCAAGTACAACTGTACATCTTCAAATAGGAAATTGAGAACTGATCTTGTTTCTATACATAGCTGGGAATTTGATGTTACTGTTATGCATTCTGTGTTCCTTGGCTATACGAAAGGCATGGATTTTGTTTAATCTGTTTCTATTTTAATTTCATAAATGATCTTTTGAATTGCAATGAAATATGCTTTAGGAAGCCTTTACATTTTGACACATGGAGAACTGAAGGTTAACATTTCTTGCTTAGGAACGTCACCAGCTGCAAAAACAACTTGAACTAAATGAAATACAAATATCTGGAGCAAAATCTGAAAATAACTCCGACAGTGAAAGGTGAGATATGTCTTGTCTGTGGAACTTCTAGCATTGCTAGGAAACTTCAGCAGCTTGTGCTTTTGTTTTTGAAGACACCTGAATTTTGCTTTTTCTACCTTTAAAACTGCAGTTTGGTAGGGATCTTCCATCTGAATGAAGTTTATTTACAAATAAAATATCAAGAGGATTAACTTTTGTAACAAAAGCCACTTTCATGCACCTTTCTTGAAAAGTCGTTTGCAGACATGCAGAGTTAGGCACTTTAGATGGAACAAGTTGTGATGTATTTGTAGGTTGCATTTTTCTTAAATGTACGCTCCCAAATTCAGTACGGTATGACCCTGACTATGAGGACTTCCATTTTTCCTTCCAGACTGCTCAATGCAGTTTTAAAAGAAAAGACCTTTTGTATCATGTGTTAAACTGTAGGACATCTGCTTCAAAAAGATGAATTCTTGAAGAGAGGAAGAGTTTTGTATGTAACTGCCAGAGATGTCTGGTTTTGTGTGTAAAAGAAGGTGGGGGATATATTTGAGGGTTGGAGGGGAAGGTTTACAGATGTGGTGCAAATTAACATATGCACTTGAACAAAATGAAGATGTAGGAGAAATCTATCTTCCATGTGTAGCATCACAGTGCAGAAATAAGCTGTGAAGTCATCTGGGGAAAGTAAGGGTGATGTTATTGGCAGTGAGACCTCTGTGAATGGTTGTTTGCAAAAGCATGAAGCTAAAAGACAGATCTAACGGTTTAGTGGCACCTGGATGTGCTGTTTCTGCCCACATGTGGCATGTGCCTCCATTGTGACGACTTTGAAACTGACAGAGCACTATGACCAGGCAAAAGAAAGCTTCAAGCAAAGCCAGAGGCAAAATTTCAAGAGGAATCTCTCCAGCACTAAAATAGCGTAACTGCCATTGGAGATAAAATTGCATCTGCCACTCAGAGGTTTATATGACACTACTTGAGTAGCTAAAGATTAATTATAAGTAGAGACTGTATAACTGTACTTGATTACTACTTATATTTCTGTGGCACCCAGAAATTCAGTGTTAAGGTTTTGGCATCCTGCTGCTCTGTAGGAAGCATAAGCATAAAAGGAGGGCCCTGCTGAGAGCATCTTAGTGCCTAGTTGTATTGATCTGTCACCAACTTACCCAGTTCAGTGCAATAGGAGTTTTTCAGAGCATCCTGTTAAAGTAATAATTTAAAGTGAACAGATGTTTAATTCAACACAGAATAAGGAGTTAAAAGGTAATTGCTTTCTTCCTTTACTTCTGGATAACAGATATCTTCATGCTTCAGTGAATCCTGCCCTGTCCACCCAGCATGTAAAGTTATGCTGCAGTGAAGAGGGTAAAGGCAATGTTCAGGCAGGAATTTGTGCAATGCAAACAAGCACACAGTTGCAGTCTGTGCAATGCAAGCAATGAATCTGTGTTCAGATGCCAAAATATGTTAAGTTCTCTTTACCCTCCTGTACCTGAGCAGACACTTGAGCTCTGCATGAGGAAGGATCTCTGTTCCATTGCTGCATTGCTATCAGTGCTTAAAATTCTGAATTTTTCAATGAGAGACCATATAAGTATTACAATTGCCATCAAAATGTAAATTGCAGTTTTGTGAGACCTCAATATACAGGATTGAGAAACCTGCAGCAACACCTTGATTTTTTGAGTCCTTGTCAAAGTCCTGCAGTTACACTTCTGAGGAGTAATTGACTAGGAGAGACCCTTTCTGGGAGCAGTGGCACACAATTCAGTCACTCACTGGAATCATGTCATACAGTTTGCCATCTGCTCCGTTGTCTTAGAATGGTTGTTCTATTTGTAGCTTCAACAGTTTCTTCTGTGCACAGAACAAGACAAAAAAAGCCTTTTTGTTTTTTATTCCCTTCCTCCTCTTCTCAAATTCTGTCCAGTCCTGAACCTAGGAGTACAGAATTTTATTTTTTAAGCAATTGATTGCTTTCTTTGAAGAACTTCAATAGTTGTACATTCATATAAAAATCAAGGCTCCCATGGCCAATATGCCAAAAACTTATTAAAAAGCTTCCCTCTTCTTTCTTTGCATATTCTAAAACTACTTTTCTGGCAAACTGTCAAACCAGCTTGTGGCAGGAGTTCTGTGAGTGTTCAATTTCTGTGTTAAACAGATTTGAAGAAATGCAGAATCTGTCTAAGAGTCATACATACAAAAGTAAGACATCTGTAACAACTGCTGCTGACTGTTGATAAGTTAGTAGTACTCCAGTTAGCATTCTGCTACTGTTGGCAGATATGCCAAGTCCTTGACTCAAGGCTTTCCTGTAGTAGGAGAGCTTTTAAAAGGATGCCAGCAGATGTGCTTCCTGGCTTTTATTTAGTATATATTTCCAAAACGTTTGCAGGTGGTAGTAAGTCAGGATACATGTGTCTTTCTGATGATAAAGATCTAGTTGTCTAAATGCCTTTCACCTCAAGGAAGACCAGACATCTTAAGGAAGTGAGCTTTTTCACATTGCCAGCACTTCAGGCTCTGAGTAAGCACACCAGTATGCAAGACAAAGGTGAGTTAACTTGGGTGGAGACAGCCACTTTGACTTACCATTAAAATGTACTTTGGACAAATTGATATCTGTCGGTGGAATTTGACTTCCCTACTTCTTGAGTAGTGTTCCTGATATATGGGGGGATTGTGGGGTTGTTCTCATTTGGCTTATACTGCACAGCTCCCAACTGACATGCTTAATTCTGCCTTGTTCTGCCTAGGTCACAGCATCTGGAGGAGGTGGCAGCTAGCCTAAGAGAGCGAATCAAACATCTAGATGATATGGTCCACTGCCAACAGAAGAAAGTCAAGCACATGGTTGAGGAGGTGAGATCTAGCAAAACAATTTTGAGTCTTTTGGGAACGCTGATTCTTTTAGTACATAATCCAAAGCAGGCTCTGTTCTGTGTGCAATTTCCTCATGCTGCCTTAGTTATAAACATAGTGGAAGGTGAGTTAAGCAACTGGAGCTATCGAGATAGGAAGACTAGGTGAAAGCAGTTTAATCTGGTCGCTGTAGGTTATATATTGGGATCTTTAGGCAGACATTAATTCTAGAACCACTCATGATAGTCCAGGAAATACAACATACAACTTCAAACCTAATTTGAAACATTCAGAGCGTAACTGAAGAAACAATGCAGACTAGTCTTTGAGGGTCTCCTTCCTCCTTCCTGTACAGAAGTGGAAGGCAAAACCTGACCTTTTTTTTTTTTTTATGTGCTTCCTCACAGAAACATGGGGGCAAACACATACCATCTTAGCTGATACAATTTCCTGTAAAAGTGGCTTTCTGCTGGAAAGCTGCTTTAAGTTGCAGGCTACCTGTATGTCAAGAAGCCATTTAGCAGTCAGAAGACTGTGATTGCAGACATTTCTCTTTCTCCAAGTGCATGAAAGAATTACCTGGGAAATAAGTGACTTAAGTTTACATTGGAGCTTTACACAGCAGATTGACAGCACTATTACACTGTTATTGCACAGATAGGCATTAATGAAATATCTTCTATTTGTATTTGGACATCACACATTCACAAAATCTAATGTTTGGAAACCATGCTAACCTAAGGCATTCTTTCTGCATTTGCAATGTGCTAGTACAGGATATCTGATCAGATGTGGAGTTTTTCCATTTTTATCAAGGTGGTATTTTTATATATGTATAAACCCTATATTTACATATACATATTTACCTATTACTGTTTTTTTTTTTTATAAGACTCTGATGTAGTCCTGCTGTATGATCAGATGTGTGATACTAAGTGCCTTTTACACAGAGGGATGCAGAAGTATCTCTTTGCATTAAAGTTCTGTCATATCATCAGTATAGAAGACTGGTATAAAGTCTTTGAAGTTTTGTTTCTAGTTCAGCTTGCCATCTGCACTGTTTTCAAGCACCGTAGCAGGTGCTCTAAAACTGAGCCAACTGTCTTAATACCATTGTATTCTATTAAGGAAAACTTCTCCAATCTAATAATCCAGTCCATCTAATTAATGGATGATGAGAACAATTATTTCATCTGTTTTATATCTCTGTAAGCCAGCCATCATCTTCTGGGCTTTTATTGTTCTAACAAAAAGTTCTAAAGGACTTGTCATTTTGTGATACATGTGGCAACCCAGATGATTCTGGTAATACATAAGAGGATGGTGGCCTAAACTTGGCTCTTTATCACTAAATCTATCTTAAACTTCTCCATGTAATGACCTCTAGTGGGCTGCATTGAGATAACAAATACTTTTCATTTACGTGGAGTGTTTGGGCAAAAATGTGTAAAGCACAGGCCCCTGATCATTATTTCATAATGGGTGAGTTTAGTTTGCTGATTCCTTGTAATGTATCTCTGCTGGTGCCTTCATATACACAGAAAGCCCTTCTAGATCTTTTGGTTATCCTATTTAACCAGTAGAATGTTAGGTGACCAAACCAATCAAGTCAAATATGTCTACTTTAATTGATGTCTACCTGCTTTTCAAAATCAGCTATATCTCTGTAAAAATCCTTGACTGACATGTAGCCACGGGGAATATATTTTTTCTCTCTCCTTTAATCCTTGTGTGTTTTAGTTTTTCTTTTAATTGGGTTTCCTTGAGAACTGCATGAACACATGTAGCTACATCTTTATTTTCACTAGCAAGCTAACAAAAGGCTCCTGCCTGTAACAGGTTTGATCGGGACAGATGGTTCCAAATACATTAGGCACTTAATGATTTTTAACGTTGTACTATCTGTGGTTTGTGTTTGTACTGTGTTTGAGGAAATACCTACAATATAGTTGGCATTCACTCTTTTAAACTGGGCTCTTTTAATTAAAGGCCTAAAAATAGCAGCTTTAGTAGTACAGAGAAAAGTAGCCACCTGAGCTATCCACACGTGGTATTTTTCATTATTTTGTGCTCTTCTCTACACAAATATTAAAAAAAGTATTTTTAGGCTCATTTTAAGCAACACTTACTAACTATGCCATAGCAGCTGAGAAATCGACAACAAAAATACTTCTTAAAAGGTAGGCTGTTGAAAAGGAATGCTATCTGAAGAGACTCTTCTGGAGCTAAGTGAAAATTAGTGTGCAGAAACATGAAACGTACTTTCTAGAGCAAGCAGGAAAGATGTAATTGCACTGCTATGAAAAGTCCCAGAAAATGTGTTAATCAGGGTATATTTGAACACATGTCCTCTCTACATTAAATTTAACTGACTGAAGAATGTAATGGCTAGGAATATCTAGGAAAGTCTCAACAAAACCTGCCATGTTACTAATTATTGCAATACTTTCATGGTATTGTCATGAGCAATAACTTGCATTTAAATCACATAATTGAGAAAGAAAGAATGATCAAAGCAGCTAGGAAGCCTGCTTCCTGAACGCTTCGCTTCTCAGTTGCATGAGAATAGACTGAGAACAGGCTAACTTGGGCAACTCAGAAGAGAAGTGGAAAAAAGGCAAATGGTCAAAATTGTCTGCAGTGCCTTTGTTAGAAGCAGCTACTGGGTGAACTAGTTGAGAATGACGGCTAAGCCTATGCTTGCTTGACTACAGGATGAGCTTTATTTAGTAATGATCTTGGTGTATTCAGACACAGATCTGAAGTATAAATGAGGCGCTTATTCTTTCAGTGTAAACCACAACAGGTTTACGCTGTTATCATCTCCAATTTAGACAAAGTGCAGCTACAGAAATTAACATCGTTTCAAAGGGGTGCTGAGCAAACAAGAAATGCTGCTTCAAACTCATATAGAGAACTGTCAAAATTGAACAAGTACTGAGATGAGCCTGCTGGCTGAAAAATCACAAAATAGATTGCTCTTCAGGCCTTTTTAGGCAAAGATGATGGATCATTTGCAAGTAACAGATGCAGGGCATTCAGTAAGAGAAGAGCAAGCAGGCAGGAGGAAATGAAAGAAAGACAATAAAGTGGAGTTTTGTGATGCATGAGGAAGTTCTAACCCCTCCAATGCTGTTTTGATGGCATTTTAAAATGTGTTAGAAGGCTGTGGTCAGTCCTAATGTAGGCATGCATGAAAGGGGATACTGGCAGAGAAGCACCAAATGTAAGAGGCCATGGAGGAAAAGAGTATTAAAGTCTTCCTTTTCACAGGACCCACCTTGTTGGTACTGAATGCAGTAGATACATGACCTGTGGAATTGAGCCCAGGCAGAGAAGGACAATCACAGTTCAGTGTGCTTCTACTCGTTAGCAAAGAAGTAATTTGTTTCTGATGTTTTTTTCTCTGAAAATAAATCCTTCAATCTCAGGCAATTAATAGAACTTCTTTCAACTTGACCTAGTCAGACCAGTCATAAATTAAATAGCAGCACGGAAAATAATTTTCCGAAGAAAAAAAATGGAAGAAATAAAATGGAAACTTGCTGGAGTCAGTGACCCTCAACAGCTCTGTGTTAGATCCCATGCACATCCACTTTTTAGCTTCGTAGGGATTCTCTGCTGAGAGAGCCAAGATTGCGGCCTGTTAGGGCACCAGCTGAACAGAAAGTTATCCTGCATAGCCTCATGTTCTTGTTAGAGAGATTGCAGAGGATTTAAGGCTCATAGTTTTATCCCTGTGTTGAACTTGTTTGTTAAATAAATCTATTTGTTCCTAGCTTAGCGCAGTACATTTTACATGAAGTGCTGGCAGTTGAAAGTGCAGGACCTGCATTTGGCAGGTGTGCAGAAACCCATTTTTTTTGTACTATTTTTACATAGCGGGCATTCAAAAAAAGTGTGAGAAGAGACATATGGCCAGAGTGGGCCACCCAGAGCTCAGTGATAAAGTTCATTAAGATTAATAATCATAGGCTCGATTGGCTTTTTAAGTATTTTTTTTAGTTCTTGCTTTTGTAGATATCTTAAAGTATGGCTGAGCAGAGAGGGACTTTCAGAGACAATCCAGGAAAAAGCCAGAGGAAGAATCTGCAGGGGCACTCAGTGAGAAAGGTAGAAGCATGCAAACTTCAGGCTTTTCCACTAAGGAGTTCCCAATGCAGAGATGGAACTGGGCAGGCAGGTGCTGTGGGAGGGCATGGAAAGCTACCACATTGCTTCTTTCAGGGTTGAAATTGCCGTTGTTCTGTGAGAGGGGTACAAGCTTGTCTTCTTAAGTTATCTACTTGATGTATGTTAAATGAATTTATCCTTTCTGAGCCAGTGTAGGAGATGGGAGAGAGTCTAGTGTAAGATAAAAGTCTTCAAATTAAATACAAAACTTTTGATTTTGTATCAGCAACAAAAGTATTTTCTGACTTGATCTCAGTTTCAAACCTGGAGAGGTTTAAGAGAGCTTTAGTTCTGAGATTTGTGCAATTTACATTGAAATGGATTGCAGTTTCATGGCCTAGTAAGCTTATTTTATATGTAATATTGTTTCATTGTTGAGAAGCAGGAGAAGGAAGGAAACAAGCATTTACATTTTGTAGCCAAGGCGAGTGGGTTGATGCAGGCTCAGGGAGCTGTTCTGAAGGGGACTGAGAAGAGAAAAGGATATTTGATTCCATGCCAAGAAATTATCTACAGAACTTAGATTTCACATGAAATTCCCCTAACTACTGAATTGAACTGTCTCTAGGTCATGGCCCATGAGCTGTTCTCCAGCTTTAGTCTCAGATTCGTTGGATAATAAATGGTGACCAAACACCAGGGAGAAGCTGTATCCTGTTCTGTTGTGGAAGATACTTGCATGAAAGGAGAAAGTGCTAATAAGCAAATGATATCCCAAATACAGAAGATACTTTGTATTGCTCAAATGGGGAATAAAGAAGACATTTTCCAACCAAAGACTTAATAACCAGCTGAAAACTTCTGTATCAAGATACTCCAACTCCAGATATATTGCAAAATATCCCAGTTTTAATATAGAAGTACAGTTTCAATTTTAGGTCAAGTAAAAGATGCCACACAGAAGCAAAGAGGATGAGAAGATGGAATTACCAGCCACGGACAGATGTCAAATTTTTACTAACCCAAATCTGCATTGCACAGTACCTACAGCAAAACCAAAACAACAACAACACAACACACAACAACAAATATAGAAAGACAAACCCACCTTGGGAGCTTGGAAGAAGATGATAAATGGCAGAACATAAATCCCTCACCCCACCAGGGCAAGTGTTTGGCATGCCTCAGTGGACTTGAGCAATGCAGTACATTGCTTATCTATTGGCAGAAGTAGAATCACCACTGTCTTTGGTGAGAGTGTTTGTACCCATGCACAGCATCAGCTCTTACAGCTGGGAATTGCCTGGCCAAGTTATTAATTAGAAAACTTGAGTATTACTAAGGTAGTTCTTAATAAGGTGGGTTGAACTGTTAGATAGTGTGCCAATGTTTATAACTCATTAGGACAGCAAGGTGACAGATGATGCTTGGGTGATAGATGTACATCAAAGGCTGGTGTAATGTGCTCATACAGCTTGTTAGGTTAGGAAGGTCTCTAAGTGGGTGGATTAACTTAAATCAATCAGTTGTTACCTTTTCTTTAACTACAACATAAGTTTTAAAATACAAAAAATATTGAGGGGTCACTCAAGTGAGTTAAGGAGGATTAAAAGGTGAAGATGCTAATTCCTATTATGTTCCCTGAAAAAACTGCAACACTCTTGTCTAGCCTCTAATAAATACCACTTAAGGTCCAGTGAAATATTGGACTGAGTAAAATCTTGTTCTCCCTGTATGGCAGTAAACTCTGAGAGTTCAGCATGATGTTGCAATGTCTTGTCTGTCTTGTTTTGTATCATACAGAATGTGTTTGTCCTGTGTTTTGTCATATCTATGACAAGTTTGTTTATGTCTGTATCAGTGTTACAGATGCCTAATCCATTAACAATGGATTAATAAGGAAAATACATGATACTTGAATAATACATAAATATATTAATACTGTCACGTTCTGAGAAGTATTTTAAACTAATGGATGATGGTATCAAGTGATAAATGTTGACTGCATTTTTACCTAACAGCTGGATCTGTTCCAATCCAATAGATCACTGTTTCAATCCTCCAGAACTGTGTCTGAGTACACAGAATAAAATAAAGTTTGCTATTTCTGACTTTCTTTATAAAGGCTGTACAATTGGACACAACTTTAATTCTCTCTTAAAATGCTTCTTCCTTCTGCTTTAATTGCTTTGCAATTCTGATGACTTCCCTTCTCATATCACTAGTCTTGTCTCCAACATTTTTCTACAGACTTCTTTTAGGTCTCGTGATTCTCTTCTTGACTGTTGTTAGGTGTAACAGCCATGAGATCTGTTTAATGCTGTTGACTTATGCATCTAGCTTTCCATCTCACTGAAGCAAAGCTTAGTTGCTTGGTGGAGCAAGAGAAACGGCTGATTCAGATCATTAGAAATTGCAGTGGGTATGTGCAATACAGACTGCACACCCAACAAAATCTGCAGGGAACTTCATGGATCCTGCCAGGACGGTGCCCTTCCTGAACCCAACAGCCAAATGCTGGGGACTGAAGTGGGGTGACCGAAGGGCTGAGGTCAAGTGTCCCCCCTCTGCCTTGGCCTGTCCCCAGGGCAGAGCTCCTGAGCAGCCTGTGCACTGAGTGATGGAGCCAGAGCGTTCAGCTCTCCGAGCTGTTACAGCACTGGGGGGAATGTGCTCTGCTCCCAGCCCATGGGGTGGCCTAAAAGCACATGATGTGTCTCAGTTGCTGGCAGACCAGATAAGTTACAATACTGTAGCTTGGCCCTTGTAGCTCTTTCCTTCCCAGTTTTGGGAATAGTCTGATGTCTCCCAACAGGAAAAGGGAAAGCAGGAGCAATGAATACAGTGGGGTGGGGAAGGTAAGACAGAATAAAGCGATAGGAAAAAAGGTGATGGTGTGGCCAGAGTTGCTGAATTCACATTTTTGCTATAGGAGAACTGTTTTGAAATGAATGAGTGGGTCATTAGTGTAAAATGATACTGCTTAGTAGGTTGCTGTTTTTGTTTGACTGCTTGGAGTGGACATGAAGGTCGTAGAAACACCAGTAGAAATGTGGAGGGCAAAGAACAGCTAGTTGGTCTAACAGTGCAAGTCAGGGCAAGAGGTAAGTGCAAAGGACTGTCTGGGCACTTCTAGAGAAGGCTGGAAGAGAAGAGGCTGAAGGATGTACCAGAATAGTGCTTGTGGAAAATGATGGAGAAATCTGAGAGGGTAGTTGTGCAAAAGCCAGGTTTGGGAGTGAGCCGCTGAGTTGGCAGTGAGCTGAAATGCTGAAGTGTGCAGACCCAGCAAGGATGAGGTGGATTATAGGTCCTGGGCATTGCTGAAAGAAAATGTAGGAACATCTTGGTGATAATTTTGTCCTGGAGTGAGTCCAGAAGTGACTCAGCTCCAAGAGTCAGTACGTGGAAATTGAGAATCCTTGGCTTGTACTGATTTGTGTATGACCCCAGACTATTCGGGCTGCCACTTGGGCCCTCAGTTCAGTGTTGTGTTTGACCTATCTTGCTTCTCCTCTCCTCCTTACTATTCAACCAAAAGTCAAAATCTCTTGCTCTCTCACCTGCTAGTTTTTCTCTTGTTTTATCCAACTCCTCAAAATAAAGACACACTCAATGCTTGGGTTTGTGCAATACAGGTTTATGGTGCTGTGTTACCATCTTATTTTAGTTTGCCATAATATTTTTACAGAAAAATCAAAATTACATTAAGTAACAAGGCATGAACTTTAATTTTTATTTACTTGCTTTTACCCAATATCAACATTATGATCCAGTGTTCTTGTTACACTCCTCTCTCAACGGAAACCATCATTTCTACTTTAAGCACGTGACTTATATAAATGTATTGAATTAAGGTTTCATTTTATTTAATATAGTAATATATTAATATAACCCCCTGAAGTTATTCCTGTTTTTCCTGGTTTCCTGTGACATATCCTCTCAAGGATTAATCAAACCAGGCTTGCTCACTCCTGGTGCTAATGGTATAAGATGATGTGTACTCAAGTCCTTATTGAGTAAATAAACCTTTTTGTAGTAACCTGTTCTGGTGGGATGCGTCGTCTGTGTCAGGCTTGTGGGTAGGTTTAAAGGTGTCATAGCTTTGGGGGAAGCTGTTTCAGCCTTGGACTATAGTAGCAGAGGTCCCTTCGTATTCTGTTAGATTTTCAGGTGTCCATGCTCATTTTTGCTTTCAGACTATTCTAGTTAAAATAGCTCAAAAACATCCTTATGGAATTTCTGTCTCTGTATCCAATGTGAAGAATTTGTATGAACAAATACTTATTACTTTTTTCCTTAAAATTGCATCAATGAAACCCACAGCCAGTTCCTACCTGCACGCAAACATGAAGCAGAATCCCTTTTCTCCCTCAAACTGATCTGTCACTGCACTTCTGATCATTCTCCTTAGAAATATTTTTAACACTGCTTTCTGCACCTGAAGTAGACTGTAACTACACATATAGGAAGCCCCTTGTCTTCTGTGCTTGTAAAGTGGTGAGTGTTTACAGCTCTCTGAGTAATGACCTGAGCTGCCTCCTGGGGAAGCAGTAACAATTGAAGTTGTTGTTCAGCTGTTGTGTTATTAGCTGCTGTTTTGGCAGGTGTAGTCAGTAGGGGCTGAGAGAGTATAAGTGACTTTTCCTTTGGTGTCTGAGGAGAAAATTGAGTTTGTTTGCATGAGATCCTATTGCCTCCTAACTCTGGTTAACTGGGAACTCTGTGCCAGTCAACAACTGTTGCTGTTAACAGTATGAACCTCACACTGCAAATCTCGCTTTAAGCAGAAGGTTCAGAAGCATGAAAAGAAAATGTCTTTGTGGCTGTAGGAGCTTTAGAAAGCTGTTGCCACACAATCAGAACAGCTTTGGACCAGCAGCAAGGGACTGGGTCATACCCATTTTCTCTGGTCATAGCTGCTTGTGCTGGTAGCAGAGGAAGATTTAATACAAAAGTTCCTGTTGTATGGCTGTATGACCAGCAGAAATCCCAGAACATAAAGAACAGTATTAAGATGGAATGCCTCTGGTGCAGCTAACTTTATTTTCATGAACATTTGTAAATAACTTCTTTCCATTCCCTAGCTATAAAATGAAAATGCAGGGTTTTTTTAAGGAGTCTGGTATGGCAGGGAATAATTGAACAAATAAGACCTTCAAGAAGCTAGCACATGTGCAAGATATTTTTGGGTGCAGTTAAAACTGACTAGAGCAAAAGCATCTAAATCAAAGATGGAGTTTTCCTTAGTTAGCTTTGTTACATGACAATGTTTGAGTTTCCATTCTCTTTCCAGAAAAATACAAATTCTTAAATTCATGTTCGTATACGTTTATCAGCTTTATATAAACAATCCTAATTGTGTGGAATGATGGCTAAACCATGGATTAAAACAGTTAGTGAATATGTATAGGTATTCAATGTTGCATTTTGATCAATAAAATTAAACATGTTTTCTTCCTGTGGTATCTAGATATTTTTCCTCCTTTTCCCATCTTCATTAGACTAAATATCTTTGTTTTATTTTTCTTCATAGATTGAAATGCTAAGAAAGAAAGTAAAAGAAAAGGAATTATTTATAATACAGCTTTTAGAAAAAATATCTTTCTTAGAATGTGAGGTAAGGTATTACCTTTTAAGTTTATATTATTGTAATTATTTTATGAAACAAAATAAAATTCGAACTGATGTCACCTGATGTTACCTGGATGCATATTTACTATAAGTATTTGCTGTTCTTCAGTATGGAAATCCAACTTATGACACCAGTCACATGGAGAATGTATGTAATAAAAAGTCTCAATTCTTATGCAAAGTTTCTTAAGATATAATTGTGTAACAGTTTTTATAATTACTTAAAGTAGAAGCTTCTGAATAAAACTGTTGGTTTAATTTGTTTTTCCCAGTAGTAAAAATTTCCTTATTTTCTCATTAGATACTTTTACATTATTTCTTGAGGAGAAGCCAATGTCCAATTTTATTTCTTTTTCTAACTAACATAATTTAAATTAAGTAAACTTGTGAGGAAAATTACTGTTTTCCAGAATAAAGAATTACAAGATAAATTGGACTACTTAATGGAAAACCAACCAAAGACCAATATAGAAACCAGAGATGCTGGTGTAGGATGTGATCTTCCATACAGGTATTTACTACTTCTGCTTGTTCATAGGAAGCTTCTTCATGATATCCCTTATTGGTGCTGTATTAGTAAACTATTGTGCTAATAAACTGAGTGGATTGTGGAGATCTGCAAGTTTCAAAGAGCACATCTACTACGTGCAGTGTACTTCAATTACTTAGGAAGTAGGATTTTTTTAAAAAGATGCAAACATATTGCAAACCCCTGGGGAGTACATATTTGCAGTAATGTGATTTAAGCAGGTCATAAAGCTAGAAGTCAAGAGATCTGACTTTGTGAAATATGTGAAATGTTGATGAAATGTGTCCGCTTGTGGCGCCGCAGAAGACAAGGGACAGCTCTGCCCTGAGGCTGGGTAGGGCTGGCTTCGTGCATGCTCCATTCAGCACCGTTTTAAAGGGCGGGTAACACCCACAGGAAACAGTTCAGGGCTGCAGCGATTTCTGGAGATAAAACTACCCCTAGGTGGAAGATTGCCAAGTAAAGAGCACAGTAACTTTACAACTTCTGCGCTGGAAGGGTTGTCTCTGATCTGTGGTGGCCAGTGGCTTTGTAAAGATCATTCAGGTAGTGTGCCTGCCCTTCTCCTCCTCCTCTTTCTCTGCCCTGAATGCTGCAATAGACTCGCACTGAGCCGTGGCAGCAAGGCTATGGACTTGCACTTGAATCTTCCCCCCCAAGTCACCACAGGGAAGAACAAAACAGAAACCAAAATAGTAAGGTAAGGAAGACCACTGTGTATTACTTCCACTAGCAACAAGTAAACTTGTTCATCCTAACTGCCCTGCAAATTAAATCATTTTGTTTGAGGAATGTAAATTAGTATGTGAAATCAGCAAGCTGCAATGCAAACTTCCTTCCCAATTTAAAAATACACTCATTCCATTGTTCAGCCTAGAGCATATTTTAATGGCATGAGTTTTGAAACCTCAAAAACAGTGTTCTTCACTCAGGGTGCCAGCAGAAAGCTATCTTCATTGTCCTTTCTGGGGCCTCTCTGTATGTAACTGCAGCCCCTACTTATCTGATATTTTTCCTATTTTTGAGATTTATCTCTATGCAGAAACTTACCTCTATGCAGTTTAGATTTTACGGAATTACTTTGCACAATGAATTGTGTTCTTAAATGTAATATTGCTGTCTTTATTGTTGCATATGGCTGGACATTCCAATATGAACTCCAGCAGATACCTGCAGGTAAACTTCTAAATGTCTGCCATGTTTTTTATCAAATATTCTTTGCAGCATTATAGAAAAGAAATATGGAACATATCAAACACAGTGAATAGTAGAATTTTAGCCTGTCAATATCAATAACAAGGCATAAGTTCATTGCTGTGGCATTTCCAGCCCAGCTGTCTGATACTCTGACATTAATTCTGTAAGCTTTTTCTTGTCCCCTTAACAGCACAAGTACTGAGAACAGAAGGTCTCCTGAAAGCACAAGGCCGGTGAGGACATACACCCCATTCAAGAGAGTGTTGGAATTTAGCACAAAGAACAGTACATCCTGAGTATTCAAGTCAACATGCTTTTTAAATATGAGCAAACATCTTGCACCTTTGCAGCTTGATTAGATAAATTTTTATCAAGTCATAGAGAAGAACAGCAACACAGTCTTGGTAAATTTATACTGAAAGCAGCTTTTTAGTAACTTCCTATCTGAAGTTGCTACTGACATTAACTGTGAGGGGGAAACAGATGAAGTGGGCTGAGTGAAACAGCAGTCAATATTGCTTCTTTAGAAGCTGTCTAGTGCAATGTGTCATTTCAAATGCCTGTAAAGGAGTTTTATAGCTGTACAGTTGTTTTATTTTTTTCTTCAATTGTGTTGTAATTCTGTTTGTACAATGGAGCTCTAATATATTTTATTTTCAATACTACTAGAAGCAGTATCAGAAACGATGCTGGCAGAGGCCATTAGTCTGAAAGCTCCCCCTTTGTCTGTGTGCAGCGTGCAAGGGCTCTTCACACTCAGCAGAGACCTGGGATGGTTGAGGGCCGTGTTCACCTGGAAAAAGTTAACTTGTAAACAGCTCTCTTGCTGGGAGGGAGAGAGGCAACTGTGCCGTTTCAAACCATTCCCTCAACACACGCAGATGATGTCATGTCTGTTGCTCAAAACAGTAAGTGATAGAGCAGATTATAATGGATTTTGCTTTGTTGGACTGAGGCACTGGTTAGCACTTCCTCAGTCATGAGACAGAGAGACTATTGTTGACAAATTCAAAAGTAATTGTGCAGGAAAATCCCTGTCACTTTTCAAAATTTACTTTTCCATCAGAGGAAGGAATTTTCATTAAACAGAATTTTGCCAACAGCAACCTGTAGCAGTCCCTGTAATTTCTACAGCAATAGCAATCCTGAGTCAGGATTTTAAGTACTCTGTTTTTTCCAAGGCATTTAAAATCTTCTCCCTGACTTCAATGTACCAGTAGGAATGACTGCATCTAGTACTGAACTTATTTAAATATATATAGGGTATTTTTTTACATCTTGTTTTGATCTCCCAGTCATAGTGAACTAAAATGAATTATTAATATTTTCTTGTAGTTCTACTAGCATGAGTGAAGGGCATTTTAAAAATTATTACAGTAACTGCTATAGAAAACAACTTATATTATGTATGATTAATATTGTTCTTGTATTGAATGTCAGTCCCAGGAGGTACTCACCTTGCCACAGGGCTTCACAAAGTGTTTGCAAATCTAATGAAAGTTCTTAAATTCAGTACTGTCTGTTCAGATTAAGCGTACTCAGTAGAGTTGAATTTAAAATAATAATATTGACCTCATAATTCAGATCACATTCCTGCATTATTTCATGGGTTTCTGAATTCGTTAGGGAACTGTGTTTATTCTATAGCTGTGCCGTTTAACTACTAAATAAAGAAGCCTTTGGAGGCTGGATTGAAGGATGTTTTGATGTGGTGCAGGTATCTTGCAGGAACATAAATTGCTTGATATAATCAAGCAAATACAATCATAATCAAAGGATATACAAAATAACATGGGAAGCTCAAGGTTCTCCAGCTTTTGTTCTCAGATCATCCTTTTTTTGCACATAAGCTATTTTTTTTCCCTTATGACCTGTTCAACTCCTGAGAACTTAAAAAGGTTGTTCTTTCCAAAACGTCAAACACAATATTATGGATTGTATTATGCACGAAAGTCAAGAAATAATTGCCATCAAAACCATTAACAAAAAGGTAAATTATCTACTGTGTAAAGAAAATATGAAATCTTCGCTGGTACAGAACTCACAAACATTAACAGCTGCTCAAGGTTTCTTTTAAAAAGAATAATTCTAAAAGGCATAAAGTTAGTTTTAGTAACTCTAAAAGGAAATGGTTTACTTCGCATGTGATGAGGCTGTGCAAAAGATCTCATGAAAAAGGGCAAAGAAAAGCCTCCAGCTGTCACATTAATAAGCAGGCATAATACCACACATTTGCTTAAAATACCTTCTCCCAGGGGAGAGATGCACAACCTCTAGAGCAGGAAAGGGCGTGAAGAGGAGGTCCCTGAGAATAAAGTCTGCTCCCTATCAAAACAGTCCTCAGACAAAGCTCCCTCTCCTTATGCAAAGCAGAGGAATTGTTTTGTACCTGAACACCAGAGACAGAAACAGCTGACACGTGGAGAAGGTGTAGTCTTGACTGTGCATGAGGCATTTTTGTTTGAATGAAGTTTTGATGCTTGAGTGAATTTGGGAGACTGAGTTTGCTGAAGGAAGTTCCTAAAGAACAGTTAATTTGATCAGTAACAAAATGAATTACGACTATGGACAACTAAGATAATGAAGTGAAACTCCAAAAGAGAACACATTTAAATTGGAAGTGTATGTGGATGAATCTAAAAGGTGATGGGTAAGGACACAACCCAAATTTCAGGGATAAGCTTTGTGCTGTGTAATCGTATCCCCCTCTAGTGGCTGATAACAGAAAATATTTGGGCATTATCGGCTTCTGAAGAGAAAACACTGAAAGTTAATCCTAACTGGCCATATTAATGTCCAGTAATGATGCAGATTTCGGTCATTACATGATGCCTTTTCGCATTTTTTCTGCCTGAATAGTGCCGCTGTATTTCAGGAATTTAATTCTGGTTTGTGAAAGTTACCTGCAAACTTCAGATGAATGGAGGAAGGCGGCATTTATAGATAAAAGGAAATGGATGTTGTTGTAAAAGACATTAACTGGCAAATTTAAATGAGTAAAAATACTTTATGCCTCTGTCTGCTTTTGGCCAGAATTCAGAAAACAGAGCCCGATGACTGTGAGGTGCTCAGTGAATGGTAGGAGAGGGCAGGATGAAGTATCAAACTGCTGTTTTGACACAGACTCAAAATGAAGTTCCATCTACTTTTAAGATATTCCTGAGGATCTCCTCTGAGAATAACTGCAAGCTGTTTGAACTCTGAGCCTTGCAAAATGATGATTATCTGCTCAAGGCTTTACCAAGACAGCAGCAAGGTGTTGACTCTTTTCCTGTAAAAGTTTTCTGTGTAAATTGTGTCTTAGTTATTTGATGAAATCTGGCATTTTTTCTAAACCAAGTAAGGATTTAAGTCTATGCTGTATTTTAGGAGTATTTTGACATGCAGTGAGCTGGATGACCATCGTTTGATTGGACTACTGGTCTAAATTTGTGAAGAACAGGAGAGGAACAGTATTTATGTAATTGTGTTACACAAAAATGTAGAGCTTTCCAGCCAAATCAGCAGCAATGTAAATTAGCATAGGTAATAAATAACGAATCTGACTGAGAAGACTGTAACACTTCAGTATAAATTCTGTCAATTTGAGATGGGGTTAATTAGTACTGTAACATTAGGAATTAGTACAATTTCTGTAAACAGCAATAAAAGCCATATAGATAGGTCCCAGGAAGTGCATTAAATACAAGTCAATTGTATGACTACATTTGTACCATGACATGATAAGTATTCTTTCGTGATTTATTCCAGATGCTCTGGAAAGTATTTTGGGATACAGTTTTCATATATGCTGTATAAATAATGCCATTTATGTTGTATGCTTTTAATACATCTTGTATGTAGGACTTGAAAAGGATAAATTGCAATAAATATTGTATTAAAATTTTCTATTCTATTGTGTCAACATTCATTTAGAAATAAAATTACCTTAAAACCTTGCAAACTCCTACTCTACACAGCCTTGTTTGTTCAAAACATGTATGAAAACAAAGGCAGTTCCTCTGGAGCCTTGATGTTCCTGTCAGTGTTTCCTTTGGCAGACGGGCTCTTGAGAACAGGAAGACACTCCCTTGCTAAAGACTAAAGACTCTTCTCAAAGCCAAGTAACAGAAGTAGATTAACTCTTTTATGAAATAAAGAACTATTGACTTGCACAGGATAAACAAGAACTGGGCATTGCAGCTCTTGCAGAAGTATTTAACAACTTCAGATCCCACAGATAACATCTGGATACATCTGGGATGATGCTCTCCAGGCTTCAGCATGATGAGATTGGGATGACCGTGGCCCATCTTTTTTTTTACAGTTTATATTCACTCACTAATAAGGATTTATCTTCAAGACTATCACAATGAAGCAATCTACACATCAATTAAATGAGGAGAGGTCATCCAGACATGATGAGCAGTGTTACTGGTTTGCAATGCTCAGCTGAAGCATGTGAAGGTTTTTACTTGAGTCATGCTTCCCCCTGTATGTGTAATCAGTACAGCTTGCCAAAAGGACCTCATAAAATCTTGCTGAGATCAGCAATGCTCAGTGCTAAACCTCCAGCATAGGATTCTGAGAGTTGAGTACCAGTGGTTTTTGGAGGGGCTTGAAATCTTTCTTTGACATCTGAAGACTTTTAGACGTGGACAGATAAGAAAATAGGTAAGAAGTTAAGTTCTCTCCACATTGCTAAGTCTAATTCTGAACAGGGAATCCCTGCTCCACAGAATGGGGATGTAGATGCTGAGAGTTTCATTCCACTTACATTTTATTTCATTCCCATTCAGCACCTGGGGCTATTTGCATGCATAAAAGAAGAAATGTGCTGAAGAAATCTGATAAGTTAAGGCCCCTCCAGTCCTACCTCAAGCACTAGAACATGGAAGAAACACAAGAAAACAAGGTGATAGGAGCCAGCTACAACTTTAGGTATGTGAAAGCTTTCAAAAGAAATAGAGACCTGGTGAATTAAAGTGAAAATACATAGAAGTGGACATATATGGCATTAGTATATTCTGTAAAGGGGTGTGTGGTGTGTAGGCATGCTACAATAATCTGATGGTAAAACAGTATCTTGACAGGGATAAGTGTATAGAGGGTTGCTATTAAAGTGTTTGGGGTTTTTTTTGAGAAATAAGGTTAAGAGAGGAGTTACTTTCTTTACATTAGAAAAATAAAGTAAATTATTACAAAGGTGCATCATGCTGATTTAATTTTTTTTAAATGATATTAAAATGCTTCATTTTAATTCCAAATATTCACACTAATTTTTCTCTTATTTTGGAGTGGTTTATTTTGTATGCATGGCTTGACTGATCTCTTGCCCCTCACTATTGCCACCTAGGAAACTAGAGGAACTGTAAAAGTAGTTTTTTACCCCCTCAAAACCCACTTTCTAAAGTCTCTTTTGCCCCTTTTCCAAATGAAAAGAAGTAAGAGTAACATTTGTGTATTGATAAAGTTGAAGAAAGGAGAAAAGAGCAAAGGAAATGACACTTTTAACAGAAAAGACGCAAGTGTTAGTTTTACTTTTAATACTAGTTTTGGGCACACTCAGGTATTTCTGACAGGAAATTTTTCCACCTGAAAAAATTCAGCCAGTTATACTTCATGGCCATCTCCCCCCAGATGTCATATGACTGGAATACTTCAGCTTAGTCATAACTGGCATTGATAAAACAGAAATACTAGGAATTCAGACACAAATGTCTCTTGCAATGTTCCTTGCAACTTCTGTAATCTATTTTTTAAAATGTATGGTGGAATAAGTTACTTGGTTATTTGAATCGTTTTCTTTTTAGCTATACTATATATGAAGATTAATAGTCCTGAGTCACACCTTGCTTTGTGTTGTTCTTTTCATGCAGTTCATTCTTTTTTGTTAGTATACCTGATTTTCTTCTTCATCGTCATTCCAATAATTTAAATTTTTGTAGAAATAATACTAAATTGCTTAGTAATTCCAGTTATGCCATTGCAGAATAAATTATATTTAACTCTAGATATCTAGTGTCAGAAAACAGACTGACTGAAAACTGTATCTAATAATAGCTCTTGAGATAATGTCCCAAGTGAGAAACATAGGAAAGCCTATTATGTAAGAAATAATAATTAAAAAAAATCTTCTTACATACTTTGCTCACATGAATGCTGATCAAAATATTCAATATGGTGATACAAAATAAAGCCTCTAATCAAAAAGGCCAAGCATGCTCTGAGGAAAACAGTACAAATATGGCTGTGCACTCCAAATAATGACAGTGTATCAGCCTCCCCAGAGAAGCAAAAGCAAACTCTTAGGACTATCAGGACATACTGCTGGATGGTGATCGCTCATGTTCAGAGTGCAGCTAGTGGGGATTTTCCCACACTCCTGCATTTTGCCCCAGGGCAAGCAATGAATGCCTAAGGATATGCTTTTCCTCAGTCCCACAAGTGCCCTATACTGCTCCTTGACTGAGAAAGCTTAAATCTGTTTTTCCTTCACATTTGTATCTAAATTGATATTATCTAGATTTCGTTGTGTCTAGGTGCTGCCCCTGTCTCCATAAACAGGAATGTATTTGTTCAGCACCTTACACATTTCATCTATTTGTTCATAATTCTGGAACTGTGTGCTACCTGTAAGCAGACTATGGTATTCCAAAATTTGACACTTCTGAACTGTAAAGATGAACAATATTCCTTCCCAATGACCTCAGAGAAATACAGACTTTGTGAATGGTGTTCTGTGTGGCTGCAGAATGGTCAGTTGTGATTCCCAGCAGTCATGCTATTAGGACTTTATTATCTTCAGTTTTTGCTCTATTTTTCTGTGTTAATGTAGCTTAGCACATAAGCTGAAACCCACTGTAAGTACTGTTACTTTTCTGTACATGTAATCACAGCAGCTGAACTGAGATGAACCATCATCACATAAGTGCAGAGCAGCTGTTTAATATGGTCGTTTCTTCTAGATGCTCCTTTCCATGCAGGCAGCACCAGTGCTGTTTCTGTGCCCAGCCTTCCAGTTTTCTCCAATCTGCACTGGAAAAAGAGGCTAAAAAGCAAGGTAGTGTTCCTTCTTGCAGGGTGCAGAAATGTTACACAGATGGCATAACTTAAGCCTGCATCGGAGTCAGCAATTCAGAGGGCTTGTATTCTGTAACACTCTGTGATCTCCTGGTGAGAAAAACTCCCCAGTGATTTTCTTTTTCCCTAAACTCTTAGGGAAAACTCCTGGAGGGGTTTTCCACAGGTTGTGCACAACAGACAGTGAAACCTCTTCAACTAGTCACTTAACTTGGCTTTTCTCACCCTAATCGTGTTTTTTTCCATGGGCAGCTGCCTACTTGATTAATCTCATTTCCCCTGGCCCTCAGCCTTCCCATTCCCCTTCCAGCTGAGCAAACAAAGAGGTGGGCAGCCATTTTAAAATGCTTCCTCCTGCAGTCCCTCTGGGGTAGGCCTTCCGTTCATCCTGTTCATAAAGCAATTGTTCTACCCATCTGTGAGAAATGTGCCTCTTCACTATTACTTGGATCAAGAAAGCCCCACTGGGATCAACTTTAAAAAGCTCACATCTGCCACCTGGGAACCACCATTCAGCCATGGATGTTACTACTAGTAGATGGGAGTGGACTTACTACATTCAGCTCATGGCACTTGTGTTAGGAAAGGTTCAGCAAGCAGGCCAACGTTGTGTTAGAGCCTGAATTGCTATATTCGGTCTCTGTATCATACATAAATACATCAAAAAAATGAATGTAATGTAAAGAAAACTGTATAAAATCTCTGAAAATTAAACCTGGAATCCTAAATAGAAAAGGATACTCTGCTAAAAGCTGCTCAGACACATGGAAATGGCATGGCCTTCATCAATTAAAACGCTAAATGACTAACGCAAAACTCCCCGCCCGCCTCCGCACCCTCAGGATCCCGGTCTCGTCCCCGTCCCTCCCGCCGCTTGCGGGGGTTCTCCTGCCCTTCGCCAGGGACGGGGCGGTGCTTCCCTGCCTCTGCCGTGGCGGCTTCGCGTTCCGAGCCGGCCGGGCCCCGCCGCCTGCCGTCGCTTCCGGTAAGATGGCGGCCTCCGGGCACCTGCGGAAGCGGCGCCCGTGGCGCCGGGCCCGGGTGGCTGCCCCGGTGACAGGCAGCTCAGGGCGGCATGGCAGCGGCAGGCGGCGGTGGCCTGCAGGGCCGGAGCCTCCCTGAGCTGCGGGAGATGTTGAGGCGGCAGGAGCGGCTGCTGGCAGACAGGTGAGGAGAGGCGGGGCGCCGGCGCCGAGGAGCGGGTTAGGCCTCCCGCCGGCTTCGCTCGTCCCTGCATAGGCGGCAGCGGCCGAACCTCCTTCTCTTGCTTCGCTCCTTTCGGGAGCGGATGAAGCTGCGTGTACCTCACACGGGCTTCCAACTTTTGCCGCTGCAGCGGCGCTCTCTGGAGACGCGGGGTTCCCCGCGGGGCTGCCGCCCCTCAGCACTTCCCCCCGGGCCCTGTGCCCCCCGCCTCTGTAGCTTCTCTGTCGCTGCGTTAGGCTGTGGAACCGCGCCGCGCCGGTCCGTCTGGGCTGTCAGGATCACAGCCGGGGGACAGCGTTCAAATTACACACGTCTGTGCGGTGTCACAGCCTGCGGGCATTCACAGTAACTACGGTTATTTCTGGGAG
The DNA here is from genome assembly GCA_020745705.1 of Hemiprocne comata. Classification (NCBI taxonomy): domain Eukaryota; kingdom Metazoa; phylum Chordata; class Aves; order Apodiformes; family Apodidae; genus Hemiprocne; species Hemiprocne comata. The sequence goes on along the minus strand of CM036596.1, from coordinate 7,603,944 downwards.
TGGGGACAGAAAAATCTGCGTATTCCGCTTTGGTGGAAATACGGAATGATATTTGCAGGCTGCACTTTCAGAGCAATAATCACATCTGCGGGCAGAAAATAATCTAATAGTTGCCTTATCACAGTGTCTATCTGAGGTTGCAAATGTGTTGCACCTTACCACTTTTCAGGAATCTAGTATGGAAATAAGAAACGTCATGTTGGAATGAGAAGCCTGCCATATTAATTATGCTAATAAAACAGTTCTGTGTATCAGACTGCAATAGGCTTGTTGGCACTCTGTTAAAGAATGTGTTTTTTTGTCTTAGGAAATTCATTGCTAGGCTTCCAGATAAGGGTAAGAAGATCTCTGATTTTGCTGAAAAGCTGAAACTTGCTATTTTACAAGAGGAAGAATTAGCAAGAACAGCTGAGCTGTTATCTGCTGTCCGGCTGGAGTTTCAGGTGAAACAGGAGGAGATTAATACGAGGAAACAGCAAGTTAGCCTAAATAAGGACACACTAAACCCTGGAGATTCCTTGATCTTTAATGAAAACTCTAACATTAAAGAAGTTTCAGACATTTCCTCCCAGAGGCAGGAGGCAGAATGTATTGAGCAAGATCACACAAATACAGCCCTGGAAAGTCAAAGGACTCGGAGGAAAAAGGATGAAGTAAAGACTGTTACAAAAGATCAGAATCTTTTTTGTGAAGTCAACTCCAAGTCAGCCACAAGCAGCCATCTGAAAAATGATCAGCAGGTATCTCTGAGCAGTACTGAAGAATGTACAGAAAGTACAGCTGCTTTGGACAACAGTAAAGACACGCTGGTTGAGGCCTTTCAAAAAGTTACAATTGTAGATGGGGATAATAGTGAAAAAGTATTGGAAAAGGAGCAGAATGTGGCTAGACATAAGGGCAATATCTTCGGAAGCCTGTACCCCAAGACTCCACATTATATTGAAGTTCTGGAGTCTAGAGCCAAGAACCCAGTCATTAAAAAAAAGCAAATTTAAAACGAATGTGTAAGTATTATGGAATAGAAAAACCTTTTGTGAAATAATTGACTTTTATAAAATTGGAAATGGTGTGGAACAAGCATGATGGGTTTATTTTCTTGTGGTTAAGGAGATTTAAAGTCATATGACATGTGAGGTTAATATGTTGGCTCTTCAGCATTAAGTGCCACGGAATCTCAGTGTTGAGCGGTGAAACAATTGCCCCAAACCTTCAAAGAGTTCCGTAGCTTAAGCTACAAAACTAGTAAATAATTGGCAAAACTTTCTTATGGACAGATTCTAGAACTTTAATAGCAAGGTAGCCTCTTGCTTTTCCTGCACCTCTAGAGAAATTACAACTCTCCTTGTCTGTACTGGTAGCAGTAGCAGTTTATACTTTATGTGACGCCCAGAGCATTGCTACTTGGTGTTTGCTCATTAATTGGCATACCTTTTTTGTTCAGTGTCAGGAGTAACTTGTGATACTGTCCTTCTGCAGAGAAATCTTTCTATGAGTGCTTGTTTATGTTGTCGTAACACTTTAGATTTCTGAATTCTTACTTTTTGAAAATGACAAGTTTTAGAACTGAAGTTGTGCAACCTTGTACTGCAAATCTGGGTCACAACTTTTGTGTTTTATCTTTTCCAGATTATCAGGAGAGCAAAGTGGATCTTCCCATGGCTCCTCATCCAGTCAGTCACCTGGGGGACTTGGCTCTCCAATTACTACTGAAGAAAGAAGACTCAGAGATAAGAAACATTTGAATGACATCACAGCAGCTCGGCTGCCACCACTTCACCATGCCCCTGCCAAGCTATTACCCATAGAGGAATCCATAGCAATTCAGATACAGCAAAAAGAGGCTTATGAGGTATGAATTCAAGATTTGGCCTGAAAAGCAATTATTTAATTGGGATCACTCCTAAAAAAAGAAAGCATGAAGGGATCTTTTCATACTGATACATTTGATTATGAAATTGAGATGGCACAGACTTTGAGGAAAGGCACTGTTTCTTGTACTTGATCCTTTTCATGATATGATTAAGCAATGTATTAATCCTTTTTGAAACTGTTATTCCTGCATTAAACAAAACCTAGTGTTATTCTTTGTGTGTTGATGTGCTAACCCTCATTGCACTCACTTCACCTCCGACTCAAAATTTAAATGTATACCTTACCTGTTAGTTTGTAAAGTGTTCTGAGGTTCTTCAAATTCTGTTGTAATGGATTTTGGTTTTGACTTCCCAGGTAGTGCCAAGTTAATGTGTAAATTATATGCTATCATAAAAGTGTTTATTGCTGCTTATTTTTTTAAAAGCAGTTGCTAGTTTAGTTATTTTGGCACTTTAAGGGAGGTAATTTATTTGGAAAATGGAGGCATTTTTGCTGAGGTTGCTGAATGACAAGCATTGCTCTCTGATGTGGACTCATTTTGTTCTGTTAAAGCTGACATGAATGTTAGTGCATCACAGGTGAGGACTGCCCCATGGGGAATTTCAGCTCTTAGGAAAAGGTCTTCAAATATTAACAGCACAGTTTTGTCTAAGTGTGAAAAGAAACCTGAAATTTCTTTGCTAGTTATTAAAACTTATAATTAAGCCCACGCTGGAATTACTAATATCATCAGGTCAAGTTTATACTTAGTATATTAGTTTTTTAATGACCAGAATAAAAATGACAAACACTTTTAATAACTTGTGTTCTGTTTTTTTTGTTGTTTTTTTTTTCTCTTTTGTATAGGAAATGCAAGCCAAGCTTGCAGCACAGAAGCTTGCAGAGAGATTGAATATAAAAATGCTCAGGTTTGAACCAGAGGGGGAGGCCTCAATGCAATACAGAGAAGTGAGAGATGAAGATTATTTTTCAGCAGAGGACTGAATTCAAGAAGAGATGGCTGAGGATGAGCCACGTAACTGATTTTTATGCAGTACTTCTTAAAGCCCAAACGTTGACATTGAGAATGCTCAGTCTAGTCATTTTTTTTCTTAAAATTTTAACATCACAGCTATGGGAAGGGCTCGGGATAAACCTCATAGATATGTCTTATTAAGTGGTAACCCCCGTGTTATTTGGGGACTGCTTTTTGAGCACTTGGGTCAGTTTATCCTTGTGGGACACCCACAGTTTTCAGCTACAGCAAAGTGAGTTCTTTAAATACACTTTTGCAGGCTATGGTGAGTCATCTACAAGAGAAGGTTTCTTCTGTGCAGAAATGTGATTGCAAAGGGCATGTCCATAAAGCAAGCTAAGGTGCCTGTGACCCGCTCGCATGTGCAAAAGCTCTTGCCTTGTAAAAATGTGAGATACTTATTTTATATATTTAATATGATTTTGCCATATGGTGAAAATACATGCCTGGACAGCCACAATAAATATGTGATGGTTAAGGCTGCAAGTTAGGTTCTTACCACATGAGAACCTCTTTCTGTGCCCGCACCTTAAAATAACACTTTCTGCCCTTATGTTGTAAATAGCTTAAGAATTTCAGGTTAGTTTGTAACTGAACTTCTGTTTGGGCTTTAAGGGACTCTGCCATTTCATTTTTTTGGTGATTACTGCAAAGCACATCAAGAGATCAAGTTAATGTTAAGACTTTAATAATTTTATTAAAGGTCTTGGTGTTTTTCTGTATTTTTGTACACTGCTTTCATACTTTGGAATACTATTTTTTCATAGTTTGATACTGTAAAATAAGATAACCACCCCTACTTTTCTTGGAAAAGACGTCCTGTGTAATTTTGCAGTTTTAGTTGTCCTTTGGAGATTAAAAAAATCTTCCTTAGAAAAACATTTTTTGCTTTTCAGTAGGAATTTTGAAAGATAAGGGACACACCTGAGAAGTATTTCAAAGTGATATTCCACTGTTGAGTAGGCTATTGCAGCCCTAGCACGAGTTTGGTTTTAAAAAAACAAACCTCAGAGATTCCTTGTATAGCCTGGCAGCACCTGTTCTCTGAGACACTGCAGCAGCTGTGTGTGCAAGGCTCTCCCTGCATGTGTATGTATTCCTGCAGGAATGGTGTCTCTGGAAACTGAGGGTGCTCCAGATGCAAGACAGTAAAAAAACTGCATGCTGCCATCTGGCAATGGGGCATGACAGTGTCTGCCTCCTCTGGAGTGCATACAGCACTCTACTGCAGGCAGTAACTCTCCCCCAGATGCTCCACAAGCTCTCCCAGGCAGTCCCTGGGGCACAGTCCATACCTTGGCAATGCAGCTCAACAACTGGAACTGCTCCTAAGCTAGGAGGTGGTATTTTTCTACTAGGTCATCTCTTGCTTGTCTGTGATGCCTCTTTCCTGTACTCTTTCCTTTCAGGTTTCTTGTTCTCATTGTTCATTGGCTTCTCCTCAGCTGTCTGCTCTTCCTTTTCCTCATAAAACTTATCTCCTGCCACTAAAGCAAATTCATATTTTGCATCCCTGCACCATCCATTCCTTTTCACACAACATATCACTCCCTGTATCTGCATTTAACTTCTGCCACGTGTTGCACACGCTCCTGCCACTGCTATCTTGTCTTGCTTTCTTGAACTCCACCTAAATACCAGCTGTGCACCTGGGCACCTTCTACATACCTCCCTCACTCGAATATCTTGCAGAGGCCTGAATGTCTGTGGGTTTGCTGTAGCTGCCTTCATACTGAAGCTTTCTTTCCTTATTTCCTGTTTTATTTTCGGACTGCTGCAGGTGTTTGCCACTTCCAGGCCTTACAGCCTCCTTTTTTACCACTTTGGTCTGAGGATTTTTTTCTCTCGTATTTTTTTGTGTCTGTGCTCCTGCCAGCTTCTCACCATCATTTGCCTTTGTCAGCACTATTTTTGGTATATTTTCAGTCATTCACATTCATCCCTCAGCATCCATGTCGATGACCCATCTGATCCCTCAGTTGTAGTATTTCTGCTCTGAGTGTCTTCCCTCAGCATGTGGCTCTGATGCCAGGGGAGTGCTTTTCTCTTGTGGGTGCAGTTCATCTCTCAGATCACCACTGTCCCTGCTACCACCTGCTCGTGCAGCAGGGTCTTGTCATCAGTCCCCCCATTATTCCAGTCGGTTGTACTGCATCTGGATAAGAAGCCTCAGAAATGTATTGGCTTTCCCTTTGCTCCTGCATGAAGCACAAGTTGCTACTTCAGGCCTGTTTGCACTCTCCCCCTCATTAAGATCCTCACCCGTGTCCCTGTACTGACTGTGCTCTCACACCTTTACAGTTTTTTAAGCTTTTCTGTTTGAAGGAATATGCACAAAGCTACACAGTTAAGAATTTTTTTCTGGATTACTGAAACCTAGCTCAATGTAGGTTTCTGCTGATCACTTGCCTATGTAACTAAAATTATGCTCTTTCTTCTATTTCTTTGTGCTTTTAAGGCTTACTTTTGCTCTACAAACTTTGTGAAGCAGAGGCAGGTTGTTTTATCTGTATTTTGATAGCATTCAACATGTTGGGACTTGGCTAAAGTGGATCCCCTGAACGGGCAAGCTTCACCTTTAAGAAAAAGAATCATTGCAGTAACAGGTGAAGTGTGTTACTTGTTACATGATTAGCAGCTACTCAGGTCAGTGATGGGGAGCTCTGGTCGAAGGGTGTGTTGTGTGGAGACAAAACTAAGCTTAAGGTAGGAATTTTAAGTTACTGCTAAAAGGGTTTTTGCAAAATCTGGAAACTTTCATGGGGGGTCGGTGGTCCTGGGTTCTAAGAATAGGTATGTACTTTGAATTAAGATTTTGTGAGTGATAAGAAAGCAGAGTTGGATATAAAGTGTGTCCTGTGTTAAGAAGGATGTGCAATCCAGAAGTTTGTTAAAGGTCAGAGAATAAGACAGTGAATCTTGGAATGGTTTAGTTGTACTGAATTAAGTTTCTGATAAAGCATGGTGTTGTTGTTGGGTATTTCACTGTTGTCCAGTCCCAAAATATCAAAACATACACTGGTAACTGAGGAGCTTGCTCTCTTTTTTGGGAGAGGACTGTTTTATTTGAGTGGGTTCTTGACCCAATAGAAAATAAAGAATTGAAAAGGTGTTTCTGATGTTCCTTATGTGAATAATGCTTTGTTTTGACCATGTAAAGTTTGCTGTCAAATTTTGGGGAAAACTGGAATCTTTTGTATCAGTGCTCCACAAGGAAAACACTGGAGATGAAGTTAGGAAACATTTGCTACATAGAGAAAGAAAACTTTTGGGAATGCAAATGGATGAGAGAAGATCTGTAAGACCTAAAGCTGGACAATTGTGCAGGTCTGAATGATGGCTGAGTCAGCTTACATGGTGTGCTGTGAGCTATCAAGGAAGAGGCAGGTCTCTATGCAGCTGTAGTCCCTTGATTTTTGCATGGTTAGGAATACCTGCTCTCCAGCCTGCACAGAAGAAAAGCCCTCCAGTGGAGTTTGTTCACAGCTGTAGCCTTTCTCGAGGGAGAGCACATGCAATCAATCTGGTTTGCCAGCTGGGTGAGGACTTAGCAACCTAAAAAATTAAGTATTTGGGAAATAACATTTGAAAGGAGAAGGACCGAAATGCTGCTGTTCTTAATGATTTTGAGGGATCTGTAAGAGGATAGAAAAGATTAAGATTTTCCTGGATTTTAGAGTTAGACCTAGCTGACATGTTAGCAGTTCCATGTGGAGTCTTCCATCTGATGGGTTGTGGACTGCTTCTAAGGGCCGTGTGATCAAAAACAAGTCAGTGGCAGTGAACTGCAAGTTCCTGTGTGGAGGAAAAGGGGCCTGCAAACTGAGAGAACTTGAAAACCATGGCTCTGTGCTGTGGAATTTCTGAACCTGCTAGAGGGACACACTATCAGGAGTTGGGGAAAAGAATATCCAGCCTCTGATTAATCAAAACTTGAGCAGGAAGTCCTGGTAAAAGCTGTTAATGATCCATGAGTGGCCTTTGGGCAGTAGTTCGGGCGTTTCTGTATGGAACTTGCAGAAAATTCCCGTATCACAGACACACCACAAGCTGGCAGCCTTTAGCAGTCTCGCAGAGGAGGTAGGACCTGACTGGCCTGAGTTGTAGGTGGAGATCTGGCTGGCTGGTTGTTTTGTGCAGTTCCATTGCAGAGCCAGTTCCCTGGGTCCAGGAGGCTGGCTGTAATCTCAGCTGTGTACCAGGCTGGGTTTTGCCAGTGAAAATGATCTGTAGTGGAATCCTATTCAGAACATTTGTGGCCTAATTTGAGAGGCATCTGGTTCATCATCTGCCTTTAGTGAGTTAATGCCTGCAAGGAGTATCCTTGAGCCAGGGGAATTGCAATGTATTCTTGGCCTTTTATAGCAAGTGGGATAAAGGGAACAGGGTATGGGAGTCCTGTGCTGGAAGAAGCTGTGCCCTACCTTGTGGATTCTGCTGTAGGAAAAGATGGCTTTTCTCTGCTTTCCCAGCCTTGCTGCTTTTTTTCAGAGCAGTATGAGAAGCAAGCATAATTTCTCCAAAGTGTCTTGTAAGGGCAGATTTTTCAGGGAGTAGGTCTTGCATGGTGTGGTCTGGCTCCAGGGAGGTGCTAACTGAACTGTTATTTTTCCTGAGTTTGTCGTTTGTGTTTTGTTGCAAGTCTACTGCTCTTAGGGTGGTATGTGTGGAGAGCACCACTGAGATTTCCTGGTTTCCTAATGTTTGGTTTTGGGTTGTGAACTCCCACATTCTGGGAGAGGAAAAGGGAAGTAGAAAAAAAACACCTGTGTGAAAAAAACATGTATTTTGCTGTGGTATTTTTGTCTTTTTCAGTAAGCTAATGATTGTGGTTTATTCTCACATTTCTGCAGTGCTGCGTCACTGCTGACATTGTGGCAGGCAAATATTAGCTGACTGTAGTCCAGACACTGTACACTCACATTGACTTTGTGTGGGATATGAGTGCTTAACTCCATTGGACTCCTTTGTAAATGCTGTAATTGTTGTTCCATGTGTATGCAAAGCTTTAGAGGCATTTAGTCATCTCTTGTTTAAAGCAACTGTTTTGATCATTTGGTTATTAAGATTTTATTAAATTGGCCCTTGATTCAGTGAAGCATGTTCTGAAGTCAAGGCTTGATTCCTCTAGGAACATCTATGTGCAAATGCTCTGTTGAACTGGGATATGGGCTCTGTCTTTAATTTCTGTGTGCAAGGGAATTTGTGAGTAAGAGTTGTGAACCAGTTACTGAATGTGGGGAGATGACAGAAATGACCACGGTGAAATGTGTGTGGGAAGAAAATAGTTCAATGATTCTAGCAAGCTGAAAATCTAAGTATTTAACTTTCAATCATCCAAATGCAAGAGAATGTGTCCTCCAGCAGTAAGTATACGAGAGATTTCTGGACAGGGAAGTTTGTAAGAATTTGTACTAAGTGCCTCATTGCTCTTCTTTCAGGTTTGATATTGGGGACCATAATTGTGTCACGCGTAAATGGGCACATCTCCCCTCAAGTCATGAGGGAGATAAGTGGGGCCATAAAGCTCAATTAGCATATTCGTATTTCCTCCCTCTGTCCACACAGCTGCCATTAATGTAGTTGATTATTAGATCAAGGTGATGATATAATGTGGTGAGTAGTTGTAGGCCAAGGTTTTGCTGAGGCTCTGAAGCTGAGCATTTGATAGGAGATACTCTTTGTACACTTCTGAACAGACATTTCAGTTGCAAAATTTTGATGTTTTTCTTCTTTTTGTTTGCTTGTTGTTTGGTTTTTTTTCTAAAAAATGTTTTCTCAATTGTTATGTGATGCTAGTAACATATAACTTTAATTTACTCAGAGATTAGTCAGACAGCAGTGGGAGTATGGAAGCTCTGGTTGTAACAGCATCACCTGCATCCATCCCTGGGTTGAAGCCATCACCTGCACCACGCCCCCCACTGCACACAGCCTGCCTGCAACCTGTGCTGCAATGAGCACAAATCCTTTGACAAAACTGGCCATTCTGCAGGAAGCTGTGGGATTTTTTACCACACATCCAGAATCACAATTGAGTTTTAAGGTGCAACGACGCCATTTGCAGAAGATCTCGGGGAGAATGGCTCTCAGTGTGGCTGAAGGCTTGGCTGCTAGGGCTTTGGTAGGTGCATACACCTTCCCAAACTGACAGTGGAGGGAGGGAAGTAAATTACATAATCCGTGAGATTGACAATTTCCAAGGCATTTAGACCATTATCTGTTGAAGCTGCAACGTGTCTGCCTCTTAGTGATTGATTTGAAGGAAAATGAGTGACATTCCTCACCAGGTAAGGAACCCGGTGTATTGGGGACTGAAGTGAACACATGAAGAGGCATTGGCACTGTTTTCTCCAGCCATCTTATATCTGTGCCTCTACTTCTATTTATACTGAATTAACATTGGTTTTCTTCTGTTTTTTTACAAATCTTTAAAAATAATTTTTTAGTATTTGCCCACAAACCAAATTAACAAAGTCTTTTTGGGCAACAGATCTATAGGTATATATTTTATATCTATTAAAAATGTGTATATATGAAGGAGCTGTGTTAGCCAGCTATTTGCATTTGAGTGTGGGAAGTCTTCATGGATTGTGTGATAAGCTCTTTCTGTTCAAGTCCATGTTATGAGTGGCCTGTGTTGTCTCCTGGTTACTGTAAAAGTCTCAATGTAATTGTGGTTTCCAGAGTTACAGATCCATCCATTCCATTTGTAATTATGTGTGAAATTACTTTGTCATTTACTTTCTTCCTGCTTTCTCCTGAAAAGGAAAAAAACCCAAAGCCAATGCAGATTCTCAGATTCTTCATTATATGCAATAATATTTTCTTCACTGACCCAGGTTATTTTGTATTGGTTAGAAGTTCTTATTCCCTGGTTTCACATGTATTTCTCTGAGCTGCTTTAAATTGGCATTGTACTGATTATAGTACTGCTTAAATGATAGCTGATGATAAATATTATCCTTGCACAGACATTGGGCATCATCATATGTCATGTCTGCAGACCATTTTTTTGCCTGCATGGCAGATTTTTGTGGCTATGAGCCAGGAATTTTAATGAAAGAAAACATCAAAGATGCAGAAGAAATGAGAATATTAGTCAAGGAAGATACACAGTGATGCTCTCTGATAACCCCTGGTAATTGACATTAGAGCTATGTGGGAGCAACTTAAATAAACATCTGGACCCTGAGTTTAGACATTTCCAGTGACAAAACCCAGACAGATCTTCTGGACTTGGAATAATAAATATTTCAGCGCAGTCCACATGAATCAACTTAGAATTCTGTTTTCAATTATTCTGGTTTTATAAATATATCATAGTTAATTATTCAGGGATAGAATTTCTTTTGAAGATTAAGGAATTTGATGTTTGCTTCATTCACATAAAGTTCCATTTTTTATTTATATCAAATTTACTTCTGTTTGTACAAAAACAATATTGCCAGCTTGCCAAGAGCCATTAAAGCAGAATGCAACTGAACTTTTCCTGGGGTGGGAGGACCTTTTCTGAAAATCCTGGCAGTGTACCCTAATTCATTCCAGCTATGGTAACCACTCAAATCGTGCTGAAAAGAAAATTATAAATAATAATTTTTAAAAGTTATTCTGTTTGTTTTAAAAGATTCTTTCATTTTTTTACTTTTGGTAACGCGGTAGTGGTAAGAATGTGGTATCCCTTACAGATAGTGAAGAGATGTTTATAAGATGTTTATATGTACCAAAGTATTTAAAAGAGGTAGCAGTGAAGCTACAAGACTGACTGGAACACTGGCTGCAGTCCAGATCTGATCCTGGTATTACCACTGTGGTGAGGCTAGGAAAAGCATTCTCAATTTTCGTGCAACTTTAATATTCCTTAGAAAAGCCTCAAGTGAGAACTTATAACTGCAAAATCAGTTACTTCAGAAGGAATAAACCATGTCTTTGAGGTTGTGGAGTTGTTTACATGACTACATCCACGCTTTTAAAAAAAATTACTATTATGTTAAGACAATCTGTACTCTTGTTGCTAGGGACCCTGGACAAACTGAGGGATTATTCTGAAGAGTATTCAGGATTCATTACCACTTTCAGTTTAATTTATGCTTTCCCACAGCCCAGACTGTCAACATCAGCACATGTTCCTACAGTTTCCAAGCTTGGCTGTCACTAGCAGGAGCACTGGGGTAAGCTTGGCTGACAGTGTTGTTGAGTTACGCCATACCAACAGGTTAAGGAGGTTTTAGGGAACTGCTGTGTTAGCCTGACCTACAGGTCATCATCCCTTTCAGAGACAGAGGAGGCAGAATTGTGTTTGAGTACAATTCAGAAAATCCCTTCTGTGCTAAACTGTCTTTTGATGACCTCCTCATAGGTACTGCCAGACTGCTCTTCTGTCCCCTTCTCCAGGCTGAACAGGGTTACCACTGACTTGTGCAGCTTCCTCTTTACCAAGACCTCCAGGGCCTTTTCAGCAGGGCTGCTCTTCAACTTGTCATTCTGGGCAGATCATGGACAAACGTATTGGGAAGCTGCAGGCTGACAAATGTATTATATTACTCAGTTCTGTCATAGCTCTCCCAGATCAATAAAATGTCTTCTGCTTTCATGTTTTGGAAGAAAAAAAAAAGTAACCTAGCCTGGTTATCCTGATCTGAGCCTATCTAAAACTTCAATGTTAATTAAAAATAGCAATTTGTGCTTCATAATCCCTTCTGCGTACTATAAAAATGATGGATAAGGAAGCACAGTGAAAGCTATAAATTAGCCCTGAGTCTGATAATCTAATAAGAACATCTCTTTGGCAGTTTCACCTCTTGCTCATTGATCTATAGCTTGGTAATTAACTTCTCCTAGTTTTAACCTTGTATTTATTAGAATACCTAATTCCTTATTGCTAAACCTATGCACCGGAAATTGGTAGTGTTATAGTTCAGACAGTGTAATCTATTCATTGTTATAGGAAAACAGGAGGAAGATAAATTACTTAGAGGTTTATTACTCAGAGGGATGCATTTGAGGCAAGACAGGGAATAAAGCTGAATGGATGAAGGTAAGAGGAAAATGTAGATTGTGAATGTTAAGGAAAAGCTCTTGTAAGAGAAGAATTATCTGTTGAATGATCCCCTAGGGGAGAATGGTAGCTTCTCATCTGCAGGTGCTTAAAACTCCACTGGACAAAGTACTGACTGCAGAGAACAGCTCTGTGCTGAGCAGGTAATCGGATGTGCTGCTGCTCTGTGTGCTGCAACTGCAGCAAACCCCTCTCACAGGCCAGCCACTGTTTCCTGTTCTATTTCTGATTAAAACCTGAGGGTCTGGTTTGGCTACCTTAACTCCCATGGAATTTGACTGAAATTGCTCATCAGATCTTGAATCTGAGATACGTTGACAGTCCTGGTTACCTCCTCCAGTTAGTTTTGTTTTCTGATCTTGCTGAACGGATGGGGCAGTCTGGGTAACTGTCTTACCAACTGTGCCCTGTTCCAACATGGATTGCTTTTTCCCAAGAATGAAAAATGCTGATAGAAAACAGTAATAAAATTCAAATTAATTGTAGCAGATGTAAATTCTCTTTATGCATTCTCTTTGTGATTTGTTTGTGTAAAGGCAAAAAAGCTCAAGCTGTAAGTCTTAATGCCTCCTTTGACTCCAACTGCCAATGCAGTAGAGAGAAAGTGAACTTTATAGGTTTGTATTTGGTGGTTGAGCCACTTGACATATGTACATTTAAAAATGTTGTCATTCCTCTATTTGGGTATTTTTAGTTCTGAAATTATGATGAAGTTTTGTGAAGATCCAAAGATAACAAATCTTTAAGTACATATGCTACAAGCTGACTTTTGCACTCATGTGCTGCATACCTACATTATATGCAGAGAGTTTAAAAAAGAAAAAGCAAGATGTAGAAAAAACGCCACCTTGTCACTTTATAAACAGCACTTTGTTTAAAAAAAACAACAAAAACCCACACAAAAAAAAATTCAGCAAACAGGGCATATTGTTACTGGTACAAAACAGAGTACAGGTAAGGTATATTAGCCAGATACTCAGAGGAGCTTTTCTCTATCTTACAAGTAGTTGCTCAGGGTTATCGATTGTATTTGACTTCTAGCAAAGCACCATTTTAGATTTCACCCATTATGCCTGTCTTAAGAGATGCTGTCTTGTTCTTGCACAGAAAAGGGGCTCTGCCTTTTGTTTTGTGCTAGAGAGATCAGACTGTGATTTTACTGGTGGATTGAGGATCTGTGAGAGACTGTCATCCAAACTGCACATTTCCTACCTTTTAAAAATGGGGAGAGAAGAGATAAAGTTTCATAGGTCTGGAGGGAGTAGCAGCTTGTGTTTCAGCCTGTGTCACATCTATCTAACCTGTGCATGTGCTCTATAATTCTCTGTCAGAGTTTAGGAGGTGAGTGCTCCAGAGAACTTGGTGTGCTTTCTTTGGAATCTTGGTGTGTAAGAAAGGATAGTTTCAAAATACTTGTAGGCTCTAAGATTCAATGATATAGAGATCAGGGAGAAAGCTTAGAACACTTTTTCCAGCCATATGCCAGGAAGGGGAGCATGAAAATCATCCTTAAGCCTAGGCTATACTTAATTTTACGTTCCCTGCTAAATTAATGTCTAAGTAAATAGCTTTACTGGTGGGAGCAGAGGAGACATGAGAGTCAGATTACACTTTATCGTGGAACTTGATATGAAATCCATACTTCGTTGACTGGACACTGCAATGAGATGGATGTTTGTGGTAGTAATGTAAGAGGATGTTTGTAGGAGTGGTGTATGTCACGGGGCTGCCCTGGATCAGATCGCATTTAAATACATTGCACATGGCCTTTGATCAAGGACCACCTGGCTGTGTCTAGGCAGTGGAGAACCAGGAGACTTATTGAAGGACAAACTCTCCACTTTATAGCCTGTCACTTCAGCAGGAAATGTTTTTCCAGGTTATGGTTTTACTATTAGTAATACTGGTGCTGTATAATACAGGATCATCCAACAGTACTAATTAAACCTGGATTCTATTACTATACTACACAACTTATTCCTGTCTGGTTTAGCCAAAGCAGCCAGTGTGCTGGTTATGCTGCCTTTATGATTTTATGCCAGCTGCGTAAGGGCAGGCAACACCCAATCTAGCACACAGCCTTCCAGGAGAAAGGGTTTTCAGAACAGCTGCAACAAATGTGAAACTCATGGGGTCATTCTGAACCACTTAGCCATTTGTTTCACCTACGGAGTAGTGTCTTGTGGTCAGGACTAGGTGCTTAAGACCAGGTTTGCTGTCTGATTGAGCCATGACCTCAGTAAAATCCCAAATTGTGCTTTGGGCTGGAGGGTCAATGTCCCACTGTGATCACTCTGTTCCCTGTTGCAGAGCTGCGCCGTACAAGGCATTTTGTGGTGGGTTTTTTTTTTGTTATTGTGCCAGTGGTTCAAGGCTGCCGCAGTAATTTTTAAACCCTAAGGTAGAGAGAAACAATTTTTTTTTTTCTCTCACCAAAATGGCCTTTTTTGGAACTTGCTTTAGGTTTGAAAATTTTAACTAGTTTTTTATGTAATTAGCTAGTGTGCTCTTGGTGTCACGCCATTAGAGACTTGGACATGGTAAACAGGCAGCACCCCAGAAAGGTGGCTGGCTTGTCAGGGCACTGAAGGCAATATAGCCTCATTAGCTCTGCCTGGGTTAATGAAGCCCTGCTAATGAACACTGTCATGCTAGGTAGTGTACCCTCAGTTAGTAGAGTAACCAACCCAGATCAATTTTTAATATTTAAGAGGTTTTTCCAATGTCTTTTTGTGTTTTTACTGCAAAATACAGGTGTATGTGGCCTTGCCTGATACCACTTCTGTTTCCATTGCTTGAAGAATATAACTGGCCTCATTGCAATTTCTGGGTAACAGCTTAACACCAACGTTAAACATTTTTCTGTGGATTTATGATGTTCTGTCAAGCTAGGCTATCTGACATAATCATGTAATTAAAGATCTAGTTTTTTTCATGATACTTTAATTAAACGTCAGACGTCCTTAGGGAGCTTAAGGAGGGAAATGCAGAAAGCAGGAATAACTCCCTGCAAATCACCCCCCAAAGCGAGGGGCTTGGGCTCTGGGGAAAATCCCAGCCTCGAGTACTGGCCCAGGGATTTTGTTTGTGCGGGGGCTGAAAAACCCGGGGTGACAGAAATCGGGATGGTGGCTGAGCTGCATCTCGGGTCTCGGGCTGGCGAGGCAGGGAGGACCTGGCCCCACGGCCGCGGCGCCCAAGCAGGCTGAGGGGAGCGGTTCCGGGCGCTGTAGGTGTGCGCGGGGCCAGGCCCTGTGCGGCGGGCAGGGGGCCTGGTGGCCATGGCGGTTGCATGGCAAGGCGGGATGGTGTGGCCTCCCCTGAGGTGCAGGGAAAGCTCAGCGAGAGCTGAGGAAAAACTTTAAATGGGCCATAGCCTGAAGATATTATACTCTTCCTGGCTCACAGCCTGGGTCTGGAGACCAGCCAGCGAGGACGAGAATGGGGCCTTTGGGGTCCGAAGATATTAACAAAATAAATAACTCCGGCCGCAGCGCCCCCTTCCACTCCCCTCAGCACATTCCACCGAGGAGCCGGCAGCACCCTTCCTCTCCTGCTGCCTCCTGAGGTGAATCAGACGCACCGCGTCTGCTTCGTATTATTAAAAGAGGGAAATGAAAAAAAAACAAACAACAATGTAAACACTCTTAGAATTGCTGCGGAAACTGGATATAACCAGGTCATTCAAAGGGAAAAAATTAAGCTGTCCGTATATGCCAAGTTTGCCTTCACATCTGTTAATTGTAAGGGGATGATTTTAAAAAAAGAGAAGTTATGGTTTAGAGCCTGGTTCAGCAAAGCCTGTAAATGCGTACTTCACAAAACAGGCTTTAATGTATCCCTTTTCAGTGAAGCCCTCACACATGCTGGTGCTCACAGAAAGAAAACGTTTTTCAGAGCTTTGCTGCGGGAGGAGAGCCGGCCTTCATGGCGGGGCTGGAGCTTGGCAGACTGCGTCCTGAGAAGCTGTGAGGGCACCCCAGGTGGCCCTTAGACAAGAAACTGTTGTAGTTGTCAGTATTATCTTGCTATTATCTGGCCAGCTTTGTACGGTAAGAAATGAGCAGTATTTAAAAAACTTTGAAAAACAGAAAATGTCACTGTTGCTATTATTACGTTATAATTGTAGTGGTGTATTATGTTACTACATTACTCATATCATGCACAACATAAAATTTCTGAGTTCAGCACAGTCATTTTAACAACAAATAGTTAGTCTTTCACCTCAGAAGATCTTTAGTTTAGCATGCACACGTGTTTAAACTTAAAATAAGTACAAGTCCTGTTCAGATCTGCTTGCTTAAGTGAATGCAGGTTCATGGCTGATTTTATAGAGCCAGCACACACTTCTTGCTGAAATGCTGGTTTTGGTAAGAAATTTTAAAAATCAAAATCATTGGCTCAAACTGCTATGTTCAGGTTTCTTGGTTGTCTGTTTAAAAATGTTGTCTCATAAGAAACACATGTGTTGTCATTATTTTATTTGTGAGCTTTAAAATATTCAATAGGGTTTTTTTTAACATTCTATCACCTGTTTCTGTCACAGATGAAAATTTTTGCTTCATTTCTGTAATGTGATTTTTCTATGCCCAAAACTTGGGAACATGAGCTCTAGAGGCAAAATCTTTTCTTAATTCTGTCAATTAAAAATAATCCAATGTTTATGTTTACAAATAAGTAAATCGGCCAACTCCCATGATTTTTCTGTTTGGAAGCTGACTTAATTTTTGCTGTTTGGAATTGTCAATACTGAAAATAACTAGAGCAGAGAATGAAAGCGTGGTCAAATAAGCTCTCAAGAATTTTAGGTTTTCTAAGTGCACTTTTGATTTTAGACAATAAGCTATTTTTATGTAAAGATTACTTTCATTAACTTGCGTAGATATTTTCCTAATAGGAGTTTTTTGCAAGCTTCCTTTGACAGTTGAATAATAATTAAAATGTAAATAAATGAATACTCAAGAACTGGAAAATCTTGCACACTTTCTCTGAAACAGAACAAAATGGTTCGAATAACAGACTATAAAAAGTAGTCCTTAATATGTTATTGAACTGTTAAAGCTCTGAATTTTAAGATATAAGGGGATTATCAAATTATGACACAATCATCCTTTCTAACATCTGTAAATGTACATATTTTATAAGTAAGTTTACATGCATATATGGCATTTGGAAGCATCTGGACAAAATGCATTAATTTAATCTTTCATGAGCTTGTGTACATCTTGTCTTGCAGAGCACTTAGGGAGCATGAGTATTTTAGAAGATATCTGTGACATCTGTTTCTAATATTCTAACATCTTTCTTCCGTGTATGTTTGATAGACAACACACTTTTGGCAGTCTTTGTTATTAGAATTGCCAAAATGTTGATATTAATTTGAGTGTCTTGGCTTTTAATGAGTGCAAGCCAGAAAGAGCTTTTCAGAGACTCATCTTTGGAACCAAGTTATTTCTAGAAAGCCAAATGTTTCAAAATTCTTTTCAGAAATAGATTTATAATAGAATAAGGAAATTTTTCTGTTCAGGAACAGTTGTTCAAATACGTCTGCTCCCTCATCTTTATTTCTGACCTGTGTATTTTTAAATATAATACTGTGTTAGAACTCCATCCAAGTACCAGGCTGTTGGATTTTGCTTCACTAGATACTTAACCTTCCTAAACTCCCCTCTAAAGTGCACTGATATGAGTGTGTATATATGGCATTTCATTGAGAGATTTTCTGAGACTTAGTGTTGAGCACTGTGCTGCGCAGTTTTTAGAAGTCTGAGCACGGAGCGACAGGCACAGCGATGAGTTGAGTGCCAGGGCCTCTTACACAACATGTGAGAAGCCCTCTTGGAGAGAGCCATGTGTCCAGATCACACCAGAAAGTAAAAAGAGCCAGTGAGGAAGTATCTTCAGGTACTCTGGACTGCCACTCCAGTTGCTGACAGGAGAAAAGGAGGTTCTTTTCAGAAGTTAGATACTCATTTCTCTGCACCATCCAGTGATGAGGCAACTGTAGAATTCAGCTGGAATGAAATCTCTTTATTGCAGAGAACCTATATATTTCCTTCAAACTATTTCTTGCATGTCTCTGAAGAATTACTCTGCCACAGGCCTGCAAATTCTGTACTGGTGTAAGCTTATCTCCTCTGGGAAAGCTGTTATCTAGATTAGCAAACCTGAGGGGAAGGGAGAACATCGCCTGGGTATCTACCCTATCTGACACGTGGATGGGAAAGATTAGATTCCAGTTGTTCTTTGAAGGATTATTGTGGTGGACAAGCTATAAAATCCACCTTTTCTTACTCCAGAAAGACAGACAAGGCTGCAGCTCCTTTTTCTGAGGAGGCCAGTGTGAGCAATGAGAATGTTCATTGGATCAGACACAAGTTGATGACTGCAGGAATCCTGATGGACCCTGGTGTGAGAAGTGCATGCTGAGTTGTGTAGCCCTCCTAAGATTGTGGCATATCAGAATACATGCAAGAAACCAAGCTTTAGGTACCAAGAAAACTTCAAGGTGATTACAGGAACACATGAAAATGCAGTACCTTCAGTTAGAAAATAATTGGGAGTGGGTTTTCAACATTATGCCACACCTCTTAATCTATGTGTAATACTCAAAGCAGAACTTCAGTGGGAGCTGAGTGTGCATCAACTTTATCCATTGGATCTGCTAATGTAGAAAAGCTGGGGTTTAGCCCTGTGTGACCAAGAATGGGGATATTTTATCCATCAGATACATGAGCCAAAGATCTTACCTTATGTTTATATCCATTTCAGAATCTTCAGAAACAAATGTGAAAAGTCCATGCAGACACTGAAATCCTGTCCCTGTGAAGGTAAGAGGGGCATTTCATAACAACTTCATCACAGATAAAAATCTTGTAATGTGATATTTGACTATGGATGTTTCTCTTACTAGAAAAAGCAAATTAATTAAGCTTTATCGATAGCGTTGCGCTATGTTACAAATACTTACTGGCCAAATAAGATTTTACATTTAATCCTTTAAATTCAGCATAACTTCAACCATGAGAAATTCACCCAGAAGTGGAAATAAAATTTTTTTATGAGAATTTTATATGTTCCTTCTTCCCTCTCACCCCCAAAATAGTTTTGCTGTTACCTAAATTGAGATACACAGACCTTCCCTGTTAACTTTGTAGAATGAAATCCCTAGACGTGAGATTTGTAGTAATTATTGTTCTCTGACTGTAAAGATGGCTAAGGATTCTTCTCTGCTCAGCATGGGGAAAGAATATGCTTTATAATGCATGAGAAATCAGTAAAATTTTTTATGGAACTGCCTTAATAGCATAACTGCCATACATCATCATGAAAGCAGACACACAGGTCAGAAAGTATCTCTGAATTGTTATTTTGAGTACGGTTCTCTTAGTGGTGATATTTTCATTCCTGCCATAGTTTAGCTAAATTATCCATTTTCTATAGGAAATACATGTTTGGTATAAATAAAAATATAAATATTTAATATATAAAAATATATAAATATATGATATAAAGATTATAAATGTTCAAAGCCACCTGTGCAGCATGGTTTCCTGAATCCAGTATTTTGTACTATGTGGATTTTGGCTTCAGCTGCCATAATTTGAAGGCTTTATGTGCAGACAGTATGTGCTAGACGTGCATCCTGATATACCTGATGCTATGTGTCAATCTGGGCAATCAGACTTCTGGAGCTATAAATGCTTTAGACTTGTTATTATGTAAAGGATACAGCCATCTCCTGAACATCCCTTATATTTCCCCTTAAACGTTCCCTATAATGTCTCTGACTCACTGACCTTAAATGAAGCAAGTGAATATCGATACTAAGTAACAAATAAATATGCAAACATACGTAAAATGCAACTGAAAACTAAAATAGCAAACAACAAATAAGGGCCAAATCTTCCCTTTGCTAAGATGTGCAGTTTCGATTTCTCTCAGTAGATGTCAGCAACACTACAAACTTGCCCAGTTTACTGCTTCGAGAGTCCTGTTTACAGCTTTAATTAGTTTTCCAGTTTCAATGTTGCAAAGGAATAGCCCAGCTAAACCGGTGGAATCTATTGGCCTCTGAGACAGGATTAGAGACTATTATTCAGAATCTTAGGATAATACTGTATTCTCAGTAATGCGGAACTCATACAGAACTTAGTAGAAGGGGCTTATTGCTACATTTTTAGAATTTTTGGGACATTTACCTCACATTTGCCCTCCAGGCAAACATGAAGTAATATAAGATGTCCAATATTTTGCTTCTTTCCGTGAAGTAAATCAAAACCGTGGGAATGTTTTCATATAATTTGATTTACTCCTGTCTCCTACAATACATCTTCAATTCTGTTCAATTAACTCTCTGCCTGCTACAAGAAAAGGGAATAATCATTTTTTGACTGAAAGCAATGGCAAGCGTTTTGTTGGCTCTGCTGGGCGTTGTGGCAGTCCCAGAGGAGTTCACAACCACAAAGGAAGGATGTGGAAGAATAAGTGTTGTTTATTTCTGTGTGTAAGGAGCATTCATTTTACTCCATATTATAAAATAAACAGAAATATTTCAAAATCATCATGTACATGGGGATTAGAGAGTAAACATTCTTCTGTTGGTTAGAAATGAAGAAATTTCATTGTCTTCTAACAGGCGGGTCTTTTCCTTCATCTGATCTCCAGAAGGAATCTTTGGTTTTTTGTGCTATGTTTGGTACTTTTGAAGAGTGGCAGATTTGCACTTCTGGAAAGTAAGATCATACCCTCAGAAACAGGATCAGCCCAGAAGGCAGCAGTGAGCATCTCTCTGTGTGCCTGTCACCACTGCATTGGCAAGAGCACCACAGTGAGCAGCACTAAGAGCTGGAGGCCTGTTCAGCCCTAGGCAGTGCTTGGGGACATTTCGTGTGGTCTTCACTTGTCTGTAGGGAAATGAGCTGTGACCATTTTATCTTGGCTGCAGAGTGTGCCTACATGTGGTGTAGCCAGCTAGGGCTGGCCAGCTCCAGAGCCAAATCCTCTAACCAGAGATGCGGCCCCCCAAAAACATTTGAAGGGAAATCAGGTGGAGTAGTTTTAACTCTGGCTACAGAAGACAGAGCTGTGCTCCCCAACCTTTGTTGCCTTATTGTCAACACGGAGCATGTATCATGCTGCTGGCAACATCATACTTTGTTTTCCATGTCCTACTCAGACTGTCTTAATTTTCTGTGTCACAAGCAACATTACAATGTGTTTCCTTCAAGCCATAAGTCAGGAGCCACCACGTAACAGTATTCTCTTTATGGTCCTTTTCCCTAAATTCTCTATCCTTTTCCATGATCTGTCCCTTTTGGTGTCCTCTCCTGCCTCACTATCCTCTGTTCCTATTCTTACCAAGCGGCCTTTGATCCTTTTCTGCTTGTCAGTTGACCCGTTTATAGAAATCCTTTCCTCAGCTGCAGTTTTCTCATAACCCTCAGGGGTGGGCTGGGAGATACTCTCTGCAGGCAAGTGCTGCCAAAGGAATAATTACCAGTTTTAGGATGGGTCCAAAACAAGAAGGAGCCAGTGGAGTTTGAGCCCCCCAAATGGGACCATTGATGTCTGGGTCTTAGCCTGGGTAGATGAAGCAGACAAGGAGAAGCAGTTTGCCAAATTGAGCATGGGGTATGTGGCTCCAGGGTGATGAGGCAGCAGCACCATGGAGCAAATTTTACTTAGAGGCATCTGTTAGCAGCCATTTGGGAGCTAAACTAAATGACCCCAGTGTAATCCTGTTCTGCTGCCTCCATTGTTCTGGGATCTTTTCTTACTTGCATAGCCAGCAGGGGGAAACTCGTGGCTTTGGCTCATTCTCTGTCTCCTTCTTTGGCTCTCCTTGTTGAATGGATCTGTTTCTGCCTCTGTTGGTCAGTTGTTGAGCAAGTCTCTTTCTTACGTTTTTTGGCTTGCTCTGCAGGGTGTGAAGTAGGGAATGCTGAATCTGCTCCTGCTTTGCAGAACATTAGATTTGGAGGGGCAGTCTTTGCTGCTTCACCTCAGACTGAAACTGCAAGGAAGTGAAAAGATTGTGTCTAGTGTCTGCCTGAATGTGTTGGGGAAAAAGTTTTACTAGACCTTTCTGGGATTGTATTTATATGTAGCAATGTTCTGAATATCAGAGGGTCATGAGCTAAACACACATGTATGTGAAACTAGGCAAGAGTTGTCTCTGTGTTACAGGAGTTGAAATCGAGGTGCAAAAATAATGAGTTAGCTCAGAATTTACAAGAAGACTCAAGCAATTTGGCAGCAGAGTGACAGGAAATCTTCCCATCTTCAGGGTTGTGCACAATGACAGAGTCAGGAGTACTACAAAAGTGTAGTGCCAAACACCACATTAGGTTTCATTGTCTTCGTGTAGGTCTCCTAGGAAGCTTCTGGAAGATGAACTTTTGCAAAGAAATTGAGCATACAGCTATTCTGCTGGGTAATTTAGGATGGTAAGTAAATGTTGAATGTTCTCATCTTCATACATACTACAGTATGAAAGAAGAGATGTCTTAGTTTAACTTTATGCTTGTGAAAACTTTTTCAAGTCATGATTACTGCACTGGTGGATTGGTTTAGTTGAGAAAGGGAGGTGGTGGCAGGTCTGTTTTCCTTTAAATATGTCTTCACTGGAAGAGCAGGCATAATTTTTTATTAATAGTAAAAATATTGAGCATAGCATCAAAACAAGGTGTAGCTATTATACAGTTGCATGTCTAAATACAAAAAATAAGACCACAAGTCTTTCTGCATGTGCACTGTTTCCTGAAACTGATTTTCAGGCCTTATATACATCAACAATAATGGACCAATCCAGCCAAAATTTGCTTCCACAGCTGCTGGCCGTAGGAAGTTCCCTGAGCCTCCTGTGTTCTGCAGCTGTCAAGGCTATTCCCTGCTCTGAACGAAAGAATCTCCCCTCTCCTGTGACTGCAAATGCTGAATGAGACATCCTGTAACACTCTGCTCAGAGGGGCAGAGCTGACAGCTGAAGGCCATCCTTGGCATTTTAGTCTTTGTAGATAATGACAGATGGTGCATAACCATGGGCAAGGAACCCCTTAAGTCCTAAAGTGGGAGAAGAGATTTCTGGGGAATTATTACTAAAGTTCATTGCCCAAAGGTCTTGGTGTGGGTTCTGCTCCGGAGGGAGTAAGGAGGAGAGTTATTAAGCAGAGGTTTAAAGAAAAAATAGTCTGGCATATTGGAGTGTTGCAACATCTTAGGCAAACGCACGGAGCACATTTCTCTGCATACACCAAGAGTAAGCCCAGGAGAACTGCTGCATGAAATGTTTCTTGGAGAACCACAGAAAACTTGCCTACTTTCAAGTTTTGCTCTGTGTTTAGATGTAAAACTGTCTGGTTTAAGTTTCACTTAAATTCCTTAATTTGCAACTTTCAAGCAACTTGAAGCCCACTTACAGTTTTTCAAATGAAACCTGATGGTTTCCAGTGAGTTTCCATTTGAGCTTTTAACAGCCTTGTTCAGACCTGAAACTCAAAGTGAAATTCACGGGGTGTAAAAACATGTATATGGAAAAATCAAAGGAAAAATTCAAAAGAACTTGTGCAAACCGAACTTGAAAAATTTCCTACAGGTCAGGCTGTATCTGTTTACACAGATTGTCTTAGTCTCCTCCTCTTTGCTACATGGCAGTGGTGGCCAGAGGGTCTGATGATGTTAGCTGTCAGGAGTAGTTCTGCCAAAGAACTACAGAGTCTTTCCATGGTCAACTACTGTTCTTATGGGGACAGCAATTCATCCAAATCTAAATTTCTTTTCAGATTCCCTACATGCATCAGTAAGGCAAGAACAGTTTAAGCTCTGTTGATAATGTGTGACTGAAGCTGAAGAAACAAGGTTTGAAGTTTATTTGGAGCAGGGAAAAGTTTTAGTAACTGAGTTGCAACAAATGGGTAATTACAAAGAGAGCTAGGTGGTGGGAGTGGGAAGCCAGATGAATTATGAGGTTTTATCCAATTTCCATCCCTGCAGCAGTTTTGGTTGGAAAACAGGAACTAAGCGTGCCTCGTTATTGCATGAAATAAATAAAATGAAACCAGAATGCTGTGGTGGCTTCTTGATCTGTAAAGCATGCAATGCTAAAACCACCACATGCAAAAACGATCACAAGAAGAGTGAGTGCAAGCTGAAGGGTTGGTGATACTTGCTCTTTGTGATACACACAGCTCACAATTCTCAGCACAGCTCCCCTCTTGGGAACTGATAGGAAGTCCTGGCTCTGCTTGAGTCAATGGGAATTTTGCTGTGGGCTTCAGGGAAGCTGGAACTTCACAACATAACCTGTGTTGTGCAATATATTGTTCCTGGCTCTTAAAATGTTGCAAAAATCTCATAGATGGGCAAACATGCATTTGTAGTGCTCTGTCTCTTCTGTTTAGCAGGAATAGGGAATTAAAGGCAACCCATTTCTCTACAGCTGGCTAGGTAGTGACATACTGTCTTAATGAAAATTAAATACATAAATGTAGAACTAGCAACTGTAAGTGGTGTCATGTTGCTCATTCTGCTTATCTGTATGTGCCATCCCATCCTTTTGCTTGTGCTGTTGCCTTAAACTGCTTCAGTGCACACGGGCTTTGGTAATGCTGAGAGGAAGGGGTCCTGGTCTTGTCTGGTCTTTAGGCAGTGAGGTCCACGCCCTCATGCCCATTCATGATGTGGGCCTCAAGTAGTAGTTGTGATAAGTAGTACTCAGTCAAGTTACTAAGATTATTCAAAGTAGTTTCTGTTAAGTAAACTGGCACCTCTGACTGTAACATTAGCAGCAGAGAAATGCCATATTCAGCAAGCGAGTATGTATTAACTTTTGGGCCTTGTTCATGGATATCCTTAGAGATGTACCATCATTCCCAGGGAAGGTATTAGAATGTTTTTTCCTTAAGAGTATAATTTTGTCAGCTTTGAATGTGGAGTCCTATAAGACTGCCAATATTGTTACAAAAGCTTTTATCCTGTTCACTACATTTAAGTTATTCCTGCTAAGTCAGCCAAAACTTTATTTTCCCTGTATGCGGGAGGTCTGGTGGCTTTCAGTAGCTTGTCTGGAGGCAGGGCAAACTCGATTCATTGACCACTTAAAAGCTGTGTATTGGTAACTGAAATGGCTGGGATTTCTTGTGTCTCCCTCCCTGATTTCTGCCAGGCTTAGGTACTTAAATATGGAAAAGCAACATACTGTATCTTTGTAATTTAAGTCTGTCCCAATAGATGTACAGACAAAATGGTGAAAAGCTGTCAATTAAATGGTGTGAAGCCTGAAGTATGTATTTCTTGTATAGCACATTGGTGGAGATCCCAAAGCAGGTCCCTGTGTCCTTTTAAGTGCCCAAGCTGCAGATGAGTGGGAATTTAGGACTGAAATAGCACCATTAGTAGCTACCAGAAATCTGTTCTTGTGGTGGGAAAGGCATTCCAAAGGAAAAAAAAACCACTTATTTTAATGAGAGGTTGAAAATCACTTCAGCAAATCACAGTATTCACAAGGTGACATGCCAGGGTGAACTGACCTTATAAGGTCATATACCACTTCAGGAAATATCATGGTATTATTTCCTAATATTTTGATCCTTGGCCTTTTCCTGCAGAAGCTCCAAAAAGTTTAACATCTGTAGAGGAAGCAGCTGGGATCTTAGAAGTAGAGACAGCTTGTTACACCAGTCAATAGATATCTAAATCAAGATGCCCCATCAAGAACTTTTCCTTTCAGGAAAAACAAAACAAAATAAAATGTGAGGTTTATTTCTGTGGTGGCTCATCTGGAGAAACCCTCTAATGACTGTATTGTGTTCCTAAGTATGACAGAAAATCAGCAGGGTGTAGCTAGTGGTGTAGGATCTGGAACATTAATTAAGACAGAAGAATAAGGAGGAAGAGAACTAGTTGCCAAGGGTGTGTGAGAATCAGTTGGGGTAGGATTTGCTTTGTCAGTATTGTAACCAGCCTGCGGGTGCTCTTTCTGAAGTCTGCAAAGTGAGCACATAATATATCTGCCCACATGCTATGGGTTTAATGCCAGCTGTGGGTTGTTTTGTTTTTTTTTTAAAGTATAGATGAATAAGGGAAATAATATTTAAGCTTGTTTTAGTTGGTTATGTGACACATCACAAAAATTGACAGCTTATTTTCCCAGCCTTGCTTTCTGCAAGAACTCGGCTTCAGTTGCCTCATAAATCCACAGTGATTACAATGTATTTATTTATTACCTATACACAAAATGACCTCAGAAAAGAAGAAGCCAAAACAATTTGTTGATTTTTGGTAGAAAAGTTATCCCCCATCTCTTTTCCACCCACAGCCTCCTTCTGGGGGCTGTGACTTTGTCTTATGCTTCAGCAGGAAACATGTTTTTGGCTGAGTTTGAACTCTCTGGAGTGTGTTGGATCTTACAGGTATCCTGTCAAATAGAGTTTATCTTGGGCATGAGATGCTTCACTTGAGTACATCAAAGTGCTAAGGTTTCCTGTGAAACCGATCTTCATGGTTTTCAATACATGACTGGATATTTGTGTTTTGTTATTACACAGTTTCAAATAATGTAAAAGTTAAAGGGAAGAAATGCTTTCTGTGCTGAGGAAGAAGGATATGGGACCAAGTTCATTTCAGCAGAGAGCTAAGTAAATTTATGTGACACATGAAAAATAGGATTGTACAGTCTTCTGGAATTTTGTGTGGGTGGATGAATAGAATATGGAAATTTGTTCCATTAATTTCTAAGGGGTATTTCCTATGTATTGATGAAGGGGCCCAAGCTCTGTTCATTGCCATGGGTGATATAATTTGAGATCATTAAATGAATTAGCTGTAGCAGGTAATCCACCCAGTCACGGTTTACAGTGTCAGACCAGATATTCGTTGAATAAAGTACCAACAGTTGCCACTTCTTATAAAGTCAGGTGTAGACCCACTCAAAGTTTGGAAATTGGCTGCTTAAGAATGTCTTGTGCTGGGTTAATGTGTTTAATAGATATGGCCCTATCTACCTTTCGTTAACTGATCAAATCCCTTTCATAGGGCATTCTTACTTTTGACTATCACATACCCTATGACAACAAATTCTTTCTTTTGCTTGTTTTATGTCATTTGACATCATTTTATGTGGGTCTCCTACTTTGCTCTTTTATTGTGAAAAAATGACTAGTCATTCCCTGTTCAACCATATTTCCTTCAAGCTCTCTTTTCAACTAAAATGTTATTTGATTTTGTTTCTGACTGTGTAGAAACTTTTTCCTGTCTGTTATCTCTTCCTAGTAAAGATATCAATCAAACAAATGATCTGGAATTAGAAAGTACCAAACAATCTCAGTGTGATCCACTCTGCCCTAGAATCTATTGACAGAAAAGCAATGAGGAAGAAAAAATATTTTAAAATATTCTTCAAGACTAGATATAATTCAGGATCTGAATCTGTGTGTGACTCCATACTCCCTGCTAATGTGCTTTCAAGCCTTCAGAACAAGTGTTACAGACAAAATAGAATTAAAATGGAAATTAAAAAAAAAACCAAACATATGAGATGTACTTGCCAAAGTTAGATCATAGCCCATTACACAGGTATTTAAAACAATACCTTGTCTAGAAAAAGTGTATCTGTTCTAGATGTTTTGCAGCAGAACATTTGCTAGAGAGCAACAAAGGACTCCCAGTGTTCGACTGTAGGAGGCGGGGATTCGTACAGGCACTGCCGGTAAGGAGCTGCCTGAAGGGGAGAAAGTGGGTTCTGTTGAGAGAGAAAGTACTGGGCAGGTAGGAAGGTTACAAATGAAGTTCCTTGGTGATCAGCCAGGGGACTGGGTATGTTTTATACTTTTATTAATGACTTTGGCATAAAAAGAGAATTTTGAGGAAATTCGATGATGATTTACAGTTGCCATCCATTGGTAATGCAGAAAGGGCAGGAATACCTTACAGGGAGAAATGGATGACCTCTAGGCTTGGTGTAATAGGAACAGGCTGAAAGTTAATTTAATGACGTGCAAGGTCAAGCACTTTAGGATCACTGATAATTTCTGATGTAAGATAGAAGTTCACTGTTTGGAAACAATGGAGGAGGGGACAGACCGAAGTATATTAGGTGATCACAGGGCAGCTAGTAGCCGGGAATATGTTCTGGGCACAAAAGTGGAAATGGAATTTGAGATTGACCAACTCTTCCCAGCTGAAATAAGGAAATATTTGTGCCCAAAGAGGCATGATAAAGGTGTATTTAAATACCATGTACAACTCAAATTCTCCTTGTTGAAAAAAGGGGAATTCAAGCTGCAAGAAATCCACAAAAGAGTTATCTGGATCATGGGAATGATAAGCTTATCTCTAAGAAGAAACTAAATTGGCAATTGTTTATTTAACCTAGCAAAATGAAATCTGAGATGTGACTTATAAATATATCCATGGGAGAAAATTGCAGAAAAGCAGTCCTGTTTAAAAGACAACAATTAAAAACAAATTAATATAAACTGGCTTTGAGGAAATTTGAGCTGCAGTTTAGATTTCTAACTAACAGAAGAGCTGGGCTGTGGAACAAGAATGGTGGATTGCAATAAAAAGTACTAACTGGTTTTACTACAGAGCTGTATCAGTTTATTAGAGGAATAGTACAGTACTCTCCTGTGGATGAAGGTAATGGTATGATCCAAAAGTCTTATGGAGGAGCTTCATACTTTCTTGCTTGATCCTAAGTTACTCCCCTTTGGTTAGTGCTTGAATCACAGTGTTTTAAGGAGTGTGTAGAAACTGCATGAGATTTTATTTTTGATTCAGTGGTTAATCTTGAGAATCAGTAATGCTTTAAGATATTTTCACTGCAGTAGATCAAATCTTGATGCTGTAAGGAAAACTACCCTTTCTAGAAGGCCACTTTAACAAATCCTCATGGTTTTGGAAGTGAAGGCATTAAAGCTGTACTAAAGGTCATCTGTTGTTACCCTTCTGTAAAACTAACAAATCAGTGTACAGAGCTAAAAGCTGCTCCACAGTGCCAACATTTATCCCGTGTTTTCATGGGATTTCAGATTTTCACATGCTCTCTTATAATTTATTTTTTTATGACATTAATTTTTCAGCAACTAGTAGTACAAATGGTGTCTTTATTCCAGTTAATGCATTTAGATGGACCAGGCATATTTACTTCCCAATAAAGTGAATATTTCACACTCCTAGTTTAACTAGTGTTTATAAATTGCTCAAAACTATCTTTGCTAAAGTCCCTTCTTACCTGCTTTCATCTCTCAGCACCCAAGGAAGGAAGGTATCATGAAACCAGAATAATTTTCTTCCCATTAAAAGCACTTTCTTAACTTATACACAACTGAATTCTTGTTGATAGAATTGTCAACATGTTCATGGTCTAATCAGAATGACATGGCATTCAAAGAAGAATCTTTCATAAGTATTTCCCATTCATAACAATAGAATGCAGCAGTGTATGAAAATAAATATGCTGTGTGGAAATGTATATAGATGTCAATCAGTGTTTCATGTTCCCTGGTCAAGATAAGTTGTACTTTTGAAACCCTCTAAAAGCTGTTCTAATACTTCTATTTCAGAAGAAAAACAATTGTCCTGCTGGCAGGATTAAGCCCATGACAGCTTTTCTCCTTAATTTTTCTCCTTTTGATGCACATGTCACCACAGGTTCATATAGGAAAGATTTTAAAATCTGAGCAATGCCAAAACTCCTCCTCTTCTTTTAGCCAGAAGTTGCATTTTAGAAAGATTTTTTCAGTGAAAGTAGATTAAAACTTTTGAAAAGTGGATTACCATAAAATAAATATCCCAGAGTAGTTGCAATTGAAATTTAAGTTCTTCTGCCTAAAACAAAAAATTACACCAAAGGAGCTTTTAAGTGATGATTCACCTGCTAATTGGCTACAATTCTTTTTTCAAATGCTGACATTTGTGCAGCTGTGTTTGTGATATATCCTGAAAAATTTAAGACGCATTACTTAAGATCCATGCTCCTTGTGGTGTTAGGAGAACTTCTCTTGAAAGAAGGTCTGTTCTTCAGAAAACTTGTTATGCTCATTACTCACAGGAAAGATGGTGATGTTTTTCTCAATGTTAGGTCTCAAAAAAATAAATAAAATGTAGAACCCACAATCTCAAAGTCTGCATACTGGTTTGATGCATTAAGAATTTTCCATGTGAAGCTTTTATTCTGTGTGACTTCTGCAGTTGGGACTTCTACTGAATTGTGAAAAACTTTTCATATATATACCAGTGCACTGTAGTCCAGATAAACACAAGTAGCACTGTTGATCAGATCTTCCTAATTAAATACAGAAAGACTGTTCTTTTATTTATGCATTCCTAATTGATATTCAATGCAGGTTAATGCATTCTGACACTTCCATACAGCTCTCCTCCCGCATCCTGATTTGTCTGCAGGTTTCACAAATAATCTGATCTGTGTGCAGCTATCTTGAAGCTTTTGGTATATGGGTCAGGTCCCATTTCCTTAGTGAGTAGTTAAACAGAGTGACTGTTTCCTTAAGGTCATCTAAATCAGGAGATAGGAAATGCCTTGCTGGATCAGAGAGGGTCTGTGGCTCCAATCATTGCAACAGGAGACACCCTACAGGGAGTGCACATGTGCTCTAGCCACTTGCTCTGATCTGTTCTCCTAAGGCTCCCCAGCATCTGCAGTTGTTATATAGTGTTACCAGTGTGTACAGCCCACCAGTGATCATTGTATAATATCCACTTATGGCCCGATTGTCTGTCAGTTTGCAGAGTCCCTTTCTGAACATGCTGGTACACTGTCCTTGCCACCTCTTGTGGCAACAAAGTCAGGAAGTCCACTGTGTAAATAATTACTTTATCTGTTTTGTACTATGTGTTCAGTGCATCCTAATAACCTGAAAATTGCAGGATTTGTATGAATAAAAATTCTACATTCATTTTTCACACTTCCTTCATAATTTTGGGAATCCTGATTCAATTCAATCAACCCCCTTCATCTTCTCTCCAGGTTGATAAATCCTAGATTTTTTGGTCTCTCCTTGTAAGTCAACTGCTACAAACCATTAATCACTTCAGCTGGGCGCTCACTCTCTATTTTCTAAGTCTACTATTTCTCTTTCAAGATGCAAAGACCAGAACCCATATAATTTCTGATGCTGAGTTAACATCCAACATTGCTGATTTCCCTAAGGCTGTTTTTCATCCTCTCTTGGGCTTAATAGTATAGTGTCTTACTTTTGGTGCTTAAATGTAATGGTAAATTCACTGAATTTCAATTCTCTACAAGATGGATATTGCAGTAGAAAGATTAAAAGTAGCATGTTGATAAAAAAAACCCAGAGAGCTAAATATAGTGTTGTTTAGGCTTCCCAGAAGGAATCAAGTTTGGCTGGATGTGGAACGAAACTATCTGAACCTGACAAAAAGGGCGAGTGGTATCTATACATGTGAAATAGAGTGAGAGTTTAATAAAGCTGGCTGTAACTTTAAAACTTACTTTTAAATTAATGCAAATTGATTGTATTTTAATGAGAAAGCTGTAGCCCTGTGTATGAAACATGGGAATTACAAGAATGGCTTGATAAAGCAGTTGTAGGCAAGCTCATAAAAATCCTGTGCTAGTGCTCAAGTCCTATGAGATGAGAAGGCCATAAAGAATTCAGCAGTGTTGAATGTGACCTCTTCGTTAACTGTGGCTTCTTGATTGATGGTTTAAAATAAAGTGTGGCCATAGTTCTGTTAGGGCTGATGCACCCCAGAGTTAATACCTGTGTGGAGTAATCAGCCCTTCCTTCTGCTGACTTCCTGTGCAACTTCAAAAAAAAAAAAAAAAAAAAAAGAAAACAATCCAATCTTCTCCTCTTGGTTTGTGCTGAAGGCTGCGATTATGAATTTCCTGGATGGAAATTTCCTTCTGACCTAAGAAGCCGACTCTGCTCTTAACTCCTATAACACTATTTTAATCTGAAAGCTCTAGATCTAACCTGTAGCATTCTGGAAGCATTAGTGTACTGAGCCCAAAATATATCTTTAATTGAGTCTTTCCTTTTTTTCCCCTTCTCACTCAGTTTTGGTCTTGTCAAATATTGTTGCTAAACTACTCTTCCTTTCCTAAGCTTCAGCTTTTCTGTCTCTTCTCCTCTCTTCTTCTCTTTCTCATCAGACCCAAACTCCTGATATCTACAGCTTATAACAGCTCATATTTTTCCAGTTTTCCTCATTTTTTCTAGTTTACTTGCTTCCTTCTTCCTTCTTCCCCCAGCTTTTTCTCCTGACACAGGTGGTCTCTCTTATTTTGAAATGGTCTTACAAAACAATACCAGGACATATTGCTTTACCCTGGCAGCTGCTGGTGTACTTCTTGTGCTGAAGGACAGATAGGTACAAAAAAGTAAGTTACTACAGGGTACAAATGAAAGGGAAAATGCAGCCCAGGAGCTATGCTGTGTTAACTGCCTTTGTCACTGCTCTGGTTCTGCTGTAAGGAGTACTTGATGAACTAGTTACAGGTAGAGGAGAGAACACCAAGTTAACTCATGCTTACAACAGTTAGTGGTGTGTAAGAGCACACACAGGGGTAGTTACCATGGAATGACAGGCATTTAAGGTATACATATCACGATAGATACAACCTAGCCTTCAGGTAACCTGCTGCTAGTCTGTGAGGAATGCAGATACCTTTGTGTTTGACTGACATATGTTTGACAACCTCCTGTTGCCAAACTGGTTGCAGCACTGTAGAGAGTGCCCTCACTGGGTGAATGCTGAAGCATCTGCCCATGGCTAGCATGGGGTCATCATCTTGGAAGGAACTTTGAAGCTGGAAGGCAGCAGGGGCACTGTGGCTGTGTAGCAGAGACCACGGACAAAGCAAGCTTACTGTTCCACTGGAGGGGAGAAAGAAACCTAGCTGTGATTTTTGGTTTTGCTCAAAAAAAAAAAGAGAAAAGTAGTCTTGGGCATACATAGGAAGTAATAGAAGCAGAAGAGAAAAGGCTACCTATAGTTTTGACTTGATTCCTTTCATCATTTAAATGACAGTGCAATGTTTGGTCTACGGCTGTGCCTCGCACCAGTGAAGCCATGAGGGCAGGTTTGCTGCCCTCCCTCCTTTGAGTTTCAGGTATCATCTCGTCTGCTGATGCATGCTTCATGCCTTCCTTCTCCCATGACTTGTTTGTCTTCTAAGCCTTGTGTGAAGTGAATGTATTTCTAATCAAGCCTGGAAAGTGGAAAAGAAATGAGCATATTCTGCCTCTATAAAGAAAGAGTGAAGGGAAATAAGGAAAATAAATAGCAAATCAGAAAAAAAAAAGTAGTTTCTCTTTTCTCCCTGTTTTCCCATTAATTCCTTGGAGTGTAGGAATTTCTCTCATTTCCATCACTAATAAATGCTGCTAGCACTTTAAAGTCAAGACCACATATCCCATGGTTCCCCAGGGCATTTCCCAGGAGTACAAAGAGCTCAGCAGTTTAGAGAAGGCCATGGCTCTAGGGGAATGTTTAGCAGAGGCAGCACTGTTTTCAGTCTTGTGTCTTTGTTCTGTGATAGGATAGTGCCCTTCACTGAAGTTGATAAAAGTGAGGTGAGCCGAGTTAATACTT
Source organism: Hemiprocne comata (assembly GCA_020745705.1). NCBI lineage: Eukaryota > Metazoa > Chordata > Aves > Apodiformes > Apodidae > Hemiprocne > Hemiprocne comata. The sequence continues at coordinate 7,570,414 of CM036596.1, read as the reverse complement.
CAAAAATATCTGCTACCTTTCTACCTCTCTTACTCCATAGCAATGTATGTGTTTAATTCCAATTTATTGTTAGCCCTTAACTGCACTTCTGTCATACAATGGGAGGCTGAAGAGACAAGTCCTGATAGTAAGAGACTAATTTCTGATTCTGTTTTCTAGGTAATGAAATACAGGACTGCTCATGTATCTACTGGTTGAAAACCTTGATACTTCCGTGGTAGGTGAGTGCATAAAAAAAGCAGATTTCTACAGTGCTTTGTCTGGGGCCGAGAGTAGTGTTGTGCACCAGATAGAAGTAACTTATCTCAGATTTACTCATATGGGCTGTGTGATCTGATAGGGAATTATAGTCTACATAAGTACATAGATTAGTAATGGTAATAGACTTTTCTAGTTCTGTTTCTGTTGCTGCCAAAGCATTATGTATTTCAATAACTCTGTGTGGCAGTGGGTTTCACAGGTTGTATGAAGAAATGTTTCCTTTTCTTAGTTGTAAACTTAACTAAATGAAACTGGGCTCTAAATGTGTGTTTATAACTCTTGACCTTGCATTCTGAAAAGTAGAGAAGGTCTTCTTTTTTCTTCAAAAGATCTTCACTTGATTAAAAAGTTTTCCTTGCCTAAGTTCTGCTAGTCACATCACATGGAGCAAAAATAAACACACTAACTGAGGAACGGAGGACAAATTACAAGGCTAGGAGAGGGGAGGTTGTCACCTACATCTGCACAGGAAAATTAAGATTTACTCTTGCTTTGTTTCTCTGTGCAGTATGTTTCTTGCAGCCCAGCTAAACTGCATTTAAACATATAAATTGTGTATATACTTCATTTTAAATACAAGGATAATCCCATCACTTACATTGAGTTCATTTGTAAGGCTTTGCCACGTCAAAGCTTTAACAGCACACATTTATTTTAAAATTCTGCAACACTTCAAACAATGATCCAGGTATAGGATCTTTTGATTGAACTCCTAAAGTAACAGGAGCAGCATCTGAGAATATTATTTCACTTAACAGATGTGAAAATTAAATTAAAAATAACTGTGAAATGTTTTCATCTACAGATGCCTGAGTAAATTTCAAATTAGGATAAACATAATTATTGTTCTTTTCTACATGTTACAGACTCCCCAGGTGTAAGTTTTCTTGCAAGGGTATTAGAACCCAGGAGACTTACGAAAGCCTTACTTAGCTCATCCTCTGAATCCAGGCCAGAGCCTTAGCTGCAGGCCCAGACTGCTTCAAAATTCTGGATAAATATATATTCATAATTCTCACTGCTCAGTCAAATTAGATATAAAAATTAGAGGCCCTGTCATATGTCTTGAAGATTATGAAAGTGTTGTTTGTGAGTTTGCTGAGGCTAAGAGTGAGCATTTAGTTCTTAGAAGTTATCTATTGTTTTTGTGTTTTCCTTGTTTCAGGTGTGTTCTATTTCCTAAACCTTTTTCTATGGCTTAGAAATAATTCCACCATTTAACAGTTTGATTAGAAGAAGGTTAACCTGGAAGGGCGGTGAATTTACTCAGTACGGCCTCTTTATGGTCAAAGTCGTTGATTCTTTGTATCTAAAAGCATCACTATTTCTTGGCTTATGGCTAGTTTACTTATTTGAGGGGAAAAAAGGGACTAGCTCTGGAAACAAAAATGTAATTTTTTTAACAAAATGGCTAACTTAAAAAAACAGGCTATTAATGGAAACAAAAATATTCCAATGTTTTTTGGACCTCCATGTATTCATTCAGTTGAAAGAATTTGGAGGCCAGGCTTGAATTCCACTTGAGAGACAGTAGTGACAGGAAATGATTGCACTTCATTTAGGTATTTCTTCAGGTTACCCAAAGGCATAATATTTGTAACCTCTACTTAAATACCTGATGAAATTAATTGTAAGAAAGCTATTTCATATTGTTACAGCACTGTATGTCTTCACATTTGACAAGTACCAGCGTTTAACCTCTTAATTGGAAATTACTTTGGGGATCCTGCCAGGAACTGCAGACAGAAAACACTAACCCCCATTACTGAGTCATGTAATACAATAGGTACAAAGTCAGATGTCCTTGATGGGCACACTCTGGGGCTGTGTGGGTGGGAAGTTCTGTGTTCTTCCAGAATGAATTTCCTTCTGCTACAAAGGCTGATTGTACGGTTTAAGGATTGTTTCTTTGTTTTTATATGAAGATACTTGTAAGAACATCAATTGACTATACCTTCTTACAGAAGTGCTTTTTAAGGCAGGAACATTGCTTCAAGGCAAATAAAAGTTTTATTGGGTTTTTATGTCTGGATTTTTGAAAAATATGGGGTTTTATACGGGGCAGGTGTGAGGAGACAGGGATGAAAAGTATTGCTTTACATCTTCCAAAAGAATGGAGTTGAAAACTGCAATAAGGTATGGGATTAGTGACAATCTCCAGCAGTAATGGCTGTGCCCTGCCCAGGTCATGCAGCACAGCAGTTCCTAAGAGAGGATGAGTGCAGCACACCACTGTGTAAGGGTTTCACTTAGCTCTGTGAGAGACCATTAGTTGCAAGCTGCTCAGTGTTACTATTTTCTACATAACTGTGTTTTCAGAAGTACTTTCTAAACACGGGTTTAAATTAATGATGATCCTTGACAGTTCCAATGTTGTTATGTGGAGTTGGGTACCCAGAAGCTGAGACAAACTAGAGGTGTTTTCAGACCCTCAGAGTGTTTTGGCTGTTCTGTGCACAGCAGCTATAGGAAAGTGGAAGTTGAGTCCACAAAGTGGGAATTTTTACTCTGCTAATATAATTTGTGGCAAGGAACCAGGATTACCCCTTTTCAGCATTGCAGGCAAAACTGGGTTTCACTGCCTTAGGGAGCACAAGGCCATATCTGAACTAGGAATGGGAAATTAAGGTTGATCTGAGGAACAAAGACCTGGTGAAACAGATATTCTGTTCTCTGGTGCTTTGAAAGTGGTGACTGCTCTTGCTTCTTTGAAGCTTCTTCCTGGCTTTGGTGGAAGTGAAAGGAGAAGGAACAAGGCTGGTTTCTTAAGGGTTTGCCAAAATAAAACAGGTCTTGGGACCTTATAGCTGTTTTGCCTTCCTTCCATTTAGTTGAAATGGGTGAACGGTTTAAAAATTTATTGACAGATGAAAAGAAGGACAGAGCGTGTGACTTTGTAAGCTTCTTCCCCCTAGGAAACTAGTCTGAACTGAAGAAAAGTTAGTTTTAACTCTGTACATAAAATTTATATTGTGTATCTTATAAAATGGTGTTTTCATGAGCTCTTTCGAATAGAGGTCAATTTTATGAGAAAGCATGAAGGAGTGCTGAAAAAGCTTTTGTGTAAAAGTGTGAGCCATGGTTTGGTCAAGGTAGGATGCAGATAAACTGATCTCATGCAAATTTGCTTTGAAAGCTGTGCTATAAACCCTTTCCAGAAGGAGACTCAAGCAAAGTGAGAAATTGTAGATACACTGTTCTGTGGCCTGGCAGGGGAGCATGCTGCAGCTTTCAGTGACTTGCTTGTGTGTCACTCTTAAGTGACTCTTTTCATGGTTAAGTTTCGTGGCCTTTGGGTTTATATATTATATGTGTATAAGTTTATATATAGCCACTGGATGGTTATATATAAAGGTTGGAATTTTGGTTTCTAAATACATTCAAATCCAGTGTAGTATTTAACTGGACATACAAAACATTAAAAAAAAAAAAGAATCTTGTCAAATAAGGAAGAATTCAGTCTGTCAATAAACTGAATGTATTTAAATACCCTGTGAATGGGAAATAATAGGGAGTATTTTGTAAAAGTAGAGGTTAAGGATTATAGGAATAGGAAGGAACACACAACTGGGCTCTGTGAGTGTGTGCTGCAGAAGTACCTGTGCCAAACTAAAGAAACACAGAGCCTCTGGAGTTAGATCTGGAAATAAGCTCTAGTTAGCTACTGTTACTTGAATAGGCCTTGTTTGTGTATGTCATATGCAGATACATTTTCTGAAAAGACATACTTGTATAAACATTTTGTTGTGCAAGTAACTTTGACACTGGGTTCTCAGTCAGATCACTCAAGTGAGGTAGCAGAATTAGGCCACAAGCTAGTGCCCGTCAGCTGCTCTTTTCAAGTCTGGGTGTTTTAGTCTTGTGGCCAAAATGAAAATGGAGTGCTTCCCACCGACTGGCTTTACTAACAATTTCGGTTTTGTGAAAGGTCAGCACATGAATGTGTCTTGTAACATTACACATTGCCTTTACTCAAAAATTCACATGCACAGAGAAACTGACAAAACAGTTTATTTTGGAAAATTAGTAAATCCAAATGATGGATACCATGTGTCAAAATAATCCTTGGTGCACGTGCTTCCATTTTCACATGGACGTTTTTTGAAAATTACACTGTGGAAACTAGAGAATCAGTTTGCCAGGGCTTGAGCCACTTTTCTGTACAGACTGCAAGGTGTGGTGTCTTTTACTCAACATGGAAAAAAAGCAGTTTTATCTTTACTTTAGCCCTTTGCAATTGTTCTCCAGAGGTGCAAAACAAGATCTAAAGGACCAGTTAGTGGAGTTAGGCAGAGGAGGATTAAGGCTGAAATTTGAGAACTAAAGATATGAGAATATCTACATGTTTTTTGGGACCCTTGAGCACTTTAAATACTTGGTACTTAGTTGAAGCTGGTTCACTTCTAGAGCCAGTGGAGAGAGATGGACATCTCTAGGTGGAGTTTATTTGACATTCATCCTGTATATTCTAAAAGGGAAGATGTGATGGAGGATGTTATAGAAAAAGTTTTTGGCCTTTAAATGCTGACAAATATAGCACGGTTTAAACAGGTGAAGTGTCTTTCTCTTACCTGCTTGCTTTAAAACCTCAGGTAAATCTCATGTGAAGTGGTTAATAACTTTCACTTTGGTCAAATGTGAATGGAGGATGATTTTCAGGATGTCGAGTCTGCTGCTGTTTTTTATTGCATTTCATTGATGATTTAAAGACAGGCTTGCATATATATATCTATATTTTTCAATAGCCCAAAAGTGCATGTAAGCTATTTCAGGACCTGTCCAGAATGATACATAACAAATCTTGAACTGAAAGAATGATGCAGAGTTTGAGTTCCTGGACATTGAAGTAACCAACAAGGTCATTATCTAGGAATAGAAGGATATAGACTTGTCTTGGTCACTTTCTTTTGTGTTTTCAATGTAGTTACTGGGACATTTCTGCACATACATTAACAAATATTTTGAAGTAGAAGCAGTTTGCTTCACCTGCACAATGTTCTATGTGTGGGAATATGTATGGAAGAGATGTTGAGGTCTCTTTGGTAACAAGGCCTTGGCCTGCTTTTATTTTGATTCTGGTTAATGTTTGGTCAGTGAGTTGGGAATGGGAAATGAACCTTTGAAAGCATCATGTTAGCATCATGCTGACAACCAAAATCTCTTTTATGGAGATATAAATTTGCTCAAACATTGAAAATGTTTGGTAGAGTTGGGTTTTCAGTCCTTATCCAAAAGTAGAAACAGTCTTACTACTGTCAGTGTACACTGTTGCCATGAGAACAGGGCATTAGCTGCCATTTTCCTCCTTATATATGCCTTAAAAAAGATGCTGGGACTGTAAAATAAATTACTGTTTTGTAATTTAGCTTTAAGCAAAAGGAATATTTCAATGGTGACAGTTCTGGAAATGCTTTAAATTTTAAATGCTGACACCAAATAATAAGTAAAACCTTGTGATTAATGTTTCCAGAAGGGACTATTAACATTATCCTACATCTGTTCGTGATATAATCTCCAAATGAAAAACAGTCACTTAAAAAAAAAGAAATAAAAAAAGAAACCCTAAAGAAGTATATGTTTATGTAGCATTTCAATGCAGACTTAACTCTAATGTGTGGACATCCTTGGTAAGACTTAACCAACTAATTTTTCATCTGATCATTAGTTAGTCAAACCTCTATGGTACTCCTGAGATTGCTTAAATTTCATTGACAACATGTTGTTTCATTTGCTGAAAAATGCGGACATTTTAAATTACACTACATGAAAGAGCTTTTTATTACTTAGAGTAAAATTAGCCATCATATGTGATGAAAATACTTAATGGTAGATCAGGCATAAAGTTCTGTGAAACATCATTTCATAATTAGTTCTTGCTGATTTAAATACCTCAGGTTGTATACGAGGATTGCTTTTTATGACCAGGAAGAATGTGCAGGAATTCCTAATTTTTTAGGAAACATTTAGCATTACTGAATCAGAATTTGTAGATCATATGGCAGCAACTCATTCAGAAAATAATTATTCTGAAAATAATTACCTGTATTGGCCAGGAATAATTTGCTCATTTAAGATAAAATCCTAAATTGATGTATGTCACCAAGACAGCTGTATTAATTTCAGTCTGTATGTCTTGATCTCCCATTTAATTTATGTAATGAATAAAAGTTTATGGAATTCGTGTGCTCTATAAAAATGTATGCTGAAAAATAATCCTTTCTAATGCAAGGTGGGTTTTTTCTAGTATTAAACAATAGTTTGTACCATGCAAAATGTTTTCTAAAATGTATAATTGGCATTTCTGGTAGCATTTTTAGATTCCTCTTGAATAGTAATTTTGATCTTTGTGAGTGCCATTAGCCATGAGCAACTGATTCCCAGTTTTCCAGTTTTCTTGTGTTAGCTGGCATAAGAAATCAGTGATACTCTAACAGTGATACTCTTAACTTTTTCCTGCTAGCAAACTTGTTTCAAAGACAACTCTGTTGTGGTTTGGGTACAAAAGCAAGGTGGAAATTGTGAGGCATGGAACTCAGAGTGTGTATTGCTAGGGGTCTTACAGGTTTAACATCTGCATGTGGTAGAGCTAAAATACTGTCACAGATGATGTTGAGTATTGTCCATGGAAAATATGAAGGTATCTTCCAAATGAATGATAAAACAGGAGGAACAGGCTGATTAGGAATATCAAAAGTCCCATTTAAATATTTTAAGTTAAATTAATTCTTTTATGCTTTGCTTGTGGTGGCCATGCTTTAGGCTAATCTCTCTGTTTGCTAGAAACCAAATGAGTCCCTCTAAACTAAGTTTAGTTGAAGGTTGTTCCATAATTTATCTTGGAACACCATTGTCCTAGCCTCTATGGATAGATCAATGTTTATTCCAAGTAATTTTTGACAGAATCCAGACAGCTCTGGACACAAGACTGTCCATCGTACTTAGGCTGCCTGAAATGACTTTCAATGCATTGACAGTATTTTAATGATGTAATCTAAACTTCACATCAGCAAATGATTTGTTTAACCAACTGCTTATATAAGACATGCAGGGTTTTTTTATTTCTCCCTGTTTACATGTATACACACACAACCTGCATATATTATGTGCATGCAGGCCAGTAAGAACAGACCAGACTACTTTTATTTCCAGGACATAATATGTAATACACTTAATTTATGTCAACAAGAAAATGAAGTTAAAACACTAATAAAAATTAAATTGCTAATATTTTTCACATAATTTCTATCCTCAGGTATTGAACTAGAACAGAATAAAGACATTGGCATTTGGAGAAATGTATTTCTGTATATACAGGCATAGAACTGTATTGAAGAAAAGCTTCAGATTATTTACTTTGGTTAAAAAGTAATGTAATGTCTTGCATACTTCATTTCAGCCTTGTGTGAATGAATGAATGAACATATGATTTACCTGCTCATAGAAGATGACATTCAAGTTATTTGGTTGTTCATATCTGCTTGAAACCTATAAAGAGAGAGCTGCTGTTTTCTGTATATTTTGACCAGACTGCTGTGCAGAGTGACTCGTGTTGTCATATTGTAAGCTGTAGCTCAGGAAGTTTGCACTGTTTTCCTTGCTTTACTTACCTGTCCGGCTTAGAAAAAACCTGAATATCTTAGATGAGCTAATACAGATTTTTCTTATCTTAAATGTTTTTCTAAAACAAAGAAAATGAGCTAGAGCAAGGAGGAGTTTTAGCAAAATGTATCTTTTATGACTGCATCTCCCAGTGAAAAGGTGCACTTTGTCATTTTGTGTTCAGTCCTTCATCAAGTGTATTGTTTCTACGTTTCTTTGTCTTGTCTACTGTCAGATTGTAGTACATCATATTTTGCACAGTTAAGTTTTTCCTTTGCATGGGGTTGTATAACACATCTTTCCTTTTAGCAGAAGTCATTGTGCATAACTGACTCCTTTCTCTTATCTAATTATTCTGTTTTGACATTTTTCTCTGTGTGAGCTCTGATAATGTGACATTTAACTTACAGAAGTGGCCCTTTTCATCGCTATTTATGTTGTCATGTTAAACCTGTTTCTGAAACCAGTTTGTCACTTGAATTACAGACAAAAACATTGTTCAACACGTGCAACACAAACAACTGCCAAACTTCAAGCTTGTATGTTCATGTCAGACTTCTTAGCCAGCAATATTGAAACAGCTGTGTATTCTGGGCTGCTTTATACCCATGATTACTGAACAAACTTGGAAAGAGTGAGCAGGGGGAAGGGAGACTCCAGTGAATATATACAGCAAGTTTTTTGGCTTGGTGGTTATAAAAGTGGATCTCAACCTGCTGAGGGCTTTGTAAGTTCATTATCAATAGAATTTACCCAGAAATCCTTCATGGAAAACAGAAACATTCCTGATGAGTAAACAAAAATGGTGATTATTGTTTTCCTACAAAATATTTCCACAACCAAGGTGGAAAGAATATTGTTGAGGTATTTTGAGGCTTAGTGCTACATGCATTGTTTAAACTTAAATTTCAGGGGGACTTAAAAAATAATGGTTACAGAGGAAATTCAGACTTTTTTCACCTTCCAATCAGCTTAAGCAAAGCTATTTAGATAATTTCAAGAAATAATCGTAGCTCTTTTTGCCACTCAGGAGACAATGGAGACTTCAAAGCTGTGAAGTGTAAAAAATATATTTTTTTATAGACAAAATTTTGTAGTTAAATTTCTTTTGCAGGGAAACTGCAACCAGATGCACTGAGAAGAAAGTGCATTTTCATATAGAAATGCAACAGTGAATGTGAGTTACTGTGGTGGTTATGCTCATCATAAAAATAAAGGAAATAAGATAAATGGAAGGATAAACTTCTGCCTAAGATGACCTCGTGTTTTAAAACAAAAAAAAACACCCAGCTATGTGTCTTTTTTAGGAATGTCATATCCTACAAGAAATTGTATCTGTTCTTAGGAAGCTTGCTAGCCTCCCCTGCTTCAGTAGGGAATGAAACTCAGTATCATACCTTCCTCTAGTAAGTACCTGAGTGCAATCAATGTTCATCTGGCCTTGGTAGAGGGTACAGATTGGTCAGCCTAAAGGCTAGCTGTGGTTGCTTCAGCTGAGGTTTGGCAGCACAGAGGTGAGAGAGGAAACGTTGTATACAAGATGTATGAATGCAGGCTAACTTTCCAGTGTGCATAAGGCTAAAGATACAATAATGTTTCTCGCAGTATGCTGCAAGTGAAATAGCTTTCCTAGATAAAAAGTACTATGTAATACACCCACTGGTGGGATACACTCTGTGGAGTGCAGATCTTTGAAACAGTTCTTGCACACAATAAGAATTGGCATTAAAGTACAGAGAGTTAGAGATAACCTTGGATTTGTAGTTGGCAGGTCTAGAAAGGAAAGGCTTCACATACAGTATTTGATTTGCATTAGTAGAATGAAAATTAGGAGAGAGACTGAATGTATAGGGAATACAGTTCTTCAAAGTGAGAGGAACTGGGCTGCAGAAGTGATGAGTACTTCATTGCTTTGAAATTCTGAAATGAGATTAAGAAAAACACATGGAAAGATGATGATATAGGAACAATCCTATAGAAGCCCTAAGAATTACAGGTCTGGATAATCCAATAGGTCTTCTGAACTCTCTTTCCCTGATTTAGGAACTCATTTCTGCAGTGGATGGATGCTCCATTGCTGCTCTGTCAGGATATTCTCCATGCACCATACCTATTTTTTAGGTTGTTGGGTTTTTTTGAGAGTTGTTTTCTTTTAATGTTCTACACTTTCAGGAAAAAAGGATTATCTTGGTGTGTTTGAAATTGCCTGGCACATCCTGAGCTTAAATTCTATATAGAACAGCATCAGCAGAAGCCAAATGTATGTATACAGTTTTATGAAGTATACTTACACAGTGTTTGTGCATGATAGGAAAACCAGAGAATATGGCATCTTCCAAGCAGGCTCTGAGCAAGTATTCTGGACCTGAAAAGTCTGCTTTCCAGGCTGGGTAGGTGTCTGGTTCTTTCCTGTCATATACTTAATTTCTCTGCATGGTTTTCCTGAATACTGATGCAGGTCTAGGTTTCCATTGATATAACTAAGAACAGAATTTGGCTTTTAATTCAACAAGTTTAAATCAGTGGAAACCCAGAACTGTGTCATTAGTGTTTAGATTAATTACTTCAGGTTGACTGCAGAATAGTAAAAATAAGTAGAGTTTGATCCAAAGTTTGATAAGTGGCTTGTATTTCTGTGATGTGAACTAAAGGCCAATAAGGGTTAAGAAGATAGAAGTCCCAAATTCTCCTTCATTTTACCTTAGATAAATCTGAGCCCAGGCCTCCAGAGGTGAAAGGCTAGCACATTAACTAGGACCTTAAATGTGTCCTTCAGCACACAAACCTGCAGTATCTTTTGAAATCTATGCAGGTTTCTCCTGCCTGCTGTGCGTAATTTCAGAATACGCTGTCACCATTAAAGAAAAAAAACAAGTTAGCTCTTTCATCTGTGCACCCCACGGCACCGATTCGGGGAATCAGTCCCCAGGCTCCCCTAAAATTTGTGATCTTTGGCTCCTGCTGTAAATTGATTCCGTGCTGTGCCTCCTGACATGTGAACTGGGTAAAATCCATTTTGAAGTCTTTTAAAACCTGGCATTAACCCTGTGGCATCCTTTTAAGTGCTGATGTTTTCTCATTATATTATTTACTGGGAAGAACTTGCCTTTAAAACTCCAGCAGCATTGCAAGCTAACTTGTTAAAATCTCAGTATTAGAGATAGATACTATAGTGTGCTTTGAATTTCTCCTGAGACCTGATGTTAGGGTAAGTGAGTTCAATTAGTCATGAGTGAGGTGAGTGCCTCACTACTGTGCAAATTGCTTTGGGACCATTTGGCCCATGTCTACTCATGATCCTCCCCCCTTATAAATACAGATGTGTAAAGTAGTCAATATTTTGTTTTAGCTTATCTTGGACTGATTATCTGTTTTTTTTTCTTCAGTGCCATGTAATAAAAATACTATTAAATTTTTCAGATTTTTCCCTCCGCTTTTTTATAGGGAAAGTAGTAATGTCTTTTGTACACATATGTCTCTCTCTTTATATCTCTTCTGTATGACTTGGTTCACTGCCCACTGCAATGAAATGGCCTTTGGGATTACAACATAGAAATGTTTTACTCAAGAGTTTGGGACAGGAAGTCAAAATGAATAACTATTTGAGAACTTTAGGGATTTTTAAGTAGCCACAACTTAATTTGAAAGAGAACATGGCTTTGGACAAAACAGCAAAAACGCTAGTGTTACACTTAAGACAACAGTACTGGCAGTGGAGTACCCTTGCACTATACATGCATAATAAATAGAATTTGAACTGATGGTCTTGCATGCTGGCAGATGCTGCTTGCCTTTGTGCAAAGGACTAATTGTGAAAATGGCCTCTGTTCTTTGAGCACTTTGGCTCAGTTTTTAAAAGAAGGGCTGAACTTCCCTTCAAGGAAGCTGTGCTCAGACCAACTGGACACTCACTAGAAACACGATTTTGAGAACTTGCCAAAGTTATGTCTTTTCTTCTCCATCTCCATACTGCTGTTTATGTAGATGTCTGGCATGCAGTTTAGTTGGTAGCAACTGATAAGGCATAGTACTGCGTGTTGTTGTATACTGAAAGTGAGGTGAAACTATATTTCACTTTTGCTTTGAGAAAAAATCTGGTAATACAGGACTTGTCAAGACCCTTTCCTGTGTTTGATAGCTTTATCACAGCCCTGGCTTGAAAGGTTAAATGTTTTGGATTACACAGAATGTACATTATATGGAGGGCTTACTATAAATCAACAAGGCAGGTATGTTAAACACAGAAAAATATCTACAGCTGTTCTCTTACTCATCCTGCTTGTTATTTTACTTCGTCTCTACCCAAAGGAATATTTTTAGTTGTACTGTCAACAGTTTCAAAACAAAGAAGCAACTACAACTGGCAAATGAGGAACCCAGCTGGTGCTATGTTTAGGCTCCCAATGAATATACTCTAATCCTGACACCTGCAAGCTATTTAATCAGGATTTACAATTGAACATGAAGGATGAGAGGTCCAGAGGGCTGTGTTCTTGGTGTTTTGATTGCAAATGATGGAGAAAAACTTTGTTATCGGATGTTGTAGTTATTTGAAGTTTGGTGCCCTCTAACCCATGGGGGACCAAGCATCATTTATCACTTCACAGCAAAAGCCAAAAAAAGCCACTATGGCTTACACACTAGCATTCTCCTTTAGCTTTTCCTGTATTTCAGTGTAAACATGCCTTGGATTTATGAACAATGAAAAACAATTTCCAGCAGGCACATGGAAAGGAGAGGTTATAAGGAAAGTGTGCATTATTAGTTCTGTGTCAAACCAAAAAGATCACTTTAAATTCCTCAGCACCAGTAATGTACATAATGATGAAATGTACCTTAAAGGTAAGCAGAAAGAATGAGAAGGAAATTGAAGAAAACAAGGTTGTTTTTTTTAAATAAAAGACCCCCTTTTCCATAGTGCAATTCTTGAATCTCAAAGTGGCGTTGTCAAGGGTGAGTAGCTCCTTTCATAAAGTTCTTCATTGCTCCTCCTAAACCCCTCTGTTTGCCCAAACAAGTGACATAACATGTACAAATTTTAAATTTCAGGATACCATCTCATAACAAGCCCAGATGTGCCATTATGTTGCTCTGCTTGTTTATTTTGTTTACTTACTAAAGGTTTCTAAGTACTTCTAGCTGAGTTCATGACAAATTAATCCCATCATTCTGGCAGCAACATTAGTGTGTGTGCATGGGGTGTGTATGTGGGGGGTAGTATGCTTTTCTCTTGCTGTGTTGTGCTGTCAACAACATAGTTATGAACAAGTAGGGTGTGGTGTAAGTGACACCCTACAAAAAGTGGTTAATCAGCTGTCTGAAGTTGTTAGGTAACAACGCTGTTGCCTCTGGGTCGGATGGGATGATGTAATGCCTGTAAGTTATTTTTTGTTGGTTTAGGCTATTGTGTAACTCAATATCCTGCAGAGGGTTTGTATGGCTAGAGTCACAGAATAAGTCAGAATTAATTTCCAACTCAATTATGCTGTTTTATTTTGTTCTTAATTTAAAAGGGGAGTGGGGGTGGGGAGGTATTTGTTACTTCTCAAGGCAAATAACTAGTGGGGACAGCAAAAAAAGGGGCTTAAAGCAGTCATCTTCATGGATTCTATAATGAGCTGGAGGCAGACTGGGGGCAGAGAACTTTTCTCCAGAGCATCCTGTGTTCTGGGCTGCTGCAGGTTGTGCTGGCCAGGATGATCCGTGAGGGCTCTGGTGCTGTGTGACCCTTCTCCTGCACTCCTCCAGCAGGCCTGTCGTGCACTGCCCAGCGGGCGGTCTTTTGGCCTTCAGAGTTTTACCTCACGGTGTTAACTACAACAGAGAGACTTAACCTAGGGTCTCTTCAAATTTCTAGCTATAACTGCAGGAACAAGTATTTTGGCAGAACGACAGCACTGCCCCTTTCTAGATCAGATGCTGTAATCCCTTGGCACATGGATGGATGACATCACCTTTGCAGTACTAATGATACAGGATCTTCAGTATTTGTTGAACTGTTGCACTGAAAAGAAAACGGCTCTCTGAATTCTTCCTCAGCTTTATTTACCTCTTCATGCTTTGCAGTTTATTTATTCCCACATTTCTTAAACAAGAGACTGTAGTTTCTGCAAGTATTCTTCCTTCTCTCTCAACATCTTCCCTCTAGTCCAGGCATTCAGATGTTGGTGCCATTGACCAAATATTTCTGGTGATGAATGCTCTGATTACAAGAAGTCCATCTCTCCTGAGGACCTACCAGCTTTGCAGACTTGCACAAGGTTCTCTTACAGGGAATTATCAGCTGTTGTCAGTCTCATGCCAGCTCAGTTATCTCTGGAGAATCTCCATTACAATCCCACTGGGGGATTTTTTGGTGCTTATTACAACCTGGCCTTCCCTTAGCTTGTCATACCCACTTCCTTCATTGTGTACATTGCATGCACTCACTGTGCTTTTCTGTTGATTCCACAATTTAATTGCTACCCCAAACTCTGTCAGATTAATACAATACTGTCAAGTAACCTCTGCAAATCATTTTTTCATGGGGAGTTATACATGCCATTGTTTCTATGGACAAAGGAAACAATGCTCAGTACTGTCTAGGGAACCATAATGTGAAGATACAATAAAGTCACACATTCTATTCTGATTGCAGCTTTCCAGGGTGAACAGGTTACTGCCTAGGGGCTCTCTCATTTCTTTTCCCACTCCCTAGAGATCTGCCATGATAACTTGATGTGTATAAATATTCTCTAGACTTTGTGAAAAAAAGTAGTGTATATTTTTAAAGTGTTAACCTAGTAATTTTAATTGAATAGATTAGGAAGCAAGTAGTGGGGCAGTGATCTTGGATACGCTGGGAGGCAGCTGGGACCAGTGTAACCTCTTCACTTGAATCAGCAGCAGCCAGGACAAGACTGCTTACTGCTGTGTCTCTTGGCAAATGGATTAAGAGCACTCAGGTTGACTTTTTGCACCCTGGAACTTTCATCCTGTTCATCACATCTGTGAGATCAGGTATAAAATGTCTTTCAAGGCCATTTGATTAAAGAACTAGCATTCTCAATCCTAAAACTGCATTTCTGCAGTTGCATTGCCTCTCTGTAAATAGCAAGCAGTTACTGCCTGGAGTTGTGCTTTTTAAAGGGCTCTGTGAAGAATGCTGTTCATGCTAAGAAGATGCGAAAATAGTCTCTTTAGAACACAAAATGTACTTAAAATGTGGAAAAAAAATGAATAGAGAAATGAGACAAAGAAGGGTTAATCGAATGGAAAGCATGGCAAATTACCAGAACTACAGCACATCTGACAGATAAGGAGCCTAGATGACACCCACTCTCAACCAAGAACTGAGAAGTTTCTTACTTCCAGGATTTGCCTCAGACACACCTGGTAAAATAGCAAATTTCTCGAGTAACCTTTTTTGTAGCTAAAAGGAATATTTAGTTCCACTGGCACTCTACTGAAAAATATCAGTGAGGCAGTCAGATAGCACATCAATAAATTGACTTATATGCTTGAAATCTTGTCTGTCCTTCCCAGCTCTATAATTTCATCCAGTAAAGGGTGTTGCTTCATTCCAGCAGTGCTGTCTTGCTCACCACAGTTACCAACTGCAGCTTGAGATACATACTTTGACAAGGTTGTAGGATCTTCAGTGCTTGCTAGAGTACTCCAATAGATACTACACCTCAAAAAAAAGTACTTTGGGAATAATTTGTGTTCATTCTTGAGCAAACACATCAGAGGAAGAGTGATTGCTTGCAAAGCATTTATAAACCATCCTAATTCCCAGTTGTGTGCCATTAGGATGGGGTAAGCCTTGATACAAGCTTTGTTACCTTGGGGCTCAAATTCGAAGGTGCAAGAATGTTATGTTGTTGCTGTTGAAACACCTAGTAAGGAGAGGAAATCTTTGCTGCCTGACTTAGCAAATGTGCTACAGTACTACATGAAATGATAAAATTTATTGAAGGCTCCACAGAATGCTAAACTTATCAGTTGTGTTCTCCCTTGTATTAGCTTAGCTCCTTTGGTATGTAGATAGACCTTTCCCTTTTTGAATAACATTTTGGAAAATACTAATGAGGGATTGTGAAATGTGTTTCACACCACATCCCATCTAAAGCCATAGCTTCTATTTTAATGTGGAGCTTCAGATTTGGCCTTTTAGACAGACATATCTATTCAATTATTTAATTGCTCAACTATATTGACATGTAAACTGACAAGTCAGGAATAAACTGCTTTCTGTTTACCTAAAGGTTGTTAATTACTGCCTGTTTCAGCATATGAAAATGAACTTGGCTTTTTCTTTTGAACTCTGTCTTTAGAAGTTCAGGGTGGGGAAGTACAGTGTTTATTCAAGAAAGCTGTGAATCTATGTACCTCAGCTAGATTATCACTTTGCAACATTGACAGGTAGTTAACAAAACAAATGGCTTAGACAGTAATGCCTCAGCTGGGTTCTGCAGTTTCTTCTCAACAACCAGACCTGACCAATGACAGCATCTGTTAGCAGTGTGAAAGTGAACCTCTGTCCTTTAGTTGTTTTGTTTTTTTCAACAATATAAAATGTGGAGGAAATTCAAGTATGTGATACTTGTGATATCTAGTGTTGAATTAGATTAATAAAAGATTTGAGATACTTTACTCACAAGTATTCCCATAATAAGTCTCTCTCTGGACAGAATCTATTCAGTTTTGGATATACTAGAGGAAGATTTTTGAAGATTAGGTCCAAATTACTGATGGGAAAAATAAGCTTAAGGAAGTTATTTTCTTGTGGCACATGAGAAAATACATTGCAGAGTTGCTGCTAAACAAAATTTAATAGACAAAGCAGTGCTGCTGGGACAATTCAATTGCTTGAGGTCTTATAGGAGCATTTCTATGAAGGGTTTGTAATGTCTAAGTATTGCTTAACATGTGATTTCTCTTGGCAATGACATAGCAATGCTCATGATTGTGAGTTGTATAAAGCAACAGTAGGCTTTATTTACTTTCTAATCCTAACAGGAAGTGAGATATCAGTACGAGTTACTTTGAAAATAAAAATTTCTTAAGCAATATTAAAGTTGCATTTGAGTACCATGTGGTTTCATGTTTCAGAAGGTAAATTGCATAAAGTAGCAGAAAGGATTGGGTTGTTTGGGTCTAGGATTAGGCTGTTCTGAAAGCTGACCCTTCCAAACCAGATGAAAATTAGTACCTCCTCACATAGACTGGGCAAGTCAAGGCAACTGGATATGGCACTAGTCAAACTGCAAGCTCTTGGCTTCATTAAGTGCCACAACCTAATTGCACTGCTAATGAAATCAAACCCAAGCAAAATGTTGATTTTTTAGCCAGTTAAGTACAAGGTTATGATTCAGTCCACAGACAAATAGATAAATTCATCACATGGGATAATTATCTGCATAAACAATGTAAATCTCAATGTTTTAAAGAAGCACAAGTGTTTTGACTAGAGATTTTCCATCCTCAGACAACTGTACATATGAAGTATAATTGTTGGGATATGTGTATGCAAACATCTTTCTCTCTCTCTTTTTCTGTGAATTATATATAGGTGTTTTCTGTTGGTAGAAAAATACCAACAGAAAAAAGCACTTTCTGCATTTTGTCCTCCCAGTTTTTCTCTATTTTTTTTCAAAAGCAAAAAGAGAAAGGAGAGAAATAATTTCAGAATAGTTTTTAATACAATTTTTAAATGAATGATTAAAAATACATTAAAAAGTCTCTGCTTTGACATCAGAATATTTTTGAAAATTTTAAAATCCATTTGAATTATTTTTTGTTGTTTTTCAATCCATTCTTAAACTGGTCTTTATATATGTCCCTTAAAACATTTCCAAGCTCTATGTAACTAGGATGAGTGTCAATTAATTTCATGTTCTCTTACTATTTCACATCAGGTGGGGTAGCTTATGATCAGGCTTTCCAGAACTGATTATGGCTTTCCATTGCTTCAGTTCTTGAGTGACTGTTTCAAAATATCTTGTAGGGTCCTGACTTCTCAGAAACTGTATAGTGCACATTCCTAAGAATCCAGTTTGTTTCAGTGGTCATGGTTGAAAACATGACCTGAAAATATAAAAACGTTGATCGGAACATCAGCTTCTCCTACTGGAGACGTTTCACTGATGTTCCTTATCAGTATATTTGAAATGCCTGAAGATAATCTGTACATTCCACTTACAAGCCATGTAATTGCAAAGGGAAATAATAATTGATTTCCAGACCTTTTTTCCTCTTGTGGTATTTTTGATTAAAGATTATTGTGGTTTAGTTATGGTTTAGCAGAATGCTGTCAGATCCAAAGGCAACATGCTTTCCACGATACTGATGACTGTGAAACCTGCTCATAGTACAAAGTTCCTGATACAGCTGCTGATTAATAGCATGAGATATTTCTGTGGACAGATAGATCTGAGTTGGATCACACAGAGAATTGAAAAGAAAAACAAAAGTTTAATAGAGAATTGAAAAGAAAAACAAAAGTTTAATAGAGAATTGAAAAGAAAAACAAAAGTTTAATAAAGAGTTCATGCAGGTGCAGATAGGCAAGCAGAATTCAACTACAGGGTAGTTTTGCCTATAGCAGGTTGGATTGTACATGCCAGCTGCAGTTTACATGGGTTTCTTTCTTCTTTAAAAAGTGCCATAGTAATAGATAACTTCTGCTACATCAGGGAGCTAATATTTAGGAAGAAACTTGAGTAGAATTTACCTCTACATACCAAAAAGACTTAATTTGGTATTAATTTGAGATAGTAAAGGGAAACAATTGTACATCAATGTGTTTGAGTGGTTAACTTGGATGAAGTGAATATTAGGCTACCAGAAAAAGACCCAGTACATTTGGTTTTAACTTTTTAAAATGTGTGATGTGCTGATGTTGGATGACATTTTGTGTGTTTGTTCATATGTTGCTTGACCACATTCTGGAACGTCGGTGTGGGGTACACTTTTTTGAATTTTCAATGACACCAGATGTAAAAAGCTGAAGAAAAATATGGGCTAGTTTCCAAAATAGCTCTTCCTGGGCATATACTTTGTAAGCAACTATACTCAATACAACATGTCCCATTTTGATACGATGCCTCTCAAATTAGTAGTCTCTGATTATTTGGATTCAACACATTTCTTAAAGAGTTTGGAGATTTTTTTTTTACCTTTGTAAAGGATCTTTTATTACCTGAGCTATTAGGATATGGGAAAATGACAGGGCACATAAGCTATTTGTTAATCATCTCAATAGCATGGGAATTTAAACAAATGTTACATATGCTTGCAAGCAAATGGTCAGCTTCTGAACCATGTGGTTTAGCTACTGAACTTCTGGTTCGCTGGTGATATTCTTTCATGTCCTTGCTGAGGACATGACTATGCCTGCATTTCTTCTAAAGATGTTAACTTAAAAGCAGCATGACTCTAAAGAGAAGTTGTCAACCCTGAGATTGCAGCTATTCTTTATCATTCCAATGACATTAAAAAAAAGAATCACTTTTTTCTTGAGAAGACATGAAAGTGTTAGACCATATGGATCTGCATCACATACTTCATGTCCTTGTTCCCATGGTACCTGAATTTGACAAAGTGCTGCTTGGCTGCATCCTAGCTGTTAAAGAGAACACTTTGTGCTTCTGGTTTTGCATCCTCTTATGAAACTAAAACACCAAGCTTTGAATCGAGGGAGGCAATGTGGCTTTTCTGCTTTACTGCTTACAATCCAATTAGAATGTGCACTTCTGTATCTCAGAGTGTCAGGAAAGGGCGTTGGGTTCTGAAGCACTCTGCTTCATTAGTAAGTGTGAGGAAAAGTCCTGCCAGCAGGAGACCTTGCACAATGTAGAGATCTGCAGCAACTTGTGTAATTTTCTGGTATGTCTTCCCCCAACAAGACACAATCTGTCATGGCCAATAGCATGAACAGAAGCTCCATGAAATTTTGGCTGAGCCTGAGAAAGCCTGTGTAATGCTCTGAGCCCCCACCTAGCATCAAGCTGCTGGTCTGTCTTCTCATGGTTTCTCTACTGGTGTGACATGAGTTTGATGAGAACCGATCTTGGTGAGTTACCATGGTCTGCAGTCATGGGTTGCTGTCACAGGGAAGCCACGTGGTTGGATCAGTGTGGAAAGGGCTCCAGAGGGATCTTGAAATCCAGCAGTGGCCGTATGAATACCTACGTGACCTCTTTGACCTCCAACAGTGCATGGCTCATAAATGACACTACAAAACTGTTTCAAGGATTCATGTGAGTCACATGGTAGAGACTTTCCCCATAGAGAAAAATAATTTTTCAGGTTTTATGTTAAAAATACTTGAAAAATGGTGAAGGTGTTTGATGCTGAAGAACAGGAAATGCTGCGAGTCCCTGTTTATCAGGCGGTTAAATTGCCTAATCTTTCAAAAACTTTTGGGGTGTCAAAAACTCAGTCTTGGAGCTGAGATGACATGTGCTCGGGTTGCTGACTACCCCAAGCACAGCTGTTGGTGTTTGCAGACAACTTGGCCCCACACCTCTATTCAACATGTTGTCTGGAGGTGATGAGAAACTGCTGAGATTCCTGCTGAGGAACAGAAGAAAGAAGCATCTTCTCCTTCACAGCTTTTATCTAAAAAAAAAAGTTAATCAATATGCTAAACACTGATAGGAAAATATGCTCACTTAGACTGATGTTCTGAGGAGGTCTAGAAGGCACCATTTGTCCACAGCAAAGCTTTGTCAAGGGAAAAATTATCTGTGGAAGGGAGGAGTAAGGAGCTGAAAATAGTTTTATATCTTTGCTTTAGGGGTAGGAAATAAAAAATAGTGATGACTGCAGAAAAGCACATCCTCAGTGACACTTTCAAATGTCTCTGCCACACAGCTCAGTAAAGCAAGCAGAGAAGAATGGCTAAATTGTTCTTCATTTTTGCACTGAAATGGTGATTGAAATTATCCAGTTTTGGAACACAATAAAATTAATCTACTACTCCGACCAAATTATTTTTTTCATAATCACTTGTTGCTCTGGATGACTTAATAAACCTACACGTGTATGCAGCAGCTGTCTGTTGGGGTAAAAGGGATATAGAATACTTTGCAGTTTAGATTTATAGATACATGTATCAATGGCTTTGTGGGTTCCTGCTCTACCTGTTGGCTGTTGCATTGCCTAAGAAGTAACTTGCTTTGCCCTCTTGACTGTAGCAGTCTGACAGCAGACTGTGTTTTCACCTGCATGTTTGTGTTTCAAGTAAAGATGGAATATGGAAGCAGTCAGATTTTGCAGTATGTTTGTGTCGGTGTCAACATAGGAGAGGAATGTCCCTCCCAGCTGTTGTATCACAAAAACTGTGCATCTGGCTAAGCCTGCTTTGTATTTTCAAAACTCTTGAGTTCCCACCTATGGGGTGCATGGCTCACCCTTCCTTCACAGCTTGCTGGAACACCCACTGCGTTAATACGTTTTCTTGACCAGGGCATTCACATGCTCTCAGATCTGGACAGGCCCAGATGCTAACTGGGTGAGTCACTACATCAACTGATCCTGCTCTGGCACCAGCAGCTGCTAAGCAGTAAGGGATGAAATAAAAGAATGCACAGAGTGAGAGCAGACAATTGCTGTTTCACAGAAAGGGAAGACTTTAAAGAGTAATATCAGTAAAGTATAATGGAGATTTATTAAATTGTTGAGTAGTCTCCCCTGAGAGTTGGTGGAGGATCTATTTGGTCTGTGTCTTAAGTGGTTAAAGATTGCCCAAACAACTAGAAATTCTGCTGCTGGAGGCAAACATGCAGTCAGATACTGTGACCAAGTAGATCTTATTTTCTCTTTGTTCCTTGACCACCAACTTTTAAAAGGAGCAGCGTTTGTAAATGCTTGAATAGAAGTTAGGTTTCTCCTCATTGTCATAAACCTCTAGGTCTATAATACCTCTCTCTATTGAATAAGATTCTTGCATGCAGCAAGAAAAATGCAGCTGAAAAATAGTTCAGAATTCACTGATGGTCTTAAAGGATATTACTTGGCTGGACACTTTAGAGAAGTCATTATGAGATAAAATTATTATAGGATGCTTATCAGAAAATAGAGGAATGCAGCTGAGAGGGTTTTGTTTGCCCTATTACCATGGATACGCCATCTGAATGACATAGAACCACTTTAATAGTGAATACTTGCTCTTAGTAAGAAAAGAATACTAAGAAACCCTGATTATAAGACCACCACAATCTAATCTGTCTCCTTTCCCTAGTTTTGTGGTTAAAATCTGTTGGCATATGGCCCACAACATATTGCCTCTCTTACGGCAGAGCAAAAGTATGCAGAAGTATTTCCTCTAACAATCAAAGCTTCAGTGCAAAAGTAGTGACCCAAATTAACTGTTTGGAAGAAAAAGGTTAAAGGTGTTTTAAAAAAGCATTCCTGACCAAACTGAAATAAATCAGCAAACTTCACCCACACATCCTCCAAACCTGCAATCAGCAATAATTTTATAGAAATAAAACAAATGGATTGCCACATTCCTTCATGTCTATTACACTTCTGTCTTCATTGCAGAAATTACTCAGAAATGAAAAGTTGGAAGGAAACTTGGCTGTTGGTAACAGCTTTATCACTTGGGCTACAGTCAATGTACTCTATACAGAAATTTCTAGGATGCACCATTTCTGGTTCTAATAAGCATTCCCAAACTCTTCATATAAAAGCTCTAATACTATATTTGTACATAATAGCTGTGAATTAGCCTCTGGGTAACAAAAGTGTGCTATGGTTCAGTTAAGCCTAACAAATTTTAGCCCCCATCCAAAAAAGGAGCTTGTTGTTTCATAGAAGCACCTTAGCATGCATTTAAACTGTATTTTGTATAAGGTTAAGATGCTGTCTAGAACTGTGGCTTACCTTTAAAACAGATTTTAGATGCTCTATTTAGATTAAAAAAATCGGTAAAATGGATCTTTTCTGAAATTCTGTGTTTAGCTACAAAACAAACAAGAAGTGGAAAAAAACTACCACCACATTTAGTGCTTAGTGTATATAGCATTAGAAAGGTATGCCCACTCCTGCTTTTATTTATTTCAGATTCATAGGAAAAGGATCAGGTCAGCAACTTCGAATTAAAACTACAAAGGAATCAGTACTTTTCCTTCACAAATATTAGTTAGAAAGGCAAAAGAAAAACTTCAGACTGGTCTAGAAGTAGGGCTCTGGAGTAGAAGTCAGTTTGACTATGCTAGGTTTTGTGTTTTAATAGAAGACTGATGTGAATGTGAGACTATTTGTGGAGTGTTTTGCAAGAGACTTTGTTGTACTTTAACCTTTGGTTTGGAGGGAGGTACATTTGAAGATCTCGAGCCTGAAGCAATGGCTTGTCAGTTTTGCTGGTGGACAGCAGGAGAGGTAGTTGGCGTTTCATGTGGTAAAAACCAGTGTTAAATGAGAAGCTGAGTCTGTCTAACAGGAGAGGTGGCATTTGTTAGGAAGAAACCAAGTTGGGTGCAGTCAGTTCTGTTGCAGTAAAAGGAGAGTTCCTAAAGAAGGTCCAGTTACAGGAAATATTGGTATGGGCATTACTGAGAGTGAGAAATACAACTTGGAAGGCATTGCTGGAGAGTTTATTGTGCTCTGAGAACTGAAGAGCATATGACAGAACCCTCTCGCAGGAAGGACTCAGGAAACCTCTTATTTTCCTTAGCATTGTGATAGGAAATATAAAATACCTTAGAGTAAATTATTGAATGGAGTACACCAATGTTTTATTTTCAAAGCAGATAAAAACATTCGTTAATTTGGGAGAGATGCTGTTGATGAATTCTTCTCTCATAAAATGTACAAACTTCATTATGCTGCTTGAAATCACGGACGGTGGTAATGTAAATACACCCGAAATTGAACATTTCAGCTTGACATCTCTCCCACTTAGAGGGCTTTGTGCTCCAAGCCAGTGCTACCTTCCTGTAAATGATTTCTCTGAGCAGCAAATAATTAGCATTGTCTTTTGACTATTGGCACAGAAATAATGGCTGAAATGGACCAATAGGATTCCTAATAGAAGCAGAACCAAAGAAAAATCAGTTGCTCGGTGCTAATTCTGTGATACTTGTTATGTGCCCAGCCATGTGGCACCCAGATCAGTCCTGCTCAGCCCCGTTGTGCCTCTGCCATCTCTCTGCCCAGGCTTTCCTGGCTGCCATGCTCTGGCAATGGGAAGATGGTAGAAGTGAGAAGAGAATTCTGTCCTTTTCCCCCACTTCTGCTGATACTGTGCACCCTGCTTCTTTTCAAAGGCTCAAGGTGGGATAAGGTGCTGCTCACAGAGGGCAGCTGGTGGCAGGAAGGGAGAGTGATAATGTTGTGGTTCATGCCCCATAAAAGGGCATGAGGGGAAGGGAAAGTGAGCAGGCCTACATCTTTGGGGGCACTACCAGGAAAAGGCCCCTGGGGAAGGTCCTGTCTTTTAGTACGATGAGATGGGCTGGGAGAAGAGGCATTTTTGGCAGAATAGGAACCCTGCTCTGTCTTCGATGCCCACTGACATTTCTCCACAAGCACAGAGATTCTTAGTAACATCATGATCCTTTCTTTTCTGAAAATCATAGATAAAAGGTACGAGCATCAAATGGAATAACAGGGTCCATACGAAAACATTCACTTCTTCCTTAAGTTGAAACCCCATGTATATTGTAGTAAGGAGAAGATTTGATTGTTAATGATTTGACTACTTTAGTATCTGAGTTTTCCTGAGAGAAGCTTAAATCTCAATTACATTTCAGTTTGATATAAAGTAATTACCTGTGAGAAAAGGTTATTATTTCAAAAGTTGCCCTAATGAGTCCTCAGAACTGATGCCAATTCACTTTTGACCAAACATATCCCTGGTGGAAATTGCTTAAATAAAGATATACTGACAAATATTGCCCCATATCTCAGCCTTTCTTATAATACCAAGGAATGTGGTGTTATTTGACACTGTGACCTTTACTCATTACTAACTGCATACGGCACAACGTGTATCAGCTTTTACACACCACGACAAAGACCACTTTAATCGTTTCCCTAGATAGTTTTATGTATAAAACTAAACAGTAAATTAAGGGTGGTTTCCCCCTCACTGCCTCATCTCCCAGACACCTATAATTCAGAACAAAGAGCTTAAAACTCCAGCTGTTTATGTTCTGCAAAATGGACATCAGTCAGATGAGAGCAGGGGTTTGGCATTTCTGTTTTATTAATGTACCTTTTATGGGGAAGAACAGCAGCTGTAACTGAAAAAAGCCCATGTGAAAGATAAATGATAAGGAGAGGAATAGGTGGCAACACTAAGGAGCCAGAGGTGGAACAATTGTAGGAAGGACATATATCCGAACAGCATCCCTTTAGGTATTCTCCACTTTCACCAGTTTTTTTTTATGTCTTACCTACATTTCCCCAAGAATTCATTGGTTATTGTTGACATGGAGCCAACTGAGTGTTAAAAACAATCCCTTACCCCCGAACAATAAAAGCAAAATTCACAACAGGTGCAATGACACAAAGGCATCATCCTCCATAGAAGTCAGTAGACAATACCTGCAGGTCTGGCTATGAAGTATAAACAAAACCCAAATAATTCTGGAATACAGATGTGAAATGAGGTAATACTCAAGCTAATAAAATTGCTGCAAGATTCATATCCTTTAATTAATTTTAATCTATCTGGATAGAAAGAAGAGTCAGTGTGTATGTGCTCTGCTTTTAGTTTTTATTTTAGGCAGGCAATATCAATGCAGTAACAAAGGTAAGAAATGCTGTAAATTATGCTTTTTGCATCAACACACAGGTCAAGTTGCATTATCACTGTTCCATCAGTTTCCCTCCTATTTTACATGTACATTCACATTCACTCTGAGCTGAAACTCAGCCTCAAAAAATTAGTGGAATAGGTGCATTTTTCTTACTGCTGAGAGCCTATTAAGAGTAGAAAAATAGACGTACACTGCACAGCTGTTGCTTTAGTTTAGGAAAAAAAGAATTATTTGGAGGGTACTTGTGCTAAAGTTTTTAAATCAGTATCTTGCATTGCAACAGAGGTCATATGTAGCCATGATGGAAACTATAATCCAGCAAATATGCTGTTCCATGTGTATGGTTAAAACATGAAAAACAAGTCTGTCTGTCTCCATTATTGCTGACTCTGACACCCAGCATTCTTGAACCAAACTGTCTCGTGTTTTGCACTGGAACAATTAATTGTTCCAAGTTCAACCAAACTGTATTGGAAATCTTTGTATCTTTATTAAGAGATGTACAAATTGTACCCTAAGATTTTCAGGTACTTGTGCCTCCTGTGGCTGCCTAATAGGTGGAAATATCAAAATGTGACCCAAGTTATTAGCTGTAGTCTTTCGCATGGTTAGGACCTATGTACTTATGCTACTAGGAACTGATTTTCTGGGCTAGAATTTCAGTGACTTTTCAGGTGTAGTAGTCAGCTCTAGGTAATGGAATAATCTGAAATTTGGCCACCCTTAATTTTTGTGATGGAGCAGTGGTGCTTAGGTTCTTGCAACTCAGTGTGTTGCTGTTTCTGGCTCACTCCTATCACAAATTTGCATGCTATCACACATGAGTTAATTGAATACTGAGCATTTTCTTCAGCGGTGTGTGACTTATCATATCCAGACTATATCAACTATGGTGCCTACAAAGATACATGCAGAAAACCTCCTTATTTTCCTCAGGTACTGACTTTTTTGGCAGGGTGAATTTGTTAATGCTTAAAACAGGTCTTTTATCAAACAGTAGTTTCCTCTTCTCCCTTCATAATACTTACCTCTGCACAGTTCTGCCCATCCACAGAACTCAAAGCAGAGCAATTTTTGCCTTTTCCTGTTTGTTCTTTCCTGGATTGTCCCACTTTTCTGGGAGTCCAAACTGTTTTCTTATCTCTCCTTCCTCTTAACCCGAAAGTATGAAAGGGGAGAAACAGCTAGGTCATTACAGCTGCCAGTTTGGCCCCATAATAGGCTTTTAAAAAGCCCCAAACTGCTCACATCAGCATAGACCTTCCTCTTGCGAGGCTGACTTCTGCTGGTGGTAGGAAAAGTTTGAAACTATAGGAACATTCTACAACCAGTGCCTTTATACTATGATGTTTAGTCCTCTCTCTCAATATGGTGACTTTTTATGGAAATGTGCAAGAACTTTGATACTGTGAAATGTGCTTTGTGCTCATAGTGAAGGTGAGTACAGTGTAAAACATAAAAATAGTCATCCTTCAAACTTAAAGATTTTTTTAAATTTTTTTTTTTTTTTCCCCATCTGCCCTCTGAATGAGATGTAATGTCAGATTTTTCCCCCTTTGCAGAAGTACTTGGTCCTTTGTCCAAACTGTTAGGGGAGTTATTTCTATTCAAGTTCATAATCAGCCTAGTTCGTGCAACAGGTTATTTCAGATACACACAGTATAAATTGTTCTCTCTTCTGATCTGACTGTGCAATGTTGCTGTGCAGCAGTCAATGATAACTGTGCTTCTGCCCCAGATGGTTTCCTTTATCTGTGAGTGGGAATCTTAAAGTATGGCCCAAGTCTGAAAGTTTTAAAGCAGCTAACTTTGGACCAGTAGTTAGTATTCCTGTTAGCTAATTCAAAGCCAACTCTGATGTGGCTGCAGTGCACTGCAGCCATTATAGGTGTCTTGCAGCCATCAAGCTGTTAGATCCTATCGATGTCAAAACAGTTATATAACTGGCATCTAGAAGAACGCTGCTGTCCTGTGATTGTCCCCCAAAGTATTTGTTTGGTGGTTGCTTAACGAGTTATTGTGTTGTCTTACTGTTAGTTTTTTCAGCATTCCAGTTTGAAAAGAAATGGGACCAACAACAGAGCTGGTGTTGGTTACCATAGCAATCTTTTCAGATGAGCTAGAGAATATTTAATTGCTGAGCCCATCATGGTATGGTTTATAACTTGATTACTCAACTCACAGAGGGGAAGTAGTCATGGAGTATGCCTCAGCTATCTTATTCTCATCTGGGCTCCAAATGTGAACCACCAGATTCAGCTTGATATGATTAAGAATAGCATAGATGCTTTTGTCTAGACTGCAAGCTTTCTGGGATAGGAACCAGGCTCTTTATTATTTGTGTATGAAGCACTTTTTTGGGTGGTGTCCCTGAGCATCTAGTGTAAGTAATGCCTTGGAGATAATGAAAACTAACCCAACCTAAATCTGTGCATTGGTGACCAAACCATTGTAGTTTATTGGGAGGGTTTTGCAAGCCAAGGTCACTGTACTGACATACCATGCTACTTTACTATGTGATGTTTTCTTCCCCCTGTTTCTGACACCCATAGTCTTGCAGTATCCAGATCCACTCAGACTGTGGCCTTTCTTGTCCTCCAGGTAAGCCAGGACATCCCTCAAGTGGTTCCTACTTTCTAACTATCTCAAATTTCACTTTCACATTCTCTCACAGCTTAGCCTTTCCGTATCCAGAGAACAAATTCTGTCTCTAGTATCTAGATCCCTAATAACATAATCTGTTGAATGTGCTCTGATGTTGCCTCCTGCACTTGGCAGGCACTTGACAAAAATCCTCAACACTGTTTAATTCCTTTCTATCTACATCCTCCCTAATACTTACCCTTGCTTATACGTCCACAGAGGACATACCAGTGAGTAGCCCATAGGGGTGCTGTCGAGGTGATGAGGATATTCTCAGTTTCCACGTGCATCTTGTCACTCTGTCTGTATGTCAGTGTATGTACTTCTGGGACCTGGATTATCCTTGTTTAGACTGATATAGACTGGTTGGACACCGAGCACAGATAGGGCCTAGTTAAACAAGTTAAACCCAATGTGCATGCTTTCTGGGAGTATGTGTTACACAATGGCAGAGAAGTACAAGTAGTGTTCAGCCTTATGTAAAAGTTCAGAAAAAGTCTGTTCTACATGACGGTGAAGACTTGTTAGATTTATTTATATGCAGCCTGAAAATTTAATAGGAATCAGGCTGGTTGGCCCAGCTTGCTGACAATGTCAAATCAGTCTTCCCTAATCTACCACAATAGCACAGTAAAGAAGAGCATAATTCTCAAGTGTCAGTTAGGTAATTAATATCCTGTCAAAACATGGTAGCAGTTGTTATTTATGTGGTGGCATGAGGCAGGAACAATATCTGCAGCTGATGCATATTACACACATCCCACGAAGTATGAAGTCCTACATACTCCAGGATTTCTGTACCTGAGCATGCTCGGTTGCTCATAGCTTTTAATCAGTTACCAGGCCTCTTTGGATTTTTGTAGTTTTGGTTTTAGAAAGCCCTGTTTGTTTTGCTTGGTAGATTTTCTCAAATGCCAACTATCAGAGTGCACCACCAAAATGGAAACAATTTTTTACATATTTACATCACTTATTTACAGCACTCTTAAATCTTCTGGACTCTTCTTTTGTTACGTCCATGAGTCCAAAATTCACTGTAGCTCTGGGAGCAAGTCCCACCTGTGCTAAGAGCACATCTGCTCCATACTGGTTTACTGCTTTCAACACCTGCATCCATGTTACACAGGAACATCTGGATACTATTACAATTATAAAAGGTGCAGGTTTTATTCTCAGTGCAGGACTGGACTCTGATTTCACAACCTTCCTCGAAGAGTGAAGCTCAAGTAAATACATCCTGTCCCATTTATAATCAACATTCACATAACATGAATAAAACATAATGGATCTTTATGTTAATTATATCTTCATCATCATCAAGCATAATTGAGGTAGTATTAATAATCACTGTTGCTAAAGAGTGTAGGCTTTGAATTCAGCCCTCATCATCTGGGAGAGAATTATGCTCATTGTGTCCTTTTTTTCAAGTAACAAATCAGTTGTAGATTTCTTTATCTCAGAGACAGAAGAGAGATGGAAGGCATAAGACTAACTGGTTCTTGCTGACTTAAGTTCTGTCCCAAAGAACAGAAGCAGACACTATTTACAGTCCTTCAGAATTGCTCATAGAATCTGTTGCTACTCTCCCCATCCAACAAACAGTAGGAAAATGTCCACTGTCCTTGATTTGCAGATGAGAGTGAGTATTTGCATGTGCAGCAAGATAAATCCATTCCACAACCATGGCCAGGTAAGGGAACAGACTGCAAGATGAGTATGTGAAAGGAGACATGGAATGGAAAATGGAAAAGGCAAAAGTCATTTAACAAATTCCAACTGGGAAGGACCATGAAGCTGTACCTGCTGCATGTACTTCCTGCCCCTTTGTGGCAGTATTTTAGAAATGTGAGAGACTGTTATTTTGCCAGAATGGACAAGGAAGCATAAACGTAACCACAATGTGAAATCCTTCAGGCATTTTAGCTCATTTACAAATGTGTTCACACCATTTTATCAGTCAGGCATTGCTAAACAGGTGTGACCATTTCCTCCTGACATGCTTTCCTGTTTCCTCCTGGTATGAGGAAAGTCAGACTTTTTACTTCTGGCTGTGGTTGTTTCAATACATAGAAGAGACACAAGCAGTCTGTGCATTACAACTGTGCACTTACTAAGTTATAGATTAGTAAAACCAGTGTATTATGTGTAGGCAGAGGCTAGGTTTTATATTTCTTCTTGAAGAACTGTATTTCCAAAAGAGTTTATCACAGCACCAGATGATCAGATCTGCAATAACCTATCTGTGATATTGTGTCACTGCAGAGAGAGAACATTCTTTGGGAATAACATTTTCTGGATCTAAGATCAGTTCCTGAGCTTCCAGAGATGTCTGGACTGAGGCTGGAGAGATACATTATAGTTTGGCACTGATCTTCTTTTTATTCTTCATTATTTTCAATGAATGGTTTTACTATATGGAAAATAATGATAGTGCATATATCCTGCTCTCAGATACATTCACCCTTCTCAACTGTTTCAGCTGTCCTCCTCCTTCCAAGGTTTTATGTACATCATCCGGACAGTCACCTCCCTTTCCTCTTCTCTATGTAATGATCATGCTCTCTGCTAAGTTATGTACCATTTTACTGTCTAGGCCTCTGTCTTTTCCACTATTTTCTGTCTGACATCTTATCTTTACTCTTACTCCAAAACATGCATTGTGTTGTATTTATATGGGATTTCTCTATTTGAAAACCTATTTATTTTTCAGTTACATCAGTGAGGTCTACATTGGATATACATAATAAAAGATGCTACTCCTGCCTATGAGCCATGCCTTAGGTCTTCATGGCTTTAGTTGGTGCTGTTTTCACCTTATCAGGTTCCACTGTAAATCTGTTCAGAGCTTTCAAGAATTACCTTCTAGCTGATTTCTTCAGCTGAATATCTCTCAAAAGCACAAAAACTTTTTCAACATGACTCCATATTATCTGCCTCCCTTCTTTGCTCAGGTGTTCTGATTACTTCAACTACTTAAAAATTTGGCCTTCTGTTTGAATTCTTAATAAGATTCCTCCTCTCAGCATCTATTGTACCTCCACTACACCAAGCCTGTATGCCAGTATTCAGATTTGCTGTAGCTGTAACCCTGTCTATGGCTGGTTTTGTCTTCCCTCCTTTCCTAATGCAGTTTTTTTTCTTTGTGGCTTTCTGTGTTTTCTTCCTTCAGATTCTAGCTTATGCAGAGCAGTGCTGTCTAGATGCTGTCATATGCAATAGAGCATAACCACATTGCCCAGGTCCTCAAACTCACATTGTTCCTCACTTAACTCACAAGTTGCTTTAAAAAAACCACATTGCTGATTTTAAAAATTGTCTTGGGATTATTCTAGCCTTCTGCATCTTTTTCTCCCTTCTTCCCTCTGTTCTACTAATAGAGGCCTGGTATCTACTCTCCCACTCTTCCATGTTTGTCTTTTCCTTATTCTGTTTCTCTGGATCATGGATTTCCACCCATTTTCAAAAGGTCTTTCAGCACTGATGCAAATAAAGTGGTATTAATTTACACCATTTTATTTCCATCTTTGTCTCAGATTTTACATTTCTGAAGCCTCAGTATTTTTACAGTGACACCTATTGTTATGAAGCACCATCTGGGATATGACTCTAATGAAAAAGGAGATACAAAATAACTTGGGTTTGGAGATGTGCTGGTGAGAAACATTTGCTTAACCATATGGAAATTGCATTTCTTAAAGTGCAGACCTAAAGCTGAAACAGTAGGGATGTCAAGGCAACTCCCCAGAAAAATCTGAAGAACTGGCATAATATCTCTTTAAAAGTCTGTCACTTTCCCTTTTTTAATTGAGAAGTTCATTAGCAAGTTAATGAGGAATGGCACTTTAAAGATGTTCTGCTGTAGCTTCACTATGTTCCCATTTACACCCTTGGTAAACTACATAACTTTGAGAAGCATTATGCCCGTGTTGATGTTTTGACAAGTCCACCCTAGAAATCCCAGGCAATCATATTCTAAATCATTGCTATTCTTTGTGAATTAGATGGAGGATGTAAACGGTGTGCATAAATGTTGCTGTTTCAGATCAAGAATTGTGAAGTCATAATCAGAGAAAGTTTGAATGAATTAAAAAAAAAAAAAAAGCTCTTTATTGGGTTAGATGTAAGAACTGAGTCACAGTTTGCTTTGGTAGATTTTGGGGGTAGGAAGGGATGTGTGTTTTGTTTGTAAATACGATTTAATTTCACCCACTAGAGGTAGAAGTATTCAATTAAACTTTTAAAAAAGCTTCTGGCATAAGGATATTGCAGCACTGTAAAAAAGAGAGGACATTTCACACCCAGAAGTTATCCATATGGCCACTGACCACATGTTTGGTAGAGATGTGAACAATATGTCATTGGTATTTACAATTCCAGGTAGTTTTCTTGCATGCCATAAAAAGTAAATACTTAAGCAACAGTCTTTGCTGTGTAGATCTTTAATGGGTGTGGGAAATTCTCTTTATTTAGCCAGGAATGCCCATCATTTGCTGTCTTGGGAGATGTGTTGGCAACAGATGGGATCTCAAGAGCATTGTTTCGCTGTTATTCTGATTGTTAAAATGCAGTTCATTTCATTCCTTTTTTTTGTTTCCTGCAGGGGTGAGAGGGACTGTGGAAAATAGGGGGAAAAGTAAAGAAAGCTAGAGAGAGAAAAAGACAAGAAAATGAAATTTGGAAGAAACAATGGGATGAGAATCCCAAGAGAACTGTTGGAGAATACGGGAGAATTGAGAGCAGTAAGTTTGGGTGGAGAATCCTGGCAAATATTCAGCGCATACAGGGTACTGTGATGGCAAAATAGGAAGAAATAAGGAAAACATACTGCTCTGAGTTCTGTGCTGGTTTTTTTCCCCCCTTTTTCTTCTCCTTTACCGTATGTGCTAGGGATCAGTAGACATGGGGTAGTGGAAAACATACTGTGGGACCACATTAATGCAACTAAATGCAATAGTGCAAGACGTGGCACTGCCTGAAAGTGGCAGCTGACTTGGTCTTTCGTGAAGCTGGACAGATATGGTACCATGTGCAGACAGGGTACTATGTGCAGTTTAGCAAAACTAATTCTTCATGAAAAACCTTTGATTTCATTCTTCTTTGGGAATTTTATTTAAAGATGTCCTGGGAGGATGTTTGGAGATTCTGTTGTTCAGAATATGGCATGCTGCCCACATCTGTGTGAGGTTTTTAGCAGAGCTTTAACACTTCCAAACAGATGTTTCCAAAAAATGACTTTTCTGAAGTGCAATATGCACAGGTCTGACAGTATTTTTGTTACAAAAGTCAAACAGATTGACATGTTGAGCAAGGAAGAGAATGTTTTGAACCTAACATGAGAGGTAATCAAGAGAATTAGTTTAAAAATCCTGTCAACCTGTTTTTCTTGGTTTTGCCCATAAACCTTGTGAGGAGAGCCATTTCCCTCTCCTCCACAGGAAAAGTCGGGAGCAATTTTGCATCAGTCAACATGAAAAGAGACAATACCTGAGCTAATATGAAGGTGGCCTAACTATTTCAGTGTCAGTTGCACAGAAAATTATGGCTGTGATTTCTCAATATGGGAATATGTCGAACTGATTTTCTGTTTTATAGACTCGAGATTACCATTCAGAGATGTTGATAACTTACCTTCTTTGCTCTTCCAAACCCATTTTCTAATTTGAATGTCTGGCAACTGAGGGATTTGAATATAAGCATTACCAGAAGTCTAATGTTGTTTCCCTGTCCAGAGAGGGGAGTTCTATATAAGACATACCAGATGACTGACCAATTACATTGAAAAATGTGAAAAAATCATTATGCTGAACAAGCATCCAGTCCATCTCCAGTCATTCCCAACAGGCATTTGTTTAACTATTCTTAAAGATGTCCAGTGATGAAGACACGGAAGTTTTTCAGGTGATCTAGTCCAATATAATATTTTACCATTAGAAGGATTTTTCCTAATGCCTAATCTGAATTTCCATTGCCACAGTTTAAATTTGTGGAGGTCAGACTCTTCCAGCCCTTTTCGTATAGCCTTTACATGTTCAGAAGTTGCTACCATTCCTAACCTTTCCACCCCCATCACATTCTAAAGTGTTTTCACTGGGCTGTGTACCTCTAGTTGATTGAGTCTTTCTGTGATCATGCTTTCAGAATCACTGGTCAACCTCATTATTTTCTCTTCACTGTCTCTAACCTGTGACTGTGCTCTGTCAACGTATCTTCTTGCTTGTGCTTGTGTTTCTGCACTCTTGTATTTACTTTTTTTGGAAACAGCATGACGTTTTTTCAAAAGCTTAGAAAGCAACGATGAAGTGTTTTTGTGGTCAAGCATATATCTGGCTCCTTTCCTGGCTTGCCCTTCTATCTTTTGCATCCTGAGGTCACCAGTGCTTAATGATTACAAATGAGGTTAAAATATTTGGAACAGAACCTGAGAAGAGGCTTATTAAGCACCTTGAATTTGATCATTCTCCTTAAGGGATTTTATGGTGACATGCCTGAGGACTACTGAGAATAAAGGACCACCTCTGTTTTCTAAGTGCTTTAAATAGGCCACAATGATTAACCTACTCTGTCTTGTCCTAATTGTTTTCTCAGCTAATTGCTGGTGGGTATTGCTTTTTGATCATTCCAGGTTGGACCCAAATAGTTTGAAATAGGTGCTCAGGAATGCATCATTCTGAGAGAGGCATGGTTGATGAAGCTACCTCCCCTAGCTTGTTTCTGTCATGGTGTCAGAAAAATCCTCATTCCCTGTATCAGGTTTTTGTAACTCCTTGTTTCATTTCCAACTGGCCATCTTCAACTGTTCAACAGCTTTTGCATTGTGTAGACACGTGGCTTCCCTTTGCTAGCTACTAGCTTACTTTGCTGTTTGAATTTCAGCTGCACAGCAACTTTTTTGCATCTGGACTGGAAAGTGGTTAATAAAGCATGCATAAATCAGATTTTCATGCACAAGTTTGGCTGGAAGACCTATGATGAGTTCCTGAGGTTGTATGCACTTGAGGGTAGCATTTTAGCAAACGGTATGCAGTCGTATTTGGAGAATATGAAGTTGAAGCAGAGATTACCTCAGAGTCCAAGGAACTCTTAAGTCCCGTCTGGTGATTGAAGTCACCTTTTCTGTAACAGCAAGACAGTTCTGGCAGTTCTTGAGAACGTGAGAGCTTAATTAAAGCCAGTGCAGATATTGAATGGAACAAGGAAGAGAACTATACAAGATAATTCTGTATTAGTTGAACATACCTGATCTCATCACTGTCTAAACAGGATCTGTAATGATAATGGATATCATGTATGTTTATCATGGTGAGACCATATGCTGGGCATGAGAATGACCAACCTAGCAAACAGTGAACATGAAATAACTTTTCTCTGCATATACAGAGGAGGCTTCCATCACTGTGGATGGAGGAGCCTGTGGAATTCTTATGTTTCTAAACAATGAACATAACCATATACATAATATTCTCAGTCTCTTCCTATTCAGCTCCTTGCAACAATAAAACATAGGATAAGAGCTCTCTGACTGACCTGCTGTGACTCAGTTTGAGTCATTTCACTTATTTGTATCTCTGCTTTTTTCAACTTTTTGCTCATCTTATCCATTAAGCTTAAAGTTTTTAAAACAGGAACTTTCTTTTCCTGTGCATATTTATCTTGTGCCTAACACAATGGCCTGGATGTTGGTTGAGGTCTCTTGGTGATACCAGAATACAAGTAACAATAGGAGGAGCAGCAGAAGCAATAACAAAGTAGGTGGTTTAACCTTTGATGGTCTTTTTCTGAGACATCTCTAGATACTTGAATACAGTCACTTATCCATTTGTTTGTTTTTCTGTCTGTGGGGACTTTGAGTTGGCATATTGTGATACTACAATGACAAGTCACCACCATGCATTGGCTGGCTGTTTCAGTCACTGATCATTTTTTATTCCATGTAATTGCCTTTCATTTGCAGTTGTTATTTTAAAGGTGACCCCTAACCCTGCTCAGGGAAAGAAATAATGGGTAGATGGGTCTGAGGCTTTCTTAGCATTGCTACTCAGAGCAAGTGAATATTAGTAAGTGCTGGTACTGCTGCTCATCTGCACCTGCATGGAAGAAAAACTTGAAGGCTAGGGTGTGGTGGTGGTGGTGGGTGTATTTCTTTTTCCTGCTCCCCGCCCCCCTTCTCCAGCTGGTTCCTCATCCTGCTTCTCTCTTGTATTTCAGCTTCTCCTGTACTCATTTGAGGTTTCTCAGTACACATTCCCTGCCCCCAGCCTGAACACTCCCCATGGACCCAGCTTCCTCTCACACATTCCACATTGGAGCGTACCACTCCAGAGGCAAAGTGGGCTCAGGGAAGAGTCCATCCAAAGCTTCTCTGTCCCAGGCTTGCTCCAACATCATCCTCACCGTGCGAGAGCACTTTCACTAGTGAAAATGCAAAGATAACGGTTCTCATGGCACTGTGAATTAGAAATTCCTGAAATATTTCCAACATCAGCCAGCAGAAAAGCAGGGTGATAGAAAACAAATGGTGACAGGAAGGCAACAGGGAAATAGGGAAGGGGAATTTAGAGCTGTACAGGCTCAAGCAGAAAAAAAAAAAAAAGAGAAAGAGACAATAAAGCCAGCAGACGGGGAAAAAAAAGCAGAAAGAGATGAAAAGCTGAGAAAATGTGAGGGCAAATTGAAGAATGAACAAATGAACCATGCAGGCTGTAAAATGAAAGAGAATGAAATTAAGTGCATGGAACAAATATTCGGATAGTGATCAAGGATAGAGAGCAGATGCTGAATATGAATGAGAGCCAGAAACACAACAGGGATTAAAAAAACCTGTCAGAAGATTTGGGTAAATTCTCATTCAGTTCATACTTGGTTTGATTTGAGTAACCAATCCCTCATTTTCATTTCAGCTTGTCCACTAGGAATCTGGTTATCCCACAGCAGATTATTTTATTGAGGGCTGTTGCTGGTGTTAGGCTTCTTACTGCTTTTTTAGTCAGTACTAATTGGGCCTGTCATCTGGGTAGGTCCAGGATATAAGTGCTGTGACCTTTGTGGGAGAGGGTTTCTTCTATCACTTAATGTGTTTATGTTTGAAATCTGTGCTTAAACACACGGTCATCCAAACCTGCCCGCATCTCAGAGTACACTCCGTTCCTGGGGAGTCTTGTGTTGCTGAGTATCGTACCATCACTCCCTGCATCCACCCTGTGAGGGGGGACACCCGCAGGAAAAAGAATCAGGGTGTTGATGTGTAACTTGTGCATTGGGAAAGGCTGTTATGTAGCAGTTCAGAGCAGCACAACTAGCAGCAAAAAGAAACAGGCAGAAAAGAACCATGCCAAATGCAAAGGTTTCTCCCTCATAAAGTATTAAAGGCAGATACCACATAAAACTTCATTTATGAGCTGCTCTCAGTTACAAACCATCTCTAGATTGGCAGCAGCACCTTCACCATACTGCTTTTAATACAAGCTGTCTTCCCTTGGTACTGTACTTTTCCACACGAGCTTGAAGGGAAAGTAATTTAGTTTAATAGCAGCCACCCTCATTTTGAAGCAGGCCTTGATTTAAAGCCGGAAGTAATTAAATGTAATGAAGCCCTTAGCTTCTGCACTAGGATCAGAGCCATGTTATTCACAGCCATACTTACACGTCCTTGTTGCTAATGTGTCACTAGTCTGTTTTTTCCAATCACTGTGGCCTGTGTTTTTAATTATTGCTGGCTGGACTGTGCCACAGTATCTGTGAAGGTTAACAGCTTTACAGTAATGGTCTAAAAACAGAGGGAAAGCTCATCTCAGGAGTGGGGCATTTATGAGATTTCTGCTTGTGATCTGAACGTGGCTTTTTCTGCTCCACTCCTTTTATTGGTTATAGAGCAGTGGACTGTTAGTTCCTAACTTGAAACAAAAGCCTTTAAGGCAATAATTCCTAAATTTCCCTTTCAACAGCAAAATTTTTTAAAAAAGCTTGCCTTTTAAAGGAGCTTGCATACCGCTAACTATCCCTTCTCCTTCCCCCCTCAATAATTTCATAAGATATCTTTGGGTGTTTCCTGGCTGTTCTCTGTGTGTCCTTTGCTCAGCTTGGTATCTACGTGGCTCCTTCTTCTGTTTGGCTTTTTAGCACTTTGGGGCAGTGAGTTTGGAAACTTCCTGAAGTCACTGGGAATTCTGCCATTGGCTTGAACTGGGACAGGCTTTTTAACCTTCTGTTAACTCACTGGTAACAGTAACCAAACAGACCTCTCAGTGTCCCTTTCAACCTACCAAGATCCAAGTATCAGATGTAATGTGTGACAGAATCCCAAAAAGAGGGTCATCAAAACAATCAGATCATTAAGGAATGCTGTGGGATCCACCCGCCAGTGTAAATAACTCTGTGACCTCAGTTTCATTATTCTTCCTTTCTGATGTCAATAACTTCCCACCATAAAAGTGTACCATGAAATGGAAGACATTTGAGAAGTCTGCCTACCAGCATGGTTCTCATATTCAGAGGTTAAGTAAGAAAATATATTTCAGTAATATGCATTTATACTTGTGTGTGCACACTGACTTTTATGAACTGTTATTTTTAAAGTTTTAGAATGTTCCATTAAAAGGAGAATCATACAAAGGGTTTTTACTGGAAAGACTAAGGAGAGCAACCTCAGCTGTATCTCCCTTCCTTCACCCAACAGATCTTGACTAGTCAGTGCTAGGAAGGGATTTTCTTCCATATTGTAATCATTAATAAGGCAGAAGTGTAACAGTGCCACAAACTCTAATCTCATTGCTCATCTAAACTGACTATGTTGATTAGTTTCCCCTAACCAGGCTATCATTTAAACAGCACTAAGAGTTTCTTCATGCAATTACTATAAAAGTACAGTCCCCATATTTTTAATGAGCAACTTTACCAAAATCACTGTTTGTTTGAGGAACTGGCTTAACAACTTGCTGGGGTCAGCAACATTTTATGAGTGGCCAGTACCCTATCTTGGTGTCCAGTGCCAAACTAGGTATTATTTCCTTCTGAAGTTAGAGGTGAAGTATGGAAGTAGATCAGAGCTAATTGCAACACTTTTCTTCTGGCAAGGCAGCACTTGTAGCTCCTGTTGATTTCCAGATGGGCCACCTGATGGGTGGTATGGTGACTCCATGTGGAGCTGAACTCAGTGGAAGCTGGAAGCTGCTACTTTCCATGGATGCCTCTCTTAAGCTTTTGTAACTTCCAGGTCTCGGCCATACACTAGCCTTCCTACGTGGTATTCAGAATTGATCCACATGCTGACTTTTGTTTTGCCATGAGTGCTGTGAGTTACTGGTTCCTGGTTTTTTTCACGTAATTATTTTTGCATACTAATGGGTGGGACAGTGTGCATATTCTGGTGTCCAGTTTGGAAACTGAATTTTCAGAGCAGTGTTCATGTAAGTTGACATTCATGTAGACTGCCTGTTGGGCTGGAGGTTATTTCAGAAGTTTGCTGCTACCATTCCTTTACCTTATTCCTTTACCAAAACAGGCCAGTCACATGTAGTTCCTAGATGCATATTCTGTAGTATTGGTCATATTTAGGTTTTTTGCCCCTCCTTCCCCCCCCCTTTTTTTTTTCTTGGCACAGGGCATACACTTTAAATAGAAGGTAAACTTTCTTTAGAAAATACATGAAAATATATAGTGTTAATAAGGAATCCATGAAGCAAGAACGTTCTTCCTTTCAGGGTTTGGAATGATCCTTGCAAACCTCATTTATTTCCCAGCAGACTTGTATATCTTTTGTATACATGCAGAATAATTACATTTCAAGGAGAGCACTCTATTGTGGCCTCATTACTTGACAGATCTTATTGTTTCTTCCACCATATGTAGAGATGCCTTTCCAATTCAGTAGATCTTGAAAGATCATTTGGAGGAATAACATCAAAGCATACCTTGCATAGCACTGGAGACCCTTGTCTTTGAGACATACTTTGCATCTCTTAAGAAGTGACAGCTATGCTCTCCACAAGAACACACATAGCTGCTTATCTGACCTCCTGTAAACAACATGTCCCCCCAACACCCTCACTTTCCCATCCTCACTAAATATAGGAAGGCCCTGCCTGCCCATGGCCCCTGGGCAGCACCTGACTGCCAGAGCCCCATTCCCAGGAAGGCCCAGCAGACACCTACGTGTTCCAAACACACGTGGCAGTGCATGTGGCCTGGATGCACCCTCCATCTTTCTGATTCCACAGCAGACCAGTGCTGTGGCTGTGTGAGCAGCGTGGCAGCCTCAGAGAGGCCCAGCCCAGCCCAAACCTGACGTCAGGATTGCACAGATGTATGCATTCAGTTTTTAAGTTTGTGGGTAGTGTTGAGCTTTCAACATAGTGTGCAAAGTTTCACTGGTTTTAGTAATTACTCGTTCTCAAGTTTGCACATTTTATTATGTTAAAATTTGTCAGAAAAAAGTATGGTTTTTAAGCCCCCGTGGATTACATACAATGTAATGATACTGCATTTATCAAGGTATAGTTCCTGGCACATATTTCTAAAATCTATTATGAAATCCTTATGTTTTCAGGAAGTATACATTGAAAATGGGTAAACACATATGCAAACATAACAACATAGCCAGTCATATATTGTTTCACCTGAATAATTTTAGGTGAAAAATGGTGTTTATTCAAAAGTGATGCAGTTTGTTGTAAAACTGTTACGCCTTTAATGAAATATTTAAGTTGCAATTTGCACTAAATTTCACAGCAATATTTGGGATATCATATACTACTTGTTATAGTCATGCTATTATTAGCTGCAGTCTGTTAAAGTGTTAGAAATTGCAGTCACAAGTTGAATTTAATCTGAGAAAATGAAGGTTACCATATATAAAAACAGTTAATAAAATGAATGTATTGTCATATTTCACAGTTACCATGAATGTCTAGCTTCACTCCTCAAAATTGGAAAGCACAAATGCAGTCCAAACCAAGTAAGGGAAAATAAAACCCAACCAGCTCCTGTTCTCAAAGTAGCAACACAAAGCATGTAAAAATACTCCTCCATATGAGCATATTTTCTTAGTTTGGAATAAAATCATCTCCCTCTCTCCTCATATCACATGTAGAGGTCTCTGCACTTCTCGCTCACTGCACAGCTTTCCACTGGCAGCTATAAACTTAGGGAGGTATTTTTTGCTGGTTTATCACAAGAAAGTGCTGTATTTCATTGAAGTCTTCGCTGAACTAGCACTGTTCAGCTGCTTGGGTGAAAGCTGTTGTGAAGTAGTTGCCTCGGGCCAGGCTGCTGGGAGAAGGGACCCGAGGAGGGCAGGTCTATGCCAGGGATTTCTGCCACCAAGGCAGGGGTGCAAGGATGGGTGATAGTTCTTGTTGTGGCTGATGGGCTCGCAGTGCTGGACCATGGCCACAGCTTCCTGCTGTGCCCCGAAGGTGCCAGAAGGTTCTCCCCACGCAGTGAGGGGCTGCAAGGGCCTGGCTGCTGGCCAGGGCTGCCCTGCTCCCCTCAGATCTGCAGGCTTCTCCCCATGTGTGGCTGTGGGGAGGAGGTGATCATGGCTCCAGGCAGGCTCTGGGGAGTGTTGTGGCAGTGAGGGCCATACCAGCCAGCCCGCAGGCAGCACTGCCCCAGCTCGCCAGCAGCTGGGAACAGCTCCTGGCCAGGGTGGCCTCGCAGTGCTTCTCTTAATCCACTGGCTGCATCCAGAACTGGCCCAGGTCAACTTGCCTTTTACGCGTCCTGTGTCCTTCCTGTGCTGGAAGTGTCACCCCCGCCTGGTGCCATTGCCTTGATGCCTGGGGCTCACGCTTGGGGTTTAATGCAGTGCTCTGGAAGCAGGAGGTGTGGATGGATGAGGAACCTGGAGAGGGTTAAGCCCATCTTTTGCAAACTGGTTCAAAAGAAATGCCACCTTGCTGCTCTCTGGAGGGTCTGGAGCACATGTGGCCTTGAGGGGATGGCACCACCATGGCAGAGGGGGGCCTTGTCCATTCTAGGCACAGGTGACTGAGCTTTGCCCTCAGCTTGGTGGCAGCATGTGTGTGGGGGCCCCCGAAACCTGGGAGGGGTGCATGGGTTAGGCATGGAGGCAATTACAGAGAGGAGGCTTAAACTAGAATCTGCCTTCAGGTCAGTTTTTCTTTTTCAAAGACAATTGTG
The DNA here is from genome assembly GCA_020745705.1 of Hemiprocne comata. Taxonomy (NCBI): domain Eukaryota; kingdom Metazoa; phylum Chordata; class Aves; order Apodiformes; family Apodidae; genus Hemiprocne; species Hemiprocne comata. The sequence continues at coordinate 7,528,019 of CM036596.1, read as the reverse complement.
GGGCTACGACTAGAGTGGTTTTATAGTGGAGGAGAACAGCACGTGTTTGATACCACGTCAGCATTGATAAGAGTACTAGAAAAGGGGTATGTATATAGAGTAACTGGAAAGCAGGGGACAGCAGGGTTGTTTTCTTCAACTTCAGAATCCTTTTTTTCTTTTTAAGTGCCAACACTGAAGAAGCTTTTCTTGAGAAGCCCCCAGGGGGCTCCTCATGGCAGTTCCTGAAACAGTGTCCCCGGGAGCAGGGGGCTCCCAGTCAGCGGGGCAGGCAGGCTGAGCAGGTGCTTGACACCTGAGCAGTCATAGGGGCTGTATGAGGCAGATGGTGACAGAAGAGGTGATCTGTTCCAGCATATTTAAAAAAACCCAATAGACATGTATTCTCTGACTGCATACGTTTTCTGAAAGCAAGATAAATCATCTCATACCTGGGTCTGCTTTAGCTTTTTAGAATAATGTACTGAGTGGTTAAATAATAGTAACTACATGCAACCTGACAACTAATACTTTCATGATGATACGAGACTGTCAGACCTGTTAAAAATATGCTAATCTAATCCCCTTAAAAAGTTACATTAAAATCATATAAGTACATGATGCAAATGTACTTATTTTCCCTGTTTATAGCAATTTTACAGCTGTTGCTTTGCTGGGATTAATTTGTCTCCAAGGGGTTTCAACACTATCCTCTCCAGTGCATTATGAGAGCCTGTAATGTCATGTAATCGGGGCCATATTATTTTTGTCGAAATCTCTGGGAGTGATGTAAGAGGAAAAAGGAAACTAGCTAACTCCCAACCATTTGACCAAAGGTTAAATTAGTCTTGGCCTTCTCCCAGCTGGACCTGAAGGTTTTCAGTCAAACATTTGTTCTGCCCTGCTCAAAAAAATCTTATGTTTTGTCTTTTCTCCCTCATGTGTTTTTGTGTGCTTGTTTTTCTTTACCAATCTTACATGTTTTCTTTAGCATTATGCCCTTATTTATTGTGGAACACATCACTGGGACAATAGATATCACCTACTGGAAGGTCTCACCTTTGGTTCATAATTCATAGAGATGCTATGGAATGCCATGGGTGTTAAGACTAAATTTTAAGTAGGTCATGTTACACTGTGCAAGAAAACTTGTAGTTATTTTTATTGTATATAGTAGCTGTACAATTTCAGCCTAATTCAGTCTAAGTTGCCCCAAGCATTGCCCTTTATAACACTGCAGAAGCTGTTTATCTGCTGAAAGGTTCTGCTTAAAGTCTTGCAGCAGTGATGTTTTGTAGGTGGTATAAAAGTCTCCCTGCAGACTATTCCAGACCGTGTTCAGTCTGAGAACCTTCCGGCAGCACAGAATAACTAGCATCTGCTGGGTGTGTATTCTCATGTCTTTCTGTGTGCAGTGATGGTTTGGAATTTTTTTTGTTTGTTTTTGTTTGTTTTTTTTTACATTCATGTGTACAGAGTTAAGGCAAAAGATTATAAGGTTTTTGAGGTTCTTTAGACTGTTAGGTAAGAATCTTCATTCAATTGTGAAAGACTGGTATTAAAGTGTTTTGTTCTATGATATGAGCAAGTAATGTCTGAAAAGATCAGAAAGAGCATTGGTCTGGCCTTTAAGAAGTCTGGTTGCTTATCACCATTCTTTGGTGTGGAGAATGGGTTGGGCTGCCACAAGAAGAGCTTTCTAGCCAGAGTCAGCTGGACTGAGACAGTCATGACACGAAAAAATCATCTGGTGCACTGAACTATGAAACAGATTCAGAATGGAAGCAAAGCAGGGGAATGAACAGGAAAAGAGGTGTACTTGGATATTAAGCCTTGCTGAGAGTTCAGAGATGCTCAACGTTTTGCAAAAGTTGAAACTATTTCTTCATGCATCTGACTTGTGTTGCCTTCTTTTAAATGCTTTTCTGCTTGTGTCAGGCAGATTGTCTAATCTATTTTAAAAATCCTCACTATTTTGAAAAACTGCTAGAAGTCCAAATCCCATGAGGGGCCAAGTCAGAGATACATATTTTGGCTGCTTAAAGAAGAGACTCAAAAAAATAATATTTAGGTACATCAGAATAACAAGTGTAGATATTAGGTGGTCAAACAATGCTGGTCATATAAAGAAACCTGATTAATAGTGAAAGAATTGTCATAGTACTAATCCTGTCAAATCCTTTGTTACAATAATTAATAACTTTTCATGTTTTCTATTTCCACAATGCTTTAAAAAGCAGAAAGTATAGAAGATATCTATTTAGATGGAGTTTTTATTCTTCTAGTTAAACCTATTTCTGAATGATAGATTTGGAAGGGAATAACCAATAACTCTAGTTGAAACTTTAATAATTGAAACTCGTGCGTTTGGAAATTATACATGACTTGTACATTGATATGCTACCATTTAACTTAAGCTTCCAAATAAAGTCACAAGAATTCAGTACCAGTCGTGTACCTTTTCAGATTATTTAGGAGAAACTTTCAATCCTTGCAAGTGAAGCTGCAATTAATTAGTGTTATGTATTGCTGTTTGCTAGTCCATGTACTCTGAGCAAAGATAGTTGAGACACTAATTTTCTTTTCCCTTAGCTCTGCTGGGTGGGCTGTGGCCACCCTATGGGAAGTAAGGGTTCAAAAGTGTCCTTGCAAAGTTGATCTCCTTAGGAAAAAACAACTTGAGAATCTGACTGGGGGATGCTCTCCACCCTTGGGAAGAACACTGCTGGTATTGCATCACTTGTTTGCACTGGCTCAAGCATATTGTTGTGCTTGTGGAGGCAGCTGAAGGTACCTGGTACCTTCTAGGAGGGTATTGTACAAAGAAAACAGCAGGAGCTCAGAGCAAGCAGCTACTGTGACTACATGCAGTTTTTTCAGTATTAGACAGAAGAAAAAGTACTGAGACTAGTAATAAAAGAGCAGCTAAAAATAACATACAGGCTGGTATAAATCCCACTATGGCACTTAGGTGAGTAAGGAACCAAAACAGTAAGTGACAAGAGTTGAGGAAAAAATGCCACATAATTAATTGTCTGATCAGTTTACAAATTCATTGGAATTTAGGATGGTGATTATCAAGAATTTGAACTTCTGCCCAAGTGTCTTCTCTCTAGCTACGTTTTTCTAAAATTACAGCTTTCTTTTACTTAAAAGCATCCATTTTTAGTGGTTTTGTTGTTGTTGTTTAGGTTTTTTGTTTGATTTGGGTTTTTTTTAAGTTTTGACATTCTGAAGACATTGTTGTGCCTGTGTTCCAGTGCAGTTGTATGTTGGCACCCTGATGTTTTCAATCCTGAGGTTTTATCAACAAAGTTAGTAAAAGGCTCTAATCAGGGTTCCCTAAGGGTAACCCAGCACATTGAATACATAGTTACATAGCTTTGCCATCATATCATCAATAGTTTTGAGCTTAAAAAATTAAGCACTGGATTAAATTTGAATTAATCTAGGTAAGGATGTAATTTTCAAATAAGATTTCTAAATTAGAAATGTGGCCAAGATAAATCTCACCCTAAACTGATAATGTCTGTGCTGGAGGTGCTGACATCTGCTCTGTGGGTCTAATCTTCATTTCCATCTTAATAGATCTTGTCAACAGAGCCTAGAGAAGAGGTAATCTCAACTTAGAGCTCTAACCTGCATGCCACTGGTTGGACCTCTGCTAGAAATCTCATGTAGTGGTCCATCTCTAGACTCAAGTTTTCAAAGGTTTTTAGTCAGGCAAGTACAAATTGGTGTTAAGCACAGCCAGCCACAAACTGGTGCCTGATTGCTTCCTTGAGTTAAGCCTTGCAGATAGCTAAACACCTCTGTGTCCTAGGTTTTCAGAGGTGCTGAACACTATCAGTTCCCAGTGAATTCAGTGGGGATGAACAGGTCCTCTACAAGCTCACCTCCTGTTGTGGGGAGCAAACGGAGGAATGGGGAGACAAAGGGATTGCAAGAGATTGAACTGTATGCATCCCAATAAAAACCTTGAGAATGAACATGTGTGTAAAAAAAACCAAACAATAACAACAACAACAAAACAAAAAAAAAAAAACCCAAACAAAAAAAAGCCAACCCCCCAAAAAAAACCTTACAGGCATATATCTAAGTATGGAGCTTACCACTTGGCTGTGGAGAAATGGGAAACACCATATCAAAACCACAGTAAACTAATGTAAGTGTTGAAAAGCTCATTTATCTATGGTCAAGCCCTGGTGAAAGTTGATGGTATTATTTATTAGCTGAGAGATCCTGCACTGAGTCTATGTAGAAATGAATGTCTGGTGTGGCTTTTTGTAACAAAAGAAAAATCAGACCCCCTTACCTAACATCTTCAAAGATCGTTAGTTCCAAAGAATTGCAAGGGCTTTCCCCAGCTCAGTTTATCAGAAGTGAAAAGTATTTCGATTCTGCTTCTACAGATCTTTAGACAAACAGAATTCCTTTGTAAGAGTCTCATCAGTTCTGTGTATTTGTTTGTCTGTATTATTTTTTCATTTACAATAGTATAATTACAGTGTTTATATGCAAAAAAGACAGCTCAGGAAAAACTTGGTGCCAGGTAGGGTGGACACTGCGCTGGGAGTCAGGAGATCTGTGCTTGGTCCTAGCATTTGCAGTAGATTTTCTTTTGTAATCTTGGGATGAGTTGCTGCATTGGTTTCCCTCAGTCAGCTCCTTGTCTGCAAAATGGTAATAATAATTATTTTCTTTTTTCCTTGCTTTTCATTTTACTTTTCAAACCTTTGAGGCCTAGACTAAGTCTATGATGCTTGGAGGGGACAGTGGGTGCGTGGTTTTGATCGACTGCATACAAGTAATGAGGTGATCAATTAACACCTTTATCTTTTTTTGCACCATGTAGGAGGGTTGACAGAGATGCTGCAAAGAAAGCAAATATTGTTGTCCCTGAAGGCCATTGCAGCTGAAATAACTTGAATTTATTAAAACAGTTTCAAAATGGATGTAACTGTAACTGGCTCAGTTCTTGCACCTTTGCTTTGTAGACCATCCAAAGTCTCTTTGTGCTGTAAATACGTTCCATAGGAAATCCCCATATCTACAGTCTCATAAAGAAAGGGAGGACAAGTTTCTTTCTAGATCTGAACTTCTTAAACATCCCTGATGTAAATAAGCAGCTAAAGCAAATTCATGGGTTTGGATTCTGGAAAACTTGAATGTTGTGTGAGGTTTATGTAGCTTGATTTCTTACAAACAGAGGAACCTTTCCCATTAGATTTCTAAAATAATACCACTTAAGACACTTGCAGAAGGTTGTAAAGAAGAGCCATGCAGGAGGTGTGATCAAGTGTGCGACTGGAAGTGCGGGCTGAGGCTGTATGAGGGTGCTGCGGCTTGTGGGGAAAAGAGGAAGTGAAAGCCTGTTTAAGCCACCCACTCCTGCTACCTCCCTTCCTTTCTCTAAATTGCATCCTGGTTTTTCAATCTTTCTCTCTGTTCAGCAGCATCTGCAGTTCCTCATATACTAATTTCTCATGATTGCAGTGGGAGATGGTTTGTGACTTCAGCTAATGTAAGCAAGCACGTCTTCCACCAGAGCTTGAATAACATTCAAAGCAGAGAAAGACTCAACTGTGGATAGAAACCTAGCAAGTCTTTGTAGTTTTATCTTTTTTTAATATAAAGGTTATAAAACATTTTTGAACAATGAGTTCTGAACATGTAGTACCTTTGCTGCTGCTTAATTTTCCGATAAAAATAGATTACGAAATTATTTTCTGTAACGGTTGATATTTGTAATTGGAAAAAAAGCACATTGAACTGATTAAGTCAGGCAGGTGCAGATGAGAGTAACGGTGACTTACTGAACAGTGGCTGTCGTGGCTGAATCCGGAAAGTCATTTATGTTTACTGCCTTGGTTCTGCTGTCTAAATCACCCAGGAACATGGTCTAATGAGGAGCTACTGCCTGGCCTGCCAAGTGCTTAATGGCAAAGCTGGAAAACACTACTAGGGACTATATGCACAGTGAAGTTAAACATTCAGTGCTTGGCCTCAGCCAGAACCTTTAGAGAGGCACCATTTACTCCAGGAGAAGTAGGAATTAAGAACGGAGAAAGAAGTTCACTTGGGAGAATAGTGAGGAAGAAAAGTTGATTGTCCTGAAACTTTGCATAAAAGGAAGACAAACGGAAGAAGCCCATCAGTTTGCTTGGCAGAATCTGCTGGTTTCTCAACACACTGCACTGCTCTGTGCGGTGTGGTCCTTGCTGCTGAACACAGCTTTCACAACAAATGCATGAAATCTACCTTAGTTCTTCTGAGCTTTGTGTACAAAACAGCTGAAACCAGGATTTGCAGTGAGTCTGGTTTGGTGTCTATATTCCTACCCCAAAGAGACAAATAGTAATACAGAGGAAAGCATGTTTTTTCCTACTTAATTTTTCAAAATTCTAGTGGCATCATGAAATTTCTTGGCTACCCCATAATCCGAAAGTTTTAGAAACTTTCAGCAAAATGCCCCTACCCAGACAGATTCTGTAGTACGAATTTTGCCTGAAAAAAGAATGGAGCCCCAAATGTTTGAGACTGCGTGCTAGAAGGCTAGCTGGTAATTCATCTTCCTAGAGAGAACATTGTAAAAACAAATCATTGAGCCATTTGTTGCTGCTCTACCTAAGAACACAGTTAAAAGAGCCCCTTTGCCAAAACCCTGAGAAAGAACTCAGGATGTTCTATGTGTTTTTAAGTAGAAATCAAACAGCAGACCTGTCTTTTAGTAGTGTTTTGCACCAGCCCTTCTATAATATATGCATAGCTCACTGCAGAGAAGAAAAGAGATTCAGCATTTTCTTAGGAAAGAGCTGCAAGGTGATTTGAAACCCTGAGAAACAGTATCTGTGGTGATTTTGTCATCATATTATTTATGTTTGTTACAATGGAAAATGAAATTAACTGAAAACATTTGTGCCAGAGCCTTGGCTATGAAGTCGCTACAGATGCAGGAGATGAGTGCCTTTCTGGGCCTTTTTGAAAGGCATTGGGCAACTGGAGTGTCCTGTCAGTTTCCCAAGAGAGCAATCTGGAATGGTGGCATCAGAGACTCTCACAAAGAGGAATCTAATGGGAGTTGTGGAGGGAGTCATATGTTCTGCATTCCCTAAGGAGACTCTTGTAAAAATCTGTTGTACCACTGGCATTTCCTGGGCATTTTTCCTCATAAATGTCTGGCAAATTGTGTTTGTCCTTGGGAGGCAAATGTTGCAAGAGGAAGACTGCTGGAGAGGCAGGGCTGCAGCAAAGACAGAGTAGGTGTTGCTCTGTGTTTTCCTGCAGTTTTGGTTATGGGAATAGGTGCTTCTGTATACAATGATGTAATCAGAGGCCTGGCCAATTTACCAGTCCCCAGGTGCTCTCTAGCAATGGCTTCCTGTGTCTTAAGGTGTGTGGTATGCACTGTGGAGAAACACGGGACAGATCCTCAGAAAAGAGTCCGTTGCTCCAGTTAGGTTTCACCTCAGGATGGGATGTGGCAGCACCTGGTGGAATGCAACATCGTAGTGTAGGAGCTTTCCTTGTACTGCTCAGGAGCTCCAGGCTGCTCAGGAACCAGACACTGGTAGCTCTGCAAATGCCCACTTCTTTGGAGACAATGAGTTTTTCTCCTTAATTTCACAACCAGGTTGTATTTAAAAGAGAATATGCATATGATGCTGGAAGAATAAGGCTGAAGATTATTTGGTCATAGCCAAAGACTGTGGAAGAGATTTTGGACCAATAGAAAGCAGGAAACAGCAGAAATGTCACAAGAGATCCCACTCTATGGCCCATCTTGTGGTCCCAAGGGAGTCTGAGGAAACCAGTGGACCATAAGATGGAGCCATTTTTTGCCAGCAGAGGCAGTGCAAACACATTTTCTTTTTGTTCAGCAGGAGTGAGCTGCACACAAACGTCTTGCTAATTAAGCTGCTGTAGGAAATGGGAGCACAGCCAGGCATACAAAGAGCAGGGAAAAACCCCAGACTGAAGCGAGTTAACATTAGCACAAGTTACACCAACCTCATTATGAGGGAGGAGAGGGGCTAAGAAAGGTCATGGAAAATGATCAAATTGTGTGTGAGTGCGTATACACAAACACATGAATACTTCGACAAAAGCTAGTGGTGGATTGAGAGGCCAATGCAGCTAAGTTCCTGCTTTGCTACATAGATAAATTGCCAAAGGAAACAGTTCTACTTCAAAGGCAAAATTACAAGCTTTGGGGAACTTGCAGTACTTTGAATCTGGCCAATAACCAAGTGTAAAGCATAAAATATACATGTTTAGGAAGCAGGACACATGCCGTTCAAGACAGGCCTTTCCCATGCTCTCAGACCAGTGCAGCTTCATTTGATGTGCAAATGCATGATGTGTGATCTGTCCTGGCAATATGCTGCCTGCCAGCAGCACAAACATTTCACAAGCACCCTTTTGGGTTACTTCAGCCTGCTGTGTGCACAGCCTTCTTGACAACCTCTGCAGCTGGAGCTTTTCTTACAGTCTGTTGCTGTTGTGGTTGCACAATCCAGGTTTATTTAGCAGGTCTCGTCAAGAGACTCCAAGCAGATAAAAACACCTCAAAACCAGCCGGAAATTTCAGAATTTGATGTTAGATAGCAGGATCAAATGCCAATACAGGGACTGGTAACAGGAATGCACATGGGAGCGTATCAGTAATGCAGATGTCATTGTCATAACGCAGATTGTCCCAGCAGATGTCCCGGCCTTCCTGGGCATTGGAGAGTTCTGGTTGATGGCAAGGGCCCTCCATAGTATTTTTATAAATGTGACCTGAAATTGGGTGAAATAATGTTCCCTGGAGTGCTTCCTGGCACTGCAGGCACAACCAAAAAAGGTATGTGCTGTGCACAGGACAGGACAGTCTCTGCTGTTTGATGAAACTTGTTCTTTATAAACCCATGAGAAGTAGCAGTGCTCACCACAGAGAAGCAACAGATCGTGGGTGCAGTCCCTCTTTTCAGCAGTGACTTAAGCAGGTTAAAATTTGTTGGTATCATAAGAAATAGGTGTGGTCTTTACAGTGCATCTGGACTCTAGAGTACCTGTGCTAGGGGGGTGATGGTGGCTTTTAGTGAGGGTTCAGGTTTTAAACTCAGCTGGCTGAACTGTTTTAACATTAATCATTCTTATGAACCAAGGGCACATAGATGTACTTTTTGTGCCCCTCTAACAGTAAGCTACAGGGATTAGGGACATTATCCAACAGCCCTGGTGATTTATCCAAGTTGTACCAAGAGGTGTGTGTGCACACAGGCCCTCCTCATACTTAGATAACCAAGCACTTGGTGCTGAGCACCTCCCCAGCGTAGCAGTTGTGTCTACACAGACAGCTTAACCTGCTCTTCCCCACAAAAATGACTGAACTTGCACTGCAGCCAGCTGTAATAATTTGTTGCTTGTGTTAACCTTGAATTCCAGTGTGTCAGTTCTGCTCCTCTGAGAAAAATAAGGCAAGTGCTCATTGAAACCAGCATCCCAGCACTCCACTTTGTGCTGTGTGGAAACAGGAAGTGGGACCCCAAGCCCTAGTAGTAGCATATTCCAGTCACACTTTAGACACAAGAAATTATACCACTACTCTTGCATCAGCCTGATCTATGCTTATAAATGACCCAACTTCATGCTGAAGTCCCCCACTTCGCTTCAGAAATTCCTGAGCTTTCTGGCAGCACCACACATCATTAGTTCCCTGATACCTTTGTGCCATCAGTGGACACAGAAGATACAGAAAGAATTAATCAACTATGTGTTTAATGAGGAAGAAAGATGTGTTTTATGCAGCTGTATTCTAATGTGCTGAGAGAAGTCTGTCTGAATGGGTTGGGAATGCTGATGGCATCTAATAGCCACAGAGGCTTTTCCTGCTTCCTCACAGATACAGCACTGCAGGTATCTGTCATCGTGGTATGAAGTTGTTTTGAGAAAAATAACTTCCTGTGTTGATGGACTTAGCATGCAGTAAATGGAGATGTCTGGATGTAAATGTAGGGTGGTTGTAAATGTACCTCTCCAGAGTGCTAGGTGTGACCATGCAGAGAGCCAGGAGTAAGCAGGACAGGGTATTGCTTGTCTTTGACTTCCTCTCTAGCTAAATGGGTGCCTTGCATTCAGTGTTATTATTGGTTCTCTTTTTTCCAAGACAGAATTGAGAAGGAAGAGGGCACTGTAACACACTGCCTCTGCATATGCAAGGCAAGCTTTTGCATCCTGGCATCTTTGGGGAGGAAGAGAAAGAGCATTCATTGTAACAGGGCACCAATAAATGCTTGAATGCTATTCAAGTAGTGTCAATAGCCATTGCTTTGTCTGAAGGCCACAGAACTGAAATTCTTTTTGCCTTTCTTCACATCATTTTCCCAGAAGCACAATTATTTCCAAACTCTGCCTTTACTACACCTGTATACACATTTATTAATACATTTACTTTCACTGGCTGGGGCTCCACAGAGTGCTTATTTACTGTGGACTGAACTTTGCTCATTTCATTAGATGACAGCACTCCTTCTTTTCAGTGGGTTCCAGAACACCCTTCCTTCATTAATTTTGCTCTCAGGCCAGCACTCCATTGCTTGTGCCTATGTGACTGCTAAGACAGGTTGCAAACAGGTCAGAGAGATGGGGATTATGCAAAGTACCCATTATCCACTTGCAGTCCCATGACAGTCTTGTCCATGGCCACTAGTTAAATAGAAATAAAACTCTGCTTAATATATTCCTGATATTCCAGACTTTCAGGAGCAGTACCCCTTTTTGAGAATGCAGTTCCACTCCTGTTACTAAGTTTTGTTCTCTTTTATTCCATCTGTTTTAGTCAAGTTGCTTTATCTATTGTGGTTGCCTGTAGAGTGTTGATTAAACCAACAGTATTCTTCTGTGACACTGAGTTATAACCATTGCTTGCCATACAGTGAAGTAGCTTGGCTTTATTAACTTCGCAGTTACTTTAAATAGGCACCATTTCAGAAGAGGAATGCTCTTCCTGGCCATGAAAGTAGTCCTGAAATAAAGGGGTTGCTTGAGGGACAGTTGTATAGTACCTGGCCATGGGAACGTTACTGGCTGTCAAATAATATTCAGTCTGTCTTTTTCCCTTGTTTTAGCATTTTGAAATTCAAGCCAAGTAGAATACCACTCCATAAAAGATCTGAGTGTTAATTTAATAATCTCTGTGACTCATCTACTAGAGAAAGAAAAGGCATTGTAATTTTTTTTTTAAACTTTATCCAAAACTCAAGCTGTGATGCAGCAGTTTGCATGGGCAGCCCACTGGTTCTGATGATTTCAGACCTTACCCAATAGCTAAACTTTATGACCATGAGGGTGAGGATGAACTTTGGCTATGACCTAGATCTGCAATTCACAAGTGTTTTTCATGCAGCTGCAGGAATATTTCAGAAAATATAACTGGCCTTTCACTTAATTCACTTTTGCAAATGAAAATAAAGCTACTGTGAGAGCAGATCTTTTGCTAAGAAAATATTTTTAAAAATATTTTTATAGCTCTGTCAACAATAAAGGAGTCTCACAGTCTAAAGTCGTTCTCTAAACCTTTTTAATGAAAAAAACTTCATAGAAAATATTCTTTTACTTTTTTAATAACATATAACTATATACATGATTAAAAACTGTAACAAAAAGCTGCAGGGACTGGAAAAATGTTTTGCTGGATCCATGCAGATGGTACATTTAAAAAAGGATTTCACAAATCCATGTACATCAAATGGAGCTGCAGTGACAGGGTTGAAAAGAATAGCAACTCTATATTATTTACCAGAATGTACTGGGAATAAAGCACAGACATACAAAATACACAAAAAGAATACAAAAGAGTACACAGTGTAAATGCTGTTAGCACAGGAAGTTTCTTTTTTAAGTAAATAGGAGAAAAGTAAAATCTCCTTTTTCACAATTTATATTGCAGTTTAAAAGATAACTAATCTCTTATTTGCTGTATTTTTTCTTCATTCTGACATACACTACAGTAGAAGAAATGCATTTGCATTTAACAACTCAGGAATATTTTGATTCATCTCCATGACTGTGGATGTACTGTCATTTCTGAATAACATTGGGTATACATATTGCTTGAAAAACAAACAGTATGACAAGTTAGAAATACAAAATATTGAGGACCACTACACTACAGAGTGCTGGATACTCTTGTCCTGACCCAGCAGTATGTTTAAGGACACACACAGTTTTGAATCTCAGAGGAATTCCTCAGAGAATAAAGTTAAGAACGTGCAGAAATGATTTGCTGATCGGGTTTGGAGTTTTCAACAGTTTGTAGTATAGACTCTGCAGCCAGGAAAACTGTTACACCTGAGGCCATAATTCTGTCCTTACACCCCAGATAATGTAGCTACACAGCATAGATGATTTACTGTACTTTTAAAAGAAAGTTTCTTAATTCTAAGTTAAAACATAAAATGAAACCTCTTTAAAAAAAGTCTAGGGAATCTATGAGCTCTACAGCTGGAAAGAAGAAAGAGATGGTGTTTAGTTTGCTAGTTACAAGTTGGAAGAGATTCTCTAGGCAGCAGGTAATAATGTGACAGGTTTTAAACACCTCACTTCTAAAAGAACCTGCTCATATTTTTGTCCTGGGCCAGAAGAAGAACAGACATAGTGGAAAAATCAGTACCAGCCAGTAAGCTCACCTGAGGCTCACAAGCACGGTGAGGATGGCAAGCCACCATTTAGTAAGAAAATAATGCCAAGCTTACTTCTTGTCAGGTGGGATTTTGCTGGTTTCTGCCTGCTGTAGCCAATACTTAATAATTCCCAATGTAATCACAAGCAGTTTAATAGCAGAGAAATGGAGTCTGTGTGTGCATATACTTGTTTAAAAAAAAGAAGAACGGTGAAATCAATAGTAGCAACAACAACAAAATTAGACAAGCAGTGAAAGCTGCAATATTCTATGAAGCCTTGGGATCTGTTCCTGTTCTTAACACCCTCCCACCCTGTCTGGCCATGTTCTTTTGGCAGGCAGGTAAAACCTTTCAAGTTCCTGTAAGTGAGGAAGGATTTTTGCTTATAGCATGACATAAAGTAATTACGAAAATAAGCTTTCAAAGCCAAATTGCTGTGGGTCATGAAAGCTGATTCTTACTGATAAGTATTTGGATTTCATTGTCCATATAATGGCTCGATTCCCTCCCCAGTTTAACCTCTTAATGTCAGCATGCTAATTGGAAAGTTGCCAATGTATCCTTTTTTGGCTCATTACCATTCAGAATCTTTTATTTTTAAGAACATCAATGATACTTGTTTAAGTTGTTCATTGCTAGCATTTTGGGTAAAATCTGGCTGGTAGAGCCCTGACTGAAACTAGAATGTCAGTACAAGGCAGGTCTGTTTAGAAGGCAAACTGAAAGCAATAAGCCTTATTTTGTTTATTTAAAGAAGAGATAAATAAGTGTGTGCATGCATTTGCATTTAACATTTTTATAGCTAGAACTGTTATTAAATGATGCCCAATAGCAATTTTTTTTTCTCTTGTTACTATTTGTTTTATAAAGATGTAATGATTCTCAGGAGAGTTTTATGAAAACATGCAGAGTTGGTTTGCATTACGTACGCAGTTACGTGCCCAGTAAGTATCTTGCAACTTAATTTCTTAAATATATATTGTGTAACACTTTTTATTCCTGAGTGCTGGTCTCCATAAAGAATAGAGAGGGTGGCATCATGTGCTCTTCTGCAAAATGTGGTCCTTCGTCATTTTAGGAGTTCTTCTGAGGGATCTTTATTGTCACAGTTTTAACTTCAGAATATTCTCTCAATCCACATTCACCCCTAAAAAACAAACTGCAGCATCAGCTTACAGCAGACATTGTCTTTCTCAACCAAAAACCTGCAAAGTGACTAATTGATAAATTTAAGAAATAATCTAAAATCCCTGGCATAGTTTTCTGCTGTATTATGAGGGAGGAGGAACTCCTGTTACCTTCCTTGGAAAGTTAATTAATTTAGGCAGAAATAGCAATGTTTGCTTCACTCCACCTGCAGTTTAAAAAACTTTCTGATGTGCCTGTTGGCTTGGTAAGCCTTATGTGTGATGTAGTGGTTGATATTTAACTCATACTGATGGTGCAGTAGGCATTTTAAGATTTACCAGATTTTGTACATGCAATAAAGTTAGTAAAGACTTTTTGATACGTGAAAGGTTCCCATTGATTTGGACCATGCCACCCCCAGCTTTCAGTTGAAAGTGGTATATTTGTCTCCAAAGAATGACCAAAAACTTCAGCTATTTATCAGACTCAGCTGAGCCACAGAACCCTTCCCTGATGGCTCTGTGGAAGCTGTGACTGGGAGACACATGGAGCCCAATAACTAATGCTAGTAAGTCTCCCTGGGTGAAAGTTTCTGCTTGCCTCAGTGGGGCTGTGGCTTGGCTCCAGGCACCTGTTGGGACACATTTTTGCAAGTCAATAAACTAGCCAATAGAGTATCTAGTGCCTTTATGTATGTTCCAACTGCCAGTTGGTTTCTTACCTTGGTCTGGCAAATGAAATTTAGATATATTTATTGTCTGTTTCTTCAGCTCAAGGCTTCAGGTCCTTACGTGTTTGTTTTCTTGCTGAAAGTTTGGAAGTGGACAACTGTGATAAATTCTAAGTCAAGTATTTTCCCAAAGTTAAGAAGTTGTTCTTGCTGAACAGGAAGATGGGTTATTGCAGGCATTCAGAGCAGAAGTGTCAGTGTGTGTACAATTAAAGGGCTCACGTGTCCCCACAGCCTAATACAGGGAAGTAGGGACAGGAACATCCTGTTCTATAGCCACTTTGGGTCATCTTGCATTGCAGTTTGGTATCAGGGTGAGAACAAGGCTTGTGTCTGTGAAAAGGAAGGAGCCCATGGGTCAAGTATGTGTTATGTTGTCCCTTTGGTTGTGTAGGTGTGAGGGAAGGGGAACAAATTACTCTTCAAAAAGAAATATTACATACTCTCTCCTCTCTCAGTCCAAGAGAAAAAAGATAAGGAAAAGAATTTATAACTCCAAGTTGTTCTCCTGATTACATTTCTTTCTGGGAATGCTACTATGCACTGCTCTATCTCAGAGCTCTCCAGACAATAATAATTCCTATGACATTGAAGGATAGTTCTGAAGTAGAATGGCACCTCCTTCCCTTGAAGGCATTTGGACAGAGCCCAGAATTTTGAGAGACTCTATCTAATATAAAACAGCCAAGTGGCTATGTGGGATGAATCACATGATTTTTAGTTACAGGAGTTAAATTTTACACCACTCAGGTAGTGATAAGAAGATTTAAAGAAATACAAATGTAAAATAATCCCTCTTTTAGCCTCCTTTTAGAATACAAGAATATTGTAAGTAGCCTTAATGTAAACATAAATCAATTGTGTTGTATACATGGGTTCTGGTATGCACATGCCCTGCTACATTTTGTGGGAGTGTAAAATGAGTATAGCAGACCTCAACTTTCTATGTTCATTTTGATCCCCATGTGAAAAACAACTCCATGAATTTAAATGGAGGAACAAAACAATTCCCAGATAATACAGTGCTACCACAAACAGCAGAGTGGTGCAAGTGGGGTTGGGCTGTAACATGGTTATTAGCTTAGCAATGACACCAGATGTATGGATGCTTTCTCTTTTTTTTGTGCGTGTGTTCTTTAATTGCCTCACTCAACATTATTTATGCTGTAAAATGTATCCCTTAAAAACAGGGATCTAAGAAACCATGGCATTTTAATAAAAAGTATGCAGATATTAATGCGGGGGGGAGGAGGTGAATTAGAAGGTGATATCTGATCAAAGAGGTTCTGAAAGTACTACTCATAAGTAGGTTTTCAGACATCTTTGTGAGATAGAGATTATTGCCATTCCAAACATTTATTGTTTATGATTAATATTTTCAAGGCTGTAGACGGGAATCAAGTGTACAACTACCATAGATTTTTCCATGGGAGCTGGGGTGCTGCCTGGTTTCCCCTCCTTTCAAAACCTCTATGATATCAATATGTGAATATTTTGCTGGTGCAGTTATCCTCCCTAAAGTCAATGGGGTCACTCTTGGGTGTCAAGTTACTCAATGTGCTCTATCGAGCTTAGTAGTTTTAGAATATTTTCACAATGATAAGGGTTAGATGAGCTGACATATTTATGCCAGTGTGAGATCACCTCATAACTCATGAATGTGGAGAATAGTATGAATGTGCTATTCAAAGTACTCCCTAATGAGGAAAAATATTTCAGACTATATAGAGCTTATTTTATAGATCAAGTTGTATACTTCCACATATTTAAAGTTTTAAGGAGTTTGACCTTACTTTAGTTTTACTGCTGAGTTTGCCATTAGCCATAAGCTATTTTGAAAGCCTAGGTGAGACGTATCTGGTATACATGCCTCCTGCACAGAAATTAATTGAATCCTTTGTATGTGTAACTAATCTGGGGCTGATGCAATTGCTAAACTTCCTCGTGATTGTAATGAGAATTAAAAACTGGTAAGACTTTAAATTAGGTACATGGGACAGTATTTGAGCATGGAGCTCCATTTCAAAATATTTGGCACTTCGTTCTAAATGGAATGAGAAAAGTCAGAAAGCTTTGTAATGGAAGGTGATTTTCCTTCTCTAGGCCTGATTTCATTTAACATTGTTTATAAATCTGGAAGAGAAAGATAACATTTTAATAAAATTCAGATGCACCTATATTAATAAATGTAGGAAAATGTAAAGGAAAAAAAAGCAAGAGAGGCAAAATATATGGCAAAACAACTTTGAAACAAGTACACCAAACCAGTCAATAAGCACACAGCAGTACCAAATTGGGAATTTTCCTGCAAAAGTGATGATTAATATGGCTAAGAAAAACTCTCAGAAAACACAGGTTACAAGTTCAGAAAAATATTCAGAAATTTTCATTTCCTTTCAGAATAAGAAGGGAGTTCCAGTAACTTATTCTGCTACGTCAAAAAAGAAAAAAAAAAAAAAGGTCCTACCCTGTAAATCACTTGCATTTAGAAGTGGCGCTGATTATCAGTCACCTTACATTATGTCCTGATCCTCAGATAGGAATATTTCCTGATCTGAATTTGCATGGAAGGATTCACTAGTGTTTATTAAGATGTTGAGCTGAAAACAGTTTAGAAGACAGCAGAGTAATACTCACATCTCTCTCCCGTTGCCAGACATTTTGAATCCTCCAAAAGGGCTCTGGGCATTTAAGGCATTGTAGCAATTTATCCTGTAAGAGGAAGAAGCAGTAAGTCCAGCTGCACTGTCACAGAGACCTTTGGACAAGTCTGGGAGAGGCTGAAACTTGTGGACTCTCTATACCTCTTAATACTAACAAACATGTCTCATGTTGAAAAGAAAGGAGGGATTTATGCCACAAAAACAACATTCTGCTCCTTACTCATAAGGAGAATGGGACTTGGCCTGCGAGGCCTGGAGGAGGCAGCAAACACTTGGATGCAGCTTCAGTAATGAACTGTTCATCTGCTGACAAACCTCAGTGCCAGTTTATAACAGCTATTAGATTTGAATTTGTCCTTTTTCTCCCTGACTTCTCATGGCTCTTAGTTGACGCAGGCTTGACATACCAAATTGCAAGCTATTGGACTCTAGAAGTGGCATTACCTATTCCTAAGGACTAGAGAGAAGAGGTGTCTCCTTAATTTGGTAGGAAGTACATGATTCTTTGTTCCTTTGGCAGAAACCTCACAGGATTCCTCTGCTCCACAGAAGGATTATTGATAGTCTGTTTTCAGTGGTGCCAGTGTGGGTGTCATGCTAGTGGGAAGCGAGGCACTTCCCAGTTCTCAACAGCATTCACCGGCAGAGAGCAGAGTCACAGCTTCTCCCTACAGCTGTTCCATATCTTAGTTAGTGATTCACCACTAGGATGGTCTAGATAAACGTTTTTCAGACAAAGGGTGCAAAACTGAGGTGCCGTAATGATACTGAGTCAAAGTCTTTATCTCCAAGAGCAGGAGTGTGATAACTTCTGCCTTACCAGACTGTCCCAGCCTGCATTGCCGAAGAGACTGTCAGGGCCTTGTTTATGTCATTTGTAAAGACAGCAGCTACCAGCCCAAAATCAGAATTGTTGGCTCTCTCTATAACTTCATCCATGGTTTTAAATCTCAGTATTTCTTGAACAGGCCCAAAAATCTGCAACAGATATTAATTATTAATTAATGAACCAGCCCACTCAGAGGCATTTTATTTCTGTTTTATTCTGCTTTTTAAATTGTTGTCTCTCTCCTATTGTATTCTTTACAAATTCCCACAGCAACATTTGATGATGATAACAGCTGTCTGTAAAACTGCATGAATTTCCCAACTTGCCTCAGTGGAACTCATCCATTCTTCCCTTATCTCTTCATTGAGGTCTGAGACTTCACAGCTATTGACAAAAATTGAGCTTCTTTACCCAACTGATGGTCATTAGTTGCTGTGTGCATAGGGAGTCCCCAAAAGATTTTACTCATTTGTTTGTTTGGGTTTTTTTGTTAAATTTAGTGGTAAGATTCACTCTAAAGCTTTTGTCTCAGAAAGTAAACAAAAGAAAAAAAATCACATTGGGACATTCTAAAACAATCTTGCCCATGTGTGTGAATACCTCCTCCTTGGCAATCCGCATGTCATCCGTGACATTGGAAAACACCGTAGGTTCAATGAAGAAGCCCTTTCTTCCTAGCCCTTTACCCCCACATTCAAGTTTTGCTCCTTCAGTAATGCCACTTTGAATCAGTTCCAAGATCTTGTTGTATTGTTTTTTATCAATCTGAAAGAGAGAAGAAGCTGTTTGACTTGCAGACCATGCACTTGACAGTCAAGTCAGAATTGTATTTTTAGGCAAGTCATGTCCCAGTGAGTAGACTTCTGCCTATATTCACTACTCTTTGAGCTGGAGATGCCACAGATCTCCAAATAGGTGCTGACTGTAACCTAGGGCTCAGTCTTCTTAAGGATCCATCCCCTTATGTATGAGGCTCACCCCACATTGTTGCTAAGCAATCTGGTTTCTAAACACAAACAAAGCAGACCATTATTTTTTTGTCCTAGGTGAACTTCCTGAATATGGTACAAGCCTAACTGGTTATAATTGGCAGAAACATTTTCTAAAGACCTATTTCTAATTCTGCCCATCTTTTGCTTAGAATTCCTGTCTCTCTAGTGTTTTACAAGCACAGTTATGGTTGTAGACAATTCTTGAAAAGTACATACCCACAGAGACTTTTCAGAGCTTCTCACACTTTGCAGTTGTATCTTGGGGGATGGAGATCAGAATCTTGCTGTTAAAGCTGGGAGGCAAACTTACTGCTACTTAAGATGAGTTTTTACTTAACAAGAAACACCTCTGAGCTGCACAATATTTGTCAGCTACTCTGGACTGTGTGTGAATATGCACTGACTGACCTCTGTCCTGGCAGCATTTAAACACTTCCAGGCACCTTCTGGGCTGTGGAGCCAAAGCACTGTTCCTTTACCTGTGGGCCTTGTTCCGTAGTTGGGTCAAAAGGACTCCCCACGACTCTCCTCTTCGCACGTTCTACGCTTCTTCTAACAAACTCTTCATAGATTGATTCTTCCACATAAATCCGTGAGCCTGCAGTGCAGCATTGGCCTTGATTGAAGAAGACCCCTTGATGAGCTTGTTCCACAGCGTAGTCCACTAAAAAACCAAGACAGCGTATGTTGCTCTGAAGCATCACAGCCACATCTGCTGTTGTACCAGTGTCATGTGTATTACACAGTGGCATGTTCCCCAAACTTCAAAGCAGAAGTAGGATTTGTTTAAAAAAAAAACAAAACAGCAGCCAAGTCAAAACATACTGTTGTTGTGTCGTGTCATAAATGAAGATGATTTATTTAATTTTGTGCCATAATCCCTGTGAAAATCTGGAGTTTTTAAACACACTTCAAGTTGATTTTTTCCCCCATTTATTCCACCCTGGACACAGCTATACTGGAGGGATATAAGGAGTACTACAACTATTTCAGAAACAATAGATTGCAAAGGACCACTTGGGACTTCAGGCATCATCTAGGTAAAGAGGGGTCCATAAGTAATTCATTACACATGCCATCTTGTGACACAAGCCACAAGATGTTGCTTAATATCCCACTTCAAAAATTAAATGAAAATAGTCCTTTAACCGTCTATAGGAGTAGGGTATGCAAGAACAACTTCACCAATGTCTCATATGCCAGCAGCATGTCATTTATCAACTGAAACTCTTAGGAGACTCTAGGAAGCAGATTGTGCCCCACATTATAGAAGTCTGTCTGACTGAGGTCTGTAGAGGAGGGGAAAATTTGTCTGTGGTTCCAAGTTGGCACTTGGTTTAATACTGCATATGTGAGAATTACAGCCAAGTACTTGAGAGAATTTGACTTTGATAATAGCAAGACCTATCCTTCCCAAAAAAGCCAGATTATTTTCCTGCAAGACAGAAACATCTTCTTGGCCTATACAGGTGGCTGGGTAAGGCTTCAAAAAATACAGGTCAGTTATAGCCCAATTAACCCTTGATTTCTACTCTGACTTCTTGGAGGTACAACTAACACATCCACTTTCCAAGCAGAAGAGAGGATCCAGTCCTATTTAGACATTCAGAGCTAAATTCTCTAACTAGACAAGACTATTGAATTCATCCTTAAACAGTGATGCCACAGCACTGTTACACCTCTGTTATCAACTGCAGGACTTTGGAACACTGCTTAAAGTATGATCTTTAATGGACTAAACAAAGCAACAGTGCTTTACTTTCAGCACATCCTAGACAACTCCATTCAACAGCAATGTCTTATTCTGCACTCAGTGTGGTCTTGAAAAGAATTATATAGGGTTTTCCCTGAACTACATTCAAATTTTCAAAGGCAGCTCCATGTAAATTAAAAACATTATTAGATGTAACTCATTAACTGATCTTTCTTCCTGTACTGTAACACAGGTTTTCACCATGAGGGACTCTAACCATTTGCTCTGGTTTTTTCAAGTACTACACTTTCAAGAGCTTTGTCATGCTTTCTGCTAACTTTTGGCACACAGTGTTCCTCAAACAGAACAAACAGTTCCTTTGGATTGGTGAGAAAATTGTCTGCTGTTCTTAAATAATCAGGGCTTCAAAGTCTGAATCTCAGGTCAAGTTCTGGTGGTGGTAATTACTTTGGGAAGACCCGAGAGCTTTAGTATGATACACTGTGGAACAGTCCTGAAGATGACTGCGCTCTTCTCTGTGCCTGGTTAATTCCCCCCTTGCCTGCAAGCTCTCCCCAGGTCCTCAGCCTTTATTGGCTGACCCAGCAAGTCACAGATAAACTCCAGCTCTGTGTGGCAGCTAGAAGCATTTGTCCTTCCCCTGTGGAAGGCCAGAATACAGACCTGTCCCCAGAATGTACTACTGCACTAGAAGTGTTCAGGTGATCCAGTCTGAGTTAGTAGGTTAGGGATATTTGAGTTGTGGTGATTTCTGGTGGGAGATGGAAATGAGTAACTGGGATAGAAGGCTGTGATATCTGCATTTGGCTCCAGTTGACAGGAGCCTTTTTAGCTTACTGGGGTGGTTGTGGCTGTAATTCAGACCCTCAACTTTGTAAAACATTTTTATGTAGAAAAGTTGTTGAAAGTTCCCAAGCTTTCCCCAGTCTTTCAGACATTGATACATTTTGAAAAAGAATAAAGGATTGTAACCAATTCTTGTAATTAATGCTATTCAGAATCATTCTTCTATTCACTTTCACCTTTTAAATTAAAAGACCAAATTCTTATATGTCTATTTGGGTTACAAAGTTCTCAGAAAACGCAGGGTACGGTGTGCCTGCACACAGCCTGCAACAATGGCTTAAAGCAAGGTGTGAACTGTCCCATTCATCTTAATGGAGTGTTAACTTCAGAACCTCCTGCTGACCATTTAGATAGCAATGTTCTTAACTATTTCATTGCTGATCATTTAAGCAGCAACTTCCACTTTGTGTTTTTATCCTCTTCTAAATGGCTGTCCTGTACCTTTTCAGGTGCCAAAAATCTCAGCTGCACAACATCATCCAGCTGCCAAAATCTTCAGCTCCCTGCTGACAGTGGCAATGGACATATTTCAATACACAATTCTTCAATTGTGCAAATTTAAAAATTGCAATAATCTCCATTTATAGCTACTAACAAAACAGCTTAACAAAAGGATACTGATTAGATTAGCAACTCAAGTGCAAATTAAAACCCTCTTTTTTTGTAATAGCTGTGAAACAAAAAACCCAAAGATTTTCCAGATTTAAAGCACTAAACCACCTTGCTGCGGAGTTTCCAATGACAAATGTGTATGGAACCATGACTGTGAGTAACACCATTTTTATATGCCTGGTCATAACTTTTTTCTGCTTTCTTGTCCATGAATCTGTGGATTCAAATGTTGTCTTGTTATTAAAAAAAATAAATCACACCTTAGGCTGCTTCTGTAGATTAAAAAGTGCAATTAGATAGAGCTATATTGGTCCATTTCACTTTGTATGAAACATGAGCCCTAAAATGAAAAAAACAAGAAGAACCACACAAACACGTTTCTAAGAAAAATATGGAAGTGCTGACTTACAATCAGCATCTGCAAAAATAATGTTTGGGCTTTTCCCACCCAGTTCCAGTGTAACTCTCTTCAAATTACTTCTTCCAGCTGCTTCTTGGATCAGCTTCCCAACCTGAAAGGAAATGGAGACACATTTTACAGGGAATGTAGTCATACAGTTCACTTTAACAGCCAATGTTGGCTATCACTGGAGCAGGGCTTTAAATAAGGCAGCAGATTCTTCAATCCAAACAGATTCTTATCAACAGTGCAGAGCTTTCCAGGTTTTTTTCTAGAAACTGAGAGGGGATAAGGCTCAGCACAAAGTGTTAGTACCCTTCACCTCTTTGTATCTATGCTAACACAGCTTGGGGCTTTCTTTTAGGAGGGCTGAATTAAATACCTGAAATTGGTGTAACTAGAATTACTTCCATCCAAACTAGTAGCATGTCCACAAGGTTTTAGATACTAACATTAAGAGGTATAGTGATATCATTTTTGATGGGGGGGGAAAAAAATAGGTTGGATATCTGAGTATGTATTAAGCATGTCCTAAACTTACTACTATTTGTTAGTAATAATCACTATCATACTTTATATAATGCAGGTATTAGTTACCCCAGATGATCTCTGCTTTTAGAATTTATTTCACTGTTACTACATCTGTTTACTAAACTGCCAGCCTGTTTGTAGGAAGGCATTTTTTCTCCTCAAAATCCAGTTTTCAGTGCCCAAAGGTTTAAGTAATTTGACCATGAAACCATGATTGAGAATATGACAAATTCTGTTGGAATCACCAGCCTTTTCTGCAGGATCAAACAGCACATAGCAGAACACCAAGTAGGACAAGAAGTTATAAAAGCACCATCCAAGACCTGACCCTAAACTGCACCACGGATAATCTTAATATGGGCTGAGGAGGTCAAAAGCACCTCCAAAATGACGTTGGGAGATTGTGGGGTCAGCTGGGGCAGAAAGCAGTGCTGGGGCTGGAGGAGCTGCAAATTGCACATCTCGCCAAGGAGGGGTAGATGAAATGGAATAGCAATCTGACAGCTACATATCTGACGTGTCCATGTCCGTACCATTGGAGAAGCAGCTGTACTCCCTGGAAATTCTCCCCTCTCTGGATCCATGAATCCAAAATAGATCAGATTTTACAGTGTTGCAAGATAAAAATGCCCATTTTGCAGCTAAGGAGGTAATCACAGGTAGATTTAGGCCCCCCCATGGTAAAACACAGGATTAAAAGTATCTCTAGAATACTGAGAAGCTTAAGAACCTCGGTAAGCGCTTTCTTTTAACTGGGGTGTGTTTTAAGTTCACACAGAAAGGTAGATGTGAAGTGAGATGGGAGTGAGTCCAGAGCTGGACTTATTTCTCCATGTAGTACTCTGGTCTCTCTAGTGGTTTTCTATTTCTAAGGTCAGGTGAGTGAGATTCCGTGCAGTAAGGGGTTAATGGATGAGAAGCTGAACCTCTTAGTGAACTGAAGGCAGTCTGCTGGAGAAAGTTAAGTCAGCACTGGAGTAATCAGAAAGCAAATGAAACAGAAACCAGGGCCCCCACAGAAAAAACAAAGCAAAAACCCCACAGGATAATGAAGGAATTGTCAACCACTTCATGTACCTTTGTGATTATCTGTTTATACCACAGTCGAGTGTGACTGAGCTTATTTCTTTAAAAAAGAATGAATTAAAATTAGCTTCTTTTCTTTACCCCTGTCTTGATGGAATGGAACGTTGACATTATCATGAAATTCCTTGCATATCACCTTAATTGGAGCTGACTTTATTGCTATGTTTGACTGACAGCCAGAAGTGAACATGAAAAAGAAGGACCCTTTCTGCCCTCCACCCCCACCACATCCATTGAGCACGTCATCTGGAAATTCCAGTCTCTCAAACTGTGCTGAAAATGTGTGCTGGAAACCAGTGAGAGTGCTGTGTTTATAGCCAGTGCCAGCCAAGGCCATTCACACCCTCACTGCCCTGAACCTCCCTCGCTCAAAGAACAACCACCACCTATTTCCCCTCAAAAATTCACAAAGAGCACAACAGACCAAGGAAGCCCAGTGTGTCCAGCCCACTGTCTCTCCACATTCCCTTCTACCACTTCAATGTCAAAACTCTTTTGTCCATATAACTAAAGATTTTGAAAGGATTCTATGTAAGCAAGTGACTGGCAAATATGCAAGTCCAAATATTATGTATATGGCAAATCATAAAGTCCAAAGGGCTTGGAGACAATGGTGTTAATTTGGAAAAGTATGGTCCAGAGTATTTTTTAATACAGGGAGGTGGTTGTCAATTTTCCAAGTAGAAACTTAACAGGCAGCTTCACTGTGTCCTTCCCATTAGAAATCAGCATAGACATCAGGATGGTTGGGCTCATGCAGCTCAGCATTTTTGTTCCCTGTGCTCCTGTTGTGCCCTGTGCACTTACAGGTTGAAATAAGTCTCAGGGAAGGCACCCGCCCTGTGATTATGTAGTGGCAAAGGCAGCCTTTTGTGACTGACCCTCTCTTTATGGAGAAAGACAGCATGAAAGGGATAAGTGATAGTAAGCAATCTGCATGGTCTTTCAGTACATGCTTCCTGTGGTGTCTCTCAGCAATATCCGTGAGCTCCCAAAAGGCAGTACAGCCTTGCAAGAGAACACTGAAGAGAGGACTCCCCCACAGATAATGGAGTTGTGTGGTTATTCAGCAGGAATGTTGGCAGAGAAAGCCCTGACTCCCCGTCCTTGTTTTGAATAGGCTTCAAGATTGATATCAAGAGTATCCCTGGATAGCTTGTGAAGTTCCATAACCTTGTAAGCTGTATGGAAGCTGAGGCAGATGTAATTTGGCCCCTCTCAAAGAAAACAATTTGTTATTCAGAACAACAACAACAAAGATTAAAGTCCTATTTTGGTGCACCCCTGTGCAAAAAAGCTGTTTGAAGAGTAGTCCTGGAAGGGTCTGTTTCTGGACTGTGGTACTGAAAGTATATCACGATATAAAACATTCAATTGTTGCTTATTTATGCCTTCTGTATGTGGAAGTTTCAATGTCTCTTTCAAAAGGAGGCTTATGCAGTCACATTTTAAATACTTTGTACAGAAATTCAAAAAGACTATTGCCTTTCATATTAATTTTGCTGACAGAAATAAATGTTTCTAAATGGTACAGGTAGGTTTGCCTGTTAAAGCACTGAAAATCTCGTGAGTCAAAAGCAAACCTCCAAGGTTTGTGATACTTCTACAGCTCTGTCAGAAGATCTGGCTTCTCCTCTGCTCTGAACCTTCCTTTGATCACCAATACATAGTAAGTCATTAGGGAACACCTGAGTGTAGGGGAACAGTAGTTTAGCTGAACAACAGATCATTTTCTTGCACACTGCCACAGGCAAGACTGTGAAGGTGAGGCTGCACAGGAAGCTATGTAGATTAAAAGATTCCATGATCAGTGCAAAAACTGGCAGAGACAGACCTCTTCAGTTACTTAGGCATTTTAAGTAACTGGGCTGCCCATCTTTGCTATTTACCGATACTGAGAGAATATCTGAAGAACAGTAAGTGTTTTAAGTTACAAGAGATGAAGTTTTGGAGAGATGGTATGATCAGACAGAAATTTTCATTTTTCTGGAGTTGCAGCTCTCTCTCTCCAGCTATTGGGGCACTGGATGTCAGTGTTTTGGCAAAACCTTCAAACCCATGCTGCTGCTTATTTGGTCTGTCTGATTTTTTTTAAATTCCAGATTGTATGCAAAATATTTCCGAGAAGCATTTTAGAACTGCATGGCACGTTCAGGGTGTGTCTCCAGCAAAGACAAGTGAATTTTGGAATACTGACATGAAGAAAAGCTAATTTATTTGACTGTGCGATGCCCTGTGTGAGGAGCAGCCCTGAAAAGAGCACAGTGAGTAGAGCAGCACGAGTAAAAAGGCAATCCCAAACAAATTCCTGGAGAGAATCCTAAGATATAAATGGCTCATTTTTTTCCTCGGGTTAAGTCCTGGCCCCATGGAAGTTAATGGCTAAGCTCTTGTTAACTTTGACAGGGCTGATACACCACCCTATTTCTTTCAGTTTTAAGAGGGCAAAACCTTTGTGCCTTTTATAGGCAAAAGGCACAACAGTTGTCCAAGGACAGCTCCCTAAATTCTACCAAAAACACCAAGGAAGGAAAATGTCTACTTTTCATTCAGGAGGCACAAGGTCTCCGAGATACAATCAAAAAGATCCAGCAGAAGCAGAGACGAATGATAATATAGCCTACCTAAATCCTCCTTATAATGAAGAGGGCATGTGTGTGGCATGGTAAGCTAACAGACTTCTCAGAACAGCTCAAATAAACTTTAGGATTCTTGTTGCTGAAGTAGAAAATGCCAGGATGTAATTCTTCGTGATATCTAAAACCAGCAAGAGATGGTGTGATCCAGGAGAGCTGACACAACTCATTGCTCGTGCAGTAGGTAGATTTTCTGTCTACATCATGCATTGTGACATTCATCTCACTTTGGAAATGAAAGGAGAATCCTGCTGAGTAAATTAGAATCAGTGGTAATACAGCTGTTAGCTACAAACATTTGTTTGGCATGAATCAATCTCGACTCTCCTGTAGTTTGCTTTGATGGTCTCTCTAGTATCTTGTTGACTAATGATGAGATCATGGTTTGTTAATCTAATTGCATAAAGAAAACATTCTGCCAAGCAAAATGCAGACTCTTTTGCTGGGGTTTATTGCAGTTGTTTATAGACCTTTTGTTTACACAGGCATCCAAACCAATTTGTTGGATATTTATTTGGGTTACTCTACAGAACTGCATGAACAGAGACCTGAATCCTATCTTTAATCTGTCTGCATTTTAATGGCTCATAGTTTGAAAAAAGTGGAAAGCAGCCACTTAGGACACATTTCTTGTTGGCTGGGGCTTCAAATGTTTTGTGTGCTATCTGTAATTCTCATCTTGAGAGTGTTTAACAACTGGAGAGAGTTGTAAGCCACTCTGATTTGGAGGTAACACAGTTGTTTTTGAACAGAAGTTATTAGAACTCGTTAAACTTTTGCAACAAGCGTACTACAATATTCCTAATATACAGTATAATATAATCCAGCCAGTGCTTTAAATGCACATCTTTTAAAATGTATGACTTCTTGCTCTCCATGTAGTTCCTGTCCAAATGGAGCACACGTAGCCCAACGGCAGGCACATGGATAAGCCAGACATTCTGAGTTTGGATCTGTTATTAAGCTCAGAAAATATAAATGGTTGAGATTTATTTTAATTAAATTCTTGCTAGTAATTTTTTAAAAGGAACTCAAATAGACAGGAATACATGGAACAGTGAAGAAGCTGAGGCAAAGAGGGGCAGAGTAACAGGGAAAGGTGTGTATAGAGAACAACTGGGATAGTGTGGGAGATACCTGAGCTTTCAAGAACCACTCCCAGGGTCCTGGTGAGTGAGAGTTCCACTCTGCAGCTAGGGACCAGAAAGATGAAGGAGAAACACAGTAAGACATAATGAGGTATTTAAATTCATTATGGGCTTTCAAGGGAAGGTAGGACAGGGACAAGTGTTGACATGGTCAGACTGGCTGGAAGAAAGATTGGTTTTGGCAGTTTAAGTTTCATCTGATTGTGGAAGATGAGGAAAAAAATGTGTCAGTGAAGTCTGAGAGGAGATTGCAGTAATTAAGGAGGATCATGGATTAGCCCCAGTTCACTAAAAACAACACAGTAAAAATAAACACTTTTGATAAAGGGCCCATACGAAACAAGCTGCTGAAGATATGAACCAAAGCAAGCAGAGAAGCCAAGAAAGCTGCTGGAATCTAAGAAGGCACAATATTTTTAGGCTTGCTTTCATACTCAGCATGATTTTCTTTCTTTCAGTGTGACAGTTGTCAAAGGGTAATTCATGGCCTGCTGGAGTCTGCAGAACCCTTCTTAGCGAGCTGCAGAGGGAAAAGTGTGGAGAGCCGGGCAGCAGGGGACTGGGAAAGGAGGTGATCCATGGGAGGTGTTTCCTCAGAAGCAGGCAGGCTAAGGGATGAAAGAGCTGGCAGACTGCTCCTTCAGTGTGCGTGAAAAAACCCATCAAAGGAGGGGTCTGAAGGAAAGAGGGAGAGAAATGGAATCAAACAGTGATGGTACCATAGAAAAAGAGCTCTCCATGATTTTTCACATATTATTATGGGGGAGCGAGTGTGTGAAAAGTAAATAGTAGTACTGAAAACAATTTTCAAAGTACTAGAGAACCTAAGAAACAGAAAACAGAGAGTGCAAACTGGAACAGCATAATAAATTAGAAATCAGTATCATAAATGATAAGTAATTTATGTGTTTTCATTGCATAGACACGGGCTTGAGGCCTCACAATAGTCAGGAGTTTCAAGGGGTACTGGGCTAGTGTTGCTATTAAATACAATTGTCCACATGCAGCTTTGGGCTCAGGAAGTCTTTAAATTGTTGATTGCCAGAAGCCGTGAAGGCTACAGCAAGGAAAGGATCACTCTACACATGCTCTCTTCTTCTATAAGCATCTGTTACTGGTCATGTTGTGATAAGGTGCTAGGCTGGAGAGATCTTTGGTGTGGCTATGTCAGGCTTTCTTGACTTAAGGTCATGAACTTGGCCTTTTGGCTGATACTTCTATGGATTGGGTTCTACAAATTTTGGAAAACATCAGCATTACATTTTTTGTAGGAAGAGCAGCCTGTTTTCTGCCTTTAAAAAAAACTTCACAGGAAACAGATAATAATAGCCTGGGTTTTTTGTGATTTTTAAAGGCAAATGGGGAGTTTCCATTAGCTAAGTATATATTTCAAAGGTATTTTTTTCCAGAAGAACTTGATGGTGAAAACCTGAGAAAAATCTGTGCTTTGGACACCTAAACTTGAAGATCTTTTCTTTTACACTGATAGGTTTTATCATTAACTTGCTCAAGTTGAAAGTACTAACTGCCTTAACTAGCACCTGGATGAAATGGGGGAATGGAAGTTAATATCATGGTGTTTATATAGCTGATGGCTATCAGAATCCACATCAATGGAGTGTACAGTTGACATGTCTCAGACAAGACCAGAGAGACAAAATACTTCCATTATTATTTCATTAGAAATTGAAATCGGTTTTGGAGAAGTCAAAGACTCTATAGTACAGCTCATATCACAGCATTGTGTTTAAAATATCACAATGTTGACTTGCTGTTACAAAAATTCAGTGTTACAGGAAATCAGAAACAATATGGAATAGTTTACACTAACTCTGCATAAAAATGTTCCATCTGTTCTTGCTTTAGGTTCTTAGAGAATAGCTTTTTCATCTCTGTAATGCTTTTCACTTCCTATTAGTAAGGCTTTTAAAGGTAGGCACTGAGTTAGTATAAAACCCACAATTTTTGAGTTTAAACGCCTATTAAAACTAAAGCTGTCTGGAACTACAATAAAAATTTATTTTGGCTACAAAAGACAACTTTGAAACCTAACCCATCTGTATTTTTCCTCCTCCAAACAGTGCAACATCCTGTATAATAGAATATTTATCTTAAACAGAGACCACATATCTTTATGAAAACAATTGTTTCAGCTTAATTTATGGGGGGTAATCGGCTCATATTAAAGTTTTCGATATTCCAGGATGCTAATATAAATTGGTTACAGGAGATGTACTGACTAGAGTAATTCCACAGAATAATCTGAAATCTGATGTTGCCATTGATTTAGAATGTAACCTGTGTATATTATAATTTAAAACTGCCATTAAAAATTCATATAAAGGCATACAGTAACTGCAATACAACTCTGTGTGCACAAATTAGGCATAAGACTGCAGCTACACTTTACTGGTAGCTTAGGCTCATGTACAGTGACTTCCAAACTCGATTACAGGATAATTCCACCAGCATAATTAATTTGAAATAATGGAGCTGGTGTCTGCAATCCCATGCCCACCAGGGAGATACCCACACATATCTAGTAGGGCTGCTTGGTCAGTGAATTTATCAACTCAAATCAAAACCAAATTGACTCACTGTGAAGAGCAGTATCCCTGGGATGCATAAAGCCTCCCACTGCCACAAGTGGGAGTCAAATATATCAAAGAGAGACTGGATCCCTGGGGTTTAGCTCCCTGCATACAATAGTTGGGCAGATTTTGAATTGAAAAGGGCTGGGTTTAGCACTCTCTAAATATAACCAGGCCTGAAACTCCCACTGAGATTCCTTTCTGTCTGCCTTCAGACGATGAGATAAGGCCCCTTCTCCTGTGACTTCAGTCTGGAGTACCTCTATCATCCCCACCCCAACCCTGATAACAGCCAGCTTTGCACATATTTGAGAGCAAGACATGATCTGAGTTTTGAGGGATTTGTTACTCTTTCTGTAGATTACAGCCTTTGTCTTCAGACTGAACCTCCTCTGTAACATCTGCATCATAGACTCATAGCAAGACATTTTGGCATCCAGGAGACAACTGACTCCCTTCATCTTCTAGCCAGCTTCTCTCCATCATTTTGGGGACAGACACCTTGGACAATCTCCTTTTCTTCCTGTACTCCTTCCTTTCTAAACCTCCTCCTCATCCTCAATACACTTGAATGCAGCATCAAAGTTGAAGTACAATTACTCCAGTTTGCCCCTTCCTCTCCCCTCTTCCCCAAGTGTGCCAAGATACACAGATTATGGATGCTAAAGCAGCATTTATGTGTGCTGTGATATACATGGGATGTTCTGCCTACTTGCATGTGATTCACATCCTCATAAGCCCACAGGAAATCCCAGCAATATTTTTCCAGGCATATCTCCTGTTCTGAGGTGCCGAGCACAGCAGGGGCCGGAGGAAGGAGCCATTTCTGCTTTGGAGGTATTGCAGGACACAAGTTTAGCTGGGAAGGACAGACCAGTGGGACTGAGATGTAGCTGTTTTACTCAGTGAGAAATGTAGCACAAGGACTTAATACTATTTCCCTAAGTATTTACTTGCATTTTACAGTAACATATCCGGGAATCCTCTCACCTCAGTGGATCCAGTAAAAGCAATTTTATCAATGCCAACATGAGATGCTATGGCTGCACCAACAATTGGACCAAATCCTGGCAAAATATTCACAACTCCTGGTGGAAAGCCAGCCTGTCAAAATAGGAATGAATAAAAGGAAGCATGATTTATGAAAACTGACAGAGCACGTTAAAACAGGCATGTGCTGGTAGTTCCTTCCCCACAAGGAGAGACAGAGGCATTTTACCTGTCAATTATTCTTACCTCCTTGATGAGGGCTCCCATATAGAGAGCGCTGAGTGGTGTTTGTTCTGCTGGTTTAATAACTACTGTATTGCCACAGCACAGAGCTGGAGCAATCTTCCATGCAAACATCAGCAGGGGGAAGTTCCACTGTAGGAAAAAATTAAAGTTGATAGATGGAAAAATATTGCAGGGCTGTTTTGTTTTCAAGATGTCAAGCTGCTACCTCACTTATTTCTCAGGCTGATCCTGAACATAAATCTTTCCCAGCACAAAGCAAGGATTTTTTAAAATTACTGCCATTAAGAAAGTGACAACAGTGACCTTTTAGTTCTTTCTCTCCTGTTCAAAGAAGTACAGCCCCCACCCACAGTCTTCATAAAAGAATCTTCTGTTATCTGTTAATTTCTTTAGTCACAACTTTTTATTTTATTTACTGTTTTGCAGTTGGCACTTTTAATTTCCCCATGACAAATAGTTCTTACTTCTCATACATTTGGAAAGAACTGTTAGTTCATGCTGAAGCATTTCTGGATATAAATTTCCTATCCCTGAATACATCAAGATATAAAATTTACAATCAAAATTATATAATCCTTAATTGATGGGATTACAAAAAAGCCTCATAAATATCAATGCTCAGTCAATGCATTTAATTTTCTTGAAAACTTCTTACTGAGCAATTATATGGAAGGTGTTAAAAGAACAGTAAAAACCAAGTTGAGAAACACTCTTTGCTGATAAAAAATTTTGTATCTTCATTAATTTCAACATAATTTAACTGCAGCAGAAGATGTAGTGAATTATATTAGTTTGATGTACAAACAAGTGGTGGATAAAGATAAAAGTAACAAGCTTTTCTGTATCAAGACCTGATCGTAACAGGTTAAATGGATAGTCCTGTTGATTTCAGTGGAAATGCCAGAATAATCAAATAACTGTGTTTGCACAATCACTCTTATAAATGCATATAATAATCTCTTTGGAAAGAAAACAGAAAGTATCAGTCACAAAGAGTCAGCCACTGGCCAGAACACGTTATTGCCTGATGCATATCAGCTGCCACTCTCATGGACATCTCTCTAGCCCCTGGCTAGCTTGAAAAAATACACAACTGTCTTTCCTTCACTGAACA
The DNA here is from genome assembly GCA_020745705.1 of Hemiprocne comata. NCBI lineage: Eukaryota > Metazoa > Chordata > Aves > Apodiformes > Apodidae > Hemiprocne > Hemiprocne comata. Next base: position 7,495,119 of record CM036596.1, on the reverse strand, counting down.
CCCAATTTTTTACTCCCTCAGTTGTTTATAAACTCTGGAGACAAAGTGATGTTTTAATTCCATCTCCAGTATATAGACCTGGGAGGGGAGCTATAGGGCCAGCAGTGTGCTGACAGCCTGCACTCCTAATGGGATTGCAAAGAGAGCTCTGAGGAGTTTTATAGGGCAGTATATAGCCCTGTTTATGCTACAAGGCTGGCAAAGAACCTATGTTTTGATGGAGGGTAGGATGTGAAAGAAGATGGGGAGTTTGGTATTAGACTTGCTGTTTAATTTTATTTTTGTAATAACATACTTGCTAGTGTAATGGCTAAGTGTGTGCAGTGGCTGAGGGGCTGTACTCTGACTGGCAGCTGTGGAGGAGACATGTGAGAGATCAGCAGCAGTGTTAGAATAGATGTTTATAACAGCCATGTTGAAGTTCTGGAGGACAAACTTGGGGGAGGAGAATGAACAAGTATGGTAGGTGGCTGGGTACCCTGAACAAAGAGTTTTACAAATCCAAACCTAATCTAAACTAACTCCTTCTTTTGGCATGATCTTCAGCCTGTGGCCAAGTTTCTTCAAGAGATCTGTCAGGTAAGCTCAATGAGACAAGCCTAAGAGATGCCCAGCAACTCTGGCATTAGATGTTGGGGGCTGCCATTTTGCAAATGCTTGGCTGAAGAATGGGGACAGAGCTGTGGACCCATTCACTCATAAGGACCACTTATGAGTCAAGTTAGGAGAGTGTGAGTACATGTTTGCAGGATGGGTGTAGCCACAGGCTGAGTGTTTAGTATGTTTCCCTGTGTTTCTACAGAGTGCCAAACACAACAGCCACCCCTTAACAAAGACCTGAAATAACAACAAACATAAATAGGGAAAAAGGGCTTAACATCATTTAAGTAATCTTTTCTGGCTGCTCCTCTTTTAATGGAATTGCTGTGTGTTGTTGTGTAGTGGTTTTGTGGTTAACGTGAGCACAATAAAAAACAACATCAACAAAAATTTCAGAGAATGTCCTGATTAGTTCCCCAGTGCTTTGTCAAGGAAAAGAACCTTCCACACAATATTTTAATAGCTTTATGTGAGCCTCCCATTGAAATTTCTGCCAAAGACCGTTAACTAGTTCTTCTGAAAAAGTTAGCTTCTCAGTGCAATTGCCATGCAGTGTTCAGCAAGAGTACATTAAGGACATATGTTGAGGTGTAGGGAGAGTATTAGATTTGATGAAATGCTGTGTCTTTCTCTCATACAAATAAAACAAACATTTCATGTCTTTTATTAGCTACACAATGTTAATTGTAATGATACGTCTCTTGGAGTTTCCCTTTCTCCTCCAGCCTTGTAAAAGAAATAGCAGGAAAGAATGGAATTAAAATGCATCACATTCTCCCAGAACTGAGGAGCCTGTTAAATCACAGTAAAAACTAAATAAATAAAAAGACTACCACAGCAAAGCATCAATTTTCCATAAGTTGTGTGAACATCCATAACCACTGACAGCATATTAACACTGTGTTTTGCTTTGCTTGTTTTAATCATGAGAATTCTATGACTTGAGACCTTAACTCCTAATAACAGAGCCTAAACCCTATTAGCATGTTCAAATAAGCATTTGCAGGGAGGCTGTTAAAGATATGTCAACAATATGAGCTCAGCTTTTTTCGTAATGGAAAACACACATAGCTGAGGACCATGTTTTATGTGTCTTTAAAGAGAGCTGGTTCAAATGAAAATAAATAGAAAGTGCTAGTAGAGATACTCACAGGGATGATCTGTCCACACACTCCGATGGGTTCGTGTCTTGTAAACGTAAAATAATCTCCATCTGAAACAGATGAGCATGGTTACTCTCAAGTGCAGTTTGACTTGGCAGAACAAAAAAAAAAAATAGAGGGGGGAGAAAAGCTCGAAGGATCAGCCTTTGATGGCAGTAAAAGAAATAAAGAAGTCATGGAAATGTTTTTTCATGAGCCAGCATGGGAAACCTAGGTTCAGGAGCAACCTAATTGTTCTTTCTGTAGAACAAAGGAAGCAGGCATCCTATCAGAAAGTAACCTGCTTCATTCCTCAGGAAAGAGGGCAAGCTGTACCACACAAAAAAGGGCAGGAGCAAGGGAGCCACTTACTGGCCTTTGCTGATTTCAGGGTGAGGGAGGTGAAGGAAGGGTCAGGATGGCAGTTTCCTGAAAGGCATGACTGGAACACAGCTATTTAAAGGTATATGGGGAAGCCTGTGACTGATGTGTAAATGGGCATAACTTACTGCAAAAGACAACACTGAGGAGAGTATAGGGGTCATCATATAGCCATGCTCTGATAGCTGTCTTGTAGAACAAGGCCTGTATCAGAAATGGCCTGAAGGCAAGCAATTTGACAGGGAAAAGTGGGATGTAGCTAGAAAACAAGACAGCAGAGAATACGAAAAATTTTCACAAACCTTTTGGGCAAGGGAGAGGTGAATAATTCGATGAAGGGACCAAGTCTCAGGAAACTTGGAAATGATGGGATTTCTCAATGGACTTTTGACAGAAATAAGAATAGGGACTAAGAAAGATGCTAACAACAAAGATGCAGGAAAAGCAGGCTGCATGTCTGCATGTCTTGGAGAAGGACATTTTGTAAGGGCATGTAGTTATAGGATGAGGAGGAACAATTTTAAACTGAAAAAGGGTAGAGCTAGATCAGACATTAGGAAGAAATTCTTTACTGTGAGGGTGATGAGACACCGGAACAAGTTGTCCTGAGAACCTGTGGATGCTCCATCCCTGAAAGTGTTCAAGCTAAGGTTGAATGGGGCTTGGAGCAACCTGGTCTAGTGGGAGGTGTCCCTGCCCATGCAGGGGAGTTGGAACTAGATGATCTTTGAGGTTCCTTCCAACCCAAACCATTCTGTGATTCTGTATTCACAAACAGCAGGTGTGGATGATATGAGGCTAAATGGAATTATTTGATCTGTGAATTATTTTAAGTTCCTGATGAACAAAGTGGCAAAAAACTCCAGGAATTAGACTATCATTAGTTAAATTGAGTGCTATCCTAGATCTGCAATCCTTAAGCACTGTTGAGCTCAGGGCAGACTGAGTCAGGCCATGAAATAAACAGATCTGTGATTTGGGCCCAGGCCTGTGGGAACCTTTCATGGGCCTGGCCTGCTCAGAGTGGCAGGTCTCTGTGCTGGGTCATTTTGCACAGCTGGTACAAGTGGCTGCCATGGGGGCTGGTGGGTTCATGCTCCTTCACAAAGCTGCACAGTTGTTGCTGCTTCAGCACATGCCTGGGAGTACAGGCAGAGGTTATATGTGCTGTGATATGATGTAGGTTTCTTCCCAATTGATAAAGAGCAGGAAAATTACCTGCTCCGTGTGGGGACTGGTTAAGGTATTGTCTAACCATCAGCTCTGTTAGTGTGCTTGGCCTGCATCTGTGCAAAGTAGATATACAGCACTTTTATACCTAAATTGAATCTCAGAGCTCTATAAACTAGGCCAGGCTCAAACCACCTCTGAATATAGGTCAAATGTTTTTCAGTGAGGCTGCAGCAGAGGGAAGGACTACACTAAAGGCATGAACTGAATGTGCCCCTTGGCCTGTAGTGCTTGGTGATCTAGAAAAACTTGAACCTCTTCACTTTTAGAAAAACCATTTTAACTAAGTATGTGAGAATGATGAGAGGGTTGCCTAGGCTTAGGTACAGGAGGTGATTTACCAGGATTGGAAATGGTCAGTGGAGGAAGGAAGTAAGAGGAGGATAGATGACAGTGCCTTTGGTCCCCTTGTCATTGTCCAATGCAGGGGCACTTGCTTTCCTCCACGTGGTGTGAGAGTGTGTGGGCAGTTGTGGCCTCTACCCCATTCAGTCCACAGCTGCAGCCAACCTTGTTCAGTATTGGGGAAAGACCTACCTTCACAGCAGAGAGTGTGTTTGGGTAACCTGCTGTTATGTCCTATGCATCTGGTGTACGTTCTATACATCTGGTAACAATAAATGGGTTAATCCATAAAGCTTCTTGGATTTAAGACTTAACTTGAATTTCATTAGAAATAACTTATTTTCAGGTCTGCTTATATCTGTACATGTACTTTACAGGATTTGCTTAGTAGAAACCTGAGCTAGAGTAGCTAATACATCAGCTGAGGCCAGATACAGAATAATTATGAGAAAGGTAATGATAGTCTGCAACTAAGACAAGGGACAGAACAGAGGAAATACAGGAGGGAGAGAGAGAGATAAAAGAGATGCACATCAAGAAGAGGAGGACAGAAATAGGTGATCAGTTGGTTTGCTCTGCATTGACAAAATGTCATTGCACCATTTTGATCTCTAGCTGCTTAACAACTTCCCAGGGGAGATAAGAATATTTGCTTCACAAATTGCAATGATCCATTTGATCTTCTAGGTTATCTTTCACAGATGCTAGCGGTGGTTCACAGACCACAGGAAGAACCATCAGTTCAGACCCAAGTGAAGCAGAAGTTAAAATACAGAGAAGTATATACAGGCAAAACTGCCTTAAGTGCTCAAAAGGCACACAGAGGAGTCAGCTAAAAATACCAGCTTATACTTGGTGGTACTGTGAGAGGTGGATTCTCAGCCAGAAGGATGGTGACAACATAACAGTAACACAGTTAGGTTAGCACTGTCTGACTTAAGATTGTCACTGCATAATCACTGCCACATGTCTGCATGCTTCATAACAAAGTTATAGATAACCTGAACCTGCTTGCCAAGTCAGACAAGTGGTGGTTTATTCTACAGAATGTAGGCAGAGCCTTCTTTCTGTGGAGCAAAACCTCCCATGCAGAGTTGCTTGCCCTGCTTCCTTCCACTAGACTCTAGACAGCCACCCTTTTGCACATCTTTTTGATACAAAGCTGATCATCCACAGACTTACTGTTAAGATGGGATTCTTGAGGTTGCTTTCTAACAATGTGTTTGTGAACATACGTGACTTGAAGGTATTCAGGAGCTTCAGATGCCTCTGGATAGGCCAAAGATGTATCTAAGAGCTACCTTGTCCAAAATGTAAAATAAGCTGTTACCATGGCAAAATTTGCCTTAAAAGGGTTTTTAAAAATATTCTCAGCTGATGTGAACCAGCATTCTTCAGTCCTCACTGATATCAATAGAGCCAAATCAATTTGCAGCTGCTTAGCACCTGGCCCAAATATTTTTATTTTTTAATCAGAAGGAAAGCCCCGTTTATCCAGGGATCTTACTTTGGGACAGCAATACCTTCCACAGATGTGTTTGCTCAGATTTCCATCAGGAGACTCTGTCCCGGATATTTTATTTGCATAACAATCATAATAAAGTCACATGCCTCATCTAGCAGGACACAGCAGACAAGTGGGTGAGGACAGCCAAATTGCTTCTTTAAGTAGGATCATATCATATATATTGATTTATAGATACATTTTTTGCTTGCATTCAGCTTATTAGTTTAACAGTTTCTAGTCTAGCCTCATTCTGTTTTAATTTAGATTATCAAGGCTTTACGCATGGTAGCAGGCAAAGGGCAGTCTGAAGGTTTTAGCTGCTCTGGGACCAAAAGGAATGTGACTGTAAAACACACTGTTCTTCTACTTGTCTATCACTTGCCTATTTTTATTTTAGAGGAAAAGAAAACCTCAACAGAACCAAATGAAAGATTGGGAGGTTTCAGAGTTATTAGCACATTGAACAGAAAGAGAAGGAGATTTACTAGGGGTTTTGTTTTGTTTTTGTTGTCTTGTTTGGTTTCCTTTAATGAGCTGATGGTAAGTGAATGTAAAGACCACTGTTGTTTAACACTGGCCTTGCTCTAAAATAGCTTTATGAGAATGACAAATTTATGGTGTGAAACTGGAGGAATACAGAGGAGTGTTAAACCAAGAGGAAGAACTAATTGATACCCTGAAAAACCTTTAAATAGACTTGTGATTCTGCACTACTGATAACTGTGTTTGTTAGCACTGAAGTTTCCATTTATGAAGGCATGCTGGAAATGTGCCTTTGTCCCCCCCAGCATAGCCCACCTCCCTGAAAAAAATCAGAGTTTTCATTTGATACACTACCTGAGGACATGAATAAGCCAAGAATATTTATTCTTCTTAACCTGGCAATGCCTTTTGGTGACTGACCTGAATTCTGTGTACCTGCAGGGCTAACGAGTGAGAAGGGGGCATTCACTGACCAGGGAGAAAGGGATTAGGGAACAGGAAATTGGCTGAATATATGAATTTATGGTGTGCTCTGCCCTTTTGCATGTTTAAATGTGAACTGCAAACAGCAAAACCAGGATTTATGAATCTCAGCCTGACTGTGGAAATCTTCTAGAGTCCTTACAGGAAAGTCTACACCTGAAATACTAATATTGTCATTTATTTGGTGAAAATACATGAGTGATGATACACATCAGTCAGTACACACCATAATGAGTAATGCTGCAAGAAGAGTTACATCATCTGTTTTCCTCCTGAAAATTTCAGGGCCACATTTCCAGTTTATCTGCTTGCCTAACTGATAGTTTTGTGCTTTGCAGTACAGAAGCAAGCTCGTGCACTGCCAGTATCCTGGTACATAATGCAGTTTTATGGAAATAGACAACAGCACAATTCGTTTATTTGTGAGTGTGCCTTCCTGGTCTCCCTCAGTGAAGTGTAATAAACATGCATGTGCCATGAACAGTGTGCAAAAAGTCAAAAAGAATCCACAGAATAAATCCCACTGGTTTTCCTTACTGTTTTTCTAAAGATTCACTTTATACAGGTAAAAGATGAGTACATTAATCTTAATGACTGCACCTGCATAAAATCATTCTTTGCTATAATGTGCCACTTTGCATAATTCTAGCAGTTGGTACAACTAGTCCAGACTGCAAATGAATATGTTCACAAGAGAAGAAGCAGCCTGTATTTGTTAAACATCTGGGAGGGAGAAGCAGGAGGGAGACTTGTTAAATAAAAATAATGGTAAGGATTTTTATTTTCTTATTTCTTTAGCAAAAAGAGCAGAATAACTGATTTCCTAGTACTCATAAAGATTTGTCTCATACAAAACTCATCCCATTGAGTAATTTGAAGCAGCATATATAACAAAATATACCTGATACCTATGTACGGTTCTCTACAGTAACTTTACAAACTCTCTCAAAGTATAAATGAGTTTGGATCCAGTGTTAGTCCCAAGTATTTGCACAGGCAGTGAGAAGACATATAAACCAGATAGATACGTAAGCATGCCATTTTTGAAACAGGCAGCTAACAGTTTTCATCTGTTCCAAGGTTGGAACTCAGGCTCATACCTTATCCATTTTTATAAGTGTAATAATATTTAAATTTAGGTATTGAGCTATGGACACATGCAAAAGAAACAAAACACTCTTTGGGGTGTGCATGCAGGGCAGAACAACAGTGGGACATCTAGCCCAGTCCTTGCTGGCTTTTAAACATCTGCTTCACCAACATACTGCACACTGTAAGACCAAAGCAAGGTTCTCTCCTACCCTTCATGCAGCTGGAATCTACTGAGCCATTTGGTCATGACAAGGTGCATACCTGTGCTTTAAATCCCCCTTACCTACAGGAATGGTCATTCCATGGATTTTGTCTGCCCAACCGGCATAATACCTCAGGGTTTTTATGACTCCCTGAAGATCTACATAAAAAGCTTGCAAGAAAGGTTTGCCACTGTTGAGTGATTCCATAGTCTAGAAGACAAGAAAAAGTTAAGAGATATAAGCACAGTAGCATTTTTAGAGCATTGTACTTAACTATTCACTGTCTTATCAGCTCTTGAATCATGACAAAGATTTTTGTCCTAACCCAGCAGGTTCAGAACAACTATCTGATCCCCTTTGTTACTTCTTTTTGCAAATGTGAACAAAAGGAATTTTCCTAAAAAGAAAAAACCACACAAAAAAAACTTCTGGAGTATTCTGGAATGATTATGATTTCAAGAATGTGTGTGTGTGTGTGTGTGTCTGTTTGTCTGTCTTGTGGGTTTGTGTGTGTACCCACATGCATGTACATGTGCCTATGTGTATTTTGGACCTAACAGCCACTGTGTTTGGTCCAGATACATAAATGCTAAACAGCTTTAATCAAGAGCCAAGATAGAAATGCCTGTCAAACTAGGTTCTGTTATGTTAATGATAACAGCTGAGAAGGGGCTCCTTGTAACCCCGTATTAATGCTCTGAATCCATAAAGAGAAGAATGGACATATCCCTCTTTGTATAATTGATGTGAATATAAAAATTTCTCTATGTGGCTGCCAAGACTCCTGCTGAGATCTGAGATATCTATACTCTACAGCCAGTTTATTTATTACCATCAAATAAACAAACTCTCCTCTAGGGAAGCTCATAAATTAACGAGCTAATGTCCTTATTTTTAAGTTAGTATTCCTATTTTTAAAAGTATCTTATAGGCTATCCTCTTAGGGGTTCCTAAGATCATTTAGTGAAGAGAATCCAATAAACTATCCTAAGATGTTGAGTAGCTTAACTCATTCTCAATAGCTGTCTAATAGAAATCGTTCAGAATGGGCAAAGTACGCCCACGTGTAACACACCAGCCATCAAGTGAGTTTCTATAGAGAAGAATGGAGGCCTAATTCTGCACTGACTTATATCCCCAAGAGCAACTAATGGCATTGCCTGCAGTGCAATTCAGTAAAGAACTTGGCTCTAGAAATAAAAATCAAATGACAGGCAGAGTAAACTTGATTTGCTGTGCACTTCCTTCTCCCTGTGGCGATTTTACAGTATACACTGGCGGTAAGATGATTTAAGTGTTGACAAAGCTGGAATTAAGATGTTCACCAGCTTAGTTCAAAGCACTTGACATGCGGAAAACAACATTAACAATGCCACCGTTGAGATGGCTTCATCTAAACGTGAGGGAAATAGTGCATTACCCAGAATTCATGGTACAGTGCAGTGTCAGTAAGCATTTCACCTGCCATTGCATTCCTATCTGCACGGATCACTACACTCAGTCGTCCATTTTTTATTTTAGAAAAGTTACAACCATGCGTAACTGGCACAGATGTGTGTGCATGCCGTTCATTTGTCTGATGCCCCATTCAGAGCTCATTTGAGCCAACTGAAGTCTCTTGTTGACTTCTATTAGTTTTGGATCAGGTCTTAAGTAGACAGCCAGCCATCTTAGCCATCAAGCCCCTCTAGTTTTCAATTAGAATTCATATTAACACATTTATGAACTAATTTTTTTCTGTGAATGGAAAACTGACAGGTGATTTGACTGTTGATTTTCATATGCCACTTACAGCAAGAATTGCCCTGTCTCTTTCGACCAAGTCTGCTAGCTTATCCAAAAGATGGCCTCTTTCTGATGCATCCATTCTCCTCCAAACTGAACCTAGAGAAAAAGCAAGGCGAGCTGCCCTCACTGCTTTGTCCGTATCAACCTGCCAAGAAGGAAAAAAAAAACAACAAAGGCACTGAGGTAAGTAACATTACCAGGCTTGTGAAACTTGCTGTTGTACAACCTTAGTCACATGATGGGTTTTGAAACTGTGATTAATAAAAGAACTGTCCAACAGTTCTGTTCTGGACCTGTTCCTTTCATCTATGTATACATTTCTACCCATTCATGGGATGCATTACCTTGTCAGCTTCCTGGATCTCACAGATCTCCTCTCCTGTTGCTGGATTATATACTGGGAATATTCTCCCACTTTCAGAATTTTGCCACTCATTATTGATGAAAATCTAGAAAAGGAAGAAAAGCCATCAGTCCTCCAGCATGAACAAGCAGTAATGTACATAACAACAAACTCGTGGGAAAGGCTGCAGATTCTAATACAAAAGAGCTGAAACTTATTTATGCTCGTAAAAATTACAGTTTCAAGAGTTCAGGCCAAGGGTCAGCCCCTGATGTCATCCTGTATTCTGTGGCAGTGTCACTATAGAAGCAACATCAAACTCTGAATAACTTGGTTGACATTCAGATTTGGTTCCAACACTGTAACAAATAAACTAAAAAAAAAAAGAAATACCTTTCAGAGAAAAAGCCCTGAAACTGCTGGAGACAAGAAAAGGATTTGCAGTAATCATTCAATTCAGTAAGTAAACATTTGGTCACTGATACAACCCAGTCAAGGCTGAATAATCTCAAACATCACAGTTCTTCAATACACAGTCAGTAGATTATGGCTTCAGTGATGGCTTGCAGCACAGAATTAACTTACTTATCTGCTTGGAACAATGGAAATTGTTAAATTCTGTCAGTGTTGACATCATTTTAATTGTCATGGGCAAACCAAATTTAAATTTTAATGGTGCTGACAACAGCTTTCTTGAGAGAGGTAATGACAAATGAAAGTAGATTTTACTGGTAGCTGCATACATGCTAGTTATTTTCCACTTCATTACTTTCAAGAACAGGATGCAATTATTTATTAGCAAATATGAAATAAGTGACTCTAAGAAAATGACTGAGTGAAAGGTTTTCCAGCTATTCAGACTCTTCCTGTCCTTGAAATCTAAGAAATAAAGTGTTCCTAAAATCCAGGCACTATACAGGTTCCTTGGACTTCAGGTATCAATGTTCTTTCATTGTATTCCATGAAATACAACTTTAAATGTGTAAGGGGAGGTTCTGGCCTCCTTGAAATCAATGGGAATTTTACCACTGACTTCCATGGAGGCAGGAGTTCACCCCTAGATAGAAGGAATGTTCATCAGCCTTTTTGGCATGAGAGGTTAAGTTGTGTTTATAGAGACAGGGACCTTTCTCTGGGTAAAGCAAAGCAAAGCTCTACACCCCATACCCATCCTTCAACTGTGGGTTAATAGAAAGCCAAGGGACCCTCTGAAAGATTCAGGAGTCCCAGTTCCAATCAGATATACTCAGGTGGTAGAAACTGGCCTTTTTAGATCATGGCTACAGAATGAATAATGTATTTAATATGGGTCCAGTTTCCTCACAGAATCCCCACAGACATTGGGACAAAAATCTGTCCCGCTGATTAGGCAGACTAGACATCACAAACGAGTTGTCCAGAGCAGTACTTTGCCACCCCTTCAATCTTGCACTTTCTGCTGTCTTACTACCATGCAATAAAGAAGCTGTTACCTTGTACTCTCTGTACTGGTACACGGCTCAGGTCAGCCAGATGAGCTCAGGGACACGATGAAAAACAGTCCATATATAAGGACTTTGATTAAATATTGTCAGGTTGTTGGTTTCTTTTTTGTTTGTTTTCTCTATGGCAAAGTTTGATGTGGCAAAACCAGATAAAAAAATATTACACGTTTTTCATGTGGAAATGAATGTAATGTGTGTCTCTTTTAGGCAAAGAATAGTATGATATGATTATAGATCAGCTGCTGATTTTTTTAGGCTTAGTACAGTGGTGAGAGCTGCACCAACCTGCCAACTAAATACTTTAAAACTTACTCTCACTGAAGTGTTTACAACTTGCCTGGTGGCAAAAAAAAGCATCAACATTAAAATGCTGGGTGTTTAAGGAAAGAGGATCACCAAAGTTTTAATATATCTGTAAGGAAGGAAGGAAACAAGTAGAGAGCTAGTCATAAATTGATGAGAAGAAACCGAGCTGGGAAAAAACCACCAACAGTATTCTAGGAAAAAAAAGCAAGAGAAACTATGGCCAGAAACCTCAAGATGAACAGTTGCAACACCAAAGGGTACAAAGTATCCGTAAGAAAAAAGAACACGGTGAGGACGCTTGGCATGCCTGTGCATTTTAAAGAAAGTAAAGAAATTGCACACTCATTTGTGCACATGAAGGTGAAGATGAATCTGTTAAGAGTTTTCTGTTACCAGACATGAGGTGCTCAACCTGTTCTCTCTCCAAGCCAAATGGAAGCCATGTAGCTGTGTTCTTCTCAGCAGGGCTTATTAGCTCGGGCTCAGTACCACAGTACCTGCAGCAACACAGCTCTGGGCTCAGAGCTGACTCATGTCCAGCTGACTCAGGATGTGGGTAGAAGGAACCTGTGCCTACCTGAAAAAGACCCTGGTGATACAACAATGCACAGAAACCAACAATTTCATGTGCTTTTGCTGTTCTGGATCTCTTCCTGTTGTGTTTCTTCTGCTCTCCTGTGTCTTTCCCTCAGCCACTTTGCCATGTGCCCTTCCATCCAGTTCACATCGGTCACTTTCCCCTCCCTTTTGTTTTGGTTTTCAGCTGAACCCAGGCCCCACCACACCATGGCCCATCTGTCACTTTCTCTGCACACGGTATTTATCTTGAACCTCTTCATGTCCTTGGGCCATAAGCTCCTCAGACTGTGGGTGGTGTTTTCCTGCTCAGCAATTACACTGCTTTGCAAACTGAAGAACTGCTCCCTGTTAGGACATTTTGGAGCTAACCCAGCCAAAATAAGATAATGAAAGAATCACCAGTATGATCTCTAGTGCCTAACACCATAAGCTGAAATCCTCTGGTGTATCATTATCACTTTTTAGACTGTAAGTGAAACAAAGAAACACTGAGATCTGTGACCTCTGTGGGAGAGGGATTTCACTGTCATCCTTTCCATCCAGTTTGGTGGAGTTAACTCCATGCCCAGAGTGTGTGGGGGTGTGCTGAGGAGGGAGGGGAAGGCAGAAAAGCCTGCAGCTTCAGGAGCAGATGGCCAAAGGAGATGTAAGGATGTTTGTTTAAGGTTACAGTGTGTACATAAACACGTAGGTTACTTGAGTGATCTGTCTTGAAAGAATAAAACAGTTAGGGTGAGTACAGGAACCTGAGAAGTGCTGGCAACTGCAATTCAGTATTCTTCCCTTATAGAAGTGGTCTGTTCTTTTTTTAGAAAGATTAAAAAATGTTAACTACATTCTGCTGGGATGAACACCTGTCATCAGGTTTGCTAGTACACAGGACACATATTTGTTCTTAAAATCCATTTCCCCATAGGACCTTGGAATTGCAAGAGTGTTTAATTCAAGTTGACTGGAACTACAAGTTGTATTATTTTAGTGAATGCTCTATTTATCCCACAGACTTTAAAAAAGAACAGGAACAGCAAATATTTCAGATAGGACATGGGAAGGATCTATTTGGCATAAAGTTAGAGTTGAAGGCAAGAGGAATTGCTACTGTTAATGGTTAATGTTAGTTTCTTCCTGTTCCACTTTCTATAAACAAGGTATTGCCTATACAAGCTCATTACTGTAAACTGAGCACATTTAAATTGGCAGTAAAATCAGAGTATTTACTCTAGTGCACAAATAAAGTACCTAGTCCCACATTTTGGAACAGTTTCAAGTCTTGAAATCCAGCAGCTGGCGGCTTTACAAGCAAAACCTTACACTTAAATAATTCACTTTTGAAAGTTTTAGGTGTTCTGTGTCAGGCAGTACCATTCAGCAGATATTCCTACCACCAAGACGCAAATTCTGCTGCAATAAATTTGCATTCACAGGGTTTTTTATAACTCTTCCAGCACTACTGACTCCAATGGCTGTTGATTAAACGTATATATCCTGTACATTTAATCTGACTTTCATTATGGCCACTTCGTAAAAATGCCATGAAATGGACAAGCGATGACACATTGCAAGAAGAAGGAATCCCTGCAAAGCCTCAAATTGGGTTTTTTTTCTGCCTTATTTATAGTGCCCATGGTAAAGGCTAACTCTAAATCAGGGAGAATATTTGACAGCAAATGTTCCTATCTATGGATTATATATAACCCATCCTAAACACCAGATGAAAAAGGGGTAACCCTAGAAAAAAGAAGGCCTTGCTTCCATGTAAATCATGCTACAAATTGGACAACACCCAGTGAGTTCATTGTTCAAACTCAATTGTGAAGGCTATTCACATTTACTATTCCCCTGGAATCAATGTTAATTAAGGCTGACTGGGGCTATAAATCAGCCTTTGGTTTTTACAACTTAATTCAGCATTAAGCATATATATGTAAATAAAAGGTAACTGATTAACCACTTGAGTTTTCTAGGAGTTACTGAGGTAATTTGTTTTTGTTTGAGTCCTAGTGTTACCTTTTGTAATTTGCAGTAAGGGGAAGAAAAAGTGTATCGTATGTCATGTGTTTGCTATACAGTATTGTGAGTAGTTAAATAGTCTGGCCTGCTGGGTGCTATCAACAAAACGGTGCCAAAATGGAAAGGGAAGGGCACAGCTGAAAAATGTTGGACCCCATGAACATTTAGTTTGCCATCTACTCGCAGTAGAGCCAAGAACTGCAGTAATGCCAGAGCAGGAAGATGAAAGGCAAACCTCCCTATGTCACTTAGGTGTCCTTGTCAGTGCAGCAATTTGGCCAAGAACAAACACAACGGGCCAGACACACAGTGCCTCTTGTCAGGGAGGAATCTGGCTGCAGTTGGTGCACAATGGCCTAAGGAGGACACTAAATACTATTTGTTCACCAGCGATGCTGCCTCAGGCACACGCAGTGCTGAGGTGGCGGAACAGGATGAGGAAGTTTCAAACAGGCCTTACAGTGTAACAGGTGTGGTTGGAAGCTCCGGGTTGCCCCTGTGAGCGTGCCCCTTGGAGGGTCATCTTTCTCATGAGATCCATCATAAAGGTCTCTTGATAATTTCTGTTCCTTTACAAATGAAAGATGGAGAGGGCATGGCGTTTTCTTAAAAGAACAGACACATCCCTCCAGTACTGACAATAACCTCTTCCTCACACACACACACACGTTCTCATAGCCCTTTTGACAAACCTTTGCAAGATACTGGTCCCACCGCACATTTGCTAGGTTCATATTCTGCCCGTGGTTAATTACATACAGTCACTGTTGACAAAGTGCCATAGACTAATCAAGGAAGCAATCTCACCCACCCTACGGGGCACATGACTGTGCAGAACTTTTGAGATACCATATTGTACAAAAAAGTACACAAAGGAAAAGTAAAATTCAAAACTACCATGTAAAAATTTACGTTACTTTGAGCCTCTGCTGAGATGCAGTTGGAAGGAAATAATGAATTGCATTTTCCCATAAAAACCTGCATTTCAAAAGCTTTATGCACTGAGTTCAATAGCATTTTGGATGCTCATCAGTTTTGAAATCAAGGCAAGAGTAAATGTTTTTAGCACAAAGCAAAACAAATTAAGCTTTACAAATAAACAGCTACAATATATTAAGTAGCCATCTGTCCCAGTTGGTTTACTAATAATTAGTGACTTGCTGTTCTTTTCAAACCATGCAGGTAATTGAAATGATAAGTATTCAAGGAGAAAGGGATCTGTACAAATCCAGGCTGAACAATCTACTCTGCAATGCTGCAGTAGCAAAGTTTAGAGCAGGGCAAAAATGGATAGGATTTTGTGTTTTCATCACTATTTACCACTGAGGAAGTAAGTACAAAACAACTACGTTTGTGGAGGTGTGTATACATATAATTAAAATGCAGCACAGAATTAATACCTCCTTTGCAGCTCTTTGCTGAAGGAGATTTGGTTTCATGGCACTACAGATTCCCTCTCATGTTCACCCAGGGGCTAGCCCTGGATTTGGAGAATGGAACTGATTTTTAAATTCACTGGGGATGCCTCCATGCTCACTGCCTCTCTGTTTTTTTTTGCATTGTCTTCCCTTAAAACATCTAGAAAAAAGTAATTCGAGCTCCTTTAATTTATAAGAGTAATCAACACAGGTGGCAACAATGTAACTTTTCATTTCCTTTCTTGAAAATGTTCTCAAATGATGTGTGAGTGAAATGATGATCTACATTCTTAATTTGATATTGCTTAGTGATGATGTCATCAGACATTTTCTTCAGGCTCCCCAGCTGTATAAGTAAGAACATCAGCCAGTGGCCAGACAGTGGCCTAGCATTCAGCTCTTTGGAGGTAGAATTATTTTCCCATGGATTTAATAAACAATGTTTTTGTACTGTTGCAGCTCCAAAAATGTTTTTTGGTACAGGAAGAGGATTTTTTAACATCCAAATAATAATGGCTTCCCACAGGAGATATGGTTCTGGATGAATGGAGGAAGGAATGGGAATTTCCTAACTCAATTGATTTAGTAGCTGGTTATAGTTTCATTCCATCAAAGATCTTTTTTTCATATGTGACTTTCTCCTCAGAGAGCCTTTGACGTTAAATCTGCAAGGATGGGGGGGGGGGGGCATCAGATGCCAAAGTACTTTATAAAAGACTCACAGCTGTTCAGCCCTCAGTATCTTCTCATAGCTGGAGGCATTAAGAAATACACAATGGCACTTTTTTTTTGGTGGGGGGGGACATACAACAATTTTAGAGGCATGCAAAAAATCCAGCAGCAGCATTTCCCTTGGTAAATACTGCATAACATCACAGATACCCAGGCACCTGTGCCTCAGTCTGGTCAGGAAATTTCATATCCTTTCCCATCTCAGCAACTTCATTTCCTCTCCTTTGGAAACATTTCAAGAGTCCTAATGATTAGTACAACTGTAAGGGAATGAAGTAGAAGGGATTGGCAATCAGAGGTGCAGCTTGTTTATTTTCTCAAGCTTTGTTTTCCTTCACTTTTATGGCTGTCTTGATACAACAAATCTCTCACATTCTAGCCAGAGCGCATTGTGGGGCACTCCTGGGAGTGACTGGAAACCAACAGCTGACTATGGAATCAGTGAAAACCTGGTTTAGAAGTAGGCAGTAGGAAAGCAAAAGCCAGCCCTGGCAGACCGATGGCTGACTGCCCAGCGATTGATCAGCAGTGCCATTTTAGTGTATTTTTAAGAAGGGGACTGTTCAGGTGAACAGCAAGAGCCATTGCTCCTTGCTGGCAGTTAACAAATGATGAGATTTTGAGGTAGCCTCCCCACACATTGCCAGTGCAGAATCCTGCTTCTCAAGGACAATGAACCTTTCATTGGGCAGGGCCAATGACTGCATGGCTTTTGGAGGAGATCCCTACGTACATCAAGGCAGGCTGGCCAGATTCAGCACACAAACAAATGGCTACCATGTCACTCATTCTAGTTACCACAGAGCAGTAATAGTCCTACAGAAGTTACCCAGGTTTTGGTTCTTGTAATGAGGTGCCTTTCAACTGTGGAGGAACTGTATTTTATTTAAGAGTAGTAAAAGTTAACTGTATCTAAGTAACGCTGAATATTGCACTAAATTTAACTCTAGCAAGCAGGCTTCTGTGGACAGCCACTAGAGGTCCAATCCCACCCACAGTAAAATAAAAGGAAAAATCCAACTGGTTTCAGTGGGAGCCTCCAGAGGGATGTTTGTTTTTTACTGGGAAACAAAGCTGTTTCACTTGATACCTGTTCTAGAGCCTCCGAGGTCTGCCAGGACCAAACAAATCCAGAACATGTTGATTTTTTTTGTTGTTCTTTGGCTGCTGGGTTGACCTGGTACCTTCCCTCTCCTTACCTCCCCCTCACAAATACGGGTTTCCTTCATAAGCCCAAGCTTGAAATTTCACTTAAGGAATTCAGAGTTCAGACTTCAGAGTGTACTGATATGGTTGAAGAATTTTAAACCTTTACAAGCATACAACAGCAGGAGTATCAAAAAACTGGAATTGGCAAGAAGATGCACAAGAAGCAAATGAGGCTGCTCTGTTCCATGGTCAGCACAGCAGTACCCCAACAGCTAGCAGGACTGTGTTTCCACAAACTGAGTCCTATGCCACAGGCACACACCCGGATGAGAAGACTAGAGCGGGCAGCATCTCTGGATTCAACTTCCAAGAGGTGATGCCTGAGCCAAGCCCACTGAAATAAAAACCAGTCCTTGACATCAGTGGACTTGGGATCAGAATCCGAGTATTTAACATAGGAGAATACATCAAAGTCTCGGTGACATTTCAGCCAGACTTCAGTGTGGCAGACATCAGCTTGAGGAGGATTCATATGCTCTAGCACCCAATGGTGGTATCTAACACAGAAGCTCAGTTTCTTTCCAGTCCCCATGGGGTGGGAGGAGAGGGAGCAGCATTCCCTCAGGCATGCTCAGTCACCTGTCTCTCCAGTGGTGGTTGCACTGACCCACTCATCTGGACATCTTGTTTAGGTGCTTAAAGGTGGATACAGCAAGTTCCCTGCTGAGCCAGTACCACAGGCAGCACAGGTTTGGGGATGGGTACACCAGGAAATGGGTGCCACTGGAGCAGCAGCAAAGGGAATTGGAGAAAGGGCTTGAACCTCCTGTCAGTCCTCTGTGAAAGTGGAATGTAACATGATTTTTTTTTTTCTCAGCTATGTCCCAAATCCCTCACACCAAATGTTTGACCTGCCTGTCTTCCTGTCTTAATTAGTCTTCTGTCTTTCTGGGAGTTGGGTCTGTTCTTTTGCAAATGGCAGCACATCAGACGGGGAAACCTGTCATGTTTATTTTCTAAGCTGTAGGGGGCACCCATTTGAAAAAACTCCCAGCTTATCCAAACGTTTTTGTTTGTATGACTTTGAATTAGGAAGTTTGAGTAATTAGTTAAGAAGATTAAATAAGTCTTAACAACATGAGGTAGCATGCTTACTTTCCTCCCACCCCAAGTACTTCCTGCACAAAACCCAGGCTGCAAAACTAGGATGATGCCCTTTTCTATTTTAGTTTCTCACTGTGCCACATGCTGATACAGCATCCGTTATTTCAGTTCAGTCTCATTAAAGGGATTATTTTGCGCCTGGTTGTTAAAGAAAATTAATCTAAAGAGAAGACACTTCAGATTGTATTGCCTGTTGAACTATACCCACCACAAACATTTTACTCCTTTTGGCTGCCTTATTAAACCTGTGGGAAGAAACTTTACTAACAGCACATAAAGGCTTTCCTCAAAGTAATTTCTACCTTTTTTCAGTTAATGAAGACTTTATCTGCGGCTAGTAGCACAATACAGCAGCAATAACACTTTCCCCATAGCTCAGGTAATATTTCATGTATTCCTAAGAAACTAAGCTCCTAAGCTTTATTTATCCTTTCACTTGTGGGGCCGTCTTTAATTGCTGAAGAACATTTACTGTCTTGCTAAACTGCATCAGAAAACACTGCTTCTGAAGCCAGGATGATTAAAAAAATAAGTGTGCTCTACATTTCCACTAATAACAAAGAAAAGCCAACACTGAATGATCTGTGTAAGGATGGCAAGTGTTTTTTATGATTCTTGATGTCATTTACTGCAACTTTAAAAATGCAATAATGAAAGATTTCTAAAAACCTATTAAATCAGGAGTGGAAAGGAGGGAGTATTTGTTTACAGCATCAATTATTGGGCTGTCACTGGGCTTTAATGAAGTTGTGGCTATTAAGAACTTGATCCTGGAACCCCCCCCTTCCACAAGCACTCATTTGAAATGGTGGGAATGAGGATTGGTTGTACAAACAAGAATAGTATTAGTCTGTATAGTTTCCTTGTGTTCTGCATTGTTTGTGCATTGCAAGGCTTGTGTGCTCATTATGCATGGCATAAAGCAGCACGATCTACTTATTTGTACATAGGAAACGTTCTGCCATTTAAAAAATCTAGCAGATCATCACTTGTAGGTAACTACCATTTTAAATGTTCTCCACCTAAGAAGTTCTTACTTAGACATTAGCTATGCTGCATAAATAAATACTCCTACTAGGATTTCAGACACTATACCCAACACAGAAAAATACAATGGGCAAATTTAGTTTGACTTAAAAAGTCTGAGAAAATTACCTTATAACTACACATGAGAAATTGCTGGAATGTCAACTTAATTTGCAGTGGCCCCTTATGGCCTGATCACCCTCCCTGGCACGATAAATCACTGGCAAGATCCTTACCTTAACATGTTTGATCTCAGCTCAGCAAGACTTGGTTTTGATGTGAAGAACTCCAGATCTGTTAGGTCAGAGACAAATAGCAGAGCCACTGACCTGCAAAGTGCTAACGCTGTGTTAGACCCAAGTGAGCAGCCAGAAGCTCCTGAAAAGTTTGCCTTCACTTCTACTTTGCATCCTGAATATTTTTGAGTATTACTTGTAGCATGTTTTGCTAAATGATGCCAGTTACATTTCCTTTCATGTCATTCTACATGTAGAGAGTCCACAAGAGGTCAAACAAGCAAGCATGCAGTATAAGGAGCATTATCTTGGAGAAACTGTTAGAATTATAAGCACTTCAGGGCAACATGCAATAAAACTCAGTTTGTGACGGTTTCTTTATTTCATTTACATGAAGGGCTTGCAGTGGCCCTTTTCTACCTAGACCATGCTTACTAATATTGTAAGTAATGATACTCACCAGCCTACTCATTACAGTGACTGAAAGTGCCTGTATGTACATCTCTGTACACACACAAGTTCAAACTACTAAAAAAAAAAAATACCTAGCTTGTGACATTTGCATTCAATTCCTTGTGACAGTCACAAAGACCAGTTTTGTGGCCACTCAGTTTTGCAGCCTTGGCTTGAAACTATTCCTTATTGTCCCGGTTAAACAGTCACTTATCTCTACGATAGTAAGCAGGAGTGTTAGTCTACCAGAAAATTGGATGTTCTTAATGGGCTTTGGGGGAGAATAGCTTTGCATCATCAGCATTAAGTTAAATCACAGTAAGTACCCACTTACAACATAGGGATTACCACTTATGACATCTTTGGTGAAAGCCTTTAAAACAAATTGTTGTGTTTGTTAGAAGAAGCTGTGAGATAACAATTCCCAGAAGTCTGATTTATAAACCCTTTCTGCTCTTCAAGGGGAACCCAATACCTCTGCTCATTCAATGCTGCAACAAAATCTCTCAGGCTGAAAATGATTTTCATAAAAAGTCTTGGAAAATACTCATTTATTTAGTTTTGCATATTGTCAAAGGTTGACATATCCTTCTGGAGAGAAAAAACCTTTAGCTTGATTGCCTTTCCTCAGAGTTCAGTTCTGATTTCTCCTCCAGTTCTTTCTGTTCATAAGCTGTCCATTTTACATATGCAAAACTGGAACGGGCCATTCTAATTTTTATTATTCATAAGGCTGATTGGGGAGAACTGGGCTTAAGCTGTCAAAGTATCCTGCTGTGCTTGGACACCTGACAAATTTACACCCCAAAGTACACTGTGGTGCTAAGACTAAAACTGGATGTGAAGCATTCTTGCAAGAGCTGATTACAGTCCCAAGCAAATAAAACACTTCAAGGTGTAACAAAATAATGCCAATATTTATTAGAGTTTAAAAATTTTATATATGACTGGCAATCTATTCTGTATAGAGATGGAGGCCTGCATGAAAAATGAGCTCTTCTATTTACCTTTAAATAGAAGCAGACTAATAACTTTGTGTAAATTAAAAACATGACCCTTACCTTTTGCCAAACATGCAACATTAAAAAAGTGGACTAAGGCAAAACCAAAACCTAACTATACAGAGATCTTCTTAAATGAATAAAGTAGGTTATAAGTCTTGTCAATAAAAAGCCTTCCTTAAAAACAAATGTTTGTATATGCAGTCCTCAGATATTATTTTTTTTCCCATTTCCTTTAAAATTCATGTTTCTTTTCCCCTTTCTTACCAAATTCCCTTTTTCTCTGCTGGAACCCCTTGTAATGATACCAGAATGTGGGCAAACCTCATTAGTCTCCCTGCTGTTTACAAGACAGGATTTATGTTCAGTGTAGTGAACACAATGACACATGATCACTAAATGGCTAAAATCACCATCAAGACATTAATCTGAGAAACTTTTCACCCAGACACTGCAAATGCTATTGACATGTAAAGGTATGAAAAACAGTATTAATTACAATGAACACATGTCACCCAATGCCCAGCTTTCTGCAAGGACTAGACCAATAACTGGCCATTTGGGAAGGTTAATTTCATGCAACCTTTGGCAGTTATCTGGTACAAGGTATGTCGCCAATTCAATCCATTAAGTAATAACTAAATTCTCAAGGGACCTAGCTCAAGTCAAATGTTGTTATTGCAGGTTCACTGCTTTTAGTCTCCCTGAAGACCATTTAGGCAAACAGCTGGAAGAGCTGACCACAAAGGCTCCCAGTCACAGGGAACCACTCTAGGAAAGCAGGTAAAGGCTTCTAACCAGGAAATAAGTTATCAAGGATTTGTCCTGTTGTTCCCTCAAGGAGATAAATGAACTGAGGCAGAGAGCAAGAGCATGAACACATTTGTGTTTCAGCTAGAATCCAAACATTAAAAGCTAGTGTCTTGGCTGATGGGAGGAAGAGCTGTGCTGCACCAGTCACTGGACATGTTCTGCACTGGGCTCCTGCTTGTCATCTAAATAGCAGGGCCTTCCTTCTCTCCCTCCATGTTGGAGCACCTTACTGAAACAAAACCTTGGAAAAGTGAATAGAAACAATACAAGAGACGGCAACCTGGCCTTCCTGTACTGTCACTGCATTGCACCAATGTACGTATTCCTCCTCCCAAGAAAAAAGTAGAGGGGAGCAACACTGCAAGCTCCAGCTTCATTTGCACTCATTATGCAGATCATCCAACAAGGAGATCACTGCCTCCCAGACAACACCCAAGGGAATAACAACACAGACTGTTAAAGTGACACAGGAAGAGAGCAGAGAACACAAAGGAAGGGGGCTTTTCATCTACATTGTGTGCACATGTATAGGTGAGAGCACAGAAAAGTGTGCAATTAATACCACATAGAACTGCAGACACATCCACAGGTGAACGCTGGCTCTGAAATTAATCTGTATTTCCATTTCCCAGAATAGTACATACAGGAAAAAAAGGTTTTCTCTCCTAGTAATCTGGCTGGTTTAGCAAGAGATCCTGCCTCTGACACTGACCTACTGTCTGAGTTAGTCATGGTTACACTCCTACAAATTTAAACTCCCCCATCTGTGAAGGAGCCTTGTCACCAGTTTTACAGTGAGACTGAATCAATTAATGCTTTCTAAAAGCTTTGATGGAAGAAGCAGAATATTAACACTTGCAGGTGAGTAATGCTAGCTAAAAATGTCTTTAGTAGTATGTAACAAATGGATCTTAAAAGCACTACCAAAGGGCTGGGCCACAAAGTCTAGGCCATCATCGGCACACCTAATCCCTTTAATATTAGTCTCATACCACAATTTCAGATGGACAATTGAAAAAGGAGAGCCTGAGTCTCACCTCTCAGGAAAACAGCATCCCATAGACATCACCACAGACAGAAGAGGCAATTAAATAGCTGTGGTAAAGCAAGTGGGATAAGTGTCAAAAAGAGGAAGACTTTTTTGACATTACCCACTGATGGAAAAGAGGGTGAAGACTTAGCCAATGTCCTGAAACACACGTGTGCATGTTTCTCAAGGTCCGTGCTGCCACCATCCATCACAACTGAAGACATTGGAGAGAATAAAATAAAGCCCTTGATTTGGAAAGGCCAGTGGTAATTTCTTGGTAGTTTTCAACCACTCAAGAATAAACTTGAACCATTTCTGTTACAGCTGAAAAGTTACAGCTGAAAAAAGAAACCCACATAAGTAAATGTAAAATACATGTGTTACGGTGTACTGGTAAGTTTTGAAAATACCTAGTGGATTTAGGACAGTACTTTTATGGCTGGATGCAAAGAACATTTTAAATAAACTCCAAATATGTTTTAAACAACAAAATGAAGTGGTTCCTTAAAAAAACCCCATACTCTAGGTATCCAACTGACAGTTACATAAATGCCTTTTCAAATAAATTTGACAGTGTAAGGTATTTAAGCCAATTGAAATCTAATTTCTATTTTAAGGACTTTTTGCACCAGCAGAGTGGTAAATGAGAGTGAGGTGCAATGTCATTGGGAGGTGCCTTAGTGGTTGAGCTGAAAAGACTTAACAGGGTTTTCAAGTAACTAGATCACAATTTTCATCTAGGTCATCTTACAGTTAGGAAATAAAAGTGCAAGTGCCTATAAAGAAGCATAAGAAATCCAAGTGTGAAAATGGGTGATCTGGACTGTTTCAGGAGAGGGAAAAAACCTTGCATGTTTTGAGCATAAGGGGAACAGAATTATCAGAGGCATACCAAGATTTCTAGCTACATAGGGAGGACATGGTTGGGCTGCAGAGAGGGGAGAGTAGCTCTTGTGAACAAGGAATTGCATGGGTATTTCTTGGAAGAAAAACATGACATGTAACGTAGACCCATGGGTATAGAGGCAGTGTAGATCATGAAGGATAACAGCAGGAGCAAAGTACAGACTTCTGGATAACAGACACTGAAGTGGCACAGAAGTGGAAAAAGAGTATGAAGTCAGTAAGACTGGTGCAAAATTAACTGCATTAACACTGATGTTCAGTGAGAGCTGCACTGAGACAGCACACAGAGGACATGGTTTTCTGTATCCTAATCTAAACAACATTTGACATAGTCCTGTCAAGGACTAAAAATTGTGTCTGAACCCCTGAGAAATGGTTACCACATAAATAATTTCAGCTTCATTGCAGGAGAGAAACACATGAAGAAGCCCCACTCTCTGGGATACTAAACTTCAAGAAGCGGATTTTTTTTAAAGAGGAAGTAACTTAGAAACTCCCTGCTTGAAGCTAGGAAATTAAAATCCATAGAATCAGCATGGAGGCATAAGAATCTGAAAGAGTCAAAGAAGATTTGCATTCCCAAGGCTAAAAATGGGAAGCACAAGCAAGAAAATAAATTGGGAGGCTAAGCAGGAAGGTACAAGAAGAAATGTAGGGGGGCGGGGGGGGGGGTAAAGCTCACTTTAAAAGGCTACAAAACACAAATTGAAATTAAGAATAACTACTAAATATTCTGAAGAAAAATAATGACAAAGATAATACAAAAAAACCCCAAACATCAAGACAAGCCTAAGATTAATAAAAATAAGCAAATATAGGCTGTGGGAGAGTCAGTGGATTCCAAGAACAATCTGGCTATGAAAGGTAAAAGGGAGATTGAAGGTATTTCCGGAAGTGGCTACTTATTTGGACGGGGATCTTAATTTAGCTACACTAAATTACATTATATTTCTAGCCAAAATTTAATATGTGTTCTAGGGCAAAGGGAAGAAAAGCAGAGCCAGTATTTGAACATCTGAAGATGACAATTAAAAGACTTATTCTGGACACTCATCTTTAATAAAAATCTAGCACCAGCAATACACCAAAGATCATTTAAAGGCCATGTCCAAGACAAGGGTGTTTCAGTCCCAACTGTGCTGCAAAGAGTTGAACTAAATAAAGTTCCTGAATGAAATCCAAAATGCAAATGCATCTCAATTCTTCCAGTTTTCAAAAGTTGAGACACTAGGAATTGCACAAAAGCCACTAAGGATATACCAGGCTGGTGGTGGGAGTGATGATGATGGTGTATTAAATTGTGGTTTTCCCACAGAAGCATGTGAGAACACCACCACAGCATGGACCAGAAGACCTTCCAACTGCGGAGATCATATTTCAGGTGAAATGTAGACGTGAAGTTCTGACCAGCTCTAGTTACTTGAGGCCAAATTTAAGGCATGCTGACCTGTTCACAAGAGGGTAAGATAAGCTTTTATATGACAGTCAAATAATCCCTATATTTACCTGAAACAGTAAATAGCTCTGCATTGGAAATAGATCAGTTCCACTTTACCTGTTTAAATACATGTGTTTGGCATTTCCATAGGGAAAGACACTTTCTGAGAGTTTCTAAATCAAAACAAAGATTTTGTGTAATCATTGCAAGATGACCAGAGCATGGTAAGAGGACAGTGCCTCCCTGGCATCCTCTTCCCATCCCAGTTCAGTCAAGAGGCTCCAGCCTGTTCTGTGCAACACTTCCTACCTCTCTGTGACCCAAAGAATCCAAATGGGATTCTTGTTACTCACTCACTTTAAATTGGGGCATACTGGAAATCCACATGGAAATTAGCAAAGCATATCCTTTCTGTAACCACAACACCTGCAGTAGGCCTCTCCACAGCTGTCCTACCAACATCCCTTTAGATTCTGAGTCCAATTCAAAGTCTTCATTACCTATGAATCCCTGGCAGATTAAGGTCTATATACCTCAGTGGTCAGTGTGGCCCTTGTGTTTTAAACTCCAGCTGAGGTCAACTGAGATTGAGCTGACCTTAAACATTTTCATTTTGGTCACAGAATTTGATGTGGATGGTTCTCTGCTCTGAAATGTTTCCCAACAAAGCTGGAATGCATTATGTTTCAAGTCATAAGGTAAAAATCTAGTTCGCTAGGCTCTCCAGGAAAGGAGCTGACTTCAAGTGAACAAGAAGGAAGTCCTTTTTTTCTTTTGTCAGTTGGAGACTATTTCAGCAATGCTATCACAGCAACGCTTTGATGTGGCTTCACATATCATACTTTTAGTACTGAACTGCTCCTAAAGCTTAGTTACACCGCTTCACTTAAAATCCATGTGTTGCATTCACACCACGAAGGCAGAGTGCTATTAAAAGCAACAGAAAATGCTGGTCAGCAGAATTATGTTTTTGACAAATTCTGAAATATGGAACTTGTGCTTTGGAGAAAAACCAATGAGATGCAGTATGTAGTCTGAGCTGGAATTCCTCTGGTCATCTGAGTAAGCACAAAAGTAATGAATGATTGGGGCCCTTGGATAGCAATCATTTTTAGACTTCATCTTCCTCCACATAGTATTTAGTAGTAAGCCTTCACACAGCTATGTATGCACTTACTTGGGCTTGAGTAGGGATGCCAGCACTTGTTTGAGGATTCCTCACTAGGGGACTGCACAGAACTGCAACCTTCTGAAGATTTTTTTAAACCTTTACACATCTGTGCTTATATTATGTTTACATAGCTTCTGTGTAATGTTGCCTCTGTATAAATCCATTTTTTGTCTCTCATTTCTTTAAGTGGAGCTGAAGTTGATGTTTTGGTTACTTTTTTCAGAGAGGGAGTTCTACTCTTTAAGAAAACAAAGTGGTTTTTTAGAAGTGGAGAGCATTAAACAATTTGCAAAAAAATTAATAGCAAAATGTTACAGTTCAGCCTCAGGACAGATAGCTGCAAAACTGTAAAAGAAGAAATGTGACTTTATACAGGGTCTGACTAAGAATTTATTATATGGACCACTGAACTCATCTTTTGTCATTTATCTCTGTAAACCTGTGAGATTTCTTGGAAGATAGTTAGTCAAATGAGGAGCCAAGATGAATCAGTGGATATAATTTATTTAGACTTTAAAAAGGCTTTTGATGATAAAGTCCTTAGCAAGAGGCTATTAAGGAAAGTTAGTAACCATATGGTGAAAGATAAAGTCCTGCCATGGATTAAAAAGTGGTTAAGAGATAAGATAAAAAGACTGGAAATAAATGGATAATTCTCCCTGGAAAGAGGTTAATAGCAAGGTGCCCCTTCACTAGCAATCAATATCTTGGTTCACCTGCTTTTGCAGTCATTTATAGTAAGGTATGTAGTTTGCAGAGAAAAATACTCGGACTAAGCAGAGCACTGAAGAAAATATCACTGGGGCTGAAGTTAAAAGGCATTTCGGCAACTCCAGGGTAGATGAAATTTGCCAAAGGTAGTAACTGCAAAGCAAAGCCTGCTGGAAGGGGGGGTTCAAATTACTCTTAGATGCTGATATGTTCCCAATGACTTGCAACATCTATGGACAGCTTAGTGAAGGCAGCTGTTAATGTGCAGTGTAAAGAAAGAAAGATAAATGGATATGGTGGTTCCATTGTAAGGTCCTCCCAGGAACAAAGTGCTTGGTGGCAGCGAATAGCTTCAAACTGGCAGAGCCCATCAAGGTCTGCAGGCAACAATTTTGCATGGACAGGGAGACAGACAAGCTGAGCAGAGATCATCAAGAACTTTTGGACTGTTGGGATTTATCAGAAAATGTGGATACATCAAGACAGAAATTTAATATGCTGATGTACCATGACTGGTGAACTTCTGTGGGAAATTTTTTTGAAGGACAGAACGGAATGGAGAATTAAAGTGAGATTTTTTTGTCAGAATGAAAGTTTGTGTTCAGGACACATTATCCCAACTCAACAGTGCAACAGTTAAGAGTCAATGCCTAGACAGGCATATATCTGAGATCAAATCCTTGCTCTGTCCAACATCACGAGTATCCTTGAAGCAAAGATCTGAATTGTACTTTTCCTCCATGAGTGTCCTACCCACTGGGCCATCAAGTTGATATCTTTCAGACCTCATAAATACTTACAAGTGAATTATCCAACAGGAGAGAATGAGAGTCAAAGGTGGAAAGCATGCAGAATTGGAACCTATCCACCATCAGAAAGTAGGGACCCGTATTGAAGTTTCTGCTCCATTTGCTCAGAGCAGGGGTATGAATATGGCTGCTCTTCAACTCCTGCAAGTGCTCTGATTATTACTGACTTTCTGGTTTTGGTGTGCAAGTAAATATATGCATCTTTGGTACTGTAATACTTGAAAACAAACATTTTTGCAGAGATGAGAAAAACACTAACTGCACAGCTCTTGTCTTTTAGTGTATCATCTGAGTTTACAACAAAGAGAAGAACGTTTCTGCCTTGCCAGCCATACAGTATTGTACAGCATGATGCATTAAACCAGTGTGCATTTTCCCTAAAGATTCAGTCTTTCCCTAAAAATTCAGCACAGTAAGAGGCCACTGCTACAACAGGTACCTGCTCAGTAATACAGTAGTTATCTGCAGTAGTTATCTAGTTGCTGCCTGTTTCAGCCTGGTAGTTTCTGTATTTTTAATGCTCTTGAATTAACCTGGTTAGAGCAGCTGTATTGGAGCAAGCAAAGGCAGAGGACTGGCTGTGCATAAGACTGCAGTTGTTTCTTGATCCCTCATACAAAACCTGGGTAAACTGAGCTTGAGCAGAAGACCTTAAAGGTTTGGGAAGAAAGAAATAATCCTATATTTAGGCTGTTAACTGGAAAGAAGTGCATAAATAGTCTGCCATTTCTATATGGGTTGATGGATTGTACTACTAACCACAAAGTATGAACACACTAGAAGAGAACTCAAACTGTAGATTTAAACAGTAAATCTAAGTACAGTATATACCCTAAAACTTCATATATGATAATACAGAAGGACATCTCTTATGGCAGTGTCAGATGCTGCAATGTTCCATGAAGAGTAAAGGTAGTTGTTCTATCTGCCTATTCATTCAAACATCTCTGATTTTCTGTGCCCCACCTTTTGTAACTGGACAGCACACACTGAGCTCACCAAACCTGACTTCAAAAGGCACTGAAGTAGTGAGCTCATTCAAGGAAAGACAGGTGGAAAATAGCAGGTATTCATCACTTACCTGAGTTTTGCCAAAGCTTGTTTTCAGTTCAAAAAATGACAAGGATTCTGCATATACTCTAAGTAAAATAGATTTCCTGCCTCCTATCTTAATGTCAGTCTAGAATTTTATCTGGAAAACACATGCTGAAAATTTTGGTGAAAAGAATTTCTAATAGTGTTCTGCAGCATTTATTTCTGGGCAATGCCAAAAAAACACAATGGGAATGAAAATACAGAAACCTAGAAACAAAACACTTCAAACCCAATTGCTTATGAGAATTTGAAATACATTTGTTAGTTCTCATCTACCTAGAAGCAGTTTTACTGCACCTAATACAAACTGCTGTATACAGTTTTCTGTTGCAGTGCTGGGTAGTTTACCTGGTCTGTGTTTAGAAACTGACCTGATTTCAGCCTATGGTGTAAAAGTAGAGGCAAATCCTTTTACACAGGACAGAAAAGATGGTTGTCAGCCAATTCGCAGGCTATCACTACAGAAATGTTTCTGTACCTGTTCACTGCCACAGCGCTGTAACTTCACCCCTTTACAGCTCTCCTTTATAAAAAGCTCCCAAACCCACAATTCTTTTCCAACTTTTCCTTATGCTAAAGTTCTTCCAGTCTTTATCAGACTTAAATCAGCTGGAAAGCAAGAAACAAGACTTAAAACATTCTCAACGTGATGCAAACCAAGAATGTTCGCTCAGTTCCGTGCTGTAGTGACAGAGCTAGGACAGGACAGAACCCTAGGATCTGTGTCTTACACCAAGTCAACGTGACTTTCTAAAACCACTATGAAAATACTTTGCAAAGTAGATTTGATTGTGCCATAACAAAGGAGGGATTGCCACATCCTGCAGAAACACCTTTAGCCCCTCAAATGGAGAGAGCAGGAAGAAAATGCTGCAAAGGTCTCAATCCATTGGGCTGACTCCACATCTACTGTCAGACACTTGGGTGATGTTCAAATGTCAGGAGGGAGAAAGGAGTTTCGTAAGAGCATGAGAGAAGGAGGCACCAATATAATACTGAGCTGAGAACTGTCTCATCACCCTCAGAAGCTATCAGGATCTCAAAGCCATCAGCTCGGGGGTGTGCTTCCTTCACAAAACATGCTAATAACGTACTGGATGTCACGCTATGACTTACTTCACACATATTTCTGGAGCAGCCCATTCTGGGAGAGTTTCTGGCATAAAATTGACCTTTGTAGAAGTAAGACTTGTTGCCAGGGAGAGGGCTGAACCCCCTTCCTACGGCTGTGCTCCCCTACATGTAGAGCATAGCACTGCCAACATGCTCCTGGCAAGTCTGAGGAGGGCTTGCTGTGCCACAGGGCTGCAGAATAACTTAATTCCATGCAATACTGGAAGATCCCCTGTCCTGCAGATGCAAACCCTTCCCAAATGTTAAGTAGTGTAATATTAAAGAGTCATCACAATTAAAAGAGAGATAATCTTGCATGTAGTAGTTTTAGTACTTGCCAGCCACACAAAAACTTAACCCCATGTGCTTAAACACTCATCTTGATGTCTGGTACGCATCCTGTTCAGCAGTTCTTACTAAGCACATCTAAACCAATTTATTTTTCTCAGAGACTGTGCCAAGGTATTAAAAAGCTGGGGAGAATATTTCTAATGGCTGATTTTTAAAAGAAGCATAGGCTGACTCCCAATATTGAAGTCCCAGTAGATACTGCTGAACATCTTATGTAAAAACATGGCATCATGTAATTCTCATCACTAAATGTATTGTTTCTGACTGATGAAAACCCACAGTGCCTCTGCATGCTATGTCAGGTTTACAGATCGGAAGGACTTAACACACAGTTTTCTGCTTACTTCAGTAAACCCACCAGAAGAGTATTTCACAAGTTTCAGTCATTCTGCTAAATAATCAAATACATGAAAATTACATGTGTAGTATTTGTTTTATCTGCGTTCTTGGAAGGAGCTTTCATAGTAATTCCAAGGACAATGCAGTGTTTTAAAGATGAATGAATAATAAATTTACTTTTTTCCAGTACGTATGACAAATCTCATTTAAGGATTCCTGGAATTTTAATATGTTCTATCTTAACAAAGCTGTGTGATTCCCAATTTTAGAATTCCAGAAATAGAATTTAATTGGCAAAACATATTTTAAAAATACTCCACTTAGTTTAAACGTTCATAGGTACCTCTATTTTTTGTAAAGAATTAACTCCCAAATGGTTAAGATTTTCCATTTGGAGACAGCCGTAATAAAGAGTTCAAGAATTCTGTGTCCTGGTTGGGTATTTAAAATTCTCAGCTAACAAGCAGGAGAGAGGCTGCTAGGAATGCTTACAGATGTCTGATTTTACAAGGTTTAGGGTTGTTGGGGTTTCTTTTTCCCGAAGTGCTTTAGTCTAATGTTATTTATTGTTTATGGAAGTTGTTTGTCATTTAAGACATGAAGTGACCACTCCTCCAAAAGAAAGAATCAAGTTACGATCCAGTATTTCATTTTTGGTTGTTTTTCTTTGTAATAGGTGGGAAAGTGGATCCTGGATAAAAGTCCTGCCCAAGACAAGCTGAAGACTCCAATTATCTATAAATCACTTGTGTTTCCTGCAGAGAAAAAGCAGGGAAGAGCGAGACAGACAGAAAAACAGACAGAAATATTTGATACCTGTCCTAAACCAAATTTCTCTCAAAAGCAACCAGAAGTTACCCGGTATGTCAAAACCAAGCTTAGAAGAAACATGCTGCAGTTATTTTTGACTTAATATTGAAATAAAATAACCTTCTTGTACTTGTTCCATCAATATAAAATGTGTAATAACTTACGTATTTCTGAGACAATAGCACTATGTATTCTGAATTACTAAATTCATACTCTCCAGCTTAGGTTCCCGCAGACAGGAAGATACAATTGCTGATGACCATTATATTTTTCAAAGATTTTTTGAACCAGTCCTCTAGTTTTAGAACAGAGAAACCCAAGTACACTTATTGTGCAACTGTGATCCTACTCTCAAGTATTATCCACCAAACACTCCTGAAGCATATTTTACACTGAAACCAGCAACAAACAAAATTCATGCCAAATACTACTTGCACAGTATGATTGCTCCTAAAGTGTAACACCACACATCAAATAAATACATTCCTTATTTATTTAAATGATTTTCAAAGAAATCATATGTAAGAAACCATTTGCATATTTTAATTTTTATACTGCAGTTTGCATTAAAATGCAATGAAATCTAAAATACTTTTTAATTTCCCCTGAAACATTATTCTGGAACATGAAATTGCTGTAACAAATTAGAGGACAAATTAGTTTTGGCATCCGCTTAAAAAAAAGAAAATATGAAAAGCTTTTAAACTCATGATATGGAGGAAAAATTACACTACATCAGCCAAAATGAGTTTCCTATCAGCTTTAAAGCTCCTGAAGTTGTATTTGCAGTAGATAAAAATGTTATCACCTTTCCCCAGTGCTGATGTGCTTATTTTGCTATTAAGTTACTCAGTAATTAGAAACTAAGACACATTGTAATCTGTTTATACATTTGAAACTTCTCCAACAGAAATGAAAACATCCTTTAACTAAAGATGAAAAGATTCAAAATACATCAACAAATTAAAAAAATTCCAATTGCATTTACAAACAAATTACTGTTCCTAAAGCACACTTTAATTGACAAAAACAATTTAGTTCCATAACACACCTTAGAAAACCAGCAGATTTTTTTGCATTGACCCAGTAAGTTTGTTCTCAACCCTCTTTTTATGAAAATCAGTCTTAAAGGCTAGTGGAAAAAATATGCCCTCTTGCAATATTGCTCAAGAGTGTATTCAAGTATCACGGAAGTTAGTAGAGAAACCTGTTCCAGTGCTGTAACAACCTGGTGGTATTAAGAGTCCTCTAGGAACTGTAAAAGAGTCCCTTGGGCACACAAGGTAAATTCAAGGAAAAAAAAAAAAAGTATTTCCTGACTGAGATATACAGGTATGTATAGTAACTTCCTCTGCATTACTTCAAAAGCAACTGAAACATATTTGAGAACTACTGACTGCACTGAAAATAAATCCCAACAGGTCTGTAGAAAATGCTAAGTTTAAAGAGAAGTAACATCGCAAAGCCAGTCCCTGCAGATTTAATTTGCTTTTCTACTATCCTGTGTTTTTTCAGATGATTACATGGCTAAAAATCTGTTTCCTTTATTACAGATTCAAGGCAGTCTTTTAGTAGCTTTTTATCTCTACACTCAAGTTGAGTAGGGCAGAATGAAACTGATTTAAGCAAAATCCTTCCTTTGGAGAGAAAGCCATGAATTTCCCTGCCAGAACAAATTAACACAACTTACCTTGGTGTATTTGATTTCAAGGTTGAGAGTGGGAGAAGGCAGTAGATGCAGAGATGCCATCAGAGCTGCAGGATCTGCCTTCACCTCTCCTGGCATCTCAATTTTACTGGAAGTCATAGTCTTGGGGGGGGGGGGGGGGGGGTGTTTTATAGAGCCACCGAACCCCCCGCTCTGACCTGATGTTGTGTTACGTTTTGGGTTGGTTCCCCCCCCCCCCCTCCAAAGACCAGCGCTGAAGATGTTGCTCCCGTCCTCTGTATATAGGCAGGTGTCAAGCCGGGTCTGTTCTTATTGGACATGGGGGTAGAGGCAGGGGGGCAGGTCCATCCTACCTAGGGCGATAGCGGCACAGCCCCGCTCACTCGCGCGGCGCAGCCGCGGCGCCCCGCAGGCCCCCCCGTCCCGTCCAGTCCCGGGCGCCGGGGATTCCCCGGTCACCCGCGGCAGGACGGAGTTCCCGGGCGCGAGTCGCTGCCTCCCGCCCGGGGAGTGGGACTGGGAAACCCGGTCAGCGCCAGCGGGGAAGTGGGGGTCACTATAGCTGTCCTGTTCCCCCTCGTCTGCCCCGTGCCGGGCAGGGGCCGGCCGGGAGGCGCCGCGTAGGGGAGAGGCAGGCCCCGGCCGCCCCGCCTGGGGCATCCCGCAGGGAGCCCTGGCAGCCCGAGCCTTACAACGCCCGGGGATCGCCGGCGGTGGCGGGGGGCAGTGGCGGGGGGCAGTGGCGGGGGGCAGCGCCGGGGGGCAAGCCGGGCAGCACTCGGGAAGCCCTGGTGGGACGAGGGGAACCAGGAGAAGGCCACCCGCCAACGCCATTGCTTCACAGCGCGGCCGCGGGAGGCCGGCTCCCCCGCGGGCGCGGAACCGCCGGCGCGACGGCCCGGCCGGGCCGGCCAGAGTCGGGCCAGCGGCCCTTCAGGGGTCACAGTCTGAGGTGCGGTGAGCCCACGGGGCCGCCCTCAAGCGCTGCCGCTGATCCGGCAGAGCGAAGCCTCCGCCTCGGGGACAGCGTCTGTCCCCGCACCCTGGCCGCCGCTGTCCTGGCCTGGGGCTCCTCGCAGCACCTGGCGGCTGCGCAGCTGCCCCCACCACCGCTGCCCGCACGCCCTGTGGAACACGCGTCCCCACAGCTTCACCCGCCGCCCCCGCACCGCCTCGCCTTTCTTTTTGCGGCCACTGACATCAAAGCGGCAGCGCTGACAGAGATGGATGTGCGGAACACCCCGCACCGCCCCCACCTGCCGGCGCCATCCCCGGCCGCCTGCTGCCCCCTGCCGGCCGCGCCCTCGCCTCGCGCCCCTCACCTCACTGCAGGCTCCCACAGCGTCTCCCCCGCGACATGGCGTCCCCGCACATGGTTCCCAGCTGGGCAGCGGGGTTCCCTGCTCCGGTGGCAGCGCTCCTCACCTCGGTCCCCCTCTGGCGCCAAGGTCCCTGCTCTCCTCCAGACCGGCGATACTGGACGCGCGCTTTGTCCTTCCCTCAGGCTTGCGCTGCCGCAGGGCCGCGAGCGCCCTTCCGACTGGTCTGTGGGGGCTATCTCCACAAAGCGGGGTCCTTGCTTGTCCAGGGTTTCTCCTTCTCCCGTCATGGAAAAGCGCTGCACACCTTTCCTCGTTTCACCTTGCGAGGTCCCATGCTTCCTTCTCCCTTTGGCGACGGGCCGCGCAGATCCGCATTTCCTCTTTCCTGTACAGGAAAAGTCTCCCACTTTCCAGAGCTGGGGGCACTGCCCGTGCCGCCCCTCCCGCCGCTGGCGGTGCCTGGCCACGGGCACTGCAGCTGCTGCAGGCAAGGACAGCCTGTGTGGAAGCCCAGAGGCTTGGGACTCTGCACCGAGGGCACGCGGGTGCGCCTCTGCAAACTCCTCTCAGGAGAGAAAGCGCCCAGGCCTAGGAGAAGCAGCTGCTCGCTGCCAGGGCAAGTCCTGCAGCCCACCTGTGGCTTTCTCTCCTCTTGAAAGCCTAAAAGGGCAGAATACTTTGTTCAAGCAACAGCCAGCCACCTGTTCCTGGCTATTATTTTTTTCTGGGGGGGGGGGGCCCTCTCAGTTGGAGGCCACATCATGCAAGAGGATGGGTATGCCATACAGTGGGTTACTGGGAAGCTGGCAGCCAAAAAGAGCCAGATGCCACAACTCAGTGTCTCAAGCTCATCACGTATCCAGCAAGCAGCGCATGTGCGATGGACATCAGTCCTAGCTTGCTGGATGAAACAGCAGATGGCTTGAGCTTGCGCCCTGACAGGGCTGATGAACATCAGACATTTATGGCCAAAGCCCTACGCTCTCTCTGATCAAAACTTCTAGGTAGCAAACATGTGAAGCCCAGGCCATTCATGTTCTTTTAGACAAAATCAGCAAAGTTCTGCTTACTGATGCAAACACTCCCAACATTTTGAAATGTATCCAATGTCATGTTTTGAAGTTATCACATTGCAGATAGATAAAAAGAGAAAGGACACCAAAGCCTACGGTTGTCTAGTTGGCTAAAGAAAGCAGCAAGAAATACACCACTTGACCTAGTCAAGAACAAATAACGGGATCTGGCCATGTTTTGATTTTGTTACATTATCCATTTGTGATTCCACAGATATTCCTTGCTCCATGTTTTACAAGTCTAAGGACAATGGAAAAGATTGTCCTTAGTGCATGTACAGGAGCACAGGACAAAGGTTGCTTCTGCACAGACAGGCAGCACAAGATACAGAGTACCATTTAAGTCATTTCAGGGTTAACACAGATATTTCTTTACATTTCCAGCTCAATAATGAAGAAAGAGTGCAGATTTTGCTTTCTCTCATTTTTCATCTTTTTTTTTTTTCTTCCCCCCCAACACAGGAAACAGATCCATAATACTGTGCTGTAATGTGACATGGAGAGCTGTCAAACTGTGACACTTGGGATGAGTGAGACTTTTAAACGTCAGAAATTCAATTTTTAATGGCATACTGGCAACACAGACCTAACACTTCATCACAAGGATGACACCTTCTAAAAGCTGTTCTAAAATAAATCAGAGTGGGTATGTGCTCCTTCAAAAGGGAACTGCCTTTAAACAAGTTTGAGGAATGAGGAAGCTGTATAGCAGTTTCATTATTAAAATCAAGTCAATAAAGTTCAGGAGATTTTGGTGAGAAGGGATTCCAGTGCATGTGTAGATGCAGTTCCAACTTGCATAATCTGGAGCTGCTTAAGCAACTTCCATCAACTGCTTGTTGTACAAACCACATTCCTCTTATATCTAAAAGCAATTCAGATTGCAAAAGCTCTTGGATGGAGCCAATGACCTTTAGACTAACTGCTACTTATGTCTCGCTGGCTTTCCCCAGGTGTAGAAGGGCACTGCACTTACCACACTGCAGGCTCCTGGTCAACTGCCAGCTTCAAAGGGCTCCCCAGAAGAACATGACAGATGTGTACCACTGCGCTTCACAAGTAACCAACCACAGTTCCTCTTCTACCATCTGGGAAGACAATGATGCAGGCCTTAGCACCAACAGCACAAGTGGGTTCCCATCAAGTACAACAGTAGCTTTGCTGAACAGAATCAGGAGCAAGGTCTGTAATGCTATGTTGGACACACCGAGCAATCCAGCTCGGTGAGCTGCTCCAGCAATTCAGCACTACACTGGCTGCTTTATGGTACCAAACCGAGTCATGGCTTCAAATCGTGCAAGTGAATATTTAATGCAACTTCTTTGTGGAAGGGATTATTACCCCTATTGCCTTGAACATTAGGACAATAACTCAGCAATAACAATTAATATAGAAGTAAACTAATTAACTCCTGAAAGAAAAAAAGCAAGTCCAACAATTGCCAAGAAGAGAAAGAACAGAAACAATATCGATAATGGTTTAACATTGGACTCACAATTCAACCAGGACAATACTCCAGGTTCAGCCTGAGTTCTGCAGTCCCCAGACACCTACATATGACAGAGGAACCACTTATTCTTACTGCAGTCCTGTAGTTTCTTCTTTTTTCTTTTTTTGTGAATCAGCAATACTAAATCAACTGGCAATTAAGTCAGACTGGCTTATTTTCTCTCACATGAATGGGTTTTAATTAAACTCCTACTTAGACAACAAATCAGGAAACAAATATGTTCTGTTTCAGACTGTAATGACAAAGATATTACTGTGTTCACACTTTGTGAAGACCTGGTTGTCAAAAAAATAAAGAACAACCAAGTGACTCTGTTTCTTACTTCAATGTTAGAATTTAGACTAGTATATAGCCAAGATCAAAACAATTCCTGAAGATTTTTATTTTTTTATTTAGAACAATTTGAATGCATAATTTTAAGAAATACCTTTCTTCATTTACAAGTCTCAGTTTCTCCACCCACTCTCAGCAACTGGTATTATTTATAGACAGGACATAGACCTTACTTATATAAACACCATCTGATGGAAACAGGACCTTTGGCAGCTAGAGGGGGTGCAAAGGACAGACCAGTGATGTCAAAGACAATACAGATGCAATTAAGGCATTCCTGGGTTGCTCAGAGTACTGGTATTTTTCTGCTTTATACCACTGTGTCCCCATTGCCTAAAGGAAGTCCTCAAACTAGAGAACTGGATGAAACTATTTTTATCTCAAATACCTCTTTTGCCCAGAGTAGCTGTAACAAAGCATATACTGCTACACCACTGAAAGGGACAGTGGCTACAGCAACTCCAACAACACAGCTCTTCGTTCTCACTGCTTCTAAGTTGTGAATATTTCTTATGCTCCTCAGTGAGCTCCAGACTGAAGCGCTTTGTAACACGTGCGAAGGAACTGAATCCCACCATTCTGTTAGACACTTCCAGGGATTCATTTCAAGATAAAACTTCAAAACCTGCCCCAAAATTATTTCAACCTGACCTGTAAGTTCTTTTATATATATTTCCCTCAGCTGTCCTGCTATCATTTAGCAAGGATATCCCTGGCTTTTCATACAAATTCAGTACTGATTGAGAGAGCCTACTCCTCTGTGCCCTTTGTCTCCTGCCTCAGTAAATGTCCCTTCCTATTCCTTATGTGCTTTAGAAATAATTTGTGGAAAAAAAGTAAGGACAGAAAAGAAACTTCCACTAAGTTATTTTTCAGCTCACATTTTCACTTAGGAAATCTGAACTTCATTTTCTGATATATACAGTAAAAGCTTCAGCCTTAGGTGTCCTATTTTAATTGCCTGCTATTTTCATTACTGACCATGATGGCAGCAAATGCTCTTCAGGAGATACTTGTATTTTAATTTATCTGCGAACATAAATCACACATTATAGCACTTTTTTCCTCTAGGTTAATTGAATCAATTCTCTAAATGTCTCTAGGCCTGATCATTTGAAAGCAACTCACTGTTTGAAATCCCTTAAGAATTATGGCCCTTGAATTGTGTGCAGGATGGTATCAGTTATTGCTTCAGACAAAGATATTTTATACATATAAGGTAAAAATATTGTTATGCCTATAAGCAATATTATCTGTAATGCAACACCTACAATACTGTGATGATCCCATAAAATATTATTTTGTGAATTGTCTTAGTATTATAAATCTTATTAATAGTTGTTTAAGAAGGAGTCTGGATATATTTTAAGTTTTAAAGAAAAAAATCTACTTTCATTTTCTTTATTTCTACACTATGTTTAACATAAAAAATAAAATGCTGATATAAAGAACAACCATTTTTATTACTGAAAATCCAGGAATGGCTAACAAAGAAAAAAATACATTTAACATAATTTTTACTAAAAATGAGTCAAACAGTTTTGTTACATGTGATACTGGCCATTCTATACCCAGTAGAACTGTGAATTGCTGCTACGGTAAATTCAGCCCTAAATTGCAACTTGAGTTTAAGGATTTAAGCAAGCCACAAATAAAGCAGTGACAGTGGTAAAGCAGAATATTCTTGGAAAGACCACCAATGTTTGACTCACTTCATAACTGGGTCAGTTTCAAAAATTAGTATTCTAGTTCAGGTTGACAGTTGAAATGTAATATGTCCCTCACTGGACCATTGTGCAGAAGGTTGGTTTTGCCAGCTCTGGAGCCTGAGATGCCACTCCTTAGTTTGAAGACTGAGATTCTGTGATAGACCATCCAGCTCACGGCTGCTCCCTGGCTGGTCACCACCTTGTACACAGCACCACAGAGTCATGAGGAGGTTTAGCCCAGTCTGTGCAAACCAGCACCTGGCTGCCCTGCAGAGTCCGTGCCCAGGGCAGTGAGTGGCAGTGCCCCAGGACAGCACCACAAGGAATGCACACTGTCACCTGGGAGGTTACTGGCAATGTGCTCTGGCCTGCAGGGATCCTACTCTGAATATCAGTATTTTTTAAAAAATTCTATTTTGAATGTCTCTTCAATTTACCTGTTTGAATTTATTATTTGTAGAACACATCAAGCCTCAAATGGATTGACCTTCTGCTAATGTGTATCACCTAATGAATGGATGCAATTAACTAATTCATATTGGAATATTGCTCTTTCCAGATCACATTTATCACCACTAAACGTGTGATTTAGTTTGCAAGTTTAAATTTTTTATTATTACCCTTTAAACTAAAGAAATAAGTCTTATATTTAATTACCTTATGTATTCAATTAATAACTTCATTACCTTAATGAACATAGATACCACACAGAAGTAACAAAAGATTGCTGCCTGGGTCTGCTCCTAAGTACACCCCGTAGAGGGTTTGCTGTGAACCTCTGAACAATTATTTTCAATTAAATAACCTTGACTGGGGAGTTCCAAAGGAACTGGGCCTGTCAATCCAATGTTCTTATAAAGGTACCTGAGATACATTTATCATCTCTATTGTTTGTATTTAATATGTAAAAGGAATCCCATAAGCAAAGCTTATGTTTCTGGAGACAGAGGATTGAAACATTCAGACATGAATCACTCTGAATGAAAGGGAATTAAAAAACCAAAACCAGGCAGACTGGCACCTCACCTGCTAAAAGGCAAGGGATAAGTGTTTGGAGCACAGAGGCAAAACAAATGCACTAGTTGTGGGAGAGAGGGGACAAAGCACCAGGAACAGCAGCTCTTACAGAAAATTCTTCTCTGACAGAGATTCAAAATGTGGCTGGATGACATCTTTGGGGAGCCAGGTCAGTGGGAGACAGCTGAAGGTAGGTGGGTTGGTGAGTCGGAGGTTGGAAACACTGTCACTCTCCTGATGGCAATTAAGCTTTGGAACTATAAGTTGGCTGCCCCATTTAGCTACCTATTTGTTTGCCAAGCATACAACTTGGCCTTTGTCAGTGGAGCCAAATCTGTCATTATCTTTGGCTTTCATGTTAAATCTCTTTTATTAATTAGGCAGACTCAGATCTCCTGCTTTCACAGCCCTACAGGTAGCCTTTGTAAGTCTCAGGGTGTCTATTGCTATAGGAAATCTGTGCCCTGTAGAAAGATGAAAGGTTTTGACAACATATCTCATTTGGGTTAAGAAAACACAGGGCTTAGATCACTGCAAAGCCCATGAGATATATTTTGAGGTTTTCTTCATGATGTGTGGATATATTTACAAAGATATCTTTTGTTTTTAACAGCAAGGCTGAATTTAAAATTATCGCCATTTTGAGGGCTTGTTATAAAGAATTCAGAAAAAGAAAAAAGTTATTTTAAAAAGAACATGCTGTCATTAATCTTCCTTTACATTTACTTCTCATGTACATTGACTGTTCAAGAAAAGGGAACACACAGAAAAAAAAAAAAAAGGGGAAGGAACTTGGCTGCAACAAAGCATTTGTCTGTACTAAATTGAGTTATTCCTTAAAAGCAAAAATCCTCTTGTACTATCTTTTTCCAGACACGGTCAGAAAGTCAGACCTGCCCATACTGTAACCCACCAGAGAAGCTTATCCTAGGACAGTATCCAGCACGTTCAGAAGGAGGCACAGAGAACACTGGAGCACACAGCCATCTGCACAGCATTGCCCTAACACTTGCACGTTCTGCAAGCACTGCCAGTCCTGTCACAGAGCCCTTTGGTGAGGCATGGTATCTGTGCCCCACCATGCCAGTGCAGCTCCTGCAGAGATTAAACTGGCCTAGAAGCTCACAGGGCCTGTGGTACACACAGACATGTTTGTACAGCAAATTTTAACATTTACCATCAACAATTATATAACTATATATAATATAGTTACATGTAGTAACATCGCTTAGGCATCAAGGCCTGATGGTGTGTCCAGCCAGTCAGGAACAAAGAAGAGTCTTGGGTCCTGCTTTAAAGAAAGTCCAGTTTAATTCTCCCTGAAATCAACAACAGTGGATGGACTTCAACAAGCTTTGAATCGGGTATTAAAGATTACTGGCAAAAAGCTTGACACGCACATAGGTGGTGTGTCTTTGATCTCATATTCATGATCTGGACTGAAATGTTTTATCTGGACACCGAGCCCACAGAAACAGAGAAAAAAGAACAAAGAAATTCTCAAGGGGTCACCTCGTGTGCCCTGCCACTCCTTCAAGGTGGCCCCAGCTAGAACTGAGCCACACAGTGCAGATGTTTGCCCCGTGAGCATTTTTTTCACCAGGGACTACAGCAGAAACAGAACGATGATCAGAAAACACAAGAACTAAAGAAGCAGGGGTTTATGTTCTCAGAAAGCTTAGAATGCTGAAATACAATGTGTTCAGATCTTCCTCACCTGAATTTTTTTTAGTTCCCCAGCAGCAAGATCAATTAATAAATCAGAGAATGTCCTTTAAGGACATATCTGTATTAAAAAATAAATATAAATTAGGCAAAGCCATTTGACCAGGGACATGAATTATAGTAGATGTACACATTCAGATGTTGTCTAATTCAACTAGAATCAGCAGATTTAGCCTTAAAAATAATTTGGCCCAGATTATTACAATACAAAAAAATATATGGTGTATTTACAGCCTAGGTCTCTCCAGCTGTGTTGGTTTAGGTTTTATTACAACAGTAATAACAATTTATGTGATACTCTGAATAATGTGCTATTAAAAATTCAGTGCCGTATATACTGTTACCCATGGGATTTAAACTGTGGGAGCTGTGTATTATTCTCTACTTTGCTATTTCTATAGCAGTGAAGATTACTATAAAAATGGTTAGGTTATATACACTGTGTGAATTCCTGGCTCTGCTTGAATCCAGGTGAAGAGAAGAAATAGTTCAGTCCAGTCTGCCTCAGGGTAGAGGTCCCAAGGGTCTTAGTCTTGCAATCTAAGGTTACACTGATCACACATTCAAGCATGAACAATAATATCAATGTGCTTTTAGATGTCTTTGAAGAATGCCAATAGATTTGTGAGGCATAATCTTCCTTAACAGGATCCATTTGATGCTTCTAGAGAGTATC
Source organism: Hemiprocne comata (assembly GCA_020745705.1). NCBI lineage: Eukaryota > Metazoa > Chordata > Aves > Apodiformes > Apodidae > Hemiprocne > Hemiprocne comata. Next base: position 7,452,344 of record CM036596.1, on the reverse strand, counting down.
AGTTTTTTTCATGTGCCTATTGATTTTATTCTTTACAAGAGTTCATCTAATTTTTGTGACATAGAAGTCACACTGACAGTTTTTGTAGTTCTCATGATCATCCTTGAAGGACTCTCTTGAAAGACCAGTCAACCAGTGGTACAATTCCTATGTTCAGTTTTGCTGGCATTAGGATCAGGTTCAGCAAAAAACAACCCACTGGCACTAGCACTTCAGTAGCTGAACACGTGAATCCCTTGGTGGAAACGATGCACAAATTCAGCAATTAGTTACTCTTCAACTTACCAATTTCTCTTGATGTCTTCCCTACTGACAATTCATTTTAGGATAGTTCCTCACACTCAGTCCACCTAATGTTTGGTTCTTTAGCAAGGCAAGTAATTATTTTAGCTTTTTAGCTGTGGAGGTAGCCACCCTGAATGCCGCTTCTACACTCTCATCCTCTATAGTTTTACTTAATGTCTTGCAGGACTCCTCTGGTGATGGAATTTGAAAAACTTTATATTATTGCTTCCAAATTCTTGGCAAAATCTTAAAATATTTTTGGTCAACTCTGTTGTGTACTACATATGACAGATTCTATGTACTTTCTGTGCTCCTTGCTTATATACAACTTCCATTTTTGAAGGATGTCTGTATTTTCTTTCCTCAGACACCCCAGCTGCTGATAGTTATGGGTGGCACTGCCAGTATCCTTACCATTATGACTCTGGGATCCGGGCCCAGGTGAGGGAGATCAGTAGAAACCAATAACCAGTGCATTTTCTTTCTGTTATTGAACCAGGTGGTCCATTGCATGTGACTAAAAGGCAGTAACATGGACCATGGATCTCGTGGGTTAGTAAACAAGATCAAAGCTTTCATGGTTTTTATCTTTACATTTTACTTGTCTTTCTTGTAATGCTACATATGTATTTGTTAGATTTGGGAAATGTCTTTAGAACCTCTTTCTGAATAGAATAAAAAAATAATCTTAATTCAACTTTTCTCTGTTGACCCCTTTTCAATTTGAAAATTATTCCAGAGTGTAGCAGTGACTTTAAATTGCCAATTGTGAAAAGCTGGAATGATTTACCAAGGGAGCAATCATCCCCTGCTGTGCTCTGTTCTTCTATACTTTTAGAGCATCTGCTTGAATCTGGCTGTGGAGCTGAGGAGGACCTTTGGTCTAATTTAGCATCACAGCTCTTTTTAATGGAGTTAAATATGATTATAAAGTATTGAAGAAAATCTGAAGAAACCAGATGTAAAATATGCATATACAGTTCTCCACCCCATAAAGACAGAAAACTGTTATAAGGAAGGCAACATGGTCTGGAAAAATGAGTAGGGGTTTCTCTTTCTGACAGATTCTTGCCTTGCTGTTGAAAAATAGAATTAATGCCTTCACACCTGTTATGAGACTAAGAGGTATCTGCATACTGCCTCTTGTGAGGGAGACCTGCATCTGTGTATGAGAAAACTGCTGTGGACAATCAACTAAAAATTGCTTTAATACATTTATTTCTCATTTTCCTGGAAGAGAGGAAGTGGTTTATCACATTCCTGCTGTAATGAATGGCCTCCCAAACATCCTCCCTCAGTTCTGCTGTATACATAATTCTGAAAGACTTCTCTCACAGACATAATAAACATATACTTTAGCATGCTGTGATAATTAAGGTCCTGAACAATAACTTTGTTTTGCAGTGGTGTAGGGTAAAAGTTTTCAAACTGCCATACACAGGCCATTTTCAAGGCCTTCCCAGAGGCTGCTCCCAGCTGTCTGTGCAAGCACTGACCTGTGCTACAGGCGAGTCCCATTGTGAAGGACCCACATCACCCCCTGTGCCTGCTGCTGCACAGGTGCCCACCCTGCCAGAGGTGGTATGTGAATGCAGAGGTGGAGAAAGGTGAGTACAAGGACACAGAAAAGCGGTTACAGATTACAATTGGGTGGTGGGGGTGAGCTGAATGCTTAAAGGATGAGACTAGTGGTGGTGAGGTGACTACATCTGCAGGGGACATGCAGGTCCTGGCTTGAGGCAAGGAACAGCAACAATGGGATGACAGAAGTGGCCCATTTACCTAATCCTGTACAGCTTTGTGCTGTTCACAACAGACAACAGTACTGACAGACCTAAACATATTTATCACCAAGGTGAAAAAGGTTTTGTACAGATACAAACCAAGGCACCAAGCATCTACAACACATGCTAAAATAATCTACCAGAACCAGGCTAAGGTTTTGGTGTCAAGTCAACTGGCAGAAAATACTTGTAAATCAACCAGACAGCATTTCAGTCAAGTCAGTATCACAGCTGATAAAACCATTCAAGATGCTTAAGAGAGTAATACTTTTTGCTAGGTGGCCAAATTCTTTGAGATATTCAGCAACTTCATGTCTAAGACCATGAAAAAGAACAGTGTAATGCTTCATATTGTAGCACCTATGCACTTTTAAGCTAAATATACTGGAGACATACAGTGACTCAGTGTCTCACTTGCCTATACTGCATTATAGGGAGCCACTGGACCAAAACAGATTTCATTAAACGTTCCTAATTTACTCTGCCTCATTGCTATTTTCTGAACAGAGTGGGTCACTAGAGAACAAGGCATTTCATCCAAAAAGAGTATTGTGGGTATATATACAAATTCAACATGCTACACACCACAGCAAGATTTCTCATAACCCACTGAAATCTCTCAGAAGTGACAAGACAGGAGCTTTTGTTTACAGGGTAGAACATTCATTCTTTTTTACAACCTCCCCTTGAAAAGTTTTTGGAGAGCCAACAGTAGCATGGTTTAAATCCCAATCTAGGTCACAGAGAAATTTTCAAGCATATTTTGGTTCCTTACTTTGTGGTTTCTCTTTTTGCTTTTTCTTTTCGATCAGGGTGGCAGGAACGTTTTATTCATTTTTACTAGGAGGAAAAAAAAGCAACATAGCAGGAAAGGTAATGATTAATCCATTCTGCAAGAAAAAAAGAAAGAGTTCTGATTGTGAACATACTGGTATTATCTAACCAGTATAAATAGAAGTGTAGTCAGAGAAGGCACAGGATGGAAAACTCATGATGAATTGTTAGGGCATGTTGAGTTGGTTCTGTCATTGCCTGCAGTCAGATGATTTCACTGGCTGTACAAGATGAAATCTCATATTTCAATGTATAAGTAAAAGTGTCAAAGTTCAGCTGAAGCAGGGACGAATACAGAGCAAATTTTGTGTGTATTTGTAACTAGGGCACCAGAGCAATAGAGGAAGCCAAAATGAGCCGGAAAAGCAGAAGCACTTTAAAGGAGAAATTTGCCTTGAAGAACAGCTTGGCTAAAGAAGCCCTCTCAGAATTCCTGGGAACTTTTATATTAATAGTAAGTGTCAGCTGCTTTCCTTTCTTCCTACTAACATCATGTTGGACAGTGGTTGTAAGAGGATGTGTATGCTTTTTCTTGTACAGTACTAGTAGCTTGGTTACTGCCTGACAAATGTTGTACAGCCTTGAATTAATTGCTTCTGTTTATGGTAAGTTTGTAATTCTTTTCTTCACGTGATGTAATTACCACTGGCTATTAAAACCAGATAGCTTTATGTATTACAATTGTCTGATAAGCATTTTATTTCATATAGGAGCAGAATTTCAGTGAACTACCACATTCTGAAAAATCCAGATATGCATAATGAATGTTAATAATATTATCGCTTCTGTTTCTTAAAAACCTCAGCAGTTTATTCTACTTTCACAACTTCCATTTGCTTTAACAAACATACTGTATTGCACAGTAAGAAAATTTTAGCTGAGTTATTTCCTGTGCAATACAGAGATTTAGCTGTGTGATTTGTAGTTAATTTACTGGGAGTTGCATTGTCAAACCTTCAGAGATTTTGTAAGTTAATTATTTTTTGTTTTGTTTTTAACTGTACTACATTAATTATACAGTTGCTTGGTGCTGCAGTAGTGCTACACTTTAGGTAAATACCTAAAACCCCCGGTTTTGTTTTACTTATTTTCTTGCTCAATTTTTCTTCACATTTTGCACTGGGACACAGAGCTGTTCAGTGATTACCAGGGTAGAGAGCAGGCTGAGTAGCAGAGCTGGAAGTCAAGCAGCCAAGTATTTATGCCAAACTCTTTCTTCTTCCTTTTAGTCTGAAAAAGTCAGTCTTGCTTATTGCTAAATATTTCATCATAGTGAAAGGACGGAAAAAGAAGAAGCAGGCATAGTACTGACATATTTTATAACTGTATTACCTAAATTTCAAGTAAATGGTCTAAAAAATTCCAGTAGCTCATAAAATACATAGAAATAATGTTTTTTACTACACTTCAGCCAATTGAAGTGCACAGGCACTAAAGTAACATTATTCTCAAATTTAATACCATCCATAAGACATTATTACAGTAAGGAGCACATTTAGAAGGGAAGAGCACAAAGCACTTTACAAACATTAATGAATTAAGTGTCACAACACCCTGGTAAAGAGGGGAAATGTCATTATCTTCATTTTATATATTAGCAAACCTGATTATAGCAGACTGCACAGGAAGCTTCTGGCAGAACTCTGAATATAACCCAGATCACCTGACTTCCAGTACTCTGTCCTCGCCACAAGACCATCCTCCTCTTTCCATTAATGCAATTAAGCAAGTGAAAAAAACGTATAAAAGTGCAGATTAGACCACAAATGCTATTATTTTATGTCCTGCTGCAGAAGACTAGAAGGAAATGCAAACCCAGAGCCCATTTTCTAGAGTATTCAACATATGAATATAGTAGAAAATGAAGCTACAAAATTGTTGTTGAGAGTCTGACTGCATTTCTCAGTTCTATCTTAAACCCTTTCCAGTTTCTACCCTGGCTTAAAACAGAGAAGAGCCTCACACGGATTAAATTGCAGTGTTCTCTGTGTCTGGATGTCGTGATTTATGTTTAGACTGCAGAAGTTAGTGTAGGTACAAAGCATTTATTATGAAGAAATTGACTTCTCTGCTGTTATTGCTTTTACACTGACAGTAAGTAGTTTCACTTTAAGAACAGATAAATATTAAACCCTTAACTTCAATTAGAGCTAATGAAAGCAGCACACTGGTAAGTCAGAGGGCAGAAATCCTGGAAAAACACACACCATGCATGCAAAAGAAGCGATAGCTTTCTGCCACCATCCTATTACTGTGTCTTAATCCTGCTACAAAGTGAGAGGAGAGTTCTCAGCCTACAGCACAACTGAGGCAGATCTTTGCTGAAAGCCATTTCATGTCACTGTGATGGGTTTTACACCCTGTGGGGAGCACCTGCGCCAGGGAGCAAGGCAGAGACAAACGTTTCTGTTACCCTAATGCTCTCTCTGGAAATCATTGCTAAGCAACTGTACCTAAACCTACAAGCAGCCTAGCACCCCTGGGAAGTTAGCTGGGTGAAATTCTGTCCCCTCAAATCACCTGTTTCTAATTTTTCTGGAGAACATTATCACAGACCACATACTGTTATGAGCTTAAACTACCATCTTTGGTAGCTCCCAAGCGTTGCAACATTATTTTCCAAACTGAAAAACATGTAAATAATTTCAGGTCATCTGGAAAGTTAAATTACTCATCAGGCAAAAACCAAGCCTTCACCTGGGGGCAAAGAGGGCTCTGCCTGCAACGCTGAACAGATTTGAGACAATAGGTATTGAGAAAGTCACTGGGTATACAGTTTGGATAACATCTCTTGGTCATCCCTATGAAATAATGCTGTGGTTCACCTTGCAGCATGGTCTCAGAGCACGTAAACTGATTCTTTTTCAGATTAAACTAAAGTGGAAGGTGAGCTCCAGAATCACAGCAAATGTGCTGACCATTCATGGATGCTCAATCCACTGGATCAGACTGGATACGCCTACATAATCCCTCCTGAAATGTCCATAGTCAGGTTCTCTGAACCAGCTTCTTGCACTGCACACCTTGATAATACAGATATAGCCTGTGCAAGCTTCCCTTTCTGCTTATCAAAGCACCTGATTTCAACCTCTGAGGGTTCAGTGAGAAACACTGAAGTCTGGGAACCTGGATATGCCCTGCTGGATTGGTGGATATGATGGCATACAGAGCAGCTGCTATCTGCACCTGCCTGGGTAATCCTGCTGGTGTTTAGGCTATTTTACTCTTAGGCCTATTCTGCTAGGGGAACAAGTATTTATTTCAGTATCCAGCCTTGAATTATTCCCCAAGACATAGCACAGCTTCTGTAATTACACTCTGGAACAAGAACTGGGGCAGAAAAAACAAAATGTACAGTGCATAACCAAGTGCAAATTGCATGTAAGTGTTAGGTTACTGTTTTGAACTATATCACGTACAGTTTATAAGGTTCCATCAAGCTGACAAAATGTTGCTCTTCACCTCTTATGTGATTTCTATAAGACAAAGGGAGGGAATGCAGTTTTAACATAACCAAGTTACATTTGCAGTACAGGCAATAAGGAGCACACATTATGTTGGGTATTTTTGTTTACAGATTATTTGTAAACTCCTGCCCATTTCCTGTCCTTAACTCGGTGCTGTCATGCAGTAAACCCCCAAGCTGCAAAGTTTGTGCCATTTGTAATTTAGAATAAATCCACAAAAAACCCATAATCTACCCACACAGTTTTCAAGGAACATTGGAAAAGGATAGAATTCATTTCCAGGAAATGGATACTGGGTAATGCAGGCTTTACATAGTGTGTATGGAACCCACTTGTGGGACTGTCCCCTCAAATCCAAACCTATACAAGAGGTCTCTGAGGTGGGAGAATACCTGCTGGTTTGTAGCAGGACACCAAGAGGCTAACATACACGTGTTTCCCAGGTTCTGATCCAGCCTCAGCCTTCTGTAGCTGGGGCTGCCCCTGAGGCCTCCCTTGAGAAAGATTTCTCTGGAAAGCTTTTTGTTCTCCAGCATGGCCCCTGGTTCAGTACATTTCCTCTTGGGGCTCCTGTGAGATCTCTGGGGGACAACATCTGGGTGCCAGCCCAAAAGAGTCAAGAAGCCATACTGCACCAGGTAGATGGTTTATGTGACTTTTCAGTGAGTCTGCCTGGAACTTACCTATCCAGCTGCCTCACTGCTTTTAATCATGCTTCTCTCCATATTTCCCCTTTAAAACTTGGCTGCATTGCTCTCAAACAAAATGGGATTTACTCTGGCTTATACCATTAAGTATATCTGAATTGGAACCATTCCAAAAAGAAGAGCCGAATGAGCCATGTGTTTTCCTTTACTGGCTACTGCTCATCTAACAGAGTCTGTATTTCAATTCCACCCTCAAGACCATCTTACTAAGCACAGTTTCCCAGAAAGAAGCTGCACAGGATCTAGCATCTCCTGAGTCCAGAGCAGTGTATGCTTCCCTTGCTGAAATGAACACAAGCTTCCATTTAGCATTTAAAGATAAAGGGGGTAGTATATCTATTCCTACCCCAAAGCTTAGTCTCCAGCTGGAGGTAGGGAGATTCTTGCAAAGCTCCCACCAAAGCCAGTGGAGGATCCAGTGCATGAGCATGAACTGAATGCATGACACCCCATGCTGCAAACAGTCTAACCAATGAGATAGAAGGATGTTTATCATTTGTTCACCAAAATATTTTTGTCTTGTTTTCATATTATGATGACTTCACTATGTAAGTTATCACTCCTGCTTTGTTACGGAGTTTAGTCTTGTCTGAAAAATCTTTAAGTATGACATTTGCTCAGTTCAGAAGAATTTAAATAAGATGTCCATATATTTTTTTTGTGGCCCTACATTCCAGCACATGATAATTACAATACTGCACGGTAATATACAACCCTTATTCCAAACATGCATTAGAATCCTCATTACCTGATGTTATTATGTGAAAGCAAATGTAGTTTTAATAATTTACCCCTTAAATGTTTATAATTTAAAATTTCTAAGTAGTAATTTTGTATTAAAGAAAGAAAATCTGTGGGCTAAAATTTTGTGAAAGGGAGACTGTTTCTTTGTATAGGATGAAATTGCTTACAGCAAGTTTTCTTTAAAGCACAAAATTAAATAGCAGTAGCCTCCAACAGCTACCCGGTTTGCCATTGGCAATGAATTTCCTGGAGTACAGAATCTTGTATAATTTGCTCTTAGATAGCAAACCTAAGTTTGTCAAAGCTAGATTTAAAAAAAGGTTATTATAACATATTAATTGGTATTTTGATATGTCACTTAATAGCTTTTGAAATACTATATAATGCTACAAATACCATGGGGCCTTAGCAATGTTTGAACTCTGAAGAAGTGGCTCTTACAACACAGAGCTCCATACGTTAGGGTCTCTAGCAGCAATGCCATAGTACAACCAATAAATAATAGAAGTCACTCATTAATCTAGTGTCATAGAATTTAATCCTGCACTTGGTCTGGACTAAAACAGGAATAAGATGCTTCTTTCTCCTGTCATCACCAACTCAGAGCCCTTTCTGTCTCTGCAAATGTACCAGCTGCATATATATTGACAGCATGACATTTTGCTAATGATTCTGCTGAAGATGTACAAACTCTTCCTCACTACTGCAATACACCAGCATTGCCACCAGAAGTCAAAGTGGTAATAAAGACCCTTAGTTGTGCTGAAGTTCAAGAAGGTGTTCTTGCACACTGGTATTATTTCTATATTTTTCTATTATCAAAATCAATTAATATTCTTTTTTTCTAGACAAGACTTGTGTTTCCCTGAACTCATTATTCAATTCAGATGAATAGTTAGCAGTGTGAAAGAACTGAAAGTAAGGTTACCTAATTGTTCTTTTACCCCAAAATGCTTATTACAGCAAATAATTTGGAAAAGTCACAGGAAGTCTTTTGCTTTCAATGCAAACTTCAGTTTCCCAGTATATGACATTTTAAACTTTCAGGTGACTCAGATGTTCTGCGTTGCATGAAAGTTTTAAAAGATAATTATCTTCATCTCTGCAACATCAACCCCAACATATAATTCAAGTTCTCCTTGTTTAACCAAGAAGTTCCAGTAAGTCAAACTTCATTTTCCAAGACTTTTTTCTGTAGATGCATTTTTTTCTAGGAAGTTTGCATCTGTAGGACTGAAGTGCAGGCACTCTCCCTGAGCCTCACAGAAGACTCACATCCTTCCAACATTCAATTGTGGGTGCAAAAAGTAAATTCATGTTTTACACACACAAATTTACAGGCCGTTTTCTCAAAAGTATTGCCAAATAAACAAAAGGTAATAAATGTAATAACTTTTAAAAACTGTCATAAACAGTTGGCAAACAGAATAAAATATGATAAATGTCATTTATACCATACAGTGCATTTATATCTTCAATAAACCGTTCTGACTAAAAGTGAATTCTAGTGAGCTCTCCAATTCATGGTCTGGTTTAAAGGGCAAACTTGGCTCAGTACCTCTAACCCATTCCTCAAAGGCTTCTTTACTATTAAAAGCATTCAGCTTTTTTTTCCAACTGAAAACAGCTTAGTAACAGAACATACTGAAGCTTTAATTCCTCATAACCATGCACCTCCAACCACAAAGGCACAGCAAAGATCAAGCCACCCTGTTCTGCACCCAAAGGAAAGACTAAAAGAAAAGATACACATTCCCTTATACTCCTAAGAGAGGACAGAAAATCTCCTTGCTCACAAACTGCAATGCCTGCCCCTGCACTCTCTCTGAATGGTACAACTCCTCAAGCACCGTTACAGACAATAAACACATTTTAAGAGTTTAGAAAGATTTTAGGCTTTTCAGTTGGTGTAGGAATCAAAGCAGAGATGCACATCTACATCTCAGCTTAAGAATAAATGAGTGACCTGGGAGGAAAAAGTAGCACCTGAATAGGCTCTTTTTCTCCTCAAGGAGCTCCCAGGTAAGATTTTTTTTCCCTTGCGGAGTCTTTTCTTCCTAGCCCCTTTGCAAGAGGACGTTTCCCTCCTGAAAGTTTGTAGCCAAATATGAAATGTTTCCTTTCTTTCCCGAATACTCAGTATGAAAAATAAGCTTCATTGAAGAAAGTGACTCAATCCAGTTGCGCTATATAATTGAGGAAAGAAAAGCATTTTAGCATTTCAGGATGAAGACTGCAATATTAATCATAATAAAATACAAGAGAATGCAGACCTTTGCATTCTCTCTAGGTGATTTCAAGCTTTAAAATTTAAAAACATCAGTTTTTATAACACAGCATAGTCTGTTCCTCAACATTTTCACTGTATTTTTCCCACAGAGCAATTTGAACCAGACCTTTCCATGTTTTTAAGAGCTTTATATACACAATTCATCCAAAGCCTTATTAAATTTACATTCATGTCTCCAAGTAGTAATGCTTTCTGTCATTAAAAAATTGTTTCAAAATGGCAATAATTTTAAGGCTTTAGTCTGTACTATTTAATTAACTAAATGATCAAGTTTTTTTCAAACTCTAATTTTATTAGATAGCAAGTTTGAAAAAAATAAAGGGAAATCCATTTGAACCCAAGAGGATATTGGTTATGTCCCAGGAGATCATCAGGATATAGACTAATAAAAAAATCGCCAAGTCTGATTAAATTGTAATGTACAGAAATCTCCCCCACCCCAACAAAATATTTAATTACTGATAAAATAAGAGCCATGTGTTTTTAAAAGTATTTAAAAATTACTTGGCTGGTAAGCTGTATCTTTATCTCACTTTAAAAATTTTAAGTACTGAGTTAAAAGGTAGCAAATATTAAACATGAAATTAGATGAAGATTGCTTTTTCCTGGAAGAACACTAGTTTCCTGCAACTTGAATTCTTGCAGAACTAATGTCATGAATTCTAGTATATCTACTGTGTCTCTATTTTTGTTGCTGTCCCTATTGAAAGAATGCTTAGGAGCCCAGCTTGAATTGTAGCCCTACACATCAGACAAACACAGCAAAAAAACTGGCTCTGTATGGAAAGAGCTTCTAATCCATTATAAAACATCTTATTATGAAATGCAACAGATCATTTACAAAGCAAATCTGCCTAAGAATTGAAGAGATTGGAAATGAAAGCAAGTTCTTAAATACACTCCAAATTAAAGACTTGTAGAAGGACACCATCAGTTTAGTAATCAGCCTCATATCTGAAAAGTTTATTAATAGTATAATAAGCAACGTCCAAACTATCTGTACATGGAAATAACAATGGGGGGCTGGAGGAACCATATGAGACTACAGGAAAACACAACCAACTTTCTAATGTTTTCATGGGCAGTTTTAGTCAATGAGATACCTACCTGTAGTGAAGGGCAAATGCAACCACTTCTCCCAGTCCCCAAAGGACTCTCTAACTCTTCCAGCCTGTACGCCTGATGTTAAGGGCCTAAATATGTGGTGCAAAGTCTGGCTGCTTGAGGAAGTCATGGAGGCCTCCCTTAGAAGTGAAATAGCAAAGCTTGCTTTCGTGTTCTTGAGTGTCCCAGCAATATGGTTCTGCTTCTGCAGACTTGAAACGGGCAACTCTAGCATAGCAGAAGGACACTCAGGGCAAGCACAGCTGGAGCCTAAGGCACTGCCCTGCCCCTGGGAGCCTGTCCCCTTCACAGCACTGCAGGAACACACGCTCCGGCGGCAGAGTCCAGAGCAGTCCTGCTGGGCCAGCTAGGCTGGACACGGGCTGGCAGGAAATGCCTGTCTGGGGAACAGTAGGAGAACATAGGTGGGAGTGTGGCGTGGGAAAGGGGCAGAGGTGCTGCCTTCCCTGAACAAAGGCATCCTTACAGAAAATTGTGATTTGGTGGAGGGATCCTTGGAGCTTCTTCATAATTAGCTGTGCTCACATACAGTTCTGTCCCAAAAACTACAACAGAAATTCTGAACTATTTTTCTAGTGTTTCCTGATTAGAAGTGTACAACTTATAATTAACATATGATTTTTGGTAACTGCTGACTCTGTATTCCTCGTAGCATGCTGAATTCTCATATTCATGTAGAGGTTCATCACTTGTATGGCCATTGAGGCCACACTGCCTGGGGGGACATCCATGGTACCCACTGTAGGTATGTAACTCTCCACAGCCTGGCACCTGGTGATGTACAAGACACACACCATTGTCTCCATACTGCTAGAAAGCAGGAGACTTGGCTGCTGCTTTCATGTTACAATAAGAGTGTATGGCCTTGAATGCACACTGCCACTAGATCTGCTCAATAGGAAAGGGCCTTTTTGTGTAAACATTGTGCTTTAAGATGTCCAAAGCTTTACAGCCCACTTAGAAAAATAGATATCCTATAATTCTGCATTCAGATCTTCCTGTTTACGCTGAAAAGTGCTAGTACAAGCATTTGCAAAAATCCTGAAAATAGTGCAGATGGAGGCAAAATTATCTTTAGTGTCTCTGATGAGTGGGGTGAAGTTCTGCAGGTTTCCAAGGAGTAGAAGAACATGATACTCACTAGAAGCCAGTCATTTTCCTTTCCTTTGTTATGCAAGACAAAAAGAAGGATCTAATATCTATGAAGCAAGTTTTTTTGGCAGAGTATGTGCAGACAGCAATTTCACACCCAAACATGTTATTTATGACAGTGATCTAATTACTTTGTAAGCCAAAAGTACTGAAGCTACTCCAGTAAACTCAAGCAGATCAGGCTATAGACAATTGCTAAGATGAAAACCTGGAAACATAAGATAAGACAAGATAAGATAAAGAGATCTGGCTATATTCTACTTCAAATTAAACTCCCATTGACTCCATGGGCTTCAGTCAATGAGTTTATGTGGGTGAAGCTGATGGCTGAGCTTGGCCTAGAAACTTAGAATATTTAGTTACAACTTAATGATCTAGTTGGTCTTGACTCAGCCAAGTAAGATTTACAGGGTATTAAATTGCTGCTTATTTAATTCCATTATTAGGTGATAGTCTCCAGTTCTGTCAACCTACCTATGTTTTCTCTCTCCTTTTTAAAATGACAGCAGATGGAGAAAATACTACTGTGACGTGGTTTGGATTTGCAGGTTCCATTTCCAGTTTCCCCATCCCAGAATGGGCACAGAGACTGTGCCTGCAGTAGTGTTCATTCACTGTACAAGAGCAATGTCCACCAAGCAAGAAGCCAGAGCAGCTGTGTTGAAGCTGGCTTGGATGACTTCTCGACTGTAAATGCAGTTTTCTGAGACTAGTTTGCCCAAAAACGGAGCATCTGGAGTTGTATAGTTCCCTGTGACATGCACCAAGCTACTGAACTTGCTCCATGCCTGAGCTGTATCTTTAATTAAATCTTGCTTGGTGCAACTTCTAGAATACTCCCTTTGAGAAACTGGGGAGAATGAAGGCTAGAGCATGCTAATTGCACCTCCTCTAGACTCGTCCCCTGATCTTAAACTTCATAAACTTCAGCATACCCACTCTTTCCAGGTTAAACATATAAATACATGATTAGTAGAATTGTCTTGTGAAGTCTTTAAAAAACATGTAATTTCAGCTGTGGACAACTAAAATGTATTTTGCTTTGGTTTTGTATCTGTATGTGCATTTGAGCTTACCGTGTGAATTGCTAGATCTGTGCTACTAATAGCAATGAGAGAATGCCTAATGTAAGCATATGTCATCCATTGCACAGCAGTTGATTACAGCTTGGAATATGTCTTGTAACTTTCAATTACACAGGCCAAATAACTACTGCTATCTAACACCACCCTACCTTTATTTAACCTGACAGCTGTAACACTTTGGCACCAGTGTTTTGTTTGCTTGCATGATTATAACCTCAAGGCAAGAATTGCACCTGGGTATATGACACAGTCTCAGGGCACTTTTATAGCAGAAACTCTGTCTGCTTTGCAAAGCTGGCTAAGAGCATAATTTTACTGAGAGCTTTTCTGCCACATTTTGGTATTAGTTAAAACCCTTGGGGAAATAATGGAAACAAGAGTATGACTTTCACTGTTCCAATAGCATCTATTCTATCAGGACGTGCTTGTTAAACCTCAATCACCAAATCTTTTTGGTACAGTTTGGTACAGCAGAAACAGACCAGCTAGTCTATCTTAAACCTTTTATACCTTTTAAAAATCTTTCCTACCAACTGTAAGAGGACCTAAACATATGCTTGAAGCTAAGAAATTGTGCTCCACAGCCAGAGCTCTTCTCCTTTACCTAGAACACACCCAGCTCTCAGTTTTTGCAGAAAGCTTAGCTGAGCATGGCAAAGGGAGAATTAACACTTCAGAGTGTAAGTAACCAGTTATTTTTACATCTGTCTGAACAATAAAGCTAAAACATCTGCCTTTTTTCACCAGGATTTGCCCTAACATCTCTTCTATGCCTTGGTCCATAACTCTCAGATTTTCACTTTTGTTGCGCTGAGTCTTGAGTCTTTTTGCATAGCTCAGGATCATTCTGCCTCTTCCAAATTTCTCTCTCATTTATTGTATCCACTTTAAATTAACTATATTAAGGTCTAACAGTTCATATTTTGATAGAGCGATACATGGTATCAAGGCAGCATAAAATAGTAACACACACTCTAATCTCCAGAGAGTTGTCTCATTCCAGAATTTCAGCATTAAATATGAAAAGCTTTTTAAACTATCTTTCGTAACTTTCACAGTAATGTTTTCATTGCTTGTAACAACAATTGGGAACTCAAAACTTACCACACAGAATTAATTCCCTCTTCACTTTCAGATGCAGGGATTTGTTGTAGAGCCTGTGAGATCTTGTTCAGGATACAAGTTCTGATCTGTATCCCACAACTGTACTTGAAAACTGTTTTCTGGGGAGAGAGCAGTCCTTCTTAGCAGACATTCTTCCTGGTCACAGAGCAGGGGAAAATAAAGAGCAAATGTTCATTGCAGCAAAGGCAACAATGGCATGCACACCACTCATCTCAAATTCTAGTATTTTTTCAATATTTAACAACATTTTCAGCTATACCTGGACATCAACAGGAGTGGCAAACTAACCAGTAACATTTGAAATACGTGCTCATGTTTTTATGTTTGTTTTAAAATACAGGCACTTGGATGTGGCTGTGTGGGCCAGGCTGTCCTTAGCCGAGGAGCTCATGGTGGGACCATGACAATATCAGTTGGATTTGCAATGGCAGTCACCGTAGGAATCTATGTGTCTGGGGGGGTTTCTGGTAAGAGACTTCTTTCTTCTTGTATATTATTTATTGCCACAGTTTTAAGGCTACCTTATTAAATTACTTCCATTTCATGATATAAACAATTCTGTATCTAGCAATAACATGCATCATTACAGCAGAGTCTGCATCAGACTTTTGCTAGTACATCTTTTGTGTTCTTGTTCCTTCTGCTCTTTGCGTTTGACAAATTCTTCCATTAAACTCTGATCTGAAATATAGTGTGCAAGCCTTGGCAGACATCCGGCCTGTATGGAAAATGGTCTGTGCAAAGCATAAATCTGCTTGGTCTTGCTTGGAAAATTCTGTCAGTCAGTAGAGATGACCAGCACAGGCAGTGTGCTTAAGGAAATAACCATGAAAACTTACAGAATCCAGTCATCAGCTAAAATGGTTGCCAGCTAGGTAGAAGGCAGAATGACCTATTAATGGGTATAATGAGCAGGGCTTGCCTTAAAGGGTACAATTTATCTCTCCATGTCCTATGACAAGCAGTAGCAAGTCTGCTCCTGCCTGTTTGCTTATTCACAGAAACAGCAAAAAAATTCAGTGCTAGAGACACATTCCGTGACACGCTGGCAATGTACTGGCATTGCCCCTTTGTTTTTGCTATAATATTTCCTCATTATATATTAGTCACGAATCTCTCTTTTGCCTGTAGCTGGGCTAACTAACCAGTATCTACATGTGCCATATTGGGTGGTGCTTTATCTCTAACTTCCACCATTCAGTTGGGCCAAATTAATACCAGAAACATCAGCATAATTGCTTTTAACATTTAAATCCTCCCTTTAAAATGGAAAACAATGGATGTAATAATACTCAATATTGTGTATTGTAATATACAATACTCTGTGTCATATGTGGTGTATATATTGCCCTCCTAAAGAAAATGGTGCCCTTTCACTCTAGTTCTCCCACAGGAATTTCTTATGATTCATAAAGAGGGTAAAGTTGATCTGGGCAGATATCTCTAGGTATAATTAGGCCATTATAAGTAGTTGCTGTAGCAGAAATTACTGAGACCATTTCTCTTTTACACATTAGTTTACAGAGACACCATGCATGAGAAGGTTTCTAAGCTCACATTAGAAAGTGCTTAAGGTCCTGCAAAACAGGCAGTCTTGTTACTGTCATTGAAACAGTGCAGAAGGTTCCTTAACACCCCACATTAATACAGCAGTGCATTCCTATTCTCTGAACAACTTTAAGCTGCAGCTCTTGGTTTACATGGAGGCAGGTAAACTCTTCTAACATAGTATCATGGAAAAAACCCTGTAAAGACACTAACCTGTGCTACACTTGCATCTTTAAGTGACAGTAAATTCTATTACGTAGAAGATTAGAGTTCAGTCCCAGCAGGGCAGGGCAGCTGCAGATGTTGCAGGATTCTGCTTCCTATGCTCTTCCCAAGACAAAGGATTCTGCATTCAGTGCATTTTCTCTGTGAAAGAATAGGAACAGATATTTCAATAGGCTGTGACTATCCAACATCTGATTACTAGTGGACACTTTAGAATATCAGTCCCTATATAGAATTTGTTAGGAAATTTTGTGGCTCTTTGGCCATGAAGTCTCATGTTTAAGTACTGCTAAAAATATTTTGCATCGGTTCTTTATGAAATTCTAAAATCATGGTAGCATACTTGGTGAATTTGAGCTCTTCTATCTAGGAAAATTCCCCTTTTTGCTTTTCCTCCATCTAATTTTCCTCTATGTCTAGATAATTTCCCACCATTTTTTCCAACTTACCATAAAAAAAAAAAATCATTACTAGGATCATTTCAACTACAAAAGAATGGGGAACACTCTGTCCAGAGTGGACTTCAAAAAATACAACCAAACAACAAAACAAAACAGGAAACTACCAGTAGCACAGGAACCAAGAATGTTTTAACTCCCCTATGCCAGCATGGAAGCCCTTAACTAGACTTTTCCTTTCCAGATTTAATGTTAATGTTTAATCAGACATTTCTAACATTATTATGACTTGTCCTGACCATCATAATCAGCCTGTATTATACACAGGTGGGGAAAAATATCAGGTGTTGAAAGAAGGGAAAATGATTCATTCCAGCCACAGTAAAGAACAAAAGACAACAATTTATCAAAATTCACATGAAGGGCTGTTAAATAAGGTGCCATCCATCTATTTGCTCTGTGCTAAAGAATTTGAAACACAGTGAGGAATTCAAAACTAATTCAAGACTGGCGCTACTAGGTCAGAGTTTTGGAAGTGATACAAAGAAGGTTTTATCCAGCTTGTTATCTATGTTTGTCAGTTCATTATGTATCAAAGGTGCCTGGATTTCATAAGATAATGAGTCACTGACCTAAAGTGCAAGCAAACACAGAAACTGTGCATAGAGGCCATTTCTCCATCACTAGCCTTTGACAGACAAAGGTCATGCTCTTTTAGTTATTTTATTAAGACAAAGGCCATTTTTTCTGATAACCGTATGGGCTGAAATGAGACTACCTGGAAGATAAGCAGTGGATCTGCTATGACCTTGCAAAACTTGGGTTTTACTGTACTTTCACTGTGGAGCATTGTTTCATCCATTTATTTGGCAATTTCTATTTCTTAAGCATCAACTGCGTATTTGTAAAAAACTAAGTTTTCCAAAAGCACTCAATGTTTTTTTCCACGTTGATAAAAGATGTTGAGGGAAGCAACGAGCATGTGACTTGATAATAAACATATTTTACAAATTAAAATTTTGACAAAGAATTTCAGTGTTGCTGAAATCTTTTCCATGTGTGAACTTAGGTGTAGCTACTTGTAAATGCAAAGGAAGGAAATGCCACAGGAAATAGAAAACTGTTTCACTACAGCTACTTTATCAGTTTCTTCATTGAGGACCTTTCTGGAGGGTGTAAGGGCTTGATGAAAAGGTGTGATGAAGAACTATGCACTGCTGTCCCCAGATACCATCTGGGCATAGCTCACCAGCAGTCAGCATGATGCTGGACTGCCCTAACATTATTTTATCTTCATGAAAACCGAGTTCCTCAGTAACCTCGGGTTGAAGACAGGGATAGAAACATGACTTAAATCCAGGGTACTTCAGATCTGTCTCAAGATACATGATCAAGGCAGTAATAGTCCCTCATCTTAATACATGCTTGCTAAATTGAATAAATGTTCTGCCCAAATCCTCCCTTAAAAATAAAAAAACAGAGCATGTCCCATCACAACCAACAGGGCAGATTTATGCTTTTTCTAGAAAAGTTATCTATAGATTGTATCCTGCAGGACAGCATTCTGATAAACAGCACAGTTTGCAGGCATCAAGAGAGAAGATGGATCTTGGTGATTATTGGCTCCCCCCATGCCCCAATTTTGTCCAACTTGTTTCAGTTTAATTGCTGTCAGCATTTAATCACAAAGTAACATCTAGAAAAGCATGTACTAGTCTCGTGCTCCAAAGCGCCCACATTTTTACAAATCCTTCACCTATTCTCATGTATCTCAGTCACCCATATGACTTATTTTGTGATTTATTTTTCAGGTGGTCACATAAACCCAGCCGTTTCATTAGCCATGTGCGTGACTGGAAGATTAAAATGGACCAAATTACCAATTTACATATTAGCACAATTCCTGGGAGCTTTTCTTGGAGCAGCAGCTGTCTTTGGGATTTATTATGGTGAGTACACCTTAGACATGCTCACAGGACGCACTAGAGGTCAGGCAGTCTCCAAGGCCCCAGGTTTTCAATGAATGCCAAGCAGGCAGAGGACTCTGTTCACACAGGGCTAATGGCAGGACTGAAGCTAAAGCCATAAAGAAGAAAGGAAGAAGAATGAAGAGTCTGAAGGGAAAAAAATGCTCAAACATTGAAGGTATCCCCCAACTTTTCTGAAACATTAATACTCCAGGAAGTGTTCTGAAATTTAGAAAAATTATTCATAGGAAATCAGATACTCTGAGATCATGTATTTCTCAGTAAGGATTTTAAATTACTTAATAGCCAGGATACAGGGCTATTCATCTTCCAAGCAAATTAGAAACATTAAAGTCCCAATCCCAGCGCCTGTAGGCAAGTATCACCAACACTGGTCATATGAGATCAAGTCTCTCCTGACTAAACTTCAGACCACCCTAGAAAGGTAGGTCTCCCAGCCAATGAACTCCAGGTAGAGTAATAAAGGGTTCATACTAGAATGGAAAAAGAGGGGGAAAAAGTTTAAAATTACCCCTTATCCTTGAGGCTTGTTTCTTTTACATGGTGTGCCACAAAGAGAAAAAAACTTGGTAACACTCCCTGATTTGATGAATCCACTCAGTCAGATCAGTTACTTCAATCACATACTCCAAAACTCCCCATCTCCTCCAAACCCTCTCTCCTATGGGGATTATGCCTGCAGACAATGCTGGGTCTAGGTGTAAGAGAGAAAAAAGGAAAATGCCTGTTGTGTATCAGAGATGTGCTCAGCACCAGTAGTAATCATGAACAGAAAAATCTTTGGGAACTGTGGTGAGTGTTTTGAGTTTGGTGGGGTTTTTTGTTGGAGGGTTGATGGGGGGAATGGTGTTTGTTTTAAGATTAGTGTTAGAACTTGGGAACTGTGGGATTCCAGTACAGTATTTCCATTTGAATCTAAGTCCTGCTCAAATCAGATAGCCAGAATTATGACTGTGGCCAGGATGCAGCAGTACATCCCTTCTGCCAAAGGGTAGCAGTACGATAGGGAGCCAAGATAGAGAACTTACTGCTAGGGTTAGAGACTTCCTCCTGTTATTCAGGAGTGCAGGATTTTCTCATAACCCTATCTCTGCTACAGTATTTTGCCCTCCTCTTGTTCTTATTAATTCCCAAATCCCTTCTGTACTTTTTCCTTCATACAACTTGCAGGAGCATCCTGTACTCATTGACATCCACTGAAAACTCTCTGGTAGAGAAACAGACATCGGAGCTCAACACTTCCATCTTCCCCATACACACATAGCTGAGTAAGGGGCTTCCATTTTCAGCAATACCCCTGAAAGAGGGAGAAAAGATATATATATGCTAGGCTGCTGAACATGAAAGGCCTGAAAGAGGCTTTTCTAAAGGTGTACAAAGTAGTTCATGGCTGAGACATTTTTTCCCTTATCCTGTTTTTTTTCCTAATAGTTAAATAGAACAAAATAATCTGACACTGCAAATGAGAGCACTTGAAGAAAGTAAACAACTAAATATTCCCAGCACCCATGTCGTGGCCTTAAGCAAAGCTAGGACAAACAGGGGCAAGGAGAACCAGATCTATCTGCTAGTTTCAGGAGAAGCTATCCTCATCATGACTTCCATGGGAGATGGGAAGCTGTTGCCTTACTCACAAATATCACCTAATCACTGGATCCATTTGTTATTCATGGCTGTCTACGCAGATTTGAGTGCTCCATCTTAGTGTCTTCCTATTTCTAACATTGCCAAGGCAGCAAATTATTCCCACGCAGAAGTCATATTTGACTATTTAAAATATGTTTTAAATATACTAACATAAATATAGATGTATTTGCAATATACGTAAATCTTTGCTATATGTATAAAAACTAACTTAAATATGCTAAGAACTGAAGTTTTGGGGCTAGCCTCTCCCCTCACATCTTGGATGCCTGGCGTAGCAGTTGGGTGTAAAGCCTACGCAGAGTGAGAAATTCAAACTCCTGTAGAAGAGGAGGTCTCAGGAGAGTTCACTCCAAGAAGTCACTGCACAACTGTCAAACACAATAGTAGTAATTCCTCGTGGCTGGGAATCCACAGTAGTACAATCTGGCTGCCATGTATTTGGGGGGGGGGGAGCATCATGCCAAATATAGCACCTGTTACAGAATAATGCAACTGTGTTCAGAATAGTCTTTACAGTGAAGAGTTTGGAGCAATGAACAGCAGAAAAAACAGCCCCATTTCGAAAGCTGTGATAGATAGAACAAGTACTTCGAGGCACAGGAGGAGAGATGAGACATGAGAGTGTGATTAGTACATTGCATCAAATCCATTAACTATTCTTCCAGAAATACTATCTGTTTCAGTTGAGAATGTGAAGTGCACAGGCCTATCACATATATTCCAGTCCTAGAAAACCTAGTTTTTATGGAGAAGTGCAACCAGGTAATGTTTGTTTCCTATAGATGCCTTGATGGAGTATAATGGTGGAATACTTGAAGTCACAGGACCTAATGCAACAGCACACATCTTTGCAACATACCCAGCTCCCTATTTATCCCTCATAAATGGATTTGCAGATCAGGTAAGTGCACTTCCTGTCTTGATTCTACAGTTTAAACATACTGAAAACTGTAAAACCAAACAGTAAAAAAATACAAAGCTATCTGACAGGTACGATGACTGTCACCATGTCATACATCACTGTGTCCAATAGCAATGAGAATGCAATGCTGTTTGGGGGGTTACGTTTTAGTTGTATTTTACAGGCAAGATAATTTCAAGTTGTTCTTTCCACATACATCATATTACTTGTTGCACTCTGCATGGCTTACATGTATTGCATTAAAGAGATTTTCCCCAGTGTAAGTCAGTGCTTCTCCATAAACTTTAGCAGAGCTATGTCCATTTACATCAAAATGCAGCCTGTTTTGTGGACATGTTATTCCTTAAGTAATGCTTAAGCAGCCAGATTAACACACCTTGAACAACTGAGTATTCTGCTACCATAAACCTTCTCCCTAACCTTCTCTTCAGAAATAGATTTGCAATGTTATTTTTCAAATGGCTGAATCCAAAGAAAATCTCTACTTTATTTCTAATCTGTATCCTCTAATCCCACATATCTGAAAGTGAAAAATGAAGTTCTAGATCTTCTGCTTCCAATCAATTTACCTGTCATCTTCAGGCATAACTGAAATAAATACACTGCATAAGTAAGATCTAAAGAATTAGGGATTGCTGGAGTGCAGGAATTCCTTATGTAATGGATTTGAAGATTGTGAAATCTGGCTTAAAAAAAAACCCAAACACTGTACTGAAATTTTGTAAGAAAGACAATTCTGATTTTTTCTTTGAATCAGTCTACAGACCTTCCCGTAAGATCTTTTTGCCCATTTTAAAACAGGTAAAACCAGATGACAGAAAAATAATTTTTAAGCCTCCCCAAACTTAAAATTATTTCAAATCAGTATAGAAATCAAATGCTTTGACATTGCTGAAACTTTTTTCCTGTTTTTCCCCTAAGTTAATTATTAGCAAAATCAACATTTACAAAGCATTTGATTTAAGCAGAGCAGCACTTCCATCAAAGTAATTCCAAGAAAATTTCCTTCGGCAGCTCAATTAGCATATCCAATACAGAGTTCATGCTACAGTTGCATGTGCAGCCTTAATTTAGGTAATTCCTAATTTTTTAGCTGCCCAGTTTTGACTTTGTAGACTTCACTTTTTTCTTATATTATACAATGCCTGGATAAAAAAGGTGCATATTTAGTCTAATTTATCAGCGTAAGCTACAGTCACAAAATACTTTTATATCAAATGTAACTGATTGTATTGGCATAGCAGAACTGCCAAAAATCAAGTACATTGAACTGTTAAATGAATAGGAAAAAGTGTAGAAACAAAGCATCAGACCTTACACAGGAGATGCCTTTTAAATCCTCTATTCTTTCCACACCAGGTTGTTGCAGTTTTTTCCCAAGTATCCTCAGCACATTTACTGTCTTTTTCTTTCAGCACAGGTATCAGAACTTCTTCTTTCTGTAAAGTAGAGAGGCACTGGGTGCCAAATTTTGCTACTCTGTATAGTGGGATAAGTCTAAATACCACCTCTAAGCCACCACAATCCACAGCTGCTATGGCCCCTCTTTTCATTACTGGAAAAAAATCTGCACATATTTATCCAATATTCTTTTCTTTGCATTGGCCAGGTGATGTCAACAGCTGTTCTTCTTCTGGCTATATTTGCCATTTTTGACACCAAAAATAACAGCGTACCAAGGGGCCTGGAGCCAATTGCAGTAGGAGTTCTTATAATTGTTCTTACTTGCTCCTTGGGAATGAACAGTGGCTGTGCCATGAACCCAGCCAGGGATCTAGGCCCAAGGCTCTTCACAGCCGTTGCAGGATGGGGGATGGAAGTATTCACGTAAGTATGCCTGGATATGAAGTAAAATGCCCTTGGCTAAAATTGCTTCCTAGGAAAAATCCTTCTTCAGCATGGTACCAAGTCATACTTTATATACATATAGGTAATTCTTTGCATACCAGAAGCAGCTATTCATGCACTTTAAGCCAGCCATCTTCTAGGAACTGGGCTTTAAAAAGGATTTCCTGCTCCTAGGGCAAATGAAACACGCATTATCTCTAATATCAATCATAGTTTCAAGCCGACCCTTCCCAAAATATTAGAGATTCCTAGAGGTCACTGAAAATGTGAGAGTTCTTTCTTCTCTTGTCCTGCAGCTTTCAGGAAAAAAATAAAATCATGAGAGAGTTAGGCGGAAATATTTATTGGGTACTGTAAAATAACACAGACATATCAGATTGATTTAGCCTATTATTACTACTGAGTTATTGCAGAAATATACAACAATCTAAAAGCCTGACTTCCTGCCTGGGAGCGAAGGAGTAAATGAAAGAAAGCTCCCTTCATTTTCCCACATTTCAGAGCACTCTCTCAAATCCCTGTGCATGCGTGCACGCACACACACACGTGGTCTTGGCTGGCCAAATGCACAGCTAATTAGTTGCATATCAAATCCACAGCTTACACAGATCCAGTGTAAGAGGCACTCTGGGATAGCTAAGTAAGACTAATCTGTCATCAGGAGGTAGATCTTTTGGTTTATTTTTCTATAGTTTGTTTTTCCAGTTATTTACAAGTAGGAATCCCCAGAAGTATTGTAGACCACTAGAGAGCTCTGGTTAATAGAGATGTGATTTTAGCTACTTCACCAAGTACAAATAATCTGTATTTATTATGACTTCCATGTACACAAATCACATGCCTTAGCAGAGGAGAGCAGCAGGAAAGCTTTTTTTCATACAAAAAGCTAGGCATGACATAGAAGACCCAGGCACACAGTCATGCCATAGGCCAGATCCAAAGCTCAGATGTCACACAGCACTGGTGAGCCACTGGCAGGAGATCAGCTCTCTCTAGCCCTGCTATCTCCAAATTTTCCTTCCCAGCAGCTCTTGCCACTGTACCATTGGACTGTACTTTTTGTGTTAAACCACAGCACACAGAATGACATCCCACACCTAGGATTCTCCTCTCTCATGCCTATTTAATTGTAAGCAGTTGTTGACTATGATGTTAACTATAGTGTCATGTGCTATGATCTGTAGTATATTACGAGGTTGGCTATGACATAGCTGAACAAGTTTGGAAGACTGATTGTACTGTGATCTAGTCACAGAATACCTGTGAACTCTCCTCTCCAAAATTAACATCTTACTAATTTACATTTAAGAAATTACAAGAAAACTCTAAATCTGTACCAATATGGTGTCTTCCCTAATTTAGTTTTAGGATTTATACACAGAGAGGAAATGCATCTTCACTGTAAAGACTAGACAAATAACTTTAAAAATGGAAACATAAAAAAAATGATATGAGGTCTCTGGTCATTGCCTGAATAAACTTACAGGTGTCTCAGGGATGTATAAATTGAGGAAGAAGCCTTCCTCTCTGCCTTCAGTTATAAAGGTACAGTTATAATCAAGTTCAAGGGAATAATACAACAAGAATATGATCCAGGTGGGACTCAGGAAGAACTTGGGCTCTGATAGGTAGCTGAAAGCTTTGGGTTAGTTACAGGCCATGGGGAAAGTCTGAATCCTGTGGAAAGGCTAGGATCCTGAACTACCTGATGCTTTGCTGGTGTTACATGTGCATGAGAGACATAAGTGGTGCGGCAACACTTGACAGCTAAACTTTGGACACCTTAACTCACCTGGAATTCACAACCTCAAGACAGGCGCTTAAGCTCTCTAGTAAGGCATGCCCAGAGACTGGCACCTAAGGATGAAACCTCCACAGTAACACAAGTGGAGTGCTGCACAAACTGAGCAACAGGAAATACTGGAGAGGCATTGAACATTAATTGGAGTGAGGATGGAAGCATCTCACAGTGACTGAGTCAGGCCAGTGAGTATTTGAGTGCTGGTACAGAGCAGCCAGGGACTGCCAGGAAAGCCACATTTTGGAACAGGTCGGATAGAAAAGGATGAGAGTCTCTACTCCCTGATCCCAACCAAATGTTCTAAGCATTGAGCTAGTTAGTTCCCCTCTTCTTTGTGCTTGCAGATCCAGTGAATTCTGGTTTTATCATGTTCTCAGCATGGTGCATTTCCCTCAGCCAGTGCTTTTTGGTTAAAGGCTCCCATTAGAAGCTGTTCTGACCCACTGCAGCTGGAAAAGGTGTGTCTGTCCCGCACCTTAGAAAGAGCACCATTTCACATGAAACAGACTTAGTCAGAACTGTAGTCTGCTCCTGCAAACTGCTCTTCAACCTGTTGGGAGCAGCTGTCACCAATGACAACTGTCCCATCAGTAGTGACAACTGCTCACTTTAGAGACCTAAATGTTTCTAATGATTTGTCCTAAAACCATGAAGATAAACAGGAGTCTCTCTTAAGCACATGTTTAATATTCTACTAAGCTTAAGAAAAGTTTTGGGTACTGAAGTTTTGTCTGTAGTGAGAAAACAGCCAGAGCTTGAGTACAAATACCAGACTCTGGATTTTGACAAGTGTAACAGAGCATGAAGTGGCAACGAGAAAGTGAGAAACAACTCTACAGAACAGTATTTCGCCGCAGCATTTGAAGGTAGCCATAGCATATTTCACCCTTGGTTCGTTGCGGGTTCCTTTGCACCTTTGCCGAGCCTGGCTGTGACTGGCAGTGGCAGCAGCAATAACAAGGGACCTGCCTTTCTCCCTTCCCAGCGCTCCTCTGCCGCGGTAACGCTGACACCTCGTGGCCGCCAGCCCCGGGGACAAGTCGCCCGAACTAAACTAAACTGCATTTTGGGAAGGGTCAGGAGACGCACCACTTGTCTGCACAGAGATTGGGATGGCAAGTCTTTTGCGTTCTTGCTGGAGTGTGGAACAGTAGCCAGACAGCTTCCACACTACTGAACGCCTGAATAATCCTGGCATGTCTTACAGCAAACAGGGTTATCTCACCATCCCTCAGCAGCGGGCTAGATCAGAAATGTATTTGCAAGTCTAAAATGGGCCAAAGTCCCCAGACCACTGCAGTTCCTGGAAATTTTTGCAGTTAACCCCCCTTGCCAGGCCTGTGCCCATGCCTCCTCTCTCCTGCTCTGCGCAACAGCAGACAGCTGACAACAACAAAGGCATAGCTGGATGTTTTCCTTCTAACTTGGCAGCAAAGCTGTAAGGCAGGTAAAGGCAGGGTATAAGGGAACTCAGGTTACTTCAGTGAAGCTACCTATGCTTGTCACAAAAAGGTTCTTACTCCTGTGTCAATGAAGGAGGATAGAGGGTCATGGAAACTCATAACTCAGCTGTGTCTTGATCTCATTTCAGCTTTGGCATCACCCTCTATAAAGGCTTCACACCATCATGTTAGCAGAGGGTGTCTGAAGTGCAGCTGACAACAGCTGCTGCAAATACAGGCCATGATTTGGAGAAGGTCATGCAGTGGCCAACGAGGCACATGTCAGTTCATGGAACAAGCCCAGAAAGAAACCTGCCAAGAAACACCTTCATTATATGCCCACGAATGCAGGCAGGCACACACAAAGGAATGCATGCAAGTACTTGATAAAGATTTTGTTGTGATTAATTAAATAAAACCTTAGTCCAAGCTTGTTCCAGAAATTATGGGGCTCAACAGACATTCATGACTCAACAACAAACAAATCTGTAAACTCAGTAGAACAGCACCAGGAGTTATTTTATATCCTCAGGGCAAGATCTAAACAATTCCAAAGGAAAAAGATACACAACCAGAGCATTTCTGAACAAGGAGTATCATCATCATCAATAGGGCACTGTGAGATCAGCCCTGTTCCATTCTTGTGGTGTAACCACAAGTTCACTTCTGCATAAATCTATACAACTGAGTACTGAATAATAACCCTTACAGTTTAAAAGTTCCCCTCAAAGTTTCTTGCAAAGTTCCACTCATAGATTAATTTGTCCCCCTGTATTTCTGAGAGAAAAAAAGAGTTACTTCTCCATTTTCAATATGCATGGAATGGAGGTGTCTGGGTTTTCACTGCAAACTGGTATATTCCGTTAATACACCCGGTATCAAATCAAAACACCTTCATCTGCCAGTAAAGAAAGTCTATGCTCTGAAACCAATACTCAGTAATACACTGTCTGAATGGGGACCTCCAGGAAAGGGAGAGCAGTTCTACAAGTCCAAGCCTCCTGCATAAAGCAACTGTTACTGTTTTATACCATTTCATGGTGGACTTGTTTCTTTAAAAATGTTCATAAATCTACATATTTAAAATTAAATCCTAGTAACTGTGCAAAGCGAATGTAAACATTTTAGTGGAGCCAATATGCTGGACTTTCTTACTGAACATGGCAATTCTAAAAAAGCTAAAGTTTTAGGTGTATAAAACTTCTAAATGCTTGCTTACTTACTTCTTACTGAAAGGTCCCACATTTTAAAATTAGACATAAGACATCATGAAATTTGAATTTTCACCACTCTAGTCAAGTATAACCCAATTTACATTCACCATGTTTTTTAATCACATTCCTTGAGGCAAATATACTAAAAATCAAGTATAATCTATTGTACTTGTGAAGTGGAGCACCATATCTACTGTTGCAGGCCTAAACCTGCAAATCTCCATGCAGATGAGATAACCCATTTTTGCAACATTTGCATGAATCACTCCTGAAAACCTATTCTTGAGCATCTGGCAACAGCATCAGTGAAGACTGCTGTGCAATAAATACATCCCAGTTCACTTCACTGTATGTCAATGAAGCCCATTTTCCACAAGGGAGAAATTATCCTCTGCCCCCAAAACAGACATGCAGTCAAGAGGCCTTGTTTTCTAAAGTGCAAGTACAGCATGTAGACCAAGATGCCTGGTGGTTGTTACTTAGCATTTCAGTCACAACATAAAGACAAAATAGAAAGGGCTAAGTACAGTGAATGTCACACCACCATATCTGTTTGCTGCCAAAGATAATGTAGGGTATTCACTAAAGTAACGAATAATAATAATTCTTGTTTTTTTGGTCTTACAGGGCTGGAAATAATTGGTGGTGGGTCCCTATCATTGCACCTATGCTGGGAGGTGTACTTGGAGCAATGACCTATATTATTCTTATTGAAATTCATCATTCAGATACTCAGCCAGAAGAAAATGATGTGTATGATAAATACGAATTGGCCATGAAATAAGAAGTAAAGAATTTTCTCATTTTCTTCTGTAGCTTTTATGCAAATGATTGTTTGGACCATGTTATAAACCTGTATGCCTGAAGCAGAAATCCATGTTTTAAAGCAGAAAAATCTATATAGAAGACCAGTTCAAAACCAACCTCTCTCCATAAAACATCAGGCTGATCACATTCCAAAGTTGGAGGTGGGAGTGGTAAATTGTTGTTGTTTTCATATGGCTTTCAGATCAAGTTATCTCCTAGATTAAGTTGTAGTGAGATGATGCACTGACCTCTTAATACAACACATATGGTATTAATAGTGTTGACTAATTAAATGAAAAAAGATGAGCTATTGTTACAAAACAGCATGCATAGATAATTAGTTGGTTCAATGCTGAATTAATGTGTAAAAGCACTGCTCACTTCTTACAGCCATTATTTAAGAATAGCTCATCTGAAAATTAAACACAATACTTGCATTGTTGGAATGTGAACTGAACTAGTTTTAACTAACTAAATTTTTAAGGAGCCACAAATTGATTGGCAAGTAATCAACATCTCAGTGATGAGGTTTAGTAACACAGAATACGATCACAAAAGGTAAAAACTGTGAGATATAAGATCAATATCAAAAAGACAAAGCTGTACTTCTGCACAGGCTCTTCATAGCAATAATACTCAGTTATTTTAAAACTATTTTCTTGACCTTTATACAACTCAATATTAAAATGCTAACCTGATATTAATCTGAACCTCTTCCGCTGAGCTTTCTGGACAAAATTCATTCCTGTGGAGATGGGCCAGCAACAGAGGCTTCTGCTGCGCAGAGGTCAGCACAAGGCCTATGTCTGTATAAACTTTAAAGAGGCCTTCTGCTGTTGATCTATATGGTGGGATATCATCTGCTTTGTGGGAGTCGTTTTTACTTTGGTAGCAGTAATTAAAACTAGAAACTGGTCTCAGACCCAGTCCTAGACTTGAATTCCCCAAGGATGGCCATCTCCATATCAGAGCTCTCTGAAGCATGGGTTCTCTCTCGCTAAAGAGAAGTGGTTGGACATTGTCATGGACCAGGTCCCTGTTGATCCTGACATCTGATAACCATTGATATCGGTCCACGACATACCTACACCACTTCCTAAATATCCAGCATGGAAAAATGAAATTATTTCTGCTTAATCATTGTGAATTGAATGTATGCAATTAAATCAAAGTTGATTTCTAGTATGTATGCATATATATGGTTGGTGGTGGTGATCATGAATAAATAGACATTCTCTTCAGTGATGCTTCTGAGCTATTTTCATGACAGAACTTCAGGGTACCAGTTCAATGCACTCTTCATAGGGTGCTCTTCCCTTTGTGTTCCTACAATTCTGCTCCCTACAATTCCACAGTATTTTCTGATATCAATCCTGAAGGGAGAGACCCTTCACGTTGCCAGTAATACCCTGTGCACTTTGGTGAGTTATCCACAGAAGTGGTTTGGAAAATACTGTGGTCAGAGTCTGCCTCAGCATTTGGGCAGATCAGGCCTGTGTCACTGTATGGCTCTTTCACACTCCCTGGTATGCCACACTCAGTTCCTGGCAGCAATGGGATAGAACAAGCAGATGAGGCAAAGCTTTGCTTGCTGCAGCTGTAAATCAGATGATGCTGTATAATTGAGGGAGTGTAATTCCAATTTTAATTGTGTTATTGAAGAAAACTTACAGAACTGTAAAGAACTCAGGTTGCCCAGAGACCACATTAACCCTGTGCAAAATGCTCATTTGCTTCAGTATTTCTCTGCTGTGGGTTAAAAACTGATAGAGCTACACCCATCCTCAAATGACTGCATTGTATCTTATCTGGACAGCTGCAGCAACAAGAATGGAGGGTTTACAGAATCAGTCCTCAACCCGAGCAGAAGCAAATACAGGAGAATCAAGAGTACTATGTGGAAATTATTCCTAACTGTAGGCCTTAGATTGGCAGCACAGACAAGCTAGTTCATCTCTCCTTGTATATAGTGAGAAATTGCACTACATAAAACAAGCTGGTGTGTAAAAGCAATTGCAGACTTGAGCCTGCTTTTTCCCCCCCTTGCAATGAGCGCTGTCTCTCACCTCTTGGTGATACCTGGCAGGAACAATCCTGGTGGCTGCCAGCCATCTATCTCTGTGTGAAGAGGGATTACACAGCAGAACAGTCAGAGAGCTGCCCTCAGGTCTGAAAGACAGTTACTCTTCCACTGACACCAACACCTAACATGAAGTATCTGTGCAAAAAATGAAAATACACAGACAATTAACCAGGACTAACCAGTTTTGTCCAAAAGAGTAGGGGCAGATTATCACTTATTGTGCTAGAACTCTGCATAATCTGCAGGATTCATATGCCCCACAATATTGCTTCCTTTAATACACCACGGAAAACTGGGGGAAAAGCAGAATACAGGTCAGGAATGAGAAAGGAACAATTTATTTGTACAACCTGCTGAGTGACCAGCCCACACTGGCTGTGCATATGAAGCTACATGAAGTTGTAAGTTGTCTCAAAATCCTTCTGACCACAACAGCTCCTGCCTAAAAGTCAACATGAAATCTTGTTTGTATTGATGCCATTCTTGTGCACTGAATTTCTGTATAAGTGATATGTGCTTGTCTGAAGTCATCATGCGAATCGTAAGCAGTGACACACCAGTGTGATAGCACAGCAATATCTAAAATATGCTTTTAACAAGTTGTTGTCAATTCTGTATTTGCTTAAAGAACTTATTTTTAAACTTTAATCGTTGAATATATTTGTAAATTCTTTGAAGATGCATGGTACTAATACCACGATTCTTACTGACTTCACAAACTCCAGAATTTTATTCAGGTGTTACAGCCCTGTCTCAGATTAGACATCATTTACATTAATATGTAAAAGGATGAATTTCTGCTTTATGGAAAAAACGCAGTTGAGTCTTAACTACAGAGCCATGACCAGTGTCTCCGTAATATAATGGGAACAATAATCATAATTTCACGCCATAAGCTTCTGCAGACATCATAATTAGTTTTGTGCAAAACAACAAGGTATTTTTACTTTGCATAAATTATTCCATTTTCAATATCAACTGATATTCAGTAGTCGCACTCACATTGATTAATGTCATACAGTTGGCAACAAGAAACAGTTTTTCCAGCTGTAAGATGCTCCAGTTAATGAATTAATATTAATCAGGCTTGATCATTTTAATGTTTAAAAAACTTCAGTTTCAGAGCATCAAGCGTTTCAGTCTAGGTTTGTTCTTTTTCTTTTTTTGGGCAATGTGTTTGTTCTGTAGAGCTAAACTTAGTACTGAAAAAAATTGGAGAGGGATCCTGCAAATAGTACTGGGTCAAAGGTTGGCTACTACATGTTGTTTCATAGAAGCCAGTGGAATTATTCACAATGGGAGGAAATGCAGACAAGGGTAAATACTCAGAGAATTGTGCTCAGGGTATAGTGGAAACTGTACTTTCTTTTAGCTTTGACTGTGGATCTGGATTAATGTGTTGTGGTTCAAAATAAATACAGTCAATCCCTAATAAATGCATTCCAGTGCTATTTTTATTTAAAAAATCTCCCCTATGGCACCTAAGGACATATTAAGAAATAAATAGCTGCCTATTATGACCTACAATGTTTTACAGCCTTGTGCTGGATGAATACATTGACTAACAAGCTCTATTCCCAGAGTGCAGACCCTGTGGCAGATTTTGTGGGTCAGAAGCTGTGCCACAGCAGAGAAATGTTCACATGAGTAATGGCCACTGCCGAGCCAGGAGGCACCTGTGCAACAAGGGCCAGGCCTCTCTCCTCTGGACCTTCTCCTGTTCCTGTCTGCAGCCTGCCTAAAGATGCTTTCTGCCACTGCTTTCCCACCGGTGTAACAAAAGCCAAAACCTAGGAGGGATATTTGCTTAAGTCCCTCTTCAGAGACTGCTTTTAAAGCATGCACATATCACATCAGATTTGGCCTACAGTGTCTACAAAATGCCCCAAGCTAATTTATCTATCTGCTACTCTACAGATTTGTAACGGGGACATGCTTTGCTCATTTCATTAAAAAAAGCACATGAAAACCTGTTGTATGGAGGAAGACGGAAAGATTAGGAGCTTCAAATTTACTCAGGAAGCCACAAACACACTCCACACCAAAACAACAATCTGAAGTGGCAGCAGGCAGTTTATCCTCCATACATCCTAATGACCCTTACCTTCCCATCAGTCTGATTTTCTGTTCTCCCTTCTTTCTCCCGCCAACACTGAGTGCTGTGCTCTCTCTCTATACAGTACATCTCCAGAGATTTCAATACATGCTTTTCTCAGTTACTTATGAATCTTAGAAAGTTCTCATGAGAGCAAATTCAAGTTTCACCTCACACGCTTGGCTTTTGGCAGTTGCTTGCATTTTTCCCCCACTGTTCCCACCAAACAACCTTCTACTGGAAAATACAACAATTAACTGTAACTTCCAGTAACAGCTGCTCTTTCTCTGTTTAGTACAATTGATATTGCATAATAGATTGCTTCTTTCAAGCACATACAATTTTTAAAGCCTTCCTTTTTCTAAACCACTATTAAAAATAGTGCAAGATCATCCAGAAAAAAAAAATACTCCATGCACATCAGTTAGTAGTTTGGATTCTTATATTCTATTTTGCACTTACAACTTGTTAAAAAACAGATATTATTGTACTGTGAGTGTTAATGTCTTTCTGCTTATTTGCATGCTCTAATGGCAGTCTCAGAGGAGAAAGCAGTAGGTAAATATTTTTAGCCCTTGTGTTTCTTTGTATATTTGAATAAATATTAAAGAAATCCATATATTATTAAGCTATACATGATACACTTATGTAATTTTTCTCTTTGTTGACGACACCTTCCTTTAAAAGGTGTTACTAAGATAAGAAATATGAATGTTATGCCACCTTAAATGAGCAATGATCAAGCTTTCTGGCTGGGTGACCCAGATAGCTCCTTTTCTATGACAGAGGAGGCCAGACTAAAATGGTCCCTCTCTGACCTGCCTAGGGACTGAGCAGTGTGCTTTAAATTATTAGAAACCAAGCTTTCCCTTCACACTCCAAATATTTCTCCAACCATCTAGAAATGGAGAGCATGGATCCTACTACATGCTACACTGACAAATAAAACAATAATAAAAAGAAAGAAAACTTCAAAAGCTGGTGAAACAAAGCAAGCCCTTTTGGCCAGAGGTCAGCCAAAAGGCTGATTGATAAATGCTTGATTACTTCAGAAAATAGTGTATATTTCTGTGGGGAATGCAGAAATAAAGAGACAACAATATGAAGTAACTCCATCAGAAGATTGTCTTTTTGTTCATCTATCAGAAAACTCATGTCTGTCTTGGCTGCAAATTTAAACATTCTTAATATCACCAAGACGACCAATTTGGGCACATTAATACTATTTCCTCCACATTAGGCACATAATGTAACAGGTGAAGAATACTTTCCACACCCTCAGAAATAACAGTATTTTGTTTCATTGCACAACTCTTCACAGGAAACATTGCCTGCCTTTCAGTTATTAACAGGGCTGTGAATGAAAAAGCAAAACATCAAATGATATATTAAGACTTGAAAAGTCAGCATCTGAATAGAAGGAAATGAACAATCTCAACCAGAATTGAACAGATGCAATGCTTTCTGTAGCATGACCAAGGCATCAAATAACAAACATGAAGCCAAAGCAGCAGCACATGCTTGGCAAAAAACATTGCTTAACTTAAGAGTTGGGTGTTTTGTCAATGCTTTTTAAATAACTTAAATTGTATTTGGGAACAAAAGGACTAATCTGCAGTGGTGTTGCTCTTCCATGGTAAAGGAGCAAAATTTGAGGATTTAAATATTTTTAGATTATTGAAACAAATTAAAAAAAAAACAAATGTAAAAAAGAATGCAAATCTTGGCGAGAAAAAGAGAAATCATGGTAGTATTTTACCTGAATTAATTTCCTGCCCAGTGAATCCTGCTGCAGCCCCTCACAAGAGGCAGTAAGGACCTTTACAATAGAACTGCACAATACCAAGACCAGAATTGTTTTATCTTCATTTCCAACTCACATGTTCAAGACATTGGCAACTGATGCTTATGCGCTGCAGAAAACTTCTGCTCTGTAATCATTCTGCCATCTAAGGAAGAAAGCCTGTTTGGCTTCAGTGCAGAGAGAATTTCACCTCATACACATGTAATCCCCAGTGGGCTCATGTTTTTCAGACTACAGAAACAACACTTGTTCTTGAAGATGGTAACACTGAAGAATAGCTATCAGAAACACAAATAAAGAGGGACATGAATCCAGCTGCCAGATCATGACAGAATCCCAGGCTACAAAACAAATGCAAAGGCTGCTCCAGCAAGTCTTGAGGGAGGCAAGCAACAACCAACAAACCTTAACTCAGAAACACAGTCTTCACACCTATGAAGAATCTTCAAAAGTAACACCTCAAAGATAGAGGCCATTTGCCAATGTAATATATATGCAAACACTACTAGCCCTTCTGTGGCCTTTGATTTAAGAAGATATGAAGGCTACACAAAATACAGATACAAACACACACATTTCAATCTGCTCTGTCACAAAAAGAGAAAATACTAAAAGCTACAGAATCCTGAAGGCCATTAGAGCCCCCATTTACTATCACAGGTGGTTCTTTGAAAATAGAGAAACACAAGAAACTGAGCAGTGGCGCTTTAAAACAAAGGACAAAAATCTACCCAAAATATTTACCCTGCCTGCAAGTGGACCTGCAGCCTTTTCTTCTTCCAAGTCTCCTACCTGATTTTCTCTAGGTCTGTCTTTTGGGCTTCTGTCTTGACTGTGTGCCACTAGTCTTTAATATCCATTGAGCACTAGGCCTCATCCACAATAATCCATTTCCATGAAGCCAAAAAAAGTAATTTCAAGATGTATTTCCAAAATGCAGACCATTCCCTGCAATTTCAAAATCTTTACTGCTAGTAAACTGGTCTTGCAACAATCCATCTGGCAATTACACCACTTTTCCTTGCTTTTGATCAGATGTGCTGCTTACAGCAACCTGGCAGGACAATAATTATCTCACCGAGAGAGATTTACAGTACATGGGATTTGGATTTCCCCCAAGGAAATCCTAGAACAAGAGACATAGCTCAGACATTGGTTGATTTTATTTGTTATACAAGATTGACCCTGAGAAACTGGGTAGTTAGCTACACTATGTTACAGGATATGGTGCATAAATCAGTAAGCTTGTCTTCCAGATTCTGGATTGAAAGTGTTTAAGGTTAACAGAGTTCTTGTTTTCACATCTGGTTTCAGGTAATTTCACTGGAAATTAGAAAGCCAGAAACAAACAGCCTCCTACAGTGACTTTGGAAAGATTTTTCACTATCGGAACAGTCCTTTACTCTATAGGACAGCTTTATCAAAAGCAATGTACCTCAGCTTCACAGTTACAAGAGGAAGAAGTTGGCCAGCCTACCTAGGAGGGGTGCATTGCTATCTAAAGGTGTCCAGCTGTTCTGCAGTAAGGGTCAGATAAAAGATTAGACAGAAAAGAAAAAAATCTATTGCAGAAATGCAGCACAGAAGCATAAGGAGATACTTTAGATATGGAATTCCTCTGCTGATCACCTTTGACCAAGGGGTGCTACAAATGTATGAAGAAGAGGTGAGCCCAGTTTGCTGAGGCTGCTGCCATAAGCATTTACCCAGCAAAGTGTAGCTCCTAGCAGAAGGCACCACTTTAAAGGACTTTTAAAAAAGTTTTTTTAAGAACATCAACACTGCAACATTGTCTAAAATACTTTCAGTTGTGTCCCAAAAGCAGGGCACTTTTAAGTTTTAATAATCAGTCCCCTACTCAGATTTTTAAATTATTTATAAATGCTACAAAACCATATTATTTTGATGTAAAACACACATAGTAAATGTGATTGTTATGGCAAGATCACATTAATTTAAAATATGTTATTTGTCTGCCTCAGACTTGAAATACATGGACTATGTCTGCACTTTATTATGCTGTTCGCTTATATTAATGTCTTAATTAAAACATTTTTCAAATGCTACAACCTTGTTAAAAAATAATTTGTAAGAGCAAAGTCTATTGATCTTACTGTTTTTACAGAGGTGGCTTCTGTAGTCAGCAGCAGTGCAAGTATGAAACAGGGTGAGCACATGTAATGCAAATAGGAGATGCCACACTTAGGTCACTCAGGTCCTCTGCGCCCAGATGGGGAGGACAACAATTAAACTTTAAAGTCTAAGTGCAGATTTTTTTTGTTACAGGTTTGTATGATGCTAAGCACAATGATGAGGCCCTGTAGTATTGGGTATGATAACATAACATACAGCTTCTCTGTGCTGCCCCACAACAACCCTTGACCCCAAACTTAGCCCTTTACTGTAGGGGAGAGATATCAGCCTACACCATCTGTGCAGTCCTTGACCTCTCTGCTGATACTGCCCATAACATGGTTTCCAACGAATGCTGCCAGTGATGGCTGGTTTTTATGACTGGAGAGACTTCCCATAAACTGAGATCACCATAATCCATGCACAGTTTCAGAGGCAGATTGGGGTTCCTTGTTACACAGTTTAGTGATTAGCATATGCTTACTAAGAGAAGAAATGGAATCTTTATATTAAACAATGAAAGCACAAAATTCAGCTGTATCCAGAGATATAAACCCTTGCTCTAATTGCACCAATAACTGCACTATTCGACAACTCTGGTATACTTGGAAAGATTATTTGAGCAGGACTACTGTGATCATATCCTATTACCAGGCTCAAAGTGCTCTTTATTATATTGTTTGTTTGAGACTGAACTACTTTATGCTGCTTTTGGACAGTATGACTAGTATCTCTGGGGAGTATCACAAAAAGGTCATGTGTATCTCACAAAACTATCCAAAATCCCTAGATTTTTAATAAACACATTAATCCATGTAAAGTAGCTCACATTCCAGCTACAGATCTATTTTTAGGTTATTTGTTGTACTTAATAAAAAAAAAGAATGTCACCAGTTATGAAGTATTTTTAAAGACAGAACGGCTACCTTTGTATGTGAGAGGCTGCGGGGGAACGGGCTGCTGCCGTTATACCACTCGCTACCAGCTAAGGGAGCTGCAGGGAAGGAGCCGGAATGTGAAGCGACCCACACAGCAACATCAGCTCAACGCTCCTGGGAGAGCTCACATTAAGCTGACTGGTAGTTACGGCCTCCTAGGAACCTTTATAAAATCCTTAAAGCAAAGCAAGTGCTCATTATTGAAACAGCAGATGTGAATATCTCACGTCAGCAATGTTCTAATCTAATAGTTTACTCCTTAGTCAATATCCAAGATTTTTGTAAGGGATAACTACTTTTTCTTCTTGCAGCATTAAAGGGCCAAAACATTACAGAGATAGATTTGGCCATGAAAAACCAAACAGCCCCTTAAAATGACTTCCATGTCCTGAACATGCATTGAAATTTTCTTGTTTCCATGTGGTTTATATATAGGTGCTTCAATAAGCAAATTGAAGAACCCAGAAATTGAAAATCTAGTCCAAACAAAAATAACACAAATCCAGAAAACAGCTTGTAAATACTGAATAAAAGAAAAATTATGTAAATCAGACATTAAAAAGAGATCACTTGGGCTGTATGTTCTTCACCCTTGTCTTATTAAGAGCACTATGAAAGGGAAATATTCCTAAATGTTTGATTATACCATCAGAAAGATAGACCAATTGTGTAGACTAATATTGAAAGCTATATATAATGTATAGTCTCTTAGAACATTGCCCAATGTTTCTACAAAATGGCATTTGATCTTGTGGTACCACAAATTTCCTGTCACACTAATTTCTGTCTCATCTACTAATGACTTTTAATCAGAGCAATGTTTCCACAGTACTATCTACCAATAGATAATTATATATACTTAAGGATATTATGAGAAACAGAATAGCAAGTTCATTGCTTAATTACTTAATAGAAAATTATGTTTAGACCAAAGATATAATGAGAAACTAATGAGTTCCCAGGATAGCTGGAAGTAATTTTACAATACAACCTGTATATGTGTTCCAGTTCTTTTTGTTTTGCGTAATGTTCAGAGGAAGACTTAAAACTCAAATCAAATACTGTTCTCACAAATTTGCTTCAGCTTTAACAACAGTGATTACAAGCAGACTTATTCATGGTTTGAATACATATAAGAGTATAAAAAACATACTCCAAAATTCTCTATATTTTGTAAATTATTAAAAATAATCTTACCTGTGGTTTGAAGTTCACATACAAAAAATGAAAACATACTTCAAAATGCTGTAAAACCAAATACCAAATAGATGGAATATATTTCCAAATTCAAGAACTACATTAGAATTTTTAGGTTGCTGAAAAATCTCTGACCATTTGGAGCCCACTAGAGGGTCGTGGCTTTGAACTATGGTTATGATTAATTGACTAGGTCCATATTTGCTATAGGAATTAGTGCAGTGCATTAATTTAGGACTTCATTCCCAGTGAAAGTAAGCTCACTGATTTTCACAAGTGTTGAATCAGGTCCTCCATGAGCACACACAAAATATCTGTCTCTATCTCAATTCTTTCTTGCATAAAACTGTTTTCTGAGGGATTCACACATTTCATGGATAATCAGTCATTCCTTTCATACTAGATTGTTTCCATCTAGACTTACAAGATATACTTGTACACTAACAGTAATTTCCAACTTAGAATTATAGCAACTAAAATTTTGTAGTTAATATTTGATCTGTTTATCTCATGATAATAGCCAGTACTGTCAGCAGTAAACAATCCGTTAGAATAGCGTGCTTTGGTCAAATTCTTTGGAAATGTGTAATATTTAAAGGAGTTGTGTGCCCTTTTGTTAACAACCCAGACTTAAGAAACTATAAAGACAGGTAAACATTTTTAACAGCTACAACCTCTGCAGATAGCCCTCATTTGAAAGTAATTTACACTTTCTACAGATGCTAGCCAAAAAGACCTCATGACATGTATTTATTCTCAGTGAAACATGTTGCAGAAGATCTTGACACAGTTTACTTAACCCCTCTTATATATGTAAACCATAACCAACCTCCTCCAAGACACTTGCAAATATCATATTCGTCTTCCTCATCTGGAAAAAACAACCAATACTCCCAGGATTGTAATATGATTTTAATTTTCAGGTCCTTATGAGTACAAATTCAAAAGACGTACATATATTAGAAAACCTAGTTAATTCCACCTTGAAATAAGTCATATAACTTTATTTCCTTTCACAGTTTGAATTTTATTTATAAAATATAGCCTTTAGTTTACTCTCAAATTCCTCCAAAGTCCAGGCCACCAAACAAACACTGTCTGTTCTACATGGAAAGAAAAAATTCTCAAGAGCTAGGACTAAATCTTTAAATGACAATGAAGTACTCCAGGCACTGAGTGCTTTTTAAAAATCTTACCTTTTATTTCAGAGCAAGTCTCCTCAACACTGGAGCAGCCCATATTGCAGAAAGCAAGCCACAAATGGAGTCACATGCCTGATAAAGTCCATGAGATCTGTAAAGAAAGACAGTGATTCCTAAAGTTATGATTGCTTATGATAAACTAAAACTCAAAAGCCATCAAACATTTTGAAGAGCTGTTAGAGCATATGAACCGAGGGAAGCACAAGGCAGATACCTTCACCAGACTTAGCAGCTGCTTTGTGAATGCAGGAGACGAGACCCCTTCTCTGCTTTTTTTCTTTTTTTAGGCTGACCAGCCATATTTGCCAAAAGGCAAAGAAAATAAGATGCAGCTGTGGTCCAGAGGGAGGGAGGGAGGGAGGTAGGTAACTATATGAGTAAGAGCAAAAATTCTCCAAAGTAGAAGTGCTAAAGCCTTTGACTGAATGCACATACCTATGTCCTGGGGTAGCTCAGCAGGATTTGTTATCTTAAAAGTTGCAGTTCTCCAAAGGCAGTACCATATTTTTGCATGCCTGGCTGAAGATACTAGCTTGGGTCCCAGAAGTTCTACAGGCATACTAATAAGGCTTCAGCTCGGGCTAATTAGCCTCACCTATTCCTGAAGTTAATTGGCCAAGGAACACGCAGCTGACACCATCATTGTGCTTCAGTTTGGGGGCTGGGCTGTCCTGTGGAAACTTTTGTGTCCACAAAGTAAAAACATGCTGTTACTTGTTGCTTCTGTTTATAATTCTTGACTAAACAACTGGGACCAGAAAGCTAGTTACCTTACTGCAGCATGTGGCATTCTCAGCCCTGCACCCATTTTCAAAACCAGTATCACACACTAAAAAACCCTCTCTGTAAATACATCTCTTTCCTATGAAAGCTTCTTTTCCTGAAAACTAACATCTGCAAACTGCCATGGTAATGCCTGCAATCAACAGACAAACCCCCTCCCTCACTGTCATCACCCTGGCCTACTTAACTGAAACTTCACGATACAAACACCAACTTTAGATCTCAGTTTTGGTTGCCTCAGCAAATCCTGTGATTCTCAAGAAATTCTGCTAGTTGAGTGGTACATTACACATGAGGGAGCTCAGTCCCAAAAAGCCACTTGCAGTAGCTTCTTCATCTGCCTGAATGTCACTTGATCAAAATACCACGCTAACTATCACAGCACCACCACACAGACAGCTGGTTAGCTTTGTGGTTATGATGCACGTGACATTAGAGCTTTTGCTGGCCTAAATATACTGGCAGGTAACGTGTGATTTGTTAAAATCAATATAACTAGGCTGGCAAAGGCATTTCAATGTAGAATAAGCTACTTCACCCAAGTACACTCAATATAGGAGGAAAATACATAGGAAAGTGGTAGCTCCAAAATTCTCTTTCCTTAGCCATGGCTTCTTACTACTAATTTTTGTGCTGTTTTCTGGGCAAACATGTTGGGCTGCATTATGCTGAAATTAAATGTTTCAGCCAAGCAGAGAAATGTTTTGTCAAAGCTGTGCAAATCTACAGTGGGGAAAATGGTCTCATGCAACAAAGAGCTGTCCCATTACAACACCTGGGAGCAACTTACAAAGCCTTATTATGTCAGTATAAAATGTCACTGAAACATCACAGAGAGGTGGCAGATCTGCAAGGTGTCATTCATTCCGAGAATCACATTCCACAGGCCACAAACCTGTGAAACAGCATGGCATCCCTGGCCTTAGATGTGGACTCTGACCTCAGAATCTACCCAAACCTTGCAAACATAGGCCAAAGCCCCGAGTCAACAGAGCATGGATTTAGCTTTACATGAGCCTGACTTACAATGTTTACCTAAAATGATTTGCTGAATAGGAATACTCTTCAGAAAAAAGATGAGATTCTGTGTAAAAAAAGACTGCCTTCACTTGGCATCTAAAGATGTCACAGTGTGGAAATCTGGAGAGTGTCTTATAAGAATAATAAAGATTAACAGTTCAGCATCAGACCTAGAATGCTCTGCTGGGACTGTGTTCATGCCTGTTGCTCTGCGTTTCCAATTAACTTCATTTTGGATCAATGGATGCTGTCCAAAGATTTACATAAATAGCAAATACAGTGAAAACTGCAGATTCCTGGAGTGACACATTTGCAAGAAAGGCTGAATTAAAAGTCTGGTGACTTAAAACAGAGAAATCATTTGCTATGGGGAACTTCCTACCTAGAAGGAATACGCCACAAGAGATTAATATGTTGGCTTGTAACTATTCAACACAGCCAATATTTTAAATGCCTTTAGCCAGGTCAAGCCCTATGGTGCATTCATAAGTCACGGGTATGAAAATCTGGTTATGAGGCTCCCCACAGATTTCCTACACTTTCTTCAGACTTTCACAGAACATTCTAGGAATTCACATCCTGCTTTCTGGAGGGATTCCTAATGCTTTCTAGTACTTCTTCCCTCACTTCTTCTGATTTTTTTTGCAGCTTTCTATAAATTCCCCAGCTCCCTTATAGGAATCTTTCCATCCTTTCTTGAACTCACTGTCAGGGAGC
The DNA here is from genome assembly GCA_020745705.1 of Hemiprocne comata. Classification (NCBI taxonomy): domain Eukaryota; kingdom Metazoa; phylum Chordata; class Aves; order Apodiformes; family Apodidae; genus Hemiprocne; species Hemiprocne comata. Next base: position 7,409,934 of record CM036596.1, on the reverse strand, counting down.
AGTAACTGAAGAGCTGCTTGGTGAGGGAAGCTGTGACCAACCACAGCACAGACAGGAGTGCAACCCGTGGTGCCTGGCTGGGGCAAGCAGAGCACAGCTTGGACAGTGGCTGGTTCCATCAGCACCCCAGCCATCATGAGACAAATGCAAGGTAGCAAGTAATGGCCAAAGTGAGCCCAGGAAATCTAAGAGAGTATTCAGGAACAGCAGGGAACAGGGTTTGAAACAGGCACACATACTTGGTGTAGCTCATACAGGCACATTTCTAGGATTAGAAAGCATTCTTATTGAATAACTTCCATATTAAATGTTTTCTAAAATAACCTAATTAGATTATCTATATTCCCTATCAAATGCTGAATTGCTATATATTTTTAACATGAGAAATTCTGAAATATTAGTTTCAGAATTTTCCATTTATAATCCAATACAGCATTCAATAATAATGGGATGTAGGCAGTTTCTTCTCCCCTCTGGAAATCACAGAATCAAAGAATGGTTTGGGCTGGAAGGAACCTTGAAGATCATCTGGTTCCAACCCCCCTGCATGGGCAGGGACACCTCCCACAAGATCAGGTTGCTCCAAGCCCCATCCAACCTGGCTTTGAACACTTTCAGGGAGGGGGCATACACAGCCTCTCTAGGCAACCTATGCCAGTGTTTTACGATCCTGATAGTGAAGAATATCCTCCTAATGTCTAATCTAAATCTCCCCTCTTCCAGTTTTGAGCCACTACCCCTTGTCCTCTTGCTACATGCCCTTAAATGCGTGGGAAGTTATTCCAATAAAAAATATTTCATCATAAACTTAATTTAAAGGCATGGTTTCTCAGACTGTACTTTCTTCTCTTTAGTACATTACCCACATACATATCTTACTGGTCCTACAACATTTAAACCACACACTACAATTTATTTTCATCATTCCTGTTTAATTTCTGTGGTAGAAAATAATTGTTAAAGGTTCCACTACAGGATTCTAATAAAAACTGGTTAGTACAAATATTTGATAAGGTTTTCATTACTACTGATGTGTTATTCAGTTCTTTAGCTAATTATAGAAAGCTGGCCAACTAACATTTAAAAAAAAAAGTTTGAATACCCTTGGATTCACACAAAGTTCAAGTTAATATCTAGTGTGAGAGTGAAGATGACATTTTAAGTCCTATCTTGACACTTTTGGTTTATCCTCATAGCATAATGAAATATGAGACAGATACTAAATAAAAACAGATTTCTCCTAACAGCTTCTAATACTTTGAATTTCATTATATAGTATTTAATCTTTAAAAGGTGGGGACTAGTAAGTGTTTAGCATTTACACAGACAAGAGAACAGACCTTCCTACACATCATTTGCCAGCTGCTACACAAGCTGTCAAAATACTTGCACTCATTGCTCTGTGTTGGATACTAAAGGTTGGATATTCCTCACTATAAAAGCACTACAGAAGTAAGGTAGAGACAGAATTCTACCATGGAGGACAGAATTGTTCACCGTCCCTCAGTGTGAAATATGCTGCAATTGCTCTCGTGACTCAAATGGTGAAGCAGAAACTGGGACTCCATAAACTTTCTGTTTCCCTCAGCCAGGTTGAGACACATTATGCACTAAGTCCATCTTAAAAGGACATTTGTCAGCATCTTTAGACCTCAGACTCTGTGAACTATCTAACCTACACTTGAGGTTCCCCAAAGAATGTTAAGATGTGAAATATTAGACATGAAATGTTTTCCATTTGAATTAAAGAGATGGAATAAGGAAATCTGATACAGAGTGGCCTTCTGCAGATTATCAGTGCAGCCAGTGGCATATCCATGAAGAACTGGGTGCTACTCCTCCCTAGGTGACATGGAGCTGGCCATCTCCTATTGCAAACAAGCACTGCCTGTGTTTGAAGAGTCAAAGGTACTTTTTGTTTGTTCTCCCTGTTTGTTCTGTAATGCACATAGAGGATGGAAGTTGGAGGGGTTTCAGTAGGCATTGGGAAATAACATGAGCTACAGGGGTCTACAAGTAAGCTCCCTGCACACGACTCCACTTACTTCAACAAAATTGCACATGCCTAACAGTGTAAACTGAGCCTTCAGCTGCACCTTTCTAAATAAACCCCTTCCTCCTACACAGTATCAATCAGCTGAATGGTGATGCAAAAAAACTTTCCAGGAGAGGTGAATTTAAAGGAATTACTATACCCTGCAGCTTGCCTGTTTTTCTTTTACAGAATTAATTACTTGAAATTCTGCCTACTGAAATGCACTCTGCTGTTGCTAAATTTTAAGACAATTGTGTAACCGCTTAATTCAATAAATTGATTTCTTAACAGTCAGCTAGGAAAACTCACAGTCCATTATTAATTAGCAAAAAAAGCATCTTATGTAGAAACTAGATCATCTAGAGCATCAGGTACTGATTTAAAAAATAAAAACACCATAGTACTTACTTTTTCATATTTTGCAAGGCTGAGGATAGCTCAAAAACTAACAGAGATGCTTCTCAGAGGTAGTCCCAAAGAAACAAGACTGCTCACCAGACTGGGAAATATACACCCTGTATTTTGGAGAAAGGGTGTACCTTGTGTGCTGGAAAGATGAGATTAAATAGTGTTCAAAGAACACTTTGAAAAAAGGGGTTGAGACAAGACCATAGCTGGCAGTATGGCTTTGGCCCATTCCACCACTTTACAGAGCAGGCTCTGATCTGCACTTCACAGAACAAAAGTACGAGTGAAAAAAAATACATCTCTGAAATGCACTTTCAACAATTTCAGAATTCTCTTTTCTTTCTTTTTTTGAAGAGGAAACAGGCTGGCATTTTACACATAAAGCCACTCTGAGGTGAGAGACAGACATTATATAGAAAGGACTGCACACTTCCAAATTGTGCTTAATTTGCTGGACCTGTCTTGTTGCAGCTGCTAAAAAGCAGGCTGTGATGCAGCACTGGTGCTTAGGAAGGGTAGGTAAGCAGCAGCTCTCCATCTGGGTTCCTGCACAGTGCCAACAGGAGGTGTGACTGCACCAGGTACAATCTAGGTTTTACAGCTGCTGTTTAGGATGCTAACAGTAGCAGTGGCACAGGCCACATGAGTCTTTTAGGAAGTCAAGTGACTCCAGCAGCTAACCTGTGCAAAAGGCTCTTGATTGCCAAGTGTGCTGTCCAGAAAGCTTGTGTGTGCTGCAGTCACAGCTCCTACCTGCAATGGAGCCCATCATTCATATTGCAGATTACTTCCAGCACGGGGGAGAATGGGAGTTCGGGAGGACCCTGAAAGCTCCTAAATCAATCGCTTCCACTGGTTCAACTTTCATGTCAGTGAGCTGATGCCATTAAAAATTAAGGAAACAACTTGAACATTGACCCTCACTATCAGTTCACATAGATTGAAATGTGCAAATCTATAATTTAATTTCTTTCAGTGGACTTAAGACTGATGTGACAACATGAATAATACATAGAGCAATTTCTGCCTGAAGAGTAATCGCAGCTGGACAAACTAGTGTCCTGAAACTTTTACTACAGACAGCTTTTCCCACCATAAAACTCACGGGATGATACTTCTCCCTTTGTGAAGCATGTTCTATCATATAATTTGGCCAGTGGATGGATAACTGTTTTGCCCTGTTTAAACTCATCCTAAAGAAAAAAATAAAACACAAACCAGAAAAAAATAAAACACAAATCAGATTCTTCTGATTACAGAAACTTTTCAACACTTGTATTAATTATACAGACAGTGGAAGTTATGCTGATCCATTATTAGTATCAATAAGTACTCCATGCAAAATGTAGAATACCTAGGAAATTCATTCTCACAGAATACAGCAGAAATTAACAGATCTTTTTAAAGGGTTGGATTTAGAAGTTCTTTACGGCTGAAAAACACTCTTCTTGCCCTAATGAATGCAATGCAATTAACAAAAAACAAACAAAACAACAGAAATGTAAAGAGACAGTGGAAGACTCATTCTCAGAGAAAGCTTTATAAACAGTGGTTTCTGGAAAAGCTGTGGGAGCATAAATAAGGAATCTGCTGTGGTAAACTAGGAAGTAATTTATCTGTTTTCCAGCATTAGGTTATTCTCTGGCTACTGCTACAACATACTCTGTAGGTAGTCTTTACAAACTGATTCCCCTCCCCTGTTTCCATAACCCTAGTTAAAAGTGAATTACTCACCTAGCACCTCAGCAGATCAACCACTAGGCCAGAACCAAGAAGTAAAATCCTGACCCAGACTTGAAGAATTGGAATTGGGGCTTTTGCTGAGGCCCAACATGAAACCTTTGTTTCCATTTATAATCTGATACTGGATGGAGAGAAGGATGAGGAGCTGGGGAGGACTGCAGTAGATGAGAATCAATGTCTCTCTGGGACTCACACTTGAAGATAAAACTCCATGGAGTTTGGATTCCCATTTCTGTGGAGTGGGTGTTTGCAGCCCTTCTAAATTTTATTATTCCTACAGACTTACCTCTAAACCCCCATGGATTCACAGTTGCACAAAACACTTCTAACTGAGATTAATTCTGTACAAACACAGCCTGTCAGTCAGTTCTGAAATGTCATCTGATATTTTTTATCCATGAGGAAGTCAGTTGTCTGTCCGTATAAAGACGCAAATCTATTTTCTGTCATTAAAACTTACTTACTGCCAAACCTTACTGATTATCATTGAAACTTAATATGGAAATATTAAGTCTTTAAAATAAGAGATGTACCATGTAAACCACCAGATACTGTGATCCAGTCCGTAGTGTGCAAGGTTGTTTAACAAGATTCTGTTTTCTAGGAAAAAATACACCTGTTTTCCTGCAGAAACTGCCTCCAAGACAAACATAGTTTTGTTACATATGAATAGTAAATGTAGTAAATTCTAGTAATATTTTCAGCTGATTATATTTAAGAGCCCTGGAACACATATCCTCTGTGTAAAACTGCTCTTGGCAACATACAAACCTCAGTGTTACTGACAAATGTGACTTATTAAGTTGCTGTTGTTGAAGAGACTCAAAGCTGATTAATGCACATGGAATGAAAAAAAAAACACCTAATAAAGTTACTACATATTCAAACTAAGGAGCAACAGATATTTCCAATATTGCTGAAATTTGTACTATTTCAGCATTTCATACCTCATCAAATTCTACTCTCCTCACATTCCGTCAAGCTGGAATTGTATGAAAAAAAACTATTAACTTTAAAGAAAATATAAAACACAAAGGGAAGGGAAACTTTGATACACAGAAAATGCCAAGAGTAGCAAAATTTGTGCTAACAATTAAAAATTAAACAATAAATAAAAATTTTAATAAACCTGGGAGAAAAAGTTTTCAGTAGAATACAAAAATGGGAAGCATTCTCATTCCTGGCAGAATTGTTGAGAGCAGAAGCACCATCGTTCTAGGTATCTCTCAGAACAATTGTGTCAGTTGACGTGACCCCAACTGATCAGCTCTGCTGGCTGATGCCCCTTGTCTACTCATGTAAACTGGACTTAGTCTGTAACACAGGACAGCTGTATTGCACTGGCATGATCTCCTGTGCATAATCATTTCAATTACCTGTCATTATAAGACTGCTTTTTTAAATGCCTGACAATATCGAGCTCCTTAGTAGCATTTTCCATCTGAAAATGGCAAACACTTTGTAAGAACTGACGTAATAAATCACTGCTGGAAAGCCACACTTTAATATTTTCCCTGCGTTGTCCCTAGTTTGCAGGTAGGAAAACTCAAGCCAAGAGGAATTAGGTTCACAGAGTTGGTATTAAATCTGGAATTAAAATTTAGGGTCAGAAATACTTCTCCATTGAAGTAAATTTTAGTATTTCACAGACTGCAGTGGGACCCACTTCTCATGTTAGAACATCATTTGCCCTGTGTTCCAGGGATGCACTGTCCTCTGAGAGACAAGTGCCAGCTAACAGACCAGGTTTTTAAAAGCCACGTTCAGGTATTTTCCCTTCAAAATTACATGGCATTTGCTTTTCTTGCCGCACCTGTTACTGGCTTGCACTTCCCAGGCTGTGCACAGCCTTGCTCTGGGGCTTTCAGTCATGTCGCTGCGCAGCCACTAGATGTCAAGTTGTTAAGATTTTTTTCCCTAGTTTGAGTTTTATTCGTGTTAGTAGATAATTTCTTAGTTTCATTCTCATTAAAAATCGTTTTAAATTAGAACTGGCTATACTGATGAATTTTTTACCTAATTTAATAATTATTAATATTCCATATTCCAAAATCTGAGCTTTTAAAACACAGTGGCAAAGGTTAAATCACCCCCTTTAATCAGAAAGTGTAAACGTCGCGTAAATTTGTCTATCGCATCTGTAATTTGTGATCAGAATTTTAGCTCCACAATCACATTTTTGCTTATTTTGTAATTCTGTTGCAACTTACTGAATTACAGAAGTGGGAAAGGCTTGGCCTCGGCATGCAGGGGCAGCATGGTTGATGAGTGAAAGTGCAGTGACTTTGAAAGAAAAGCATGAAACCTCAGCTACCAGTTCCCATTCTTCTTTTGCTCAGTTCATACGATGAGTCAGAAAGGAGGCACCGGGGAATGAAAAGCAGAGAAATGAATACACTGAGAAAAAAAAGCAGTGCCACTTGCAGAGCAGATGATGTAATTTTGGCCTGCTGTAAGCAACAGACATGCTGTCAAGCACAATGTTTATGGTTTTAAAAGCTCCATATCTTTTATCCTCAGAGTGATAACTCCCAGCTTTCTGATGCATTTGACTTGGAACTTGGACTAAAAGTTCACCCTCACAGAGGGTGACCCGATTTGAAAAGTGTTCTCCCCTGTGGCCAGACAGAAAACTTTGCACAGTTTTGGTACCAAGATTAAAGAAAGCTGAAATCAAACTAGAAATAATAATCAGGGGAGTCCATCTTACAGGAGGAGGCTCTAACAACTTCTTTGCTTATCCTGATAGTACAAAGAGTATGCTTGTTTCCTTTAAATACATCAGGGTGAGGGGGGAAAACCTGAGCAGAGAAGCTACAAAAAATGTCCCCAAGTAAAAGTAGGGGAGAGGTGGGAAATCAGAAGGATGTTTCCACTGGCCAGACCAGTGAAGTTCCTTCCAGGAGAATGCAAGATGCAAGAAACTTTACTCATTATTAAGCAGACCTTAATAGTTACAGATAGGAGAGGGATAACATGACACAAATGCCTGCATGACCCAGGGGTATCATCTACTCTGTATTTTCACCTGATGACAGCTTAGTCACCACTATGAAAGAGAGCTGACAAGGAGATTTATTACCAAGCCCTGGGGCTGGCAGACTACAGAAACATAAAATATTGGGAGAAATTCTAAGGGCTGTAGAATATTCAAAAGACACGCAGAATAAAGAGATCTTAGGTTACTTTTATGGTTTATTCCAAAACATTGTGCACTTCGAAGTAATGACTATGCTAACTGTCTTAGGATGTTAGTTCCACCCTAGCAGCTGTAAACTGCTTTCTAAAGAGTTAATTGTCTTGTCTGCCTCAGTTCAGCTGATTATTCTAGTTTCTAGTAATTAAGATTGCATTTCATGATTTTCAGCCTTATTAAGTTAATGTTTACAGTTTTGTATGCTACAAAATAATACTTGTCATTATTTTAATTAAATTATTCATAAATGACATTGGTTCCACTTCAGATGTATGTATAATGAGAACAGGACCATGCAGATGCATCATTCATCATAAATTTTGATGCTCTTTTTTCCTAATTGAAAATACTTGGAACTGTTCACATTAGATGCAAATCTTTTTAATTTATCTTCCTGCTTTTTGAAATAAATACTTCCTTCTTCAAGCTAGAAGAAGGAAATAGTTCTTTATTCATCTTTACACCTCATTTCAGGCAATTTTTTCCAGCCCTGCCATGGTTCTGCAAGTCTCCTTGCCCAGATGCCTTGGTGCACTGCAAAACGCACTGAGAATAATGAGGAGGTTGCTTTTTTCTCCAGTGCTGCCACACATACGTTGTTGGCACTGCAGTACAAAGCAAGAGTAAGTCTGATATTCTATCCTGTTATGACGCTATCCAGAGCACATCCCAACATATGTGAATTCTATTTGTGTGTGTGTGTGTGTTATTCCTTACAGACAGAAGATTGATTGTTTTAATAACACAGTTGTAAAGTAATGGGCCAAATTCAGCCATTCCACTGAGGCCAACAGGGCTTATCCAATCAACAGTGTTGTAACTAAGACGTTTCTGACTCACACCAGGGAAATCAAGTAAAATTTGGCCCGTAGTCCAAAAGGTAAAATGCTCTGGGACATGTTCTGTCCTGCAAATTCATCATCTCACTGGTGGAGAACAGGTTAGTGAGATCCAATGCTTGGATGCACTAACCTCCACCCCACAACAGAGTCTACTTTGGGAGACAGGAAAAAGGACTGTAACAAATCTGCAGCTAAGACTAAGTTTGTGCCCCAGCTTGGTAATTTGTTGTAGGGCTGGGACAGAGCATCAGAAAAACTTACCCCCTGCACAGTCAGAATGTGATGCAGTGATTTACTGCTCTTTTAAAAGTGGGGGATAGACTGCCATAGAAATACATGGAAGCATGATCCAAATTTAAAATAACATGGAAAGCTACATCTTGAAAGGCTGGATTTAAATATTTTCCCTTTCCTTTCTGAGAACACACTAAAATGCCTTCTGTTATAAATAAAAGTAGTAATCTTTCTTTGCTACTTTTTCTTTCTTAAGTTCTCCTTTCTGCTCTGATCTCTAGTTAAGGTTCAAATAGTTGCAATAAAACTTCCAGGCACAACCCAAAGGAACAGTCCAACTGGATAATGGAGATCAGATTGCTAAGTGCTAAACAGAGCTTTGTTACAGATTTAGTCAAAAGCTTTACTGTCAGATTTCTGATAGCACCAAACAATATCCAGATACAATAAAGATGGGGCTTAGAACAATGTTAATATGCACAGTGGTCTGTGGGAATCTAACTTGCCAGTATAGCTGAGATGCCATCTAAAATTAATACATGGCAGTTGAGTTCTTTCACGAGAACTGGTCATTTTGGTTGATGGTGCCTTGTGAGAGGGAGGAGAGGAGCAAGAACAATGGCCATCTCTAGGAGACAGGGATACATACACATTTACACACATCATCTATGGAACTAAAACGAAGAAAAACAATCCACAAATACCTACAAATTTCAGGTAACACCAAAGCGTGTGGCAGACTCTTCATCTTCCTGCCACCAGATTATTGCCACAAGTGATTAATGAAATGTACCTTCTACAATGATAACTTACTCATTGCATAGTTTAGATGCAAAATATCATGCATCTGTATATACACCTTTCACTAAGCAGGACAGTTATCCTGCTACCAGCTCTTCCCACATGTTTCTGTGTCCATTTAATTGTTAACCTGTGCTGATCCACTTTTGGATTTGTTGATAACCACTTGATCAAGGATGCTAGAAAGCACCTGTGGCAAACTGCATATAATGTGGCATAGCAGGAGACAATCAGGAACATCTGCCAGCAGTAGTGGGAGAGGAGGCTGGGGCCAACAATGGGGAGCACTGGTTTGAACACAGGAAACTTGCAGAAAATTAGGGAGAACAAATAGAAAAGCTGTAAAATCCCTGTTTGCACAGCCATGTAGTTCAGATGTCTTCTTTTCTGATACTGTTGTGAAGTATAGATCACTGCTATCTGCAAATCATATTATCTCCAGGTTGGAATTCTCTTTGGAGGGAGTTGCCAAAATCCAAACTTCTTTCCACAAACCAGTCATTATCAGATCATCATCAAATAATTGTACCTTCATTATTATGACTGTTAAAATGTTTCCTCAATTATTAATTAGGCCTTACATACTGACAGTCAGGGTAGTATTTTATTCTATAATGGATGCACTGTTGAGAAATCATGACTCATAACTGAAAATCTTTTTTTTTTTTCACATTCTGTTACTAATTTCTAAGGGTACTGCTCTCATATATTCTACCAGCACCCTTTGCCTTTTCTTAAACGAGGAAGTCAGAGCACGTGGTGTGTTGCCACAAAATCACCGTGTCTGTTGTCTCTTGGAAAGCCTTAAGAACTCTGTTAGGAGAGGCATTACCCAGTTTGCTCTCAAAGTTGCTATAGCCTGTTAAAGATCAGACTGTGGTTACTTTTGTTCTTTCTGCTTCCTTTGTTGTCTCCCTTGGACCTAGTGTATATAGCTGATACTTGTGTTTGCCTAAACAGGAGAGTGCCTGAACTAAAGTAAAGGGGCATTCACTAACAAGTAGAAAAGGATTCAAGGAGACAGCGAGGTCATGTGGCCTGACAGGCCTCATCATATTCAGTTTCACAACACTTGTTTCTTTTATCTGTTGCTTGAGATTTTTCTTTGAATCACACACAAATGAAATTCCATCAGTTCAACTCTTCTAGGAGGGATTGGTGTGAAATGGTTTCTGCGACCTGCTGTTGTCTAGATCTGTTTCTCCTGTTCTGTTTTGATGGTGGGACTAAAGCCTTCCATTAGATCTGATGTGAGTGGCTTTTGCAGTTCTCACTCTGCTATAGCCTGTTGCTTAAATTTTTCTTCAGACAGACTTATGGCAATTTGATGACATATGAGTGCACGGAAAGGTCAAAATTTGGCTCCCAAAGTCTACAGTAAAAACAGTTAATTCTTACATAGTGCATTGTAGCTATATAAGCCCTTTACAAAGGAATTTCAGTATTACTATTCCCATGCAACAGACAGCAAAACAGATGGAGCATGACTGTGGCCAAGCCAGGAAGAGAACCCAGAGCTCTGGCTGAGTGCCCTCTCAAATGCTGCATTTCACTATTAAGGCAGCAGTTAAAGTAAAACACTGCCTAGCACATCACTGGTGTAGGAATATTTATAGGCCACAATTCAGTGTAAGCCAGCGCGCTGCTGCTGGCTTCATTAGCGTTAGATTTGCCCGTACTACAGACAGTGTGAGCCCTCCATCCTTGGAAAGCCTGGCCCTTACTTCAGCAGTGGTCAGGTGCACTATAGTAAAGAGTCCAAGGCAGGAAGAAGAGGTGACAGAGTCAGGCAAGCCCATCTTTTTAAGAGGAAAATAGCTTGCAATGCTACACACAGCCACAATCCTGGCTGCAGCTGGCTATAGCCAGATCTTGTTCAGACATTGCTGACTGATCAAAAATCACCCTGTACTAACTGATGGGTAATGCTACAATAAACAGTTGCCTCCTGCCAGTCTCGTGGAATTGCCTCTATGCTTCTGGACAGTTTAGACCTGTGAAAGGACACAAGTGTTTGAGAAAAAAACTCTCCTGTAGATCGCTTAGACACATTCAGTACATTCTGTAGTTGAGGGTATTTTTAACTTAATTAACCCAAGATTCAGATCTAGGAGCCACGTCTGAGAGAAACTGGTGTGGTCCCACTACCCCAGTCTTCACCTCACTGTTTCAGGTACCTGATTGTGCTAATCATGCCATTTGTTTGGAGATACTGACTTTCATTATATAAATACCCATCTCCTGTGCATAGAGCTGGAACCACCAAGTCATGATTCGACTCTATGAGCTTAAAGGTCTATTCCAACCAGAACGATTCTGTGATTTCACTCAAGCCACAGAACAGCAACTTGGAGATACCAACCTAGAGGCTAAAATAGGGTAATAAACTGGCATTTATATCACAGTAAAGCCTGCTCTCAGAGCACAGGGACTGACAGATTAAGAACTGCTGTTCTGATCAAATAACAACAGATTCTAATATTTTATTTTTTTTTTGAGATTTTAGCCCAGAACAGTATGATTGGTTAAAATATCCTGAATTAAGCACCTGAATGAGGTCCAAAATCTGATGGGACTGGCTTTACACTACTCCAAAATCCCAAGAGCCATTTTTTGTGCTTCCAGCACATTTTTTGTGCTGGTGCTAGCACCACACGAGGGCAGTATAGGGGGGGAGTAAAATTCAGGGACATGAATTAAACTATAAATCTCAGTTTCCTGCCTCTTCATGAAATATGGAGAGGTAGAGCCATGTCTACTGAGTAGAGTGGCCTGCATTTATCCCACAAACCAGAGATGAAAGTTTAACACTTCTTTTCAGCCTCCTCTTTTTTTTTTCTCTGTCCTTTCTCTCTCCTAATATTTTATTTCATTCTCACCAGCAGTGAATACTCTCTTAGCTAGAGAGTTGTGGCTCTAAAGTGCTTCACAGATTGAGACTCAGTGAACTTTGCTCTGCAAACATACAGTGATTTGGCTCCTAACAGGAGGGAAAGTATAAGAGATATGGAAAATGATATGCAAGCCCTGCAGTTCGGAGTGGTGAACATTTTGTACTGGAGCAAAGTCTCCAGAACTGTAGTTAAATGCCCATGGATTCTCTCATCTAAACTAAAAGGCAAATTCCCCTGGGAAAGTAGACAAGTGTAATGTCCTTGTCTTAGACAAGTATCATTTTCATATTATTTCCCTAGGCTAGGAAATATATTGTTCAGAAACTCTCAGCTATGCCTTTTTTCCCCTCAAACTCTCTGCAGGGTTCATTCCTCTAACTCCCTGGGACAGCTGTTCAAGCGTTTTTTTTAAGATTAAAGCAGCCAGAATTCTTAAAATCCTCTAGCTCACAGTTTTACTGTGAACATGCTCTTAATACATTTGATACATACTTTCTATAATTAACTTAAGTTTGTCTGCATTGTACTTGACTGATATTTATCTCTGCTATAATCTTAAACAGATAAGTCTCCTAGGACACATTTGAACTATTCTGCAATTTCTTTAATCTTCAGTTCTGGTTTTGTAAGCAATTGATTATCTTAAAATTGATATTGCCATCCTATGTAGTTAGATGCAGTGGCAAACAAAAGAGGTCTCTCATATCCTTAAGGATGTACCATTTTGTATTAATCACACTCACTATCCTGTTCAAAGATGGATTTTTATCCACTACATGATTCTTCTGCTGCTGTGCAATTCTTACTAAAGCACGGATCATCATCCTTTGTTTCAATATGCACTGTCTTACATCCCCTGTATCATCCGTGCCAGACACAGCTGTGACACTGTATCCTTGAAGAAAGCAAAAAAATGAATGAGGTAGAACCTTTCTGTCTGAAATCCCGGTTGATTGGCTTCCCCAAAATCATGCTTTTTTGGGTATTCTTTCATGAAACGCTACAAAATAACTGTACAGTATTCGCAGTCACAACTGATGGTAAGATAACACGCCCCCTAACTGCTTCTCTGTATCATACAAACATTTCCTTGAGCAGTGGTTTTGTATTTGGTCCTGTACCTGATCAATTAAATCCCATGTTAGGGCTTCATTGTTATTTCTATTTCCTTCAAAATTCCTATCTTATTACACAGACCTGTTTTTCTGTACGAGATCCAGCATGTGAAACACTACTGTGTACATTTTTATCTGTACACCAGCTTATCCATCCTTGGTCATAACAGGAAATCTCATCTCCCTCACACACTGTTCCTTATTCTTTCATTTGGCTATAAAGCCAGTCTCAAAGTAACTGTTCATTATGGGCAAAATACTAGTTTCTTTTACCAGAATGACAGATCAGCCTTTGACATAAAAATGTCCAAAATCTGGGCCTAAATCTTTTTTGGCTTTCTCTTCTGTCTCTGCTGGTTGGCTATAATTTGAGAGAAGCAGTTTGGGTAGATAAATGTTATGTTTGTCTCACAGAGAATAGCATTTAGCTCATAATAGAGGCTGGTTATTTTAGACTCAAAAAAGCCAATTCTGAGATCCTGTTCCAGATGTCTAAATGCATATAGGACTTACTTATGTAGTGTATTTTGGCACAAGAATGTGGTACACAATGATTTTATTTAGCAATATTTTGAAGAAGGTGCCAATTTTGAAAAAACAGCCATTCAAATATTTGACAGAGTTGTGCCTTCTGTTGAAGAGGATATAAAATTGAGAAATGTTTGCTTATGATATCTATCCACTGTTTCTAAGGAGGGAAACTTCATTAACGTCTTATTTCTATTTTCATTTTATAAAAAAACTTTATGCCAAAGTGGAACATATCAGCAAATAAGGCGAAGTTGGGTAAGCACATGTTTTTTGTATCTAGTAAGAAATACGTTGTGGTCTGAGTTCTGTTCAGACTCAAGTTGTTTACTAAGCTGCTGTTTTACAGAGAGGTTAGAATGAAGGCTTAAAACCAGCATAAGATCCCTTGTTGCTTAAGAATGAGAATATTAATGAAATGATTGATTGGTTCATATGAGAGGTTTAGGAATATACTGTTATTCTTAATATCCAGGGCTGGTTCTTGCAGTCAAAAAGAATTGAATCACCCTGGGACTCAAATATTGCAGTGTTGAGTCTCCATTACATACTACACCAGAATGAGAATTGCTGACATGTACATTTAACTTAGGTTTTAATGGGTTTTCCAATGTAATTTAACATCAGTGAATTGGACTAATATCGAAGGGAAGGAAAAGACTGTGGATTGTTTCTGTTTGGATAAAAAAATGCCGATTTTCCTAAATGATTTATATTTCTATATTCTACTGAAATCCAAATGCAAACCTCTCATTCTGCTGAAATTGCTAAGGATGTACTTGCTATGTTTCCCTTTTTCTTTCACTAATAGATTTCTGTGTTTTCTTATAAAGTCCTGTACGTGATGTGCAAAGTAAACAAGTCCAAATGCTAAATGCTGTTAAGGCACCATCCTAAAGCTGGTTTGTAGTTTTAAATATTTAGCATCATGTTGTAACAACAATGAATGGATATTTGGCAAGACTGACTAAAACAGATATTGAAAGAGAGGAACTAGTAACCATTTAGCAGTGCAAAAGAGCTCAGACATGATTCAGAGCCTGTGGGAAATGTGATGAGATTCGTTATTGTTGTGTCTGCCAATTAAATAAAGCTCATCAAATTATTCATAGCAAATAAAGTCTGTTGCAAAATGAACCCATTTTACTCATAGCAGACTGTTCAAAGATGCTTTAGTTTCTCTAAATGCCTTTTCCTTTTTTTTTCTTTTTTTTTTTCCTTTTTTTTGTCTGGTAGGGATTTGGAGCCCATCCACAATGGTCAGCAGTCCCTTTGACTGGTACTATGCACAACATAATTTTTTTTGTTCTTCCCCTTGATGACAAACTTTGACATTTTGGTGAGAATTGATACCTTCCTATTTGTAAAGAACACTGTACTTTTAGTACAGTTTCATAAGAGAGAACATTTTTTAGAAGTGCACTTACTAACAGCAACTAATGAACTGAACACTTCTGGTATAAATGTGTCTATATTAGGTAGGCAAAAGTGTAGGGATTGAGAGTTCTGGTACCAGTCACACAGCAAGGGACAGACACTGAATAGTCGTACCCGAGTTCAGCCATGAACACCTGACTATAGCACACAGAATATAGCACCTTTGCTCCAAAGCATATAATACTTTAAAATCCATATATATTTTTTTGGCTGTCTGAATACTTCACTTCAGCACAGGCTTATGCTATGTTTTACAAATCCACAACCAAAAAGCTAATGCTCAAATCCTTAGCTGCAGTTTGGAGATGGCAGCCCCGTTCACGGAGGTAGAAAGCAACTGGAGAGACTCAAACCACCATAGTGTTACTGCTGATGAACATTTGCACACAGTCTCCCATTTGGGCCCTGAACAAGCCAGTGATACTTCTCAGCACAGCCATGATACAGGTGGGGAGCTACCAGGAACCTGGACTGTCTGTGCCACTGGACTACACTACTGGGTCAAGATCTCACCAGCTTTCCGTAGAAGGCTGTTCTTGGTTTTGCTATGTACTGATCTGACTTACAGGCAATTAAAAATATATCATAGTAGTAGCTTTGGTGCTGGAAATAAATTTCTGGTTTTTCCTGACTATAAGTCTTCTAACCAGTGAAAGAGAAAGAAGCTGCTTATTCTTAGGAGAATGGGAGTGCAGCTGTGCTTTGTACTTGCTAAATTCAAGTTAGCTACAGAAAGAAAATTCTCCAGCTCTACAGCATAGTCGGCTTTCAGGCTATATGAAAAGCTCAGACTGTGCTTCTACTTGCAACACAGAGACAAAGGTTAATGAAAGCCAAGGCCTTTTAGGTTAAAATCTGTTCCTTGCTACCACTGGAACCATTAGATTAGAGTGCTTTCTTGTCACGTGGCTCTCCCACAATTAGAACAGGTTCACATAAATAACTTCAGTTTTGCTGTTTGTGTTTAGACTATTCTGTTTCTTTTAGAAACGGCTGTGCAGTTGAGCATCTAAGCTTAAAAACACTCCAGGCAGGTGCTGTACAATGATCAGAGCATTGGAAACAAATGATGATGCTGTAGCTAAACAGCACAGTAAGAAAATAAAGCCTGTAAAAGCCTCTTGGTCATATCTTACACTGTTTCATGCTTTCCCTCACCTTTCAGACAGAGTATGGACCTTTTTAAAAGAAGCTATAACATAATTAGAACAAAATACAGAACCTTCAGAAACCACACAATAGAATTTCTGGAATAAATTATGAGATTTCTAAAGAATTTTAGCTCCTCTACTTCTGAAAAAAACCCCAAGTGCATCCTGCTAGCTAGCCTCATCATACAGAAACAAGTATCCACAAAGCATGGAGCCTCCTGTTTCTATCTAGTAAATCTCCACTCTCCCTTTGCTCCCCATTTTGCCCTGTAATTTTGCTATGCTTCTCAGTGGAAGTACCTTTTCATGATCATCAGAGGCCACCAGCTTCTGATGAGCATACACCAACCCATGAGCATACACCCTCTGTTCCCAAATAGCCTCTGTCCTTCATCCAGCTGCAACACTGAATGCACATTCTGGGTCTAAAAATATTTCTATGATAGAATTTATACATACAGCACCTTTTGTCCCAAAGCCTTTTAAACAAGCCAAGATTCACATGCTTTGTCCAGAGATTATTTAGTTATCACAGAAATGCAGCCAGCCATGGTTTGAAATGCAGCAACAGTTAATAGTGCAGAGCAATGTAAGAGCAGTTTAGGTCAGCAAACTATGAATGCATTTGTTCCCAATGAAGCTGTTGCTGTAATTTAGGAAAGGAGTAAGCAGAATAATTATTTGGTTTGGAGTGTTGCCAGAAGACCAAAATTAACAGCATTCAGACTTCAGTAAAAATGTTCAAGTGTTTAAAACAGCCACAAATTATATGGACCTAAGTTTTACATTTCATTTGAAAGATGGATGACCAGGTCACTTTGCTGTCAATGGGTCCCTAATTGGTTTGCCTCAGAGCATTTTTTGATCAATACTTTCTACTTCTTTGTCTAACAAAGATTCTGCATTCATCATCTCTCAATCTTTCAACATTCAATGCCTTGCAAATCCCTTAGTTATAAACCCCATGCTCTAGTATGGAAAAAATTAAGAAACTGGAGGAATTATCTTGCAGTGTGTACACTGCAATATACTGCCGTAACTCTTAAAAAACAGTAATTTTGTCTTATACCCATGAGGAAGACCAAGAACTTTCCAAACAATGGTTCTAGGCAAATTAGATTTCTGCTAGGAGTTGCTTTTTCTGCTTTTTCTACTTCCTTACAAAAACAAAGATCAGGGTGTCCTTTGCAATTTTAGTTTGATGACTGACTGGGGATTTGGATGCCCTAGGATTATTTGGGGTTGTCCCAGGTGAGTAACTGCTTCTATTCCTGCCCCACGTGGCACAGAGAATCTTATGGATGTTCAACCCCTTCCCCAGGGCATAGGCCAAGGGCTCAGTTTAGCTCTGTTAGTCCATTTACTGAAGGCCATGCTCTGTGATCATGAATCAGAGCTGGTAAATACTCTTGACATGAACATGGACAAAACTGGCCCATGACTATTTGCGCAAGCAAAAGCCACAGTGCAGAGACAGTTATATGGTCAACATCTTTTTCAAGGGAGCATCCTTCATTCACAGCCATCTGGAATACGTTGCATCCACACTACTAACATGCTCTTTGCTAGGGTAGCACATCAAGATGCTGCACTGTAAAAGCTGCATGAGTGCAGGTTTAGGCAGGCCTGTAATCTA
This sequence comes from Hemiprocne comata, assembly GCA_020745705.1. Taxonomy (NCBI): domain Eukaryota; kingdom Metazoa; phylum Chordata; class Aves; order Apodiformes; family Apodidae; genus Hemiprocne; species Hemiprocne comata. Next base: position 7,391,914 of record CM036596.1, on the reverse strand, counting down.
ATTTTGACCTTGGCAGTAACCTCCCACTGACATAATTGATAGGTCTGGTTTTAGTCATGGAGTTCACAGAGCCTAACATTTACACTCTGGCCCATAATTATATTTAGAATAAACACACATCTCTCCCTGCAAAGAGAATAAAAATCTGCACAGTACATCTTCCAGGAAGACTGTAAAGATTCCAATCATCCACCCCTACAGACAAAATTATTTTCCAAAGCTTTCCATCATTTTGTACAGTAGTTGTTAATATGTTGCCAACCTCCTATATGTTTCATACAAAGATGACCAGAGAAATAACTAGGATACAATTTCATGATCCATGTAATAAATGTCCTCCCTTACAGCAATCCAGTTATTGAGGAAGTACTGCACATCCTGAGATATGACCAAGATATTTCTTTCATCAAACATAATGAAGCTGGAGCAAGCAATGTGAGACTTAACATCTCTATGACTTTCTACCTCAGGAGGCCAATACAAAGCAGAGGGCTTTTTCAAGTTATTTTATTATAAAAGTGAGTGATATGCATGCTTAAAACACGCACCAAGGGAACGAGAGGCTGCAAAATATTAAAGTAACCCTAGACTACAGTAGTGTAGCTTTGATCTGCAAGAACAGCACTGGCAATAAACTTTAGCTTTGTACTGACTTTTTAAAAAATTCACCATAGTTTCTTGTAAAGTCCTTTGTTATGCTGAATCTTAACTTCAAATTCAGAATGTAAATTGACTCAGGTTTAAGTCTGGTCCTGATTTATACAAAAAATACATACAGTTTCTTCAAGGGTTGACTGAACCAAGTCTGAGAACTATAGTCAAAGGATGCTTTTTTGCTTCAAGTTTGCAACTGAGGTTAAAAGACATGATGCTTATGCTGCCGATACTTAAAATTGTTATACCTCAGTAATCCAGAAAACTCACCATAAGAATTCCCTAATACTTGACCAATTAAAATATTATTTGTGGATATCCTTAAAAGGCCATCTGATTTGTCATCACCAAAGAAGATGGATCAGTATTCCTTCAGGTGACCAGAGTGTCTGCCCAGGGAGAACATACTCACATTTGAAATGTTCCATTTTCTGTAGATCTGAGCTCCTGTCACTGATCACAGGGGGGTTTCCTTCTCTTCACCCACTTGTCTCAATGCACCCAATTTGCCTGGACAAAATCCAAAACCAATTTCCTTCACAGAAGAGCACCCCTCCTATTCACAAGCACCAATGAAACCAAGCAGCCTGGCAGGAAAGCACTTTCTTTCAGAAATTATTGTATACGCAGATATTTTACAGTTGAATTTTCCTTATTTGGTACACTGGGAAACTGCCAACATTATACAATGTCAGCTATTATCATGCCCATAGTAACTGGGCTATGGAAGTCATTACTAGTAGCTACCACTATAAAGTCAAGTGTTTAACATAAAACTGTTTACGTGGCTTTGACTGAGCAAATCACATGTACTGAATGAATGAGGAAATATTGTTGAAAACCTTATTTTCAAGTTATTATCTAAATTAATTGTTGTCATATTCTGTTGTATTCATTTTGATAAGCACTTAATTTAACATCAGGTATTTTTTTCTTCTAATTAACAGGATCATCTTCTCCCAAAAGCAATTCCATTTGCCTTCTTTTTTCGTTCTGTTTTATAAAATGAAATCATCGTCATGTAAACCAGACAAACAGCTCCCCTTACAATGTATCAGCAAAACACAGGGATACATGGCTCAAAACATGAAAAAACACAAACAAAATACTATGGCCAAACCTGCCATCCTTAGGCTGTCAAAATTCCCAGTGAAAACTGGCTACATGTGATCTGCTCCATGTCAGTACTAATGGCTCTTTAAGGATGACAGCTGTACTCATCTGCCAGTGATACAGCCTCTATATCCTGAGCTATCAAATCTCAAGCATGAAACACATATGCTCTAATTCCAAGTAAGAACTTACTTTCTTTAGGTATTTTGTTCCTCTCAAAGGGAACAAGTACTACAATGCATGAAACAAAGCCTTGAAAAAGGGAAAAAGGATATCAAGAAACTATAGCTAAATCAAAAAGAACCTGGAAATTACACCAGTTATTTGAGTTAGACCAACTCCGCCTAAGTCTAAATGGACTTATAAACATAGAAAGAAAAATAATAAAACTGTATGTAAAGATCTGTGATTATACATGAGCTTAACACCCTTTTAAAGACCCTATCACCAAATCCAAATTATTTTCAGATTAAAGGAATTGGAAGTAAATAAAAATATTTACTAAAGAAATATTCAGTTTATTTGAAAGTCAGACCTGACTTTCAAGTTTTTTCTACTGTGAAATTTCCTAAGATGAATTCATAACAAAAATTATCATTACCTCACTGGAATCCCTTGGGACACTTCTAAAAGCTTTTTTGGAGACTTTTCTTTTTTTCAGTAAAGTATGGAAAATTCTGCACCCATCACAAAATTTACATTGATACATAATCTATAAAAGCATAATGGAATCCTGATTTCTTGATTTGAAATTCTTACTTCTGCAGCAAAAAGGAGTGGGAAAAAGTGACATTAAACGTTCTCAATACTCACCCTTGAGGTTTGAGTAAATGACTCATTTCAATTTTCGTGTTAACTTACCTCTTGCAAATACCATACAAATGGAGACAGGCAAAAATAGAGGTAGCATTTTGAGGAATTTGTTTGCTGCCATTTTAAGACTGTCATTTAAGAGCAAATGGAATTCAGTTTGATCTCTTTTGCATTAACAAAACCTGATGTATTTAAAGTGTAGTAACTTTTGTAGAATTTCATATAGTAATTTCACTAATCAGGAACAAACAGACTAGAAGACACAATTTTTTAAGAATCAATATACCATGTGGTTGTCAGAAACACAAAAAAATCTTGAAATGCCCTGTAGTTCTATAAAGAAAAAATATGTTTCAGATATGAGATTTTGGTACCAAGTAACGATTCATCTTTATTAGATCTTCTGTATCAAAGTGAAATTACTGTAATTGTAATTAATTATGCATTTGTGCAATGTGCCAGTAACACAAAAAACCCACAACATATTTTGCATTCTTCTGCTTTCCACGATGAGATTTCCCAGAGTTCATTACAGGAAACATATAGATACAATTCTGTGATATTTTAGAAATAGTACCTTGGAGTAAGATGGTTTAATCAGATAGAGTGCAGACTTTGACCTAACAAATATACAGCGTAAAGCATGTATCCAATGCCTTGCCAAAGTTTTGAAAATGCTTTCCTTAGTGCAATGTTTTTCAATCTTTTGATTAAATCCATGAATAGCAAATTCAGATCTCCCGTGAGGAGGCTTGCTTTTCTTAGTCACCTGCTGTAACATTTTAGGAAATTGCCCTAAGCCACTGGTGTAGGTTTGAAAGCACTGTGCTAGTGAACTGCAACAAAACAAACATTTCTAGTTACATCTAGAGATGAGAGAGTTGTCTTCTACAATATACCTCATAGCCAAAAAAAACTACTTCTCACATTTTTAAGAAGGACAGGGACTGAATTCTTCAATGTGTCCAAGAAATAAAAATACAAATTACAAAAGAGAGAACGAGGAAACCAAGAACAGTTTGACAGCACTGATAAAATAAAAGGAAATTCTAATGGTTCATACAAAACAATAGGGTATTGGTATAATTAGTTTATGATTGCTCATGTAGAGGTGATTCCTGGAGGGTCTTGTGCTAGATGCCACACAAAAATATTGTGAAAATGTTCCTTTTGTCCAAAAATTATTTTATTTAATAGTAAGCGATAAGACAAGCTTCAAAACTGTATCTTTAAAGGGACACCATGAAAGACTGGCTCAGGACGTGCAAGACCTTTAGTCACCTTTTCAGCTGATTTGGATACAGGTTCTCACACAAAACTGCCAACCCTGCTGGCCTCAGTCCAAGCTGGCTTCCTGGATTAAACAAGGAGCAACAACATTGCCAGAATTTTGACAACACTAAATACATGTGACAGGATGGAAACCCAGCTTTCTCAGAGATTTCCTGTATATTCATGCTGGCCTCAGGTAAAAGGCTCTGGGTACTGGAGGGAAGTAGACAGATTTTAGTCACATTTATTGATCCTGAGGTGGAACAAAGTGAGACACAGCCGGGGTCCCACAAACTCAGTGGTAAGGTTGTCTGTGTTCAGGCACCTGACCTGTTTGGAGAAAATCTCCCTGGAGCCAGGTGGTGTGGTTAGACTGCAAAGGAACACCTGACCTGGCACAGCTAACCTGGAAGGGCTCTCCAGTGCCACATCTATAGCCCTGATCAGGGCTACACAGCCCAGGCTACTGCAGATAAGCAGCTGATCGTAGCAACATAGCTTAATGCTACATGAGATGCATCTATGTACCTCTCTATTTCTGTGTGTTTTATCACTCATTAAAGTGTTTCTCTCCAAGAAGCAAAGAAAATTAAATCTTCTCGGTTTATTTGAGGTAATAAAATAAACCAAAACACTGATTCATATATTTTCCATACCCACTGTGGTTAGAACAGAACTGTATATGTCTATCTTAATTAATTTGTACTACAACAGCCAAACTTCCCAGATATCTCCATTAGAAAAAGCAGGCACCTCTCCCATGTCTTAGAACGTGTACCAAATGTGGATCTCTCTCCAAAAGTACATGTAAGTGATAGCAGCAGGATCATTCTCTTAACACATGGTTTGTGTGCCATTGCACACAACCCCACTGGTTTTGGGGCACAGAACATAGCTAAGGCGATTACCTGAGGCTGTTCCAGAACTTGCATTTTTCAAATGTGTTCCCACACTGCCAGATCAACTAACTGTCAGGCATGAACTGCAGAGCAGATTGGACCATCTGTGAGGGAATGTGACAAGAAAGGTTTCTATCCAATAGTCTGAATTCTTTCTCTGCAGGAAGCGTTGGTATGAGATGCCAAATAGAATTTGGAAATTAAGAAAAAAAAAAGTTAATTTTGAAGTTATAATTAGAACACAGAAAATGAAGGAACACATAGCAGGACACTGAGCCCTGCTTGAACTAAGCTAATAAAATCTCCAGGGGAAAGGCTAGCTGCTGCCTTCTTGCTCTTCCTAAAGGGTGGTGGAAGGGCACTGCAGGCCAGTGGTGGCTGCTCTGGGTTTCATGCCACAGTGTAGAGGCAAGAAACACAGAGACATGGAGATACAGTTCCACAGTGCCACAGCAAGTTTGAGCTTATAAAGGTTTGTATCCCATAGATGAGCCCCCTTGCAATGGGGCTTTTCTTTTCCACAGTAAGTGTATTTTAGGCTGCTTACCTATTCTCTGATCACCATAAACCTCTTAGTCAGCTTGAAAATTCACAAGGTAGACACTTTTGCTTTGCCCCTTAAGTTATTCAACAAGTAACATGTCACCTCTTAAGGTTTTGGGAAATACAACTATCAGATTCCCTGGTCAGAAGCCCTAAAAAAGCACAGATTGAAACTGCAGAGGCATAAACAAATGCAGGAACTGGAGCAGAAGCAGGGAGTCTGTATGCAAAGAAATCCGAGTTTGTTGTTGTCTGTAACAGCAAAAAGCCTGAAGTTTTCTACTGCACCAGGTGATGGGGACACAACTGTGTCCTGTGCTCTAAAACAATACATTGGAAGTTCAAGTTTTTGATGTGGAAACATATAACTGTGTGTGTGAAAATGTATTATGGTAACATTTATGTTCGTTTAACAGGCAATCATTTCAAAGTGAGCTCTGAGATATAAAAATAACAGAAACATGCAAGGGAAAAAAAGTTCAACATTTTTCTTAAGCCTTGCTCCCATCTGTTACATTGAAGTATTCAATTAGATACCAAACCATTCCTTTGACTTACATAGCACCTTTTCTCCAGAAAACACAATGTCATTTATAGAGGATCCATTCAGCCTCATCACACTCCAGAAAAGCAACTACTATCAAACTCCCTTTTGCACCTGGGACATCGGACCCAACAGAAACTTAAATGAATTACTAATGAGCGAGCAGGAAATTAGGGATACAGAAAGAAACCAGATCCAAAAACCTGGTTCCTAATGTCATATTTTAAAAACTAGATGCAATGCTAATTCTCATGTTTACAAGCTGAATGTTGTGATATTTAAGTTTAAAGACATTCCTTAACAGACAACAAAACTGTTCAGAAAAAACAGCTGGAGAAAGCAAAAGGCTACTTTTCCTTGCTTTTTCACTTTCCAATCTGTAAACAACATTAATACTGGCATTAAATACACCTTCTTTGGGGGTATTTTTTTCACCAGCTTTGCCTAATGCTGCAAAGGACACTGTACATTATTTTTCTAAGTGAACTCCTTTAACAGTAAACTAGAGTTAGTGGGAGATACACATAGATTGCTTGAAAACCTCACAGTCTGCTGAGACTCAACCACGGTGCACCACTGTCAGGGGGGAAGCCAAGAATAAGAGAGATAATTGCTAATAGATAAAGACACAGAAAGACAGAATTACTTCTCAGCAGCAGAGTATGGGAGACAGGACAAAAGCAAAGTAAAAACAGCTGGAAGCTACAATACTTACTGTCAGAATCTGAGCTTTGGTCATTAATACTTTTTTACTTTAAATGCATAGAAACAGTCCTTGATGATCTGCTGTAGCTGGGCTGAATCTTTAAACCACATTTCTAGAGAACAGATCAGATTCCTCTTTCTTTCTCTTTGCTATTGACAAGAAAGGTAACGACAGCAGAAACTTACTGCGCCTTGCACCAACAGCTTTGCACCAGAGCAGAATCATCCCATACCAGGAAAGAAAGTGCATTGCCAGCCACCACAGCCTTATGACAACATTGTGCAAAGTGATTACACAGAGATTAAGGGAATCCTCCCAGTATTAGATCAAGATCTGGGACAACTTCCACTGTCAGCATCGTGAATACAAATCCACCTGCCATGGCAAAACAATTCTGAATTACACTAGTGTACCTGACAGCAGAGTCTGTAGCTCAAAAACGGACCTTGGAAATCCCAAACCAGCAGTTTTAAACCATGTACCTACTCTTAAGGAAGAAATCTAATTGAACTATTTAGAAATCAATAATTAAGTATTTGGATGAACCGAATCCCTGAAGACCAAAAAAGGACTGAAAACTAACTGTCTCTAACCGTACATGGCCATGGTCATACCCAGGGACACCTTCTTAATGTTGGGAAGAGAAACATCTAATTGGCACTCTAGTAGAAAAACAAATACTCCTAAATCAAAATTTAATTGTAATTTTCCAATTAAATCACATCCTAGAGGTTTTAAGTAACCCTCAGACTTCAAGAATAGAAAATAAATTGTATTTATTCACTTTTAACACTTGGAAGAATGGGAGGATCAACAAACTGCAGCTGACATTATTGACACAGTTTGTGGCTACATCCTGGTCTGCCTCTGAAGGATGGTTGAATTGCTTAGGGTGAGAGGAACCATTATGACAACCTCATCTGACTCCTGTACAGAGTCTCAGCACTTGAGCCACAGTGGGGATACTGGGGGGTAGCAAGGTTGTTCCCCCAGTGGATGACAGAATCCTTTTTAATAACTGTGCCTTTTTAAGGCAGTTTTAAGTATCTCTAAAGAAAGTTTCTGACCTCTCAAGTCACTTTTACAAGATATCCTAACCCTTGTCTTTTAATATTGTATTGGGTATCATTGTTTTGTCCCAGAAGGCATAATGGACTTCTCCAAACATAACCTCATTTTCTGGTACAAAATAAAAAAAAGTAGAGAAGAAAACAGAACAAAAATTAAAATGTAAGTAAACCCCAAATCCCAGGTGTTTAATTTTATGTATCCAACACCCATATGCATGTGAGTGAGAAATGAAGGCTGACATTCAACCCTGAATAAATATGCATGAATAAAACTTAAGAAGTTGTTTTATAGAGTAAACTGTGTATGCATTTGCAATGCATGCTATGGGCAGAGTCACTGTTGTGCTTGCTGCCTTCTTCTCTTTCATCTCCCAACCAAGTTACTGAAAGATGAGCTCACTCTTATGCAACTGAGATTAGCAGACTTTCTCAATTAGCACTTACATATGCAGCATATGCTCAAGGGCTTGCTTGCACAGCACTAGGCTGCAACAAGTGTGACTTCCAGATGAAGAACTACCTTTGTCTTATCCATGTTGCCCCCATAAAATGAAGGAACGCAGATAGAAAAAAAGAAAGTTGAGCTGGAGAAAACACCCTGCTCTTTTGGCCTACTCTGCAATGGCCTCTGGAATGCCAATGTACTTAATCAATTACCCAATGGTTAGTCCAGAAGCCAAAGATTTGCAGATCCAGAACTAACAGAGAAATAAGTATTTCAATTTTTTCTAGTAGGCTACATTCATTTTTATTTATTGGAACAAAGTAAAGGATTGTTTTACCATCTTGTAGCACCACCGCTGAACTTCCCCATTGCTTGAATTATCTCCTGAGCAAGCTAATTTTCAACATATAATTGTCACTGAAATAAACAATGGAACATTCAGCACTGAATTTTATGTAGTACAACATACAGGGGTAAATCTTCAGACGAATAGCTGTCTCTAGGAAGCTCGTTTCTCAAATGAACTTGGTAAAATATCTAGCATACCTCTCCAAATAACCCCATCGTACCTTCTTCTGCTCTGCCAAGAAGAAAAATGATGCACGCATTTTCTGTCCATAGTTCTTTCTTTTGTTAGATGAAATCTGGTTCCAATGCTAAAGAAAACTGTTGTGCGACTGAAGGGAACAATAGCATCTCCCCATCCAGCAGCCAGGAGAGAGGGAATGGGAATGGAGAAGGCAACCTGACTGCACAGACTCACTGGGAACTAGCTAGAAGCATCTTCCGTTGTCTGAAGGGTTCTGCCAAGGTCTTTCTCCAAGGACTTCTCTGTCTTTTCAGCTGTTTTCTTGTGAATTGAACTGGGATTATCCTGACAGGGCATTTGTGGAGAGACACTGCCAGGCCATCCTCCTCAAGCTTAGTTTATAACATTTTACTCACTATTGCATACTGAGCTTATGTATTACTCAGCCAGCCATGCAAAAATTGCAGTTAACATTCCTACTTAGAGGCACATTTGGTCTTTTCATTTTAAGATAACTTCTATTTTAAGTGGCTGGGGTGCATATAGTTTTCAATTTCAAATAAGTTCGGTGCTCATGAAGGACTCCGAGATTCTTCAGTGTCAGAGAATAACAAAAGATCCATAGTTTACACCTGGGAAAAGCTTTTCCTACACATTCCCTCAGGAGCCTAAAACATAATCTCCAGATAATACACTGCTTATCACAAGCTACAATCTGATAGTCATATTCTTTAATGGTGTCAATTTGCAGAACACTTCCAGTCACTTGGGATAAAAAGTAATTCAATGCTACTCCTATAACCCTACCTTTAAAAATAAAGCAGAAAATTTTAGCTGTGTTCATCCTAGCATAGGAAAGAAGCATAAGCTTTTGCGTTTTCCAGAAAAGCTTGCAACCAGTATAACCCTGATCAAATCCAATCCTGGGGACTACATCTCCCATCACTGCAGCAGTAAGAACACTGAGAAGCCAACTAAACTTCCAAATACCCTTGTTACACCTGCAGAATTGTCAAAGAATAAAAGCAGGCAGCTAATTACAAAATCTGTTGCTATAAATCCCATTAAAAAGATCACACTGCTTGTCCCAAATCAATTAAGATTGGTCAAACTGATTCAAAGCTGTATGCCAAACAGAACATGAACCTAAGTTGAAATGTAAGGGTTCAAAAAGGTAAAATACTTGCAATATTGTTTTACTGCTCCTTTCTTCCGCCTAGCTCCAGACATCTTTAGAAGGCAAAGCTCCTGTAAATATTTTCAGGCAGTTTTTCAGACCAAATTTACAGAAATTTTAAAGAAGATTTTAAATTTATGTTTACCCTAACTGATGCTTAAAGTATTTCAGTCTTCTTCATCCCCCAACTAAGCTCATTTTCTATCCTATAATCTTCTCTAATCTTGTAGAAATGTAGGAACTGCCACAATACATCAGATCTAAGCCTCTAAGTTCTGCTGAGACCCACAAGAGCTGTTTCAGGCCCTGGAACCAGCAAAATATTTGTGGTCAATAATTAACCACCTCAAACAGTCTGCTTCCTTCTCATCCTCCCATTCTTTGCACTTGCTAAGAATGACTACAGTATTGAAATGTAGAAATCAAAGACATGTTAGTTCCTGAGTCAGAGCAAGGAGTCACTAGGGTGGTGGGAGGTGAGAAAGGAACAAAGAATGTTCCAAGAAAAGGTACCCCTTTCCCCTATCCTTTTTTTCTTTTAAAATTTATTTTTAACCTAGACCTTCAGTAATGCATTGTTCAAATCTGCTTGTATCTGCTCTGTGTATTTTAACCTTCTTCTTTTAGCTTTCTTGTCTGTTTGTTCTTCCCTTTTCATAAAGACTCAATTTCAGTGACAGCAGCTCCACAGAGACATGGTTTTGCTCTTGTGAGCATGTTAACTCCTAAGAGTCATCATCAATCAGCACTTGAACGTTTAATGTCTTTCAAGTTCCTTTACTTTGGCGTGGTTCTCTGCCTTTTGTTTTAAGTGCTTTCAAGTGTACCCTCGTCAAATATGTTGCCTACAATGATCCTTAGATGTCTTGTTCTTGCTGCCTTCTTCATTCATAAGAACCATCAATTAATTTCTGAAACAAGTCTGCTTTCTGTTGTTTAAAACTCTCCCTCCTAAGTACAGTAGCTAGAAAAGGAAGGGAGAGAGCATCGTTTGTTTCGCCATGTATTTATCTCCTTCAGATGTGCTTGTTTGATGAGAGGGAGGTGAACAGGCATGCCAGCTTCAAAAGGCATTGCACTTGTGTTCTTTTGGCTTAAAACCATAAAGCTCAATCCCAGGCAACAAACAAACAAACAAACCCACCCCAAAACAAAACACTACAAAACAGCAAAAAACCACATGCTGATTCACAGCAGCTTTCCTACACACAGGTCTATGAAAAATCTGCTTTAACAATGATAAATTCAATGCAAAATTTTACAGGCCAGTCATCCCTGAAATGGGGCACTGACAACAGTGAAAATCCAAAATAAGACAGAATACAGGTGGAAAAATGTCTGCAGCTTTACTACCCCTCCCAGCAGTATTAACCATGTAGGAATTTAGCCCAGTCTACTGAAGAATAGAACTAATTGTAATGAAAGGCAGGGAGCAGGCCAGCACCTTACCTATTTTAAGGCAGGAGTAATATGCAAGCACAAAATATTCTACACATAATGCAGGAGCATGGGTAGCACAGATTCACTGGAATTTGTTCTCCCCTTTTATTTGGTTCATCTAATCTCTGCTTTTCTGATTTGTTAAGCTTTCAGAGACATACCCCAAGTGAACACAGTGTACCCAGGAGGGAGACAGACACATAAACCAAGACATAGCATTCCTAGAAGGCAACTAAACAAGTAATGTGTTGTTACAAAAAGCACTAGCCTAACATCAAAGAAAACAAGCTAAAAAATGCCTTTTTAAAAAAAGCTTGAAGTAGGAGTAGATGACTAACTTACTGTACAATTATATTTATGCTTGGCAGTTGTAGGTGGGTTCTCTTGTTTACAGCTGTTTATAATACAAGTATGCAGGGGAGCATCTTTTAAAAATTATTAAAAGGCACACATATACAGAATGTGTTAAACTTGCAAGAAGACTTAAAATTGTAAGAATGCATTTCCTATACCCAGCTTTGCATCCAAGGAAAATATCCTGGGTGATGAGACCTGGAAGAAAATTACCTTATCGCAGGCTACAGAGTATGAAATGCGTCTTGCAGAAGAAACTCATTTTTGAGAAGACTATACTTATGGAAATTAATGGTTTTCTTTCATATCAGAAAACAAAATTTGCTGATAAATCATTTGATTGTGAATTTGACACTGAAAAGTCTGATGGCTCAATAGCTATTGCTGTAAAGGGAGTTTCAGATCTCTGTGGAGCTGCTCCATGTTTGACATAGGCATAGACATAAAAATGTCTCTTCCAGAGTTATTTGATATTAAAAAATCCTAAGAAAGATTAAATAGGCAGAATAAATTCTGGATTAAGAAACGGCATGAAAAATTCAACCACATAAAATTTTTCTTGCTCTATAACCTCAGATGTATTAGCATAACTATCACATGAATCTTTTTTCAGATGCCAGTGGGTAATTTCAGAAACACAGGGTGGATCCTCAGCTGGTAAAAATCATTATAGCTGCACAGAAGCCAACTGATGCCAGCTGAAGTTCTGGCCCATAAAATCTCTTCTAAACCTGAAAGAACATCCTGTACTACAGTGTTATTGGTCTTCAGGTGATTGAAAACCATCTTGATGAACAGCGTGGTCTCAGGAAAAAAACAGGATTGTATGCCTGACAAATTTCTACTCTGTGTTCCTTTATTTAACTTGATTAGAACGATATATTTAAGCACAAGCTTGCATGGTACAATGCACCATTAGTCACATGCTGCTTCTCAATAGCAAAACCATCAATTTTGTTATAGATGGGAATATGTGCAAGAGGTCTAACCATAATTGGCACATTAGCCAAGAAGCAGATGGGGATTCTGATTAAGAATATACCTCCTGGGTGTATGTTGTAAAAGCAGCATCTCTAGCAGAAGATGGAAGGTTATCACGGCCTCTTACAGTAAATGCAAACTAGATATAAACACAGACACATATGCTAGAAATTTTGTTGTGGATGCTGTGTATTAAAAAAAAAAAAAGGTTCTATTCCATGTAAAGTAGGCAAAACACAAGCCTCAATGCAATATGAATACATGTTCTATCTGTTCCACGGAAGAGCAGTTTGGATTATCTATTTTATTTAGTATTTTAAAAAATCCAGATAACTACAGTAGGTATGAGTGATTTCAATGCAGAAAATTAAATAATGTGCAAATGCTGGGTGTTATGGAAAAGAGATCAGATCTTGGTAGAAGAATAACTACTCTTTTTTTTAATGCAGCCTTTGAGGTTTATGGTTAACATATTTAAACTTTAAATTTAAGAACTAAATTTCAGGCACTTCTTTGAGAATCAAGGGTTTTACAAATGCCTACCTATCCACTTACCTTACCCAGGGCATGAGTAACAAACATACCCAACTCTAAAGAAAACACCTTCTACTCACTCTTGAAAAGTCACATCAGGACACAGTGTAGCTTGCATATTTCAGGTGTCTTACCTCAATCTTCCAGCTTTCTTTGTAGTCCCAGAGATTTCTGTTCCCTGATTTCCTAGTACCTATGTTGTATTCAGCTGCTGGCAATTTTGTCATTGCCAGTGATACAGAACTGTAGTAGAGCAGTCTTGCAGTTCATATTGTCCTGGCAGACCAGCAGACAAGTATTAGTGTCTCAGAAGTATCCATTTTAACTCAGACAGCATTCTCTGTGATTGACCAGTGGACTAATTTGAAGACCCAGAGCATCCTCTTTTGTCCAAAAGATCTTCTTTTCTCTGTAATGATTTTCACTCAGAATACTGCAGATCATACTCACTGCACCTTATGAAACGTGGCTGAAAACAGCCATTTTGCTCTGTGATGCAACGTGCAGCAAGTAACTCTGAGTAGCTATTGCACAGTCCCTTCTGACAAATACCTGTCTCCATTTTTTCTATTCTCATAATGAACCAAGGACTCTGTGTTATACTTTTTCATAAGGAACTAATTCCTAAAGCCATTAAGGTTATATATTCATAAAACCTTATATATGCTATACAAACATAATAATTAACCAAGCTGAGAGAGAACAGGTCACGCACAGTAGGTAACTTCATCAAGCGACAAGACAAACACGTTGAAGGTGGCAAAGGCTATTATTTCAATATTTGGATTCACAGGAAAAATTATTTATCATGAGTCTTCTACCTTTAATATTCATTACATCACCAGAGAACCACTATTTTCTTTATGAGTAGGTAATAAAGGTAATTGGAATTACTCATGCAAATCAAATAGCGAAGAGACCAAGGGAAAAAAACTCCAATCCACACTCAGGAAACACAGTGTGACAATTCAGTAGAGGCCACTGGGAGCAGCTCCTTCCTCCAGAACCCAGTCACACCTGCTCTGTGGACTAACGTGCCAGAGCAGGCAGTTTTGTGTTACATGAACTCATCTTGAATACACACTGGGGAATCTCTCATTCAAATGCTGTACAATGATTGCCAGCATACTGCTTAGCTCTCTCACCATTATTGCTGATATTCCATCAACACTGAAAAGTCAAATTAATACTAGCAATGACAGACGCAGGATCACCAAATGAAGTGATGCAGGTAGCAGGGAGGAAAGGGACGTTCCTCCTCTTGCACCACCTTATTTTCTCAGATTTCCTCTTACCACTTCAAGCAATCATTCATAAGATGCTCATGATGCCATTCTAGCTTCCTACTGGGTTCTCTAGTGAGAAATCCAAACACTGATCCCTATAGTCTTTATTTCCATGTAAAATCCTCACAAAGATTTAACAGCCTATTCTGTACCTGATAGGTCTACCATCCTGTTCCAGAACAATTCCTGTCTGCAGAAAAGAGAGATTATAATCTTTTTCCCCTAACTGCTCTCTACTTTCTTGATCACTTTGGCTAGCATCACCACTCAACCTGTCAGTCACTTGTAATCCTCACATCATCTTCAGCTTACATTTGTTTAAATTCATTCCAAGGCTGTGCTAAATCTCACCAGTAATTTCCACTAGTCTTAACTTTGCTAAAACACAGCATTTCCTGTCCACCATCACAGCCTAAATTCTTGTCCAAGTTCTATCTCCTGTTTCAATTACTGCAAATCTTTTTCTTGCTCACATCCATGGAAAACACAGCTGTGAAGAGTATCAGCCAATCATTTTGATCATATCACTTCAGTTTCTTTATTCCCTCTTTATTAATATAGTGTCACATGCACACTGATCAATCAGTCTTGACAACTCTTCAGACACTGGTGTGCCAAGATCACTGCCAACTATGGTGACTGGTATAACCTTAGAGACTTCTTGTAGAGTTTTCTAGCTGTCTGCTGTATCCTGGACTTGAAGTTCTTTGGACTGAGCAGGGAAAGGAAGTGATCTGCATTTTTCTCCTTTATTCATGCACCATCCAGCACCATTCACCCTCCATGAAGATGCTCTTGTATGCCAAAACAATGCATCAAACATAACAGCAAAGCTTCCCTGGCTGAGAATACTTTTTTTGTAGTCTAACGTACCAGTTGTGCCATGGTGTATGGATCCTATAAGACTTACTGTCTTCTAAAACAGAGAAATCTTTTAGCTGAGACACTTTAAAATAGTTCTGAATTATAAAACCAATAGAAAAACGAAAAATTCCTCAGGCTGGGATGGCATGACTACAATTTCACATGTTCCAGATTTAGTAATTATTATAAGAGGCTTCATAAAAATTTGGGGGTCACTGAATACTCAAACTTTTTCAAGTTTACAAGCTCTGCTTCAGTTGTTTAGGCTAACACAGATAGTTCTAGAGTTCTTAAAATATTTTCTCTATCTGGTATTACCAACAGCAAATCCTTAATAAATTAAATTTAACAAATAATTTTCACTGAAAACCCCCTTGAGCACATGAGGGCTTCTTAATAATTCAGAACCCGGGAGAAAGTTTGCTATGCTAGACACCTATTTCTAAGGAAAATTTTGCAGTGCTGTCAAAGCATACAAGTGAGGTATAGTACAGACCTTCAGGTATGCAGGTAGCAATGGAAGCTGGCAACATTAACCCGATGGTTAGTGGAAATGCAGGTCGATTTGCAGCCCATGCTAAGGCTTGTGCTGCCATGGCTACATTGTAATTGGCACTTAACTCCTCTAAAATAAGCTAGAGTATGCCTCAAAAACATGGACTGATAGGGAAAGACTATAATGTTTCAGACTGATGGTCCAGAGGACAGCATTTTGTCCTGATCTTAAGTGAGATCCCACTTAGTAGTAAAACTTACTGCCTGTCAAGTGTTTCTTGCCCTGTCACACTTTGCAGTACACACCTATTCATTGTGGCATTTACACATACAGCTGTAATTAAGATTCTGCTTTGATTTCCAATATAAACCATAACATAGTAGTAGTAACTTTTTCTCTGAAATTATTCCTACATTTACTGCCTTACGATTGTTTTACCAGAAGTGGAGAGAGATGCTGGTTAATTGTGCTTTATCAGTAAATTTCTTATATGATAAAAATCATTCACTTAATCTGAAAGGAAACATTTTGTGATTATCCAAAATCTGGTACCAATTTTATCACTGAAATAAGAGAAGTGTTTATTACATATGTAATTTTGTTGTTTCCCTTACTGGGATTTTTCTATGTTAACAAAATATTTAGACAAACCTTCAGCTCTCACAGTTATTTTGCAACGTGTTCAAACTAGCTGTTGACCAACCAAACTTGAGCTGGCTATCCATGGCCTTTAGCAGTATTTCAGAGAACAAACACCCTCAAGTCCACTGTGTTCAGAACTAAGCACTGTTGAGCAAGGTAGGAGGATCCAGTTCAAAATTATTTCTGCCACGGGTGGCATAAAATAAAAAATAAGAGGTTGGAGACAGGCAAATTTTGTTTTTATTTCCCTAAAAGGAAAGTCTGGAGCAGTGGACAGGAGTATTCAAGGTTAATGATTGATGGGCAAAGAATATCTTGCAAATAGTTGCTCATTCTCTCCTTTTCCTATCTCTTGGCAGAATTTAGCAGTGCATTCCCCAACTCTCACTCAGAGAAAGAAGAAATGAAAAGTTTGCAGCTTCTCCTATTTTTGCTGCTTTCTTGTATCGTCACCTCAGCAAAGAAAAAAGGTAATATCCTAATCAAACATTAATAGTCATAATTTTGAATGTCTATGCTATAAAAATTAAGTAGTATTGACTGTCTAGCCATCAACATGTTGGATTTTTTTTGTGTTATGTTCTCTTAAAATATGGCATTTGTAACTGTGTTTAATGGAAAAATGTAGTTGCCTGTAATTACAACAAACATTTCTAAGTGGAAATCTATACTTTATGACCATAGACTTCAGGTACTCTGACTACTAACAATTATCAGTTATAATCTTCTTGGGCTGGAAGTATTCTCTAAAATAGATGCAGTGTCCTTGTATGAATAAAAATTTCTAGCTGACAGTGCTTAAGCTTTCATTTTCTGAGTTGTCTAATGCAGGCTGCCTTTTACCTCAAGTGTGATGAGTATCTTTGAGTGAAAGGGCTTCACCTGCAGTATGTTTTGTAGAGAAGTACTGGGGAGGATCTTCACCATTTACATGGCTGTGTAACCATTTTCTGTGTGTTTGTGACACAGCACATTATCTGTGACTTGAGTATGGCAGTGCATCACACAACTGCATTTCTCAAAACCTCTCTAATGGGACTGACAAAGACAAATCCATGTTTGTTCCATTGTTGAGCCATACATAGCAAACATTAGTTTTCATTCTTATTTAACTGCATTTATAATACTGTAAGTCTGGAGGGTAAAAATGTAGTTTTTTCCTTAGCTGGAAATAAAGCAAGATATGTACATTCACAGATAAATGGCCTCTTCCAGTAGCTGTGTTTTGCATTTATGTTAAGTCATATTAGCAGTTTTAGAAACCATTTGATGTAAAAATGCTTTATATGTAATAGACACAGTGACTGAGGCAGAATCACCTTTCTTTGATTCTGCACGTCAAACTTCCCCTGGGGTTTAATTTTGAAAATATAAAATCCTTTAAATAAAACACATTAAGAATGGTAAATTTCAATTAATGACATAACTTGGCCTGGCTTACCAGACAGTAAGGCTTGCACATCCTTAACAATTGCTGAACCTTCTCAAGCCATTGAGAAATCTTGATCAAATTCTGTATTTTTGAGAACAAAAAATCAGAGCACTAAATTTAGTCTGAGGCTTCTCACATCATCTTTGCCCAGATCTGTTTAGACTCCACTGTGTCCTCAAAGTTTAGTTCCCCTAAGATACAATCACAAAGCAGTGAGAGGATGGTCACTGCACCCCCATTTTTTTCACAGTCACTGGTCTTGCCTTATCCCAGCTCACATTCTCCTACCCCCACTACCTGTGGCACCATCTATAGCAAGGTCATTCAATTCAATTTCTCCATCCCCCTTTCCCCTTATGACCTAGTCCTATGTGAACAGACTCCACTTGTTTGCTCATTGCTCCTGCAGCTTAAAGCCTTGCTTTTGGGACACAAAAGAGAAGTCACACGTCCTGCTGGCACTAGCAGATATTCCTAGTTTATAGTATGTTGAAGCCAGAGGCTGATTTAAGAAGCAGAGCAGGTACATTTCTAAAAATGAAAAAAATCTACTGTGCTTTACTTCTAGAGGCTATCCACTGCCTAACTAGATCTGTTACAGAGAGTAGTTACAAGGTTGAAGGCCCCGGTATTCCATTATGTTGAACTCACACCCTCACCTGTCAGTTTTAAACTGGTGCAACTCTAGTTTCAACTATTCATTTACATTAATGTATACTTCTACACCTTTCACTTCCTTGTTCTCCTTCCCCAGTCCGACCTCTGCCACAGCTTTATCCAGAAGATAATATAATACCCTGATCTTGAAATTTTTCTTTATTTCTTTAACCACTTGATTCATCAGTACAGCTCATCTAGCTAGCTCTGTCTTTCCCCAAATCAGCTCTGCTGTGTTTGCCACACCTAGTAATCTCAAGGAGCCTTTTTCCTCATTTCACTTCCCAATGAGGCAAATCTGTTTGCCCCAATGGAGTATGCAAATGGCAATAAAGCATTAATCCTCGCTAAGGAAGGGCAGTGAAGTTTTTAGCCCTACATAACAGGCCTTTTAATGCTGTTAAGTGGAGACAGCTTTCAGTGACCATAACATATATTTCACCTGAACATCCTGCTACCTTGGAGCTTGTTTGTTCTTGTTTTAGCAGGAACTGCAGTAATGAACAGTAAAATTATAAGAAGCTACTAAGTGTTCTCAAAGCTGAGTGTCTGGCATGTAATTTTAGGACAAGCAATTGCCTATAAGGGAATGATCCTCTAAAAGAACAACCACTGTGTAAAAGTCCTAATTTATTTGTATCCAGCTAATAAACAACTCTCTGCTTCAGTTTTCTTAGTATCATTCTATCCACCTACACAGTAAAAGAAATTACATTACAAAAAAAAAAAAAGTTAGACTCCAGCACATAAATCACTGTAGGTGTATGTAAATCCTTTTGTTAGCTATGTACATAAAGACATATTATAGGTTCTTATTTTATACTTAATTATGTAGAATAAGATGGGCTGCATTACCAAGCAAACACAACATCACATTTAACAGACATACAGAGGCTATTCTTAAAAAGCCACAGAGAGTTTCTGAAATGCCATGGTTTTATTGTATATAGCAAGAAATAAGTTTGGCTTCAGTATCTAAAAGCAGCATCCCAGAAAAAGACCAGAAATAAGCACCTAAAAATAACATCCCTGAAGTTGAGCCAAGATGATTCTTTCTAAACACATGTGAAAAAATATTTTAACATAAGCCCTTATTTATTTTTATTCTTCTCCTGGAAACATAAAACTAGGTGGTAATATATTCCATTATTCCACTTCATTTTGTAGAGCAGAATTACTCAGTAGTTCACATGAAAATGCATGTGATTGAGCTAGTGCTCTTTACTGGACAGTTTTGCAGCTGGCAGATAAGCTGGACATTTTGCCGAAAAGAGAAGGTAACATCACAGGCCTTGCCCAGTTCTGCTGTGTTTTAAGTATTAAATACGTGGGAAAGTCTTATCTTGCAGGGGGAAAAGGGTTCTAGGGCAAGAATTAATAGGGCTCATTCATAGATCTTTAACCTAGATTTGAAGGGGGATGGGGTTGTAGCTGGGTTTGCACCAGTGGCACAGTGTTCTAGTATTAATGAAGACCAGAAGGCCTCCCACTCCCCTCGGGTGCAATCAGCATGCTCAGCTGGCTCCCTGAAATGCCTGTACACTAACACACACAGCATGGGGAATAAACAGGAGTTAGAAATCTGTGTAAGGTCAAGGGCTTATGATCTGGTGTCAATTACAGAGATATGGTGGGACAGCTCACGTGACTGGAATGTGGTCATGGATGGCTAAGGAAAGAAGTCAGAGAGTTGTGGTCAATGGGACAGAGTCTAGTTGGAGGCCTGTATCTGGAGTCCCTCAGGGGTCAGTACTGGGACCAGTACTATTCAATATATTCCTCAACGACCTGGATGAGGGAGAGGGCACTGTCAGCAAGTTTGCTGATCATACAAAACCGAGAGGAGTGACTGACACACCAGAAGGCTGTGCTGCCATTCAGTGAGACCTAGACAGGCTGGAGAGTTGGGTGGGGAGAAATTTAATGACATACAACAAGGGCAAGTTGTTGTTGAGTCTTGCATCTGGGAAAGAACAACCCCATGTACCAGTATATGTTGAGGACTGACCTGTTGGACAGCAGCACAGGGGAAAGGGACCTGGGGGTCCTGGTGGACAGGAGGATGACCATGAGCCATCAATGTGCCCTTGTGGCCAAGAAGGCCAATGACATCCTGGGGTGTATTAGAAGGGGTGTGGTTAGGAGGTCGAGAGAGGTTCTCCTCCCCCTCTACTCTGCCTTGGTGAGGCCACATCTGGAATATTGTGTCCAGCTCTGGGCCCCCCAGTTCAAGAAGGACAGGGAACTGCTTGAAAGAATCCAGTGCAGAGACACAAAGATGATTAAAGGAGTAAGACATCTCCCTCATGAAGAAAGACTGAGGGAGCTGGGTCTCTTTATCTTGGAGAAGAGGAGACTGAGGGGAAACCTTATTAATGTTTATAAATATGTAAAGGGCGAGTGTCAGAAGGACAGAGCCAGGCTCTTCTCAGTGATGTCCAATGATAGGACAAGGAGCCACGAGTGCAAGCTGGAGCATAGGAGGGTTCCATGTAAACATAAGGAAAAGCATTTTCACTGTGAGGGTGACAGAGCACTGGAACAGATGCCCAGAGAGGTTGTGGAGTCTCCTTCTCTGGAGACATTCAAAACTCGCCTGGATGTGTTCCTGTGTGACCTACCCTAGGGGATCGTGCACTGGCAGGGGGGTTTGGACTAGATGATCTTTCAAGGTCCCTTCCAATCCCTAACATTCTGTGATTCTGTTATTACAGTGCTAACACCTTAAGATCATACATAACAAAGCATGGGAACGGGTTATACAGAAACTTGAATAGCCGTTTTCTTTATTCCTCAATCATATTATGAAGACATGAAGATGTGTTATGTATATCAAATCCTCCAAAGCCTACATAAAATTCCTCAATAAAATGCAGTGTACATGTAGTATACCATATCAGATCTTAAAAACTACTTAAATAATTTCTACCTGAAGCTGAAAGACTATTAGAAATGCAAGAAACAGAAGATTCGAAAGCCATTTAAACTACAGAGATATAGAAATAAAATCTGCTAAGATGATGAAGTGAATATCACTTTCACTATCTAATATTTCTTTAAAGTCTACAATAAATACTAAAAATGTAGAGAAGACCTTCCTTTTAATTCCTTGAAGCATATTCAGTCTACTAATAATCTGTGCCTTAACTTTGCATTAATTCTGTGCAATTTGGGTTTATACTAAATGACAGAAGAACACAGACTGAAGCCAACAAGCTCACAGAATACTAGTAATCCACCTTTACTTCTAGAAATGATAATTTTCCAGCATAGACAGAAAGCTAAGATGGCAAACGCAATTCCTTTCATGGGACAGAATGGCACAGTAATCTGTTCCTCTGATTGAAACTCCTGGGCTAAAATGTCCAGCTACAAGTTCAAGCTCAACTGGAACAAGCTCAGCCTTCCATTCTCCTCAGGTGGACAAATTAAGTACCTCATAAGCTGCACTAATTACAAGCCATGGTTTGATGGGTGGATGAATTTAAGATAACCACTTCCATAAGCAGCAGAACTAAGTCACTTAGATCCTGTGTCTCATAAACTCCAGCTGTGCTTTCATGACATTCCTGTCCCAAGCGTCTCAGTTCCTTCTTCCCATGTCTACAGCATGTTTATATTCCCCCATGACTTAGTGCTCCCCATGGTACCCATTTTTGCATCTTACAAAACTCCTTGTTCTGAAATCCACTCATTGTCTCTGTCCCCAGCCCTGCACTACTGTCATCTCCTCATGTCTCCTACCTAGCCTTTTTTGCCTTGCTCTGTACACATGCTGTGACTGTTTCAGGGGTATGCTTGTGTCCACTGACCAGCTAGTGCAGACAGGCTCATGGATCAGGTGGTGACTGGCCCAGGGCTGCTCGCTGCACCAAATGGGAAGCTACTGCTCTTCTGTATTTGGTACTGGTGGTCAAAGAAGATCAAATTCCAGGGACAAAATGGTGTGAGCTAATTTCAACCACAATGCCTGCATGAGTCGAACTGAAGCACAAGCCAGTTCTGAGTTGCCATGTCTGATGAGTAGTTGTCTCCAAATGACAGCCAGAGTACAAGGTACAAGCTGAGCTTTATGAATAAGCAAGGTGCTAGAATTAAATGTTTACTTGAACCTTATGTCAATGCAATAACAAACATGTTGCTACAGGGTTCTCTCTTCTCTATCCAGCTGTTGATTTTCAGAAAAAAATGTAGGGATTCAGTATTTGGTACCTCTTCCTCTCTATAAAGTTGGATTTAAATTGGCTCAAAAAGTTACTGAAGAGAATTATTCTCTTTGTCTCCCTCTACTTAGAATGCACAAATATACCATGACTGCAGCCTATGGAAAACAAGACTGAAAAAAACATTAACATTTCTAATTTATTTCAATGGAGCTTGTGCATTACTACTGACCTTGAAATTCAGGTCGCTTCTAGTTACATTATTTGAACAGGGATTTAGGAGCTAAATTTTGTGACATACTAAAATAATGGTCTAAGAAGTTCTGGAATCTGAAAGTTCAGATGTTAGGGTACTAACCAGTTACACTAATGATCTATGTTATGCTACTAATAGGAAAAGCTCTACAAATGTTATTTGCTGCCATTTTCTGAGTGGCTGTGTTTCAGAAATACTGTATGTGGACACAACATTTGCAATGCTCTCAGGAGTCTTAGAATTCTACCAAAATTTCTACAACCTAAAACAGTTTTTCTTCCTTTCAGCACCTGTAAAAATCTACAAATATAATTTCAGGCCTAAATTTTCAGCTCAGAGTCCAAAATGTAACTGTAGTCTGACTAATTGAAGACCCTTCGCTTTTTCTTATGAAAAGAGACAATAATGGGAAGTCAAGCAACAAAGGAACTACCCATGCATGAAACAAGTTTCAATATTTCTACTAATGCAAATGACTGAACATCTTAATGAGGAGCTTAGATTCACCAGAGGATTGCAATTCACTTGACTTGGGCATTACATTCTTCTGACTGCTACTGTATGAATAGTGGTTGAACTCATATGACTCTTGGGAAACTTGACCGTACAGAACATTTCTTGATAATGTGGCAGTGCCATCTAATCACTTAACTATTTTTTTCCTTTTTCTCTCAAACTAGAGCAGATTATAGTTGCTTTAATATATATATGGTTTACTGGAAAATAACAATAAACAAAAACATTCATTATTAAAGAGAACCATTTTCTTTTCTGCTTATTTTGTGGTTCACTGTAGGTTATATTACACATTTCATTTTGGAAAACACTTTTGCCCAGTCTATGTGGAGCTTCAGGGTTAGTAATAGGGTTGCATCAACAGCAGTGCAACAGTTGTTCATAACACCATATGGTTCCCTCAGGTGGCCTTAGCACAGTGACCTTTTTTCCTGTATGTTAGCTAGAGCTAAGAGACTGTTTGCTGAAGCAAAGTCAGACTCCTTACACAGTGGAATAGCTTGGCAGTAGGTGGATGGGCCAGCAGCCACTTCCAAGCAGCATGATTAAGATTTCCTGGCAACATAACAGTAACTGGCAAAAGAGACAGAAGGGGCCATCTATCTGCACATGCCAAGACTGGGTGATAAAGTTCACTGCTTTGGCAATGGCCAAATATGAAATATAGCAAAAAAAAAATAAATTGATGTCTATGTTCTAAGTTAAAAAATTACTGCTCTCACACTTTTTAGCCTTTCTTCTAGAAAAATATACTTCTAGAAAAATGGTTGAAAGGTTATATTACTGTGACATCTTCCTTGCTTGTTCCTTTTAATTTTTAAAAAATTGTTACAATTGCTAATATTCCCAGGAAGCATAAACTGCACAGGATTGCACACCCTTGCACAGCCTTACACATCCCCCTTATGATCAGCCAAGGAAAGCTTTTGCTGATGCTGAAATAGTTCTAATACAATCTAGTTGCTTGGTGGTTGTGGAAATGGGAGCTTGTTGCCTAAAAATACTCACAGACAGTCTCCTGCCCTCTCCGATATGCTTGCCCAGTCCAGTAAAATACATTTTAATCTTTAACCAATAATACTGTTTATATTTGGGGTCCTACTTGGCCTCCAGACTTCACAGTGTTGCTCCAAGTGCAAAAAATAGCTGTCAGGTAAATTACAGAAAGGAAATGACAAAATAGAAATCTAAAAAGATTGAATATGGCTGGAGAGGTATTTAAACAGATGTTACTTTCTGGAATAAAACCAGCATTTCCCATCTGAAAAATCAATTTCTATTACAGAAACCCTCAAAATTTCTGCTATTTTGAAATATTTTATCCAAAATGCTATTTTCTAATTTTGCATATTGCTTTACTCAATTAGTGAAATTGATGGAGACTACTTACAGAGGAAGGTTCTGAATCATGGGGGAGATGATGACAGAGCAGGTCCAAGGACAAAAAGAGAAACATACACGTTTGATCTTGCTTTGCCTCTGGAGTTGACAAACTCCCACAAAATTCTGCTACACTGGCAAGTTTTCCCATATCTTAATGCTACCTTTGTAAACAAACAGAGCAACACTGCTGAGATTAATTTTTTAATTTTAAAATCTTGTGTATATTAAATCACTTGTGGCTCTATGGATCTCAGTCTGAAAAAAATCTGTTGTAGTATTTGACTGAAGGATTTTATTTAGTCCTTGAAGCACCAGTCTTCTCCCTTCCAGCAACAGTGTGTCGTAAGGCAAGTTGGGGAACATCAGTTAAGGTTTGATTCCATGTTTGCCAGTCTGCATTTCCAAAAAACCCATTCAAATTAGGGATTCTGTGAAATCAGGGTGGGAGGGGTGTGTACAATCCTTAGTTATGCTAATGAAAGCCCATACTGAAAAGTGATTAAAATAAATTCCGATTTACTTACCAGGCAATTAATTGTCTAATTAATTTATTGTCCAAGCAATTAATTGTCATGACCTTAGCCTAAAACCTATCCAGAACTGACCTTTGATTGTAACTCTATGAGTTGTTATAAAATACTAATAATTTAATTTTATGGGCTTTCAGACAAAAAACATGTTAAGAATTATATTTATGATTTAAGATGTTGGTATTTTATTTATTGCTCCAGTTGACTATTTTCTGTGTTGTGGTGAAGCAGAATTGCTAGTTTTCAGATTTGTCACTTTAACTTTTAACTTAGTATGACAGTGCCAATGCTGTCCCGGTTTCCTTTAGGGGCTAGCAACAGGAAGGGAAGGGACAGGACATGGGAGAGACTCTGATCTTATTTCTAAGGGGAAATTGTTTGGACAATTTTTATTCACTACAAACAAAATATTTTGAATGGTATTATTCAGGCAAAGCTCTCAAGCCAGACCTTACAAGCCTTCCAATGCAATTTTAAAAAAAGTTTTTCACTTGTAAGAATTATGGATATGATTTAAAACTACTGTCATCATTTTCAGAAAGATAAAAAAGATACTACATTTCTAAATTTGATTACTATTACTGAAGCAGTATGTTGCTTTCAGTGCCTAAAGTGTGAGGAAGAAATAACAATATGAATTAGCAGTGTTTTTAGGATGTGGAAAAAAGGTTTAAACTCTAGTTTATTGTGCCAGCTACATAATTTATAAGCTATGCATCTTTCTTGCTGAATTACATTATGTAAGAATCCCAAAAGCCTTCTACAGGTATAGAATCAAGCCCTTAGTAGCTACTTAAAGTATTTTTTTCATGTCTAATCCTAGACTCCAGCCCCTATTAATGCTGCACTATCACTCATCTTCTGCAATCCACTACAGACAGCAGTATTCAGACAAACAACTGTACAATCTCTAACCGATCTTGACTGAAATACTTATGCCTATGACAACATAAGATTGCCGCCTGCACAACAGTGCCTAGCCAAGCTACAAGGAAATTTGACAGCCTTAATTGTATTTCATGTGTTTATGCAAATGAGAGTAAGCTGGATGCAGCATGAGCAAAGGTTCACCATCAAGAACAAGGCTTTCATAGACCATGTATATGCAGGATTCCCCAGATCTGTTGTTCTGGTTAAGGACCAACTGCATCCAGGAGAAAAATGGAGTCTTCTCACACTTGAAAGCAACCCCAAGGCAGTCTTTGTACATTTTTGAAGAGGCAATACAGACTGTAATGGACAGGATGCATTCCTCCCTCCACAGCAGAGAGCAACTGGAGGTAACTGTGACTAGATTACAGTTAATTCTCTGGCCTGCACTCCCATTAGTGCAGAAATGAGCAGGGCAGATAATAAAAATAGAGTCTAGATCTAAAAGAAAGAAGGGAACTTAGAATATTAACATTAAAAAACTCAGCTACCAGCATAAAACACTAGTGACTGGACCTCTGCAGTGCTAGAAACTACACAGAAAGCCAGCTGGCACATCATCTAAAAATCTGCTGTGCTCTATCATGCTTACCTTCTGCTTACTTGGGAATAGAAATTAAAGCTTGTTCTTTTAATTAAGAACAGGTTTTTTGTAAGGGACATAATAAATCACTGCTTTCTTAGCAGATTACTTCAAAGAGTCATGAGGGTTGTGATATTAAAATGAGGTGTTTGTATCAGAAATCTTTGTCTATAACTCGCCCACTAAATCATCATCCCCAAGCTTGCTTGCATGCTACAGTACTCTGTAATGTAACAGTGGGAATACCTGCATGTTGCCTTCACCAAAAGGACAGTATTCAGACTGGCTCCAGTTGACCTGTACATATTGCTCTCTACTGCACACCTAGGTCAGTAGAGAAAAAAGAAACACTGGAAGCTTTCTTCTGGCCAATAAATAACATTTCAAATACCATCAAGTATACATAGGATGTGTACTAAACATGAGATTTTGCTTACTACACACAAATTAGCGGCCTTCAGTCTCCAATCCACACCAGTAGAACAGTTTGTTGCACAGAGAGCACTGGGAGGTTTCCACATGTTTCCTAGGGTGCACATAGCTTTAGGATTCACCCTTTCCAGAAGCTTCATGTGCCTTTCTGCTCTGCCAGGAGTCTACCTCCATCACCCTTTCCTGGAGAGAGGAGTTCCACATGATCCTCATGCATGACATTCTAACAGCCTTGGTCTCTTCTCACATGCTATGTGACCATAATCTGATCTTTTACTTTAATATATTATTTAAAGGAACCTTAAGGAATGTATCTCTCAGCATCCTCTGGATTGGTAGTGTCTAAGGAATGCAATGGAAATCCTTAACTGAAGGAAATGGACAAAACCTAATCTTCGATCCAGCTCCCAAAATAGACAGTTATGCTGCTTGCTATTTTCATCTCCCTAAGTCACAGCTCAGATTAAGTGGCAATGGGAAAGGCTGCTGTCTACACTGTATTCTTCTATCTGGAATTTTAGGTAGCAGAAATGAACACTATCACCACAGAGGTCCTTAGAGACTAAAAGTAAAAGCAGGAGTGGGACATATTCCTTCCAAGAGGAATCTTTGCACCTCCCTTCTCTCAGACCCACCTCTGTGATTTTAGTAAATTCACAGGATTTGCACTTTGGATTTGTCTGTTTTTCTCCTATGATTCTATGCCCTTTTCTATCTTTCTTGTCCAGTTTATGAAAACTGTGTATATCCATAAAAAATCTTCATCTTTACAAAACATTAAGTGCTAGTCAGTGAATTCCACTGAGGATATCTGTATGGCCTTGTATCTACCCACTCATTTAAACAAAATGTCATTTTAAAATGCAGTAAACCAACATTTTCCCTCTTGCTGTGCAGCAAGTTAATCCCTCAGTCCATAACTGTGTTCCTTAATTGGCCAGAATACGGCAATTAAATGTGAATATTCTTTGCTCTTTGATTTTTAGAATGCCCTTTAACAGTATAACCAGAATGAGACTAGGGACATGAGTTTTGCCAAATTAAGAATCTAACAGAAAATCAAATATTTATATTAATAGAAGAGAGGAGGTGACAAACCACATCTGTCCAGTTCTGGGGAAAATCAAGGCCTCAAATACTTGATTTTTGTGTTTTGAACTTAACCAGCCTTCAAAGATGGCAGATGTTTTAAAGTCAAAGGCAAAGGTTGTACTTCTTTACAAACTTAGTGACATTAACAACTAAAGCAGCTCTTGCCTCAGCCCACTGTTGCAGATACTTCATAAGCTTCTCCATTGTGCCAGTATAGCAGCTGCTTGTAGCAAACAGTTTGAGAACTGATCCAGTTGAAAAATAAACCTTTTTTTTTTTTTCCTGGTGATCCTACCTTTTTAGCTGGATCAGCTCCCTGATCTCCACTGTGCAGCTAAGTGACCAGCTGTGCTGAGACAATGATGGGGACTATAGGAGGTCAGGAATGAGTGGGTGGCAACAAAAAGGGGAAGAAGTCTGCTTAGAGGTGTTCAGGCAGCACTGAAGCCAAATGTCTAGTTAGAAACTAAAGACCCTAACCCATTGAGTTCCTCTCTATTTTAATGTTTTTTGTTGTTGTTGGTTTGTAATTTTTTTTTTAAGTTTTTATCCTCAATTAAACAAATAAAATAAATATGCAGTCTACCTTATCAGGCTTCCCATCACCTAATTTGGGAATAATGGCATTTGAAAAAAACTAAAACAATACACAGTTTACAAAGGAGTAAGCAGTAGTAATAGCATTATTGGCACTTACAAAGTAATGGGAGACACTTTCCACATTCAGCCCAGGCATATTAATTTATTTATTTTCAATTCCTCTCAAATCCTGAATACTACAGTGACCAGATTCTGATGCTATTTACATGATTAATACTTCAGGATA
Organism: Hemiprocne comata; assembly: GCA_020745705.1. NCBI lineage: Eukaryota > Metazoa > Chordata > Aves > Apodiformes > Apodidae > Hemiprocne > Hemiprocne comata. The sequence continues at coordinate 7,362,752 of CM036596.1, read as the reverse complement.
ATCACAGCAGGTTCTGTAAATCATCTCCCACTGATTCTTAGGTAGGAGAAATGTGTATATGACTACAGTGATTTTATTTATAATTCCTGGTTCTATTAGAATTTTAAAGACCCTTTCCTCCCTCAAATTTAATTGATTTATTTCCTAAAAAAACTTTAGCAAACGAGAAGTCAGAAAATCCCCTAATTTATCACTCCAATAACAGCTCATAAAAGATTGTAATTCTCTTTCTCAGACTAGTGTTAATAATATTTACATTGGAAAGCTCTAGGGCAAACTCCTTGAAAACACAATTGTTTTCTGCACCGTCAGCAACCTATTAGCCAGATAAAATAAAAATCTCATATCTTGGAGCTTTTTGGGTATTTGTGCAAATTGAAGCTGTCATTTCCCTCAGACCCTCTGTATATATTTCATTAAACTAATCATGGAAAAAATATCAAAATTAGAGAGAAAAGGTTTCATATTAATATTTCAATTCCTACACTAATTGCTTTCCTACTATTATTTCTGGTTTTAACAAGGCTATTTAGCCTACAAGATAAATCCTTTTAATCATGTAACTCTGGTGTAGTATTTTTGAGAGATCTCTCTGCCATTTTTCCACTTGATTCTCAAACACTACCCACTTCTCTTTCTTTCACACATAAGCACCCACTTAGTTAATTGTGTGTGATCACTAAACACAGAAATACAAAGGCATGAGCATCCCTCAGACACAGAAACAAAATCTTTATTCTTCAAGGACAGTGTCGTTTCTGTCAGGCACTTTAAAGCCAAGGCAGGTCACTGAAGTTATTATTAGCTCTAATTAGCACTCCCACAAGCTGTTGAATCCTTTACCTGCAGCCAAAGGGCACTCAATATGGTGCAGAATTTGCTAACATCTTTGAAAGAATCAGAGAAATAGTTTCTCTTTAGAGACAGAGGTCTATTGCATGTGAATAGGCTTTCAGTAAAATTGTCTCTGATCCATGTACCAAATGATCCATAGAAGCAGACACATGATGAAGCTGTTCCAAAACAAAGGAATTCTACAAATGTCTACAAAGAATCTTAATGAGAAAAGGAAGATATCTGGCCTTACTTATTATAGTGGTGCTATAAACTTTCTAGCAGGTTACAAACAAATAATTCATACCCCACTTCAGTTACAACACTGTTCTTTTAAGCTAATGTTTGATTTAGGAATTGGAAGACAAATCTGTATGAAAACTGTTTCCTCTTGTGAGCAGCAGCCCCCCCCCTTGAGAATTAGGAGATCTGAGCTGAATCACAGAGCTCCAAATGAAATACTGATCCTAATTGTGAAATTGGCTAAGAACTGATGAAAGCCCAGTAAGCCATCACTTTTGTATATTAGGCACACTTCTAACAAGTGCCATAACAAGGAAGCCTGGCACTAGCTCTCATTAGTAGAGAGCACTGCTACAGAGCAGGAGAAGGATTTACTTGAAAGAGAGAAAGAAAACACATTAAAATCAGCCATTTTGAGTCTACAAGGTAATCCGCAGTATGACCTTTAATCTAGAGATACATTTTCTACAAAAAGCCAAATTGTAATAGGAGTCAAACAGTATGATATTATAAAAAGTAGAACTAGTAAAATATTTATTGTAGAGCCTAACATGTGGGAACCTGGCACCTACAGGATTCACCTCCAAAAACAAGCCACTATCCTCTATGGCAAGAAGCTGGAAACAATGGCAAGTCTTAAAAGAGATAGCCAAGACATGTCTCCAGCTACCATTCCTTGCAAAAGTGAAAAGCAGAGAGTAAGGAATACAGAATAAACACTGCTGTTTGCAAAAATTCCAAATCCATCTCAGTGCAGATGGATAAATGGCAGCTCTTCATTAGTTGGCTACACAACCCCCCAGCTGAAAGCAACCAACAGCTAGTGGCCAGACTGCGGGGTTGCCTGTGTCACTCTGAGCTACATTCTAGTTTGCATCTGTCACTGAGAGGCTGCAACATCACCACCAGCCCCACTTGGCAATGCACTCTTGTATTGTGTTCATTTTCATACAGCCAAGTGTCAAATCATTGAGCCAAGAACAATGACCCTAGGATATATCAGTCCATTCCATGTGATGCAACACAACACATTCTGTGGCTGCAATGGACTTCATGCCATTCTTAAAGTACCACTCAACATTTTAAAGAACTCCACAACTCCAAAGCACAAGTAATATTAATGGTCACAGTTTTAGCATGCTCAGTATTACTACTTCTGTTTTACACTTGACACCAAAAAACCCCAGGCTTCTAGGTACTATTATATTAGAAAGTATTCAGTGCTAGGACTGGAATCCGTATCTTTAGCCTCCTGGTCCCATTCTCAAAGCCATTTTCTTTGTTACACTCCAGGCAGCAATGCATTTCCTCTAAAACTAATATACAAGTAGGATCAAAATTCTGGCCTTCACTCCCTCAGTAACGGTACTATTAGGAAGATGAATCAAGGTCACTGCTTTTTATGATATCTACTTTTTTAAAAGGAAATGCCTCAAACTGAGATGTGACAACAGCTGCCAATGACATCTGTCATTTTCTGTCATTTGCAACAATGCATATTTGTAGCATTTTGATTATTTAGACTTTTGATTTTCTGACACCAGGGCACAGCTACAAGATGTATTTCTGGGAATACAAAGATCACATGATCTGTTTCCTTTAGTATCATGCCACCAGCTGAAGGGTGAAATAATTGCCTGGAAGTGCATTGAGTTGTGTCATTCTGCTAAACTAATTAGGATAATGGGAATTCTGGAACTAATTCCCTACACATCTAACTCAAATCAAGCCTTTTAAACATGATATAAATCAATGTAAAATGTATGAGGAACGCTTTACTTCATGGATGCACGAAGACAAATCTCTCTACAGGAAGAAGCGCTGCTGACTCATAATAAACTCTCAGAATGGAAAAGAACAGAACTTTCTAACTGATTGTGATGATTCTAACACAGTTGGCTCACTGACAGGTCATCTATAAGGTTACAAAGCTAAGTAAAGGTTGCTAAGGCCTCATAGTATAATAGGGCCCTGAGATCCCTTGGATGTGCATTTAGAGGTTCCATTTACCAAATAAATAGGAGCCAGACAGATTGAAAGAATGAGGATGGTGTTTATTTTAGGAGACATTATATGTGGTTTCCAGCTTGGGTTCAACAAAAAAAAAAAAAAAAAGCAAAATCAGATAACTGAAAAACAAAATTACATAGAAAGTCTATCTTTTTGTTAATGTGACATGGGAGATGATGATTCTGGTATCTCGAGACTAGAAGGCATGTGTACTACTGCACATTAATGTTGGTTTAATGAGACCACTTGATTCCTGCTGGCAGACAGCTCTAAGCCTGCTTTCTACCAAATATGCTTTCTCATATCATTCCCTTTCATTGTGGGTTTCTGGAGAGTACCTGGTACCACAGAAAGAATGAGAAAGTATCTGCAGTCAGGATTTATACTCATTTAAAATAACTTTGAAATGCAGCCATATCCCTAAAAATCTATCTTTGATTTATTTTATAATGAGCTTGATACTTCCTAAAAATGTTTATTAACTCCTTCACCTTATGCACACTGAATATCTTGCTAACAACATTTTATTTTTAGAAGATACCTTTGCCTGATAATTTTGCAGACTCTACTCAACCAGTCTCCTGATAAACTCAAATTAAAAACATGATAGTTAAATACAGGTAAGTATTTCATCCTATCATAACCTTTGGCTATTGGAAATATCAGAAGCTGTTATAAAGAAACTGATTTGTCTCCCTAGCGAAAAGAAGAAAGATACCTAGAAGCTTGTCTGCATTAATTAATCTGTTGCAAGATAACATTTAGAGGAAGGCTCAACCACATAGGAAATTTTAGGCATCATCCATAAGTTTGGTGTTTAAGGAGATGTTTATTCTCTCATTTCAGCTCTACCACTGGCTGGCATTCCAGTTCTCTTGTTTCTTTGGCCAAGGTGCTGCTTTCCCCAGCACATAGCAGAGAGGACTGACCTCAGCTAACAGTTTCTGTCATGCACATTAAATTGTCTTATGTACTAGTTGTTTTACTATGTTTTACTCACAATTTGTAGTATTTACAGAAAAATACAAATACAGAGTCCTCTAAACAAACTCCTGATTTTGCTGAGCAATAGTTTTATCAGAGATCCCGTAAGTAACCTGAAGCTGGCCTGTGTCTCCAGACTTCAAAGATCCATATTTCTTTTTCCACAAGATACTCTGCCTTCCTCTGCAGTAAATACATTCAGCCTGCACAGTCTTACTGAAAGTTAACTTTGTATTCAATGTGGCAACCTGGTCAGCTATTGTGTCCTCTCTGAATACTGCTTTTATCAGGCAGGTCTATGAGTCAGCAACATCTTCCTTAAATACTTACTTCATCACATGCATCACCACTACAGCATTTTGTTCAAATGAATGATATTCAGTGAATATGCCCTAAGCATGTCTAGTCCAAACCTAATGCAGCAGCAGCAGGATTTAAACTCATAAAAGATCTCTTACATATCTCAAGGCTACACTGACTTAATCTATGCCTCCAGATAGAGCTATCTTTCCAAGTGGCACAGAGCAAAGCACAACACTAGTTAAAAGTCAAAAGCCTTGTAGGCTTTGAAGAAAGGGGGTGGCCCAGGACTGCTGCTGTAGTGGATGCAGATATGGTGTTTTCACACCTACACCACATATGTAACTGTGCCAGACTGTCTGGGCATGTTCCTGCATGCTGGCCAAACTCTTTACTCGCTGACACATTCACACCTTGCAGAGCCAAGGACAAGATTAGGAAAACTGACTCAACTGTAATCTGTTGCCTGGGGGGCTTAGGACCCTCCAGTGCCAGTGAACAGCTCCCTACTGTAGCTGGAATGCTACAGTAAACTCGTTTATATGTTTATATACAAGCTGCATTCAACAGAATATAGCAGCTATTTGACTGAAGGCGTAAAGAAATTGAAAGAGTAGAAGCTCTTTTGGGCTGTGCTTGCTGCTCACTGCATCACCAACTCTGAGCCCTAGGCAGCTTCTGCCCCTTGGGATGATTTTGTGTTGCAGACACAATACGTGACATGGTTCCTGTCCAAAGGAATGTATGTTTCAAACAGAACTGACTATAGTCAGATTACGACTTTGACAGTTTTTATATTTTATTAATAACCTATTGGGGAAAGAAAATGCAGAATCTGGAAAGATTTTTTCAGTGTGTTCTGCATTCTGTGTTCCTTCAAGACCCAACACACACTGGCCTGGGAACTCTCCTTCATTGCAGCAGATAGTAATATCCCTCTAAAGGACCATGAACCAACAACAGACTACTCTGATTCCAGATGAATTTCAGGACAGCAGCAATAAAAATAGGTTGTCAGACCTCAGCTGAGAACTTGGAGCTTCATACAAGCCTAGCTTTTCACCTTTGTGCTAAGGACAAAACAGGTGAACGGGGACTAGAATTTCATTTTCTAATGGCATGCTTATAGTCCTTCTATTCTCCACTTCTCATATAATAAGAAATAATATTTAAAGTCTATCTACAATATCTTGGAAAATATTTAAATTATCTTTTTCCTCTTCCACAAATATTTCAGGCATATGCTTCAGATAGCTAACATCTCATTATCTGAAATGCACCAGTAAAACCTGAGGTGGGAGAACTATATTAGGGACATAGGAATTATTCTGCATACCTGAAGGCATCAGTTCCACTAGGGACCATCCTGCAGATGACAGAAAAGAATCTAAGAGATAAAAAGCAATTAAAACTAAATTGGAAGGTTAAGAATTTTGGAGGAGTTTATTCCTTTTTCATTTCCACTCGGTTCTAGTTGGAACTGCAAACATACCGAAGCACCACAATAAATGTTACCCTGCCTCATGATTTCTCGGAAGCTTCCAGTGTGTTCTGAAGTTCACAGTCTAATCCACCATGAAATACACAAAAAAAATATGCTGATGTCAAAATTAGAGGTCAGTTCAGTGTAGCAGACTAGGAAAGCTCAGCTGGCAAGGGTTGGTGAGCATCTCCCAGGGCAGTTTTATAACCAACTGCAAAGCTCCTATGTTAACCAATTATTTTATTGTCCTGGAAAGGTCTGTCCAGCTAGTGTGGCGGCTACAAAGTGCACGTGGGGTAGAGCATGTCCCCATATATAAGCCTATACCTGTGTAAGAGTATCACCATTAGCTTTGTTAATAAAACCCAAAATAATCCCTACTACCACTCCCAAAAAGCCCTGGTCCAGGATGAAGTAAATTGCAAAGCTGCTAATAAAAGAAGCAATAAAACTGAAAGATTATGTAGGAAGTATGCTTGGGACAAAATGAACATTCATTTCAAGGAATAATTCTCCATACATTTCAAAAAACATACCCCAAAAGGTGACTACAACACAGAGCACTACCTCAGGACTGTGCAACGCTGCAGAAAAGCTAGAATAACTGCTGCATAAAGTTAGAATTCAGAATACTTAGCATACAAACACTCTAATTACATAGCAGCATAATTAACAGTTGATTACCTGAAAGTTTAGGAAAGAACCTGCGCAAAATAAAGGAAAGTCTTCCTTCAGTTATTGAAAGGTTTTGCTAATAGATTTATAAGTTCCAGGTAGAAGAAAATTTTTTAAAATAACATGCCTTTTATGTGAATCTGTAGCAGAAAATTATGGGAGTTATTAAACTCACTGTAGAGGGGTAATACATGGTTTTAATTCCAAATGAACTGAGTAAAGTGTGACTTTTGCTGCTTGCAATGCCCGTTGTTTAGCTAGGTAGTCTCCCATAAATCTGAACAAAATCCATGATGCTGCTGCAAGGCAAAATGAAAGAGGACAAATAGCTTTACTTTTATTTCTAACAACTGACCCAGCCTTCATGGAAAACGTGTGATTTATCTCCAGCTGAGAGCTACAGCAGCCTGAGAAACAAGCAGTATACACCAGCACTCACACTTGCATATGGACCACCTATTACCAGACACACTTAAAAAAAAACAACAAACCACATCACAAAAAAATCTGCCAAACAGCCAAGCCTGAAACGTCAATTTAATCATTAATGCAACAATCACAACCATGTAGCATCTCCAATATCAGATGCAGTACAAAAAATGGATCAATATCAAATACCTGTACAGAACAGAGGTAGTTGCCCACTGCTGTCAATGACAGCAGCCAATGTGTTCTCTGCATTCAGTCTGATTATAAATTCTCACATTGTCTCATCCAGACTGCACTAGGAACACTCAAAATATAACAATCATAGCACTGACTAAAATGGGGGTGGGGTGTTGGGTTTTTTTCTGTAACGTTTTCTTAGGCTTTCTTCTCTTCAATTAGTTCAGTATAAATTTGGTTTTATTCCTATAATTAAATTATCATAAACCATCTTCTGTCACTTTCCATTGTCTTGTCACACTCTCAATTGTTGATGGAAGGGATCTTCCTTCCTTCCCTTCCTTTCTTTGTAAAGTCATTTAAATTACTAAGATTTTACAGAACAAATAATCATAGCAATAGCTAGTTTAACTGCTCCCCACCATTTTAGAGCAGAAACACAGTCAGCATTTTCATACTCAGGAAAATAAATGTAACTTCTCAAATCCTATTGAGAAATACTTATATAACATTGCTAGAAAATTCATCATCCTAAAACCAGAATAACAGAACCTACTGTACAACAACTTCACTCACTTCATACTTTCTTGTAAAATTTACATTTCTTAAATATGTCAAGTCATAAATTCATAACTTTGTATTAACCTGAACTTCTTGCTGGGAAACAGCTCTCATTACCAAATGTCATCATCAACCGTGAGAGTTTCTATCTATGTAGATAGTTGATGTCTATGTAGCTAATTATACATCCCATCCCTACTGTTTAAGTCAGGCTCACCTTCCTGTACTTACTCTATCAAAATCAAGATGGTTATGAGTACACCTGAAACTCAGCTTCTGCTAATATTTACTGTAGCTATCAGAGTACTCTGTTACCACAAAGTTGTGTGTTTTGGGGGTTTTTCTGTCTGGTTTTGTTTTAATTTCCAAAACCAGAGGGATAACATGCCACTAGAGAATTCTTCCTCATAAACACCACCACTGTGAACTTCTGTAAGAATGTGCTTAGTTAAAACTGAAATTGCATGTTAGTACTTGGGAAAAAGAGAACACAGCAGTAACCTTCAAAAGCTAGAGCTCCTGTCTGCTGTTAACCATCGCCAAGACCTGCTCAGTTAATACAAAATGACTCACTAACCAAGATTTCCCCTTAGAATCCTCCAAATCTATTGCCCAATAGTGTCAGTCTAGTAAGAATTATTTCTGTGATGAATCAGGTTCAAACATATACTTTTTTCACCCCTAGACTCTGCACAGCAAAAAAAGAAATTTTTCAAGTGTCTAGTCACACAGCACAAAAATTACTGCTAGTGACATTTTTTCCGTTTTTATTGTTTTAATAGCATTTTACCAATCTTGAACAACAGGTTTTCTATTAATTCTAGAACTTCTTAAATAAAACCTGTTGTGTTAGCTTTTAAAGGAAACAAAACAGCACCCATAACTCCCTGGCTAAAAGCCATCCTGTGTTCATTTCTTCTCTTACTAGAGACTAAAAAGAAAATAATTATTACAACTGAGATGCATGATGTGTGCTGTGGAGAGAGCCAAAAATATCCAGCAGGACAGAGAAGAGTCCAATGTGCTGAGCTACGGAATGCAGATGCTTAGACCTTTGCTTCTCTTACTACACCAATAATTCCCACACTGTCCCAGATATCAGTATGAATGCCCTTTCCATCTGTTCCTCTCCTCATGGTAACATAAAGACCACAAGAACAGTGAATGACTGTTACAGAATGTCTCTGTTGTCATTATTCCCTGACAGTAAAGAGCAAATACAGTCTTGGCACACTACCTTAGCTAAAAGTTATGTGTCTGAATGTTCATGCTGATTTCATTACATTTATGAGCCTTTGATAAACCAAGACAACTGTCACACCATTGGGATAGACAGAGTTTTTCCTAGAGATATTTTTTTCCTGTGTCTTTCAATGGAGGTCTCCAAGGAGAACCTGAGAACTGGATGGTGAATAGGTCTCAGGAGGGGCCCCCTTGTCACAGTGCTGTGGTGTCCATTCAGCGGCATTCACTGGTCTACCACCAGCTGTGAGGAAATTTGGGTTCCATTAGTATGCTGGTGATGCTCAACTTATTTTCAATTTTTTACCAGCTCAGAAATGCCATTCTTCAGCCAAGATGTGTGCATGAAAAAGAACAAACTTGGCTGAAGCTGACTCTGCAGTGGACAAAGGCAGTGCTGGCAGCTGGCATGAAACAGTCACATTATTGAAACAGCCACATTATTCCAGCCTAAAAAGCAGTCTCCACTCTGAGATCACTTCCCTTATCACACACAATTATAATGACCAAGCTAGCAGAGGTGATAATGATTTTTTTTTAATTTTTTTTTTTGAGTGTCAATTGAGACATTCAGGGAGATTGAAGAGTCTTCAGCTCCAGAACTCGCTCCAATGACAGGATGAATTTCCTATGTGCAGCAGTATGCACAGCACCTTTTTTGATAAAACACGTTACTGTGTTATATTTGATTGCTTGAGTATGTGACAGGGAAGATTTGAATTGTGTATTTGGGCAAGTGGATTTTTCTTAGTCCATATAAAATAGCACAATACAACAGGAGACGACAACATATCCTAAAGCAAATATTAAACATAATGTTTTTTAAAAATGAGGAAACTGATATGACTGTTTACCGGATATTATCATAGCTCTGAAGAGATGGACCAAAGGGAAAAGGAAATTATGCACTGAATTGGAGGGAGGAGACACTGAAAACAGAATGTTCCAGCAGTGTGTATAACATCATCACCTTCTGGGACTTGACTACATAAACTATAATGTTTTATGTAAAACTCCAGCTCTGAGGATTCTAGGCTGAACATAAATGTACTGTTAAATAACAAAGTGGATAAATTCAGCTACTTGGTGTTCTGGGTGTGGCACTCAAAGGCAAATAATTCTGTTTATGTGTATAAACATTTGACTATGCTACCATGCTGGTCACTAGAGATAAACCAAATAATGGTTTACAGAGACAAAAGAGGGTTTAGGATCATTAGAGAGCTTTCTGTAGTTTAATAAAAGGGTACAATTTGATATTATTTCTGACTACAGAAATTTGATAAATTGATATTCCTGCTTGCTGAGAAGATGACAATAAAATGCATGCGTTCTCCCTATTTATAGTTAACTTCTGTATACTACAGTGAAAAGATGATAATGTCCACAGTAGGACTGACTGAGCATTACACACTAGCCAATTTACCCGACCTCTGTTTCAAAATCCTAAGGAATTAAGAAAAATTCAGTAAGGTAGTCTTCAGGAAGTTAGTGAATCACTGCATGTGTGTGTCTCAGGCTGTAAACAAACATCCTTTTTCTAGTCAAGGGTGACTGCCTGTAGCCTCCTCCAGCTTTCACTGTTTCCCGAAAGGTACCACGTTTATCCAGCTCACACAGCAAATCAGTTCACGTAAGCATGCTCTAATTTGTTTCAAGCAATACAGATCCAGCTAGTTTAAACAGTTTAAACAGGTGATTGGAGGAAGCCTAGCTGATTTTCCTTGTGGCAAATAGGCAATGGCCCAACATTGGAGAGCTGGCAACAGAACAGAAACGGTGGCACTCTCTGGCTTGTAGGAGTTGATAAAAAGCTGGAGGTGGTAACCTCTTCGCTGGTAGAGAATCACAGAATGTTAAGGGTTGGACGGGACCTCTGAAGATCATCAAGTCCAACCCCCCTGCCAGAGCAGGACCAAAAACTAGGGCAGATCACTCAGAAAGGCATCCAGATGGGTCTTGAAAGTTTCCAGAGAAGGAGACTCCACAACCCCTCTGGGGAGCCTGTTCCAGTGGTCTGTAACCCTCACAGTAAAGAAGTTCTTCCTGATGTTGAGGTGGAGCTTCCTATGCTCGAGTTTGAATCCATTGCCCCTCAGATGGATACAGACAAGGATGCCTATTTTCTGCTGTAAAATGCTCCTTTGCAATGAGGGTTAAAGTACTGGTTTCCTGCAGCACAAAGTTATACACTCTGAAACATGTTCAGGTTCTTATATACAAAGGAAACTCTGCATCCAAATAGCTTTGTTTCTATTGTTACAAAGTTTAAGGAAAAAAAAAGGAAAAAAAGATATTTTTAAACTGCAAAGTGAATTTATATACAGTGGAAAGAACAAAGCCATCTGGAAGGACTTCTAACTACTGTTTTTATACAAGATTTCCTCCCATTTGGGGTCTTTCATGCTTTACATATTAATAGTAGTCCCACTTTCTTTGCCCTACAAAATATGACAGATTCTAGAAAAAACATGCCAAAAGTCAGAAGCTTGAGTTAATAGTGTGATACGCACCACCTATGCACAATATGGGAAAGCAGCTTTTGACAAACGGAGTAGTTAAGAGGACAATGGAGAATGGAATTCCTAGGTAGAAGTTAAATTCTGCACAGAAAGGTTATCTCCATATTTGTACAGTGAGGTTTCAGCCTCTCCCGATATTATCGTCTCTTCACATTCACAGAGAACTATACTTACAAGATTCTGATCTGCAGTGGCACTCAGCTGTTGCTCTACCCTGTGTAGTGCTCCTGCCCAGAGTATTGCAGGCTCAAACCCATGGTTCAGCCTCCTCCCTATCTACTGCATGCCCTAATGCAGCTACTTGGGCAGGAGTGTCAAAAGGATGACCATTAGGATTTTACTTACACAGCTGTTGTCATAAATGACTGCATGATAATTACGTATCTTCTCATGCCTTTATTTGTCACATCTATGCTTTGCACAGAAGGGCTGGAAAAATAATTCTGATCTTGTTCTAGTGCTTTTTGTAGGTTTGCCTTGTTCAGCAAGGACAGCCATTCACCAAGCAGCAAAAATGGCTATTTGGCCATTCAGCTGAGCCACTGGTCTCTCTTCTGGGCTTGTGAATGTAAGAGATGGCGATTTCTCAACTGATAACAAACTGTCCTTTCCCCCACATTGCATTCAAGAGACTTTTTGGCTCTGCTGTGTCCCCTCTCAAGCATTAAAGAGGAATGTGCTTCCAGCTGTCCTCTGAGAGTCTCATTAGACTTTCCCAGCCACTTCTGTGAAGTTTCACACTGTTGCCCAAATTTTATTGTTCAGTAAGTATTTTTTGAGAATTTTTAACTTCTGAGCCTACGTACTTTGTGCAAGTCAAATGAACACAGAGATTATAAAATTTGCTTTCCAGGCAGTTTCAAAAATACTTTCTCTTATGCTAATAGAAAAATAAGGGAAGATTTTAGCAGGCTATTTTGATATTTTTCACTTAATAATCTTGAGTAAATTAAAATGTAAATTTTTCTACAATCACTGCTTTTGGGTGACAAACTCATTTCTTAAGTCTTTCGATGTGTCCTGTCTCCATTTTGATCTTCAGTGCACTTATCTGATCAGTTCTGTGATCTCATTCCTTTCTTACTCCTCATGCTGACTTACCTGATTTCTGCAAGAGTATTTTTAGCTTGCTAAGCCAACAGTAAACTAGCCCAGTAGAAAGAAAAGTGAATTTTCACATTTTGGCTGAGTGAATTGAATCAGGTGAGTGCAAGAGTCATGGTTGTACTGTTCAGGACAGGGGGAATGGGACCTCTGAGTTCTCCATTATCACCTCCATGGATGTACAACTCCAAGGCCCTGCCTTGGGAGCAGGGGTTGGTTCCACCCTCACCTCACTGTATACGTCCCAGTGAAATCTTCACGAGTCTTATTTTCCTAAAGAGCAAAGTATGACAGCATACATCCATCTTGGCATGACTATATACTACAACAGGCAATGCACCATCCCTGCCCACCAACCTCAGGCAAGGATCCTCACCTGCTGAAAAGCATTAGAGCTAACACTATGTAGTACCTCTAAGAGCAGTAATTTGTAATTCTGAATGTCTCCACTCTCAGTGATGCATGCTTTCTCCCAAGGTGCTCAGGGGAACAAAAATCTGTTCCTCTAACCTTCTTGGATGCTTGGTAGCATTTGCCACAATGGGGCTCCTTTCCTAAATAGGCTTCTGAGTACAACTAGAATGCAAATAATAATTCTCAGAGTTTTTACATTCAGCTAAATTATTTTGCTGCACTAATGTGTACATTACATGCATCATTTATATAAGAGTCCAAAAAGACTTGTTAAATTAACATCTTAAAACTGAAGTAGAATGTAGATAGGCTCAATCTAATCATTTACATTTAGAACACAGCATAAACACATCAGTTCATTTTACACTGAAGGCAGTATTTTAAATTAAAATAATCTCTTTCCGTTCCTTCTAAAGCACTGTGCAACAGCTGTACAAGGCTATCAGTGATTTCATCAGTGATACTGCTCCTGGCTTTTTACCACTTAGCCAACAATTCTACCTGCTGGTGGGTAGGTGACTATTTCTGTATAAGAAAAACAAATTGATGGAATCACTCAGAAGCACTGAAGAGTACAGAATCTGGACATTAGACACAAGCTTTCTTCCTCATGTAAAAAAGTCTCAAAAACAATGCATTTTTTCAAAGCCAAAAATCTTCTATAAGCCTATGTCTTTTGCCAGCAGATTTATTCCTTGCCACCATATCAATTAAACTGAGTAAGTAGCTATCACCACTATCAGGATTTTTCTAATATACGTTAGAATTAAACTTACCTTTTATCTGGGCTGTTCCCAAAGTTGACTAGTTTGTAACACTGAGGTGACAGAAGGCAATGCAGAGGCTAAAAGAGAGGTTAACCTTGAACTTGGAGAGGCATGTCTGACAGATACGGAAACATAATTAATAACTTCACTGATCAACTAATGCCTTAGCCAAAAGCATACCCCACCACTTACTTCCCAAGTATTACTAATGACTTATGTGCAAATTATCTAGGTTCAGAGATGGTCAGCACACAGAGCTTTTAGGGATGGCATCTCTTGAGATGTCATTTCTCAAGGCTGTGTGCACTAATTCTACTCAGATGCTGAGATTTGAAGGCTGTTATCACTTGTCCACTTGTCCTTCTTTTAAGCTACAACCAGACTACCTGGAAACTTGGCAATTCAGCCTACTCATTAAGGAACTGAATTTAACATGATAAAATTCAACCTTTAGCCCCGAAGGGACAAGCCTGCTATGAACTTTTCATGTGAATTTTGCAGGAAAGCATCCACACACTAAGATCCACTAACTAGCCAGCTGATTGTCATCTCCTTTTCACCAAAGCAGTTGTGATTCACTAGTACTGTACATACATACATTGTGCAGTTCACACTCCCTTCCTGGGTATGAAAGAAACTAGGAAATGTAAAATGCAACAACAGTAGTCAGAAGCTACGTCGCTGATCAGCAAGCAAAGCTGTTAAGTGGACTAATGTTTCTAGGGCAGTAAGGAGTACAACACCTTTCTTGAGGTGAATGTTCACAAACTAATCAGCACCCATGAGGAGTACCAAGTATTCCCAGCTCTCATTGATTTCAAAAGGAAATCTGCAGGTCTTTTGTTACCCTTGCTGTTGCATGATCAACTCCAAACAACTTCCTTTTCACCATCTGGCAACTGTCACATTTAATATATCCACTGTTTAATTATTCCATCCCCACCTTTAAGTTTATGGAGGATTCTTCTGTTCTAATCCCAGCAACCAACACAATCAAAATTCCTACACTTCTACTCCTGGAAGATGAGACCTCATTTAGCAAAGACGACACACCTTCTGGAAAGATTTCATACTTCCAACACACAATGACACAAATATATAGCAAAATTTAATATTGTTCATATCTGTTGAATTTTCTCCACTAAAGAGGATCCAGTTTGCTTTGCAAAGCAAACTTGGTTCCAGCACACTGTGACTGTGCTGCCATGTTGGATTCTGTTGAACAGAACACAAGGCTGTTTCATTAGAACATGTGAAGAATTTCAACAATGCATTCATGGTTCTGTTAATTTATGATAAATTTCTCACCAATGAGATAGCACAAGCAGAGATCAAAGAAACTTCAGATAATTATTTCTCTTGTCATATTTATACATTTGTGAAGCTGGAAAGAGTTTAGAGAGAATAAGCAAGAACAGCTGATGAATTAAGACAGTCTGTGCTTCCAACATGGAAAAAAAAATTAAAATAAAACCTTATACTGACCAGGAAAACAATTTCTTGAGGAAAAAAGTATTTTTGCTCTAAGTATAGTTTTTTTCATCAGGAACATGTTGTTCACAGAAAGGATTTGACTGACCGGGAGGCTGAAACTCTGTTCACAGACCAAAACCATCAAGGCAACAGAAGTAACTCCACATTGTTCTAGCCCTGCAGAACCCTTTGTCTCTCTGTCCCTGCCTTTTAGTTTGCTCTGCTGACAACTCCTACTTAGTGCAAATTAGTGGGAAACACTTTTTGGATCTAGAATTCCAAAGGTTCAAATAATACTTGCAGTTCATACACTTACTCATTTTCCCAATTGTTCTGCAGTAGGTTTTAGCAATCTATAATTAAGACACATTGACAAAAAAAAATTGTGTGTGCTTTCAGATGTCCTAGAAAACAAATACAGAACAATCATAGTATAATTTACTTTGGAACTTTTGTTCATCAATTTCTATGTGTTCAAAATAGAGAAAGCAACTTAATTCTACACAGTTTGGTTAATGTAATTCTGTAACTGATAAATAACAAACATTGCCAATCAAAAATAATCCAAGGTGAATGTTACAATTTCCTTCAGTCTGGCATATGTTTGTCAAAGCCCAAATACCTAGGACTACAGGAACAGAGATAACAGAGCAAGCAGAGGCACTAAAAATTTGGTCAGAGAGAAACAAATACTGAATAATACAGAAAAAAAATTAATTAAAATGTATCCAGGAAATTAGTGGTTGTCTTATGCCTTGAAGAATGAGGCTTTGTACTCCTCATACACTTTTATCCCCTAGTTTAAATCTGAATTTTCTCCTTCCTCCCAGCTACCCTCAGTGTGCAGTTTTCAGATGACCCCTAAAACAGGCAACAAAAATATACACAGCATAAAGTCTGATAACAGAATTTTCAGGAAGAGTCATCTTACTACTTCTTACTTTATCTCAACTTAAGTTTTAAGTGAGCACACAGCAATTAAAATCTTCTGGCTCAGAAGGAAGGGGGAAAGGCAGAGAACAGATTTCAGGAGAGCTAGATTAAAAGGTTAAAGGACAGGTTAGCAAGAAGAACAGAAATCCAAAGAAAACAAACAGCCCAATCCTATAGGGTACTGAATAATTGCATCACACATTAAAATAGAAGGTAGCTGACAAACAAACAAATTCCCTGAAATCACATCCAAAGTAACAGTCTCTGCCCTTCTGTGATAAATACACATAGGTAAGGGACCCTCATTTTAGTCACTGCTTGGTCAAACTTACCTATTTAGACATGCTTTTAAAAAACCAAAACCAAACCAAGCCAAACAAAAAAACCCCCACAAAAGCCCACATTTCTCTCTTGCTTTTTATCCTTGCCCTGCTAAGGTTATCTGAATTTTTATATTTCTCTTTTCATACACTAATGCATATAAAATGACTAAAGAAAGATGATAAACACGTTATGTCTATGGATCGACGTCATCCTCCATCTTTATTCAGATCAGATCAGCCACACTGAGATGAATTGGGGAAGATTCCAGCAGACCCAGAGAATTCTTCCAGTTCTAGCACCTCCTATGCCTTCCTCCTCCTCTGCCCATGAAGCCAGCATGTCCCTTTGCTCTAGAGATCCAAACCATTATGGTGCCAAAGGGCACAAGCCAGCAAGAGCTATTCGAAGCACAGCTCTCACCACTTTTTTTTTACTGAATGTTCAAGATACTACAGTGGTAAGATGCACCTTTCTTCCTCCCTGTGTTTCAGCACTGGGTTGAAGAGCATCAATTATTTGGCTTTTAAGTGGGGCGTGTGTTCACTTGTGTCTCCAGAACAGTGTTACATTAACAAAACACACTTTTCAAGTAGATAATGTCTCTTAAACAACAAAACACCTTACACAGATACTGACACTAGGTCATGCAAAAAGAAACCTACAGACACTCAGGAAACAGCAAGAGAGAGCTCCTTAAATGAGAGATCCTGACTCGGGGGAAGATTACATTGCTGCAAATAATTACAGATTCCTTTGCTACATATGCCAAACAGACATCCCTTTGCAACTCAAATCAGCAGTCATCATTGCTTGTACTGTGAGAAAGATCCAGAAATAAACTGGCTAAATCACCCCATAGGCACAAGCATTTTCAAGGTTATCCAATCTACTGCAGCTGTTCTGCCAGCACGTCCTTCACCTGCACTAAGAACAATGCTCTAGGCCTATTAAAAAGTGTTCAGCAATGCATGGATGCACAGAGAAGATGTAGAAACATTCATGGACATTTTTTATATATGCTCTCTGAATACAAAACATTTGAACCTTCTAATATAAATGCCCAAAGCAGTGTTTCAGTCATATTAAATGTGGTGACTATTTCATATACCTTAT
Source organism: Hemiprocne comata (assembly GCA_020745705.1). Classification (NCBI taxonomy): domain Eukaryota; kingdom Metazoa; phylum Chordata; class Aves; order Apodiformes; family Apodidae; genus Hemiprocne; species Hemiprocne comata. Next base: position 7,345,164 of record CM036596.1, on the reverse strand, counting down.
CAAATGCATATAAGTATCGAATTATTTATATACAGCATTTCACAATTGTGTATAGATTTTTATAAATATTTACATATGAATGTTTGTGTGTATGCACATTACACAACACTACATAAGATAATAATACAAATACATAGCTACAATGGATATTTATGAACCGAATTATATGCTAATTAGGTACTACTTTACTGCCCTCTAATACATATTTACTTTTGCTGGTTTCCAGATTTTTGGACTCCGAATAGCTTCAAAACCTACAACTTTTTAAGTCAACAGAAAATAAAACAAGTATTTCTTTCTCTCCCTCATACCAAATTTGGAATTTTACACCCAAACCCCATATACTGCCAGAGGCCCAGAAACAGAATTCTCACTGTCACTGCAGTAGCAGGTTCCAGCACTGTGTGCCCTTGCAGTGCTGCCTAGAAGCAGCTTGATCTTGCTTGAAATTGAGATTTAAGGCTTTGAATGGAACACAAATCAGCTGCTTAGCCATTTAACTTACTGGGCCTTAGCATCATGACTTTTCAAATACATTTTTGATCATTTTATACATCTTGAGACTCTATGAAGTGTTTGATAAGTCTCATTTCACAGAATCACAGAACGTTAGGGGTTGGAAGGAACCTCTGGAGATCTTCCCCCTTCCCCCTGCCAGAGCAGGACCACCACACAACCTAGGGCAGGTCATACATAAACGCATCCAGATGGGTCTTGAAAGCCTCCAGAGGAGACTCCACCACCTCTCTGAGCAGCCTGTCCCAGTGCTTTGTAACCCTTAACAGTAAAGAAGTTTTTCCTCATGTTGAGATGGAACTTCCTGTGTTCTAGTTTGCATCCATTGCCCCTTGTCCTGTCACAGGGCACGACTGAAAAGAGATTGACCCCTCCTTCTTAACACCCACCCTTCAGATGTTTAGATACATGAATAAGGTCCCCTCTCAGTCTTCTTTTCTCTAGACTAAACAGCCCCAGGTCTCTCAGCCTTTCCTCATAAGACAGGTGTTCCAGTCCCTTAATTTCTAGTCATAATTGTAATAATTGTACGAAGGTAACTTGTAAACAGTGTGCACTGCAGAGCTTTTAGAAGAAATAACTACAGGCATCCACTGTAAAAGATGCGTTTGGAGAAATTCAGGATGGGCTTAAAATGATCAAAGCCTTTTGATACCACATCAGTGAAACCATCAAACCCCTGCTTAGACAAACACACCTAGTGATTGTCAAAGCAAACAGTTCCTGTGTGCTGCAAAAACAGGATTTCCCCTCAGCTATTTTGGCTTAAATAAGGCTTTGAGATAAAACCAGTAAAAATAAAACAACTCTATTAAAAAAAAAAAGTAAAATCAAAGAACATAACAGAAAATAACAGGATGATACCTGAGAGGCAAGAGGAAAGGAAACAAGATAGAGAGGAGAAGATTATTAAACTGAAATATAGCTCCCAATAACATATCCTTTAACATTTTCCCAGTATTTCCTCTAAAATACAGATTTATCAGAAATACAAAAACTTTAAGGGATCAGATACCAAGTCACCACTCTTAGGCTGAGACCTTTCGATGCTTAGTCCTATTCCTTGAATTGAACCAAGGCCACTTTGGTAGACTGGGATTTAATTATACTCAAGCTAGGCAGATTTCCCCACTTAACCAACGGGCTGACTGGTGCTAGAGAGCTGTCTCATCTCTTTGTTACTAGAGTCCTAAGGCTAAAAGTCAGCCAAATTCCACCTCTGACTCGCCCCCTTTTTTTTTCCTCTCTCTACTGCAACAGTCAATCATCCTCCATGCACCACTCACCTCTTCATTTCCCACTGCTGTTCCACAAACTCCGAGGCAGGAGTTTGTCTTTTTCAAGTATCAGTATGGTGCCAAGCATAAATATTCCCCAGGGGAGTTCTGTGAGAGTAGCTAGTACCAAAAAATTCTAAGTAAAACTACAGTTCACTAACTTGCCTGTGCAGACAAGGCTGGCTGTGTGTATGAGTACTGTGACTGTGCCTGCACCCACCACCTACCAGCTCAGCTCTGCCTTCCAGGGGATATAGCTATTGTGCAGCAGTCTGGCCTGCAGGTTGTCCCGTGGCCCAGCCTGGGAGTTTCAGTCAGTAATCCCTTCTTCTGCCAATATCCTAAAGATTCTAACGTTTCTATCTTCTCATTCTTGTAAGTTCCCTGTAATTTTTTTTTCTTGCTGCATGTATTTCATTTCTCCTCATCCTATGGAATGCTGGGATCCAGAAGTTACGCTGAATCTCTGACATAGCAAGTTGGCACCAGACAACTGATTTCACCATGGGATCATCCGGCAAAAAGTAGTAAGACAATAGGAAGAAAATGAACTCCCACTTCCAGCACAGTTATCCTAAAATAGAACTCCAAAAATGTTTTATCTATTGCAAGACTGTCTTTTTTTTTTTTAATCAAAATTTACACCTGTCATGATAGTATCAGTATATGTGAAATTGTGAAATGGTTCCAAGGGACATGCACATAAGCAATAAAAGTTTTCTTCTGGTCTCTTATAAACAACATTGAAGAAAACAATGCTTGGAATCACTATGCAGTAAGCAAGTACATGTACAGTTTTGACTCCTTTAATCTGTATTTCCTGTTTAGCTCTTGTCCACCTCTTCCATGGAGCTGACTTGACTTTTTCCTAGAGCTGAACAGAAAAGTATTTTCGTATCCCAATAATATTTTCCAGCCCAAAAAAGATAAAAAGCCAAAACTTCAACAGCAACAAAATTGCAAATCAAAGCTCCAAATGTTTCAACATAAATTAGCCTAAATATGCTGTTGATCAATTCTGATTTCAGCATTATTTCATGGCTAAAAATTAACCAGTATTTCCAGACAACATGTAATTTTGAAAATCAAATATTAACACTAAGAACTTGGATGTAAAGAAGGAAAGAAAAAAGTTTTAAACTTAAATATTTTCCAAAACTTGTTATCTTTCACAGCTTGCCTCTGTTTCAGAACACAGCCAAAAACCAAAGTCAAAAGTACTGCCGGGCAGCTCTGCATCAAACACGTAGTGGATGAAATCCAAGGTCCACCTAGTTCATCCACCTGCAGCAGTGGCCAAAAGCAGCTGCACACTAAGCAGTGGAAGTTTACACACAGATATAGCCCTTTCCCTGTGTACTCTAACAGTCATGAACCCTTTTCAGTTCATGGATCTCCTGTGTAAGTGGTGGTGTCTGTGGTTACTAATCCTTATTGGATTTCTCTTACATAGACACAGAGTTTCCAGCTAAACTTATATAAATGCTTAAAATCCACATCACATCCAGTGAGGAATTCCAGCGAGGTAACTACATGTCTCAAGGAAAACCACTTCATCTTTTGCTATCAAAATATTTTTAATCAAAATAATCCTTACATCTTGTACTTGGAGAGACATAAAAGTGATTGTCCCTCTATTTTCTTCATGCCATTTGTGATTTTATAGACCTCTCTACTACATCAATTGTCTTGTCTCCTGGCTGAATAGTTCTAACCTACTTAGCTTCACATTTGTCCCCTCCTCTGTCTGATAACATCGTATGAACAAATGTATTTAATCCAGGAAGTTTGTGACTATTTCTTCTTTTTGCTTTCAATATCAAGAAAAAGGAAATTTAAGCTCCAAATCAGGCATCTAAATACATTGGCAAAAACCCTGGCCAGAAAAATTTGCTCATACATATATTTGAAAGGAAGCATTTTCATGAAGATCAAAAGTATTTTTTCCAACATTTACCTGCTTTTAAATCTTACTTGAAACTATGAAAGTTTTGGTTAGGTAAAAGATGGAGATGATAATTTGTTAACAATAATTTACAGTAAGAATTTCAGATCTAGATTATGTGCTAGTCGAAAGCATTTATGGAAAGACATACTGTAATGGTTTTCCAGTATTTTTGTTCATAAAATTCAGACTAGACCAGACGAAACCATTAAATAGAAATACATTACTTTACTCATAGGTGACTTAAATGATGTTTCTGAATACCTGAGACACACTACAGCAAGCAAAACCAGAAAATGGTATTTAGTCCGTCTCATAACCTTTTCCAAGGTTTTTTAGCAAGACTTTTGTTTTGATGTTCTCATTTTATTCTGTAGATCCCCAAATACTCCATTTAAGGCACTCTGAGGAACGGAAACTTTATCTGTCTCTACCACCTGCCCAAATGCTTTCAAGGCAGGCAATTTGAAATAAACAGCAGAAGATACATAAGAACAGTCTTTAAAATTAACCAACACAGGTCTTTTATACATTATTTTGATACAAGCAACTTCTGAGAGCAGGTTACACTCCCTTATGTCCTAGACCACAAAGCAAACAAATTGTACTGAACAACAATCTGTACTGAATTCTCTTAATATATTTTATAGATCTTGTATATGCCATGAATGCAATGCTGGGTATTTTTTCAAATTACTTTTCCTTTATAAAGCATTCTAATTTTAAAAAAGAGAGTGAGAAATATCATCTAGGTATAAACCCCTTATTAACATGTAAATAACTTTCTAAAAATCCTCGTTCTGCTATTACTGAACAAGTGATTACATTCTCTGCTTTCTCCCTGCAACTACAAATTAATTCTGAATAGAATGATAGGAATATGGATCTCTGTTGACAGTTCTAACATTGTAGCTGCTAATCACATCTGCAAACAAATTTCCAGGTTCTTCACCCCTTCCACAAATAGCTCAGGTAAATAAAGAAGCAGATATTTTGTAGGTGTATTTTTATGTCCAGTCAGACATGATATAGAAAGAAATATGTGTGGATTCTGGATCCCTCCCCCCAAAAAAGCATACAATCTTTCATGGTTTCAAACCCTGGCCAGTATCCAGACTTTTGTCTAGTTTCCAGTTAAGTTTTCATTTACTAGTCTTAAAGCATTACTATCACATCTGTAAATTTCAGAAGAGACTCCAAAAATTCCATAGTTCAGAAAACTGTATGCCTTTTCATCTTTTTGGGTGATTCAATCCGAGTCAGAATCCTGGATTAGCCTGCTTCTGCTGGTAAATAGGAGATCTTGTTCAAAAAAATCTACACATGGTCCATACGGAATTATAATTATTACTGCTATTTGTAAGATGCCTTTTTACAGGAAAACATTTCTTCATATTTACTGGCTTTCTCATTACTCTTCATATGCTCCTTTCATCTTAGTTTGGAGCTCGCATTATTAGAAGCGGGACAAGCATCACCTAAAGTAATAAAAACTATAATGCAGATAATAATTAAATGCTAATAGTTGGAAACAATAACTGAACTCTTATCTTCCACATCCCAACATGTATTGCATCCAGGTGGCTACTAGACCTATGACCAGGTATGCAGGTGTCTCTTTTTTAAAAAAAAAAATCCCAACTTAAAAAAGAATTTTCATTTTGTTCAACTGGGAATCGCTCTTTTGGTTTTATTTTTGGTAAGAGAAAACAATTATCTCAGATGAAATCTAAAAGTATTTTGGTCTGTCTGCCAAACTAACCCCAAAACATTTTACCAGAATCTTTGCTGTACTACAGTTAGGCAGTATTTACAAACCCATCCTTCAGTTACAGGCTTTACTGCACCCCATAGAAACATCATTAACACAAAGTAAGGAAAGGTAAAGGCTGAATCTCCCCTGAGGTATCAAGAAGTCACAAAAAACGTTTCTTGCTTGTGACTACCATGCTGCTCTGCATGAAGGTAACTTATGACAGCACATGGATTAGTGTGGCCACACTGCATTGTCTTTCCTAAAAGAATTCATGTTAGGGTAGGATCTTCACAGAAAAAGGAAATTAAGTCAGCAACTCACTTCACCAGGGTAAGGGTGAATTTTCCAAAGAGAAAATCTTTGGAGTTTCAGTAAGATCTTGGCACTCTTACCTGCAACTAGAATGGGAAATTTTTTAGCAGGTTTATTGTGTTGATTTTGTAAACTGACCTACAAAACTTTGCAGTTCCCCTTGATTATGTCACTGAGTCACAGGTATGACATTTTTAGCAAGACTGTTGTAGAAGTCAAGCTCTTCAGACTCTATTTCCTTCTCCAAGTCACTACATGGATTATCAGATTGAAGCAGGTCTTTGTCTAACAACACAACACATTCTATAGGAACTTCTAACAGCCACCAAGAAGCTCAAGCTGTATTTTTAATTCCCTCTCTCAGACTTGCTAGCAAACCAACGACTCACCCATTAAAGTACCCTAAGGACTCTCACAGTCAATGCATAAATAAAACAGCTATTAGACTTGTTTTCAGTAGAATGTACAAAGCACCTTTGTATTGCACAAACACCAAGAGAGCAAAAAGCAAATGAAAACAAGACTTAAAACAAAGAAAGGAAGTGCACAATGGAACATGCGCAAATTAGTTGGCTTTTTTGTGCTAAAAATAGAACACAGTGCTTATATTTTTGTAGAGACTATTCACCAAGTCTAAATAAACTGGAGGTTAAGAATATCAACATAAAACCCTTTCCAATTTTCAGTTTGTTATCTAGATTCACTTTCTCCTAATATTACCTTGTTCAGAAACAGAGTTTTCTCCCAGAAAAAAAAATCCAACAGAAATGCTCTTAAGTAGACATTGTAACAGAGAAACAATCAGACTTAGCTATCAACGGTTCAAAGTGCCATTAAAGAGAAATGTGAGACACTGAAGCTAAGAATTTTGACAATAAGCCTTCAATAACCTTGAAGCTTTTAAATTCCAGCTCTTGTAAAATGCTGAACAACTTCCTACAATAGTGTTTCCTAGCTACAAAACACAACATTGCCTGGAGTTACTTGGAATACACAGTAATTAGCAATAAATAGAAAAGCGTGTACAGTCAGTTCAGTTTGGGGGTTTTCTTGCCAGAATTGTCATTCACTTAATCAAATAAAATATGCTGGTTTGTTTATACTAAAATAAAAGCTTGAATAAAGACTGACATGTGGCAAATCTAAAACCAGCATGCCTTATATTAGGGTTCTTTGTACTGAGCATAATAAGATGCTACTACTGCAAATAAATATGGGAGCTTTGCAGGATAAAGGCCCATCTATAAAGGTATCAGAAGTACCTTGTACATTATCAAAATCTTATCAAGAAAACAATGTCATAGAAGCTGAGGATACTTTTGCAGATTTAATAGAGAAATGAATATGCTATGATTTAGACGTTCAGGTATCACCTGAACTTGGTAATGAGCGCTGCAAATCTTGTTCTGTATGTGGTTAAGTGCCTTAACTTACTGGCACCGACATTGTCTCTTCCCACTGAAAACCTCTTCCTTGATGAATCTTGGAATTATATTTTCCTGTCTCCCAGCCAAATCACAGTGGTGACTCGAAGTCACCCCGTTTTGTTATTGATTACTACAGCCAAGTCTTTTTACCCTTGTGTCACTTCCAATTTATGAGCTCCATTTACAGAGAAATTCCTATCAACTGTATGACCTTGCACTTCATAGTATGAGATTTCTACCTGTTTCTGGTGCTGTATTTTCAAGGTTGTCTAACTGTTAGTGCTTCACATTTTGGTCTCCTTAGTAGTAGCAAATGCTAAATTTTATTAGTCTTGTACCCTTCATGCCTACTTCTTTACTGAAAATATTAAAATGAGATTAGCCAAAAAGCAGTCCCCAAGAAACTCTGTTTGTAAACTCCTCACTGTAAAACTTTCCTTTCCAACACAAAGAACTGTAGCCCCTTATTTCTCTAGTTTATTACACCTTCACTTTTCTTCTACTAACCTCCACTTTTTCTAGCTGAAGTAATGATTTGTTATATAGTTTTCAGATTAATACAGTCTGAAGTCTTATTAGAAAGAAACATCAGGCTTGCATGTCACAAACTGCTTTTTCTAAGCTTCTGCTTTATTTTACTCCATTTTTCAGCAATCTTTCTATATTAATATTTTTCCTTCTAAGCTCAATGCTGATAAAACCAGTTCACCCTGCCTCCACTTTCTTAAATACAGACACCATCCCAGGTACTTAACAGACATTTATTAAATGCTGTGCTAGATCTAGACCATCTCAAACTTTGAAAGAAAACACTTTTTTGACCCAGAATGTACAGCTTAGGCCCATCTGGAGTAGGCAATAATTATACATAGCTAGAGTTTCAATCTTGCTAGTTTAGTTTGTCTTATAAACTGTGTTTCAATACTAAGTTCTTCAGAATTTAGATTCTATCCAGTTATGTCTGTTATGAATTTCATTTCAGAGGCACTGGGATCACAGAGTCAGCACACTAGAGCAAAGAAAGATCAGCAAAACTTAGAAACCAAATTTCGACTCTACAGAGATACAACTGAAGAAAGCTGTCAGATTTTTTTTAATCAGTTGGAGACTCTTGACAAATGCAGTTTCAATGCCTCTCTTCCTCTGGTGATGATAGTCCATGGCTGGTCGGTATGAACTCACATTTTATTTTTAATTCAAACTATATCTGATTTGATATACTTTCCTTCTCGTCCTGCTAGTGCCAACAGTAACTTCTGAAGAAGGCTGTGATTAGAAAGATGGTGGATTTTCTTGGTAGCAATCATGGCTAGAAATAATACAAAGTGCATATTCTCCCACTGAGATTCTGAAGGAACAGCCTACAAGCAATTTTTCATGTGGGAGTCCCATGCCAAGGGTTAGATTCAGCCCTGGTTAAAAGCCAGCAAACTTTGAACAAGTATCTGAATTAATGTGCTATGCCTCTGGAGGACTCTATACTAGTTTCATTTCTGCAGTACGTTCACTGCCAGATATTTACAGACTTATTGAAAAGAAGAGAACACAATCTCCCCACATCTTTCTCACAGATACACCTTTAAAGAGACCTTCTCTATAAGTACTCTCAGCTGAAAATAAAGCCTTCAACATCAATGAATTATCATTTAACTGCTTCCAGTTAAAATACTAAAAAAAAAAGCTCTCTCAAAAGCAAAGCAGTACTAAAGAGTGACTTTTTATCAGCTTCTCAGTTGAAAAAGCAGCAAAAGAAAAGGCAGGATAAGAAATAATGTAATTTGAACAGATCCTTAATTCTCCTAGAGCCAATGTTTTCACATGAGGGTGCAAAATGGATCTTTCTTGCACATCAGTAAATATGCAGAGAAACCTGGAACAACACCCTTGATGCATGTAACTCTCAATAAATAACAGCAGAGCTGTCTTTGGATGAAGGATTTCCTTAGATTACTGTAGCCAAGCCTCCCAAACAAGAATTTGTTCAAAAACTATACCATCCTCAAAGACAAATCACAGACCTGAAGCTGCTGCCATCGAAGTTTATCATTCATATTAACTTAATTTGCAGAGATGTTGGACTCTTTAGAGGAATATGTAGGGAAACCCAGAACTAAGACATCCAAATTCTGTTAAAACACCAAAAGAGATGAGAATGTTCTATCAATTGAGGAAATACCTGCAACTAGAGCAACAATTAAATCTGATAACAATAATTCCGGTCATCAAGTCAGAAGTAGTCTGATGCTAGTAAGTAAATGGTGGTCAGGTCCTTAAAGAATTACTCAAAAAAAAAAAAGCAGATTTTAAAATGGCACAGCAGCAAAAGGTAAATGCCCACTGGTCTGCAAATCCTCTGACTTCCCTCCCTCTCCAACCCTTTTATCTTAAATTTACATAGGCAGCTGCTCTTAAATGCAATCAGAAATTTTATGGGCATTTCTGTCTTTTTAATCAGTATTAGCAATTATCTCAGGATGAGTGAAAATATTTAGGGACATCATTTCACTGTTAATAGTTCATATTACCAGACAAATTATTATACAGTTCTTGTATCAATTCTTAATTTTTTTGTCCACCAAAACCTAAAGATTGTCAGCACTGAAGCATGTAGAAGCCCCTAAAATCTAGTTATCAGCATCAAGCCCTCCTTGTTTACATTATGCTTTTTGTTTCCTTGAGCTTTTCACAAGAAATATTTGGCAGAGACTGCTTTCCCTTAAGATTGTTTGTTGGGGTTTTTTTATTGTTTTTTTTTTTTTTTCTTTTTTTTTAAATAAAACAGGTGGATGGAATATTAGAAGGTTGGATTTGGAAAATGGCAGCAGCTCTGAAGTCTCAGCATAAAGAAATTAATGTGATCATTGCAGACTGGCTTACACTTGCTCACCAGCACTATCCCATTGCTGTACAGAATACACGCTACATAGGACAGGAGATAGCAGACTTCCTGGAATGGCTGGAGGTAAGAGCCCCCAGATCATCAAAGGTTGCTCTGGAATAGACCTATTTACCTGTTTTTATGCTCCTACCACCTTTCTGAAATACTATACTGGTTAATTCTGTTCATTTCAATTACTAAAGTTTCTTTAATACATAGCAAATATTTCTTCCATAAACTTTCATATGACTTCATAAAACTTTCATCATGAAAGAGAAAAAAGCAAGTGGTCTTGTTTATTAAAAATATTTTGATGTACCTTTAGAGGTGAGAATTTCATGTTATTTTGGCTTTTTAATCAGCATGTGTGCAGAGAGCTGACAGAGCCCTACAATTTGGAAGCAGGCACACAGTATGCAAGTAGCTCAGTAAAAGGTGTTTGTTATCTGTGTTTAATTTCTGCTCTTAATGCCAAATTTAAGCATGACAGTATCTGATTTTTGCCTCAGGTCCCCAAAGATTATTCTAAAATAATGGCTTAGAGATCCAGAATGAAAAGGGAGACCTTCTCAGAGGACAGACACGACCCATGAAGCAGATGACAGGAAGGCAGTAGAGTGAGTACTACCGAGTACTGAGCCACGCCAATGCAGTGACTACTTATCAAAACTCCTGCTGGACAGGGACCAGTGGCTGTGGCTAGATTGAAAAGGCTTCAGACAAGTCTAGAAGGGATCACTGGTCTCCAGCACTATTTGCGAAAAGGCAGAAAGCAAACACTAGAATGAGATTCACTCATACAAAACAGGCATTCTAAGCAACTCCTATTTCATCTATCTCTAGTACTAATTTAAGCTACCTAATTTGAAATGAAATTATACACAATTTTTTAATACATTAATTTAAATATGGCAGGGGCTAAGGTGCTAGGAAAATAAACTGCAAAGCTGAAAGATTTGTAACAGGCACCACTGAAGGGCTAAGCTGCTTTCAACAGGAATGGCAGGGCTAGAACAAGTTTCAGGTACAACACCCAGTTAGGGACAACAAACACAAAAGAGAGGGCAGAAGAGCCAGAGTAACTATTTTTTGTTGTGACAGTACAAGAAACATCAGCTCTTGGTCAAATGTAGTTTAAATTGCTGAAGCTTAAAGTTGGATTTTGAAGCTGTTTAATTATTGAATGAATCAAATGGTGGACTTTGTTCAGTTCCCAGGAGGGCATGCCACATTGTCAACAAAAAAGAATGCCTCTGATTTCTCCTGTGTCAGCAAACAAATTGAGGCTTGAATAAAAGACTCCTTTCTCCAGCATTGTAGGTAGCTGCTCTTGTACCATGATATGTTCCAGGATTTAATACACCATACGTTTTCACAGCATTCATTTGAGTATGTTCAAGCAGTAAACCTTCCTTCTGTTGAGAAGGACCCCTCCTGAGTTTGTAACAGTTAAAAACCCCCTTCATTCCAACTCCCATATCTATCTTTTCCTTTATGCTTCAGTCTGCTTACAGGCATACTTGAAATATCAATAGATGTAACAAAAACTGCAGTGCTGTGCAACATTTTAATGAAGAATAAAAATAAAGTAGATCTTAGTGCTTTGTCCAAGAGTTCATAGGGCATGATCAGTAACAATCTCAATAGTATTCACTTCAGTAACACCTGCCAAGAAAATTGGTCAGATCTTGCAATTTCTAAGAGCTGCCTCCCTCAAAAGAAGGCTGCCAAGCTTCACTCATCTTCACAAGAGACAGATATCAACACTGCAGAGCCACTCCGTTGGGACAGGCAATACCCATAATGAAATTAAAATGGAGGTTTGTCTTTCCTGCAAGTAAAATGACACATTTTTCCTTACAAGTCAGAAAAACTTAGAGCCTTGCAGGTCAGGTGAAATGCTTAAGATCTAGACAGTATTGATTATGTAGAAAGAAGAGCCTGAGGCCAATTCTGCTTCAATAGGTTTCTTCAGATCAGATATGCAGTTTTGTACAAATCAGTCCAAAAATATCACTGCCTTATCACTTAGCATGTCTGATCAACTTTTGATACTTTGGCTTCTAATTTGTCTTGTGCAAGGTTCTCAGGCAAAAAAAAAAAAGTAGCAGTGCCCAAATGTGTGGCATTTTCCTGCTGCATGAAAAAGAGGCAAGGAAGAACGTTCAGCCAGCAATGAAATTTAGTGCATGATCCATGCACCTCATTTGACTTCCATCATCGACACACAAATTCCCTGTGCTGTAGTTGGTGGCATTCCTAGCTTGTGGCATTCCTAGCTTGTATTCACTGTTTACTTTTCAAATTTTCTGCATCTGAATCAAGCTGCTGCTATCTTCCAGGAGTCCGTTCAATTTTCTAGAAGCAATGCTCATCTAATTGGGTACAGCCTAGGAGCTCATGTTTCAGGATTTGCTGGAAGTTTTATCAGTGGTACAAAAAAGATTCGAAGAATTACAGGTAACAGACTAATAACTTTGAGAAATGTAACATTCAACTGCTTTAAGATATATAGATATTTGACATATCAATGTTATATCAATATTTATCTGTGGAAGAGTAATATTTGCCATAGTTTAGAAGTTTCATATCACTAGTTAGAAGTTAGATTTAGAAAATACAATGAAAACACTTCAAAATAAAGTATCATAGTATTTCTAGTTTTCATCTTTCCTAATTATTTCCTTTTATCAGTCCAAATTATGACACACAGAATATACGAGTGTGGGGACTACAAATCATAAACTAAAGATTCAAGATGCGTGTTGCTCTAATTTATCTCCTATCCATTCCCAGTTACACCTTAAACTAAATGTTAGCCATTAACGTTGGATCTTTGGTCACTATCTTGACCCAAAGTCATTCAAATACACTGTTCATTGTTAGCACCTAATTTTGAAAAGAAAAATACATTATGGAAATTGTTTAATTGTACTTGAGCTTTCAATTCTGGTACACTGCTCACACAGTGAATTGCAGTCACTTCTCCTGTGGCAAAAATGATAATCCTAGATGACTTTTTACAAGTATCCCTAATAGATGCTTTAATAGATGCTTTAAGTAAACAAAGTTAACAGTAACACTTTATTGTTTTGACTAGAGGAATCCTGAACTTTCTGTAATGTTTTGTAACTGTACTAATTATTAATGTAATGAAAATACATTTATAAGGCTACTGATACACTGTATACAGTACCACATCTAATGCACAGTGATAGCCTAAAAAAACCAAAACACAACAAAGTCCACTTTACCAGCTACATTGAAGTTACATTGTCTGATTTGGGAGAGAGGCAAACATGTATGACAGCAGTTTGGAGTCTCAATTCTGATTCATTGTCACATACCATAGTCTCACACAATCAGCTCTTGTGGAAGTGCCTGCAGGCCAAGAAGCTGATTTTACAGTGTTGTGTTATTACATCTGTGTTTGCACTGAAGGATTTAGTTCACCAGTGCTGCTTGTTCAAACCATATTAGTACCTTAAACCTTGATAATGGATAAGTAAAAAACATTATTTATTGCAACAGCTGTATGCATTCTTCCGCACAAATTATTCAGACTTGAAATACTAAGCTCAAAAAATTCATAGTGATAAAAGCTATTAAAAATACAAGGAAATGTATGCCTTCAGGGTGACACTACTTGCAGCCTGTGTTATTAGTCTTGTCCAGTTACATCTATGCAATTACATTAGTCCATAGTACCAGATGAAGAATCTAAAATTTAGAAGCTTGCCCTCAAAACTGAAGGCAGCTTTAAACTACACAGGCAGTCCTTCTCCATAAGTCAGCTCCCAACCAAGAAGAGCACCATATCAAACCATCTAGCAAACTAAAAAGGGCCTCTGAAATACATGACCTCTAGAGCCTGAAAGAACAAAATTAAGTAAACAACCCTTAAGTGACCAAGTAGTAGCAAGCACAGTTTGTCTATAACAAACACATCTACCTCTGGGCCTGTGTCCTTGTGCATGTAGCAGTTACTGTTTCTTCCAGAGCCTGTTTCTTTACCTTTTGGTGCAAGTACACACCCTCTCTGCAGGACAACTGTTCCTAGCATTGTTTCTATTAGTGAAAGACCTTGTAAAGTACCAGTGCTGTCTGTTTTTAAATGTTTATCACAGACTTTTCTCACAACAGTAGAAGAACAAGTCCATCTGCACTATATCACATCTGGATTATTTGCATTTATTGCAGGCCTTGACCCTGCTGGTCCCTTGTTTGAAGGAATGTCACCAACAGACCGTTTATCTCCAGATGATGCAAACTTCGTAGATGCAATTCATACATTCACTAAGCAGCACATGGGTCTCAGTGTTGGCATCAAGCAGCCTGTGGCTCATTTCGACTTTTATCCCAATGGAGGCACCTTTCAGCCTGGCTGTCACATCATACACGTGTATAACCACATTGCACAATATGGAATCACTGGTAAGAACCAACGGCACAAGATGTTCAGCAGCGCTGCAGCTGCACTGGCAGCATCTCTGGGAAACTGTACATAGATACTGTTTAAGACCACAGAGATAATGGGACTGCAAGGAAATTTATTTTCTTTAAATTTGTTATCTGATTTTTACACGTATTGAGTTCAAACTGCTCTTACTGGGTAGAGTAAGGAGTCTGGCTGCCTAGCACATCTGAAAATGAGCCCATGAGCACCCTGCTGTCAAGCACTTCTGAATAATTTCAAAGGTATTTGTTTTAGCAGCAGAGGAAATGAGAAAACTTATTCTAATTAAACCACACTCATCTACTGTGCAATTAATTATTTCAAAACAAATAAAATACAGGGCTTTACTACTCACCTCCTTACTTCACCTTTTCCCAACTCCCCATCTTTCAGCTGTGCAGACGATGCTCTCTCTGGGACTTGACTGCCAGTGTTGCAGGCCAGGTTTTATATATGGAAGCTTATTTCCAATGTACCTAAACATAAACATATAGAGAAACTGATGCAATGTACTGAAAAAATATAAGGTACTGATGCACAGTGACAACCAGAACTGTTCACCAAAAAACCCCAAAAGATAACTGTTCACCCAACACACTACATTACAAAAATACTTTTCAACTATCATCACACTATGTAAAAGTAGGCCTTATTTGTTAGCAGATAATTCATGACACATTGGAAACAAAGCATTAGTAAAAAGCTTCAGTGAAGACATAAAAACAGTCATTGTGATACATCACCATTGCATAGAAGAAAATAACTTTTGTAATTTGATGACACTTAAGGAAGAAAAAGATAATTCTAGTAAAAAATATCTATGTATTTAATAATTTTACTGTGTTAAATACATTTTTTGCTCCTTTTTCCCCAGTAGCAGCTGTAAGCAAAAGTCAATTCAACATGAGTTTGTCATTCTGAGAGGGACAAAATATGACATTGCCACATAAGCATCCAAAAGACAACCGTGTTCAACCATTCAGAATGAGACTGCTGTCTTTAATGTGGCAGGATCTGCATATAGCCTCATGTTATATTTCATGCTGACCAAAACAGTCAGTACAATGAAAGAAAGATTCATATTTATAGTCTTAAAACACTCAGGCTAGAAAAGTTTAAGCAGTAAATTACTCAATTTTATTATCATGTGGGTTCAGCCAAACTATTTTTGGATGATCCTAAAACTAAAGTTGCTACAATGTAAGATTTCTGAGGCAAAATAATAATGTCTTAGGAGTAAAGGGGGTGGGGGGGAAAACAGTAGCATATGTTTATAGTGGATTACTGTACTCCTCTGCAGTTGAAATGGTAAAGAACAAGGGCATCCAAAATTTTGTTGTTTCCATTTTTTCAGGCATCACTCAAACTGTGAAATGTGCCCATGAGAGGTCAGTTCATTTGTTCATCGACTCTCTGCTTCACAAGGATAAGCAAAGCACAGCATACTGGTGCAATGACATCAACACTTTTAACAAAGGACTGTGCCTCAGCTGTCGAAAGAACCGGTGCAACACACTGGGCTACAACATCAGGGAGGAAAGGCTCCCAAAAAGTAGACGACTCTTTTTGAAAACAAGAGCACAGATGCCTTTCAAAGGTTTGTGGGAATACTTGTTACAGTTTCCAGATTTATCACAAACTGTAAGAATGAGCCTAAGCTTTGTGATGCTGTTTACTCATTTATTAGAGCTTCTAAAATCTATGGGAATAATCAATCTGCTGAGACAATTGAGAATCCTTGTACACTGCCATGGTGCACTTTCATCAAGATCCTGACTTTTACTATTTCTGTGGGAAAAATGCTTGCTGCAGGCTAACCGTGGATTTGAGGCCTCGGAGATGTTCAGGGTCCTGATCTACCCAGATTTTCTTACAGCAGACCTGTGCGAGCTTGTATTATATGCAGGCATGCAGCCAAGCCAAAAAAAACCAAAACATAATTGCTCTGAGAGGCCTATAAAACCTCCTGTTCAAAGTTTGGCCAAATTTTATCTTCAATTACTCTACAAGATGACATACAAATTATTACTTTTCAAACAATCCATAGACAACAGAATAGCACAGACTTTTACAGGGCAAACTGTAGCACTAAAATATAGTGACTGCTACTCTACCTTTATCTCCATTAAATTACTTTGAGAGAACAAAGTAACAATTTTCTAAACTCAGAGAGCCACGCAATGTGGTTTCTTGCATCTATTACCACACAGAGGGGAAGAAGCAGTCACGACAGGGAACAGGGCCTGCCTGCCAGTCTCCATTACAAAATGGCCGGGGCCTGGCTGTAGGCTGGTAACAACCCGGCTGTCAGAGCCCATGAGGCGGCTGCTGTTGTTGAGCAGACATTCAAGCTTCCAGTGAGAAGATTTACGTACACTTTACAATGAGAGCAAGCCGAACTGCAAGATACGAAGCACGGAGACACTCTGCGCCCCAGCGCCTGCGGCGCCCCAGCCCCAGCCCTATCCCGCCCCTCTCCTCAGCGCTGAGGCGGTGCCAGGGCGCCGCCTGCACCCCGCTCCCGCTGCGCAGCCTCACGGCCTGAGGGGCCCCCCCGACACCCGCACGCTGCCGAGGCTCACCCCTTCTGCCTGACACAGCCGGAAAGGGGGTGCCTCTGGTCCCCTGCTGGTCCCCTGCCCAAGACATTGGGGTTGGACAAACACTTGGAATGTCGACAGCATACCGCTAGCATGGGCACACAAGGGCTTTCCGGTCCTGAGGAGAAATGGTTAAAAATGCTGCTTGCATTACACATCTTGTTTCCTCACAGTGCCTGGTACTCAAGTGCGGTGTTACAGATTCTAAAAAAATACAAAAATTCAGGTACGTTAAAAATAAAATTGGCAGTCTTCCACTACCGCAGCTGTGAAGTACAGGGTGATGACTCCAGAGGAGTCTGCTCAGCCCTGACTGATATTAAGAGCAGCTGAATCTGCTAGATCTCTTCTTAGATTTTTTTTTCTTTTAATGCCTCAGGAAGCTACTTGAAGTAGATTTTAAAATTGTAGAGGCTGTGCCTAGTTCCTGATGTTACTTTGCTGCAGTACAGTCAGATCACTATCAGAATCAGCAAAGTTAATGGCTCTGAGGATGTGGTGCCCACTACCACCACACCAGGGCACAGAAATGCCATCCCTTCTTCTCTAGACAATGAGATAGTTTCAGCTTGTGGTAAAATACCAGTGTCCTATTGGCTTTTATTTCCATGTTAAACATATGGCATTTTTATGCTTGGAAATGGTTTTGCTTCAAAAAAACATCCTTGGCACATACTCAGATATCTGTGCCCCAAACAATGGTTTCCTTTCACAAAAGCTCCCAAACAAGGCAGCAACTGTGGGAGGGTACATACAAAGTCATCTTTGTAATACTCTTAAAAAAATGTTTGACGATCATGTGAGAAGCCGAAACAGAAGAAATTTGAGCAAATCAGCATTACACTTCACAATTCTCTGTCTTCACAAAACCTGACATTTCATTTTTCAAGTTAATGGCATGTTCTTGACTGCACACTAATCCAGTTCAAGCAAAAAATAAATAGTAGTTAGAAAGACGTTAGCATTTACAATAAAGCTGTGATGACATCCTAAGTCAGAGTTTTTATATAAATAAGCTCACCTTTTCTCGTAAGGTAAGCATCATAACCACAGCAAAAGCCTAGTCTTTATCAGAACATACACTAGAACAATTAGTTTTCACATGGAGTGAAAACTCGAGGCAAGACAGGATATGAATAAAAGTGATCAGTAAACAACCTCTGCCTTGTTTGTGCTCATCAGGTTTGCAGAAAAGAACCAGCCATTTGGTCTTCTACTGAGTGACAACTTTTCAAAATACATTGTTGACTAGCATACAATAACTATGAAACAACAACAAAAAGATACAGCTTTTCTAGCAAATACTTTCCATTGTGAGTACGCAGAGCTGCACAAAAAAAAAATTATGAATCTGTGCATATACATGAAAGGATGACTCCTTACCAGTATGCTGGAGCCATACTCCAATGTAATGAAGTCTGAAGTTGGTGGGGAAAGGAAATTAGGAAAGAACATATTTCTACTAAAAAACAAGTATGCAATAACATTTATTAGAAGATCTTCCGATGTGTAATTTGACGAGATTGCAAGGATAAATACAACACCCCTAATTTCTCCAACTACTCTGTGGTCTTTGTTAATAGAAATTACTTAGGTTTTCTTACTTAACACCTAAATCTATCAGTTTTGTCAAGAAGGTGGCTGGTAGAATCACCAGACAGAAGAGTTTTGGACATTCAAATCCAGCTCACAATGTCTGTGTGTACATGGCTTCTAACTGTATGTTGGGGTTTGGGTGTTTGGGTTTTTTTTCATAATTTACTAAATGTCAAACTGCTTGTAGTCAGTACACTGATGATTTCTTGGGCATTTTTCATTCTGACAATATTCAGTTCAATGACTTCCCTCAACACTGTTCTTCCAGAAACCCACCAACTCTCTAAGTATTAATGCCATCTTTCTTATAGTAATGTCCTTGAACAAAGTCATATTGTTAATGGATGCATGTTAAACACAACATATCATTATGCAGTCAAGGAAGATTTGTGAGTCATCTAGATGTTTTGCAGGACAATTTTCTAGACAATAATAGAAAAAGCCTGTCTACATTGCATAAGGTCTTCAATCTGCATCATACATCTCTACCCATGTCCAGTCATAAGGATCTGTCTGCTGATTAGTTAGAGGGCTTGCCAGAAATTCTAACAATTACACTTCAGAAAACCTGAAATATTTCCCATGGAGGAATGTTTCATACTACAAAGGGAACTCAGCCCAGGTTACCTCTTTTCTCCATCCTTTGAAATAGAGCAACAGGGCCCAAAACCCTAAGGGACTGCACAGCACAGCAACAATCAGAAAAAATGATGTTTTAATTGCAGCACATTTGTTTAAAAAATAAAATGGAAATACCAATCAAGTTTCTTGGCCCGAGAAATTTGTTGCTTCTTTGACCATTAATTTTGTCACTTTGCAAATTCTTACTTTCTACAGTCTATCATTACCAGTTCAAGATCCACTTCATCAATGAAATCGAAGGCAAGCAGATAGATCCAACTTTTAGCATCTCTCTGACTGGCACTAAGGAAGATGCTAAAAACCTGCCCATCACACTGTGAGTACTGATAGTTGATGTCATTGTACAAGTGAGAAACAAGGTGCCAATTTATAGTATCATGTACATAATCATGCTGTGAGTGAAATGGTTAAGTAAAGATGAACTGGAAATTGGCCTCTTTTTACTCATACCCCTAAAGTCACAAACTTGCAATGGTCATACAGTTTTTGCTGGAAAGATCTCTATAAAACAAACTTGGTAATCTTAGAAGTTTCCCTGAACTTTAAGTACCCTGTGCACTTATGTTCGGTCCATCCCATGGCTAACACAGGAAGGTCTAATCAATTAGAACACAAACAAATAAAGCAGCTGTAATCAAGGTAAAGAATTTTCAGTATTTCTCATGATGGACACTAGCTGTACTAAACAAAAGGAAAGGCAACAGCATGGGTCAGTCTTTCCTCTACCAGACAATTGACGAAAGCAGATTCTATTAAGGGAGACCTTTTCTTCTCTGTCAGAAACCACCACTGCTTCACCAGCTGTTCAAGCTTCTCCCACTTCTGCTTTTCTTGCATGTTGATGTATTTCACCACTTTATGCACCTGTAGAAAGAGTATCCTAGAGACAGTAATTTCCCCCTGGAAGGAAACAGATCTTTCTTTGTTCTTTAAGAGAAAAGAATATTTTTCACTTGAGTCTATAATAATTAGGACAGTATTATTCCGGTTTTGTTTTCTGCAGATTTGAAGGTATTAATGGGAATAAAACCTACTCTTTTCTCATCACCCTGGACACTGATATTGGTGAGCTAATAATGATCAAGTTCAAATGGGAAGGAACTGCAGTTTGGGAAAATATCTGGGACACAGTTCAAACCATAATACCATGGACAAAAGGCACCCGTCGACCAGGACTTATAGTGAAGACAATAAGAGTAAAAGCAGGGGAAACACAGCAGAAGTAAGTGTAATGAAAACACTGCTTTTCTGTAATTACACCACAGATGTTTGGTACACAGGTTATCCTAGTTAAAATACAAGCATCTGAGTCCTAGCACTCTCACCAGTGGTGAATTCATCCACATACAATTTCTGGCTTTCCCCACTCCCCCTTAGATCAGGCTGCATTATTTTAAAGTGACTTAAAGAATTTCTTTGTTCTCAAGTCAGAAATGAATAGTGGGAAATATTCTGGCTCACCACTGCTACTAATCTGAGTTGAAGGCTCAATAACCTTGGGTGACAAATTTGTTGATACTTGGGAATAGAAAAGTTAGCACATAGATCCAAGGAAGAATTTTAACAAGTTCTGCAGTGCCATTTTTCT
Organism: Hemiprocne comata; assembly: GCA_020745705.1. Taxonomy (NCBI): domain Eukaryota; kingdom Metazoa; phylum Chordata; class Aves; order Apodiformes; family Apodidae; genus Hemiprocne; species Hemiprocne comata. The sequence goes on along the minus strand of CM036596.1, from coordinate 7,324,171 downwards.
ACACAATTAATTACAATAACTGATGACAATTTCTTATTTTTTGAAGGTGATTCTCTCACTCCATATGGACCATATGACATTTCAAAGAGACAAGATACTATATAAGATAAATATTGACTCCCAATGTTAAGGCTATTAAAATTTCAAATTCCTACTTACAAAAAATATAGGCCAAACCTTCATTATTTTACTTTCCATATCTACTTCATTGCGAAACTCAGCATCACCATTCTTGAAAGTCCTCATTAGAAGGATCACATGCAGCACTACACAGTCACCTGATTATTCATTGAAGTTCAGGGTTTTATACAATTCCTTTATTTTTGTCTCATTCATTTAAGAGCCAGTCCAGTGTCTGATAGCTGATAATGAATTACTATACCATGCAGGCTGTGTAACAGGTTCCTGGAGTGATGAACTGTGGAAGCAAAGTTTCTCCTACAAACATGTGGAAATTACTGTAGAATGTGAGCAGTCCTGCAAAACAAAGACTATCTATACTCCTACATACCACACTTTCCTTGGTATTTGACATGAATTTTTGCACTTTGGTTGTGCTTTTTTCTATAGTATGAATGCAGTGATACGAATTTTGTCAGCTGAACTCTGAAGTAGCACTAGAGAACACTTTCCTGGTGAAAACCACAATTCTGAATGCAAACTGAAGTCTGTGGATTTGGGTTTCGATTGTTTGTTTGGTTTGGATTTTTTGGGAGGGCATGGGTGTTACTTTTTTTTCCTGCTGATTGCTTTCAAACTGACTCACCAGGTCTGAGTGGCCTTGTTCTCTACATACAGCAATGCTAATAACACTTTGGAAACTCCTTATTCACACAAAGAAGTTTCAGCTAGAAGACAGAATAACAAAACTTCAATGATTCCCACTGCTTTGAGAAATTTTATCTAAACAGTTGAATTAAGGTTAATGAGAAAGGCAAGTCTTACCTTGTAACGGCGGTTCTGTTTTAGAAGGCAATTTTTCCTTACTACAGCCTCTTACCAGCACCAGTTGTAACTACTGCAGACTGTGGGACAACACTTACTGGCAGAGCTGCGTCTCCTTGATACTAACAAAAAAGACAAATAATTTAAGGAAAATTTTTCATAGACAATTTATGTGAGCTGGAGGGCAGAGGAGGGATCTTATTTTATCGGGTTTTGACCCCCTGAAAATGTATTTTGTAGATATTTTCCTTTCCTAACCCAACATAAGGCACATGTTCCTGCCATTAAAAAGATAATTTCCAAATCAGTACTAACATAGCTGCCAAAGCAAATTAAGTGTAGTATACACAGCACATTAGAGGGCTCTGTTTAAATACAGATTTTTGTACCTTGAGAAAAAAAGCATGAAAGCTGTGAAAGGATTATGTCAGCTATACTCATTTTTCTAACCAGAAAGCTCCTGTCCAATACAGCTGTGTCAATAACCTTGCACAAGCCAATTACTACTGAGGTATTACTTAAGAAATGCTAGGTAACTGAGGTGGGTAGTTATTACACTAACAGAAAAAGATGCTGATATCTTCAGGTACCTAACGCTCCCTGGAAGTTTTTTGGCTGCCAGCAGAAGTGGGAACTTTTGTCAAGATTTTAATGGATACTGATTAGGTGCTGGGTTTTTTTTTCTGTGCAACCTGGGCTTGTCAAGGGAATGGAAGTGACACGTTACTGTTGAAATACTGCATTAATGCTTGAGGGAGGAATGAAAGATTGTTACTCCTTTTAGAATCCTCTAATAAAGGATACTCAATGAAAAGTATTTTCTTCAAAGAAAACAATGCGTAAATCTTGGTCTTCTTGGAAGTATTGATAATTCTGGAACTAACAATTGGCAATTTTGGAAATTCAATCTTGAAAAGGTAGTAAACACAGGATGTGTTTTGAGTTCTCTTGTATCGTTTCCTGAGCATCTGAACAAAGTGCTGACAGTATTTTATCTCCATGTACCTTTACGTCACAAAGTTTGTGATATTTACATACATGATACATTTGTTAGATTATCTAATGACAAATAGAGACAATAGAACAGCATAAATTGTACCAGAGAGAGGCAAGACAGAATGCACATCTCTTTCCTCACAAGCCTGTAAAATCCGACACCTACCTGTACAAGACAGGACAGTCAGATTCAGTGGATCACACTTTTATAAAGACAGGAGCCCTAAAAAGTAACATTATGCTTACATGCTGTGTTTTCTTTCTAGAATGACATTTTGCTCTCAAAGCATTGACAACCTTCATCTTCATCCAGCCCAAGAGAAAACATTTGTGAGGTGTGAAGATCAATTTCGGAAGCAAAACAGAAAATGAGCAAGAGCACAAAGAACATCTACTCACCAAAATATATTAAAAATGCTATACATCAAGTAAAATGTTTTAAAAATACACAGCTACATTCATATCCTGATATCATAGGATAGTTTCATAGGTGGTGGTGAAGCTACATTAAAAGAATTTAGATTCTGTGATGCAACAGTAAGCTGAAATATGTGCTTTGTTCATTTACAAGCCTACTCTCAAAGTGATCAATGAGCAATTTCATCAATGGCATCTCTCCCTTTTGAATTGTTTAAAGTCTAAAAAAACACCTGCTCACTAGAAATAAAAATATTACTATTTGAAAGAATCATTACCTTTGAAATAATTCATTTTGTTGTATTTAAAGGAAAAAAGGAGCTGCACTTCCCATTAAACACTTTGAAACACTAATACTAATATAAAGAGTTAAACCTTTCCTACATTATTTCCTAATGAAGAGGGAATTAATTCATAGAAGAAAGTATTCCCAAATAGATAACATTGTTCACAAAGAGTTGGAACTATTTACTTTATAGCTTTCAAAAACTAAAAACCATCTCAACATACAGAATGCTTGAGCTGTTACAACCACACCACAAGCTGAATACCTATGTCACCTAAAATACTATACTAAACTTTGTCCTAGCGGAAAATGCTTTGCTGCTTAACTGTTTAATTAAAATAATGATTTAAATTACTAGTAATTTAATTATTTTAATGATGTTTAGTATACTACATGCCATTCTAGCACAACTAAGTTCAGTTAACCTTTGTATTAAAATCATATTTACCTGTTCACATAAGGCCTGAGGTTTTTTTTTAATCTATAGCAGATTTTAGCACCATTAGAAACTGCATGAATAAACAAAAATGGTAAAACTCTCAAGCATTATCATTGTGTATAAACAAACTTTATAAAGTCAAACATACACAATTCCCTTGTTTCCTCTGTCAGAATATAAGCTACATGAAGAAACATTATTGTCTCAGATTATTTTTATTTTACAGCTAGTGCATCCTGAAAGAGAAATCAGCGTGTAAGTCAGAGCATTTCATTTGTCACTTTGTAATGCTAAGCACAGGATTCATTAAAAATTATGTTTCTACAACTCTGTATTCTGAATGTAATTTGTTTAAAAGTTCCCTAAATGAAAAAAATGTGCAAGACAGTACTAAGACCTGAAGCAAACCAGATTTTCCATACCAAGATATTACAGGTAATTACGCATTAAAACATACAAGTGTTACCAGGATTAAACTGAGATTAATTTAAGAAGGATGACAAATGAATGAGGGGAGCAGAACTAGCAATTCTGCAAGCAATGAACTAAAAAGTCTAATGCTGAATGCAGCCAGCTTTGCCAACCACTCAGAATATTAACTTCTAACTTTTAAAAGCCATTTTCACTATTACTCTTTTAAACAAACATGAATATTCAATAAGGAAACAGAAAGGCTGACTAAATATGATGCAAACAGAAACATACTTACTTTTCAAGTGAGAATGGTCGTCTTCTCAAGATGAAAATTTAAGAAGCTGATCTGATATTTAAAATGGCCGCTTGGAGTAGCATTTTGATTAGTATAAATATTTGTAGATTTAGATATAAAGTGCATGTAAAAGAATATTTTCATCTTCACTGAAAACCAGAACTTGTGCTTTAGAAGATTTTGTTCAATTAAGCAAATTGTTTTTTCAAACACAAAAAGTATTTCCACCTTCCGTGTCTAACATTTGAGTAAATCCATGCTTCAGGTTACTATACACAATAGAAAAATTAAAAGAAAACTCAGTATTTGAACTCTTGCAGATACAAAGATAGTTATTCTGGTGTCATTTTTCACAAATCATGTCCAAACACACCCTGTGTTTTAATAGCCATTACACTCATTTCTGATACAAAAATGAAACAGAGCCCAAGTTGCAGCATACTCCAAGTTTAACAATGCCTGAACATAACACTGAAGTCATACCTACAATGCCAAGTGCCTACAGTGGTGCCTTACTTGGTGCTCACTGGGATTATTCCTGTCTCCCTCCACACAACTGAATCAAGACCTTGAAAGCCATCAGGAACCTGCTCCTGTCAGAGCAAGCACAGCTTAAAAGGATGTAATGACTGCTGTCCTTTCAATCACCTCCCTGTAACCATGAACCTCCAACATTCAGAAGTAAAAATACCTTCCTTCCTTTTGTGTGTTTTTCCTGAAATAAATACTGGAACATTTAAATAAAGGCAAGCTTTATTTGCACCAGACAGACTATAAGTTGATTATAAAGTTTAATCTCTTAAGAGGAGTTTGATGCCTTTCTCAGATTCACACCATTCTGACTATACTTGCTTCTATATACACCAGAGGGGGATGTTTACATTTAATGCTTAAAACGTTAGGAAACACAAGATGAATAACTGAATAGCTACAACTAGGGATTATTAGGTCGATTATTAAAGAAATTACAGCTAATTATGTACTCATCTGTTTCCCCCAACACATTTTAAAATATACACAAAATTTGCATTATAGATGCTTGGGCATTATTTCTACCTAGGAACACAAACCAGAGGGGCAGAAATGTAAACACAACCACCACCAAATCTCTTGGGCACCTATGAGGCTGATTTGCAGAAGAACTCTGCTCTAACTGATCTTTCCTTAGTACCTTTTGCCCTGAGAGTGTCATTTAGCTACAAGGGGAAGCACTTCTATAAAAAAAAAAAAATTACCAAAAAACCCCAAGCACTGCAAGGAAGGAACTCGGAATGTGCTTTGATTACATCAAAGCATATGCTGCTCAGTTAGGGAAACAGCTGTCTAAGCAGGCCATTCTCAACAAACAGCCCCTAGAATGAAAGACTAGCTGGCTGGACTCGGCTTTTAAAAGCAGTCTTATCACTTAAATCAACGGTACAACACACACGAAAACACAGACACCCAAGATTAGCAGTTTTGAAACACTTTGCAAAAAGCACATTAACTCCTTCTAAAAGTCTAATCCATCAGTTGTGCGTTCAGAGTATTGCATGTTAATTCCAGTATTCCTCTTTAAAAATGTATTTATTTCAGAAGGTACCATTCAGTAGCTATGGTGCCAGGCTTGCATACCCCAGCACCAGCAACTTGTTTCCATTTTAAAGACAGAAACAGAGACAGCTTTATTCCTGTGATCATACAAGTAATTTAAAGGCAATTTTAGGGCTTTTCTTTAAAAAGGTTACACAAAAACATTTACTTTTACATTGAACTGTATGATGTTAAAATTGAGAGGTGCAATTTGAGAGTGTAAAGATAGCAGAACTACTTTTTGACATGACAGCCCCTTTCAGCAAAAGCCAAAAATTAAGTAGAATCTGTGTATTCCTTTTTGCTTTCAGGGTTTAAAAAGTAAATGGATCTTCAGAAGATGATTTCATCAAGTCTATTTATTAATGCATTTCAAGTTTCAAAAAACCTTACATATCTTTGCACAATACTTTATTTTTTTGCATTTTTTAGTAAAAATTTCCAAAGTGAACAAAAAAGATACTGTATAAAACACAGTGGACATGAAATCAACAGTAGTATTCCATATCATTGTCTTGAACTTTCTTTCAGTTTTACCACATCTTGACTTGCAGTGGAGAGTTCAGTGCAGATTTCTGTTTTCAGAAAACATTTAACTTAGACTCAAAATAAAATAGGGCAGCATTTGTCTGCCAAAAGCCTACCACAGGATAACATTACAGGCAAAAAATTTACATGTTCCAAAGTCTACCACACTCAAGAAGTTACTAAGAACTCTTGCTGAATAAAAGTCACCATTTTAGAAATGCAAACCCACTTCCAACCTTTGCACAGTCTTAAAACAAATGTATTTAAAATTACTTAAAAGCAACTACATACACTTCTAGCTAGTTAGGATCATTTAGAATTATTTATATAGTCTATTGGACTTGGGGTTTCATGTACAAAATTTGTCTCTAAACCATGTACAAAAAGCTGTATTTTGAAAAAGTTACCACATACTGTACAAGTTTACAAGGACGAGATCCCATTATATTCTGTAACATTTTTGGCCTTGCTGGCTTGCGTCACATTATGAGAATGATTGTGTAAACCTTATACTCTTAAAAAAAAAAGAAAAAAGAAAAACAAGAAAAAAACCAAAGAAAGGAAGCCTGTCCAACCCTTAGTAAATTTTCTCCTAAGCAAAGCCAGGAAAATTATAGCCATTTGCATCTCTAATTAGCTTGGTGCTTTTGGAAAACAAGCAATAAATATATCACAAGCTTAAACATTTTGTAATGCCCCCTTTCATCTCCTGCATAGCAGTAAGCACCTTTTGTTGCCTCCTTCAAAATGCCAATTATTTACATTCATAATAAAAACTTTGGAATGGGACATTGTGCTGTTGAACTTCACTACAGTTATAAAATGTGGGAAAATTGGTAGTCCTAACTACAATTTTAACTTTGCCACAGTTGCTGGGCAAATCACTCTAGTGGTTATCAATCAACAGTATCTTGCAGAAAAGTTACCCAAATATCTGATAAATTAAAAAAGAAAATTAAAAAACTACAAGCTTTACTTTCTTTCCACATCCCTCAGAACACAAGCTTAATTATCATACTGTAAGAAAATCTGAACAGCCCAAATAAACAGTTTTAAAAACAAGTTGAATAACAGGCAGAATTTTCTAATAAAGCATGGAAATATTTCATCTAACTATTCATTATTTCACTGAATAATCAGACAAATTAAAAATATTAATGCTGAGCTACAGGAAATCAGACACTTCTATAAAACATTTTTTTAAACATTCTGGCATTTGCAAAGTTTGCAGAACACTCGTTATATCTCAAAGACCGTTCAATCTTGTATGCTGGGTCTTAGCAGCTGCTTGATAAAGGTGAAATGAGTGCTTGAAGCAACTTTGATTATGATAAAAAAAGTTTGATTTGATTCAAAATTGCTGTGTAAAGCATCACAGGATCCTTGACCATTACACACCATCATCCTCTGTTATCCTGAGTATGTCAATTAAACAGTAATTTCTTCATTAATAGCGGAAAAGTTTTATAATACAAAGAAACATCCATATTGCAATTCTCTTGTTTACAATTGCACACAAGTACGGGTGTACGATAGAAATACATGTCTGCATATAACAATGTATATACATTGACAAGTAATGTCTCCAATGCTGAGGTGGTCTAGCTTCCTAGCCTTGTCTGGCAGTTGAAAAATACATGGTTTTTTTTTAATTCTTGAGTAAAAGCTTTACTACAGCCATATTTGCCTGCAAGTGAAGAAAAGGCAGCAATGAAGAGCACAGAAGGGGGAAAGAATCATGATACTCTAGGATTTTGTACCACTAAATTAAAAATATGCAGGAAAAACACTTTTCTTCTTTTTGAGTTGGAAGATTTGCTCACTAAAAATTAACCATTTCCACTTGTTTTGAGGGCATTTCTTTTTTTTTTTTTTTCCTCTTCAATTTTTGAGAGTTAGATGGGGGACAATGACTTTTCAGGTTTTCTTTGGAGTGAGTTTTCCCATTGTAGGCACTAGGAAGAACCAAGGCAAAAAGCTGCAGTCAACGTCTCATGTGTCCCATCTGATAACTCTCTCGGGGCCTCTGCCGCTGTGGTGGCTGAGTGGTTTGTGGTGGTCTCCTCCTTTTTAAAGTGCCTGTTTCAAAGAAAGGTGCCCAATATTAAAATGATTTAAAAAAAAAAAAATGAAATATTTCCAGAAAAGTTGCCCTGGCCATGCAAATTACATACAACTACTTTTTGGAAAGGCTTCGGATTTAGACCTGCAGGGTTTTAAATGGATGATTAACTGCACAGAGTATTTATAGAATACATCTTATTATCAGTAGTTCCTTAGCAGGCTGATTCTTACAAAATGTAGCATGGAATAGGAAGTAAAAGGAATTCTGACTTAAAAAAAGTCTTCAAAGCTTTCTTTTGATATGTATATTATATGTTAGAGGAAAATAAAGGCAAGAGTTACATTTTTACGAATTGTTTCACTGGTATGAACTCAATTTGTACTCTCACAGTGCCAGACTAAGAACTGTAGGTTGCAGAAATTCCCCTTTCGGACAACCAGTTGAGGATAAAGCATTTTTCTATAAATTTAATTACCCGATGTACTTACCTGGAAGTGGTTTATGAGGAGGCAACTTTGGATTACTGCTTGGAGTATGAACACTGCATATCTTAATGAAACCAGCCATCAACATGATTAAGGCAATTCCCATAAGCAACACTGCCCACCAATAAGCCTAAAACAAAAAAAAAAAATTATCTGGGGAGGCTGGCACACATCCACAAGAGTCAGGGGTCATTGAACATGGCTTTTCTTTACCTTTTAAAAGTCATAGAGAAGCTATTCTGAAACACCACTTGAAAGACCATAATATTTTAAAATAAAAATATCCCCAAAGCTCTTATACAAACGAACCCCAAATATTTCAGATTCATTTTATTATCAGAAGGGTATTTCACAGGAGATACACTAGAACAGAGCTGCATGAGCCAAAATCAAACAGCTTACACAAAACTGATTATGCAGCTCTGTAATGGTGTTTCATTGTAGCTGTTCTCAAAGTCTATTATTAGGAAAGTGTCAAATAGTGCCATAAAAACAAGAAATGCTAGAGATCAATATACTTATTTCATTAAAAGAAACTGGAGCATTCAAATATGAAGAGTTAAAATGGGAAAAGCCAGTAAATTAAAAACGTGAACCTTAACACCAAAACAGACAGTGGAGTAAACAGAGGTATTAAAACAAAATGTTTACTTGTTTATTTCTTATTTGTTTCCATTCCCTTCAATCTGTCAAACTTAATTTGCTGCACTCAAGGTGCTCATAGGGAAACTAACAAAAAAGGACTAAAAAAAAATAAGACTTTGAAGAATGCTGAAGTGTGTGTGTGTATATAATATATATACAGCAACACTGACTGACTGTGAATACTGATTAACAAGAAAATTTTATATTAGACTGTTAAGAAAAAATACTTACCACGATCCATTCTGCAATATTTTCATATAGCTCTGGATTAAAAATTGCTTTCTTTAATCTAGCTAGAGGCCCATCAGCATCCACTAGCCGACACCTCATAAACACATCACAGTAGCCTTTGAAGTCATTACAAGGAGATCCAGGCTGCAAAGTAATAGTTTTCCGACCGAAGTGTTTCTGCCACTGGCTAGAGCCTGTACTTGCACAAGTAGCTGGGTCCACTGAAAAGTGAATACAATTTGATTAATCAAGCAGTTATTGTATTAAAATATATACGCATCAATACCTTGGTGTTCAATTGTTCAAAGCGCTTTTGAAAAATGTCAAGTTTCTATCAATCTTTAAAAATCAAAATATATTATTTTCTACCAAATACAATGCAACATCTACCTGAAACAAAACTGCTCTCAAGTTAACAACTAAAATAGAAACACTGTGAGGAGATTCCTCAGATACCTACGGCCATATTTACATTTACAACCCAGACAAATCTTACTTTTGCCCATGCAGCAGACATGACACAATTCTCTGTCATCCTTGCCATCTGAACTAGCACAGGTGCACTCCTCCAAGCCATACTTCTCACAGATAGAGCCAGCACATTGCTGTTTAAGACAAAAGCACAAGAACAGGAAAATCAATTTCACTTTTAAGTACACTGACATTAGGCAAGATATTAATTTTTAATAGCTGAAAGCATCCTTGTAGGTCTAAAGATGCTTATCAATAAAAATAATAGCTTGAATTTCTTCTAAAGTTTATATACAAAAATATTTCTTACAGTTATTTGATTGCATTGTTTAGGCTTATTTGATAATTTTTTAGAGGTGATTTGCTCTATTTAATTTTTGAACACTTTATCTTCTTTTACAGCCTCAGAGTAACCCGCAAAACACTCACAGTATTGCAATTCACATTGAAACAAAATTACTCAAAATCTTGGTTAGGAAATTATATCCAAAGCATGTCTTCAGAAATATGTTCTCTCCAAAAATAATTAAAATTAATGGCAGGAAGTATTCTGTATTTAATTCCACTATGGGAGGACTCTTCAAATAAATACAAAATAATTTAGTGTATTTATAATCCTGTTTCAAAATTAACTACATAAAGACAGTTCCTCTATCTTTAAGATGACTCTAAATTAGCTGAGAAACTACTACAAGCAGTATAATTTGATTAAAAACCTGGGCTGCGGAAAAAAAGACCTCCAGCAACCCAAGCTACAGGTCTTTAAGATTACGACTTTTGCTTGTTTCTGCTTCCAAGTGAACACAGATCAATTTATAAGAGGCTTCCCATCAATATTTCATAGCAACTGCCATGGACTCTCTAACCCAAGAAACTTATGGCAGTTCAGAGTAATTCTATATACCTGCACATCTGTGTTACATGCACATGGGGGAGGAACTGTAAATTTTCATTAAACCAAAGTCAACAAATAGTGATACCATATCTCATTTTCTAAGGCAACAAAATTACTTGACCAAGACTGAAGTAAATTAGAAGATGGAACTAGGAAGTAAAACACTCATATTCCTGATTGTTACAAATAAATTAAATGGAACTTTCTCAAATAGTAAAGCTACCTTGGTATTTGTTACCTGCTTCTCAATGTTTGGTGTACCTTCATAGTTATTTTGATTGAAACCAATAAATCAAACATTTTTACTGAAAAAGAGATTAATCTTACACTCTTCTCTATTGTGTGTGGAAACCATATTAATTCCTAATACAATGCCTTGCAATGAAAAACTGCAGTTGCATATGATTGTAAAAAACCCAACCATACCCCATTTAAGCAAACTTGTGTGTGCCTGTTGCAATCTGTGAAGTTTTCTTTAGGCTCTGATGGTGGACAGAGAGCACTGACACCATTACACATTCTTTCTTTGGCACAGTCAGAATCATTTCGACACTTATCAGTCTTCAGTTTGAAATTACACTGTGCAGTACAGCATGGGCCTTGACTGGGGCTAGAAATCAACAGAAAACATGCATTTAAAGGAAAGGCATGAATGACTCCAGAAGAACTATTACTCCTGAAACTTACTCAAATGCACAAAATATTTCTGATTTGTGCTAAGTGAAATGTCAATTGACAATAATTTTTTCTGTCCCCAAAGGTAACAAAGTTATGCAATGAATTTAGATTCCTTAGTCACTGTAGTAACTAACTGAACTATTTGCATTATATTAGAAAAACAGTACGAACATATTTTAAAATATATATATAAAATAACAACATTTCAAAGTTTGCATATATAGAAAATCCCATTAGCAAGTTGGCAAAATTAATTCAGAAGCAACTGAATAGTTTGGTAGTATCGGTTTCAATGTAATAAACAAGTCAAGATTTATCTGCCACCAATTACCATTTGTAATTTTTTTCCTACTTTCAGCAGCCATTCCACTTCCATTGTTTAAATAAACAAGAAAAGGGAAGAAGACAGGTCAGATCTTATACCTTATACTTCCTCTAAAGAAAAAGAAAAGCTCATGCCTTTCATGTGAAAAAAATCCACTGAAGTCTTCAGATGAGGTAAAAATTTAACATGTGTCTTCAGTCATGGAACTAAAAGATAGGAGTTGACTTACTTCACCGTAAGTCTTATGATCTTTAAAAGTTTCTCTTATAAATTACTGTGTACACACCACTGCCAAGATACAAGGTGACTTAAAAACAGTCTAATTTCATTTATAAAACATTCATTAAAAAAATCAGTCAACTATATCCTTCAGTCATCCTTCAGCTAGGTAATGCTGTAGAAATGGCACTGGGATAGAATCCAATTTCATAATATCCTTGATTATGGGCAATTAATACTTTCCTGTACCTGTTGTAAAAACAGCATCCTGCTCATGTTTTTCTGAATCATCCTGTTTTTGCAAGACTCCTGCACAACACATTTCTGCTAAAGACAGCAGAATATCAACATGTTTGTCTGCACCAAGTATTCTATGTTGGCATTGCCACAATCCAGTGGCCTATTATGTGAGAACATGCTAGGGAACTGTCATCCAAGGGAAAGGCAGCCACAGTTAGCTCCAAGGATAGAACAGCATAATTGTGCTTATGAACTTCCCACTCACTGTATAAGGCATTTTAAACAAAATAAGTGTTTTAGGAATAATGCAAGTAAACAAAATCAGATTCTAAAGTACCAATTATACCTAGAAATAAGGTTCAAAAACTAAAGTGTACTGAAACAGATATGCACAATACCTGCAGTATTTGCCTGGTCTTAACTTGCATTTTCTATCTTCTGGTTGGTTTGCATCATAACAGCATTCATCTTTACACTGGTCACTGTATCCACAATCACACTCTTCTCCTTGTTCAACCAAACCATTGCCACAGATGGGTTGACCAGACTCTGAAAAATGCCAGTATATTTGTGTACAAAGAATATGCAAATAGACTTATAAATGTTGACACCGAGTTGCAACAGCATCCAGGTAATAGTGACTGAAAACACATTATCAAAATGGACTTCACACTAGGGCTCAAGCCAACATGCATTATTTTATCATACCTACAAGTCATAGAATTTTAAGCCTCTGAGTAAAAGGTTTCTGCTGGTAACAGAGGGAGTATCCTGTGTGGACAGGAAGTCAACAGTGATAAGAGAAGTGCCACAGTTTAGTGCTGGGCTGGCAATCAAGCTAATAACAAAAATCAGTAAAAAGAAAAATGGCTTCATCCTGGCTCAGACCACGACAGAAAGTTTTCTGCTAAGCTCAAATGGAGAAGCACTCCTCATCCCTTAACAGTCTGAAGTCCTGTGCTCCTTACCTCTTGTCCTTTCACTAGGCATGACTGAAACCCATCTAGCCCTGTTTTCTTTACTCCCACCCACCAAGCACTTACAAAGACAGACATGAGCCCCCCTCCTGACCCCCTCCAAGCCTTCTCTTCTCCAGACTGAACAGTTTAAGCTCTTGCAGCCTCTCCTTGTATGTCAGATGCTCCAATCCCTTAATAATCTGTGGCCCTTTGCTGGACTCATTCCAGTATGTCCATGTCTTTCCTGTACTGGGGAGCCTAAAACTTGATACAGTACTCCAGACCTCAAATTCAGTTCTTCACTTACAGAATCTTTCAATAGACTAAAAAAATAATTAGTACGATAAATTAAAAAGTAAAAAAAAATTAGTAAAATAAATTTCTAATTAAGCATAACAGCAATAGTTTAGCCATTCTGCTTTCAGGATGACTAAATACATACCGACAAAACAATTATTTCTCTTTTTCTCAAGAACTTGGCTGATATTTCGAATGCTACAGATAGAGAACTTGTTGTTGTTAAGTTTGTCCCCAGATGTAGCTCTTGCATACATTATATAATTGCCATTTTCTTTCTGTCCCAAGTTCTTGGACTCTCCTGGAGTGCACTCCATTCCAGAATCATGCTGCAAAACAAACATTTTAAAACTATTTCTAGCAAGACAGCTTCTCTAAGGCCTTGTTATAATTGTGTGCATGTGCAAAAAAACCCCTGATTTGGTAACCTTAACACGGTGAGAATAAAAGGTTCAAAAAACCAAAACACAGAATCGCAGACTAACAGAATAGGGGTTGGAAGGGACCTCAAAAGATCATCCAGTCCAACCCCCCTGCCAGAGCAGGATCCCCTAGAGTACATGACACAGGAACATGTCCAGGTGAGTTTTGAATGTCTCCAGAGGAGACTCCACAGCCTCTCTGGGCATCTGTTCCAGTGCTCTGTCACCCTCACAGTGAAAATGCTTTTCCTTATGTTTCCATGGAACCTCCCATGCTCCAGCTTGCACTCGTGGCTCCTTGTCCTATCCATTGGACATCACTGAGAAGAGCCTGGCTCTGTCCTCCTGACACTCGCCCTTTACATATTTATAAACATTAATGAGGTCCCTTCATCACCCTTTCTTCATAAGGGAGAAGTCCTACTCCCTTAATCATCTTTGTGGCTCTGCACTGGATTATTTCAAGCAGTTCCCTGTCCTTCTTGAACTGGGGGGCCCAGAACTGGACACAATATTCCAGATGTGGCCTCACCAAGGCAGAGTAGAGGGGGAGGAGAACCTCTCTCGACCTCCTAACCACACCCCTTCTAATACACCCCAGGATGTCATTGGCCTTCTTGGCCACAAGGGCACATTGATGGCTCATGGTCATCCTCCTGTCCACCAGGACCCCAGGTCTCTTTCACCTGCACTGCTCTTTAACAGGTCAGTCCCCAACATATACTGGTACATGGGGTTGTTCTATCCCAGATGCAAGACTCAACAACAACTTGCCCTTGTTGTATGTCATTAAATTTCTCCCCACCCAACTCTCCAGCCTGTCTAGGTCTCACTGAATGGCAGCACAGCCTTCTGGTGTGTCAGTCACTCCTCCCAGTTTTGTATGATCAGCAAACTTGCTGACAGTGCCCTCTCCCTCATCCAGGTCGTTGAGGAATATATTGAATAGTACTGGTCCCAGTACTGACCCCTGAGGGACTCCAGATACAGGCCTCCAACTAGACTCTGTCCCATTGACCACAACTCTGACTTCTCTCCTTCAACCAGTTCACAATCCCACCTCAATATCCGATCATCCAGACCAGACTTTCTCAGTTTAGCTGCAAGGATACTGTGGGAGACTGTGTCAAATGCTTTACTGAAATCAAGATAAACCACATCTACTGCACTTCCACCATCTATCCACCTGGTTATATCCTCATAAAAGGCTATCAGGTTGGTTAAACCATCTTATATGCTAAGGCTTCTCAGAACACAAAAAGTATCTTGAAAACAAAGGTCTGTTTTGGGTTTTTGTTCATTCAGTTTTTTTGTTTTGTTTTTCCAGACAATAGTAGCAAGAAACTAATTTCTGAAGTTTTAGCTTATTTGGATTCTGGATAACGTATACCCCAAGTGCACGTCCTGGAACGAATACTGACTCAAAAAAGTTGCCATCTCCTAAAAAGACTGGCTTTAGGAACACAAAAGGGTAGTGTTAAATAAAAGCAGGAGGAGTTAGCTGAAACAGCAGTCCATTCTTTTTGTTTGTTTTGAGGGAGGTATAAAGAGATCTTTAGAAGTCTCTTTATGTTAGCCAGTGACTAGATCTGTAAAACATCCAGCGTGATGACATAAATGCCTTACAGGTTGGCACACTAGACATAAGCAGACTGGCAATATACTAAGATGTTAAGTGTAACAGGAACTCCAATGCTGTTTTGATGCATCCAACTTTCCACAAATATAACCTATGTCTCCAAAAGAATTAGGTACATTTTAAAACTTTCAAATTATACAGTTCTCACAGCTATGTTATTAGAGTTTGGCAGAACCAAACAGCTACTTTCACATATTTCCCGGGTTCAAATGCAACTTAGAGTAAAACTAAAAGAACCATCATCCAGGCTGATCCAAGAGATGTCACTCAAAACCCAAACCAGAAAACTTTGTTCTCATCTCCAGCAAAACCAAAAGCCTCACGCTTTCAGCTTGTCACAAATAAATCATGTCCCTAAATGTATGGGAGAAAATTTTGCTCTACAATACTGCTCTTGGCATCTTAATCCCCTCCACAATTTTCTTAGGTAAACTTGTAAGTATGAATAATTGAACATAAAAAGAGAGCCAGTTCTATCTTCACTTGTTGAATAGTGTCATCTTAATCAATTTTGCATTGATTCTTCCTCTTTCCTAGAATAAACTAAAATACATTTAAAAGATGTGTGAGACCCTAGCCTTCAGTAAAAAATCAGGTAAGTTTTTAGGGAATTATAATCACCAGTGTTGTCAGATATGCATAAAATAGCAACCTGTTTTTTGTTCACATATGCACATGGAGTCAAGATCACATTTTCCTTGTTTACAAGACGTAAAAACTCCATTTGCAAATCAGGCACTTCAAAATGGCTGAAAGAGAGTTAACAGATCAATAGAAATACTCACAGGGGAACCAAAGTTATGCCCAACCTCGTGAGCAAAAGTGATGTGAGAAACTTTGGGAGGAACATGAGAGCCATAGTTCTGAACAGTGATGATTCCAGTGTTCAAAGACTTCTTCTTACCATCAGAATATAGTTTGCTCTTTTCACATATTCCACCAGAGCTCCCTGCATTTAGACAAAAGTACAACAGTTAGTAATTTAAGGAAAGCATCACTGTGTCACTTTCATAGTGACATTTAAAGCAAGAAACACCTTGTCTCCTCAGTGGATGCTCACAGACCAAGAGTTCTTATGTGTAATGAGTATTAACCCAACTTTGAAAGTAGATTAGATTTATCCCCACTAATGCTCTCAGCACGGAATGGATCCATTCACACAAGAAGTTAGCTGTTTTAGAATAGCTATTAAGTAAGAGCTATTTTGGGCTTTCACTGCACAGACAAGCCCAAATTTAATCATACCTGTAGTACAAGACTAGCAGGGTGCAACATCCAATACAGGTAGCAACAATTTATGTTCCATTTGGATTTCATTAAGTAAAAAAAAAAATCCACAGTAAAATCACAGGAGATCCTCTCTCACAGCAACAGCATCTATATAAAATGCCTAAGATTTGCTGACAAGGATATATAGCTAAAGTGACTCATTTTTTTACTGTACAGACTAAAGCAGAAAATGCTCTTGATGTGTGGGTTAATCAGACCCATTTTTAGAAGGTCAACAATCAAGTGCATCACATTGTTGGAAAAGTCTCAAAATTGTGACTTTAATTTCACCAAGTTTTTCCATAACTTGAGTTTGTACAGAGGCATTATCCATGTTCTAAAATTCAGTTATTCTATTGCTAACATAAATGGTGTCTAAAAAAAGCTCTAAAGAATATTTTCTTGCTTTGTGAAGTAAAATTTCAGTGAAGTATCCCATTTAACTCAGGTCAGTATGTGCATTAGGGATAAAAATGTCTCAAAGCAACTTAATTTTTCCCAATTAAATTCAGTTTTGGAAGCAGTGTTTATGGAATGCACACTCCAATTCATTCTGTGCTTGCTCAGTCTATACACTAAACTAGTCATCACAGACCCAGTTCCTTATTTACACAGGCCACCTGTGCATTGTTTTTTCTATGGTTCTTCCACAGTCACTGAAGTTACACCACACAGATCTCTCTTACATACTTACTACACTCTCATGGGTCCACTGATCTGTTATCCCTCTGAATACTCTAGCAATACTTATGTGCACATTTTAATCTCCTAATATCAAAGTCTGAGGAGCTGTCAAACCACTAGAGTTTTCCACATAGCTCCAGTACTCTACAACCAACATATGGTTCAGAGGAAAGTACAGCAGTAAACAAAGTAAGGTTATAATGTATAGTTACATCTCAGAAATGGTTCAATGTTTCTTCCACAATTACTTGAATTCTGTTAAAGCTCTTGATAATGTTCTCAAAAGTATCCAGCCTTTTGCAAAGCCTCCTAGAACTTGCTGTTCTTCAGCCTGATTCCTTATTATAGAGAAATCACTTGAGGGTATAGCCAAGGGAAGATCATTCCTTCTGAATTTTATTTATATGAAAGTTTCCACAATTTGGAATTTGTGCTGAGTTATAATTAAAGAATTTATATTTACTCAAATTTAAAGACTAAGGACTTTCAAATATGTTACTTATAAAAATAATATATCCTGTAAAACTAATACATCCAGGGCATCCTTCATACTTACAAGAGACATATTTCAGACCCAAAATACGCAACTAGATTGAACCTAATGAGAAGCAGTTCACAAAGAGTCACACAACAGTCTCTTGCAGAACAAGATCTTACTGATTTTACTTTAAAAAAAATTGCTTCCAATACTATTTAGAAAACATAAGGATTCTGCATTGCAGTTTTACTACAAAATTCAAACTGCATAGTTTGAATCAGAAAGACAGCAAGGCTAATTGAAGTGACACACGAGATGCTGTTTATATTTTAAGAAACAACAAAAAAAGCCAGAATTGTGAAAAGCTGGTGATGAGATTTTTGTCTATTTACTATCAATTTAAATGATACAATTTCCATCTTTCTTCTTTGTCTTGTAGTGCTGCAGGTTTGGATATAATTACCTGAAGGGGCCCCAACCCAAGCCAGACCAAGGACTCCATCATCAAAATCACGGTCTGTAAACACATAGGCCAAGCAATAATCATCATGATTCTGTTCTGAGTTCAGTTCCAGAAACTTTTCCACACCAATGTTAGGAAATCTGAAGGGATTGGAAGAGTCCTTCTCATCTACAGTTGTGTTAATCTAAAAGTAAATTGAAACAAACTGTAAGACATGATTCATTTTCACTTCACCTGTAAATACCACCTAAGAGGCTTACTGTTTGCAATACCTTGTTATGTTAAATAAAGATGTTGCTAAAGATACACAGGCCTTGGCAAATTACCACCCCAATATTTGGAAAACCAAGTATTGTAATAAATAAAACAATCGTATCTGTGTAGTAAATCTCAATTCTTGTATTTCTCTTTACTTTCCATCAGTAACCAAAAGTTTATATTTATCCTCTTAAATCACCACTTTTAGAAGGAACTCTCAATCTGGATACCTGTTATCTATTTTAGCATTGAGAGTGTTACAGCCTATTTGCCTCAACACTACAGAAACACAATACCTGATTCCTATAAAACCTGACTACAGCTTGGTAACAGTAGTGGGCTTTTGACAATAAACACTAAAACCAACCAAACAAATGGGTTAGGGAACCATTTGCTATAGAGACACTTGTGCTACAAAATTACATACACAATAAATGTTTACCAGTGAACAGCAAGCAATAGGACTTCTGAAAATACAGCCTCAAGCCACAAGTGAAGCTAAAAGCATTCCCAGTACAACTTACTCTTATTCGTTTCACCATGAAGCTGATGTTACGGATTCCTGCGAAATCTGTTGACTGGTAGATGGTGTCAATAGCTTTAACGTGGCTGGATATCTGTCAAAAATGAAAGGATCTGCAGTTCAAAGATCTGTGCACTAGGCTAAAGCTCATCTTAAATAGCAACAACTGCAAGGTCTAGACTTCTCATGTAAAGGATACTGTGTCATATGACCTCTAACAGGGCTTTTTAATCAAATGGTAACGGGAAATAATGGAAATAAATCTAGTACCTGCACTGCCACCATGCCAGGTAACAGCAAAGTATTTTGCTGTTTCCTTTCCTTTTTTTCTATCAACTGTTCAGATACCTGTTTGTGATACTTATTCAATTCATTGCTACAATAAGAGAACACTGCAGTTAAAACTGTAGTCAAAGCACCATACTGCTTTTTTTTTTAAGAAAAAAATTATTCGTTTCTAATAGGAAAAAAAAAGGGATCATTTACCTTTTCCAAGAGCACATGGAAAGAACGCATTGAAAACCGAATTTTGAAGGTGACTTCAAAGCTTTGGAAAATGTTACTCGAATTGCATATGTGCAACACTACAGGAACAGCTCTCAATGTCATTAGCTCACAGTGTTTTGAACTAAAATTTCAAATGGAAGGCTATGCAAGTGTTAGTACAGGCTTGGCAGGATGTCAAAAGAGCAGAACTCTTGAGGAAGCAGAATTTTCTGAGTAGAAACTAAGAGAAGTCAGACTGCAAGTTTTGCTCAGAAGTGCTCAGAGAACTACAGCTGCCCTCAGTAACTAAGGGAAGCACAAGTGCCCAGAACTTGTGTCACTGGCAGATAGTATCATATTAGTGAAATAAAAAAAAGCTGTTTCAATAATGTCAAGATCACTGTAACAAATGAAACAAGACATTCTAAAGTAAATAAGCAATAATACACAATTAAATTACATTAAATTTATCAGAAATACACAAGTAAAACAAAAGCAGTTTAAAACAAAGGGATTGGAAATACCTGTGCAATTACAGCTTCCCTTGTTCCATAATGCTTGTAGAACAGATGATCAGTCTGAATATACAGCTGACAAGTATTTTTTTCAGCCTGAGTGGCACGCTTTTTTCTTAAAAGCTGTGGGCCATTGTTCTTAGGCTCTTCAAAAGGTTTCTACATATACACAGGAAATACATTAATTTTGTAGATCTACATGTTGCACTAGATCACCTAAAAATAGCAAAAGATTTTCCTAAACATACTCCTACTAATACAGATTTTCATTCTTTTTCTTTAACTGATAAAGTTTTATGAATCTTGAATTAAACTATGTTACAGCCAGTTCTCAAGTATGCCATCTATTTTTAATGATAACTCAGTCAAACACTTCAATGCATTTCATTTTATATTACAAAAGGCAGCCAATGTGAAATAGAGTTTTTTATTAATGTGATCTTTGAAATATTTCTTTTTTCATAATCCTTTTCTAAAAAGAAAGTTTGTGGCATAGAAAAAAAAAGTGCTGTGGGACTTACATGCACCTTCCCTATCTCAGTTTATTTCACATTGTAATAACCTTAGTCAGCTGTCTCAGCCCACAGAAATACTTAAACACTTCAGCATGGAACAAATGGTACACTAAACACAAAGTTAAAACACCACTTATTAGTCAGAGCAGTATCTGCTAACACATTTGCCTTATGGTGCTCACTGGTTGATAGCCCACTCTCTCCAGGAAGTTCTGCAAGTAAATTTTTAGGAAAGCATGTCATTCTTACCAACACTGAATTGTGTAATACTCGTGGTAACTTCTAGAGTCACAATGCAGATAAAGTTGCTGAGGCTGTTGAACAAGCCATATTGTGTAGTTTTGTTGGCACAGACTTAACTGACACCAGAAAATTATGCCAAAAATTGAAAAATCTTAGAACATAGCTAACACTAAGAGAAACCTGTTGGAAAGTGTTAAAAAAACCCAAACAACAAAAAAACACAAAATTTCGTGACAAGTAGTGCAAACCTGAAGGTGAAAAAACTGCAGGACTCTAAATAGGTACAAATCCCTTCCATAAACCACTGTCCTCCTTCTGCAGGCAATCTGTAACCCCTCCAGTCTTTCGCTATTGCTAGTAAGTCCCCCCCACTCACAACATAGAGGGATAATGCTTGACCACAAGTAAAAGTGCCAACATAGAAGAAGTGGGAAGTTAGGACACCAATTTCTAATAAAAATAATCCATTAGCCTGTGTTGTACCTCTGTTGTTGGTTCTTCTATACCAGTCATCTGGTACTTCTTCATTCTTTCAAATACCGAATGATCTGCACAACCTCCTTGTGGTCCATATTTATGTGGATATTCTAAAAAGAGGAAGGCCAGGCTGAGTTTTCAAGTTCCAAGAACAAGTGCAAAAATATGGCTGTATCACTGCAACTTACTCAGTTTGTGTCCAATATTGCTGCTGTGGTTTCAGGGAAACATTCTACCTTTCAGGGAAACATTCTACCATTCAAGATTTATTATGCAACTGTCTTTTTTCATTAAACATTGCTACTAAGATACATTCTTAGTTCTACAACCAGAACAAAACTGACAATTGCTTCTTAACATTGTTTTCTTGTAGATAGCTAAAGAAAATATGATGAGCTAACATAACATATGTCTAACATAAGAATAAGAACTATTTACACATCTGTACCTATTAGTTTGAACTAACAGCAGCCTTAAAAAATGAACTCAATTGAGAATTATGAGAGATCAGGTATACTAAAGACTGCTTGAATAAGAGAATGTGGTTTTTTTTATTCTACTTGGTAAACTAAAACAAAGAAACACTGCTAACATTCTTAGAGGGTTCTATTTTACTAATATTCTATAGACTTTTAAAAATTTTTTATTCATAAAAATACACTAAAAACAGAATAAAAATATATTTATCATTTATAGAGCCTATGAGCTGGCACCAAGGATCTGATGTCCACATTATATGCATTTCATGGGATTTTACCCTGGACTAGCTCTAGTCTGGTTTTGTGGAGTCAAAGCCTGCTGGAAGTTGGAGCACAGTAGATGGACTCTTGGAGATTGTACTCTGGTAGTTTCATCTGACAGTCACCTTAAATTATCTTTGGTTCTCCTGTTTTCTGCAGTCATATTGTACAATACTGCTAAACTATTTCAGTATACAAGTCTGACTTCCTTCATATTTCTTCCTATATCATTAAGTTCTAAACTTCATATTCCAATCATTAAAAGCTAGGGGAAAATTAAACAGCAATCAGGAATAAAAAAACTCATATCCTTGGCATGCAGGCATAGTTGAGTTCTAAAAAAATCAAACCATGTAATATGAGTTCATGCTCCAAAATACACAAAGACTGGATTCTGTGGACCCACTGATAAGCTTAAAAGGACTGGTCAAGAAATAAAAGGAGACTTCCAACTTTCGTTCCTCTCAATCACACATTTACAATTCACGTTACAGGTCATGCTTAAAACTAGTTCTTTTAAAAAACTAGTTAAAGACAAATGAGGCTAATTTAAACACAGTTAACAGTTTTTTTCAAACTGGGTCCTTTTCCAGGTTCAAAATATTTTACTGCAACTTTAAACTTTGCTTAGTGGGAAAGAACCAGATTTAATAAACATACTTCTTGGCAAAGATAGTTTCACACTAAGAGCAAATGAAAGATTATAATTGGGTGTAAGCAGTTATTCATTATCTCATTAACAAATTTATCCACTCTAAAGGTACCCAATATTGTATTTCAAAATGTATTTCCGGTCTGAATTTTAAAGAAGCTGCTCCAACATACAACAAAATAACTTCTTCCTTTATGCCTACTACATTTTGACTGCTGTTTGCCAATATTATTAACAAAATCTTTATATTGTGTGGGACGTAGTTTGTTTGGATTCTAATAAGGTTGCTTTTTTAAATTAAAAGGAACAAACTTTTTGAGAGGTAAGTGCAATGAATGTGCAGTACTTAGGTTTTTTTATAAAATCCTAGACTTCTGACGAACTTGTATTTTGTTTTCACTATTTTACAGAAATGTTCATTAATTACTGTTATTAGAAACTTTTAAAGTTTATTCAATTATTTTCTACATATTAGCTTCCCATGTTTCAATTTCTACCACCACACAAATACCATTTCTGAACTGCCCTCTCCTCACATGCCTCCCAGTATGGTTAGCCCTACCACAGTGCTAGAAGAATAGAGAGAGAGAGAGAGAAAGAAAAAAATGCTTTTACTGTAAAACCACCTCACCCAATTTGAGTAGCCATGTAGTGAAACACTGGCTTTGCTATAAGCAATATCAAACAAACAAGTACTCACTGTTGAAGTCATCTGTACTTTTTGGAATCCTGTTTACTATCACTAGATTAAAGTTAGGAGCAAAAATTTATAGATATGATCCTTCCATTCCCTATCTCTGATGCCTTTTTCCCCTTCCTACCATAGTATATAGAAAAAAACCTCTTGTATTTAGTCTAAAATTGTCATTACCCACTACCCAATTTGACATTGCTGACCACTGATGTCTGTGACAGAAGCACCTGACACAAGGGCAGAAGTACAGGACAGACTCCTCACCATCAGCATGCTGCATCCACATAAAACCACCCTGACTTTAAAGCAGCTCCTGCAGGTGGTAACTGCAGGAATCCACGGCAATGAACTGGAAACATGACTACACAGCACATTTTGCACCCGCACAAAATGCTGCTTTCTGCTACCACCACACTTCTATTCATACTCTGTGGCATTATGACAATTGACAGAACAGAACCAGAAATAAATGCTCTCAGTGCATTACATAAAATAAGCTGTCTTTCCTCTGCATCTTGTTTCCCAAAAGAGGTCAGGAAAT
This sequence comes from Hemiprocne comata, assembly GCA_020745705.1. Taxonomy (NCBI): domain Eukaryota; kingdom Metazoa; phylum Chordata; class Aves; order Apodiformes; family Apodidae; genus Hemiprocne; species Hemiprocne comata. The sequence continues at coordinate 7,300,170 of CM036596.1, read as the reverse complement.
CCCTCAGTACATTTTTTAATGCTGCCTGCCTGCAATTCAAACATATATTTTTCATTTCAAAAGTAATAACCTATTAAGAAACACTTTAAAAGCATGACAGTTAAAATGGTAAAGAATTGAACATGAAACCGTATGCAACAGCAATTTGCCAAGGTTTTGCCTATTTTGGAAACAAGAAATTTTAATCCACCCTGCTCAAACACAGGAGGCAGGTAATACAGAACAGAGCACCGTGGAACCACGTCTAGCTTACAGAGAAAATCACATACAAAGCTTTCTTTTGATAAATGCTGCGTTGCCCCCAAATCATGTTCCCTCTTCATCTTTGAGACTTCCTATTCCCACCAGCCCCTGCAGCAGCTCCATTGCTGAAACTCAGCAAGAGCTTCATGGGGTCAGATGACTTGGGCAGTTTTGATCCACATCACAGAAGTCTGGTCCATGCTCTCATGATGCTTCTCAAAGCTTTGAGAGGTACAGCCTTCTGGCAGTGCTTTGGGATCAAGAGCTTCTTAGCCTGCCAGAACCCTGAGAACTGACCAGCAGAAAGCACAGGCCTTTACCATGAAATGATGGCTGACAGTGGATGCAGAGTTGAGGAAAAACTAGAACTCCACTTTCTAACAGATCTATACAAGAGGACTTTCATTACAGGATCAATTCTCTGACTAGATAAAATCCTCAGACAAAACAAATGTTTTCTTTTTCTTTTCCCGTTTCCCTTTTCCCACTTTTAACTTCTGCACATCCTGACAATGTTAAAAATAGGAAATAAGAGTAGTAGTAATAACAATAAACCTAACCCCCCCCCAAAAAAAAAAAGATCTTGTGATTTCATACTTTCTGACAACATCTTACTCTTGCTAGATGGCAGATGATTATTAATGATATATACAATTACAGATGCTAAAAATAAGAATGTTTATGCTTTTTAAAAAGACACTACCAACTACAAAGATATTCCTGATCACATGAGTTTTTTCTCTTCAACTTGTCAGTTAATTGCATGATCTGTTAAGGATTTAGGTTAACTACTTAATGGATATTGGATTTAGGAATGAGGGGCAGGAATATGACATCAAACCTCCCCTAAAAATGATGAAAATTCAGTTCTTCCAGAGATTTGCCCAATAATAGCAAATGCAATAGTGTCAGAGCAAAATTCCAATATAGGTAGATACAAAAAAAGCCTTATTACAGATTTCATTCCAAGCAGTCTGTTACAACACTGTGCTTCCATGACAACTGCCAAGTAGACCTTCCTTATTAAACAGACAAACACAACATAAAAAAAGGAACAAAGTTCTCACTAATAATGCATCATTGGCAATGGTCAGTTGGTTCACCAGATAGGGCTTTGCAAAATTACAAAATACTTTCTGCTCTGAGTTGTATAGTTCTTCCAAGACCATAAGGACAATTAAATGACCACATTCATTTTCCTGAAGGAACAAACAGGATATTCCTGTCTACTGTCAAGATGAGAAAATACTGATTTTGTATTTATCATACGTACTCAATGATACATTTGAAGCATATATGACTTAAAGTAAATCTATTTCCAATTAAATTCCAATCATTAAAGTTTCCTAAATATTTTAATGAAAATAGCCATTTGTATCATTCTAACACTTAATTAGAAAACAGCTTCATCAAGAGTGGTTTAGAAACTAAAATTGTTCAACTTCTGTTTTGAGTCATGAACGGAAAGCTGGTCACCACATCCACTGTAACAGACAAAAGCTGCCTTATAAAGTTGACAATATAATCCCTATTTATAAAAGAAATCTTTTGTTTAACTACTGAATAAGAACTCATTGAGATGCTAATCATATGTTGCATTGTGATTTCTGATAAAGCACTAAAAAGCATCTTGTTTCAAAAGGCTGTAACAAGGGTGACCAAAAGTATCCCAAATTAAAGAAAAAACAACTTCTTCCCCAGTCTCTCCTGAGCCAGAAATGTGATTATTTTTGTTGCTTTTGTCCTGTCTAAGTTTGACTCTACTTCACAAGAATTGCCATTAGATTAGAGCAGTAACAACAGATCTGCATGATTGTTTTTTAAAGCTACTGTAAAGCTTAGCTTTTTTAGTTGCTGTTGGGGGCTTTTTGGAGCTGCAGTTCAATGTAAAAATAGCTCTCATGAAAGGCGAAAAAATTTTAGCCTCAAAAGCATTATTCAGAAAGTGACAGTTGTATATTTCAGACATTTCAGACCACAGAAATCCTGAAGGCTTCTAGAATACCGAAGAAAAACGTTAAACTAGACCATCAGAATCAGGCTCCACACTGACAGCAACCAACAGGAGTGGCACATTTTCCAGTAGTGCTGCTTAGACTTAGCTCCAGGATGGGCTATTTTCAGCCATGCTGAGCAAGCAGCGATCTTCACTCACTTGGTGATTTGGAAGTCATATTGCACTGCTGCCTTAATGTGGCTCCCTGGAATAGATTTAGACAATCCACTCTGATAATCTGATTTTTTTTCCTAACTGATGATTTTGATGCACTAGATTCAAGAGGAAAAACAGTGTAAGCCAACATATCATCATCTGAATAATTTAAAAAATAACACATCCTCTTCTCATTCACTTTACTAAGACATCAATGTGAACTGATTTCATCATTAGCTTCTTCCAGTTCTCAACTGATCCATTTCCTCCAACAGAGATCACTTCTACAAAACAGCAATACCAACTTTCATAAAATCAAATTATCTGCTTCTTTTAGGTACAGTTCTGTTTCTGTCATTAGTTGATAACAGTGAAGAGAATATTTTTAGTTACCCACTATTTACAGCATAAGGAACTGGGACATCAGAATCTTTGTCTCACCCCTTGGAAACTGGGCAAATCACTGTCTCATGTCCCTTCACTTTCCTCCTCCACCCTCTTTTCTACAGCAGGCTTAATAAAACCCTTTGTAAAGCAGACAGTGGCTTATTTACAGCAAGTGCTATGCCAGTGGTAGTCCAGTATTCCCATTATCAAGCAGTGAATTGAACTGTTCAGTGAGGCCTATAAAACATACCAAAGAACTTAAAAGTCTGTGCAAACTATTCACAGAAATGTTTTTATAAAAGACATATGTTATGGTTCCCTTTTTTTCCCCCCTTCCTTTCCCCTGCTGCTCTTCTGCTACAGCAGCAAGCCCTATTAACACTCCAACAGCAGCTGGCAAGGCCAACTGCCTTCTTGGACTTTCACCTGCAATGCTCCATAGAACTGGAAGTTAATCCCATGCTCCAACTTTTCCTTTAGAATCGAAAATAGTATATGAAACACTCTCCTATGAGGTTACTTTATGCTCAAATATGGGTCTCAGAAGTACTATGAAGATACAAGTCAGAAAACAAGTGCAGCTCACAATGTACATAAAATTAAGTAACTGCATTCATTTAGAAGCTCTTCAAAATTATGCAATTTCTGTTTTGTTTTAGTAATCATATACAGAATGGGTAACAAGGACAAACTAGCTCACAGCATTTTTAACATACTCAAAGACAGCAAGCATACTGCCACTGAATGCATAATACAGCTGGATTCCAGAAGCTTTATTCAATTAGAAAAAGTAAACAAAGTTTGCTGAGTTTTTAGCAGAGAAAGATAATTTCTCTTCACTTTGTTCATGCAAAAGAAAAAAACAAGTATTATGCCATAATGCCGTGTTTTTCACTGGCTCACTGCACAGGAAACAATAATCTAAAAAGCCAAATCACAACCAGAGATTTTCCTCATCTATCTTCCCATTTTTACCACGTCTTATGATGACATTCTTTGAAAATTATTTATGCATTTATCATCATGTAAGTGGTTCAAGCAATACCTAGTGATCTAACCCAAGACTCTTCCTCCAATTCCAAATGAGATTTCAAATTCAGCTCTTCTAGGATTTGCACAATGGCCTGATGGGACAAGTTTTTAAATGGAGTTATAGCTCAAATTGATTTTTAAGCACAACTGAACTAATACATAAAGTCACCCTGCAACACACAACTTGTTAGCTTCATTAACCAAAAGGTGACTTTCTGCCTTGGTGACTTGGAAGGGTTGAAACTTGGAATTAAAACTTTATTGGAGTAGTTTTGGGGTTCAGCATAAAGTTACTTAAGCAAATAAAACTGATTTTTATTACAGCTGGAGACTGATTATACATAAAAAGGCAGATAGAGTGCAGGAGAACTCTGATGCATCAGTTCTGAAGATGTAAAAGTATTCCACAGTGCTTTCTGGACCTTCTGGGTGTTTACAGCTAAAGCTAGACTTCTGAGGCTAGGCAAAATTCAAGTAGTATTCCCTTCACACTTCCATCAGCTACTGTGCAAAACTGGACATCCTGGGTGCCACCACACCTTCTAAAGAGCTCTCTGAAGGCATCTGTGAGCTACTCACTCAGGGAAAACTTTTATTTCCCACAAGTACCACCTTCACTAGACGTAGGTAACCTCTTAGTGACTTGAATTTTAATTATCCCTTATTTTGCATATCATAGGAAAGAACAAACAGTATACAGCATTTCAAGAAGCATTTTTCAAAAGAAACATGTATCCATTGAGTAGAAAATACACTGCTTATAGACTTACACATGATGGCTAAGGATTTCTTAAAATAGCAGAATAAGGAAGACTCACTTTGGTTTGCTATACATTTCTTTCACACTAACTGTAAATGAATCACTTCAGGACAGCATGATTCACAGTGTCATACACAAGCCAAAGTCTCATTTGATGCTTACAAGTGTTTGGAGTTTTTGAAATTTAATAAAAAAGAAGAAATATTTCATCTGTAGCACAAAATGGAAATACTCACTGATATCATCTTCATGATAAATGACAGAGTGGAAAGGAAGATTTTTGTCCTTAATATATCTCTCTGCTGGCTCAATATAAAAGGTCCCACTGTGAGTTTGGATGAATCCTTCAAATTTTCCATCAATAACAGATCCATGAGTAAGACTTCCCTGCTCACCTGTTAAAAAAAGTGCATCAGGTTTTTTTATACCTTTCTAAAAGCTTTCAGTCCTGTGCAAACTTTGAGCATACACTCTACCCAAGGTCTTGAGCAGACAATGCTAGAGCATGATATTTGCATAATTATCCTGATTGACCACCTCTTCCCAACTGCTAAAACCTATTAATTATACAGTAATAATATCCTGAATAACAGCAGTAAGACATTATTGCATAAAGTTTCTATCTGAACTTGAGATTATTCAACAGCAAGACATACAGTTATCCCAAAAATCATAGTTTCTAAGTTCAATAGCATCCTAATTGGGTGCATAAATTACATGTTTAAAAAGCATATAATGAATTCAACTGTATCTTTTAAAGCTGTCACATATACAGCATGTAATCCTATAACCAAGTCCTGTCCTTATACATCTGTTCACACAACTATAAAAAAATAAAACCAGAGTGTACACTGAACTGTGAAAGTTTTCAAATAACAATTTTCCTATATTCAAGACATGTATTTTTCTCTTCAAGGATAAGCCTGTTCAAACTGTAGCTAGCTTTAAATGCGAGATGAAGTGAATTTTAATGGAAACAGTTACAACCTGGAAAAGTACAACTATCCAAGTTTAATCATTGACAGCTACAACATGCAGCATCTCCAGCAAGCCTTTTCCATAAAGTGGATGAAGGATGACTAAAAAAGTGTTTATATACTCCTCCACTGAGGAGGGTTCAGAATCACACTATCAAATTATCAGAACTGTATCCATTCTTATCATTAACCAGCACTAACTTCTAATTAACAATTATCAAGAATTTTCTAAAGCTCATACACAGTACTGAAATGTGGAAGTTATCTTGAAGATATGCCATGCAACTCTCTTAAGAGAGAACACTAAAAAGTAGAAATAGGCTTTGCAGAACGTTAATTTTAGACATTTGTTAAGTAATACTTCAGACTATATTCTATCAGAACGTGCATTAACATCCTGAACTTATAAGCCATGTATCTTTGGAAACTCCAGAATACTCTGAAGGAAGACTCTTGGTCTGAATGGAAATGAAGAACAAACAGCAAAATGGTTTATTTACTCAACTGTAACTTTGTTCATTATATTTATGAGGAGTACAAAGTTGAGTTGAATGAGAAAGATAATAAAGAGGTTTAAAATAAAATGTAGACTAAGTCTAGAGAGTAGATTCATGTGGATCCTTTAACATCATCCTTCAGCAATAAGGAAAGAATCAAAGGCTTTTCTGAAATCATGTCACAAAATAAGAATACAACAAAAGACACCCTACACTTGAACAACCCTCTGACCTTCTGAAGTCATATGCTAAATTGGTCTACCTAGATGCATATGAAGGGCTAAGTGTATACACCTCTTTTCACAGTTTCCAACAGTCACTTCATGACTTGAGGACATTACTAACAGATCTTCAGGAAGTATAAAGAGGGACAGAGCAAGTCTTAATCCTCCTCCTCTTCATCTGCTTTTAATTTCTTAGTTCTCCTTACTTTTTAATCAATTTTATATTTTATACTTACTGGAATCCTGTATATTAATGATGGGATCTCTATATTCCTTAAATTGCTTCAAACTAAGAACAGTACCTGATTTTTTTTTAATGCAGATAGCTTTTTCCTTTTCTTTTTTTAAAAGGATAGACTTCTATAAGAGTATGTTCATAAACAGAGTTGAACTTCAAGTACTATGGATATGAAAATTATTAGCTGAAATACTCATTCGTTAAGTGTGATCGTTATGAGAATAAAAGCAGATGGAGTTTAAATACATTTACATGCACTATTGAAGTTTAGTAACAATAACCTAATCATACAGATACTCATTTTCTGCATGTACTATTAAGAAAATTCCTGTTTAAAATAAGCGTGCTTTAATCTATTTTAGTGTTGTACTTACCATAAATGTTTCCAGTGTAAATATGGGAGGTATCATAATCAATTACTTGGTTTGATATTTCTACTTTAAAGTCATCACTAAAAAGAGATGTATCTCTCTTCATTCGAAGGTTGAAGTGTCTAGAGTGAATAAAACAAGAGGGTAAATTGGCTTTGAGTTTCAATTACAAGAACACTAAGCGAAGTACTTCTAATCAATATTTTCGTGCAAGAAATTTGCAGAACCTGTGAAATTTATCCATAGAAAATGTTTATACTGTACAAGAATTAGACCATAGCCTAGAAGGATTTTCTTAAGCAAGATTATTTAGATGCTTTTGATACCAGTACCTAAATTTACAAGATTTAAAGACAGAAAACAGGGTTAGACTTCAACGCATAAATCTAAAATGCTGACTTGCACTGTACACTTGTTCCCATTCCTCCAGAAAACACAAATGTAGCTTAAGGAAAACTGCAACTATTTTACCTCACGGTACTGTGAAGCAGAAGAGATAAGAACTATCAGCTTAATTTACTTTCATTGCCAAGGTTTAAGTAATGTAAATGAATGTAGATGAGCTAATGATTGTTTCCATTGAAACTCAAAAAATAAGACAGGCAACAACGTCTAATAAAAAATACTTAAACAGGTAGAATTACATGCACAACTATGTAAACAACTCACTGAATATCTTGTGCAAATTACAACACTACATTATTTGATGCAAATCCTACTCCTAATCTTTATATAAAACATACTACTACATTTTCTTTGCACAAAACCAAAAGTTTGGTTCAGTTAAGTCAAGCAACATAACTGAAGTGTTTTAAAATGCCTGACATCGAGTTCATACCAGTGACAACTGTTAGCTTGCTTCAGAATTTCATTTGGTATTCTCTGAAATTTTGTATAAACACATTGTGCAAATACAGATCAGTGAAGTTGTTGAAACTTCAGTCATTCCAATTTTACTCTTGATTTCTTCCTATACTTTTCTCTTTCTGCACAATCACAAAATTGAAGGAATATTACAGTTATGTCACCAATTTGTTACACAAGAAGTAACTCTGTTGACTCCTACATCTGAGTCAGTCTTCATCTAAAATGTGACCAGTCTCTCAGTAGAGTCCACTAATGGGATGACTTTCCATACTGCAAGCTAGTTTCCATTTGTGCTAACAGAAAAATAACCAACACAACTGTAACGTTGTAAATTGTAAATCTAATTACTTTTTAGTATAGCTGATGCATGTACAAAATATATCTCCAATCTTCACTTGCACATTAAATAATATGACACTATAGTTATAAGTATCTTGTAACAACTGTACATTAAGATGTAAAATTCAAGATCAAAGAAAAAAGCCACACCTACACTTAAAATCTGGTAAGGGCTGTAGTGACTCATGTTGACTGTTCTGTACTGCAAACAGTATTTCACAATCAAACTACCTTAATTTATATTGTTGCCGCAGTGCTAATAAAGCTTCAAAGTGAGTATTCTCCTGCAGTGATGTGCTAGAGGTACCTACTTCCAGGTTATGGAATTCTGAGATGTGGCTGGCAGATGGGAAAGATGAAACTTCAGCAATTCCCTGTGACTCTCGGGCTTAGTGCCAAGCCAACCAGTGCTCCTGCTGTAGTTTCAGTATGGATGCATCTTATGAGGGACAATCCTCCTGCTAAAAAGGAAGGAGCAGCTCACTGCTCACTGCAGATGTGCTTGTGTCTTGCGGTCACCCAAGAGCACACACCAGCTCAGTGAGCAGTCATCCTCACCCAGACAGACATGTTTTATGATCAATAGCTAGTATTTATAATATCAGAGACAAAAAATGAGGATCCTTCCTCAAGTCAGTCTCTTTACTAGCTCTGTGAAGCTGTCTTTTGGCAACATAGAGGTTCATGAGCATATGGAGGTAACATGAACCGGCAACTCAGAAGAACATTGTAGGATGTAGTGCTCTGAGATTACACAATACAATTTTTTAGGGGAGGAAAAAAAAAATACTTTGAGCCACCTTGTGTGGCTCTTCTGGGCAAAAGTTAGAAATGAACAGGCAGAAAAAAATAAGACCAGCACTAATAAGAATTTGAAGAGCTTAAAGTACTTTGAGAAGTTCTACTCTCTCTGGTTTTAATACACTGCTCAAGGTGTCACAGAGATATGAATTCCATTTTAGTTCGAATTTTCCCTGTGACTGAGTTCTCCAGAGTTACTAAGGATGAATTAGACTCTTCAAGTGCATCTGACTTGAAGTTAAATGACAAGAGATCCTGGATACTTTAGAATAGCTCTCCTCCCTTCTCTAATATTTGATGGAGGACTTCTTGCCATAAGAGGTCTGTAATTCTGTCTCTGTGATGAAATGAAGTTACTACTAATCCCCAACAAGAGCACCTATTATGGCTAAAATTATTTTTTCCTGGTGAAAAAAAACCCGTGGATTTTCTGGAAAAAACCGAAAACAACAACGAACCAAAACACATCAAAAAACTACCCCTCTCAACCTGTAGAGCACTTTTACCTCAGAAGTGCAAAAATATTAATTTAAAAATAGATTTTTCTGGTTGTGCTAATGTAAATTTCAAATGAAATTGAGGAGCAATTATCTCTGACACTGAACTGCAACAGCAATTTGTTGTTTTGAAATACACTATGTAAGAAAATGCAGGATTTCTCATCCTATGTATGTCAGCAGAGTGGGGAAAACCTGGACTTTATCTCAGAATAAAAGTGAGTAATTTACCAAGTTTAGACTAAAATAACACCAAGTAGACAGAAGAACTAGCCCTATGCCTCAATTATTAAGCCATTCATGGTATCCTTTCCTCAGTTGCCAAGTCATCTACGTTCTCATCCCTACAAATTAGCATGACACTCAGAATTGCCCTTCTGGGCTGCCGTTGTTGGCTACGACCTAATCAGGCTGCAGGGTCAGTTCTGAGTTTTGCCCAGACAACCTGCATTACAGGACTGTGCTTTTGGAGGGGCAGTGAGCAGCTCAGGAGAGTCTATCAAAGCTGGGAATGGTTCTTCCTTCTGAATGAGACACCCTCCCATCAACATTACCCTGTCATTTCAAAATGGACTGTTCCAAGTTTTATGTGCCAAAAAGTTTCACTAGTTTTAAAATTAAGAAAACTCTATTCTTTCATTTTCCCCCACTTCTTACTTTCTGCACTGGAACATAACCAACACCTGAAGCTCCAACTCATGCTGTTAAGTATCTATTTATTAATGAAATTAGATATATTTGCAGGATTAGAGAACTACTTCAAGTACAGAAATCACACAAGTGTATTTCACAATAACAATTCTCTGCCCATTTGATTTCTTAATTTAGTTAAACTATTAGATAACCTGATAGTCTCAGAGCTATTTTTAAACAGATCTTTTCTTGGTCATTTAAATGTGCTTGAAGGGAACAGGATTATCTGTCTGGACTGTCTACCCTTTTAATACTGAAAAATGCAGTGAAAAATCTCCCTTTAGTTCTCCCCCACCAAAAAAGGGAGGGAAAAAGAGAAGCAACTTGGAGGGGACAGAAAACAAGCATTAGTCTCTACTTTCAGGAATTAACAACTTTAACTGATCAAACTTTAAACAATGGTAATCATAAAACCCCACATATTACATAAAACCTACAGTGGGGAAAGTAAATTCCATTGTTATGCCTATGCAGAGATATCTGCTTACACATGTCAGTGAAACTAACTGCACTGCAAAGATGCCAGTCTATAGACAGGAACACTCCAAATGGTAATGACTGCTCAAACTGGCAGGGACCCCAAGAAATCCGGCTCAACACCCTAGTTTCTCAGTAAAACTTCCAAAGACCCTACAAAATCTATTTCAGTATCTCACCCAATATAGAAGTTTTCCTAATATTTATTCTAGATTTCTTCAAATCTAGTATTTCTCCCCCTTTCTTGAAAGGAATATAAACTAGTTGCCGCCCTTCTCACAATTACATGGAAAAGAATGCATCTCAGTTTTCTTTCCTGTCTTAAATCCAGTAACTTCATGAATTCTTCTGAGGACAAGAAACCCCAGGGATGTTCAATGAATTTGTCTATATCATTCCTGAATATGGTTGCTAAAACTAGCCATAATGGAAGAAATGAGAAACTTCAAATAAGCCTTTTGGTTATTACCATTTCTACAGCATGCATCAAGTTCTCTGTGCCAGCAGGAGTATAAATGTAAACTAAGCTACTCCCTTGCCTGGCTACACACCAAGTGGAAGATAACTATTTCCAGAAAAAGAACGGTTCTCTTATTTACTACTACTTTTATCTACATTTACTACCTTGCATAAGATATTTCCCAGCAGCAGTGGTCTCTAGAATACAATTAAATAAATTAAAAGATTCAGTTTTGACCTTGTTTATTTATTACTGCTTCTGTCTTCTCCATTTCTGAAAACGGATACAGTAACAGGCCATTCCTTGGTTACTGTAGGGTTGCTAGCTTGGTTAAAGTCAGAAGTTCTTGGTAAAACTGTTTATATTGTTATATAATCCACTTTGATGATAAACTACATCTTATTAATTAATGGCAGTACCCTAAAGACTATCAACAGGTAGATCTTTATTGCACTTTAGCTTACTTCAGGGAGACTGTCAGATTTACAGGTATGTAACATTGCAACACAGGGATATAATTAAAGAAAAAAAACATATGCTTAGCTAAAACCCGACAGTTTCCCATGGGCTCAAGTTATGTCAGTTCTATGCTCTAACCACAGAGCAAGTACTTTAATAAAAACAAAGCTGTGTGTATATACTGACAGCACCTGGTAAAACTAACATACATGTGAGAACATGCACATGTCTTACGTACCTGTAAGAGTTAATGCTTAATCTATTAATCCATTCCTGTTTAGCATGAGCTACCTTCTAAGTTCAGTGATTTTGCCACAATAGAATGCACAATATATTGGGACACTGACAGCAAGTCTGCAGGCTGTTTCCCAAAACTGCCAGAAGGAGCTATTATCAGTGGCGTGCAAAACAGCACTTCATGCTTTCCCTTTCCTACCCTTCCTCAGCCAAATTCCTGCAACCAGTGGCAGGCTGAGCAGGCAGAATCACTCAGTGACCAGAGGATGTTATTTAACAAAAAAAAAGGAAAAGGAAATGGAGGAGTTACTCCACATCCGGAAGAAGTGGCTGGGAAAAGGAAACAGAAGGTGATGGGCTGGCAGCTGCATGGAATGTGACTCCAGTACGAAGAGTCCATTTAGGTTCACATTCTTTTCTTCTCGGTAGGAACCAGACAAATCTTTGCAGCTGTGCCTCCACAAGCCTTCTCACTCAGGATCTAGAAGATACTACTCTGCTTGAGGTGCAAGTCTTCTATCCTTACTTTTCCCAATTAAAAAGTAAAATACTCTTTTCTCTGAAAAATGGAAGGGGGTATACACATGGAAGGGGAGAAAAATGTAAACCCTTCTTTCTAACTGCTTCCACATGAGGCATCCCAAAATTTAAACTCAGTTCCCACAGATTGTCAGACTCATTCCAGCCCTGAACAACTTAAAAAGAAGACAGCTTAACAACTTAATGGTGGATTTCAAATACTCACAATCTAAGTCTACAGAACCATTATTTTTACACTGTTTTCACTTACTAGTAAATCCACACAACATACTTAATCATAATTTAACTGGTAATTCCCATGGTCCTGCTACTGACACTAAAGAAAACATCATTGAAACAGCACATGATGGGATATCCAGGTTTATCATTCTAGTACCCCCCTAGATGGAGAGAGAGGGTTATCATCCTCTACTAAGTACTGATCTGAAAAATAATCTCTGCAACATTGCAATGCTCAGTAATTCCAGCTAGAATGCTTGCAGCTTATGTGTGTTTTCAATTGACAACTCTTAGGGTGGCACTTGTGATTATTCAGAGATTTCATTCCTGACCTTCAGAAGTTAGACTTGCTAAGCTTGTTATTCTAGAAGAACACAACTGAGGAAGCAGCCTTCATTCTAAACAATTTGTTACTGATTATTCTTGATATAGATAGCTGCAAACACAACCTAGCTCAGATAACAGAAACCACCCAAGCAGGATTAAAAGTAGCTGCATGTTGGCTAATTTACACTCTAACAAAGTCAAGTTATCTGTCCTGAAGAGTATGGTATATAGATTAAAAAAAAAAAATAATCTTTACCCAGGGTTGATTTTTCTTTTTGGTAAAAATTCCTCTGGAAGACAGATTCTGTCACTTAGTTTGTTGTTTATCCAAAATAACCTTCCCATTTGTATCTACATAAGGTTGAATATTTATATGCAGTGCCATGTTCTAACATAATTAAAAAACATGAGATAAAAAACCAACATGTCAAGATTTACTAGAATAAAATTACAAGGCAAAGTTACCACATGAATTCAAACTAAGAAACTAGGTTAGAAAGAAGGTTCCTTAGTGAAACAAAGATAGAAAGAGGAGAAATCTGCTAGCTGATAATATGAGCATAAACGAAGCATGTAGCTTGTGGACTTTAATTAAAGTCTACTGCTTTTCATTTTAAGAACACAGCTTTATGAGAACGTGGCTGTACCTACTAAAGTTTGTCAGCCAAGGAGTAAAGCTCTAAAGCTTTAATACCAGTTTCAGCACTATGACTGGGAAACCCTGTGCCTCAGGGTTTTTTTGTCCTGTTATAATGACCGTGTATAGACCATATAGTCCAAGATCCATGTCTGAACAAAACAATTTACAGCACTGTTTTAAAAATAAAAATTTAGGTAAAAATCTAAGGAAAACTATAGCTAAATTGCAAAACATCTGAAAGAATGTATCTTTAATTTAGTAATAAGCAGGTGTTCTATGTTCAAATACCAATTGAAAATTCAACTATTCACTGAAGCTGCACAAGCAACTTTTCCAAGCAAGAGTCATCAACTAATCCAGGACATGGAGTGAAAGACCAAATTAACAAAAAGTGTGAAAGCCTAAGTTATTAGGAACGCATTAAGTAAAGAGTTGACTGACAGCACAGTTCAAAACTACACAGATACAAGTTCCTTTAATCTCCTGAACGCATCAGGATCTTAGGAGTTCATGGTTTTGTAACTAAGTAAAAAGGTAAAGTTCAGGGAACATCAGATGTCAGGCAAGCTCTTTAAGCCCTGTCCTCAAAATGAAATCACTAGGAATGAAGTATCCAGTATATGTCTGACATTAGGAACTAAGTTTAAGATGTTCTGTGATTAATATATGTTGTGTTTTTACTGAAAAAGAAAACAACCTTCCAACTTTCTGAATGGGAAGGGTTGTGTTCAGTAAGTGAACAAGTGCAAGTACACATTTTGTGACTGAGTCAAAACCAGGTATAAAATAAAATGTCAGGTATAGTGACATCCCAACTTCACTTTCAAAACTACTGACTATACCTTGGCATGCAAAATAAAGCTATGCCATATTAAATTATTTCCACTGTATCTCAAGCTGGTGTCAAAGGCATTGCTCTTCTATTAATCATTCTATGTATTTTTGTTGTTTGGTTTGTTGTTTGTTTGGGTGGTGTGTAGTTTTTTGTTTGTTTGGGGTTTTTTGGTTTTTTTTCTTTTTGGGGGGGATGTGGTATAGGTTCAAAAGCTACTTTATACCAGGAACTTAGTTGGCTAATATTAACACTGAGCATTCAATATCTTTGTATGAGCTTTTACTGGACCCAAAAGACACTTCAGATTAAATCACATTAAAACATTCAATACAAACTGGCAGATGGAAGAGCTATGATGTATAGCCAAGATCGTTTTAAAATTTCACATTCCTTCCATTTTGAAGCATTTTAGAAGTGAGCACATTTTGCACCTCTGGTGAAACAATGTCAACTCATTTAAACTACACAGTTTACAATTAAAAAATAATAGCTATCCATATATTAGTTTCAGCTGTTTTAACTGCCCTATTAAGCTAGTGTTTTGGCATTGAATGGTGGCTGGTTTGCTTTAACTCATTACATCTGCCATAACAAGTTGTATTTTAGATTACCCAATAACAAAAATTTTGAAAAATTTCTGTTCTTCACACTATACTGTGCAGCATCTAACTTTCAGATGAATGTTAAAATAAGGCAGGGTTTCTCAATGATATTAGTTCTACAAATGAGTGTACAACCCACTAAGTCTGGTGTGAAAAAAGGTAGCTTTGAGTTTAATTCCACCCTTACAGAACCTATTTCATTGTTCAACTGTTATAAGCCCATGGTTAAATGATCATTTTAACTTGGTATATTTATACTATATTTAAATTTCATTTTTATTTTTTCCTTTTTCAACAAAAAGGTACTATGAAATACAGTTCTTAAATCCAAACAGTTGTTGAAAAGAACAGATGTGACTGACATGATCATCAAATACTTGTAGCTGCCAGCCATTTTCTGGACAATGAAGCTGTAAATTTGATGAATGCTAATCTGGCATATGACACTGAAAAGGGTAGCATGGCATCTCCCTTCTCACCACTTCTGCTTATTTCTGCACCATTTCTTCTCACAGCCAGTTTGCTTATACACTGAATTTAATGAGGAATTAAACTGGCTGAAAAGTAACCAGCCCAATCACTTTTGCATCTTGACTGGCCACATGACCAACAGGTGCTTCCTCTGGCACAAATGGGAAGTTCAAACTGGTCCCAGACATACAGCATAAGAGCTGTGGCCCAGCTAGCTTCATTTGCTCTTTCCAGCAGTGAATGGCAGTAAATATTACGACAATTTTCCATCATTTCCTGGCTACAGAAGATAGCCATTTCATCAGAAACCAACTCAAAACAGAATATTGTAATTTCAGTAGCAGCTGCCTCGTATCACCATTAACTGAAGGAGATACAAGTTGGACAGCTATATACCAATAAACCACTACACCTAGTCGAAGTCTTCACTGTTTGGTATAAAGCCATTCAAAAACTCAGATTTAAATTTTCAGAATCTCAAACCTTGTGTTGACTAGATGCCTTCAAATTTTATCATGTGAGTTTAAATAAAACAGCACTTTAAGAGTCCATGGACTAAATCTAAATGGTTTAATCATTTTGCAAGACCTTTATTTCCTACCTTAGCACAAGATAATTAAAATATTTGATAGAAAGGTTTTAACGTTGTCCTTCTCAGTGATGATATACATCACTTATAAATAGTTATTCACAATAAACTAGCTGCAACTCCAAAAAGGCAATTCTATTTATACAGTTTTTCAAACTGCTGTACAGTGTCAAAGCTACTAAATAGACTGTATGAAGTAAAACAGAATTCACTTGATACTTAAGTCATTTTTATAGGAAAATGAAAATATTTTGTAGGAACACACTCAGATCAATTAACAGGAATTTGTGGACTAATTTACAGCCTGTCAACTACCCTCTGTTTGGCAGGAAGTGTTAAGATGTGTTCCAGCAAACTACCAAAATCCTAAGTTATGGACTGGTTTGACTTTATAGTAAGCTTCTATTCAGCATCCCCAGTTAATGATGGATTTGTGCCTCAGAGCACATGGATTTAGAATCAATTGCACATACAAACACCACTCTCCTTCATGAGTAATAGTAGCCGTTACCAAAATCTTTATAAATCTGTTTGTCTAAGGTCTGTTGTGACTAAGATCCACAATGTAAGAGAATAAATCTTTTTTAAACCTTGTTATCATAAATACAGTTCACATTTTCACACGATAAGGATTTTCAGCCCACCTAATAAGACAAACAGAAAGCACAGGCTAAGCTAAGAGCTCTATTATACAGAAGAATATTATGGGATCTTCACCAATGACAAGATGAACCTGCTCAAGTGGACTGAAATGTGGACTACTCCCAGAAAGGTTTCGCCCTCCATCCATTACCCTTCCAAGTCATACTGATTTTTTTTTTTTTTTGCCAAATGATTCTCAGCTGGATCAGTTCCCAGATCCTATTCCTTGTATGGTTTAAAGACTGCTAGTGCTAACACAAATATGATAATGGGAATGCAGTCAGGCCTGTTCCTCTCTGCAGTAGTGCACACTTTGGTAAGCCTAAATTAACCATCAGCCTGAAGCTTAAAAGCAGCAGCATTTGACTGAAACTAAACTTCACTGTCTTGCAACCTTCCTGAAGATTTAATTTAAAACTGAAGAGGTTTAGAATATGAGGAGCCTCTGAAACACCCTAGTCTGCAATATTGTTTATTAGAACAATTTAATAGTGAAGACCAGAGATTGCCTGTGAAATTACAGCAGAGACAGCAGCAATATGACTCTCTTAAAAACTAAAGATTTAGTGGACTAAAAATCGCATCCAGAAATGTGATTTTTAAGGACAGGACTTCAGATTCAGGATTTGAGTTGCAGTTCTACAGCAGTGACAAATACAACTCTAATGCTAACCTTTTTGGGACTATGCGCTGAAATTCAGTCATTGCATCATACATCTCCACTCCAGTAGCAACACTTCATTCCCTGAAGAAATTACAAGCTGGCACAGAAGCAGAATGCTTACTAATAAAACAATATTCCAACCACAGCTTCAGAAGACCTGGTTTTACCTTTGCTCTGTCAAGCTTCCTATGTTTCTACATATGGCTAGCAATTATTTACCAAGTTCTGATTACTTCAATTGTAAATGAAATTATTAGAAAAGCAAGTGCATTATGTATTCCTAAAATATATTAGGACAGTGGTGCTGCAAAGGAGGGAGTCAAGGAAACAAAGATACAGACACAAATATTGTCACTTTATTCCTGTTTCTCCTTGGTTATACAAAAAGCAGGCAATTCTAAAGTACAAAGAGATCTTCCTAACTGAAACCTACAAACTATACTTCAGTTGCTCACTCTGAATATCTAACTTTTGTACTGTACTTACAATCACATGTTAAATGCAGGGCAAAGCAAGTCTTCAAAGAGCAATTATGCTTTCCCCACATCAAATAATTGCTAAATTCCACAACAGCACAGAAAGCAGTTGACCCCATTACACATAAAATGGAACACTTTTTTGGTCTGTTTTGCAGTTTTGAATGCAATTTGAAATGTTACTTTTCCTCAATTAAATCTCCTCACGTAGTTTGGCATAATTTTTGTAAAAAAAAATATGCCAAAGCTCCATTATAAACTAAGAATCAATGACCATTCTGTTTCCAATATGATTCCATTGTTTAAGCTTTGAAGTGCATTAATAGTTACCACCAGAACTTTGAATGAGTGATTACAAGCAACAAATTCACACTTATACTGGACATCAGAGGAAACACTTCAAAGAAACTCTAAGCACTGCATTTTAGTTTAGCTAACATTAGCCTCATGACTGTATTTCACCATTTACATTTCACTATATAATTAAAACACATATGTGAATAAAATATTTAAAACAAATACCTTTTAAAATATCACTAACCTTCCATGAGCATGAAAATCTAGGTGCAAGAACTGATCTTCGTGCGACACTGCTCTTTTGGCACGCTGGTGTTTTTGGTGTAACAAATCCACATCATAAGACAATCCTTCATAATGTCTAATGTACATATTTAGAGGATTTCCATACTGGCCTGAAAAGAGAAAAAAGTAAGGTTTGGCATATCTGAGAAATTACTAAGATTACAACCACAGCACCAGGTATGGCAGATCTGTGTGTTTTGCACATTCTATGCATGTTAGCTTTCCCTTTTCTCCCTCCTTGTCACGGTTTAAAGCTGGGCCAGCAATTAAATTGATGACAGATGCTCTCTATTAACCCCTCTCCCTTCCCAGAAAGGGAATGGGAACAGAATAAGGGAGAGACACTTACAGGTTGAAAACTAAATTACACAGCTTTAATGAAACAATAACGATGAAAAAGAGAATAATGAGAGATATATGAATATATACAAACCCACTATCATGCTACCTCCCCAATAATGCTCACATCACTACTAAGGCTGCAGGGCAGGCCCTGGGAACATCCCAGACTGGACTCCTGGAGTCTGCAGCAGAAGGAAGCTGGACACAGGAATGCACAGATCAGGATCAAAGGCAGACAAATGGACAGTCCTCCCAGGACAGCAGCAACGGACCAGAAAAGCCTGGTCCTCGTTATCCTTTACAACCTTTATCCTGAGTTTGAGGTAGGGATGGAATACCTTGTTTGGTCTGTTTTGGTCACCTGTCCAGTCTGCACCTCCTCACAGGAGGGTCGCAAGTCTGACCTCTTTCCTCCTTTTCATTTCCAGTGCACAAGAACTTTAGCAGAACCAAGCAGTGACCTTGGTTTCTACAGGAGTAAGTATCAACAAAAGCCTTTCTACATACCATTCCCCAACAATGACTATAACCATGGAGCATTATCAGTCCTAGAAGCAGGCACTGGCTGAAAAACATGCTGTTGATTTCAGCAAGTGCAGTTACTTAGAGACTTAACTGAGAAGTAAAATTACTATAAAGAAAGTTGGTTCTATCCTGACTCAAAACAGGACACTTCATTCTGCTCTGGCCACACAGACTGAATGCACACTTGCAGTTAGCTGGACCTTGGAAAGCAACTTCCACTTTAATTTCAATCCAAACTAGAATAGTCCATTTACTCCAAAACTACCCCACAATGCAAACAACATCATTTTAGACAAGAATGCTTGAGAGATGTTTCAGAAATGCACTCCTGATCCAAACAAAAGAAGTGCAACAGCTGAACATTTTTCTTCTGGTTCCTAGAAAAATTGTACTTCTAGCTTCACTCTGCACCAGTGACACTGAAGTATCTGCTCAAAGTGTTTATTTTCCACACACCAAATATCCAGAAAAATTAGGAGCAAATCATGCCACCTAGCAACACAAGATTTTGTATAACATAGAATGTTCTATTACACAGAAAAGTTTTATAAAAAGAAGTATCTTCAAAAATGTATATTCAGGTCAGTCTATTTTGGAAACTTCCTTCTAAGATAATATTTCTGACTCACCTTAAGAGTGCATGACAGAAAACAGGGAAAGATTTTGGTCCTCCCATCCTAATGGAGGCAGGAACATGCAGAACTGACCAGAGGCACTGGCATTTGAGAGCTCTTCCTAGAACTATAATATGCATACAGAGGACCACCGTATCAGCCCTGTATTTACACTAGACATTTGATATTTTACTGTAACACAGTATTTTTCACTTCAAGGTTAGCATTAGTAGGTCAACAACAGGACAGGAAACTCCATGTGCTGCCCAGACACCTGCCAGATATACACACTGCTGAGATGGACTTAGACCTACCAAACCTCCAACAGGCCAGTAATCATATTTAAGGAAGGCAGGATTGTACTCTCTGGACCTAGCCAAGTCTCAACACCATTTTGTTCTTGTGAGCCTTGGGAGGCACAAGAGACATGCAGTACTCTTCTTTATTGCAAGAGTTATTTTCACTTCTTAAGTTAATGGATTTGCATATGGAGAATGCTGAGCAAAACCATTATAAAGTTAACACAGAATTATTTTCCTCCAGACAAAGAGCCACTATATGCATCACAGACATTTGGTTAATTCATATTTTGGTCACTTCTTTCAAATAAGTACACAGTTTCCAGCCAGGATTCACCTTCTTATTAATCAATCTATCCCAAGCAATCACAGAAATGTCTGCACATGAAACCAGCAGTACAGCATGTATTTAACAAAAAGTGTATTTTCATATGCTGACCACCAACAAGGTCGGTCTCTACCCCCTGCCCATTCAGCACTGATACTTTGCAAGTCTTACCACACTTTGCTATCAAGTACCAGCACTAGAACACTATGCATGAAAAATATTCCATCTACCTGCCAAAAAGAAACACAGACGTTGTGGAAGGAATTAGTAAGACGCAGTGATCCAGTAACTGTGATCAGAGACCAACAAGACAGATATTCCAATAATAGAAAATAATGTGGGGAAATAGAAAAAAAAACACAACTTGTGGAGCAAACCATTGTCTTTGCAATGGAGGTTTTACACACACAGTAGGTTTTACACACACAGTAGGTTTTACACACACAGTAGGTTTTACACACACAGTAGGTTTTACACACACAGTGAAAAAATGTTTATAAACAGTTTCTATTTAAAATATCCAATAATAAAAAGTTAATTTAGATATCTATATCTAGAATCTCCAGTCGGAGTGAGATTATCTCAGTGCTTCCAGTTTCAAAGCCAGATTATATATGACCCAAATTACATCATGTTTCTTGATGTACTAAACATTAAAAGCAGCAAAGAAATAAAGACACTAAGTGATGTATGTTTCAAAACTGCAAGGATTAATCACATTTTGATTCATAACTTTTATCAGTAGCTAGCATGCAAACATTCACCCTTTTTAAAACAAAGCCATGCAATATTATTCTATACACTTTATGCAAACATACAATTGATTATTTTCTCTTGTAACTCGACAGAAGCAACTGCTTCTGAAGAACAAATGAACTATTCATTCCACAAACTACTTTGTGTATCAAATCACTCAAAGGTAAGCACCATCTCTTACAGTGTTATTATGCAAAAAGTCAAGTTGTCTTTTAAGCAGCTTGGGACAGCAATATATTGACAAAAATATTTGTAGAAATAATGTTTCAACAGTGTCAAAGTTCAGTAAAAATTTCCATACAAGTTCTTCCCTACATGATCCCTCTGATAAAGAATAACAGATAGGCTGAGCCATCTCACAAACTATAGTATTACCTAGAAAGGTTGGACCAGATGATCCTTGGGGTTCCTTCCAACCTGGTGTTCTATTATTCCGTGATTATGAATATTCCAAAACTTTAGAAGGTTTTTCAGTGGATTGTAAGGTTTTTTTAATTGAAACAAGTTTGCCCTATCTTTTTAGTTCACAGAGATGCAATGGGATGATACAAAACCAGAGTGCAGTAAAAGCATCATCATTTTCAGTAGCTGCAACACATCATCTTTCACAAAAACAACACAGAAATTCAACTGTCAACCACTTCATTTACGAAGACACAGATGTGATTTAAAACCTGAACGGTCTATTAAAACCTGTGGTATAGAAACACAATCTTATCTACACTACAAATATGAAATCAGAATACCGAACATGCAAGTTGCTGGTCTTCCAGTTCCAGGTTGAATCTGTGATCTCCAAAAATATCCTCATGAAGAGCATAAGATTTGTTTCCATATCACAAGAACTGCATTTCATAGTAGTTACTACTGCATTCTGAAGGGCGGGTAACCACAATCAGTAATATAACATTATGCACCAGTTTCTGCTTCAAGGATGTAAAACCTCTTTTTTTTTTTTTCCCCCTTCATTTCTGTTCTGTTACTTTTTTCACCATATATTGTTCTTACTTTTGTGTATGCAAGTGTTTAAACCATTGTTCCTGGCTCCTCACTTAGCTTCAAAGCCCTCCTTCCTTAACCTCCTCCTCAAGGAAGGGAACAAATTACTCAGTTTATGCTTGATTTTCAAAGAACCTGACTTAGGCTATCACCGTTTTTTTTTTTTTCCCCTGAAGAAATATCAAAGTGCAGCATTTGAGAGATCAACTAGTAAGTAAAACCTCCAATTTTCTCCAGAATTCTTAATTATGCAAGAAAAAGCAAGCTCTCCCATAATCAGTTTAACCTCAAACCAACCTAAGTGTGAGAATTCTCAGAGACTTCATGCAATATTTTTTGAGCCCACTGAGACAAGTGAATCGCAAAGCTTTGCCTCAGTAGTGTTACATTTTCAAAGAAAGAAATGTTACTGTACTAAAAATACAACTTTGTAAGAAAAAATACAAATTTACCTTTCCCTGTATTTAATGTCATAAGGTCTTATTTAAATTAATACCACAAATTTCTGTTTCTTCTCAAGGGATCAGAATACCTGATTGCCAGTAAGCTCAATGAGCAACACAAAACATGAGGAAGTAAATTAATACTTCAAATTGCATCACTTGTATTTAGCAACAATGCACACAAGATGAAACTGCCATATCTTTTTGAGATTCAAGTAATGATATACTGCAGATAAACCACATTCATATTTCCTTACAGTACCTACAGGCTTCTGCAAATGTTGACTCTTCATCACTGACTGCAAATAGAGTCCAATAACAAAACTTCATTCTTATTTCCTCTCACTCTTAGTCTCAAAATACAAGTCCATTCTCACACTGATGAAATGTGTGATTTAAGGAAGTCTACATGAACTCTAATCCAAATAAGATACAGGACAAATACAAAGCTTCAGTAACCAGCATGAGACATTTTGAGGATGAAGAATGTTGTCCCTGTCTGATGTTTTTCTAATCACTTCCAACATAATCCCAGAAAATGAAGCAGAAACACCTCCTATGGCCCAAGAACTATAAACCAAACAAGATTAGCTTGAGTCCACCTGCTGTATCAAACTGATTCACCATATAAAATAGCTTGACTACAGGTACATGCTTTCCTATTTCAGGTATATGACCCAAAAGTGTCAACGTTAAAGAAAACAAATTTCAAAATTAATTTGTATAAGCTTAAACTTAGCAATAGTTTAAATTTGAAAATGAACCTAAATATTATACTAATAATTCACTTTAAAGACTTCATCAAAACTAAGGAGTTAGTATACTGCAGAATGTGTAAACTACTGTGCTCCATAATCCCAAGACTATTTAACAAGCTAAATTATCTTCAACCTTTCTGTAATAGGAGGCTTCTAATAATGCATTCCTTAAATTGTTACAGGCCACTTTTTTCTTAGTATTGCAAGGTACCCTCTGAACAGCTTCAGGCACCTAGAAAAAAAAGTTTTAAAGCATGACAACTTACTGAAGACCCAATACTTTGTGCCTGATTCAGGTCTCATGACCATGTGGAAAGCTGACAGATTGCACTCAGCTGAGGCACAAAGAGGAGTTTGTAAGTGCTAACTACTGTGACGAGACAGCAAAGGACTGCTGACATTAAAAAGCCTTATAACGGTTTTCTCTGCCAAGCAAAGGCAGAGAAGGTTTTAAGCAAAAATATTTTTCCTTAAGCAATATGTATAGACCTTGTGATCACACAGCAGTGCTGCTTCTTTTCCCTTTCTCCAAAGCTTAAAAAATTCCTTACATGTACTCTCATAGTGAACACTTAACATGCTCTTGCTGCCCCAATGCACCTGCATATCACCTAGACTACATGCTATTTGGTAGAGTTTCTAAAAAGGGACTTCAGACAGTTGAAATCAACGCTTCAAACTGGACAGATACTTTCAGAAGCTAACACTGCTATAGTGTTCAAAGTCTGCAACTGATACACAATCTCCTTCTAATAAAACCAGCTGCATATCAAAGGTGATTATTTTCTTCATAAAGATAGCTTAATAAGTAACTCAACCTCGGTAACACAAGAATTTAACAGGATCCCGTGGCAAAAGGTTGTGAAACTGGAAAGAAGATTTCACTGAAGTGCATGAGGCAGGTACAACTGATAGCTCCAGCTACTGTAATTGGAAGATTCTGCATCAAAAAGGAAGAACTGTATCACAGAATCTGAGAGCAGTGCACCCCAAGAAATCATTACAATAGCACACAGACCTCAACCTCCATGACAAACTACTGCTGTTATTTTGATGTAACTGAAGAACTAGTACTCTTTTTAATAGAGACCACAAGATGAAGACCTTTTCAAATATGGATATGATCATGAAGCCTGCGGCAAGGAACACCGAACCATTTTAACATCTAGATACAGTTTAAGGGAGCTGCTCTACAAATTCCATGTACCATGTTGCCATCAACACAACATCAAAGACGGCATGATGCCATTCCAGGCAACCCAGTGGAGTAAGCCAATATTCTACTTTGAACACTAAGCTAGCAGACAGGAAGCCCTTAGGATACAGTTATCTAAGAGTGACAATGGGATGGACTTTGAACCTGACAGGACAGCCTTCTAAAGCCTTGCTAAACTAGATGTGGCATTTCCTATGACAAAAACCCTCCTGCAAGGAAGCTTTACTCTTATGGGCTTAAAATTAAACACAAAGAAGGACTTTAAACAGAACTAGCGAGGGCATTTAGGCAAATGTCTCAAGGTGACAGTCTCTGTGAAAGTCTTTGTGAATGAGGGTCTACAGCTCTCCAAGCATCCCTAGAGTTGTACAGAAAGTTCTACAGTTGTTGTTCTGAACAGACACAAACCCCACAGGACAGGAAGGGAGGCTCAGGCATACATGCTCACCTTCTCACTAAGCTTCTGCAAAGGGGTAAAATACATAACTCAAGGCATTTTAGCTACAAGCCTCCTGACACACCCTGAACAGCTATATATAGCAATTGCTAGGTGGTCTATGCTAAATTATTTACTGTTCATGGTTATTTTCCCAGATAAAACTATCAAGACTTCAGCCCCCCAGATAAAATCTTCCCAGTCTGTGGGAATGAAGCTGTACAGGCAGCAGAGGAAATGAGCTAGCGAACACCTAAGCCAAATGGATGTATGTGGGATCTGATGGGATGCATCCAAGAGTGCTGAAAGCTCACTGATGCCATTTGAACCATTCTATCACATTTTTATAATGTTATGGTGATGGAGAGGGATTCCCAACAATTGGAAGACAAATGTCAACCCTATCTTCAAGGAAAAGTGCCTTACAGGCTAGGCAGTCTAACCTCAGATTATGGAGAAAAACCTTACAGAAGCTAGCTTCACACGCACAAAGAAGGGTAAGAAACAGTACTGAAGATTTACCAAACAAACCTATATTAAGTTTATATATTGTGGTAAAAGCTGACAACATCTGTCTTCCCATACCAGGATAAATCAAGCATGCATTGTTCTAAAAGGTGAAGTTTATATTAAACCACTCAGACAGACTTGTGTGACAAAGGTGAATAGTTCAAATACAATTCAGGCTTGTTAGTGACAAAAAAAAGCACAGAATACAACTTGATAGACTATCAGAAATTGCTGGGCAGCCAGGCTAACTTACCAGACAACCTGTTCTACTGCAGGTGTCATCACTGATTTGCAGATCTGAAATGCCAGCATATGATAAATATCTTCAAGAATTATTATTATTACAATTTTAATCAAGACAACCAAAGCAAGTTGTACTTCAAGCTGTTTTCATAGTATAGTGTATTTCTCTTTAAAAAATATCCTTTACATGGGACACTAAAGAGTGTACATAGCATTCAGATTTAGCACTTCTGTGTTTAAGCATATTGAAAGGCAGTAGTCCTACCATATACCTCCCAACTTGAAGTTCACTGAAAAATTTATTCAGGGTAGAGTTTCAGAGCTGTTATCAGAAGGCCAGTTCCCACGGCCTTTTTTCAGCCACTCAATTTCTGCCTTCCCTTGTGTTGGCAGTAAAATGTATTCAGCTGAAAAACATGCTCTCTCTTCTGCTCAAGATAGTTTTTGGTGAACGAAGAACATGTAACTGAAAAGACAAGTCAGGATCATTTCCATTCACGGAAACCTCACATTTAGGGCACATTTAGAACAGGACCACCAGCGTACGTAGTACAAAGATGTCTGCTTCTTTTTTTTTTTACCCTGTTCCCCCCCCCACTGTGTTTAGGTCTGCACAATTAACCCATGGAAGTTAAACGTCTAGCAGGAAACGATTAATTGCTTTAGTTTAAATTAGCAGATTGAATTGGCTCCTCATGCCATCAAACACAAGAAACAGCAAAGGAGGGGTGGTGGGAATCCATGGTCAGGGCAGGACCACCAGAAAGCTGTAAAATACAGTGGCTCTGCCACACCGCAGAACTGAACTTTTAGTTCCTTTTAAAAGCAAAATTAATCTGCAGTCTTAGACCTTTGAGTGACACTATTTCAAAGTTACTATCTAAACACCTAATTTTATTTACTTTCAATTACCATAGTCATTTCTGAAACAACTATCTCACAGCTGCCTTTACCAGATACTGTCTCATCCAGCCATATAAAACTCATAATGTTTTTATTTTAAAACCCAGATAAATGCTGAAGGCCGAGTGTCATGTTAATGAAGGCTTGTATT
Source organism: Hemiprocne comata (assembly GCA_020745705.1). Lineage (NCBI taxonomy): Eukaryota > Metazoa > Chordata > Aves > Apodiformes > Apodidae > Hemiprocne > Hemiprocne comata. The sequence goes on along the minus strand of CM036596.1, from coordinate 7,273,349 downwards.
CTTCTCAATTTGTATCAAGGGCACAAACTAAATCCCTCAGATGCTGGTACCTCATAAATACCTTCCCACAACTCCCTCATGTGTGCAGAAAAAACAGAATTTCTCCCATGCTCACTGGAAAACAGGTAGCTCAACATCCAGTAGCACAAGACACTAAGATACAATTTGGAAGTCCTAGCAACACAGAAGTGTGCTGTACCAGAGAAAACAAAAAAGTTACCATAGATTTCAAATTATCAACATCTGATCAGCCTAGCCAAAGCGTGATCACTCTTGTTAAATTCAAGTTTTTGGGGGATTTCATTAGTTATCTTTTCTGTGTATTCTATTTCCCCTTCCCACTTTTTTTTTTTAAATGACCCTCAGGTAGAAGGAAAGGTCCTAGCAGTTATTTCCATTCCTCAAAGAACATAATTAGGTATAGATAATTAAGTACTGTTTAATATACTTGCATACATCTTCATCATGTGCAACAAAGCATGCTACTAAAAGCTGCAAATAGGTTGCCTAAACTATGTATCACTTTATACATGTCAAAATTAACAGCACCAGGAAGTGAACAGATCTCTTCAGCCAAGCACTTCCAAGGGTACTGAGGAAAATGCTGAGATTAACTTTTTTAAGAATTCTTAAAATTCTAGAAGCTAAGATACATGTATCTACTTGAGACAAAGTCTACTTTTCACCAATTACAGAAAAAAAGCAGGTGTGGCTTTTTCTTCTCACACTACTGAAACTATTCAAACTGACATCCTGGACCACTTGTTTTATGAAGGTCATCTTTATTCAGTGGTAGCAAAGAAAGAAAAACTTATAAGGGAGCCCTAAAAGTGATTTGGTAGCAAAAGCCGATCAAGAACGTGCTTCAGGGCCTACTAGACAAAATTGCTGATAACTTGTCTGTTTTAACCATAAACTATACAGACAGTTACAAAGCAGGACAATACCTTAATATTTTAAAACACTGATTTTGTGATTCATGCTTAGCCGTGAACTAAACTTACAAGTGAGTCTGTTAATCTAGAATACACCTTTGTTTCTAAAGATTACTGCAACAGAGTATAAGGTATATGGGCACAAAGCCTTGTGTAATTCTGAAATAAGAGTTCAGCAAACTCAGATATCCTGTAAAAATATTCCAATCTTAGACTCAACATACAGAAGAGCACTTCTTTAAAGAAGTGGAGAGGAATGAATTTTTATTATTACTTATTTAATACCTATTATTACTATTACTATTATTACTATTTAATACCTGTAAGGCTTAAAGCTAGATAACTTTACAGGTAAGTACAACATGCAAATGAACTTTTTTCCAGAAAACATTTACAGTACTTAAGAAACTGTAAAATATAGAATTCTAATAGTAAAAAGTAATTTTAATTATAGAGCTATGATAAATATTTCATAATTACGCTGGAACTTTTACCAAAACCATTTTGTTGGATATTTTCAATATGTGTATTGGCCATCATTTCTGGATTACTACCCAACATTATTAAGCTTTCTTTAAGATTTACCTGTACTGCTAAACACTGAAAGACACGTGCTTCTGTTACCCACTAGTGAGGTGTGCTTCCTAGCATCATTCTCCACTCAAAGAAAAAAATTAACATTAATTTCTAAAATAAAATACACTTCATGAACTTGCTTCTTTATATCCAGAGGACTGTACTTTACATGATTACTTTGAGTTTAAGGCATGTTTGCCTGCCTAGAATTCAACAATGAAATCAACCCTCACAACAGGTTAATGAATCACTTTGAATTAATTCTGCGCCAGCACAGTTTAGTTCAGAAAACAAAGAAGCCTTGAAAAGTATGCCAGTAATTAAGTCTGAAATACCTCGACAGTTTACAAGAATTTATGAGAGAAAAGTCAACAGCAAAGTCTTTTGTGTATACCACTCCTAATCATATAACTAACGGTATGGCTTCTGACCATGCAAATCAGCTTGTTTTCCATCTCACAGCCTACTGAAGCTTTCACATACTTTGAAGTTACTTTTATGTGAATATGTAAAAGACCAGGATTTAGGGCTAGATTCTTCGTTAGTAAACGTACATATTGATGCACACAGATACAGAGCCCAAACAGGAGAGTTGCCAAACGAAACAGAGGAACGAAGTCCTTATCAGCTACTCCACCCATCCTCCTCTAGAAACACCCTCAGAACTCCACCTTCCCCAGCGTCTAGCCTTGTAAAAAATTGAAACTATTTCCCTAACATGACTTGACCGATTAAACGTTACCAAAAACAGTAAAGTAACTACGCTAATAGTTTCCTAATGCTGAAAAACAACTCGTAACGGGAGCCGCTACAAAGTTACACGTCCCCCATCCACACATGCACTTCTTCTCGCCTAGGAGAGAGCAAGACCCTCCTGGAAGCTGCGGTCACACTTCAGGAAAAACCCGGGCTCGTCTTTTATTTCCTTAAGACGAACTTTCCGTGCCCCCGCGCTTCCTGGTTTCGGGGACCAGGGAACGGCCGCAGGAAAGGTGAGGCCCGGGGCCGCAGCGGGACACCTGGGGGCCTCCCCCCCGCACCCGTGCCTCCGCAGCGCCCGGCCCACCGGGAGCGCCTCTCCTCAGGCACCAGCTCCCCGAAGCCGCCGACTGGCCCCGTTCGCGGGCAAGGGATGGGGCGGAAAAAGGTAACCGGGAAGCGGCTCCTTGGGAACGTGAGGAAAGTACCAAGGGGCTCAAGCGGAGCCGGGCAGGAGAAGGCACGGCCGGGCGCGGTGGGCGCCAGGGGCCGAGGACCGTAGGAGAACAGCTGACTCGGTCGTCGTCGGGGGAAAGTCCTGGGAAAGGGGTAGGGACGCCGCGCCGACCCCAGGCACCGGGGGGAGACGGCCAGGCAGACTGGCGCGGACTGTGCCCGGGAGCGAGCGACGGAAAGGTGAGTCCCGTCCGGCGGCCCAGCCGCGGCCTGCCGCCAGGGAGCTGAGGGAAGCGGGGCCCGACGCCCCCAGCCCCACGCCGCGGCAGGGAGGGACGGAGGGAGGGAGGGAGGAAGGGAAAGAAGGAGGGAGGAGGGGAGGGAGGGAAGCTGGCAGCCCCAAGCCAGGGCCGCAGACCAGAGCCCCGCGGGGCCGGGCGGACCCGGCCGCTCCTCACCTCCAGCGCCCGCCGCACAGGAACACAGCAGGATTATCGTCCCCGCCAGATCCATCTTCACCGGGCCCAGGCCCCGCCACCGCCTACCCACAGCACATCCGCCCCAGCCAGCGCCGGGATGGGGAGGGGCGAGTTATCGCGCCTCCCTCCGCTTTGTCCCCCGCCGCTGTGGAGGACCGCTTCCGCCTATGGATCGGCTGGGATCGGCGGTCGGCCCCGGCGCCCCCCCGCCCGGCAGCGCTACACTCCGCTCCGGTCCCCGCGCCACGGCTTCCTCCGGCTGCTTGCCCCCGCCCCGCCCCGCGCACGACGCCAATGGCGGGGCGGGGCCGCAGGGCACGCCCAGAACACGCGACCCGCCCCCCCCGGCTCACGCAAGGGCAGGGCCCGACGGAAGGGCGTTCACCGCCCGCCGGGGGCGGTGTCAGGGCGGTGCCAGAGGGCTGCGCCCGGGCCCGGCGGGAGGGGAAGGACAGGGGGCCGGGATGGCTAGGCGGGACCTTCCCGGCTGCTTCCGTCGAACCGGGGGAAGGGGCGTTTTCTGAGTGGCAAATCAGGGCAGGCCCCGGTCGTAGGCCCCGCCCGAGGCAAAGCAGGAAGACTGCCCCGGGCCGCCCACGGGTGAGGGGTTTTTCCCGGGTCTGGCGGCTTCGCTGAGGTAGGCTGGGGACTGCCACCATCCTACGACTGCCCAGGGAACGGGGCGGGGCGGCTGCAGCCTCCCGGACCCTCTAAGGGCCGAGGGCTGCCGATATCTACGTGGCTGAGGAGCATCTACGTCCTCGGAGGAAAGGAATGTGCTGGTGCATAAGCTGTACTCATACTTGTCAAGCAGGCTGAAACCTTGGTCTAACAGCCATGGGGCAGTTTACTGTGCATCGCACCAGCTGGTTTCCTTTATCAGGCACACGTTTCTCCTTGCAGAAACTTGTTTTTCGCATTGTGTTTAGGACACCTATTTCCCTTGACGCTCTACGCGTCATAAAATGAGATACTAAAAACTGGAGGTTTCTATTGAGGGAGAAGGAAATTAAGTTCATTATGGTGAAGTCCGAGTAATGCAACTGCGTTAGTTCTTAAATTATCTATTACACTTGCTACTATCATATTGTTATGATGCAGATACCTAGTCAACGGCAATTAATAGCACTGAAAACTTTAGGAAAGCTGAGCTCTCGTGAGAAGCGGAACTCCTGGGAACACGGCCTGCCGCTCGCCCCCCCGCACTGGGGGGAGCACCGCCCGCCGCCCTTTCCGCGCAGGCGCCGCCCCGGCCCCAGTAGCTCCTGCAAAACAGGCCGGGGAGCGGGGATAGTGCTGGGCGCTCTGCTCTGTCTCCCATTTGGCGTAGCATCGACAGGGGGCGGGCCTGTCCTGCCGGAGAGAGGGGAGTAGGCACCCCCGCTCCCTGCGCCGCTTCAGCGGGAGGCCCGGGGGCGCCAGCACGTCCCTGCCCCGCTGTAGCTGCACCTCGTGCCGCCCCTTCCGGCCTCGCGCCGAGACTCGCGCGCTTCTCACGCGGCCCGCGGGCGCGCGCGCGCACTCCCCACCTGTTTCCCTCCCTTTCCCCAACCGGCCGCGCCCCCGCTGCCGGCGCCGGGCTCCCGCCCCCACGGCGGGTTCCCCCGCCCCGCCGGCCCCGCCCCCAGGGCGCCCTCCCCCGCCCCGGGCCCCCTGTGACCCGCGGCTGCTTCCCCCTCCCGCCCACACGTCCCTGGCGGGGCGGAGCTGTCGCTGCTGTTATGGCGTCTTGGGCGCTGTTGGCGAAGGATCAGCCGCTGCGGTGCCAATAGAGAACGAAGGAGCCGGGCGGCCGGCGGGCCGGGCATGGAGAGCCTGGCGCAGCCCCCGCCGCCTCCGGGCTCGCTGAAGAGGGGCGGCGGGGGCGCTGCCAGCCAACTCCTCCTGGAAGAGGCGGTGGCAGGCGAGGGCGACTGCAGGGACGGGCCCGCGGCGGCTGAGGAGGGCGGCGGGCGGCACAGCCCTTCACCTCAGTCGGCTCCCGCTCCCGCCACAGCCCCTCGGACGGCGTCTCCCGCACGGGCTGCGGAGGACAGCCCGCCGGCGGCGGACGGCACGGGTCTGGCGGTACCAGAGAGCCCCGGAGCGACGCCTACCTCGGAGAGCGGTGCCGCGGGGGCCGGCTCCGGGAGCAGCGGGGCTCCCAGCCCGCCGGGGGAGGAGTCCCGGAGCCTGGACTCACTGGAGTCCTTCTCCAACCTGCATTCCTGCTGCCCGAGCAGCTCGGAGCTCAACAGCGACGCCGAGGAGGCGGTGGTGGCGGGGGCTGTCTCGGGAGGTCCGGCCCCACAGCCTGACGAGGATAGGCCTGCGGCGGGCTCCCAGCTGCTCTCCGCCTCCAAGGAGCGCTTCCCGGGCCAGTCTGTCTACCACATCAAGTGGGTCCGCTGGAAGGAGGAGAACACGCCCGTCATCACCCAGAACGAGAACGGACCCTGCCCGTTGCTGGCCATCATGAACGTGCTTCTCCTGGCTTGGAAGGTACCGTGTGCGCGGGCACGGCGGGCCTCTGCCGCCGCCATGGCGGGGGGGTGGCGGGCGGTGCCGCCCGGGCGACGCCGTGACCTGCCAGCGCCGGCGGCGTCGGGGCTAACGGGGCGTTTCGTGTTCGGAGGGTACCTGTGCCAAAACCACGTTAATGCATCGCCGGAAGTTTGTGCTGATTAAGACCCAGGCTTCGTTCTGCTGTTAAGCACACATCTCACGTAGAGAACTTGGAAAGTAAATAATGAGTTGCAGTGCTTTTCATCTACTGCTTAGATCCTGCTGTCATATATAGACTTACTTCGTTGTTGCCTTAAAACAGAAATAGAAATCTAGATGATGTTTTACTAAACTGAGCAATGTATGGTTTGCAGATGTGTGCAGATTTCTAGTAACTAAGCATTACTATTTGTAGCACTGAAAACATAGTATTTTGGGAAATTTAGGTTAGTTTTTGCATAGTGAAGTATATGCAGAATTATACAAAATACAGATTTGTACAAGTGTCTGTCTGAGGGACAGGGATACATTCGTACAGTTAGTTATGCAGCTTAGATTGTATTTAAATTAACGAGTAATCCAGGTTGTGATCGAGAATACCTTTGAGACCTGGAATTTCTTGTGTTCTGATAGCCATTGTGGATATAGAGTTCCTGTTTTCTTAAAATAATTATTTTTAACTTTTTAGCAATTAAAATGTATGGCATAATGTAATTATTAGCATTTATACGCAAAAAGAATATCTGTTAGAGAAGAGCTATGAGGATTGTGTATGTTTCAAAGCAACGAGGAGGGAGTACTTCTCAAGAACTCCTGGCAATTGAATCCCAAAAGATTGGTGAGCTGATAAGATGGAGCCAAAGAGAAGGAAAACTTTATGAGCATAACTTTTATGTTGTACTGTCAAGGGGAAGAAATTTGGTATGGGAGGAGTAGGAGGTTGTTCACAGGTGTAACAGGTGACATAGGAAAAGGTTAAAATGAAAATAATATTATAAAAATAAACTTGTTTAGAGGAGGGTAAGTTTCTATAAATGTGGGGTTTTTTCAGCCTATGGTTTCTGTACATTTTCCTGAGTAAGATAGCACATACATCAGGAGGAAAGGTGTAGTTACAGCGATGTGGACATTTAGCCATCAATGAAAGCAGCCCAGCGAAGTAGTGTGTAACTTTATGAAGTATTGCCTTATCCTCAAGAGGGTGTTAAGGTTGTCTCTAAACTTAAGTATTTAACACTCACTTTGTATGCTCACTCCTTAACATCTAGAGGTGAGTGGAGGGCCTTGAGGAACTTACAATTCCTCATCATTCTGTGTGATGGTGTTTTAAAAGAAACACCTGGTTACAGATTTGCCTTTTTGACCTTTCGTTTAATGAAAGCATATAAATGGGACAGCACTGTTCTTGTTGTTTGCATTCAAGTTTTTGGATGTTTTGTTCCTTAGCATCTTTCCTTTACCTCCTTAAATATATGATGGCTTTCTTTTGCTGTCTTCTGTCTAGAATTTTAACTGATATACTGCTTTGATCAAATATTACATGGTGAGAATTAAGGTGATACTCAGTTCTATTAACAGGTAAAAATCAAAATACATCTTGGGAGTGCCCTACCATTTATTATTCCTAGGATTACAGGAAGAGTTTTCAATAGCTCTGCCTGCATATATAAAACCTCAGCAGAATTTACATGAGTTGAGACAGGCAGCTAAATTGGTGAAACTGCCATTATGTGACTTATTACTTGTATGCTTGAGGCTTTTCCTGTTAATTGGTTATATATTGCCCCTGCTTATAATCGATTTTCCTAATTAATGCCTCTCCAAATTAGCCTTTGTTTTCCCAAGTTTATAGTCAAGAACCATGCTGACATTGTTTGGAGTGGCAAGCTTATTGGCAGCTCATCTATACATTGCTGACAGTAGCTAGCTACATACTAATGCTGAGGATGGACATCCACATTCTTCTTGCTTCTCTTGAACCAAGATGAACACTAGATTGGGTCAGGTGATTATAATTTGGGAACAAGGAGGCAGATCAAGAGATGAAAGCAGGGTGAGAATACCATAGTATGTGTTAGGTGAAAAGAAAGTATACAGCAGGGAAGAAAAACATGGAGTAAGGAGGTAACATGGGGAAGTAGAGCTACAACAGGGAATAATAAGGTAAAGAGTTAAGCTTTGGGCTCTTTTCCGTGTTTCAGCCACTGCCTTCTTATAGAACTCTGTCCTGACAAGATTGAGAGTTTTGGTTACCCTGTAGGTAGGTATGGTTTCACATGACTTCAATAACAGAGGCAAGTGCTCAAAGTTGAGAAACAATAGTTACAATACTGGTTCTCAAATTTTCACAGATGCTTCCCTTTGCTTGCCCAATTACATGCTTCTATTATTCCAGAATGGGAGTGATAACCTTGAGATTCAGTAAGTATCAGCTGTGCTTGTGCAGCAGTGAAAGTTGAATTTCATTGTGACAAATGTGGCACATCAATTCACTTATAACTGAAATCTTTTGTTTACTAGTGAGTAGTAAGTGGGAAAACTTTAGAGGGTTATGTAGTCCCTAATTAGGGAAAGACTTATGCCTAAAACGTCAAATGGATGTAATAAGGAGAACTCAGCTTTTCAGGTATTTCAGCTCATCAAAATGCAAGCTTCTTACCCCCACACTGGCCTGTTGTTTTTAAATACACTAACAGTTTTATGACCTTCTGTTTGTGTGTCTGAGTTGCCCTCATTTAAATGTTTTTCTGAGATGTCTCTTTACTCAGTGTGTCTCCTTACTCAGTGAAGGCTATAGGTAGTTTGTTAATTTGCTTAAAGGATTCCAGTAACAGAAAGACTTAAGATGTACGGTACCATAGGTAAGTGTGCTATATACTCAAAGTATTTCTTCTTAGTGGTTATGAAGATCTTGTTCATTAATAGAGCAAGATTCTTCTCTGTTCCTAGTCATTATTCAGTTTTTATTATGCCTTTTGGAGGTATTTTTGATATTAGAGTTAAGAACTTTATTTAGGGGTACAGGTATAAAGACTACTTTAAAATAATTGAGAGTGCTATGTCGGAAATGATGAAATAGTAGAACCTTCAGGGGGTGCTGAAATTTATTTCTGCTAATATGAGGTTTTGGAGCTAAGTTTAACAGTGAAACTGCTACCTCTTTATCTGCTGCTTTCAAAGGAGTTTGGACATACAACTTTGAGGTGGCAGATTTTAGAAGCTGTACTTTTCAATGTTGCAGTTATGGAGTAGTAGCTCTTCTAGAATGGTGTGTTTTTGCAGACTGCCTGTATAAGCTTAACTTGCAGTTTAGGAGATAGAGCTGAGGAGTTCTGCTTACCAAAAGTGTTACAGCAAAGTTCTTCTGAGTAAAAACGAAACAAGAGCAATATGATACTAACTTGAAAAAGTAACTCGTGCAAAACAGTGTAGTAACTATTAAAGCCTCTGTGTCGGAAATGGAAACAGAATTAGGGTATTGAAGCAAATATTTTTAAAATATGTACAAGCATGGGTTATATCTTGTGATCTGGAGTAGTGTAGGATGCTGTATCTTGGATTGTTTGTCTGAAGACTGCTGTTTTTCCTCAGACTCATGGCTCACTACGTAGTTACGCTTAGCAATGCAAAACTTGCTTTTCTAAGTACTCTTTGTGATCTTTCTTAGGTGTAGTCCATGCACCACTTTCAGATAATTTCTGGCATTGCATAAAATGGTAATTTTGCTTAAATGTATCCAAACTGAGGTGCAGAGAAGAGGTACAGCAAAAAATTTCTAGTTAGAAATTTTTGCTTTTAGGTTCTCAAACAAATGGCCTGTTTTTCAGAGGAGCTGAGTATGATATGCTCCCGCTGGTATCCATTTGACTTGTCAGAGGCTGCAGTGGCAGTGGTTGGTCTGAGGTCTGGCATTTACTCTTTGCATGTGATCTGCTTTTTCATGCTGCTGAGCTAAGCCTCCTTATGGACAGAATTTGCACAGATTGCTCAGGTGAACTTGCTCAGCCTCTGAAGGTGGGTTGCTGGTGAGCTTCTGATGAATGCTCAGCAGAGGCCTTGGCAGCCTTCCTCCCTGCGTCTGTGGGATGAGTTGAACTTACAAATCAGTAGGCCTGTAGCTGTGTATTTTCTAGAGCAGGAAGGCTACTCTGAGGAACTGAAGAAAACCTGGTTGAGGGAGATGATGTTAAGGTTATCGAGTAGCAGCACATGCTATCAGGCTATTGTGTGGTATGTTTATGAAGCTTATTTGCAGAGAGTATTAATTGTTTTTTGTCGAGGCAGGTTGAAGCTGCACTTGCTTTTTCTGGAACACTGAATTCAGGGGATATGTTTTGAGACTATAAATAAGAAGCCATTAGAAATTTGCATGGCCTTTTTCTATAGGTCTAGTGTTTTTGGAAGTGTTAGGTTCTGTGCGGGACCATATAACTTGATTATTTTTTAAGGCCTTCTGAAAAATGGGACAATACAGTGGAAAATACTTAAAATTATTATGTAGTTTTCCAGTTTGTAGTCTAATACATAGAAATGGTGTAAGTTGTACTAGATAAACTGCTCAGTTTGAAAATGTGCTTACCAATTTTGTCTTTTAATTACAAAGGTGGCTCAACTGTACCTCATGTTGTAGTTGGGCAAGAAGGATTTCGTTTCCCACTCCTGAATGCAGGAAATGAAAAGTAACTAGAGTTACGAAGAGAGATCAGGGCAAAAGATGAGGCAACTGCAATAGAGGGGTATGAGAAGTGTGTGAGAGTTGAGGAAACATGTTTTTCCTAAAATATAGCATTAATGTGAAATCTTGCAACTAAGCCTTGAAACCTATTGGGAAAACTTGTCCCTCAAAATAATAGATTTCACTACTATTGCTTACATTGTTTTCCTCTGCTGATTTATGTGGAGAATGACTGTGGTTCTGTATGATTTTTTTTTTCTGTCCCTTAATTTTGCAGGTGCTTTTCTTTCATATTTCCTCTTTTTTGTATTTTTCCTGTGGCATAAGCACTCACAAGGAAGCTCTGCACAGTTTGGAAATATCACGTTCTATTTCCTCAAGTCAGGTCTATTCCGAAGTACTGAGGTCTGTGTTGGAACCTCATTCGCCCACTTGAAAGTTGTGATCAAGGTCCCACAAAACAGGCTAGCCCTAAAATTATGTTGTGAATTGATCCATTAACTTTGTTTAGCATTTCATTAAACAGTTAATTTTGAGATTTAGCTTGTTAAAATATCCAACTATGAGAGATTCTGCAGGTATGATAATGTATGAGATACTTTGCTTTGGTTATTCAGTAAAAAAAAATCAATAATTGCTTAGCATGACAGTTGTCAGAGAAAATTCAGATTAACCAAAGATACAAATAATAGCTCCTTCAATCCATAAATTTGGAAACGTTAAATATATTTATGCCAGGAGTATGCAGAGCTCAGATACAGGTAACCCATGTAAGTACGCTTTATACCTGCCATTTGTAGTGTGGGTATACTTAGATTTCCAAACGTGGTGCAGAGCAGAAACCCCCAAACAATGCTGGCTGAGCTGACATGAATGGTTTTTTAATAAATAATAAAAAGAGCTCACTTCAGTCCTGGAAGAATTACCTCAGTAGTCCTGCTAGTAGTTGAGGGAGCAATGCTGATTTTCCTTCATATTATACTGATGCATCTGTACTGTTTGTAGTTCCAGAACCAGTTCAGATGTAGCTAGAGTAAGTATTTTTACTTGTAAACATCTTGTAAATCCATATATTTTAAGACATTTGCCTTCTGTTAAATATGATTAAAATTGGCAGTGAGATAGATTGTCGAATCACACCATTTTCTCTGGAAAGTTATTAAAATAGCTTGGTTTTCAAACTGGGAAGGAAAATCTCTCCATCACAATGTGAACAGTGCAATGTGTTGCTATACTGTATTTTTTAATTTAGGATCCTGCTTTAAAGGCTTTATATGTATTGTTCTTCCCTCTCATGGCTTTCTACTTCCTCCTTCCTTTCTACTTCCAACTACAATGTAGTTGGAGGCTGTTAAGTCTTAAGCAGGAGCTAACAATCGCACATCATGTCTTTCTATCCCTTTCAAGAACAGTGATCAGTGTTGAGGAACCTGAATCAAAAATTCCTAATAAAATAAGTACTAGACTCTCTAGACCTTTGGCAGTAAGATGACAGAGAATGATGAGAAGATTTAAAAAATAGAGCTTAAAAACCAACAACCCCCCTTCAAACCCTAGAAAAATCTCATATTTTTGCAGAAAAAAACTGAGCACCTTGTGGTTAAAGACAATATACTCCTATGGTATTACTTCAGATTGCCAGAAGTGTGCCTTTGTGTGTGTTTGTGCCTTGGCTGTTACTGCAGGCAGATGTGTAAATGGAAGCATGCAACCAAAACATTCACTCAGGATTCTGGATGGAGGAAATGAATATCTAAGAAGCTTTTGGCTCTGACTGCTGCTGGAGTGGTTGGTTTTAGCAGGTGACAATGACAGGAATAGGTCGGGGAGAGGGGAATGGAAGCTTCACCACTGGGTTCTGTGTTCCCATCTCTATATGGAGTTAAACCAAACACCAAACCCTTGAAATGTGAGCACGGGATGAGAGGCCGGGAGGTCATTTCCTCCTGTCTGCAGGAGTCTTGGCTTCCCTGTCCCAGCAGCTGCTGCTGCCAGATTCTCTACAGCCTCTTGTCTGTCTGCAGGAACTGTCTAACGGAGTTAAGGCTCTGTTAAGAGTTATAGTGAAGGCGGGGAGTCAAAGACTTTTCTGAGTAAGGTGAAGTTTTCTTAAGCAAGTGTGGCTACAGTTCCCAGTCTCTTCATCCTGGGTGCTTGCAGCTGAGCTAGTGCAGTAAGTGAACTCCTGTGAAGTCGAGGGGGAATGCTGGTGAAATGTTTGGTGAGAGTAGGGAGCACTATGCAGAGAGCTGCAATTGAGAGAGAATGCTATGTGCATGTGATTCTCCAAAACCAAAATGCCTTTTTAAATCTCTCTTTGTAGCTGTTATTTAAAAGAGGTCTTGGGAATGTCTTTGGTCCCAGGATGCTAATGCTCTTGTAAATTGGTGAGGTAGATGTGACCAGAAGATCTAGAAATACCTTATTAATACTTTCTAAATTGTATTGTTTCAACATTCTAATATAGTTTTACTTTCACAGATCAAGTTGCCACCAATGATGGAAATAATAACGGCTGAACAGCTGATGGAATACTTGGGTTAGTAATTACAAGTGATTTTTTTATACTTATTAGTGAGTATAGTATAGGAGGACTATTTATTTACTATTTCATTCCATTTTATTTGAATGCATGCTTCAAGAAAACTACTTACGGTATTCAGTTACATGTTTTTCCTTAACTGCTTTTAGAAGTTTTCTGTATTACTTTCCTCAGTGGTTAGTTTACTGATGGTGTGCTAAGCTGTACCAACTGCAACACATTGGTAGATTTTAACTAATTCATGTCTCTTAGAATGTTATATTGTTATAGTTGACAGAGTGTAGTAAGTCAACTGTGCAATTAATTATCTGCAGTAACTCTAATCCTTGGTAGTATAACCCAGTTAAAATAATAGGAAAAATTAATGTAGTCATCACAGTGATTGGGGCCTCATTTGCAGGCATTATTCCATTACCAGATTCAGTGTTCAGCAAAACTGCAGTTGTTTCCACCTGACAAGTCTGTAACTTCAACAGTTTGGAACCATCAGTGAGCTTCAGTCAGAAATGTTTGTAGTAGTGTTGAAGCTTTGAGTCTGGAATAAACTTAATTTTATTTTTTCTTTTTTTAGGAGACTATATTCTTGATGCAAAACCTAAAGAGATATCTGAAATTCAGCGTCTAAATTATGAGCAGGTAAGTAGCTTCTCCTAAAATACTATGTCTGAAGGAATTAAAACTTTTTTCTCACCTAAATGTCTTGTTAAAAACCAGAAGTGTACAAAGCGTTGTTTGTAGTTAGTCTTTTGGGGTTTTTTCTAGGCTTGATGTAGAGTATTGTTTATAAATACTTCCTATTAGTGAAGAAAAACTCGGTATCCATTAGCACAGTAATTTTTTTCTTTTGCCAGCAGTGAGTGTAATGAAACAATTTAGGTTTTACTGAGGGATTATAACACAGAAGTGCAGATGGAAATATATAACAGGGTGATTGCCCTTGGAAGTCTTGTATTATGTGTCCTTCAGTGTGCTGTGTTCTGTGAGCCCTGCTAGACTTTCTCTGAGGATGTAAACTGAGCGAGAAAGAGATCTTTGGTCTAAGTCGTGACGGACAAGAGGAGGTTAATTCCATATTACAAAGCAAATATTATTTGCACCGACCACTATTTTTATGTTATCATAGAAGTCTTTCATGTTAAAGATAATGCCATCACTTCAAAAAAAATACTGGTGTAGTATATATTGGAGCAAATTTTTCAAGCTCTGTCTATGGTAGCAGCTGTTTTTGATTAGTCATGGCAAAGTGTTTTGAATTTATTATAGGTGTTAGTGTTCAAGCTAGTTCTATTTATTATTAGGTTTTTTCTGGCTCTCAATGCTGAAAACCAAATCAAGTATCTTGACATAGTTAAAATAAGGATTGAATGTGGATTCTTTCAATAATCCAAACTCCCAAGTTGTATCAAATTATATTAATTATAAAAGTAACAAAGGAACATTAAAAAAAAAGTTTGCTACTACAGCTAATGTCTGTAGAGGTATGACCTGAATTTGTGGATGGCTACTGTGCTGAATTGCTATAGTCTGTCTTTACTCTTAATTTAGTAGAGGAAGGGTATAACATTATTTCTTCAAAAACACCTCTGATAGGTTTTTATACTTGGTATCTTCTCCCTGCTAACAAAGTGCACTTAACTAAGGTGATTTGGTTTGCTGTTACAACAACTTTAAAAAAATTTAAGTCTGAGCCAGGTCCTGAGAATTACTTACAAATCTTGCTAAATTCTTAATCTTGTGACATTGCGAAATTGTGAAAAGGATGAAGCAACACATACTAAAGTAGTGGAAGATGTTACCTTCTTGGTAATTGAAACTTTACGCAACTCTGCAGTTAAAGGGCTTCAGGTAGTAAAACTGTCATTTATAGCAACCACTCTCAAGTGCAGATACTGGATAATAACCATGACAGTATTTTATAGCTATGCTTTATCAAGTAGTTTGTAAGCTTCAGTTCTTTTGAGAGTTTTCCAGATTTGAATCTGCTTAGTAACAAGGAAGTATGTTTATAAACTTACCTTAGAAATTTTTCAAAAGTTACATCTAAACTGAAGTTAGTCAAAGTAGAAACAAGCTTATTGTCCTACTGTCATTTTATTAAGAAAAAAGAAAAGTACATTTAAACTTGCATACCAGTAAGAGGAGTATCTTAATTCCTTTGGCTAAAATGCTGAGGTTGGTGAATATGAAATCTTTGCTATGTGCCTTAATGAAACCACGCTGTTGCGTGTGTAAAGTCTTGTGCAAAGATCTGTAGGCAAGGCTATTTTAAATATTTGTCTGCTTGCACAATTTTTACATAGAAGTTTTGATTTACAATTCTGTTGTATGCTGAGAGATTTTTAAAACTTCTTCTGAGATGAAGGTAACATTTGTCTTGCCAGGAGATCCAAAACTGATCAGAATTGGATCATAAAGGATTGAATGATGTACCTACTTCACTTACTGTGTTTACTTAGTGACTTTTGTATGTTTTAATTGGCACATTCTTTACAATACCAAGATGCATAGCCTGATTTCTTAAACTGACTTCTTGAAAACAGTAAAGTCTGCCTTATGTTTAATATACAGTCTGGTGTTGGCATTATGCACTGTCTACTACTGTGCTGCAGAAGTGAATGTTCAAGCTAATGTATTGGTTAATGGATCCATTTATTTGTGTTTTTCCTGCATTTCAGCAAGTTGCTTTTAATTTAATAAGATAACTTATCACTATGTACCCCACATGTACCTTGTTAGCATACCTAGCTGTTTTTTCTCCTTGTTCATCCTTTATAGTCAGTCATCCTTATTCTGTTTTTTGTCTTCTCTTATTGTTTGCATTAATTTTAGTTCTTGCCATTAGCTGTCTTACCATTAAAAGAAGACAACACAGAGACAACTGTCTCTTAACAGTGGTTTTAGTCTAATGTCTTCTGACTCCATCTCCATTGCCAATCTGAATCTTGTCATGCTTTTTTTCTCACCGTTGTTGCAATCGTGAATTCCTCTTAAGCAACAGAATTTTGCAAAAAAGCAAACAAACCACACAACAGCAACAAAAAAAACCCAAAGTGCCTCAGTTTCCCTAAATGTTTTGCAAATACTGCATATACTTTCTGATGATACTTTTTGTGGACTCTTCTCATTTAGCAGAAAATTGTTTTCCTGCATGTCAGGAAACTGAGTTGTCTGTTGGTTCAGGAGGACTATCTCACAAAGCACTTTCTCTTTGGCTCATCTTTGCTTTGTGTGACAATCTTCATAAATCAGTAATTCCCCTTAGAATTCCCCTAGAATCACTGCTATAATAGTGCTACTTTCATGACTTGGTTTCACAGTAGAATCTACAGGCTGTATAAAGGTATGCCCAAAAGAAGACAGCAAAACATTTCCATTCAACAAAAAAAATCAGCTTCTTCATTGTTGTTCACTTTAAGTACTGAACCCCCAAATTA
Source organism: Hemiprocne comata (assembly GCA_020745705.1). Classification (NCBI taxonomy): domain Eukaryota; kingdom Metazoa; phylum Chordata; class Aves; order Apodiformes; family Apodidae; genus Hemiprocne; species Hemiprocne comata. The sequence goes on along the minus strand of CM036596.1, from coordinate 7,257,069 downwards.
GAGTTGGCGTTTAGAGCAGTGTAGATCCATTTGCTTTGTTAATTTGGGTCCTGCACTTGGGTCACAACAGCCCAATGCAATGTCGGAAGGTTTGGTCCTGGGGAAGAGAGTCTAGAAAGCTGCCTGGTGGAGAAGGACCTGGGGGAGTATTGGTTGATAGCCAGCTGACTATGAGCCAGCAGTGTGTCCAGCTGGCCAAGAAGGCCAACAGCATTCTGGTTTATATCAGAAATAGTGTGTTCCCTGTACCCGACACTGGTGAGGCTGCACCTCGAATCCTGTGTTCAGTTTTGGGGCCTCCACTACAAGACAGACATTGAGATCCTGCAGCGAGTACAGGAAAGGGCAACGAAGCTGGTGGAGGGTCTGGAGAACAAGTCTTAGGAGAAGTGGCAAAGGGTTGTTTAGTCTGGAGAAGAGGACACTGAGGGGACTGTCCTTGCTCCCTACAACTACCTGAAAGGAGGTTGTAGTGAGGTGGGTGTTGGACTCTTCTCCCAAGTAACAAGTGATAGAACGAGAGGAAATGGCCTCAAGTTGTGCTGGGGGAGGTTTAGGCTGGATATTAGGGAAAATTTCTTCACGGAAAGGGTTGTCAGGCACTGGAACAGGCTGCCCAAGAATGTCGTTTAGTCACCATCCCTGAAGGTATTTAAAAGACCTCTAGATAAGGTGCTTAGAGACATGGTTTAGAGGTGGCCTTGGCAGTGCTGTGTTAATGGTTGGACTTGATCTTAAGGATCTTTTCCGACCAAAACAATTCTATGTTTGTATGATTATGTGGTGGCAACTACTTCAGCGTGACTCATAGACGGGACTTAAAAGTGGAGTAGAAACCTCAAGAGAGCCCTTTATAATCCAGTTCTTCTTGCAAACATCTGTCTTATGGCTAAAAGAAATAGGAGCTGCCTAAAAGCAGCTTATGAGCATAGAAGAAGAAACAGTCAGATCCAGCTGATTGGAGGTAGAGTTCTTCTTTTGCACATCTCTTCTGGCACATGGAGAATGAATAATGTGAATATGCATTGAAACAGTTTAGCTAATTTCCCTGTTTGTCCATTTCTTTTCTAAATGTTGAATTGATGAGTACTAAGTGATGAAGAGTTATAACCACCAAGTGTATAAAACTGTTGGTCATCTTTTCTTTTTGCTGTCAGAATATGAGTGATGCAATGGCGATCCTACATAAGTTGCAGACGGGTCTGGATGTCAATGTGAAGTTTACAGGTGTACGAGTGTTTGAATACACACCTGAATGCATAGTATTTGATCTTCTTGATATCCCCCTGTACCATGGATGGTTAGTGGACCCTCAGGTAATATTTTTTTCAATAATTGAAAACAGAACGTAAGTTGTTATGAATTTATTGTGGGGGGACCTGCTTCAGAATTTTAATTGCAGTCAATAATGGTGATGGTGGTAATGGTTATTTTTAAAAATCTAGTCAGAAAATTTGGATTTTCTTCAGAAAGGAGTGAATACAGGCCGTTGTACATGTTTTTTTAGTGTGGTAGCTTTGCAGGTCTATAGTCAAAACTAACTTTCAAAACCTACCCTGAATTCATGACCACGTAAATGAGAATTGTCGTTCTGAGGGAGGCAGGAAGTTGCTAGATACGGTGTCCCAGTCATTGTTTTTGAAAGCTTGTTAGAGAGCACTTGGAAGGAGTGCAAGGTTACTTTCCTCCTTTCTTTAATTCTGATTTACTAGTCGCTGCTTCTGAGAACTAAGGATGTTAGAACCAATTAGAGAACCTTGCATCTTTAACAAACATATAATTTATTTTTAATGCTATTATTTAATAAATAGTAAAATGGTACTGTTTACTTAGGGAAAACTGGGTTTACCTGCAATAATCTTCCTCAGATTTATTTTCATGCCTTGTTCATGAAAATTGCTGTTCAGATATCCCCTTGGATTTCCTGTATCCAACTGAGTCAACTGATGCCTCATGCTCTCCTCCATCTGCTTTAGCAACAGCTTTTGATGTTAAGCGTTAACTTAAGGATTTAAAATGGGACGTGAGACCACAAAATATGCAACAGTCTGGGCAAAAACTTTTTGACCAAGTTATTTTAGGGGGATAACATCCTCTTTTTGTTGCAACTGATTTTTCTAATGAATAATTGCCATAAGCTTACAGTTGTGTTCTGTTCTTCACAAAGGTAAATTCTCTGTTTTGTATGCTGTTCATTCCTGCTCCAGGTTGCTGACATAGTAAAAGCAGTTGGTAACTGCAGTTACAATCAGCTAGTGGAGAAGATAATTTCTTGTAAACAGTCGGACAACAGTGAACTGGTTAGTGAAGGTAGGTAACTTTTTTCTATGGTTTATCAAAGTTTTTTACCCTTTCAAATCTTAGTTACTTATTAGGGTCTCAGTATGTAGAGGTACAAGTGTGAAGTCTGGGCAGGCATTATGCTTGTCTTCCAAACTTCTCTGATGCAACTTCCAAGGGGCAGCCTCATTCTCTTGTTCTATTAAATATACTTTTTAAAAAGCTGGAGGGAACGTCCTGTTATGAAAAGGTATTATGGGCAGCATTCAGATTTGAACTTGCCTAGGTATTATCTCCTATAATTAGAACATGAATTACATACCATATGATAAGGAAAAAATCAGTAAGATTAGAATGGCTATAGCATTTCTGAATGTGAGAGGGTTATCTGTAATACTGAGGTTTTAGAGCTTTGAACTTATTTTCCCCTATCTGGGCATTTTCCCTTACATTTGTGGTACTAAGGGGGCATCTTAGTAAGGAGAAGATAGGAACATTTTTTCCTGTGTAATGAGGTTTTATATATTAGGAAGTATGTAGTAGACACACATAACAGTATGTATTGCTTTTGTAGGATTTGTAGCTGAGCAGTTTCTAAATAATACAGCTACACAGTTGACATACCATGGACTGTGTGAGTTGACTTCAGCTGTCCAGGAGGGAGAGCTTTGTGTGTTCTTCAGGAACAACCATTTTAGCACCATGACCAAATACAAGGTATATTCAAGATTTTTTCTTTACTCTTGTGGTTTGCTTTCTTATTTCAAAGCAAATCTTGTTTTTCCCCTTTCTTGAAACAGAAATAAATTCGAGTTTGTTGTTATATGTGTGGCTTATGGTGAATGTAAGGTCTGTAGCAAATATTTATTGTGATTTACTGATTAATGTTTTAGATACTAGAATCCATTATCACTTTAAATCTTTTGCAGCTCCTCCCTTTGTGTTCAGTTTACTTCCTGTGTTAACTGCCTTTGTGGTTATATATAATGACATATTTCTTACATGGCTAAAATTTACTTACAGTTTGTGATTGGCAATGATACAGTTAATGAATTTATTTCGTTTATTTTTTCTGATGATATAAAACTTTGTTTTACATTTTGGCCAGTAGAGGAGTAGCTTCTTTGTGGTATTCAAAATACCAAACATTTGGAGAAGTTCAGATGAGCTAAAATATTGGTTTCCTTTGTTAGGGAAGAGATTACTTCAGATCTGAAACTGGGGAAGCAAAATGGTGAGAATTGTGAAAGGGGTGCTGCAGGATTCAAAAAGCAAGTGACAACTTGGTTAATGCTTCTGGGACTCCCTCCTCTGCAATAGAGAACCTGGCTTGGAAAGTTTACAATAATTTATGGAGCATCTTTGTTCTGATGCAGCTTTTCCTCTACTAAGATGATAGTGTGTTTTTATGTATCTGATGTGAGTAGAAGGGGGCACAGTCAAATTGTCTCTGAAGATTTAATCATACCCTTCTCTTCAGTGATAAATGTGAATATTTTGACGTAAACTCTTCATTGGCTTGCAATGTCAAAACATGGTTAGACATTTCTCTCAAACATACATGTGAGGTTCTTACCTTTCTATAGAACTCTTTAAATTATATTTTGGTTATCTGTTAGTTAATAAGACTTTAATGTACACCTGTATTTATGAATAATGTTAATAAATGTAAAAAAAGAAGGGTGTGTGTAACATACAAAAACCTTTAGGAATCACTGTTTTTGCCATCTGTTATATGGTCCCTCATATGAATGACACAAAATTTTCCATTTGGCAGTACTAGTCCTTTTGCTCCCTCTATTAAAACTTGGCTGTTAATGCTTATCTCTCGGCCTTTGGAATAACTACTCATAAGCTGAACTAAAGCTCTGAGCAGTCCTGATAAGTAACGATAAACTCTACAAACAGGTAACACATTTAGTTTTCCAATAGCTGCTTAGAGCACATCTAGGATTTGTTTTAAATCTATGTAGAATGGGATTACTAAAAGCAGTAGGACAGCTAAAAGAATCTCCCTCTTTTTTTGTGGGTTGTTTTTTTTAAGCTATAGGATATATCTCTTTATGGTCAAAACTATAATTGTTATATTTCCTGATTACACTTTATGTCACGATTTTAACAGGTATAGTTTTGTTTCTCTCCATTTTTCTAAACTGAGCTCTTGAAATAGTTCGTAGTGGTTTGTCAAGTAAGCCTTTGCATTGTGTTATGGTGGCTTTCAGTATGGGAAAGAAAAACCCCAACCTCAAACCAGTTTTGTTTTAAAAAGAGAATACTAAATAGAAGTATAGATGTACCTTCTGGGTACATACACTACCTAGAGGTGCAAGAAACTTTTTTCTTACTTCATTTAAAGGATATTCCAGGTAAAATACTTAAATCCTCCTGGAAATCGTTCAGTTTTGTGCTATAACTCAAACTTTTGAAATATAAAATATTGTTTTTACTAAATACAGTCAATGACTATCACTTCGACCTTGTGAATTTTCAATACAGAATTCTGTTTGTAGAATGTAGACTGTCTTCTTCTACAGCCTAGTATTAGATTAAAGACCTGGTGTGTTTGTCAGTGCTTTATCAGCTTCATGCTTGCAAAACGTACTTCACAGTTGAGATCCTTTCTCCTTAAAGAAATAAAATGGAACACTTCATTGAGTTCCATATCCTTAACCAGTATTAATAATACAGAACAGGCTGAGGCAGTGACTAAAACTCTGTGTCTGAATTTTACTGCACAAACTAAATCCAAGTCCTAAGAAATACTGAGTTAAAATACTAAAGTATAATATTGTTTGTTGTGTATTCAAGGTTTACTGCATCTAAATCACTATGATTTTAATCTTGTCCTTTCTGGGAAGTCTTTAGACTTCTGACATGCTGAGTCTTGGAATATGGACCATTATTGTGTTTTGTAGTTGTTAGGGTGACTTTCACTTGCAGCTACTGTTCAATTTCCACGCTATCTACAGGCTTTTAGTTCCTGGGTTGTTAATTTTGCTTTGAATTTCTGGTGAGTAGTACATTATAGAATTTGAGGTATCAAGAAACTCGTCATAAAGACAGAAATTCTTTATTTCTTTTTTAAGTCAGCAGTAACCTTTCTGTCTGTTTCTAACATACCTAGCTATTTGTAATAGCTGTGTGACTAGGTATTCTTTAATATCAAGGCAGTCAGAAATAGACTTGACTTGGGCTTTTAGCCAAGATTAGCTATCCAAAAATCTTTGGACCTCCAGGATACTCATATGAATGCCAAATGCGTTTCTGCCACAGAGCTGAGGTTTTTCAACTGCTTTGCTCTTTTCCTTCTGCTAGGTTTAATGCTAGCTCTGTGGATTTTTAATAGAGTTTCTTTGTTTCATGATCTGAGCAGTAGTCAGCTGTAGGTGTGTGATGGAGAGTAGTCTGTCAGGAAAACAGAAGGCACACATATGCCAAAAAAGTGAAGGTGTAGAACTTTAAGGGCAAGAACTATGCAATTTGTTTGTCTTTCTCTAATATTGTCCTTCCCTCTTCCCTTTCCAAACCAGTATCTAGAAACATACAAATGAAACAGTTATGAAGTTAAACTATAGGGAGGTATATATTATATATATAATATTATATATTATGTAAGTTACATGCATATAATAATTAGTAAGAATTTATAATTTAAATCCCTTAGGTACATTAGGCTGTTTAAGTATTACTGTAATGAAGTTAAAACCTAAACTTTTATTTGGAAGCTTCCATGTGCAGCTGATACAGTGATTTCCATGCTGGGATTATTTCTGAAGTTCAGTGGGGTTTTTTGGGGCCCATATTTTAGTGAAGGGACTTGGATTTCAGTATATGTCAAAAAAAGTAGGATGTAGGTTGATCTTAACAGTGCTTACTGGAAGAAAGAAAAAACAGATTGCTAAGCTTTTTCAAAGGAAATACAGAATCTTGTTGCAAGTCCTCTTATGCTTGTCTTTTCTACAATTGGCATTAGAATTGAGGAGGAAGTGTGAGTGTAATTCAAGAAAAAGAAATACTTGGTGATACTGAAATAATTCAAAGAACAAAATTCATAAAATGGAGACATTTTCAAGTTTAACATCAGTTTTTATAATAAAACACATGAACCCAAATAGCCTTAATTCTGCTCTGTATTAGTGCCACATATGATTTCAGTTGAGCCATATTTAATATTTGTGGTGCTTGGTTGAAAAGGTTTACTTTTTAAATTTGTATTAGAGTTCTTTCAACATCCCATCTGGTGAGCTTGTTTTAGACAACTGGTATTTTCTATTTTTAAATATATATGTGTTTACCTGTGACTCCTTAAAGGATAATCCTGTGGATATTGTAGAGCAAAAACAGGAGAGGTGGAGACTGGTAACATCCTTTGTGCATATAATTTGAACTTCCTGTTTTTTAAGTCTGTATTATAAAGAGTTTGCAGTATTTACTACTTGATACACAATATCAAATTGAAAATAGATTTACTAATGCTGGCAATACTAAGTTTAGAATGGCTTTCCACTGTCAGATCAAAGGATCTTTACCTTGGTTTGGATTGCTTATTGTAGAGAGCAGTACTGCTCTTTACAAAAAATGAGAGCTGCTTTACTAAAATGAGACTTAGGTGAAGCTGTGAAGAAACACTGCAGTATTCTGAATTCCTGTATCTTCGCTTTGAAAAATTTTTCATAGGCTGCTGTTACGAGAAGTTGCATAGTGGCAAGAACTCCTTGGAAACACTGGAGACATACTCTCATGCCCAACTAATTTGATTGTTAGGCTGGTTGAGCTTCTCACGCTTCCTTTGCATCAAAAAGAATTTTTAAGGAAGGGAGCTGGAGTGTCTTCTTACAAACATGGCTTTCTTTTTAATATTTTTTTAATTGTTAACTAAATTAACAAAAAAAGCAGCTGGGGTTTTTTTACTCTGAAGTTCCTCTTGCAAGATCAGAAATAGAATGGTTATGAACATACAGCAATATTGTGAATACCTGATGTAGACTAGGGAGGTATCTGTGCTGTTATACACTGCTGGCAGAAGCTTATTAACAGTCTGCTAGCAGATACTTAAAAGGCATTTCTACTCTAGTTACGAGGATGAAGATAATGCTTTAGGCTTTGAGCTGGACAATGATAGGTGATAAGCTGTATTACAACACTTTAAAATACTTACTATTTTTAGAATAGTATTTGGCTAATGAACAAGAGAAAAAGCAAAAGGGGGAAAACTGTTTTTAATTCACTGCGACTGTATTTGAAAATACTTGTTACTGTTTTGAAATATTCCAGGTCAATTTAATATATGGACACTTTGAAAAGGTTAATCATCAGGCAGATAACTATTGTGCCACTTGTACTTACCTTCCAATTCCTGACTATGGAAGTAGGAATTAAATGGAAAGGGCTCATTCAAGATTATTTTTTCCATTTTAGATACAACATTCACTTTAAAGTCATGGAAGTGGAGGAGTAAAGTAACAATGGTAGGAGAATCTGGTGGCAGCGAGTTTTTTCAGGAATGACTATGAAAAGTTTTGAAGTAATCTTCCTCTGAAGACTTCGTGTTTTTTTAAAGCTGCTGAGTTGATATCACACTGATTTTTAAGACTGACAGATTGCACTTCAGAATAGACCATCAGTTCAATTATATTTTGTTTACTCCGTTTATATTATTTAATATAGTCTTAAATAATGAATATTTTACTATTCCTCTTCTTAAAATTGACTGAAATTTCCATAATATTATATATGTTATTTCTGATTTGAAAAAAGTTTGAGTATTAGGATCACATCTTGACAGAAAAAAAACACCCCGTAACATCTTAAAAGATGTCATGATTGCATACAAAAGAAAAGCAAATGTGGCAATTCTGTAATATTAGATATCTGTTAGAGTATGGTGAATGTTAGTTAATAATGGCAGTTCAGTTCTCAGATCCTTAATCTCATTCACTATTACTTGTCCATTTGCCCAAGTAGCTATTTATTTCACTTCCCTTTCCTTTAATTGCGTATTAATAGTCTTGGCTCATGTGATTATACAGTAATCATTGTCAGCAGTTAAAGATGTGATTTTTTTTTTTGCCTTTGCTTTTCATTACACAGATAATAAATACATCAAATGATAATACCCTAGATCAAGGAAAAACAGGACTGTAAAGAGGGGATCAGTTTGGTAAGACTATCTTAGTTCAGTTGGAACGTTTTTCCCACTGATGTGACTGTGATACAACCTATTTTCCTTCCTGAAAAGTAACAAGACCTTTACCTGTTTGGTTTTTAAGTATGTGTGTTGCAGTTATGTTTTCTAGTTTATAAATGTTGGGTTTCCATTTCAGAACTCAACACAGACTTCTGTTAAAATATGAAGTACATTTTGGAGCAATCATTGCATTTTTTTAATGGGTGTTTAACTTGGTATCTGAATTTGGCATAGGAGAGGCAGTGTGTATGTAAGGGGTCTGATCCAGAAGTCCAAGAGAACATTTACGTAGACTTTAAAGGATAAGGCTCAAAACACTTGTCTTTACTGTGTGAAGCCTATTGGACTGCTGTTTGGTATTTCTTTTCAGTTTTCTAAACTGCTGGAAACATGGTAATTGGCATCAGAACCAGTAGTTTAAAAGCATGAATTCTAATTAATCCGATGATAAAATCAACCCCAGGAAAGGAGGTCTCGTAATCAGTAACGTCACCTGCAGCCTACATTTCAGACAAGTTTTTTGTGCAAACCAGAAGACTAAGAGATCATTCTTCAGGAGGACAATCTTGCTTTTATTCTTAGCTTTATTTCAAGCTTTTTATATGTGAAACTATAAAATCTGGGCATTGGTCTAAAATATCTAGATATTTGTATCTTTATTGTAGGCACAGTTTACCTTAACAGTTACGCACTTGAGACTTTCTAATTGTTTTGTTCCCTGTTGGCAGCAGTTGTCAGTAGGTATTAATGCTGTATGTTATGTGTTAGCATTTTGGGGGGGCAGTGTTAACTTGTGAGACTGTGTATTTATTTAAAAAAGCATATTTAAAAATAAAACTAAAAGCTGGTAATACTTTAGAAATTGCCAGTTAGGATATTATAAAAGTAGAAGCACATTTATGATACTGTTTTTGGAGCGGTGTACTTGAAAAGCATATTTATGTACATTCATCAGGTTGAATTGTGACCTTAGTGTGCTGATCATCCTGTTTTAGCTTTAACACTGACTAGAAAGCAAATGCAGAATCAGGACCATGGTCTATTGTACAAAACATGTTTTGTTTTGGTGTTTTAAACCTTTTTTTAAACTTTCTTCCTAATTTTTTTTAGTTCAGTGTAAATAAATGTTTCTACACTTAGAAATTCTTACTGTCACTGTGCTCCCTCTTTCCTTTTCCCTCCTTGTGTGTGGCACTCTGAGTGGAGCTGAAGTGCAGAAACTTTGGTAGGCTACAAATGTGGTGTGAAACTACCAAACCCAAGTCAGAAGTGGCAGTGTTATCTTGGTTTGTATGTCACAGGCTCTCAGCAGGCAGACTGATCTCATGATCTGGTAAGTGCTGGAGAATGGTGGCTGGTTTCTGACACCAGGCCTGTCTTTGCTTAGTGCACCTCAAATTTAGAGGCAGCGTGAAGGTCATATGATAAAGAGATTTTCTTATATCACACATCCCCTCAATGGCATTTGGGTGTGAACACCCAGTGAAGTTGGCCTGTGAGCCTTTAGGATTGGGAAGAGAACATGCATGTGCCTACAAAGCCAGCCTGTAGATAGGTCCTTTATTTGCTTGTTTGAAGTAGAAGGAACAAACACATTGAAGTTCTGGGAAGACTGACTGATCCTCTGTAGAGATGAGTAGCTATATTACACCTAATACAAAAAGAGCTGACTCTTCTTGTTTTGTATATGAAAGTGAAAGCTATCCAATTATTATTAAAAGTTAGCAATATTATAAGGGTCCTTGGGAATTTATTTTTTTTTTAAAAAATTCTGCTAATAGGAAGTAGAGAACAGAATACTTTATCAAAAAGGAAAAGATTACTTTGGATCTCAAATCTGTGCTTTCCCATTGGTCTTTGATTTCAGTACAGTGAAAAGGAACTCTGTCTCTTCATGTTGGTTTCCAGGGTTTTGTTAAAGTGAACATGTTTTTAAACTATGCAGTTGGTATTGGAATGGTATTGTTTAGGTAATGTGCTGATACATAATGCAGTTTATTGCCTTTCATCAGGGAGCCCTATTAATTTTTTTATTTACTCTCAGGTGACAGTTTTTTAATCTGTGTTCAGGTATAGTTCAACTGAGGAGGTCTTAAGTAGAGAATATTAATTTTATGTAGGACTAAAACAGCTCTTTTATTTTGAAGAAGTGTTAGCTTTAAAATGTTTTTGAATGACAGATACTATATTCAAATCCCATAAAGGTACTTTAATATTTATGTGTGAGAAGTTCATCTTATAATAGGAGATTATGAAAACATTAACATTTTCTTATTTCAGTATTATTCTTAAGCTATACTCTTTCTGAGCTGTTTAAAAAGTAATTAAAAATGTATGGCATAATAGAGGAAAACTTGGCAACTCCACCCTTTTTAGGGTTTGTTTGAATCAATGTACTGGTCAAAAGAAAATTTAAAATGTTCAAATACGCTTATCTTAAAGATTCTGTGATTATTTTTTTTTAAAGTTAACATTTTTTAAACACTTCTCAGAGGATGCTCTGAAATAGGTATTCTGTGCAAATTGGAATCGTTATGAAATTATTTTGTGATTTTTTTTTTTTTAAGCATCAGAAGTAGCATTCATTTTTTTAGGCAGGTTTCTGAGGGAAAGATGATGCCCTAGGTCATGTTATGTGATCAGACTTGTTGCTGACAATTGTATTTATGTCTGTAAGCCCACGTGTGCTGGGGGTAACTGCCATTCTAAAGCTTGAACATACAGTAGTGCCTTTGGGGGGGGTTTCATCTGTTCAGTTTGGCTGTTTGCTTAAGAACATCTTGTGGTATTCGGTAACATTGGAGCAATTGCTGCATGTGAATCTTCAGATCTTTTTCTTGTGTTGTATGACCTACCAGCTGCAGAAAGCATGGCTGTAAGCTTAGTGGGATTGAAGATCCAGTTTAATTTCAGCATATCTTCTAGGCAGTGTTTTAATGACGAGAGAAATCAGTGAGCTAGTTCTGTTCTTGTTGAATAGGGGCACTGTTTTAATTTTGTGCTTATGAAATAGTTAGAACAGGAACTGCCTCCTGTGTTTTGGCACAGTTTGGCCCATCTTTAGCACAGTGATCTTAGAGAACCCTTTGAGTGCTGCTGTAATACAAAGAGCAAATTTTTGTGGATGTCACAAACTACTTTTGTTTTTATAGCTAAAACACTGCTACAAGTTTTGCATTTAATAGCTTGATCTGTGCATTCAGTAATATTCATGGAAGCTTCAGACTTAATGTGCTGTATGGTCATTCTTGCTTTGGAGTATAATTCTAAAATATTATAAAAGGGGTAGGGTAAGACTAAAATCTACTTTAAATCTCAATTTAAATATGGATTTTTGTGCTGCTTTGCTATCCCTCAAACATGCAGCATCATCTCCTTTTACTTGAGACCTGCTTTTATGATTTCCTTTGATTTCAGCTCCACTCCCATTCCCTCAACATAAGCTTGCATTTCATCCTTCCTGTACCTTGGCTTCTGGACTTGTTGGTATTGTCTCTCTCACTTGCAGACCAGCCCATTTTATAATTTCAGAGTTTGAAATTGAGAAATTTGGCCTTGTGGAACTGCAAAAAGGCTAAAATCCAACAAAACCAGTTATTGCTGACAAATGATAGCAAGAATCTAAAATTAGTCTTTTCAAGCGAAATAAACCTCCAATTCTATCAAAACCTGTTATAAAACATGGTGTGAGATGCAGTTGTTTTGAGGTAGTGCCTCTTGGATTACTTGGAAAGATCACCTTTGTCTCCAGATCCTGCCTTTGGAATTTAATGTAATTTGTCCTGGGATTTAAAGTGTACATTGGCAGTCTTTGAGGTGTACTACTTAGGTGTGTTTCCAAGGGGTTATCAAGGTACATAGTAATGTTTTACATTTAGTTTTTAGTCAATATGAACTTCAATTAATAATGAAAAATTACAAGATGGAATACAGAAATCAAGTGTGGCTGTTAATTTAGCAATTAATGCTACTATCTGGTGTTGTAATACTGTATACTGATTCATTTAAATTTTAAAATTGCTAAAAAAAAATCTTAAGTTTTACTGGAATGTACCAGTTGCATAAGCTGATCCTTTCTGCTAAATATATGAGATTGTAAAAAAATTTCTTAGTTTTACAGGTTTTCTTTATTCTCTTGCACAGGGTCAGCTTTACCTGCTGGTGACAGATCAGGGCTTTCTCACAGAGGAGAAAGTTGTCTGGGAAAGCTTACACAATGTGGATGGGGATGGGAATTTCTGTGATTCTGAATTCCACCTACGGCCTCCGTCAGACCCTGAAACTGTCTACAGAGGGCAGCAGGATCAAATAGATCAAGTACTGGATTTATGCCTTTATTGTATTTCTCTCTTTGCTTTTGACTATATATAACTACTGTTTCTTTTTAGTCATATGTATGCTTACACAGATGTGTATGTGTGTACTCATACGTATATAGGACTATAAAAAACATCTTCAGATACTCTAGGTTGGGGTTCTCAGAGGTGTTACTTCAGAGTATTAGCCTGGCTTCCAGAGATGAAGAGTAGGACCTACCATGAGTAGTTTGGAAAATCCTTTTTTAATCTCTCAGAATCCACTTCTGTGAAGAACTTACTCAGGTGAAATGTCACCTCTGCCTTGTATATGGAAACAGAAACAGCACTGTGAAACTTCCCCCCTGTAACAAATTCATTTCAGCTCATTAATACTGCCATAACTGAACTTTGTCTTGTGATGCCCACTTTGATGACAAAAGCCATAGCAGATTGTTATAGTGGTTATTTGCTATTCTTAATTAAATATCATAGTTTCTGGAAGTTGTCTGAGACAGGACTTGTACCAGTTAATGCACAGTCACATGGCAAGACCATCCTGAACAAGGAAGATACGTTTATCTTTAGAGTAATCACCATTCATGTTTTTTGAGTATTGGAGGGGGAAAAAAAGCAGATGCTTTTTAATAAATTCAAGTACTGTATCTCTTTCTTGTAGAATAAAGAATCTGGTAGAGGTAGCAGGGCTAGTAATACCTTGAGTTGCTCTCTGGATATATCCAAAACTACCTTTTGATTATTTTCTCATCTGTTTAGGAGTTGGTGTTCCTTATTGATGTACTCTCAACACTGTTCAGTACAGTGGAGACAGATATTCTATCAGGCATAAATCAGACTGTTAATTAGAAATGGCAAATTACAAAGAGACAGCTTTAAAATCTATACTTTTACCTAGAACTGTTATGAACTGGCACGGTCTTTCTTTTGCTGCTGCCCAGGTAATGGAATTTAAACCTGCAAGCAGTTATTTTTAATGAGCTTTTGTGTTTTGTATGCTGTGACATAGGCACTGTGAAAGGAGTAAAGTAGTTTTCAGCCTTTCTACAGTCCAGGTTATGAAAAAAAAAATCACATTTTTCATGAGGTAAATGTATTTGAGGATGAGGCTGGGGGGAAAAGGGATGGGTGGTACTGTGTAGCTGCACATGCTGAAAAAAATAACTTGATAATGACTTGGCTCTTTTCTATGTGAAAGAGCATTAATAAACAAGTTTACTTTTAGGATTATCTGATGGCATTGTCTCTACAACAAGAGCAGCAAAATCAAGAGATTAACTGGGAACAGATCCCAGAAGGAATCAGTGATCTAGAGCTAGCAAAGAAGCTCCAGGAAGAGGAGGACAGGAGAGCTTCTCAGTACTATCAGGAACAAGAACAAGCAGCTGCTCAGGCCCAGGTAAGAAAAGCATTATTGCAGAATACGACTGAGTTTTAGAGAGTATTAACTTAATAGATATGTGGACACATCTATGTTTGTAAATGTTTCAGACTGGTAAGACTGCCATTTACATTCTATACAGCAAGTGATGATTATAGGAATCTTAAGAAATACACTGTAATTGTTGGAGTATGCATGCAGATACAGCAGTTGCTGCCACTTAAACACTTCCAAGTATTAACCTTCTGAATTAGGGTTTCATTCAAACTGTTTAAGTTGGAATGATGGGATGAGTTAATACGTAAGGCTGCAAAGATTGTATTAGTGAATATTTCACATTACTTGCAAAATAGCATTCAAATAGGAGGTTTTTTGATAGAAATAAAAGTTTTGTCTTTATTTTGTCTTGGGGAAGTTGGTTGCTTTACATTTTTAGGTGTTTCAGTCTATGATAAAATCTGAATCTATTCAGTCCTGTTTCAAATTAGGAAATTAACAGTTTCTCCCAGTACACTTTCCTGTCCCTTCCCTCTCCCCATAAGCAGTTGCATTCAATATGTTTGGAAAATGTGATTCATGCACGAGTATTCATAAAATTGCCATATAACTGAATCATGTGTGCAAGAGACAATGTTTAAGTTGGTGTTATGATGTTATGTGTTATGATAACTGATGTTATGCATGAAACAGGAATTTTGACTACTAAATGGTGTTATTTTCACTGCTTATTGCTTTAATAGAATTATCAGTAGCTGCTTCTGTGACAAAGATTTACTACTGCTGGATGCAAAAAAGGTAGAAAGAACTGAAGAACCTGCCTGACAGGACTTAACAGCATGCTCATTTGCAGCTGTAAATGGGTAACAGGAATAGATGATTGATTAACTAAACTTGCCTTTGTATACCAACCCCCTTGCCAAGTTCTTAGTTTCTAGTCACAAAAAGCTGCTGCTCTGCCATATCCAGCTGTCAAAACTAACACATCCACTCTGCAACTTTTAAAATGTGGATTAAGTTCTTATAAAAAACTAGGGAAAAAATCCAGGACAGTAATATAGAAGTGCCAGAAAAAGTGTGAAGCCAAATTTTATTATAGAAACAACTGATCTGAATATGTGGACACAACAAAAGGGACCATCAGGACTTAAAAAGTATTTTTTAGCTGAATTTGGTTTTTTTTAGAAGTAAGTTTTGATGCAGTCCTGGAGTATTTATATGGAAAGATGCTACCTGACTTCTGCTGTTTGCATAATAGGTAAACTTTTGTTTGTGAATTTGAACACAGAGTAGTACTTCAGACTGCATCTATAATAATGTTTGTTTTATTCAAGATTTTATTTTTTCTACATAGCAGGTGCAAGGTGCTGCTTCTCCAGCAAGTGGAAGACAATCTGGGAGTAATGAACGCAAACGTAAAGAGCCTCGAGAGAAGGAGAAAGAAAAAGAGAAGAATAGCTGTGTTCTCTTGTAACAGAAGATGGATTTAGTCTGGAGCCAAGTGCATGTCATCAGAAGTAAAAACAAGGAAAAAAAAACACAAGGAAGACAAACCTGTTACATGCCACCTGTGCCTGATTACCCCATGGATTTCGTTCACATTTCAAGAGAGGATGGGTGACTTTGTTACAATCATACAGACTTTCTTCAAAGTCATAGTGCGTGCTGCTCAAGATGGAATTCCAAATCACAGTTGGACGTGGCTGTGCTTTGAGTTAGTCATAACAAATACTGCACCTTGTAGCTGAACACATAAGTCATGGCAAGTTTTGTGTCATGGTGACATCCATTACTCATTACGTCAGTTAGTAAGCTATTTTATCTTCTACTCTAAACAAAGGAGGTAATTCATTCTGTGCAAGACTTTCCTGAATTCTGTACACGAGTACAACAGAATTCTGTGTTACTTACATGGTATGAAACTATATCTTAGGCTGGGTATAGTCTTCATGACACACGAGCCCAAGTAACAGCTGGGCACTGCCTCCTCCATGTGTCCAGATTTCTTTGATTCTGGATCTGTTAAGTTTGGTTTTTTTGAACCCAGATTTATACTGTGTTACTGCTATCATTGCACATCCTGGCCAGCTTTCTTGCCCCAAGAATATGTGACTTGATAGGCATCATAGAAAAAACTGTCACAAAAAATGGGGCATTTATTAATAAGCAAGATGAATATTGTTTGCTTTTCTTGCAATTACAAACTGGGTATGGCAACTCAGACATTATCAGGGTTAAACAAGTAATTTTATAGGTAACTTCTTTTTCTTTTAGTATTTTTTCTCTTGTAGGTAAACTGGACCAGATAAGTTCTTATTTATTGACCTCTCCATATGATAGGTGAATGATGAGAGGAAACTAAGGTCTATAATAATCATTATTCTATGTAAGAATGCAGAGTTACAGTAACTAACTATCTGCCTTTTTTCCAGAAGTACCTTGAACTTTAACATGACGTTAATGTGTCCACTTGTATATTTAAGCAAGTGTACTCTCGTTAAAAACACACTTTTGTTTGTTTTATAATTCATGTATCCTTAAAAAGCACACTTCTGAAGGGTGAGAGGGAAGCTAGGCTGCTGTCTGGGATTGTTTGAAAAGATGGTCAGGTGTAATATTTTGTTTTTTAAATCACTAATTTAGAATTTTTGAAAATCAGATTTTTCTAATTTATGGGAACCAAATAAACATGTTGTGTCTTGTAGTATTTATAGAATACAGAAACAGAATACTTGCTGAATTTTGAGGGAACCACAAATCTTCCTCTACTTGCATTAAGTCAGTATCAATTACCTTCTTGCAGAACCTTTTTATAAAAATTTCTATTTAGCAATTTGTAGATACTTTTTCAAAAGGCTGCTTCTCCTGGACATCTTACGTATTCCTGCTCTAAGCCTGGGTAAGTGCATTAGTATGCAATCATCTGGGAAAGCTAAGGCAGCCAGGTGGCATATGCCAGTCCTGGTTTCAGATGTTTGGGGAATGTCAGTAAGACAGAGGGTATCTAAACACAAGTCCACCAGGAAAAAGCTGCTTTAAAATGATTTCAAGCAGACTTTCCGCAGTGATGGAAACCAGTCATCACATAGATCTGTTATGAACCTAGAATGAAAACTAGACAAAGGAAGAATGTCTTAATAACAAAAGGGCCAGTTTGTATCACTTTTTTCTTCCATTGTTTTTCTTTTTTGTTTTTTCCACTTTTGTTACAATATCCCTTTTATAATAATGAAATAACAAATGGTAGGAGGTCTCTAATACACAAACTGTACATTTAAAAGTTTCTTCTCTGGAAGTCATGCCCAGAAAAGTAATTTTAATACTTTAATGTATGCAGTTCAGATAATTTGCTGTCAAAGCAAAGGTTGTTCCCTTTTTTCCTTTGCAGCAGCCTAACTTCTTCAAACAAATTAATGTGATGGAGGATCACCAACATGACTTACCTACTTTAAGCAGATCAGAAAATACTCCACTAGTGTCAATAACAAAGACTTTAAGCCAGAATGTTGTTTAGAAACATTCTGTTACTAAGATTTTTCCGAATTTGTGTATTTACATTTATTTATTGACCTTGAAAAATAAATATGTCGAGCTAAGTGTTTGTTATCTTATTATTTGCAGTAACAGTATAGCCACTTTAAATTCCTTTTTGAACAAATTTATCTGGAGCAGGCATTGTGGCTATTCAGTATATCTTCTTGCCTAAGATACTTGCTCATACTAGAAAAATTCATTTCAAAAACATTTCCAGTTTCAGACAGATGTGCCTGAAACCTGATATACTGTAGTTATGGTAATACTGTTATTTGGTCACAAAGAAAGAGTTAAATGTCAATGCTCATCATGAAGTCTGAACTCCCACATCATTCAGTTTCTCTTTCAATAAGTGAGTGAAGGATTTCAGGTTATTTGAGGTGGCAGGCATGCTATTAAAACCGTTTTCTTGTTAATATCCTTTTTTCTTCACAGGTCTTGAAGCTTTGGAAAAAAGGTAAAGAATTCCTGAAATCTAGGACATTGTTCTGCGTGCATTGAGCTTGTTAGTGGCAAAAGTCATTAGCTTGTTAATATCCAAAAAATGTAATATATCTGGAAGCCTAATTTATATCCTACTCTGACTAACCATTCCAAAAGCAACTACTGCAGTGGGTATCTATGACAGTATCTGGTGATAAAATAGAACAGAATTGCTTTTACCTGTAATAGTGAGCTTGGAAAACAGTATTACAAAATATTCATGGAGTACCAGAAAGACTATGTCTACTTCTGCCTATTTACTTCATTTGAAGCTCTTTTTTTGAAGCTTATATTCCGGTGAAAGGGTACAGATTTATACTTTAAATCTGTTTATACAATTTAGCATGCACATGCTCCAAATACCTGCATAATATATATGAAAGTGTCCAGAAAAGTAGAGTAGAACTTGGTTTTCCACTAGATAAATGCTAGCACAGAAAACAGAATCATAGCATTTCTGTTGTTGCATTGTAGTTGTGAAATAAGAATACTTGTATTTAGCTTTTTTAAAATTAGCAAAAAACTGAGCACTGCCATAGGTAAATGTTTTTCTAAAAGGCACTTTGTTAATGCTCAAATATTCCACTTTTCTTGTGACACTCATATGGACTCTGAGACCAAACAAAGCAGATACAAAGGAAGATTGTAACACCAGAGGATGAAATTGGCATTCCTGAAAATTCACTTAAAACACAATGCAAAAAAAAAAAAAGGTAGCCATCTAGTTAATATAATAAAGTACATGTTCAGATTGTCTTTACAGAGCTCTTGTGGATCACAGACACACATGCTGAAAATGAAGCATATTCTTTTCTGTGTACACTTGCATTGGATTGCCAGTCAATCTCTTCACTCATCTGGTACTTCACATTATTGTCAAATGTTTCTTCAAACTTGTATACACAAGTTCTGGAAAAACTTTTCCATATGTAATAAAAGGAATTTGAGTCCTTGAAATTGAATCTTTTGGTGTATTCAGCAGGAAATAATCAAGTAAAAGGTGAAGCTGATGTAATGGAACTTTCCTTCTTTCCTGCTCCAACAGATCTCTAACCCAAAGCCAGCTCCTTGCTTAGATCAGCTGTCTTTCCAGTGGGAGGCTCATCACAGTCAGTGGTTACACAAAGTACATCCTTTTGTATAGAAAGTACATCCTTAACTACAACACACTGGATTAAGAGCTGTATTTATCTTATATAAAAGCAGACTTTTTTTTAAGGTTGTAGCCTTAAGCAGCAAGTGACTCAGGAAATGTAGGTTAATTGATGTGGTTATCCTCATTAGAAAGCATATTAGAGAAAAGCAAAAATAAGCCTTAGTTTGGTTGCAATGTAACACTCATTTTTTTTTCCATCTATGCTATGATAACAAGGCCTTGGTTTCAAGGAAAATCTGATGCTGAAAAATGTTCATATAGTCCAATGATGGCAAATGTCACATGCAAGAACTTAAAAGTGCAGTTACTTTTTTTTTTAAGCATAACTAGTAATAGACTGTTTGCAGTGTTGTTTTGAGTGGGGAAATCTGGTGAGATGAATGACACACTCTTGTACAAAATAACTTATACAGAAGTCTGTTTGTTAATTTCCTTGGTGTTTCCATATAGCTCCTTGTTCACAGCTTGTTCTCATAGTTGTCCAGTAGCAAAGCAACATACTTCAGCTCAACTGTCACTGCTGTGGTGGGAAAGAAGTGCAGTAGGGAAATGCTGAGGAGGAAAGATAGGCTGGAACATCTAAGTCCTTATACTACCTCTGGAAATTGTTTAGGAATTTGTCCTTAATTTTGCTGTTATTTTAGACATAAAACCAACTAAAACACAGAAAGTGGTCTGCCAGTGTCTCGTGATGATGGCTTGAGCTCCTACAAACTTAGATCCTCTGTCCCAGAGCTGGATGAAATACATGATACTCTGTCTCAGCTTGAAGCTCCCGTTACCTTTTCTTGTTGAAGCCATTAGTAACACTTCCACAGACTTTTCCAGTTAAGACTTCAGCTGTAATTTTTCAGACTTGAAAATCTCACCTGACATACACACTGTTCTGGAAAAAGCTGGGATAACTGGTATTTTTGTCTGAAACCTTCTGTTGTCTTTTGTTTGGGTTCACTGGCACATGCCAAGGAAAGGGTCAAAATTGCAAGTAGAAGAAACACGAGTGTGAAAGTGATTTGTATCAGCTGAGTAATGGGTACAGCCTTGGGTTGCATCTTCTGGTTCCAAAATAACAAGATGAAAACGAATTTATCCCCTTTTTATGAACTGTCCGTATCTAGACATTAATATTTGCACTGAATATTTTTTCCTAAGGCTTGCTTTTGTGGTCCAGTCTGTGAAGCTGAGGAGTTAATGTTTATGTTTGTAATCTAGTAAACCTGCCAAGCATTCCCATACTGACATTTCTGCCTTCAGACACAGACATAACACTGACAAAATCAGCATTTACACTTACCAGCTCTCCAACTCTCATGCTTTTAAATACAAGAGCTGTAGAATAGTTAAAAGGAAAATGCTAGATGAAGTTTTTTACCAAACCATTATTTTTGCAATGGTAAATTATAAAATGTAATAGAAATTATAAAATCAGAGATAAGAAAATAGTAGCGCTGTTGTAAGTTGCATCTCAATGAATATAGAAGGGGCAGGAGTTTTGCAAGATGAGCTGTGTTAGCTAGCTACTGTTGAAAGGCAGGCTGATCTGGTGGCCCAATTCCTTTACTGTAAATTCACAGGGCTCATGAAGACACAGTGTAGTTTAACTAGACATAACAATGCCATCTTTAGCTAATGCTAACAGTTTTTATACTGAGAACATTTAGATTGGACATTAGGAAGAAATTCTTCAGTATGAGGGTGGTGAGACACTGGAACAGGTTGCCCAGAGAACCTGTGGAAGCCCCATCCCTGGAAGTGTTCATGGGCAGGTTGGATGGGGCTTGGGGCAGCTTGGTCTAGGGAGGTGTCCCTGCCCATGCACGGGGGTTTGGAACTAGATGGATCTTTAAGGTTCCTTCCAACCCAAACCATTCTGTGACGTGATGATAGGGACTTCTCCATGTATGAATTCCAAGTACATATTGTCATTAAGTCCATACTATAATTGATTACATGTGCCAGCTATAATAAAGCTAGTGTGATTATTTCTGCTTGTGCTATAAATGCACATCCTTTGTGAAAGAACTACAGAAAATTAGGTGACTGCTTTCCTAATAGATTTTAAAACTACCTTGAAATATTCTTGGTAATACTTTTTCAGTAATGGAAAATTAAATAATGCATGAAGTTTCTGAAGAACTGTTATGATTTGACACAACGTTTTCCTTGTCTTGTACATTTATATAGAACATCTATATGGATATTTTTAAAAAACTACCATAACATTTGATTTTGTAAGACAATGTTGTATTTAGCTACATATACTGCAACCACCCTTTAGAATTAACAAACTGTTTTGTCAGTAGCAAACCTAGGCTGTAGGAATTTCACTGGAAGGATTTAATAACAATTAGGAAAAAATTATTTCTAAACAAAAAATGCAGCACTTCGGTTTTTTACTCTGGTTGCTTGTGAATTGCAATAGCTTTCAGTTCAGGGCTGTCTTACAGTCATAAGAATGAGCAGTGGCTGAGTAAGTCTTAGGATCCTTTTAAACTTCCAGAAGAGTATTGCAGTGCTTAATGCTTGTCCTACATCTTTTTGTACTAATTATCTGTCCAGGCCAGCTTCATACTAGCAGACAGAGCTATGAGAAGGATTATGACATTTCAGTGTATACTACACAAACCAGTTTTATAATTTATTAATTTTTTTCATAATTACCAACATGTATAAGCTCTGCAAGCAGAGAACTGGGAAAAACAACTGAAGTCTATACTTCCAACTTCAGCTGCATCTGCCAAAAGGTGCAAAGGAAGCTGATGGCCAATACTATTCTTTTGAAAAGTCTCAGACCAAATAAAGCTTAACCTATGCTCGTTTTACTTGTGTTATTTTATGATGAAAACTAGTGTTGAGGTTATGCTGTGTATTTTTAGAGAAAAAACAAGCTCAGTTTTGAATTTAACTGTCTTCAGCTTTGCTACCTTTTCAGCATATTACCTGTTCCACTTTTTATGCCTCTTTCCAATTCAACTTTATTTTCCCTTCAGTATTTTGTTGTCAGGACCTTAACTCATCTCTTAATTTTAGCACTTTTGTTATTGCAGATTAATCAGAGCCAAAAGGAGCTGGTTTATATTAAATTACTGGTTTTATTTACAATTGAATGTTAGTGAAGTCCTTCAGACTGAAAGTTTGAAAACTGATCCTGTTTGTGGTGAGTAAGTAACAGTATGGGGGTTTTGGCCAATTGCAGCCCTGGTAGACTTTACAATTGAGTTGTATTTACTGCCAGGGAAATAAAATCCTTCTCTTGCTTGGAAAAGTACAGTAGCTGGTTGTCTTCAAGGCCACTACAGATACAGTGAATCAGTGAATCTGCTTCTGAATTTTTAAATTTCTAATCCAGCAGTTGCATTTTTTAATGTCTAGTTGCAGTAATTGCACGCTTGCCTTTCCTACACTGAGTTTACAGCAGTATGCTTGTATTTCTGGATTTGAGAACAACATGACCCAATGTACAGTGATTTCAAGAGACAAAGCTGTTGTAGCAAGTGTTTCGTGCCCTGTATTTTGAGAACTCTGGAAACCACTAGTATGTGTAACATTATGTTCAAGAGTGCAACTGGTCATACAATTGCAGTAGAGATATTCACTAAATAAGCAAGACTCTGGATTTGATGCAGTTTGCACTTGCAAAAAGAAAGCAGTTAATATTTTTCCCCAGGCTGCTATCAGATTGTACTGGACAAATTGTCACTTGTGAACTAATTTTTCCCCTTTTTTTTTTTGCAGTGTATAATCACTATTTACAGGTCAAGTCTCAAAAAATTTGATGGTGATACTTAAAACTACAGAAA
The DNA here is from genome assembly GCA_020745705.1 of Hemiprocne comata. NCBI lineage: Eukaryota > Metazoa > Chordata > Aves > Apodiformes > Apodidae > Hemiprocne > Hemiprocne comata. Next base: position 7,233,938 of record CM036596.1, on the reverse strand, counting down.
GTATCAAGTAACTTGTCCTGTCCCACTGAAACAAATTCTCAATCTGTTGCTACTTGCTCTGTACTGGTTCTTACATAAAGTCACAGAAGTTAATACCTTGCAGCTACTTTATAAGGCAGTGAAAAATACTGTCATCAGTTCCCCCACAATAACCTGATAAAGCCTTAATGTTAAAAAGTTTTGGTTTATCTTTTATATTATGGCTTTCAGTGAAAGAAGTTCTCAAAGTTTTCATAAATAATTTTTGATTATCCTTTTATCTGGTGAATACATGCAGAGCTGTTAATTGTACATGTTTTGATAATCTATGTATCCACATGAGCTTATTAACAAAGCTACGTGAATCCTACAAAAGTTACTCCTAGTTCTCCAGCGTTAAGTGTTTGTTACCACATTAACTGTCTTCACTGAGTCTCTTTACAATGAAATTGCTTATTAAAAAAACACCTATATATTTTAGGAAAGCTCCAGCACAGTTCCAGATTGATAGTGTCTTTAAGATGCCATGCCTAGACCCACCAGAATTGTGCAACTGCTGTGTGAAAAGCAGTTTAGTTGTAAACCTCTTAGTCATCTAATGCTTACCTTGATTTCTAAATCTAGTTTTAAAAGGAATGCAAAAATAAAATACAAACTACTACAGATTTACCTAGGGAGAAATTAAATTTAAAAAAATTCTATTTTAAAAGTGCATGACATGATTAAATAGTCATGCAGTGTCATTTGTACCAAGATGTGATTGAAACCCTTTGCATCCTGATGCTGCACTGTTACCCAACATTGTAACAGCATCTACGTGTTCAACTACTGAATGTTTTGCATTTTAAGAGCCTTAATTGTTTATATTGTATTAATGTGTTTTTAAAGACTAAGGAAAAAACATCTTCCTTGTAAATTGTTAATAATTTTGAACACTTAAATTTTCAGGAGTCCAGTTCTGTATCTTAATACCCTTTTGTGTTTGTGTATCACAAAGGAAACTGTTTAATTCTGTTATTGTTTTAAAAGTGTCTCCAGGTATCAGCCTCTCTGTAGTTTAAGATATTTAGTCTCATGAGATTTATTTTGGTTAACAGTCTTTGGAAATTCATTGTATGTAAAAAAAATTTAAGTGAGCAAATTTAAATAAACATTTCATTAAGGTATTAAAGTTCTTTCCTACTAAGAAAAGTTGGATGAAATCCTAAAAAAAGAGTCTTCCTCTAGAATAGGAAAGGATAGACTTTCATTGATCTGAATATTTTTATAAATTCAAAGGTTCTGGCAATTTGTTTTCAATCAGATTTTTTCCCTCCATCGTCCTAGTTTATTTCAAGATTTTAATTCAAATCAAGTATCTATATATGCATAATTACACTTTCATTAAGTAAAAAAGTCAGGAACTATTTATACCTTTACCAGTTGGAATGCATATCTGGACCTGTTTACTTGAGATGTGACTGTATCTTAAGTTTTGTTTTTGTACTTCTCTATAGTTTTAAGGTTATAAACTTCCTTATTTCCCATTTGATGTGTTAGTCACTACAAATTCATCTTACAGCAAATACTTGTGTATGTGTTGTTACACCTAATGAAGACAGATTGCAGCCAAATAGATACAAACCCTTAATAACCTGCACTTTATCTGGGAAACTTTAGCAAAACAACTTGGTAAATTTAACTTCTTAGCTGCTGCTTCTAAGAACTGAACAACAGAGAAGATACATTAAATGCATTAAGGAAAGTTATTACTGGACTAACATGCTGTATCAGCAGATGTTTCAGGACATTTCTCTTGTTTAAACCTAAATATTTGTCAGTTATAAATATTCATAAAGAATTATAAAAGAAGCTGCTATAGCAGGCTTCTCTCCTCATCTTTCCCAAAAGTCTACCTACTCAAAACCAACTTAAGTTTAACTCATTTTCTGCTACTTAATCTGAAACACTGCAGGTATTTAGCAGTTCTGCCACACAGCAAACAGAGGGTGGCAAATACCCACGTGCAGCATTCAGCATGTTCCCCTTGGCTCTTGTCTTGAAATTTGGCACTTAAGTCATTTTTTTAAAAGATCATCTGCACCTGTAAAAACTTCCAGCTCTTACTCAAATCCTACTTTACAAGCTGCTCTGATGTTACTTTATCACTATCCAACGTGGTAAAGCTGTGTAGTGGATTAGGTTAGCTTTTTTTAACTTGCTGAACAACTGTATTGTGACTATATATTTATGCTGACTGGATGATAATCTAACACTTCTGACTGAGCTCAGTTAAGAAAGATTTAACACAGGCCATTTTATGTCAAAAGCAAAAGGTTTAAAAAGATGCATCCCTTTTGCTTGAGACCACAGTAATGGACAGCTGTAGGAGCACTGAACAAGACTGCAGATGGAGGCTTCCCCAGCCACTACAGGCAAAGTTCATTTGTGGTAGCCTGGCTGAAAATGAGCTGTAGCAAAGTTCTGCTAGAGCTTTACTACTAAAAATTATTTCTTTAGGCATCCCATGAGTGGTCCCAGATTTGTTGGTACTGATCATTCTTGTGCTATCAAAAGGTGCTTCTAGTTTTTCACAATTCAGTAATAATAAGTTTTAGTTGGAAGCTAATGGCACCCATGTTTTGACTTGCTATACCAGCATGTCTGTTTGATTCTGTCTTCCTTCCCCAAAGACTGTTTCAAAGACTGACTAGAAGCTATACAGAATATGAAGGTTTATTTCAAAAGAATACATTTGCAAGAATACACATAAATGCACTCGATGTAACAGTACCTTCTGCAAAAATAGGTTACATAATACCCAGTAATGAAAGAACAATCTTATTTCTCTACAAATTAGAAAGCAGAGATAATAGCCTGGACAACCTTCAAAATGGAGGTTATAGTTGTGTATGTTGTGATAAGTAGCTAACTTTAAAGCATGACACCACAGAGCTAATGTTGGTAAATCAAACTACTAGCACACAGCTGCAAACTATTCTTTTATACAGGATTAACAAATATTTTGGTTCCAATTTGTTTTTTACATAGCTCTAGTGCCTCAGGGAAAATGCTTATCAAAGATACACAAAAACTATCCAAAAATTACAACGTAACTATTAAAATGCCTCCAAAATTGAGAGGAAAGTAATCATGTTAAATTAAAAAAATTTAACCAGGACTTCCAGACAAGATTTCCTGTTTTTAATCAGAGAAAGTTTACAAGAGATTTCAATAAGTTATCTTGAAACCAAGCAGCTGTAGATCTTAGAATCTTCGTGGAGGTCCACCTTTAAATGGCTTAAATCCTGAGCCACTTCCCCTCTGCATGGAATTGCCTGTGATCTGTACAACTCTATTAATTGGTGAAGAGTTACTGGAAACAAAGGTTTTAAGAAAAGGTTAAGTATCTAAACTCTTGGTGTACAGGTAAGAAGAACATTGTTACTTCTCATATCACTCAGCTGTTAAACTCTAAGTCTCAAAAGAGACTTGAAACCATGCAAGGAAAGAGCCTTTGTAAGAAGTCACTGGCTTTGTGCAGCTGAACAATACTGCCACTGGCAATATGACAGTTGTGGAAACATGTGCCACGTGCTGGCATGGAAAGGTTGCTTCTATGATGTGCAGCAGCAACCTGTCCACAGAAAGTAACGCTGCTTGCACCAAGACTATTTTACTTCCTAAGCGTAACCACAGCTTTGACAGCTCAGTAGGGAATTGAGAGGAAGGAGTAGTTTTTGTACCTTGTGTGTGGAGACATCATGCCACCTCCTCCACGGCCATCTCCCATTCTCCTTGTGTCATGATACCCACTTCCTTGAGAACTAGGTCCATGCCATTCTTTTCTTGGTCCAGCTTCACGACTATGGCGTTCAACAACATGTCTGTCCTCGTTGTAGTGCTAGTAAGGAAGTGACAGTCATTCTCAGAACAGAAGGAGTATGTCCTTATCAACAAAAAGCAAGCTTTTCAAGAAAGTTAAGCTTATAGCTTTTATAGATAATATACAAAATCAAGCATCTTTTAAGATTTCAGTTCACAGGCACCTAACCCATGCTTACAAGAGTCCTGTTAAAATAACTCTAGGTAACAAAAAGGAAGTAATTTGGAACGACTGTCTGGGTATGCAGGGAGCAAAGCTGCATGAACTTTACTCCCAATTCTGCATCTGACAAGGACGTTCCATGTATCTACAGAAACTGCAACACTATTTTAAAAATGCTTCAGGATCCCACAGCATGAAGCATGTAGTCTGTAGCCTTTGAATAAAGTCTTACAGAAGGTTTTCCTCTCAGTAGCACGTTACAGGTTACAGTGACAAACTGCCCTGCAAGCAGCACGCAGCAGCACGCAGTGTAAGGTTAAGACCCTGAAAACACAGGATTACAACTTCCTAAAAGCCTAATCAGCACCTCATTCAGGTACGGTTCTTGCCTATCTGAATTGGGTATGTTTTCTGCAATTTCTTAGCTTATTAAAAAACCAACAAAAAAGAACCTTTATTTTAAAGTAACTTGGTAATAGCCAGAATGCTTGCTAATGATTTATGTGATGCTATATGGTCGTTTCTTCCAGTGTGATTTTGCATTTTCCAGCCTCTTACTCATGCAGGCAAACACAAGATGACGACTCACTTGTCCTCCACCTCTTTCTCCCATCACGCCTCGCTCTCCTTCCCTGCTTCCATACCCCGAGGCACTGCTCCGGCTGCCAGGAGGTGCACCTCTCACGTGTCCAGACACTTCTCTTCCTGATCGATCCGGCCTCTCGCCTCTGTGAAAATTGCTTTTATCAAGATTTTGGTTTCAGTATAATAGAATCGGTATTAATCACAGCACATGTAAACTTCAAAGATTCCTTTTTGTTTATCAGGTTCCTAGCAACTTGCAGTTACTTTCTTAGAAACATTCCTTTTGATCTATGTGGATCTAAATAATTAGAGCTTACATGTTAATTGTTTATATCTGCATTCTTGCACAAAAACCTCCCTACTATAGGTTGCTATACATGATTAAGAAAAGAGTGCTGGGAGTCAGCATCAAGTTGAGAGATGAGGTTTAGCTTATGTGACAGCCTACAATTTTTTCCTTATGCTTTTGGAAAGTGATTTTGCCATTCTTTAGGAGGGGTCAGTTCTCTCTTTACACACACCAATTCTTGAGGGCTTGCTGCTATGGATAAATTCTACAAGAATCAGTACCTTCACTAGTTTGTTGGTTAGCCAGCAAGTTTACCTGCCATCCCGTTTGTCTGTGCTTATGCTGCCCTCGCCCTTCCAATTTGTTTGCCTAGGTGGATTTGAACCAGTCTCTCTTGGATGTCGAGCGTGTGGTATTTCAGGTCTGTCATGAATTATCACTGTTCTCCTTTCATCTCTGTCTCCTCGCACTTCTCGTCTGTCCGCATCTCGAAGTTCACTTCTTGGTTGTGGTGGTTCATTTCTTCTGGACTCACTGAAATTCTTTGGGTATCTCTCAAACCCTGGCTCTTCTCTTCGTGCTGTTGGGCGAGTCTTTTTCACTTCACCTTGATTTACAAAACGTTCTCTCCTAAGTTGTTAAAGAAGGAAAAAGTCACTTGTTTGTCTCCCATTTTCCCATTTCTCTGCACATTTGTTACTATGTATGTGCTATATAATGCAAAGATCCTTCCCACCGCAAGTTAGATTTATTTCTACAACTGTAATTTTGAACTTGAGTTCTTACAGCCAGTTTAACACTTCTTTATGCATTTATCTCTTCAGATTTTGGTCAATATTATTTAAGCAATTGTAGGGCCTCCTATTTAGCTCGTATCAAGCAGAGGGAATGCTAGATTCTGAAGTCAGCTAGAAAATAGAATTCTAGTTCATTGCAGCATAAAAGCAGAAGACGAGAACCTACAATTATATGGTCTTAATGGTTACTGGAGATGTTTAATGGAAATATATAGTTGGATCTGGAAGCAGCATTTACTGCACAGTTGCACAGACCCTGACAGATGTGACTCATGCAAGTAATGCTCTTAACTCTCACTAGGTCAGTTGCTTTTAGCCTTGCTTCTTAGGGAGACGAGTTATCAATTAGGACAGATCTAATCCCTTGGAAAATACTTATTACTAGATGTGAAAGAGGAATAATGGCAAAAATTTGTTTGAAATGTCACCCAAAGACCACCAGGCAGCTAATTTAAAGTCCTCCCAGAAAAGCAGACTAGATTCTGTGATACAAAGAGCCAGTCCTAAAGACAAAGAAGTTTCAGGACACCACTGCAATTCTATTGCATCAGAACTGTATAAAGCCTTTAGCACCATTTACAATTTGGAATAGGTATGAGTGAAACCCACAGAGATGCTGGTGAGCAAATACCTGCCCTATTATCTCAACTTACCTATCAAAAGAAGACGATGGGACAGAAGAACCTTCTGGATATCGTCCCCGTTCTCTGTGATCAAAATCATTAAACCTGTTCTGCTGGCGGCTGTAATCTGAGCCATGAAAACGTGCATCTGTATCAAGAGCCATCTTCTTATTCTCATTCCAGTAAGGGTCATCTCTCCTTTAAGCAAAATAAATGAACTCTCATCAGTTACATGTACCCAAAACAAGACCTAATACACAGAAAATGGTTTAGAGTCAATTGTCTGTTTTAAAGATCCTCATTTGACCTTTGGAGTGCCACAAACAAAGGTAAACTCTTTGAACAACATCATTTAAGGGAAAAAAAAAAAGCAGCACCCCTCTGTTTGAAGTGCAAATTAAAGAGACAAAATATGACCTAAGCAATAGCATGCCATGTTGGGTTGTTCAAAAAACAAAACCAAAGCCCAACAAAAACACCACTGTAACGAAATTCTGCCTTGAAAATAAAACTTTCTAGGATAAAAAAAAAATGCCTTCTAGGAGAAAACAAAACACACAGATCAGAACAGCTTTCTCAGGAAAGAGTAGTGTAAGAAATGTCACAGCCTTGCTCATTAGAAACATTCAGGTACTGTGTCTCCATGATAAGAACGTGAGATACTACAGTATGTTATCAGTAGCCTTGAAAAATGAAGCTGCCTTTATTCCTCTGGTGAAAAAATACTGATGTTCTGCTGTTGTATCTACCACAATGACTTACCTTCCATTGTACCACTGATATGTCAATGTTATGGCTAAGGTCTCAGACCTATTCTTATAATTAAAGATCAAGTCAGTTCAATTAATGTGGCTCAAACAGCACATGATAAAAGTCATCAGCTGCAGTAAAAATTAAAAGCCACCACATTGACCCATCGGTTTACCAGAAATCTGAATTCTTAACAAATTAGAAATTTCAACTATTAAGGCAGAAGAAAAGCTGTTCTCAGCAAATGCACTGAACTGCATTATGCTCTTTTCATAGAATAATTAATTCAAAGAAAGCTTCTCTTATTTCAAAACTCTCTCCTACAGATAAGGTATGCTTCACGCTTGGCATAAATTGACGTGAAAAACAAATGAATAGCAGAAATCCAGTTCTTCTGTGAAGACTTGTTTCAGGTGGAAATGCATTTTTAAATCTGACAAGTTTGTTAGCTGTTTCTTTTTCCTAAGCACTGTAAAACAATGCTTTGAGAATTAGATTACCTGTGATCTACATCACGTGGACGTTTCAAAGAATTCCTCTTTTCCTGTTCGTAACGAAGCTGCTGCTGCTGCCGTCGGAGCTCCTCCCTTTCACGAGCAATACGCTCCGCTTCTTTTCGACGTTCCTGCCATTAAAGGGAAGGGTGAATAAGCACAACAAACAAAATAGTTTTTTATTTGAGATACCTATTGAACAGTTGGCAAGTTTACAGAATTAGGAATTGCTAGTTTTCTATTCAAGGCTATCTGTTGCAATTCATCCTTGGATAGAGTCTAATATTAAAAGCATAAGGAATACTCTAGAAGTAGACAACAGATCTGGAGAAGCTATTGGCTGTTACAGAAATAACTCCAGGTAATTTTATGTATTGCTACTGTATTTGTTGCCCAGAAACACATTAAGTTTGCAGTGACATTGTCTAGGAAAAACTAGTAAAATTACAGGCAAGACATGCACAGCCACTGCATAAACCAGTAGCAAGAACTTGCCATCAAATTACTCACAAGTCAAGCAAACGAAACAAAGATGACAGCTGTTGTTCTGGGTGGTAATCCAAAATTATATTTGCACTACAGTCCAAAACAATCTAAGATGCACACCTGTTCAATACGAACACGCTCTCTTTCCAAGCGCTCCCTTTCCATCCTTTCCCTCTCTAGTTTTTGCCTTTCGATTTCTAACCGCTCCCTTTCTCTCTGCAGACACTCCTCCCGCTCGTGCATTATCCGTATCCGTTCCCTCTCGCGTCGCTCCCTCTCGGCGATTTCTCTTCGCCTAAAGAAAGACAGAAAAAAAGAGGTCACAAACTCATCTGAAAACTTTTTTCATCCAAAGCTAAGATCACCTTAGGCACAGACAGTAAAAAAACGTTGAGAGTAAGATCTTGACAGAAGTCCTGGTATCAGAAGTCTACGCCTTCTAGCCTCAAGTAGCCAAACTGGTTATAGCATATTCTACAGAACCATTTAAGTAGACACCAGGAAAAACTGTACCAGGAATCATCATTCTTGATGCACTTTATGTGCATTTTTAACTCTGTATTGCCATCTTGCAGACCGTAACAACAGCTTAGCAAATAATCTTATTTGGATCTTAAAAATATTTGCTGTTTTAGCTCTTGCCCTCTTCAAGCTAACAAAAAATTTACTTATTGTTTTCTGTCCAAAAATTAGACAGAATAACATGACCACTGACTTGTACAGGTTAAGTATACTTGTCAAGAGCTTCATTTTGCTTCCTTCTTCCCACCTCCTATAGTACAGCTTACAAAAAACAGGAAAGGCATTTCCTCCTTTAAGTTTTATGCTTGCTGGGAATTCCTTTGTTTAGGAAAATTCAGCTCACAACCCAAGTCATTTGACTATCCTTTGCAAAGTTCTGGACACATAAAAAGAGCAGAATAGATGAGTGTAGCCATTTAGTCCTTTTATTAAAGGGACAAGATTTAATTATGCTTCATTTGTTATTTAGGTAAGCACTAGTTCTTTGTTTAAAAACAACCAACCAACCCCAAACACTATTTTTGGCCACATCTCCTAGTCAACTTCTTCTCTTTTCAAAAAGAAACCTGGCATAGAGTAACACTTGAGATACACACACACCCCCTACCACAAACACTAAGCTGTAGGTGTACATGTATGGCTACTAAAAGATTAAACAGAAGTTCTGGAGTCCATTAATTCATACAAAGAAATTGTTAGGTCTGTTAAAGTCTCAGACTTTAACATCTGAGTAAAGACGCTTGACAGAATGCATTCTAATTAGATTTCTTAATATAATATCTGATCAATTAATGTATAAAATAGCCTTTAGCAAAAAGTTGAATTACTACCTTCGAAGTTCAACAGCTCGTCGTATTCTTTCCAATCGAACCATGTGTTCTCGCAATCTCTGTTCCTTCATCTTTTCAAAAGGCAAGATATCCTTTCTACCCCTGTATTCCCTGAATTTCACTTTATCTTGAATAATACGCTCTTTGTTCCTCAATATCTGTGGCTATAGATAGAGATTACAATGGTTATTTCAGAAGTCTCATTCATTTAGGGAGATTTCTGGATGCTATATTCAAGGATCATTAACTACTTAGCTATCCCAAAGCACACAAAGCTTCTATCTAAGCTTAACAGTTTGTGATAGTTTATTGACTCTTCAGTGATAATATCAACTGTAAGGTAGTATCAAATCAGATAAGGATTACATCAATTCTACAGATACTTACTTTATCAAACCTTCCCCTTCTAACTGTCCTAGTGTGGCCTTGGTCTCCTTTTGTTTGGTCTAAAACTACAACTTGACCTGGGCTTTTACCACCTAGTGAAGGGGAGAGAGAAAACAAAAAAAAAAGAAAAAAGGTTTAACACATACACACACATCCCTATTTGCCTATTACAGATTTTCCTTGGTGAAATTTCTGAATCTCTAAATTGTACTGTTACTGGTAGGCAAAGCATACCAGCACATGCCTGTAATTAAGTAGTAATAGAAAATACAGAAACCTTAACATCACCTCTAAAGTAACACATGTTACTGGAGTCTAAAAAAGAACAGGTGTTCCATTGTCTGGTTTCTGGTAAGAGCAAGAACATGCCCCCAGAACAAGTCAGACACACAGATTTAACAGGAAGAAACATGGCTATATTGCATACTTATTCTTTTCTTTTCTTCAGTTTTTTTAGTTGATTCTTGATTAGGGCCACTTGCTCCATTATCACTCTTCTCATCTTTACCTTCTGTTTTCTTGGCTTCTTTACTTTCTTTTTTTTCAGATTTCTCAGATTTCTTCTCTTCTTTTTTGGTTGATGGAGTTCTTGTTAGGAAAAGAAACACACAAACACAATGAGGAAAATTCAACTGAAAAGGCTTTTCATAACTTCAGAAGACACATGAAATTTCTTACTTGCTGGCTTTATCACTTGATGCAGTCTTCTTATCTCCCGTGCTTCTACCTGAACCAGATTTCTCATCGCTTTCCTTCTTCAACTCCTTTTTGGAGGGATCGCCTTTCACCTACATTTTTTTTCCCCAAAAGCAAAGAGGTTAATAAAGATTCTTGCATAAGATGGTCTATTTTGGGAAAAGTTTTCATCTTATTAAACCTACTTTCTCAACAGAAATTTGTTGTCCATGCAGCTCTGTTCGATGAAGGTGTGCAATACATCTAGCCACTTCTGTACTAGAAGACATTGTTACTATGCCATAACATTTTGCCCCTGGGCTTCGTGCATTTGTGACCACCTTGGCACCAAGCACCTACATAAACAGGTAAAATGTAGGTTTTGAGAGAGACATTTCTAGTAACCAAGTGATGGTATTCCAATAATACTTTTATCCTAGTATATAAAACCCAAAAATCCCCCAAACCACCCCGACAACAAAAAAAAAACAACCTCCCTAGAAAGACTGACACTCACATAATTCCACAGGAAGCTGCAGCTTTGAGAATTTATCCCAACTTTCATATCAAGGCATATTAATGCTCTTGTCCTGTTTTGAGCAGTCACAAACTCATACACATTATCTAAATGCTTCTTTTGACAGTTACCATTAAAATGCACGCACAGAAACACCACTGATCTGCCTTCAATGGTTCATCTCTGACAGATGAACCCCCACAAAAAGTCAGCAGCTGCCAATTAATAGCAGGAAGGGAAAACCTTTTTCACTGTGAGAGTGACAGAGCACTGGAACAGGCTGCCCAGAGAGGCTGTGGAGTCTCCTTCTCTGGAGACATTCAAAACCTGCCTGGACAAGTTCCTGTGTGACCTACTCTAGGGGATCCTGCTCTGGCAGGGGGCTTGGACTAGATGATCTCTAGAGGTCCCTTCCAACCCCAAACAGTCTGTGATACTCAGTGTTAAGTAGTAACTGAACAAGGGAGCCAGTTCTTCAACAGCCACTGTGCTGATTAAGCAATTTTGGCAGCCAGCTCTCTGACACCTGCTCCTGAGAAAGCATTAAGCTTTGTGTTCCTGCTCCTTGCTAAAATTTCTGTAGCTACTGGAGCCAGTCTTCTTGGTGTAGTCATGCTCTAATGCAACAATTTTATCTTTCTAGCAGTCAATGGTACAGTCATTTAGAGATGAAGTATTTTCCAGTTAATGTAGAACTGGGAAGCTAAATAAATACAGCTACCAAGCATCTTTACAGCAAAGACAGCTGAAGAATTGGAAGTTTTAATAAAATATACTTTTTTCATTAGAAAAATAACAAAAAGATCAGTATGCACACTTGATGCACACAGTGCTTAGGTTCTAACTAGTTTCCAAGATGCAATAATGTCACAACTGCACAGGCTTATACCAATGCTAGGCATTCAGACAGTTATCAGCAACTCCTTTGAGAGTGAGAACAACTGCAACTAAAACTGTTTTCAGAAGACTGCTTAGCTTGTATGGATCCTGCTTCGTTCTATGGAATTTGTATGTTAAATTAAACCATAATCCAGAAAAACACTTAGTTTAAGCAGCCTGTAAAAAATTCATTAAGTCGTTAAAAGAGCCCCTAAAAGAACAGACATTAAATCTCCCGTATTTTACCTATTTTTACTATTCATAAGCCCTCAGAACATATTTTCAAAACAGCCTCCCAAAGCAGAAGGTTCTATAAAGACCATTTATATTATAATTTTACCAGTTAGCACATTATCTTACACTTATGGATAAACACAGTTGCTGCAAAAGAACACAGCCATCATTATTTAATTAAAAAAAAAATTAAAGCTAGTGCTGACCAGTCATATTTATGACATTTCTTCTGCATCTATCTTACCTCAACAGGAAGAAAGTTTTCTTATAAAAGTAATACATGTTTCTTCCTGTAAGCATGCACTTACTTTAGATGCTGAAAGTATTGGGTTTTTTTAGATTACATTGGTTAGACATTTCATCTCTGACTTTTACTTAAATAAAGTATTACTCAATTTCTGTAACTGAACAGAGAAGGAGGAAGAGACAGACACAACAAACATGACATCACACCCCATGAAATACCTTTCCATATTTGCCAAAGAGATTTTTCAAGTCAGCAGCTTTTGTGTTGGAAGACAGTCCGCTAACCCACAGGTTTCTAGTTGAACTTCCACTGCTACCACTAACACTGCTTGCACTTCCTGAAACAAGTTTTACAAAACAGCCAAAAAATTAAGGAGACAAAGGTACCATGATTATTGAACTAAACTGTTGCTGAAAAGAGAAACTTAGCCTGTTACCTTTAAGTAACTGTTTATCCGGTTACCTTTCTTGAAAAGTCTTCTACATAAAAAAAATATATGCCATAAGATTTCATTCATTTACCCATGTATTGAGACCAACAGCTTGGCTAACTCATACTCAAATGACAGAGCTAGAGAAATCATACATGTTAAAGGCATGCTTTATCCTCATTTGGGTATGTACATTTAGCTTCAACTTCTGGTTGAATAACTTCCATCGAAGAAAATTATTTTTAGCACCTGACATTTGTTCTTCATCAGCATGTCTTTACACTACTGAGAGTATCAAAGAGATGGCAGAAAGTTAAATAGAGGAGACTTAGTTAATCCTAGCCTCCAGAACAATGTGGTCAATTTCCACAGCTTCTTAAAGCATTTGCCCTCTCTCCAGAGCCCATTTTTAAAAATACTGCTGGATGTGGAACTGGATGCAACCCAGTAAAATTGTTTCCTGCATACTAAGGAAAACACTGAAGTAAAGCTGGAAAAACATTATGTGCCTTAAAGGCCAACCACCCCCCTCCCCAGATATTAACCATTTTTGCAACAATGCAGAACTGAGGACTCAACAGATATGATCTTATTCCCAACATCTTTTAGTGTTATTTAGTTTGGCTTGTTGATTGCTCCTAAATACATGCACTGCTTTCCAAGTATGTTAAAATGAAGCCGTACAAGCAAGACCAGAACTGGATCTCCAGCTAAACAGTTGGAAAATCCGGTGGTATGCAGAGTTTTGAAAGTTAATTTAACCACCTGGAGGTCTTCAATGCATCAAGATGAACTAAGAGCAAAAGGCAACAAATTTCAGTTACTGTCCAACTAGGATTATCTTGATAATCCCAGATATTTTGATAAACCATGATACACTTAGAATATCATTAAAGAGCCACTCTACTGGCTTTGGCTATGTATTTTACGATAGGCTGACAATAGTTACTATTACAGTTATGATAGCTGATGAAAGCACAATTTGCTGCATCTTCATTTTATTGTAACTGTCACAGACTAGCATCTACAGAAGACTGAGTTATGTCTGTCATGAAAGTTTCTCCTCAGAAATTCATTTAACAGGTGAATTTCTGTTCTTCCATTAGTGATATGCAAGAGAGTCTGTGACCAAGCTTTTTGGCAGCGAGCTAGTAGGCAAAATAAGGAGACACATGAGCTTATACAAATGCATTTGTTCAGCTATGAAGCATCAGTATAACTGGTGACATTAATGTGCTCTTGATCTCCACTCTGTGGATTTGTAATCATAATACAGAGGTTTATGGTAACAGACAGAAAGTCCAAGGTAGACAAGTAGGTCCAACTTTAATGCACTAAACAGCCACAAGTGCCATTTTGCTAGCTGGCACCTCAGCTGTTATACTTGTCTGGGAGTTCATTTTATTTGAAATGAGCTAGAATTAAACCAAAAGATTGTACTGGCATTATGTTTAAGTATGTGTTTTTTTGCTTGTTCTGCATAGAACATCAACCCAAACTGTCGTAGGTAAGTTATGGCATCTACTACAGCTGGAAGAGTTCAACAACGTAAGCCATTGTAATACATGGCATGCAACTTCTCAAACAGGAAAGCATTTTGTTCAAAACAATACTACCCTAATTTCTAACAGTTACCTTTATCATCCTTTGATGTTGTCTTGCTTTCTTTAGATTCCTTAGTGGAGCTAGAGAAGCAAATTAAAAATCAGAAGAAAATTGAAAATACAGCATTTGGGAAGCAGTTTATACTACTAATACTAACAGACAAGTTAACATTTCAAAAAAATAAAAAAGGGCTAGACTGTATATTTGAACAAATGATTCCCTTATGGATTCTTGCACTGATTTTCCCCAAGATGCCTGAAGATCTAGATTTTCTGACAACTCTATTCAGTGGATATATGGCAATCTTCTCCAGATTTCAGGACGGGGACTTGACTTCATTTTGTGTTCTTAGAACTGATAGCTGTTCATTACCATCATCACAAGGACATTTAAAAAATCGTCAATTTGAAAAAAATAAATAAATGCTGACAATTCGACAATGCAATCAGTAGGACATAGTGTCTATACGAAGATCTTGAATTTTAAAAAGTAACTTATGGCGGTCAAAAAAAAAAATCTATAGGCAGGAGCATAGGATACTAATTATAAGATTCTTGCTGCTACCCCCTTAATGTAGAGTGATCTTATTGAATGCTGGTACTCAGTATCGTAAAGAACTGACATAGAAAAACAAACCTCTTTGCTTGACCAGAGGCCCCAGTAGACGAGGGACCTTTCTTCAAAGTATCCTTTTCTTTGTCTCCAGATTCTGCTTTCTTTGAACTTTCTCTGGCTTCCTTCTTGACAGGATCACCCTTCACGCAGTCTTCCTTCTTACCATCTTTATGGTTCTCAGTCATCTCATAGTCCTTGCTTTCCTTCTCCAGGCTCTGTGAAATGGTATCCTGCCCATCCTTTGGCTTACTTGCTTCAGAATCTGTAATTTTCACATTTTTACCTGTTTCTAGGAGGTCATCACCATCAAAATCCAGAGTGATGGCATCTTCAGCCTGGATTGTAACCGATATGTTATCATCCTCAGCTTCTTTCACAGAGGTGTTAGCTTCCATCTCTTCGTGAGCCGTGTGATCAGCCTCAGCTAGGCTTTCTTCTGAAGGAAGAGGTTTAGATACTTCTTGTGTACCATCACCAGAACCTGCTTTATCTAAGAGGATTTAACAGGAATAAATATGGCAAAAGAAGAAGTTTAAACAATTTCATATGCATAAGCTAGAATAGGACCTAGAAAATACAAAGCCAGTTATTAGCACTGATGGAAGGTTAGAAAAAAACACAAAGGTGTATTAACACAAATATAAATCCTTTACCCAGGATCACTTATTCTTCATGGCAAAACACATTTTCTAGAGACAAATACCAAAACATTAGGAGGGGGAATATGGTTCCATCCTGGAGATACCCGTTCTTCATAAGAAGTATCCATTTTCCAGTTTGGCATTCCAGAAGAAAATAGTTGCTTTGGATGCTCACAGTTTGATTTAATCTGTCTTTGAATCTTCCTCGTTCTAGGACTTCTTCCCGTATCTGAAAGAATTACAGTCTTGGAGAATTTCAGTCACTCTTCCATGCTGGTGCTCTCCAGTGCTTTTCCTTCCAAAGCAGTTGTTTGGCAGTCAAGTTAGCTGTAAAAGGCTGCTGCAGAAAAAGGAGGAGTGAGCTTTAATCCAGAGTTCGTAGATAAACGGTTCTCAGTCTTCATCCACTGGGCAGATTTTCCATCTCAGTCCCACACAGGCATCTCCAACCATATTCTTGGATTTGCGCAGATGAGACACTTCAGCCATAGGGTCCCTCGTAAACATGGAGTCTGTAGTTTTATCCTGTAACTTCAGTAATGTGTTTATTCCATCTTGTGTAAAGTGATGGTGTTCCATGTCCTTTCTAGTCCACAATATGTAGAATCCTTAAGACTTCTGTCCAGGAAGTCTGTTTGCCCAAATGCATTACATTCCTTCTATAGTTTCACTAATGACCACAGCTTTAAAAAAAAAACAAGGTAGCCACTCCACAGGTTTCCAAACACTTGTTTTACCATCCTATATACAAGTGGTATTTCTAAGTGGCAGTAAGCCAAGCATATGATGGTCCATACATTTGTTGGGTGTAAGGGTGCAATTTCACTCTATTAAACATCAGTTACTGCAGTGCAAGTCGGAAGCTTTTGTGTCAAGACTTACCGTATATTAAAATTAGAGTCCTTAAATACTATGTTTTTCATTTAAGAATCATAGTATTATAACTATATTATACATCCACCACAGTAACTGATAAAGTACTGTAATCAACTCTTAAGAGTAAAATAACTCTTAGGAGTGAAATAAACCCACTGACTACAATGATTCCAGGTGCTGAGCTTGATAAGGAGACAACTGATTCTTAGTACTGGAGACAAGCCTAATATTAGTACAGAGATTTAATATTACAAGAGAAAGCCACCTGCTCTACCAAACTGATGACCTCTGAACTCTATTAAACTTTAAACATACCTTTCTCATTTTCTTCATCTTCACCATCCTGCAAGAAAAGGAGTCAAGACTAAATGTCTCCTACTTTAAAACTTTAAGCAGAACAGTTCATATTTTCCACAGAATTTCTATCAGATGAAGGCAAATTAATTAACTGAAAACTGCTTTCAAAGAAAAGATGATCTAGAAACCAAGACTGTGTCAAATCCACTTCCCTTGTCAAATCACCAAAAATGTGTATAAAACTTCACTGGTATCAATCTGCAATACTTGCAGTTACCAATTGGGTGGAACACACAGCTACTTTGTTCCTCCCCTTTACTTAACAGGACACTTCTAAACTGTCCCATGTCTTGCTAAAAGCCTTGAGAATGGCTATCACACTGCTGATTACTACTTTCAATGAAATGCAAGCAAGCCATCACTAGCTTTAAAAGCTTAGGGCAGAAGTCAGAAACCAGGCAGACTCCTTCACTAAGTATTGAAAAACAAAACAGTGATTTTAATAGGTATTTACTTAGTTATCATTAACCTCACTGAGCAAAACATGTTGTATGAGATGTTCCTTTTCACTTGTCAATTCCACATAACTCAGAATGAATTTCTGAACTTAAAACAACCAACCCCCAACAACCTACACCTCCCCCCAGATGTTCTCCAAAGGCAAATTTCTATGTTAGAAAAGGAGTTCTGAACTCCTGCATAGGCTGTATATACTATGTTAGTGTTTGGCATAGCCCTCTGAAGTGTTTTTAAGAGAGCTTGCTAAGTTTATGCACTGAATACTCCCAAACTGTAGACAGGATTTTGCATTTAAATAGGACATCTTATTTGGAAATCATAATTATGTGCATTTTAAACCAATATGAAATCCTCCCATACTGTTTACCTTTGCTGTATTACATCACCTGACTCTCTAAGATGCATGCTGGAAGAAACAGCCATTCTAAAGTGATCTTTTCCAACTGAATAGACATGATCACCAGCTTAACAGAACTGATTTAGAACTTACATGGACAGTTGGAAAAGTGTAATCTTCTATGTCTTGACCTTCATTTTCCTATGAGAACGTAAGAGGGACTTGCTCAGCAAACTATTTGTAAGACACTCAAACATTCAGAGAGTCAAGAGATTCAGTTAACTCAGAAAACATTTTAGTTAAGGGCATACACACTCAATAAGGAGACCATCAATGAGCAGTTCTCATCACCTGCATCTTCCAGTGTTCAGATTACCTGTGTCACTACCAGGGAAAAGGACCACTTAGGAACTTTCTACGGACTGTGGTAGAATTTTATCAATCAATGCCACAATTGTTTCAGGACTATTCAAACACAGGTCACGGAGAACAGAAAGAAAAAACTAGTTCTGACTGCCTAGTAATCCAGACACACTAAGAGAAATCTACATTTTTCCAGTAAAAATGTATGTAAAATAAAACAAAGTACCTGACTTTCAGAATCCTTTTCTGCATCTTCTGTTGTCTCTGCTGGCTCCAGGTCATGGTATCTTTTCTTTTCCGCAGACGTTAGTTCTTTAGAATTCAAGTTCTCATCTTCCACAGATTCTTTAAAGTCTTTTAATTCATCATTTCCGTCTTGATCACTTGCGTCTTGAGTCTCCAATTCACATTCCTTTTGGTGTGAACAACAAATATCTGGCATAACTAAGGGTATTAGCTGTATTCTGAAAAATGCCACTGCTAGTTTCTGCAAAATACTGTATCACATCCATAATAAAAATTAATAGCATGTTTAAAAAACCCCACACTTTCCCACCCTTAGGCATCATAGCTGTGAACACAGTAAAAACAATGCTCAAAATTGCCACATAAATTAGCACAAAGAAAATAGAAGCTTGCTTTTTTTTTATAAATCAGGCCAAACATTGAACTTAAATACAAACTGAGAAAAAAAATTACATACTTTTATTACCTTGACAAAGGAATCATCTTCAACTGAAGTGTCACCAGTTAATTCATCAGCTTCCTGCTTTTTACCTGAAACGACAGGACATGCTAATGACTAGAGCTGCTATGCCGAGCAGACTTCCTCTCACTACTGATAATAAGTTGGGCCTTAGTTGATTGTTCTCCATATGCTCTACCTTATCTGAACTGTTCACTATAATATAACCCTCCCAAAATTCAGTATTTTTTAAGGTGAGGAGAAAAAATGTCAGCTGAGTGAGCACAACCAATGCTGCTGCATAAACAAGCAGTTAAATCCAAATCAGTGATTTTAATACCAATCCTTATACTTTGAGTGGTAATGGAATTCAGAAGAACATTAAAGTGTACGTTTCTAGAATTACCGGAGTTAAGTAGACTTTATGACTTAAGACTGTGGAAAGGACTTACTTTATAGGATAATTACATCACTGAGCAATTTAGGTTTTAGAGGAGACCTCTAAAGATCATCTAGTCCACCCAACCTCCTGATCAAAATTAGAGCTAAGTTCCAAGTATGATCAGATTGCTCAGGGATTCATCTAGCTGTATTTTTTAGTATCCACAAGTATGGCAACTGCTCAGCTTCTCCAAGCCACTCTTTTCAGTGCTTTTCATCACTAGAGGGAACAATCAGCAGAAGAACCAAGTCAGGTGAGAAACACTTGGGTTTTCTACACACTCTTTACTGCACTAAGCAGACGTTCCACTGAAGAATTATTTTCTTCTAGCACATGCACGCTTTAATACAGACTCTGTGGAGATGATGACTAGACACAGCTCCCTTTGGAACCCATTGCATTTCCTTATTCTTCCGCAAAAACAAGACCAATGGACACTAGATAAAAATATCTCCACACAAACACACCCTTTGTAGAGCATTCTGTCTCTGATTCCTTCTGTCAAAGATTGGCCTATGTGATGGTTTTCGGTAGCCCAAGGTACAAAGCGGTTCTGTTAGGAAGCAGCTTTACTATTTTCTACTGAAACCCAGTGTCAATTCAAGATGCAAATGAGATGTCAGTCATGATCAGCACTTAACACACTATATTTTGACATCACATCTTCCCTCATCCTTTTATCCTCTAATGAATGGCTAAATCTATTCTATAGGTATTCAGAAATAGAAAAGAAAAACATAAGCCGAAGTTTGATACAGCACAGACATTTCTGCTACCTGGAACAGCCAATTTTTGTCAGCAATTAATTTCCATAGACAGTTCTTATATGCATTTCAAAGCTGAAAATTGCTCAACCATAGGGCAAGAAGAAAGACTGTCATTTTGGTTTTACTTAGATTTCAATTGGTTTTCCTCATTTCACTGACAGTACTCCCGTATTCAGCACATGGCTGTTTTAAGTTCAGAGGTACACAAGTCTCCAGGAAAAGACACAAGGCCAAAGTTATTTCTATGATGGCAAAACACGAGATCTACACATTCAGATCTAAATGCATAAAGAGAACTTGCTGCTGATTTTGTTTCAATTAACACAAACAAAACATTCCTGGTTTATATTTGTAATGCAATAGTTTTGTAAGATTTTGGTGCAAAAAGTCAGCAGCACAGGTACGGGTAGGGAAGCTGGCTTTCCTCAGAAAGAGGAGTGTGTACTTATGCTGAAAAGGGCAGGTTTTTATATATGCTTCACAGCTGATGCCTGAAAGCAAAACTGACCCAAATTTGGTATTACTATTATAACATTGTGATAGCATCTACAGCCATAGATATTTTCAATGTCAGTAAAAAGCAGTGAGACAGCAAGGATTTCTACACACACTTCACAGTTTTCCATTACAGCCCTCTCACATTTCAGTTCTTTAGTTTGCTAAACCATAAAGTCCAAGTTTTTCCTACATCCCATATCCAGCTAAGCATATACAGAGACAAGCAAACATACACAGCAGATGCTAGACATACTTAGCAACTACCTAGCATGTACCATCATGAAAGCTATTTAAATTCACTTATTTTGCCCGAGGAAATCTGGCAGGTATACTAGAACCCAGCCTTGATAAGGAATAGAAAAGTAAATCTACAAAGCTACTTCAAGTTAGTCCCATCACTCTGCAAGGCAGCTGGAGAAGTGTATTTCACTGACATGTCCTCATCAAGAGGAAGTTATACCTATCAGTAACAAAGCTGTCCATGCCTTTTGTTTGCTGCTAGATTAAGCCAGACAGGAATACATATTTTCATTAGCTTTTTTTTTTTGTCTGTCTTTGCAATAAGTCCCATTTACTCTGAGTACCAGAGGTATTCTAAGGCAAAGGCGACCTGAAGAATGACCTTCACTTTTCAGCTTCAAGCCAGAAAGTGGCAGGAAGTTTGCTTTCCTTCTCAGTTCTGTGTTTCGGGTTACTTTGATCTGGTTACAATCACACTGCTCAAGTGTGGCACTTCAAGGTTCCCACAGATAGCTTTCAGATGTTGGTACAGTAACTTGTCAAAAAGCCAGTGTCCACAAAAACGCAGAACTTTTTCACACTGATACTTACCCATAATGGGCTACTGAAAGGCTCACTTGGTTCATAATTTCACATAACCAAAGTCAGATTGCAATAAACATCTGTCAGAAACTGTTTCTGTCAATTTATTGAAGACCAGTATCACTTTGAGAAGAACTGGGATTAAAAGCTATGTTAACAATTACAGTCAGAACAGCTGGGCCTTCTGCAGGCAGCAGGCAGAGTAGGTCTTGAGTCATACAAGTTGTAAACACACAGTAAAATTTATGCACAGGTTTATCCATACAGTGGCTACTGACAAGTCAGTGGTGTAAACAGCACTAATCACAAAACTGGGTGCCAACCACCACAAATACTACAGAATGATGGCATTCCATTTTAAACCATGCTCAATCCCTTTTCTGGCAATGGCAATTGATACACACCATAAATTTTGAAGTCTGTTTACATAGAGAATGAATATTCTCCTTAGGAGTAGAAGGTTTAGAACATCTTTCAAATACTGGTTTAACATTATGCAGGTAGAGCTTTCATCTCATTTATAAGCCTTACAGTAGTGTAAGTTTGTTCTACCTATTCATTGTCCTCTACATGAGAAATTCAGGCTGCTTCAGTGTATACAGAATTAAAGAGTGTATTTCAGGCAAGTCTTAAACAAACTAGACATCTGCATTTCATGCAGAAGTTGCGTGACACACTCATCATAAAATTATGGAATAATTAGTGCTTTCATTTCTTCTGGTGCTCCTGCTGAAACCCCCAACAGGTTCTGTCATAGCTGATGCTAAAGATTCATCAAAAACATGGGACAGGAGGCAAAAAGGAAGAAGGGGAAAGGAAATCTTTAGAATGGAATAAACTATTTATAGCATGATTTAGTTAAGAAGTCTGCTACAATTTTAACAGTATCATTTGTCACAATATTAACAAAAATAAATCGACCTGTTGCGTTTCTGTATTCTTAAATGGTATCATAGGTAACAAGAATATTTAAGTCTTCTGAAGTGTCCACAGGATACTGCTCTTAGTCTTTTATAAAGGATCTACTTTGCAAAGTTGGACACTCTCTGGGGAATCCCTGACTTGGTCGTAAGATTTGCTATAATTTGTAATCATATGATTAAATATTCGTCACATTTTCTAGTGCAGCTAATTGGATATATCACTCACCCCCACCTTAACGGAATTACTCAGGAAGTATCTGGCAAGATTACTCCTTCCTCTCTGAGGGCACATGGAAGCTCCACCTACAGTTTGCTGTACACCCTTTACATCTCGCTTCAACAAGGCACAATTTATCATAACTTAAACAATTAATGCAAGTTGAAAATACTGGAACCAACTATGCAAAGTATTTCCAAAGTTTAATCTGCATGTTATTTTTCAAGTGTTGACTACAACTTACAGTATCTTAAATTTCTATCATCATCTATCTGGGTATTTTAGCTTAATAATTCCCTGCATCCAGAGAGATTCTTTTCTCTACATCATCTACTCATTAACATGCACAAAGAAAGTCTAGTTTAAAAGGAGTGTTCTCTTTACAAATAATTTACACACATTATTTTCTCAAAAGAGGAGAATGTATTCATTTTCTTATAATGTACTCTGTGTTGAGTAAAACACCTGAGAACAACAGTTGGTTTAATCTCGACAGAAGCATTTAAGAATTTGCAGGGATACTCAGTGATTGAGCACCACTGGTTAGACACCTAGAAATAATAAATTTACAAACCTACTTTGTGAGTCAGTTAAGACAGACATTGTAACGTTAAGAGCCCTAATTAACTGTGGAACAGCACTGTGTGCAAGTGCACATCTCCCTCGAGATTATGTGGAGAAGTCACTTTTCAATCTTTACTATTTAATGCAGCAACTGCAAAGCAGATCAACAGAACCAGCCACTAAGAAGCAACAAAGCAGCTACCTCCTTGCCTTACAAAAATTAAAAAGCAGATCAGCAAAGGTCAGGAAGAAGATTCATTTAGAAAATGTATTCTGAAATTATTTACTTAGAAAAAAACCGAAAATCAGTTTTTTCAAGATTAAAATCAAGGCATTTGTACTAGCACCCCACAGATAACATCATGTATGCAACACGACCATAAAAAAACAGCAATTTTCAGTGGACCTGAGAATCCCCATCTTTCTCCAGCAATGATTCACTGGGCAGGACAACTCTGATCTACCTCTGGACAAGCTTGCTGCACAGGACAGCATTTCAGAAATCAAATCACAGAACTACAGTAACAGATGTTAACAACTCAGGAAAAGAAATAATGAACACTCTGTTAAAATAGTTACTTTAATATTCCTGAAGCACAGATGATGTAATGACAGATTATTTTCCCCACTTCACCCCTTTTGAAGGTCAACAGTGTACAGCTTAGCTTTTCAAGTACCTAAACAAAGAAGCCAAAATTATTTGGGCAATAGTATAAGCCAGCCACTGCCAGTTGTCTGCATTTGATCTAAGGAACAGTATTGTCAAACTGGAAATTCAATCAGAAACCAGAGGAGTACTTAAGACACAAAGTAATAGGTGTCTAACTGGCCTTAGAAACTTGAAGAGCAGCAAATAAACATCTTTGCTCACATTAATACTCTGAGGTTAAAATGTATTAGCCTAATATCTGTTCTTAATCCACACTAATTCCACAACAAGGCAGAAATTTCAATCACCACATTATTATGTATCAATATGCTACAATATTTTTGACTGCAGATATCTCAAAAGAATGTTCACATCGGAAACATTTGAAAATATTTCATACTAGCAGTAACTTCCTCTAAATAGTAAGTAGAATAAGCAGCAGAATGTTGGGCTTGAAAAGAACAGCTTTTTACAAAAACTGACATATTTGTACAAAAATTAAAATTTTGTCCATATCTACTGAATTCCAGGGTGGAGGGGCACAGCTGGGGCAATTAAGAAGGAGCACTTGGTATTTGTACCACCTTTAAGCTTTCAAACTTTAATTGGCAAAACCAACCAATCTCACCTGTATAGCTCTTCTGACTGACTGTTCTGCAGTTCCTCACTGCCCCCCAATATTTAAATAAATTAGCTTCTGGAAAAAGTGTTAGATTTTTACTAACTTTGCATACAGGATTGATCAAGGTTTCTTGATAAGATTTCAAAACCTTTCTGAAATCATTCTTTAAGTCGTGATGCAAAATCCTCCAGTTATACACTTTCCTGGTGAAAAGCCACATGGCTCCCTCCGTGTATCTCAATTTTGGGCAAGTCAGTAAATGCACTATTTTAAATATGACTCCTTTTTTGTACAATAGCTTATGCTGCAGAACTTGGTATGGGCAGGCTGCTGTTTGTTGTAAGAGAGAAAGATGGTCTACATTCAAACCAGTTTAGTCAAAGCCTTATTTTACTACTCAGTGTTTTACAGATGTTTCTTCCCTATCTCATAGAAAGTTGGCTTTGTATCATTGTTGTCAAAAGCTTTGAACAGTCCAGCAAAAAACTGCAGTATATTCTCAGCTGATAATTCATGTACCACGCCACAACAAAATCCTGTTCTATGAAAGTAAGTCCCACCCTTAACCTCATTCCTACTCTTCTCCATTTTTGTCAAAATACACAACAAGCAATGAGGGAGAACACACACAATTTCCCCTCTCATTCAGCCTGCAACAATATTCCAGATCAAGTTTTTCTAATAGACAGTGCTAGGGAAGTAGACATCTCACTTTTTTTCCCCACAGACCTTAAGAGCTGCAGTAAAACTGGCTACAAAAGACATTCAGATCTAAAACTGACAACCACCTTACGCAGTTTGCCATTTTTCTGAAAAAAACCTCTTTCCTCCCTCCCATTCACCTCTTTCTAGCTGCTATGAGGAGATTTCTCCATTATTCCTATTCTCTGGACCTTTCTCTGTGACTCCACAAATATCTAACATTGCTACCCTCTTTTGTAGAGCAATAATAGCATGGCGAAAAATACTGCAGGACTAGTAGTGCTGTTAATTTTACTGCTGGTCAGCAGCAAAATCATTAAAAACCCGTTAGTTTTAGTCTGAAGCTGTGGGGTGGCAAAATGAGTGAAGTAGGCAACACTACTCATAGTGAAGAGTACATAGAAGCACAAGCAGGATCAAGCGAGTCAATTTTAAAAGAAAACTCAGTTCTCCAGCATTCAGTTGACGGGCATAGATCGCCCACGTGCCTCTCCAAGTTTCCTAGTGACACACGAAGGAATGAATTTTTGAAGTGCTAGATTTCCAGGTTTTGAAGCATAATTTCTGGGAAGAAGGTAACATCAGAATCAGTAGCTAACACGTACACAAGGAATAGTTAAAAAGAAAGAAAATACTCTTTCTTGCAGTTAGAAGCAAACCAGTAAGATCAGAAAATGTTTTCCCTACATGAATTAGTGAGGTTTTTTATTTCATATTTGCAGATTAATACAGCATGAACCTCATATTTCTGGCACAAAATTTGCTCTTAAGACTTGCAATTAAAAAAGGTAATGAGGAAAAAGTCTTAAGTTTGCAAAGCAAGCAGATAAGAACTTCATGAAGGTCAGGTTTTACTTTGAGGCTTATCAAGAACATACATGTCACATGTACACCTTACGATGCAGTTCCACAGAAGAGGTGGCAGGGAACAGCTACTGAAGCCCTGCCTCAGGCAGCACTAGTAGGAAAACCACCTTTGCAGAAGCAAAATAGTGTAACTAAACAAGAAGCCAGTTCAAGAACATGATTCACGTCATGATGCTAGTTTGGAGAGCAGGAGCATGAAAAGCAGCATGTAAGAGAAGTGTTCATCACAGTAGAACAAACAGCCATTTAGATCTCTACATGAAAAATTGGAGAAGTGTTTCCTTATTTAGCTTCTACGTAGTTTTCTTAAGCATCGGTTTTTTTTTCCAGAGTAGGGAATAAAGTAATATCACGGAATAAAATGAAACTACATTGTGAAACAGTTTATTTCCCTTCACTTTTCTAGTATGTCAAAACTACAGGTAAGTTACTCAAACTTTCTAAGTAAATAGATTTTATTATTAAATTCCCCATTCACAGCACCAGACAAAAGCATGAATAATCACTTCCACCACAAAACTCAGCCTAAGTGACTGCGGAATATTACTGATCACTTCCAAAACAGGTATCTGTAACACACATCCTTAGCATGTATGTTCAATGAAGAATGCTATGCATAAAACAGACATTTCCTTTCCTAGTATTACTTGAATATGGATGATTACAAACAGAAATTCCCCAGAACTCAAACTCACACAATATTTAAATACTTACACAAAAGGATACAGAGCCAACACAAGCACTGCCAAGTAGATCTGTTTAGAATCTAATTAATTACTTTTCACAACAGAAAAACTAGAATCTCTTAATTGGGCATTTCACTGTGAGTCTTCAGAGCCCACTGAAGAAATTTATTATTTATAAATCCTGTCTTCAGTAAAAAGGATGATAAACTCACACAACCAAGTCCTCTTCAGGCAGTAACCCCCTATCACATATTATGGTACACTCATCACTAGCCTAGGTCCAGCACCTTACCTTCTCATGGCTAAACAACCTCTTAGCTCTCCCTCCACTGTTGCACAGACACCCCCAGCACCAGAGCTGCACAGTGGTTCCTGTGCTCACTCTGCACCTGTAATGCTCCATGTTCAGGATCTTCACACATCCTTTTCCAAAAATCCCACAGATCATCTACACAGCCTCAGCACAAGACTCCAACATACGTGGGCAGCACAGCCACTACCTCATAACACATCTCTTAACACACTCATTTTCCATACACATCCAGCATCCCTACACACTGCCTATCCCCAGTGACTGAACACAGATGAGTAAGGCAAAATATATCTTACATGACAAAAGTAATAAAAAGTAAAGTCACAACTGTTTCCAAACTACAAGCCACAGTTCCACATTCTTTAAGGCGATATATGCAACAAAAACTGCTAAAAAATGTAATGTATATGGATAGATCTTAACCTTTGCCTTTAGCTGGTTTCTTGGTGGGTGTATCAGCCGAAACAGTTATTTCAATATTATCTGGATCACCTCCTTCCTCTTCAATAGCCTAAAAGAGACAAAACAAAAAAATTTTAATTTATTTCAGTGAGAAGGTAGACGATCTGACTTCAGCAGAGCTCAGTGAGTTAAACTACTTTTTTCCCCCCTCAAAAGTATTTTATAAAATACTTTGGATTAATCCTTTCACGTAAAGTTGGAGGAGTGGGAGGGAACAGTAACGATAATAACAAGAGTTTAAGCTTTTAAAATGACATTTTCAAAGGACAGCTGATCAACGATCAGCACATTTCTCTTTGGAAACATAACACTAGAAAGCTACTACATCCGCGATGACATAAGGGCAGCAGAAAAGCAGGACGGAGGGAAGCACAGAAACCCTACAGCACCAAGTGTCCCCGGAGCTCGCCCCGGCGGCCGCTGGACGAGCTCCGGCGCCCGGGGCGGCGGCAGGGCCGCAAGGCCGCGGGGCGAGCTCCACCAGCCTGGCCGGGCTCCACCAGCCGGGACACCCAGCCCAACCCAGCCGAGAGGGGCGTGCCGCCCTGCCTCCGCTGCCAGGGCCGCGCCGCCGCCGGGGCTGCCCGGTCATAGCGGACCCTCGCTCCTCGACCGACACCGGCGGCGGCACTAGGAGAGGTCCCGCCTCCCACACCGGGGGCCGCCGGCGGGCCGCGAGGGCCCCACCCCCGAAGCCTGGCGGCCTTCGGCGTGTAAGGTCGGGCAGGGCCTGTGCCGGCCTCTCACCTGCTTCAGCCGGGAGATGAGCACGGTCTTCACCCCGGTGATGTCTAGGTTGCGCCGCTTCAGTTCTGACTTGAGGTCGATGACCCGCAGGTCGGTAATCTTCTTGCTCTCCGTGGGGGGCAGTGCTACGGCCGCCGGGGCGTTGGTTGCCGCGGGAGCCCCCGCGGCGGCGGGAGACGAGGCGGCGGCGGCCATTTTAGAGCGACTGAGCGCGGCAGCTGCACGCACAATGAAACCCCCCCGCCCGGCCGTGCCGCCGAGTACCCGGATGGAGGCCGCGGCCGACCTGTGGGCGCGGCGCAGGCGCGTTGCGGCTCACCTGGCGCCGGGACCTCCCCGCGAGAGGTTGGCGGCGGGCGGGCTGGGAGGGGAGGGGTGCAGGACTGCGCGTCGGCTTCACGGAGCCCGCCCAGGAAGGACGGGCCGGGGCTTGGCACGGCTCAGGGCTGGGCTTTTGCTTCTGCTGGGAGTGGCGCCGAAAGCCATGAGGTGCCCGGGGGCGGGTGCGGGCGATGGGGCTGGACTGGGACGGGCTTGATAGGAGGTGTGGGACCAAGGGGCTGCGCTGAGGCGGGGAGGTTGTGCCGGCTCCTGGGCTGGAACCGGCCCGAGGAAAGACCATGCTAACACGCTGCTTTCTCTTGAACACTTTATGCAGCTGTGGGCCTGTTTAGGAAAACATAACGTGTAATAAGTGTGTAGTGATTGCATGTGTGTGCCAGCGCAATTGTACAGTGAGTTTGAGCAAATGAGAACAATCTAAGGTTCCAGCGGGGCCTTACTGGAGCTGGGAGCCGGCGCTCTCGCCGCCCCGGCCGCCCTGAAGCGTGGGAGGCGATCGTCCAGAGCGGGAATTTGCTGCAGGTTTCGTGGGCTTTGGAAAACTTTGCTGAGGCACGTCTGCTTACCTGCTGCTTCGGTTCGTTAGCTGTTGTGATGGAGTGTTCATTGGGTTCGTGTCAGAATAATTCTTTGATTGTAATATTTAAAAAATAAAACCAAAATATTTATTTACATATTATTAGGGCGTCCCCGTTCGCATTAACGAGGTGGGTTGTACCTTCCGGCTTGCTCTGACTACTGACCTCTTGGAGTTTAGGAAATATGTTTAAATATATTTAAATAATTAATGCTGATTTTACCAGTTTTAGTCAGGTGAAATACTAGTTCCTTTTATCAGTATTTCCGGTGATTTTAAAGATAAGAGGAAGAACAACCTAGGGACAAGTAGATCTATTTGCATAAAAGCTTTTTATTGGAAGTATTCTAAAAGCACAATACTAATGTTTTAAATTGTTAACAAATAAAGTGCCTTTTATCTTTTACTAGGCTGTATTTCTAGCAGGTAATGCAACCTCTTAGTTACCATTTCCTTCACTTTCTGTAGGGAACACTTATTTTGCCAATATGAGGTGTTACAGCTGCTATTGAATCTTCAAATGAGGCAGAATCTGTGAATATAAGTACTTCAAAACCAGTTAAAGTCAAACAATCCTCCTGTCTCTTCATTCAGAAATAGTATATTGATAAAAATTAATGAGAGTTCATTTTATTTAATAAATCTTGGTTAAACAACTTTTCGTGCAAATCAAATTCTGAATTGTACAAGGATTTGTAACGCTATGCTCTTGTTTTCAAAATGCACTTCAAGTATTTAAATAATACTTTGTTTAATGAGTTATCCCTTAACAAAGACTAATATCCATGTATTTAAAAGTTAAGCATGCACAGAAGTCTACAAGAAAACACTTGGACTAATAACTGCATGTATG
The DNA here is from genome assembly GCA_020745705.1 of Hemiprocne comata. Taxonomy (NCBI): domain Eukaryota; kingdom Metazoa; phylum Chordata; class Aves; order Apodiformes; family Apodidae; genus Hemiprocne; species Hemiprocne comata. Next base: position 7,204,196 of record CM036596.1, on the reverse strand, counting down.
TTTTAGATGTATAATGCTCCTGTTGCACTTGGTACCAAGAGTTTATATATTTTCATATTTACAATTGTTCTTTTTATATATATTCTTGCTTATGCTATGTTCTGTAATAATATTTGTACTGGCATAAAATACATTAGGATTGACTTTGAAGTTTTTAAATTAACACTTTAGCTTTAGACTACAGAAACAGATATTCTGAGTGTTTGTATAGTATTTTAAAAGAGCATGCACAAGCCCTAAATGTATTTCATTTGCAAAGTCTCAATCAGGGCTGTCAGTTTTGCTGTGGTAAACTTGTACAAAGACACAGAACACCCGGTGATTATGCTCTAGTATTGATGAAGACAAGTTTGCTGTGCCCAGTTCCAGGAAAGAAGGTGAGAGGGCTAACAAATACAGCACTTGCACTGTTTGTTGGGATTGCTTGATTAAGTAAACCTCACTGCTTGCTGGTTGATGTAATGTAGATGTCAAAGCTGTACACCTAACTCACCCTCCCACCCCCCAAATAAAAAACAACCAACAGAGCCAAACGTGGCCTTGCCATGTATTCTCAGGCATCCTCCGGTCTCAAGGCACAATTAGCCATTATGAAAACAGCGTTGATGGGTATTTGCCTAACCTGTTCTTAAACACAGATTCCACTCATTCCTCAGGCAGTCTAGTCTAGTTCTTAACTATCCTTTTTCAAATGTATAGATTAAATCTCTTCCGCAATTTAGCCTTCTTACTCAAAGTGAATATAAAGGACAGTGTTACTTCTCTTTTTGCAGGATCCTTTTACATAAAGAAAAGGTAATAGTCTTTAGTTTTCGGTCCAAAGCATGCATTATTTCCTTTTTTTAATCGGAGTTCTGAAACACGTGACCTTCTGTTGTTGCACCCCTCTAACGCCTGTCCAGTCTTTTCACAACTTCTCTGTATCTTGGTGACAACACTTCTGATTATTCATCTCAGTGGGATGTATGCCTTTTTCAGCCTCATGAATGTGTTGACATGTTCTGCTTGTGATCCACTCTACCTACTGGTTTTTTTTCTGCACGTTTGTGTTGTTTTTTTTCTGTGCAGTTGATTATTTCTTGTTTGTTCCCAGCTCCCTGCAGTGATTTCAAACTCTAGTCTTGACTTTTGCTTTTTGTAGTACCTCTTAACCTGGTCTGATGCAGGTTTATAAGCATAATCTCTAAGCCTTTACCGAAAGATATTACAATATTTATGTGTATGAGGAATGTTATTTGATTTAAAATTACAGTTTGATAGTGAACTACTAATAGTGATCCTCTGAGTACAACCAGTGTTGCACTAGATTTATGTAGTTTCTGTCCAGATGGAATGTCCTTCCTTAAGAAAGTGTCAATGAAACAGAATGTCAAAAGCATCACTGAAGTGAAGATACTCAGTTTCTTCATGTCTGTGGAACTGTAAATGGTTTGATAGATTGTTGTGAACAGATCATGTTGCTTGTTTGGTGTCACTTTGCTATTTTCCAGGTATCTATAAATATTTTTAATTTGTCCAGGAATTTTAATTAAGTTGGCTGGTTTCTAATTTCCTGACTGGTTGACTTTTTAAAGAAAAAGACACTGTCTGTCCTTCTGTAGTCTCTTGAAACATCTACTTGTTTTCAAAGAGAAGATTGTTTTCTACCATTAGGTCCTGAAATTTGTGGTGAAGTTTAATTAGGAAATAGTAATAGACTTTCAAAGAGGATAAATTATTGGCCCAGATAATTAGCAACAACAAATACAGAAGTCCAAAACTGTACTCCAGTAAATTATTTTTTCTCTCATGTATATGAGAGACCTGAAATTTATGAACATCCTTAGATTTTTACTGTTTTTTCCCTGGATGCTGCAAGTTTGCTTTTTTTCTGCATGGAAGATTATCCCAGTTTCAACAGTGCTAACCAGTTGCTTGCTAACCTTTCACTGAAGCATAGTGGAGGACCAGACTAGCTATTTAACCTGCTTTTATAGCTTAATGCAGTTGGTATACTCTGCAGTTTTAACATAATTGGGCTCTGTAAAAATGCAGTGATAATGAGTTTTATTTTTGACTCTGCAAATGCAGTGATAGAGAAGTAGTTCCTGCCTTTTATTTTGTAAGGAAGCCTCCTGGCTAGATCATTCACATAAAGTTGAGCAGGCCGTCCTGGTTTTTTGCTCTTTAGACAGCCACCCATTTGTCCATATTCCTGTGAAACAGCCTTCTAAAAGGAAGAGATGTTGGTTTAAGGAAAGGGGACGGGTTGGGGGTGCTGGAAGGTCACCTCCAAATATAGTACCTGCAATTAAACAGGATCCTGTCTCGCTTGAGACACATTGCTCTTCCATGTCTTTTTATCAGCAAAGCTGTGTGCAGGTCTCTCTGTAACATGCTGGTTGTGTAAGAACTGATTTTTGCAATGTGTGTTTTCACTCTTAGGCTTTTGTTTGTTTACTTTCTAAAATAGTATTTTGGATTTGAGTGCTGACTATATCAAAGCTAGTTATTACAGCAACAAATGATGCAATGACTCAGTTCCTTTTTGGATCTAACTTTTTTTAAAAAGAATGAGACGTTGGGCTGATGCTAGATTAATTAAAATCAACAGGAAGAGTCCCTTTTACTTTGAAATGCACCAAGTCTCGTCCAGTTTTCATGTTACTTTGGTTACTACAATTTCAAACTTTGCTTTTAGTATTTTGTGATACCAATAGGACCGTATTCAAACCTCTGACCAACCTTAAGTTTTAAAATTATTAGCTGGTATGTTTGCTGCACTGTTTCACTCCTTTGCAGACAAAATAAGAATGGGTAACACAATTTGAGACATTTTCAGTGAACGCCTGACAATAGATACATCTTGAGATTACGAATCACTGATAATTTCATATGCATCACTGATGTAAAAAGCTTTTTCCACTCTGAATGTATAGTTCTCTTTTTGATGTATCATTGACATACACTATGATAAGCAGTCAGAAGAAAGTTGTAGAAATGAGTTTCTGATCTCTAAAGTAGTTCTTGTTATAATTCTACAGAACAGCATAGAGAACATAATCTACTTGTAAATAAAACATATTTTCCTTTATTTTACTACTGAAAATATACGTGCATGCTAGGAAATGGCTATTGAATGTCTTAGTGTAAAATAAGATCATTAAATGCAGGATCCTTTTGTTTGTTTTAAATGTAATTTCTCCAAAAATAGCTGTTGATTCATCATTAAAATGCAAACGTATTTATTGTACAAGCACTGTGATCTTTCTGTTAACAGATTGGCAGCATATTTGGTTTTGATAAGAAAAAGACTATTAGTGCTGTCAACAGAGTAGCTATTTCTAAGTAATTATATATACTACACCTTCTTAATTATGTGACAACTTAAATACTTGAAATATCTTACTTAGAATATCTAACTGCTTGAGACCTTAGTAGAAATTTGCGTAATTTCTCAAGTAACGTGTTGGAAAAATGCTGTTTCTAACATGTCAAAGCCTTATCAGGCTGCACAATATGAAATTAAATTAATGACTAGTGGGTCATTTGTATATGTATGTTTTTGTGTAGTGAAGGGTATTTTGTTCTTCCATATATATTAAAAATCTGCAGTTACCTGACTGGTTCGTGTGATTTTCCAGAGCTTTTGGAAGCTCTTCAATCAATTTTCCTGTATTTATCATCATAAAATTATAGCACAGACAGCTGTTGAGTTTTATTTTTGTCTGCAAATGCATCAGCCTTTTCTTGTTTCCTACTAGCACTTTTTCATAATCCAAATCTTGCAGCATTTTTTATATCTTCCCTATTTCTCGAGTTTCCACTGGCAAGATTTTTATCTGGACTGATTGAATCTGTGACAATTTATATCACCTGAACATTGATCCCACAATTTTTGTGATATTATTTCCATATTGTCTTCAGCATGTACTTCCACAAGAAGCTTTACAGTTTATTAATATTACTAGTAATTTAAATTGGCTTCACAGTTACAAACATTTAAATATACACTTAAGTACGGTCCATTTTAAGTCTACACAACTGCATACGTAAATGTCAAGGATGGGCTGTTTCATCTGGATAAATACCCTGGCTGCAAGTGATTTTGAGCTCCTGCAGAAGCAGTGTTTGTAGCGAGAGATACACAGTCCTGGACATAGGCAGGAGATTTTTAGGTGTGTGCTGTTCATACTGTCCTGGGCACTGCCAGGCTTGCCGTTAGAAGCGCTGGGCAAAGACCTCTCTTTCTGGAGGTGTGCAGCTTGCAGCTTGGCCATGTGCTCCGTGTTCCAGAAGCTTGTGTTTGCATCTGGAAAAAGCTGTGCCAAGCTTTCATTTGTGAGCAAGCAAACTGGAGCAGCACTCTGGTATAGAACTGTCCAGCTATGAAGCCGAGCTGCTGAAGGTACCTCAGGATAGGGGCTTGCTTTCATTTTTGTCTTTCTGCCAAAAATGTGAAGTGCAGTCTCCTGCTGGTTGGCATAGTTTGATCTTTGATAAGATAGTTTCTTCTCCAACTCCTCAGCTCTGCCAGGCTCTGGGGTGTGCATATCAATGGGTTTATCTCTAGTCTGCAAGATCCTAAAATAATCGCAGAAGTAACTTTAATAAATATCTCAAAGGCATAGATATAAGTTAAACTAAAAAAAAAAATCCTATTTAAAAATAATTGTGAATAATTCTGGACATTGAAGTGCATTTTCTCCATCATTTTATTTAAAAATTATGTTAATGACCAGTCAATAACTGACAAACTTTTTTCTATCAAGTGTTAATTTAAGGGTGTGCTGGCCCACAAATTACTAGATTCTTGTCAGCAGGTAGCCTATGGTGAAATAGGAATTAGGTAATCATATCTAATAAAGATCCAAGGATTTCGGCCTTTATTTTATTTTACCCAAGGAGGAAAGGTCTACCAAGTCACATACTGTTAAAGCATTTACAGATCATCTGGCCACTCTGACTTTGCACTGGGAGAAAACCAAGACTGCCTATACTTACCCTGCACTGCTTTTTAATTTGTGAATGTCTAGCTACTCTGTAGCCCCTTGGTTTTTGTTTTTTAAATGGTCTTTTGTGTGTCTTTCAATTGCTGAGCACAGAGTGATTCCACATTTTCTCTGCCAAGAGCTACCTTACTGTCATCTTTGGTATGAGTGTTCAAAACAATTAAGTAAATAGGTAAATACCTAACTAGTTGGTGTATTTTTTTTTATTAGTATTAACCTCTGATCAGCTTATAGAGAACACCCCTGTGTCTCATTTCTTAAAGTAATTCAGCTAAATTTCATTAGCTTCCTCTTGTATTATGTATGCTGTGCTCCCATGAGTGTCCTGTTAGGATTTGAGTTCATCTTCCCTGAATACATATAAAAAAGAAAGTAGTTGTAAGACTACATCAGGGATAATTTTTTACAATAGCATTGAAACCTATTTCTCTCTGAAAAAAAATGTTTATACTAAAATACAGTACAGTCATGTTTGCTTTTTTCATGTCTACATCATCTTGTTGGCTGCTGGTCATTTTCTTAATTAGATAGTTTATTGAAGTTCTCATCCTACTGCCTTCTACCCGACAAATACTTAATATATACAAAATTTTTTAATCATTAATATTCAAGTACATATTTATATTTCACTCAACTTTTTTTTCCACCTTGCTCCTATTCTGGTTTTCAGGGTCATGCAGTTCTTCCCCTAGATTGTCTCCATAATTTTTTTTCTCCAGCAGATTTTTATGAATGTATTTCAACTTTGGTTCCAGTCATTAATGAAAAATATTAAAATTGCTTCCACAATAAAGCCATTACTGATCTCAATTGAGTATGATACAGCCTATCTGTCATCTCTTGTTTTTAATTTTTATACAGCTGCCCAGTCTCCCCAGTTTCAGTAGTTATTTCATATGTGGCCCAGTATTGTTTGCTGAAGTCTGGCTGGGTGTGACATACTCTACTTTCTTGATTTAAAAAAAAAAAAAATGACCGAACACACAAAAAAACACTATGTAGGAAAAGGTAGTAAGTCAATGGTTGACCTGTATTTTTGTTTGTATTGAAAACTGAAATGAATTAGTATTTTTGTTCCAGAACCACACAAAATCACCTGTGATGCTTTTTTCTGCCTTCCCTGTACGTGAGTATCACTTTTTCCTGTGGTCTCACATTATGCATAAAGCAGACACGCTTGAGTATTTGCACATCATTTAGGCAGTTTAGCACCTTTTGCACTTTGTTTCTACACTTTTGACATATTTGGATATGCCTTTGTTTAGTAATATTTTTATGTCCCTAGAAATATATTCCCTTTTGAGGTAGGCATTTATTGAAATAGAGCCTTTTCTTAAAGCCTTTTTTTCCTTGTTTGAGAAATAGTGTCCATGTTGTTTTATTCACCTTTGCTCTAAGGAAATTCCTTCAGAAACTCATTCAATTAATAGTCTCAAAATGCATTTTTTTCCCAGTGACTATTTCTTTTGTAACGATGCATGAAGGTTGTTTAGCTCCTTGACAACATGGAAGAACTCTGGTACCCTGAGGACTCTTGTGGTGGCAGTGCATTCTCAGTAAGATCTTTAACTACTCGTAGGTTAGACTGCACCTTTCTGCTCCAAAACCTTGGGTTTATGTGTGTGTGTGTGTCACTGACAGTATACAGCGCTTTTCTCTCCAGTGTTTTAAGCTGGAAGTGTTTTGGGTGTGTGAGCTAACAGTGATGAAAGGTCACCTCTGGCAGGGCAGTTAGGAAGTTAAGACACACTCAGGCTTTCTGCTCAGTGAGAGACTTCAGAGAGTTGTGCTGTTAGGCGGGTGTGAGACTTGGTGACTGTACACAACGCACGTACCTCGGTACCTCAAGTTCCTCAAGGTTTGTTGACATCAGTGTAGTGGTAAATAAGGAGAGTGGGCAGGCTCACCTCTTCCTAAGTCAGTAAGTGCATTACTGCAGTAAATGCAAAATAAATCCCTGTTTCTAAAGAGAGTAAATGCGATTTGTCTGCATTTCCTTAGCAGCTGCACCTCCAACGAGGCTCCGAGGAAGGCAGTGGGGTCCGGTGCCCGTGCAGTTCTCGGAGCACCGGGCTTGGAGAGGGAACGGCGTTAAGGATCCAATGCGGGCGGCCATGGCAGCGCCACGGAGAAGCCAGGCAGCTCCGGGTTCAACTCCGCCGGCTTAGCTACAGCTGAGCAGCCATCACACACCGCCATGCAAAAGGAAGAGACGTCTCTGGGTAGAAAACTAAGGCTTTTATACAAGAGCTAGAAGGAGAAATGCAGCAGCGGCGCCGCTGCCCCCTAGCAAGGCTGGCCGGGGCTAGGGCAGTGGTGGCCGCCTACTGCCGTCCCGCCGAAGCTGCCTTCCCTGACGTCTGCTCGGGTCTCCGTTGTCCTCTCAGGACACGCAGGCGCCGAAGCGGTGCCCCGGTGGGCCCGGGCCGGGCCGCTGCTGGCGCGGGGCAGCCCCGCCGTGCGGTACCGCTTCCGCCCAGCAGGGAGCGCGGTCCCGAGAGCGGCGGCTGGCGGGAGGAGGGGCGGGAACCGGCGCGGCTGCGCTTTGCGGGCTGCTGTAAAGCAGCACCGAGTGTCGCGCTGCGCCTGGGGGAGGGAGCGGCGGCGGGGGCTGCGCAACAACAAAACGTCGCCCGCCTTGCGGCGTGTCACCGGGGCCCGGGCGGTTGTGGCCAGGCCGAGGGGCAACGGCGTCGCCGAGGAGGAGGCGGTGGCCTCCTAGGCAGCGCCAGACAGCGACGTGGGGTCCCTCCGGTGCCCGCCGGGGCCGTTTCCTCCCCTCTGGCCCTGAGCTAGGGCGCCGGCGGCACCCGCCTCTTCCCCCTCGGCCCTGCTGTCTCAGGTATGGGGGGCGGCGGGCGCCGTGGTCAGCCGCGCACCCTGCGGGGCGGTATCTCCTGGCGGGTGGGGCCTGCCGGGGCCGGGAGGGGGGCGGTGGGCTCCCCTCCTCTCCCCAGCCTCGCCCCGCCCTGCCCCGCACCGGTGGGGCAGCGGTTGCCGGCCCGCGGCGGGGCGGGGCCGCCTGTGGCGGCGGAGCTGCTCGAGGGGCGCGGGGGCAGTTCGGCGGTTGGGAACTTCACGCCGATTTATTTATTTTTTTTTTTCAGTGCCTCGTTGACGCACAAAGCAGTATGTTCACTGCGGGAATCCGCAGCACTCTTTTGGGTTTTGTCTCCGTGAAAATTGGTCTCAAATTCTCCCTTACGGAAATGAGTTTTATTTGTGTGCATAATAGGGTTTGTTATAACGTCATTTGTTTTGTTTGCGAAGTTGGTATTCTGTTTCTTAACCCATATTAAAAATAAATAATTGTCAGTTGTTTTTTGCCTGATAAACAAGGAAGCAACGTTCATTCAGAAATGTAGGCCAGGATCTTCAGAGGTACGTAGGTTTGTAACTGTTCTTGAAATGGACAGATGCTTAGGATCTGTTTTTAAATGTCTGTGTTTCAGTGATTAGGGCTGAGCATACATGCGTGAAATTTTTGTGTTGTTTGAGTAAGCTCTTCCATGGCGTGAAATGGTTTTGTGAAATTCTAAGCAAGTCTTGATTGTTCTAGCTGATTACATTACATCCCTTAATTCCTGATAGTCAAGTACTCCTCCAAGAAAGATACAATCCAGGAGGATACAATCTTGCTGTAATAGGCCAAGTTCATTTGATTTTAATGTGATTACTTCAGAAAGAAATATTTGACAAAAAAGCTAAGAATTCACTTATTGGCAAGGAGACCTAGGTAGCATTTATCATTATGGAATATCTGTATTATAAACTAGTGAAGGAAAAGTAGGTTTTCAGGTGGTGAAATAAGGCCTTAAATTGTCTTTGTTGTAACCAGGAGACAATTCCAAAGATAGATGAATTCTGGATTGAAAGATTTTTGAGCAAAATTAATATTAAAATAATTTGAATATTTTGTCACTCTTAAAACCAGAAGTTAAAGCTTCATATAATTCACATACCCGTAGTTCTTGCTGTTGAAGTAGTTTTCCACCATTTAAATGTTTTTACTAATCTTTTTGTTGGGTAGAGGGGCTATGTGGGGCAAAAAAAAAAGAAAAAAAGAAAACTGTTAGCCAAGATTATCACCAGTTCGGATTTATACTCTTGTTGATGTTGATAAGAAGAGGTGTGATCTTGATTTGATTGATAAAGTGAACATCTGATCACCTGTCTCATGCTGTCATCCACAGTATAAAATGACCTATGGAATTCCTAAGACAAGAAGGATGGTGTGCACATTTTGCATTTCACTTCAGCTGAAGTGTAGAAGACACCAAGCTTCCAGTTTTAAAACTCTTGAAGTCTTGCATGTTTAAACTTCTGTTTATTTTTATTGATGGTTGAAGCCCTGGCATCTACAGCTGTGGTTACTGGGAGCCTGGGGGTGAACAACAGCTCTTAGTATTCATGCGTATTTCACGTGTCCTTTCAAAGTCTGGATGGGAACATTCTGACCTTTCAGAAATGAGTCTGTTATGAAGCAAAGGCTTTTGTAAAATTGTATTAAGAGTGTATCTTAATATATCTTTGATACACACTTTATCTTAAAATTAATAACTTTGTGTACCTACATAACCAGATCAGTTGTAACAGTCTTGTCTTTCAGTGGAGGTGGCCATATTGCAGTAACATTTAGCTGACAGCAGTTACAGCCTTTTTTCCAAGATGAAGAGTTTCTCATTTCAGTTATTTGTATTTCCTCTAATGGTGATGACATTCTTTTGAGAAGATATAGGCCATAGTGCCCCCCTCCCCCCCCCCCCCCCCGGCTGATGAATTATGGAGGCTTAGGTGTCAGGCAGTTGAATAAATGGGGAAGAAATTGCTCCGGGGATGGGATGGGGAACGGGATGTTTTAATTCACATGTAAACGAAGCGGATAGTACTGAGAGATGCATTTGCCATAGGCAGATGTTGTATAAAGATTTCCCTGCTTTACTAATGTGCAACCTCCTTCAGGTCAGTTTTATCACCAGAGCTGTAGTGCTTTAACTGTTTGCTTGACAGTGCAATTGAGAAGAGACTTACAACATTACTCAATATGCATATTTTTATGTGACACGTAAAACATAGGAAGAGGATGATTACTCCCAGTCGTTGTCTCTTAAGTTTTGTCAGCATGACAGTGATCTGTTGCTTCCAAAGTCTACAGTGTTCTTAAAAGAAACATGAAATGTATTCGTAGCCAACAGGTTACACTTGTGAACTTCCCTCAGGCTTAAGTTTAGATCAGTGTTTTTCTTGGTGGGCTGATGTCAGGCCTGACAGAGACCCCTGATGGAGCATAGCGGAAGGAAGAAACAAAAACGTTTCTTTCACTAACCCAAATTTTTGCTAACAAGATCGTTTGGTGTTTTAAATGTTTCATATAGTTTATGCTATTTGGAAAATAACTACTGTGAATTAAAGTGATGTCTTTTTTATTAAGTGTTTACCAAGTGACATTTGAGAAGGCTGGTTCATGACTTCACTAGCAAGAGACTTCTGGGTTTTTTTTGCCAAAAAGCACAGTCCTAATACTTGGCTGCTGTCAAGTAAAATGTTTGCTTTTACCCACTACCACCGGGCTCTACTGAGTGAAGAGTGGAGAAGCCTGTTGTGTTGTCCTTCCCTCTTAAACTGGTAGATCTACTCTGATTAGTATCTGAAAAATCCATGACTTCTCAAAGGCTTCCTGTAGAACAGCATAAAACTGTCCTAATGGTTAATTTCAGAGTTCTCATTTGCAAGGTTCTTGCTAGTAGTTGTGGAAAAGATCATGTCTTTGCTCCTCAAAACTATCAAAAAGTGTTAACAAAATCACACAGCATTAACAACAGTTACACGTACCTTGAAGGCCAGAACTGCCAAGGGGACTAAGAATTTTTTTAATTATATTTGATGCCTGTGTAACTCAGAACTTCCCTACCTGTCTCGAAACGATACTCTTAAAGTTGGTTGAAGCAGAATTCCTAAGATCTTTAAGATCTTAAGCTCCAATAAAAAAGTGCATTTTGTCATTCTTTTATAAAGCTACAACTCCTTATTCCCAAGTTAATTGCTGTTATGTTTGCCTTGGAGTTCACTGAAGCCAAAACATTCCTGATTGCCAAATCATAATGCTTATATCTTAAGACCATGATTTACATAGTGTTAATGTAGCTAACTTGAGTTTAAGCCTAGGACAGAGCAAAGAAGTGTCTAGACTGAAGAATGTGCTTTTCAACACCACGTTTGTCAAGTCCACCTGCTTGCATCTATTGTGCAAAGCCAAACATATTCTTTGCCCAGGTGGCTATGTGCATGCTAAAGCTTCATGATGCTTGATTGATACTGGGATTTTTATGGGTGTCTTACGGTCTTGGACTGATGCATAGTGTATTGTGGAAGAACTAACTTGTTGTTCATACAACTCCATGCAGAATTGCTCTTAGCCTGCCAGCTCATCTAGCTGAGGCGCTTCCAGCTGTACATGCTCCTTGTGTTCCATCTATTCCAGCTGGAGCCAGGCCATAGATCCAGCTGTAGGGAAGAGCTCTTCTGTTTGTAGCTGTCCTGTCCTGCATTTGATTAGAAGATGTGAGAGACGGACTTTCAACAGTCTTTCTGTAAGAATATCATCATGATAAGTCTCAGAGGTGAATGATAACATGGCATTATGCATAAGGAAACAAACCTTGAAGGTCTCAGAGGAATTTTCTTTAGAGGTAGAATTAAAGTGACTTTCCTGGTTCATCGGATGGATACTGTTGGTTACAGTATTTTCAGTACAATCACTGTGGTCTGACTTGTCTTTGAGATGGCTTTGCAAAGGTTAGTGGGAGTAGTACTGTACATGAAATAACATTTAACAGTAGACTTTCCAGACCAGTGATGGTTCATAGAACTGGGTGCAAGGAATGAGTAGGCTTGCCTGCATTGCTGTGCCTCATGTAACTGTAGCACCCCTCTGCAAAGCACAGAAAAACTCTGTCTGGGCTGGATGTAATGGAGGAGTGTCTTTGGGGGACCATAGGCAAGAAGCTGTCTCTGGAATATTATCGTGCAGTTAGTAACTAATCCTGTGCATGTTATTCTAAAATACTGTACCTTTCTGTAGGGCAGAAGATAAGTATTTTGCTTGAAGAATTCTCAGGTAATTTTGTCATTCAAAAATTGGAGTGTCTGTCATCACTGTGGCTGCATTAAAGCAAACAAAGGAGATTTAAAGTGGTTTGTAATGATATTTCATATTGCCCTGTGAATAAAGATGTGTTTGATGCTACATAATATCAAAGCAAACATAATAGAGTTTCAGATTACCATCTGATTGTTGATGTTTTATAAAGATGCATAGATCTTTATCAATTATTTTATTTTCTGGCAAAGATTAGAAGACCGATAATATGGTATGCTAAAATTTTGTAGTTAAACTTTAAAAGAGCGCTGTTTGTCTTATGAAGTGGTGAAAATGCAGAACAACCAAAAGCCAAGAATAGTGCAACAGTTTCAAAATCTGGTTTTCTGACAGTGGGACTGAATATTGCATAATATTGTGTCCTTGCTCCTGGTTTTGCATGGTACAGGTTGTCCCTGCTTGATAGGGATTAAATGTATAGGGCATGACCACCTCTTGTAGGCTAACGAGCTGGGTTTTTTTTCTTTAACTGCTTAGTAAGTTCTTTATTTTTGTTGGAGCAGGGTGTGAGAGCACTGCGATTGCATCTTGATGGGATTATGTTCTCAAATGGCTGCAAGTCCTCCGTCAACCTCCTTTGCATCAGGGTCATACATGAATCAGTCTTGTCTGGCTCTGTGCCCTTGAGGAAGGGATACTGGTACTTCAGTTATCTCACTTTCACTGAAGGTCCTGTATGAATTTTATAAGCTTTTTCATGATGCTGTTTCTTGGTGTCTTAATTTATGGAACAGCCTTGCCAAAAGAATAAAAAAAAATACAGGCATTTACTGCAAAGTGGTTGGCTGGTTGTGTGTCCAAGTGCTGTGTACTTACTGTAGCCAAGCTTGAGAGAATTGACCAAGGTGCTTTGTGACACCTAAAAAGGATATTGTTTCTTGATGGTGAAGGGAGTTGACTCTGTTTTAAAATATAACTCCAAATACATTTTCAAAGTAATATGTTAGATTACATGTATTCATCAACCAAGTTTACACCAAAAATTTGAGTTAATGTTTTGTAATGAACCCTTTCGCTCTTGTACAGTGCTTTAATGCTATAATGCTTTTGATTGCTACTAATGGAATTTTTAATGACAAAATGCTTTGCTCTATTTAATAAATCAAATGTGTTCTGCTTTTGTATGTGATCATAAACTTGTCTGATGTAAAGTTCTCAAGCTTTGAGCTTGTTTTTGACCTGGCAGTTTTGAGGGACTTTCCCAGTTTGCATGAATTTTCTTGTGCTTCTATATGTCTTGGTGTGGTTAATATAAAAGATATTTAATTTGTGACATGAGTGGATGAAAGTCATGTACACTTCATGTTTCTAAACTGAGTCATACACTTTAGAGGGGAACTTGGAGAAAGTAGTGTTTTCAAGTAGCTGTCTTAACAGCTCTTTGTTGAGTCTTAAAACAGCTTAAAAGAAGACACTACCCCGTTTTTCCTCTCAAAGTCTTGATTCTGTAAGCTAGTAGGCAAATGTTTCGATGAGGAAGGTGGAATGCTAATGCTGATTGAGCTTACTGCATCTTGCTGTTTTTGAAAGAGCTTCTGAGGACTGCTTTTAATTAGTGGAAGATTTTGTAGGATCTTCTACATGTTTAAAAGCAGATGATCTAATTTGAATGAGTCTTAGTTATCTGGGTAATATTTTTGTAGTCCCTCTTCATCTTCTGTGTAAAAACGCTGATCTTGTATGTAGTGTGGGTATTTCTTGAGGCTGAGCACTGGGAAGACTTGGGATGGAATGGAATCTAGTTAAATGGCAAGCTCTTCTTCCAGGTTCTGTCTTTTTTGGTAAAATCTTTTGTTCAAAGATTAGTAATAGCATTTTTAATTAGTGAAGGAGTGGATTGTTTGTCATGGTTGATTGCTGCCATACACTTAAAAAATAGTCAGATTTAAGCTGTTGTGTAATTTTTAATTGAAAGCCAGCAGCTCTTCCATGAGTAAGCAGTCCTTCAGGCTCTGTATTGGTTAGCAAAAATGAAGAGTTCTTGATTATTTTTTTCCCAAATTGAAAAAATTTTGTAGATTTTCTACAGAAACTTGTGATTAAATATGGAGTTATTGTGGGAGGGTCTGGCTTACTTTTAGGCTGTGGAAAAGATGGACTAAGTGTTGCATTTCTGTAACAGTGGTGCATAAATAACAGACTAAAAATACTGCCTTAAAGGTGACCTTGTGAGGATGAGAAAAAGAGTGTGCACTGCTTGTTCTCTGTGTGCTAATATCAAGTTTGAATTCTGATTTCCTGTCCTTGTTAGAAATTCTATAAAATGGAAGTCTTGGTCTTAATTTTTCCAAAGGATGATGGTGCATGTATGTGAGAGTAAGTACATGTATAGGGAGGGCATGTGACACATGGTATTTTCCTCAGGAGATGTGAGGAGCAGAGAAGAGTAGACACCAGAATTCCACAGCTTTAATAGAGGCTTCTTTGTTTATTTTGTACTTTCTACACTCTTAATGTTTGTTCCAAGTTGTTTTTTTTTTCAATTTTGCAGCTTCTTTTTTTCAGTCCTAGAGAAAAGGGGAGCCTTGCATAGGGCATTGCACTAAAAATTATTGCAGTAAATATCTGTCTGTCTGTCTGCCATCTATTTATCTTGTCCAGTATGCAATAGTCTTCTATTTAACACTTGAAAATAAGAAATATCTCCCTACTGTGAATTGTACTTTGTGAAGTAAGAACCTGTCCTGTTGCATATACTGACAAGAGGAGGTTTAGTCCAACTTGTTTGCAGTTAAGCTGTTGACTTACTGATGGTAAAACATACCTATTTTCTGTAATTCTAGTAGAGAACAGCAACTTTTCTTTGTTATTACAGGGCTATTACATGTATCACAGGTTTCATATTGAACAGTAGTTGTTTCAGAGGTTTGTAGGATTTCCAGGGAGAACATTCAAATTGACCTATTTGGTTGGTGTTCTAAGACCCACAAGATCTTGATCTCCAGATGTTAGTATTGCAGCATAAGTGCCTTTTGCAAAATTTTTATTCCAAGTTACATCTCTTGAAAAATTAGATTAGTTGCATATGGCTGTGAAGAGATTGCAGGCTGCCTGGGATAATGCATCAGTTTATACCTATTGCAAACAGAGAAGTCATTCTTCAGGATCTGTTAGGAGCCACTAGCTCACAGCTGCTTCTGAAAGCATCAGTTTGTGAAACAATCTAAGAAATGCTGATTTGACTCTTGTTCTGTACTCTCAATTTTGTATTGAATTTGGAGGTTCAGGCAGAAGATTACAGACCTGAGTAGGCAATGCCATGTAACCTATTGTAGACCTTGCTGTTGCTACCTTGGACTTTTTTTTGTGGCCTCATCCATATTTCAGCTGTGCTGCTTAACGAGCCTCATTTCCACATCAGGTAGAGTTGCACATATTTTTATTAAGTGGCCTTCTGGTAGTTCAGCACAACCTGCTGTAAGCCAGGTATAGGTGTTCCTGTGTGTATATGATGAACTGGATTGGTGTCTGATCTGGTTGGGTAGTTTATTTTCCAGCTAGATCAGCTCTGTGTTCTGGTTTGGTGCATAAACATTTCTTCTAGAAAAGCATATATGTTCCTTCAAATAAGTGGTGAGGGAGGGAGGAGAAGAGAGAACACTTAACTGCTTGAGTAGTACAAGTGTCAAATTTCTACTATAGCTTTATTCATCTGAGGCACAAAAAAGTGATACTAGTTACAGTAAAGAGTGCTTCAGTGGTTATCACAGTGGGAATCAAATTCTTTGTCACTTCTTTTTGGGAATTCAAACAGAAGGCAGAGATGCCACATGAAGCAGGTTGAAGGTGAATATGTTAGAGGTGACTGTTGCCTGTGTGTCTCAATGGTCTTCCAGTACAAAGGTTTTTCTTTGAAATAGTCTTTGTGGCTAATGTTGCATTGTTGTATGTAGCAGCCTAGTATTTAGACAGGGAGGAGACTTGCCTGGTACCAACTGTTAAGGGAACATGTGATACTATATGCTCAGTTTCTGCCCTAGGATAGTCAAAAGTATACAGACTGAGAATAGGTTTGTACACTATTCTATACTATTAATGTGTGGTGGTTTTTTAAAGAAACTCTAGATAATAAGTGGATTTCTGTTACTTTACCCCAAAATAATATGATTCAGAATCTCTCCTGTTTTATTCCTTTTTGTGTCAGAAAAGAACCATGAATTTTAAGTAACATCTTTACAGCTCAGTTGTCACCACACTGTACCATGTGTTGTATTCAAGGTATTTGCTATCCATATATACAGCTGCAGAGGAAGATGTAGGCCTTACTGAAGCATGCAGTGTAGTGGGTGGCTATCGGAGCGATTTACCTGAAACTTCACGTAGCTTCTGTTAGCAGTAGCCTGTAAAATACTTATGCTTAAGCAGCAGTGAGACACACATCGTCTAAACGTTTTGCAGACAACATACATCAATACTTGGTCTGTAAAAGTGATCATGTTTTCACAGGCTATAAGAACTTCCCTTCAATACAAGTTACAAGAGTTTTGTCTTAATTCAAAATTACACTGTCAAGCAGTATTCATAATATTATGAAGCAGTCGTACTTCAGTTACTGCTGTTTTGTTTTTCCTGCTGGAGGGTTAGTCTTAGTAATAAAAACCTTTTATTTTGGTTTTTGCTTTTGAAAAATCTGATGTTTCTTTTTCTTGATGTTCTTTTCTGTTTTTATTTCTAGGCCTTTCTTAAAACTTTCCATGTCTAAATGGACTCCTGAATGTAATATAGTTTATACTCTAAAAGCGGATATGAAGAGTGAAGTTCCTTCTGATGCACCAAAGAGACCGGAGAGTCTGAAGGGGATCCTCTTGAACCCTGAGCCTATTGGGGCACCCAAAAGCTTCACTGCAGAAGTGGAGATGATTGCTAGTAAAGTAGGAAATGAGTTCTCTCACTTATGTGGCGATTCTCAAAAGCAGAATGATGTGAATGGCAACCATACAGACCAAGACAAAAGTATTGTGGTGCGAAGAAAGCGCAAGAGCCAGCAGGCTGGTCCTTCATATACTCAAAATTGTCCTGATAAAGAAAACCAAGGTATCTTAGGATTAAAGCAGCATCTAGAAACACAGAGTGAAGACAATGATTCCTCTTTGAGTGACTGTATCTCTTCGCCTTCGTCTAGCCTACATTTTGGAGACTCTGACACGGTAACATCTGATGAAGAAAAAGATGCTCCTGTAAGGCACCCCCAGGCAGTGTTGAATACTACAACTAGAGCTCCTAGTGCAAGGTCACAAAAACGGCCTCGGACTGAGCCAGACTCTGTACCTGGGTTGCTAATGAAAAGGCCCTGTTTTCACAACAGTTCTTTAAGAAGACTTCCATATAGGAAAAGGTTTGTTAAAACAAGTTCATCACAGCGGACACAGAACCAAAAAGAACGAATTTTAATGCAGAGGAAAAAGCGGGAAGTGTTAGCTCGAAGAAAGTACGCTTTACTACCCAGCTCTAGCAGTTCCAGTGAGAATGATCTCAGTAGTGAATCTTCTTCCAGTTCATCTACTGAGGTGGAGGAAGACTTATTCGTGTCACCTGGTGAAAACCACCAGAACAGTACAGCTGTCCCTTCAGGTAAAACCGAATTCCTGAGGTTATTTTTATTGATGAGCTTTCATCATGTACAGTACACTTTTTTTATAAGTGCTTTGGAGGGGTTGTTTCTATGTTTTTATAGAAGTTATAATACAAATAGACTTACTGCAGGTATTGTGAACATTAGACCATACATTCTTGGTGAGAAAGGTACATTCAGAGCTTCTAGTAAAGTTACAGCAAATCTAGAATCTTTAATGTTAATGTTGCCTGAAGTTGTGGGAAGCAAAATGTTGTATATATATCAAATGATTTACCTAGATAAACTCAATAGAGTTTGTTTACGTAGATGTTTCTCTAGTATGTCTTGACTGAGTGTTTGAGGGCATGCTTGAATGTTTGCAGTGGGGTTTTTGGCAGGTGTTGATTGTGGGATTCCTGGGTTTGTTTTGTCTTGGTCTTTTTTTTTTCCCATCTACCAATTTTCTTAGGCTTCTTCCATCTTAAATTTGTCAAATAAAAGGCAGTCCCAAAAGTGGGAGCAGTAATGTTTCCAATGTTGTAATTGTGCCTTCTGTTCATCATTTCAGATTTTTAGGCAGTATGGGGAAGTAGATATGTAGGACACAGCAGAGTGTTAAACTTTGCAACTGTGTTTTTTAGCATAGTGACCAATGTGTTTTAGAAAGTGAAACCATATCTCAAACTGTGCCTATCGTTCCTCTAAGAAAAAATGTTAAAAATAGAAGGACAGTTTTAAAAAAAAAAGTGCGTATGTTAATGTTAGGGCAGGATTTATGCTTGAACAGTACCAGAGTACTAAAAATAAGATGATTGCTTGTTATCTGTTGTAGCAGGAAATAATTTGTGTTGTTCTTTAATGCACCGTTTAAATATAAGAAGTAAAATTTGTAATGCAAAAATCTGACTTAGGCAGTGCTAGGCCTGCATAAATAACTCTGAAACAGAAGAATTATTGCACAGCTTTAATTCTCTTCATGCATATTTGTGGGGAAAGAAATATATTTTTTTAAGCCTAAAGAAGTTACATTTGGCATGCATGTTTAAGCATGTTAAAGGGTATGATTTGTAATAATTTTTGTATGTATATTTTTGTAATAATTAATGTATGGGGATATGCATACATTCATATTAAAAACCAGTTTGGGGCACTAGTGTGTTAACACTTCTGTTTCCAAGTTAATAGTTTCTTCTCATTTTCAGAGAGGATGGAGTTTCATGTAACTGTAAAATAATGTAGAACCATTAACAACTCTCTTTCCACACAGAGCAGCTTGCAACAATGAAACTGGTATATGGATGAGAAAATGTAGGTTATGGCTTCTTAAGCAACCATCCATTTCTAACATTGATAAATGTATTTAAAGAGAGAGTTGTTTTTTTTTTTTTAGTCTACTTAAACTCTTAAAGCCTACTACCCTTTTTTAACACAAATTCAATTAATACCACTTCTGTGTTTTTATTTCTCTTGAGGAGTTGAACAAGTATTTCAATAGTGAGACTTCCCATAGGCATTTCAAAAGAATCTTTTTGGAGAAAGTTCTCTTTAGAAATTGATGTAATAATTACTAAATATTCAAGATGTTCAGGTAACTTGTGATAATTCAGTGTGATGTTATTTTGATGATTGGAAGACTGCAACTTGCAATTTGTTTAATCTAGTTAAATAAAAAAGTAAGTGCATTGTCCAATGGCTTAATTTTTATACTCCTTGAAAAGCACACTTAATTTCTGAAATTATGTATTCTTATGTAATGAATGAAAAATCAGTTTGCTCTGTTTTAGATTAAAACATGGCCATCAGCTGTAACTGAAAGAAGGTATGCTTTAAAGGGTGTGTGTTACGGTGGCTGTGCTTCAGGACTAACGCTTGCAGCGAGCTGAGAAGAAATCTTAGAGTATGTGACTGCTATGGGTTTTTTCCAGGGAAAATATGTATTGATGGGAAGGTTTTGAGCATTTTATTTGCATTGCAGATAAAATGGGAAATAAAGCAGACTTCCTGTATAAAAGTGTAATATTTTTAGTAAGATAGAAGTGTGATTAACACTTTCTGTAGCTTTCTTCTGTTATATAAGGCATTTCTAGTTATTACATTAATTGGGACAGAAATGGGGCCAGCTGGAAAAACAGCTATGCACTCTCTGTATAATGAGCAGCCGTGGAAGTGTTTCTATGTGAGGAAAGGGTCGTATTGCTAGTAATGCCATACTAGCTTGTTAATGTTAGGGCAGATTTTTTTTTGCTCTGGATTGGTATGGGAAGATTATGTATGCATTTGCATTAACTAGAGAATATACTGAAGGACAAAGAATGTCTGCTAAGAATGTAAGGCCTGCAGCATATGTATATAAGTACTAGAGGATAGACTTAAGGAAAGTAATAATCAGATAAGAAAATAGAATTCAAAAAGATACAGTAATAACTGAATTTTTAATAAGCAGGCATCAGAGTGATGTAATTAGTCTTCTAGCCTACTTAATAGAAATTGTATTGAGTGTATGTCACAAAATATTTCTTTGCTTTGAGTGCTGATGTTTATCTAAAGATACAGTGCATTTAAAAAAACAGTAGATTTAATTAGTGTATACTGCTCTGGAAAATGTTTGCTTCTGATTATTGCAGGTAATAAAATAACAGATCTTTTTAACCGAGTAAGTGCTTAGTAGGTTAGTTCTTGCAGCTAGTTCTTGCAGCTAGAGGCCTTGCCTCTTTCCTTAAAGTGTAATGCTGATAAGAAGCTTCTCCTGTTTTTGTTCAGAGCTGCTTAGAATGGTAAGACTTGAACTTATTCACTACTGTCCTCTTGATTCCTCTAATGTATTTGTTGTCTGTCTCTCAAAAATGTTGAATATAGACATCTGATATTTTATAAGCCAGAGGCTGGTGAAAATATTAAACCACTTCATGTTCAGATTATTTTAGCAGGTTCAAGATAAACATGTATTAAGTGGAGATGAGCTGCCTGTTGTTACAGTGGCTTATTTTTCAGTTACTTAATCCCTGCTAAAATTACAGCATGCACTCCTTTTCTCACAGTAACTGATGCAGCTCATAATTCCGAGCTTTTATCTCAGTAACATTAGTGGACAAGGGAGTGAATACCTATCCTTTCTACTGTGCCTCTTACTAGAGAGAGGTTGGGGAAGAACTGGGAAGTGGTGAGGAAAGAAGCACATGCCTTTGTGAGCAGTCTGTATTAACCATTGCTGCTATATCTGCTGTGAATTGGAGCTTTTAATAGCTACGGTAATAATAGTGTGGAATTCACTGTAGCTGCTGCAGCTTTCTGTGCTGAGAACATGCAATTTCTAGAGTTGGCATGCTGTAGCATTGCTGATTGAGCTAAGATCTGTGTTCTTGGTTAAGTACAGTCAGTAGGGGTTTGGCTTAGCCCGTATTAGCATGGCTCACGGTTGGACATCACCTAAATTGTGGTTGTTAACTCTCTTTTCCACCAGGGTGCAGACTCCTCTGCAATTTGTGTGGTTTTGAAAATTTCTTCCATCCTGCACAGCTATTGGAAAGTATATTCCAAATAAGTCTCGGGGACAAATAAACTGTCATCTTCTAACCTAGTGTCTTCCAACACTAAGAGGACAGGCAAGTTCTTTTAAGGATCCTTGGCAGAATGATGATGGTACTAAATGGTAGTTACAGTTAATGCATTATTTTCTTAAGTAGGATATTATTATTTTTATAGCACAGAATTTATTATTAGAATGGCACAGGATTTCTACAAGTAAAATCAGCATAGTACAACTTGTAAGTAGTATAATACAGAATTTATAATACAACCTATAATTTCGAATCACCTGGACCCTTTGCAGATCATGTCAAATCTTCGTATGTGGTATGTTGTATCAATATAGCAATCATAATCTAGACCCAAAAATCACATAAAAGAGTATGAGTCACTCACTCAGTCCTTGGAGGAAGCAGGTGTGTCCACCGGGGTGGGTCACAGTCTTGCTGTTCAGCACCAGTTCTGGTCCAGATTCCCACTTAGGACTTAAAATGGCTTGATTTTCTAGGCAGTGCTCTGCCTGCTGTTGTGTTTCTCTGCTCTGTGATGGAGTTGTCAACAACACCTGCTTGGCTGTGTGCCTGGGACCTTCAAGGCCAGCAAGGAAGGGAGTAATCATTCTGGCACCCAGGAACCTTGAGGCTGATAGGGAAGGGAAGAAGAAATATGTTTGATTTGTCTACTTGGTTTGCAAGACCTTCAGAGCCTGAGAATGAGGGGAAAGGGAATGTGTATGTGACCTGCTCAGTCACGGGGAATGGCTGCTTGCCTCACAACACGGTGTCAGTTGTGTGAACTGTACTGCCAGGGGTCTGGAACAGGGGTTACCAGTCACACCTCGTTCAAGCAGTTTGAAAGTTGAAGAAGGGAGTACACATTAAGACTAGTAGGATATTATTATGTTACCCATTTCAAGCTGAGTTACTAGCCAGGTAATTATCTTGAACTCACCCCAGCATAAGGTGCTGTAGAGCCACATAGTACCACCAAGTTCAAAAAGGAAAATAAGGCACACTTACTGACAGCTGTCCATGAGCAATTAATAGAGAAGAAAGTGCTTTCTGACATCTGTAGTGTTGTTGTAAATGCTTGAGTGGTGTGAGAGGTTTCAGTTAAAGATTGTAGCCTGGATTTTTTACTCTGACTGCATGGTTTTGTCTGCTGCAGCTGGCAGATAGAATGTGGGCCTCAGAGGGCCCTTGGTCTGATCCAGTGAAAGCTTGGAACTCAAAAGAAGTAATCTCTGTCACTGGAACTTCACTGCTTATTTTAAATGTATTCTGTTTTCACTTACTGTTTGGTCAGACTGTCTTATTTGAAATTGTGCGTTGTAAAACTCCATCACTATCTTACATGTAAATTTAAACTAGTTAAATCCCACAGTAACTGCAAAATAGATGTAAAATACCCCTCAGGAAGGACAACAATCAGCCAAACACAGATGTGGATATTATACCAGTGTTATTTATGTCCTTGGTGGGGTACTTGTGTTGATGATGATTAATTTATCTCTGAGTTATGCCATGATTTTTCAGAGTTAAGTAATAGTATATATATTATACACAAAGTATAGTTGTATATATTATACACATTATGCTCTGCAAAGCTTAGTCTCTTCTTTGTAACTCCTGTATTATTGAAGTATTTGATTCTAAAACTTGCTTTCCAGAACTGCATGTGGTCTGTCTGCAGCAACTAGCAGTTATAGTTCTGAAATAATCTTACAACTTTCTGGGGAAAAGATACCAGAATTTACTGATCTAAATGTTTAACTACATGGTATTATATTATTTTAGAAGTTACATTCTGCTTGATAAAGTACTTTAATCTTACAGATTTACTGTCTTTGTGATGTAGGGCCTGGAGGAAGGAGTGATTTGTTTTTTAAGGGAAAATTATAATTTTGAGCATGTTCAAATTTGGAATCAAGCCAGCGTAATTCATCCCTTCCCCTAGGTTGGCTGAGCACTAGGTTTCTATCATAAAACAGGCTTTTAAAAGAGGAGAAATTTCTGTATAGAAGTTACTAATTATTACTGATTATTATTAATGTACAAATCCCTAATTATTAACTGCTGTTGAGGGATCTGAATTGTTGCGATATGCAAAACTTGCAAACTAATATTTCTTGTGTTGCACGCACTACAAAATATCATTCATGAATGTGAGTAGGAAAAAAACAAAATTCAGTGGAAAGTAGTACAGTTTTTGCCATAACTTTCTGTAGAAATTTGGTTTTTAACCGGTGCATTTAAAATGTAGAACGAGACTTTCAGTGGTAGCCCAAAGGCTAATTTAATCACAAACAACTAGAGTATAATTTGCTTGCTGTGTTTTGTTACTCAAGAGATGACTGGGAGAAGCAGCGTATACCTGCAGGCAGATACTTCTCTGTTTGTTTTATAGTCACAGATGTTATGCTGAAAGTAGTGCAGAATGCCTCTCCTAGATCTGCATAACTATTTTGCTGCCAACAGTCCAGTGACTCTACTCCTTGAAGGTAATCTCCCTTCAAGGAGTATAGGATTAGTATAGTAACACTCTCATTACACAGATTTAGCTGTTCTCTTACAGGGGCAATCATTTAGATGATACATTGATGAGTAAGGTATTAATATATGCACTTTAAGTAAGATCAGTTTTGCTTGAAGTGCATTCCAGACAGAAGACAGGGACTGGTCCGTGCATAAAACCAAGTAACTGAAGTGTAGCTTGTCATAGTGGATTGTAGTGAACTGCAGGGTGAAAAGTCATACTAAGAAAGATGTGCAAGTATTTTGTCTTCTGGTATATTTCTGGATTTGGATTTTTTTGTGCGTGTGTTCTTGTGGGTTTTTTTCCTTCACTGTTAGTATGTTTTCTAAATTGTAGTACGTTAAATGTACTACACTTCTAAATTGTAGTATGTTACATTGTAAATTGTAAAATGTAGTACTTTAGAACTGAGATTTACTGAACTACCAAATTCTGTTTGTTTTATGCCCTTTCTAAAAATTTACTCTGCAGGAGTGTATGTATTTTTCCATGTAGACACATTAAAGCTACATTCAGCTTTTTACTGCTAATGTGTAGCCTTGGATTCACGAGATGCCTCTTAAGAGTTACTTACGCAGTAAATATTTGAGGCATATGAGTGCCTCAACATTCTCTTGAGCAAATATTTTTAGGAACAATGTAGCAAAACCTCTGAAAATCCATTTGTTTTATTCCTACATTTCAGTCATCTCAAGAAAGGTTTCTTCTGCTTTACAGGGTTGTGTACTCTCAGAATTCAAGTCAACCATCTGTACTCCAGCTGACACACCAGAGCGGTTCACCATCAGACACTAGCTTAACTTGCAAAGTTACATTACGTGGAACTGCAAAACATCATGGCTTTGCTAGGATTAGGCGTGGACTAGTTTGAACCAGCAGACATTAATTTAAAGTGCATTTAGCAGAGAAGTTAGATTTTAATTTTTTTTTCAGCTTTGATACTACAGAATATTAAAAACAATGTCTTAAGGTTCACTAGTTCTTTGGTATCGGTAGAGTTTTAATTCTTAATTGCCTTGTACATGAAATGCTCTAATACTAGGATAAATCCCTTATATATGGGCTTGCTGAAGTTTCAGGGGGCTCTCCTTTATAACTGTGGTGCTACTCATGTGCTGCAGGAACCCTGTATTCCTGCTGGCCTGTCAAGGAGACTGTGCTCCAAAACCTCATTTTGACTGATTATTTCAGGCTTTTCTTTGTTTTAACGCTATCCTTTGCTCAGCTTTGTAGGATCTTGCTTGTCTAAATCAGAATAAACTGGTGTAGTTTTGTGATGTTTCAAAAACTCTGTTCTCCTCCTTGCAGTAATGTGTAAGAAGAGGCAAAGAAGAAACAGTAAATCCTGTTGACAGAGAAAGATCAGCTTTTCATACCACTTAGTAGTTCTGGCTCTGTGGCTGGTGTCAGACTGTGGAAGAAGTATTTGATAAGGATTAGGAACATTATTTCAGTGTTGCTTATGTCTCTGAAGTTTTGCTATTCAGCTGACTTTTTGTTCACATAAATGGAATGAAGCCAGTTTGTGTTGGCTAATTGTTTAATCTGTATATACTGTTCTCCAGACTGCTGCAGTGTTCTTAAATTAAGCTAAGTTCAGATATATGTACTTTTCTTCTAATAGAACTCCCTTGAAAGCTTTTTCTTTAAAAGGGGGTGCAAAGCTGTGTATAATCATAACTTACAGTTTTTCCTAGCAATATACTCTCACTTAATTCTGTATGTATTAACATGGGTTAGAGGAGTTGTTTTTTTCTCCTTTATTTTGAAGAAAATCTGCTCTGCTTTGTCATCGGGTAGAGCAGCTGAAAGCAGTCAGTCCATACAGGATATCAGTATTGGCTTGAATGAGACCAAATTATACAAGCGCCTTCCTTGAAGAAATTTGCACATCTCAAAATGGTAGTTTTCTATTTCTAAGCTACCTAGCTCGTTTATTTAGTAAGTTCTTTTGTGCTCAGTGGTATTACTGTAGTGAAAATCCATAGCTCAGTTTCAGTATTCTAGATAGCTCAAACTTGTTACTGTAGGTATTACAGCTGTAGAGAGATTTCCACGTGTCTGGGTATTAGGCTGGAACCTTAATCATTCTTCCTGAAGTGCAGATTGTTTCCTATCAAAACTTCTCTCTACTTAGATTTTGTGGGATTTTGGTTGTTGTTTTTTACCATTGATAGTTAAATTTTAATTTCTCTGTCTAGTGTATGATTGTGAATGCCACTGGAAGTATAGATGTAAAGACGTTCATAAACACCAAAGGATTTGTGGTCTTCATTTTGTTATAGAAATAAATAACATATTAATTGGTGCATCATTTTTCTCCTGTTGTCACTGTTTAGTCTTGAAACTTAAATACTTACAAAAACATTCTAACTAAGAAGCTATAAATGATAAAGCACTACTGCTTTGCTAGTTAGAAATTTTATTTTGTTTTCATATTGAATGACTGGCGTTTTTTTTGTGTTATAGCTTAAAAAAAATAAATCACAATTGCTTCTAATACACAGTTGAATGAAAAGCTTATCTACCCCCCATCTTCTGCCTCCTTCCTTTTTTTACTTCAATATTTACAGCAGAATTGCTGTCTTTAATAATTGGGTAATGTATTTGACAATTGCACCTAAAGTTTTGACATACAGTGAAATTCTGTACATACATGTATTTTAATTTTAGGGAAAAATTAGTCTCTTATGATGACAGCTCCTGAGATAGATGAAGTATACAAACTTTCTTATTCTTTTTTCCTCATCAGGAAGTATAGATGAAGATGTTGTGGTGATTGAAGCATCCTCCACTCCTCAGGTCACTGCTAATGAAGAAATAAATGTTACCTCAACAGATAGTGAAGTGGAGATTGTTACAGTTGGTGAAAGCTACAGGTGAGACTTGCTTTTCTTTGTATTACTACAGTTTAACTTGACTCCAAGTTTGTCACAAGGCTCTCTATCATTAAAACCCTGTAAGGTAAAGTCACAGAAATTCTAACTAGGATGCATAGTATGCATTTTTTCTTTAAAAACAAAACAAAAAGCCAAACAAAACCAAAACAACTGGGAAAAAAACAATAAACAAACAAAAAAAACCCCAAACAAAGCAATAAAAATCTCAAAGAAACAAAAAAACCCCAATTCACAGCTTTGCCACATCTCGACAATTCACAGCTTTGCCACATCTCGACAATTCACAGCTTTGCCACATCTCGACAATTCAGCTAATCTGGTGGTTGTAGTTACTGTGACTGAGAGGCAGAATTTTGAGGAAGCATGTTTAGGCTGAGTTGACTATCTAGGGATTAGCTGAGTTTCTCCAGAAAGCATCTTACTTTTTTGAAGCTGCTGCTGTGTATGATTTCCTGTTCTTCCCTTCCTCTCTGGAAGGTTTGTTCCATCATTGTCAGATTTTAGAGAATCTGTTAGAGTGAAGTTTCTTGAAGAAGAAAAGTTGTGACATTATCATGTGCATAATCAAATGCTATTAAGATCTGATTGAGACTTTTCTTAGCATTAAAAGGTTTAAACAATTTGGTCATACATACTTCAGAGGTGAACTAACCTGGTAATTTTGAAATTGCATGAACTCAGCCACAGACTGAGTCTGCAGCACCATATAGCTAACATAGTCATTTAGAGTAATGTCCTATTTAATCATAACAAGGAAGTAAAGACCCAGACTTCTAACTTTAAGACTGTTTCAATTCAGTAGTCCTTTGTTTCCACTTCCATCTTTGATGGGAATCATACCTGATTCAAAAACTCTTCAAGATTATTAGCTCCCTGTACAGTTGTATGCTGGGACTTCTCTTCATCTCTAGTTTGATACTTTTCTGTGTTGTCTGCTTGCTCTTTTGTGCAAGAAGAAATCTAAAGAATTTCTTCTTGTTGAATTTACATCTTGCATTGAAAAACAAAAAATGCACTGGGTTTGCTTTGAAGCTGGAGTTCCTGGAAGAGAAGTAAACACTGACAGTCCTCTGTACCCTTCCACAGTTAATTTCTCCTCTCCTGTACTACTAAACCAGTGGTGTGCCCATGAACCTTAACTCTTAGTTAACTGAAGGGGAGGGGAAGATGAAGTAGGAGGTGAGAACTTAATCTCTCCTTGTGTTACAAAAGGGACCTTGGGTACCCAGAGAGTAATAGTGAAGCTTTTAAAAAGGTGTGAGAGGTGTAAATTTCATTCTGGAACATGAGTAGGACACACAGAAAGTGCACACAAACTGATTTGGACATGTAAATCCAAACTTTAGGGAAAATGTGCCTCGTTGCCAACCTGATCTTTAAATTGCAGTGACTACTGAAGTGGAATTGAAGTGCAAGCTGCTTGAGAAGACTGCAGCAAATGTGCTTTTTGCACTACAGGAAAATACACTGATCTTTGTTCCCAAGTTCCACAGATAAGGGTGAAGGGAGTACAGGCAGAACAAAAATGCAGACTGAGCTCCGTGGTGATTTCTGCTGTGGGTTTTGTTTTTGGTGAAGTCATTCCCTTTTCTTCACATTTTCCTCTTCTGAATTTCTGAAGTCTGAGTACATTGTTTTTCCAAATTGGAAGATAAGAGCCACTTGATTTATGTAAATACTGGAGAGTCAAAGGTTTTTGCTAGGGAACTGTAAAAATATTCTTCCCGTAATTAAAGACAGTATCCTCTTAAGTTAAACTCCAAAGCATCATTGAATTGAGTGGGTTTGTATGGCTCAATTTAATAGAATGGATGCTACCTGTAGCACTACAGAGAAAAGAGAACCATCCCTTTCCTTAGGTATGGCCACAGGCTTATGGTTTCCTCTCCTCAAGCCACTTTTCGTTTAACTTTAATTGTTATGCAAAGCTGTGTTCATACAGTTCAGGAGAGGAGTGCAATGAGTATTCAAGAGAGAAAAATTCAGAATTTTGCACTTTTAGGACATTTTGGAAATTTAAACTAGAGTGTAGAAAATATCCTCTGAAAATAATCTGTCATAAGTTAACAGGCAAAAGAGCATAATGTTTACAAATTTTTAGAGTCTTCACAGTTCCATCATCATTCATAGATCTGCTGTTTCAGACTGTATAAGAGGACTTAGATTCCTTATTTGCTATTAACAAAGTTAAGACATAAAATCAGATACAGTTGCTGCCTGAGTGTGCTTGTAGGGTTTCACAGTGAATTTTTCTTTATAAGTTACCTATATATATTTCAGAGAAACATGGTTTAAAAACCTTTAAACTCTACCTGTTGGCTATTTGCCATTGTGTTCTCTGGTAAAGGCTGCAGTAATGTCTGTAAGTACACATCCGCTGAGTGCTGAGCAGTTGGGTATTTCAAGATAAGATGCTTTTCTAATAATTTTTATTATTACTTCAAATAGCTTCTCAAACAGTGAGGACAAAAATGTAATAGTGGCAAAATTTAGGTCAATACTTAAGGTGTTACCTTTTTTAAGGTCTCGTTCAACACTTGGACACACAAGATCACACTGGGGCCAAAGCTCTAGTTCCCACGCTGCACGACCTCCAGAACAGCGGAACCGCAGTCGGATTTCCACAGTCATACAGCCGCTGAGACAGAACGCAGCAGAGGTGGTGGACCTTACAGTGGATGAAGATGGTAAGTTGCACTGGTCTCAGCAATCTCTTCCTTTTTCAGAAGCAGGATGATCAGTGTAAGGAGAGTGGAATTAATTGCATCAGTTATAACATACCGTTCTATGAAAAAGTCCTAATTCTAAACAAACTAACTTCCAAGCCTGTCAAAAAATCCTCTTGCGACCTTACTTTTAAAATTAAAAGTTTAGCCATTCCCAGTGGGTCTACCAGGTCTAAGTTTTCTTCCAAGACAGACTTGGGTGTCTGTCTGAGGGCTGACTCACCAGGCAGAAATGACAGAACAGGTTGGAGCTACTTCTTTAAAAATACGCACTTAGTTCAGTTCAAAACTATAAAAGGAAAATCTATCACAGACCATGCTTTGGAATAGTTACTGTTCTTTCAGACCTTGGAGTAAATATAATTTGAAAAGAAGAAAAACAAACCCAAACAAATCCAACCCCAACTTTTCATTGTTTCCTAACACTAAAACCTACTAGCACTTCATAAGTCTGTTCCTAACTGTTCCTAATCGTAAGAGCAACTTCCAGGTATTGTCAGAATTTGAGAGAAGGAAAAACTAAAGCTCATGTAAATTTTTGGCAGGTTTATTTTGGTGGTGGAAGTGGGTTTGGGGATTTCTTGCACACATGTTATGTATGTTTAACAGAAGTTTTGTCCTCTTGTGGTTCTGTCCCTGGGTACATGGCAAGCATACTGTATTATTCAAGATTTTTGGGGTAGGTTGGAGTGTTGGAAGGGTTCGTAATTGCTTTTGGTTGTTTGATGGCTTTTAAGGAAGAGGATGGGCTGATTTACAGATTGTTTATGGATTTACTGTGACGTATCCCAACAGCTCTATCATTGAAGGGGAATAGGCATTTATTAGTTTAATTTACTCTTTAAACTCAAATTACAGAATCTAGTCTTAAAGTCAGGAGCCAGTTTGTTTTTAAAAAGATTATTACTGAATGAAGTTCTACTTCTTTAATGCATATATTTAAGACTAGCTGGTTTTCTCCCGCAGAGGAAATACCTTTCTAAGATGAGTCTTCCAGGATTTCAGGAATACTATTTTTGGGTTTAGGCATCAAATTTCACACATGAACTAGTGTAAAATGATAAAAATTCTGAATTAACACTGTTACAAGGCGCAACTACTCACTTTATCATAACTATACCGTTGTCTTCAGAGATACTGATATTAAAACTTTGCTAATTTACTTCCATGGGGCATAAGGATTGTATCTCCATCTGTTACCCTGGATTAGTGTCTGTGAAGTCTATTGAAATGAAACTTCTTCTAGGTGGTAGTTTGAGATTAACCAAGCCCATTAGTGACCTTTAACTGGTTTTGAGTTAGAGAAACAGAACTGTCTGTATTGCTGATGGTGAATCAAAACAGTAACAGGGCAGCAGCGTGATTAAAGCTGATAAAACTGAGAATTGTCTGCTGCAGGATTGCTTTCAGAATGTGTTAGCATCCAGTTTTGAGCATTGTGTGATCACATAGTAATGCTAGGCTATATGTGTCCTGTATACTTGCTGTTTTTTTCTGAATTTAAACATCAATACATTTCTCCCAAAATGTTTTCCTTTGAATAGAACGAGTACATTGGAATGCCACATTAAAATCCAAAGGAAATTAAATGTAGGTATTGGGTCATGTTTGCTTAATATGATGAGTTGGAAGACTTTGAAGAAGGGAGATAAGTTTATTCCCTTGCTCGCTGAGTTGCTGATACACCTACTAGATATCAAGAGAAATCTTGAAAACTAGTCATTTTATCTTAAGACTTGGTGTAAAAGAAGTATTTGAAGTGTCTTGATGTTTGCTTTTTTTCTGATACCCGTGCAGACATTTTTATGAAAAAACCTGAGCTCTTCCTGATGATATTCCCTTTTATGGTATCACTATTACTAGTCCTGTCATTGTCACTAATTAGAGAGACGTTTCAAACTTACAGTCAAAGGCAGACTTTTTCAAAACCAAATTTGAATTATGCCACCAAGTCTCTTTTTAAATTTTAACTGGTTTACAATTGTGTGGTAGAGAACAAGATTTATAAGCTGTATTTTCCTGGGTGAAATTACATATATTGCTGACTATTACCGTTGCAAAATGGAAAATGAGCACGCATATACTTTTAAGAGAAGTCTCAAATACCAATTTAATGAATCTACTTTTAATGTGTATTGAAATTAGAAACCAAATTTGTATTTTCTATGCATCTAGAATCATTGAAGTTTGTAAAGTAGTACTGCTAGTTCAGATGTTGTTACTCTGTTCTCGGTTAGTTATCTAAAAGTTTTTCTGGCTTTGTAGCCATTACAAAAATTGTAAGGGTAATGTTTAATCATAGATTAGTTTACCTGTAGAATTATGAAAGGTTTCAGCAAGTGTTTTCAACATAAAGTACGAAAGTAATTTAATTTTCTTTCTAGTAGTATTTTATTGAGTAAAAAACCCAGTATGTCAGATTTAGTTGAGAATTGATTTTTTTATTCTTTGCATCTGGCAAGACTAGCATCAAGACTTTCTTGTAAAATAATTACAAAACAGCAACAATAAAAAATGCCCAGCAGCTTTTGAAGCTGAAAGAACATGAAAGCTTTTTTGTTTTTTGTTAGAGCCCACCGTTGTGCCAAGCCCGCCCGCTAGGGTGGAGCCACCGGTTGTGAGTTCTGCTTCCAGTAACAGTTCCAGTACGTATATCTCAGGGCAGACCTCTGATGAGGCTACTGACGTCTCCAACAGCCAGCCCACTGCAGCACCAGAGACCACTCCTCGTCTTCCCAGCAGCAGCACTGCTGCTACTCCAGCTGGAGGTACAGAATGAGAGAGCTTGCTGAACTGGGGGGGGGGTGGGGGGTGGTGGTGGGGTGTTGCCTCCTAGCGCAAAGGAGATACAGGAAGTTAATTGGTGTTCTCTAGACTAACCAGTGTGTCAACTTGAACATAACAGTGATAAGTTGAGTGGACAGGAAAAGAAAAAAATAATTGATTTCTCCCCAAAGATGAAGGAAGTTGTGCTGGAGCCTTCTGCTTTTGCCTATTGGAAAGGTGCGGTTACACCTGATGAATGCGGCATTGTGCGGCAGGACAGCTATGACTTAATCATCATCACAGAAACGTGGTGGGATGGCTCTTATGACTGGAACACTGCAGTCAATGGCTATAAGCTCTTCAGAAGGGATAGACAAGGGAAGAGAGGTGGTAGGGTGGGCTCTATATGTTAAGGAGTGTTTTGATTGTACAGAGGTCAATGATAATGATGATAGGGTTGAGTGTTTATGGGTAAAGATGAGGGGGAAGGTAACTAAGGCAGATACCCTGTTGGGAGTCTGTTTCAAACCACCCAACCAGGATGAGGAAGCGGATGAAGCATTTTACGAGTAGGTGGCACAAGTCTCGCAATCGCCAGCCCTTGTTCTGGTGGGGGACTTCAACCTACCAGATGTCTGCTGCAAAATATAACACAGCAGAGAGGAGACAGGCCAGGAGGTTCCTCGAGTGTGTGGAAGATAACTCCCTGACACAGCTCGTAGGTGAACCTCCCAGGGGAGGTGCCTGGCTAGACCTGCTGTTTACAAACAGAGAAGGACAGGTGGGAGATGTGGTAGTTGTAGGCCATCTTAGGCTTCGTGATCATGAAACAGTAAAGCTCTCAATTCTTAGTGAAGTAAGGAAGAGGATCAGCCAAACCTCCACCATGGACTTCTGGAAGGCAGACTTTGGCCTGTTTAGGACATCGGTTGGGAGGATCCCTTAGGAGACAATCCTGAAGGGCAAGGGGGTCCAGGAAGGCTGGACACTCTTCAAGAAGGAAATCTTAAAGGCTCAGGAGCAGGCAGTCCCCACGTGCCATAAGGCAAAATGGCGGGGAAGACAACTGGCTTGGCTGAACATGGAGCTCTTGCTAGGGCTTTGGTAAACTCTCCTTTTTTTTCCTCCTTTGGAATAAGGGGCAGGCAACTCAAGACGAGTACAGGGATCTCGTGAAGTCATACAGAGAGAAAATTAGAAGGGCAAAAGCCCAGCTAGAGTTCAGTCTGGCCACTGGCATAAGGGACAATAAAAAAAGGTTTTTCAAATACATTTACAATAAAAAGAGAGCCAGGGAGAATCTCTGTCCTTTATTGAATGTGGGGGATAACACTGCAACCAAGGACGAGGAAAAAGCTGAGATACTTAATGCCTTCTTCACCTCTATCTTTAATAGTCAGACCAGCTACCCCCAGCATATTCAGCCTCCTGAGCAGAGGGATCTGGACAGGCTGGATCGATGGGCTGAGATCAGTTGTATGAGACTCAATAAGGCCAAGTGTCGGTTCCTGCACTTTGGTCCCAACAACCCCAGGCAACACTACAGGATTGGGGAAGAGTGGCTGGAAAGCTGCCCAGTGGAAAAGGATCTGGGGGTGCTGGAGGACAGCCTGCTGAATATGAGCCAGCAGTGTGCTCAGGTGGCAAAGGCGGCCAACAGCATCCTTGCCTGCATCAGAAGTAGCGTGGCCAACAGGAGTAGAGCAGTGATTGTGCCCTGTACTTGGCAGTGGTGAGGCTTCACCTCGAGTACTGTGTGCAGTTCTCAGCCCCAGAAGGACGTTGAGGTGCTGGAGTGAGTCCAGAGAAGAGCAACCAAGCTGGTGGGTCTGGAGGACAAGTCCTATGAGGAGCGCTGAGGGGAACCAGCTTGTTTAGTTTGAAGAAGAGGAGGCTGAGGAGAGACCTCATTGTTCTCTACAGCTACTTGAAAAGTGGTTGTATTGAGGTGGGTGTTGGCCTCTTCTTCCAAGTGAATAACAATAGGACTAGAGGAAATGGCCTGAAGTTGTGCCAGGGCAGGTTTAGGCTAGATACTAGGGATAATTCCTTTATCGAAAGAGTAGTTGGGCACTAGAACAGCCTGCCCAGGGAGGCGGTGGAGTTGCCATCCCTGGAGGGGTTCAAAAACCATACAGACGTGGCACTTCAGGACATGCTCTAGTGGGCATGGTGGGTGTTGTGGTGTTGTTTGTTTTTCCAACCGTGACAACTCAGTGATTCTGTGAACCACATTAGGTAGAATGTAGTTCATAGGGAATTAAGTCTTCCATTGCAGTATGTTACAGAGGTGGTTTTTTAATGTGTATCGTAAGGAAGTGAAGGCTGTTTATAGACTCCTTGAAGCTCCCTCTGTAGATTACTCCACTAGAAGCACATTTATACAGATCTGCCTAGATGCTGCCCTATAACAGAGCTGTATATACAGGTAAGCACTCTGAAACATGGGTGCTCTGCCCTGTCTGCAAGTCAGGTGAGGTACAAAAAACCTGAGCTGGCAACAGCTGCACCGGGGCGTGAGGTCCCTGCACACTAACCCCAGGGACAATCTTTCTGCTTTCCCTACTAAGAAAACTACTTTAATTAGTGGAATAAGGCAAGAATCAGTTCATGTTCTCTAGTGGTTCCTACAAGTACATCCACCTGAACAATTACATTTTGGTTCATTTGGCAGGCGTAGCTAAATCTTCTTGTTTGGTATCCAGTTTGTTTTATTTTAGTGTAGGTCTGCTTTTCAATTGGTTAATTCTTTAATCTTGAAGTACAATTTCTTTTTCTTTTTAAGACACTGCTTTATGGTGGTCAGCTTTACTAACTTCTTTCACTTCAATATTAACTTTCTTTATCTTCAAGATGATGTAAGAAGAACTGCATCTAATACAACACTGGAAACTAGCCCTCCGGCCATGCCAAGGTTGCCATCATGCTGCCCTCAGCATTCTCCTTGTGGAGGACCTTCACAGACTCATCATGCGTTGGGGCACCCACATACAAGCTGCTTTCAGCAGCATGGCCACCACTTTCAGCATCACCACCACCACCACCACAACCCTCACCCAGCTGTCCCACTGTCTCCTTCATTCAGTGACTCCAGCTGCCCTGTTGAAAGGCCTCCTCCAGTGCCTGCACCTTGTGGAGCAAGCAGCAGTTCTGGCACCAGTTACCATGACCAGGCATGTCTAATTCTTGTGACTCTCCCTTTGTGATTTCAAGTTGTTTTAGATCTGAGAGAATAGAATAGGATACTGAATTGTGGGGTACTCTCTTGTTCTGTAGCAGACATTATAGAAGGGAACTAAAAGGAAAATGTGACCTATAATATATGGACACAAAAAATCGAACTTTTATAGAAGGTCATAATCCAAGTAATAATTGACAGCTGACATGCTCTTGATGACTGTTAGATGTTAGTGGCTGTTTAAGCAAACCAAACATAAATACCTTGAAATAAACTGCTGATCATAGCAGGTCTACAGGGCAAATAATTGAGCTGCTTTAAGGGAATAAAAAGTCAAGTCTAGTAAAAGGTGTGAAGAGTTGCTTTTCTAAAAGCATTGTTATTTAAGACTTTTAAGTAACTAAAAGCACAGCTCTAAAATAATATCGTTGTAAGTAAGAACAATACTGTGCAAACTTAATTCACAACATTCAGAACTATCACTCTGGTTTCTGTTTTAAGTGTAATACATTAGGCACAACTGAAAACGCTGGTTTTTGCCTCCAAATATTTCAACGCATGTAGCTTCCATATACTCACTGATTTATCCATCATAGGGTTTCTTTTATACAATCTGGTGTAATTAATACAGTCTCACCAGATTCAAGAACTTAGGAATAAGAAATTTTAGCCGTATCTAAAGAATGTTCCAGTCAAGCCTTAAAACTTAAAAATGTGGATCTCAGTTGCTTGTGATAGTATTTGTTTTTATTTTGTATCAGATTCTGTTTCAGGGTGACTTTTCTCTGTCTGAAGAATTGCTTGAAAAAGGGTGGTTTGTTTTCACAGCAGGCACTGCCAGTAGACTTAAGCAGCAGTGGTATAAGAAGTCATGGAAGTGGTGCTTTTCATGGAACTTCTGCTTTTGACCCCTGCTGTCCTGCTTCTTCATCTCGAACTGCAATTTATGGACATCAGGCTAGTGCTGGCCCAAGCCAATCCATAACAATAGATGGGTATGGATCAAGTATGGTTGCACAGCCACAGCCCCAACCTCCTCCTCAGGCATCGCTCTCCTCCTGTCGCCATTATATGCATTCTCCTTGTAAGTACTGGCAGATATACTGAGTATCTGGGGGTACCCAACAAAAAACTGAACAGATTTCCTGCCAAAATCTGAAAACTCTTACTACCCGCTTGCTTAGATCTTGGAACTGGCCTAGCAAAATATATCTTAATAAATGTATTGAAACACTTCTAGTTCTATAGAGGATTTGAATAGGATCAAGGTGAAGTTAAAATATTTTGAGTGAAATTACATTCAGACTTCCAAAACTGTGTTTACTATATTTTTCACTGACTTTGAATTTTAACAATACCTTTTTATTTCTTTTTCCTTGATCTGTCCCCCATCCTGTCCTTACCATGAGTTCTGCTTGAGCAAGCTTAGACAGTCAACTCATTTGTTTGATTGTGATTTCTTTTTTTTTTTGGAATTTATTGTCTCTGCAGAATAGTGGACTTGTGGGAGGGGACTGTATTTTTAAAAAATGCTGAAAAAGTTTTTTTTTCTTTCTTTTTAACAAGATTGGCAAGTGGAGTACTTTTGGCTGCAGAAAGTGTGGGTTTCTTGTAGAGTTTATTGCTGGAATAACCTTATTTAAAAATTGCATAACACATATTGCATGTTACTGCTGTTTACAGTGGTGTAATAATACTGAAGCACCTGTGTGAAGATACTTTTTAAAATAAATTGAAGTCAAAACCTGCTACTGAACAAACTAAAAGCACATGATGTTTTCATTGCAGATGCTTCTTTGACTAGACCTCTTCACCATCAAGCTTCTGCATGTCCTCACTCTCATGGAAATCCTCCTCCACAGCCACAACCTCCACCTCAAGTAGATTATGTTATCCCTCACCCAGTGCATCCCTTCCATCCTTCAATCTCCTCTCATGCATCTTCTCATCCTGTTCCACCTCCACCACCAACTCATCCTTTAGCCAACGCAGCTGCTCCAATACCACAGCATCTTCCTGCAACACACCAGCCTATATCCCATCACATCCCTGCAACAGCACCTCCAGCACAGAGGCTACATCCTCATGAAGTGATCCAGAGGATGGAGGTCCAGAGAAGAAGAATGATGCAACACCCAACGTATGTCACAAATGTACTCAGAACAATATCTAAACATATAATACATTTCCCTCAGGTTTGTAAAATGTTGCATGTGAATCTCAAACTGTTAATTGCATGGTTAGGAGCTGTTAGTATTAAACCATGGTAAGAAGTCTCTTTACATACCATCCCAGTCACACCAGCATTAAGACTGAACCTGTTGTGTTACATCTCTCAACAGTGTCTTCAGGTAAGGCACAAATGGGGCGTGGAAGAGAAGGGAAGCTTATGTTTCTCTTGCCCTTCACTCTTTCTCCAGATTAACAGGCAGGATTTCCTTTTCAAGCTGGAAGGTACATAAGTTCCTTTCAGATGTGTTGGATATGGGTTGGTCTAGCATGTATACCTTCTAACAATATAGGACTTTTTTGGGGTTGGAAGTAGAGAAAAGTTAGAATCCTCGTCTCACTGTTGTGTGTCAAGTGTCAGTACAACAGCTATAACTTCCTTAGGGTCTTGGAATCAGCCACAAAATATGCAAAAAGCAGTGTATGAGGGTGCACTGCATTTGTATAACATACTTATTTTCTGTTTATTTTAAATCTGATCACCCGTTTTATACTAAGGTTATGGGATAAACAGCCTAGGAGTTTTACATTCATAGAGATATTTTCAATTGTGTTTCTTTTAAATTAAGACTTATTTTAGGAAATGTGGGCCTATATGACATGCAGTTTTTATGGAACTGTGGAAGTTGTTTTGCTATGGTTTTTTATTAAAACATGTTCAAGTTTTTTCCTCACAGTTACCTGATAAACTGAAGGGAGATGAGACTAGGAGTAGGTTCTGCTGATAGGTCTGTTCCCGTGTTGGTCTGTACCATTGTAGAAAACTAGTACTTCTGACATAACCTTAGAGGAGCTTGAGAGCTTTCTCTGGAGAAGGGTGAATTTACAATTATGAGAATAGTGTGCTGTTACCTAACTTTTTATTTCTCTAGAAATGTAAATTTATAAAATGTCTAGTCTACTATGTCAGGTAATTTAAGGTGGCACTGAATCTGTCCTGCTCTTGGTAAGATCCCTGTTTTTTGGTAGAATAAAAAAAAAATACATTCAGCATTGAAAGCAATGGAAAGAAAAATGCCAATCCATTTTTTCTGTATCTGGAAACTGGCAACGTAACCTAAGTCAGCCAGTAGGGGCTTTCTGAAGATTTTTTTTTTTCCAAAACTGTAGTTGTAGCTGGCATGGAAACAGCTGTGTGCTCTCACTGCTTGAGCTATGACGCAAACATGTTTCAAGGAAAATGTCCTCTGACTAGTGTATTACTTTTATTATTGTTGCTGGTGAATAACTCTGAATCTCAACATGACTTATGCTTTCCTACCTGCAGTCTGAAGTTAGGATTAAGTGCTTTGTCAGTCCTTCTGTAGTCATGTCTGCCAAGTGAAGGGCAGATCACAGTAGCTGAAGCTGGCTTTATCTTTGAATATGAAATCTGTATTATAATTAGTTTCTAACTTATATCTAAAGTTGAAATCAAAATAGTGTATGGGGAATTTTATTTTTTTATTTTAACTGCATTCCAGCAATTCAGTCTATAATGTTTTGATTATGGATGTTGCTTTCTTGATACTAACAAGAATGTGAACTTAACTGTTGCTGTTTTATGTTGTTTAGACGTGCCCATGAACGGCCTCCTCCCCATCCTCACAGAATGCATCCCAATTATGGTCATGGGCATCACATTCATGTGCCTCAGACAATGTCTTCCCATCCTCGACAAGCTCCAGAGAGATCTGCCTGGTGAGTAATCAGATACTATATTAGTTCTTTGGGACTCAGGACTGAAGACCATGATGTGCTGATCACAGTGCTGATAATGCTGGCTGTGATTTTTGACCATTAGGGAAGAGGTGCATGTGTCACAGCTGCTGTTGTACAGCTTGAGCTACAGCGAAGACTCCATATTGATAATATTCCTGGGCACAATAAAATAAATGTGGAGTTGCCTCTGCTGATCTATTATACTAAATCTCAACAGCTGATGTAAAAACTGCTTCTAGTTATGTTAGGATTAAGATGATTTTTCAACAAAGTTTAAGTAAGTTTTAAAAAAAAAACTTAATAGTGTTACGGTAGCTGTGCTGTGTTGTATGCTTTCCAAAGCAGTGGAATTGTATCTAGGAGTCACAATGTACCTTTACTTTAATGCTACTTTCATTCATGTGACAGGGAGCTGGGAATTGAAGCTGGTGTGACTGCAGCTACTTACCCTCCAGGGCCCTTGCATCCTCACTTGGCCCACTACCATGCACCTCCTCGACTTCATCACTTGCAAATAGGGGCTCTTCCTCTAATGGTAAGGAGATAGCTTATGAAAATTATGATAATTGGTCGTTGTAATTATTTTTTCATCAGGAAAATTATTTTAAGGTTTACTACATTCAATTGGACATGTATACATTGCTGCAAAAGTTAGCAATTCAGCTGGAGAAGGAAATATTCCAGTGTTCCTGTGTGTTGCTCCCAGATAGGGAGCTAAAACAGGCTCATGTCTAATAAGAGAAAACAGTTTAGGACAGTAACATTTCTAACTTCAGCTCTTGTAAAATGAAACATGTTTGAATTGTCATTTGCATTGCAATGCATTGACCCTCTGCATCTGATTTTTAAATTTCAGATTCTTTTTTAATGAATTTTAGATTGTTAAAGGTATCAACTTTCCACCCAGTGCATGAGCATTAGGATTGGTGCTGTATTTTTAAGGTGTGTATACAGCACAGCTAGAATTCCATCTAGAGATTTCATTGTTTTCAAATAATACTTGGTGTTGATCAGCCAAATTCCGTGTGATAAAGTATACAATTTTGTAGCATGAAGTGTTAGAAACAACAGGAAGTGTAAGGGTAAACTAGTCCCTCGTTGCACATAATTTTTTTTAATCTACAGTAGAAAACCAAGGAAAACATCAGTTGCTTTAGATTCTCAAAGCGAAAGGGCCCTCCTAGTAGTTCAGAGAACTGCAGTTTCATTAGCAGGCAGCAAGTTAAGCATATGCCTGTTTCATCTGTCAGGGCTAGTACATCAGTTATGGGATTTATTTCCATTATTGCTGTGAAATTTCTAGAAATTCAGAGTTCAGCTGATCCTTATACAGCAGGGGGATGACCAGCCCTTAACTGTGTTTTAACTTTCATAGGAGTATTCCTACAACTAAAATGTTGGGACCCCACTGTTTATCTCCTTTTTAGAAGTAGAATGGAAGAAAGCTGTTGTAGGGGATCTTCAGAAGTATTTCCTGAATCTGTGATAAAATGTTAGGGAGTCTTTCCCTTCTGCTCATTAACTGCTGTTACTGATGTATAAAAGTGTCAGATGAAACAGAGTTCTTTAATTCTACAGTAACTTGTACATGTGTTTGTGTAGGGATAGCTAATTCTCCTAACAGTAATTCAGTAATCTCTGGATGAAATGGAATTGAACCTGTCACTGACAGGCACTTCAGCTTGTTTTTAAAATACACAAAGCTGTCGTAGATGGCAGTTTTCAGGTTGTATTATGCATAGTAATGGAATTTGGTGGTTGGTGTTTTTTGTGGGTTGTTTTTTGTTGGGCTGTGTTTTTTTAGTTTCTGTTTTATCAAATATATCTTAAATAATGGAGGCTATCTACATACCTTTAAAATAGTTTGACCTACCTGGTCATCAGTGAAGTTCCTGGGATATGCTGTTCCAGTCTATTGACTCCAGCTTCTTCTGCCTTTTGAATAGTCTTGTTGATTTGGGATTTCAGAGGGGGAGGAGGAAATAGCTGTACTTTACAGTTTGCTACCTATGGTGTAATAAATCGTATCTATAGGGTGGATGCAAGCCTTCAGAAGACTCCTTAATTTTTCTATGAACCTAGACTGCAGCTTGCCAGTCACAGGGAAATCTCTGGATCAACATTTTAAAAGAAAAAAAAAAAGTTACCATAAGTAACTTAACCTCTCTCAAGTGTTATACATGCAGCTTTAATGTGCTGTCCCTTCTTCTTCTTCTTCTTCTATTTCAGAGCCTTCCTGTTTTGTTCCTTTAACTGTTGAATGACTCAGAGTGGTTGAGGCCATCTTTATACTTGATTGTAAAAACTGGGAGGGATTTGAATGTATAGGCCAGTAGGTCCCCGTACATTATGGTTAGATGTGTGCTAGTCAGAATAATATCACTCAGAGTGTAGTCCTACAGGTATCACAGCTCTAGGAGATGCAACTGTTCTGTACAAAAAAACTTAACAAACTTCCTGGAAAATACCTGAACTCTCAGCTTAAGGCTTTACCTTCATGTATCTTTGTGCTTCAAGGTGAACTTTAGGTTTGAAATAGCCTTGATAAGCTGCATCGAGTTTAACTGTATTTTTCAAATAAGAAAATGGAGTTTGGTAATGTGGGTGCTACTTCTTTCTTTTTAATGTAAACATGAATTACTATTCTGCATTTTTTGCAGAATATAAGCTATTGAAGAGCACTCACTCTACGTTCCCCTCAGACACAGGTACAGCCAGGTTTTAGCTATGCAGCAATGCATTACTTACTCCTTCACACAGTGCAACTTCTTGTTTGAATTTGGCTTATTAAGATGATAATTGATCAGCTTTACTTCTTTTTGAG
Source organism: Hemiprocne comata (assembly GCA_020745705.1). NCBI lineage: Eukaryota > Metazoa > Chordata > Aves > Apodiformes > Apodidae > Hemiprocne > Hemiprocne comata. The sequence goes on along the minus strand of CM036596.1, from coordinate 7,162,108 downwards.
TAATGAAGTGGACCTGAGCAGTTCACTGGATAAGCTAATTGGGTTGTTTTTTTTTAAAATATGTATGAAGTTCATACTTCATGTGAACCACTGAATAAAAGGTTAGGGTGGACACCATAATTAGTACCATACAGTGAAAGAATCTCATCATTGACTGTGGCACCTAAGAGGTAAAAAGATCCTGGAAAGATGGAAAATGTTTAAAGGAAGGTAGTGAGGAAGAATCTTTCCTTCAGGTTATCTGTTTCAAAACCTGTCAGAATGTTTGTGTTGTAAATGGTTCTGATTTAACCTTGAATATTTTAGTTGCTGCAGACTCTTGTGGTTGTGGGAAGTGTCAACAGAAAAACAGAAAGGGCAAAACCAGATAATACTTGTTCTGCAAAAAACAAACCGTTCTTGGCAAACTTGTACTGCAATTTGTAGGTCCCAAGTATATTGCTTTGAAGTAAACATTACAATTTTACTGTATCCAAAAAAAATATATACAAGTACTTGGTGCAGACTGGCATTACCTTTAAATCTTTATTCATTAGCTTTAAGCTTTTCCTTTTTTTTTTCAGTCAATATGAAAACCTAACTGAAAATACACTTCCATTCCTGTGTGAAGCTGTATCAAGAAACCTGAAATCTTATTTGAAGCTTGTTATTAATTGTCCAAGGGATTTTAGCTAGACTGTTCTTAGTTGGGCACTATGGGTAGTTCTCTTTTGCTCATCTTTCCTCCAGCTACTACTAACATGTATTTAGTGAAAATCTTGCTATGTTAGCAGACTGCTTATTCTACAGCTGTAAAAGAGCTATTTTTTTTTTCTTAGAGTTGTTTTTTCAAAATACATTTCTGGCCAAGTAAAACACTAAGCTGTGGTCTCACAATATTTCAAAGAAGACCCTAATACATAATGTATGTCAGACGATTTGGCAGAGGTGCTGTGCCATTCCCCATCAGGATAATATGAAGGCAAATTTATTAGAGTGAAAATGTATTGTTCCACCCAGTGTTTCTGTTGTCTAAATTCAGTAGTTCATTGTGGTATGTACTCTGAGAAATTCTTGGTTGGTTTTGTAGTCTCAGAACTAAATTTAGTAGGTTTCTTAGATAGATAGTGTCCAGTAGCAGAATTTGTTCCGAATGGGAGACCTGTTCGGGTGCCTATTGCTGCTTTGGAGAACTCTGACCTTGGAGGCAATAGGGACTGTAGTTATTGCATTGCTGCAACAGACCTGGGACTTTACAGCTCCTTTAATGATGCAGTAGCTGCACTGTCAGATGCAGTGTTTTCCAACAGACTGCTTTCAAATCCTAGTGAATCAAAACAACAAGCAGAGAAAGCCACTCCTGAGACTTGGCTTAGGTTTTGTCAGGAGTTTTCTTTCCTCTGAGTGGAGGCAATCAATTCACAATGTAGTAACAGGCAATAGGAACTTCCAAATGATTCCAAACAGGGCTGTGCCTAGTAAAAACCTGGGAAAATAAATATGTTTATAGTATGGATGAGTGAGCTAGTTCTTTAAATGCATTTTATGTAATTGGAAGACAAAGTAGAATTACATGCTTAAATGGAGAATGGATCATAAATCACCAGTTATCTGAGAAAGGCTGTATTTATGGCTTATATTGGCACTACATGGTCATCATTTAATGAGCACGATGTAAACTGCTTTTAAAAAATTGTATTCTGTTTTTCTTTTCTGGGGAAAAAAAAATAAATTCTGTCCCTGTCAGCTTTTAGTTACCAGACTGGATTTGGTCTGTTAGTAACTGTGATGTGAGTAATTTTGTCTGGGCCTGTGCTCTCATAATGCATTAATTCAGTTTGACACCTTTACGTATGTTAAGCTTAGACATGTCTGGTAGAAACAAGCCACACATGAATCCTTGACTTTATCAATAGTATCTGGGATGTCTGATTTGTTGACAGCCTCATGAGATTAATTTTGAGCTTTCATACACAGTAGCAGAGATGTTGCCAGCTGATGGCACAGAAAGGAAGCTAGTACTTAGGTACTTTGTTATTTCCAAATAAACTCTGCTTACAGTCCTTGTAACACTGCACTTTACATGGTTAAGTAAACTAAATCTGCTGATCATTTGGGTTTTTTTTCATCTATTCACTAAAAATTGCTGCTGGTGTGTTTCTGACACAAAGTCAATGCCATTATTCAGTCATCTTGCAGGAGGGGGAAACTGGAATGTAGAAGCCCTGCTGTGAAGGTGGTCCTTGCTATTTACCTTTCTGCCCTCCTGTATGAAAAGTGGTTGTAGTGCCTGTAGAGTATATTGCTGGATGCTGGTGTTTTGTGCACTGCTTAATATCTCCTAATCTGCGAGCAAGTCAGTGGATGCTTGAATATGGAGTGTATGTAGAGTTGCCTGTGACTTCAGATGCAAGTTCTGAGTGTTACTTTTATTATCTGCCTCTCAATTTGAAGTGTGTCTGAAGATGCTCAGTTGTTTTGGGTAAGATAAGGATATTGGCTGTTTTTTCCAGACTGGGTACTAGCCTTGTTGATTCTGTGGAACCATAAACTTGTATTTGAGAACCTACAGCAAGTCCTTTTCATAACTTCATGCATGGCTTTTAGGGTTTTTTTGCTTACAAAAAAAGGTAGACATATGGCAGTTTAATAAAAGTGGGTTGAGATGTTGAGACTTGGGAAACAAGACCAAGCAATGTGTAATGCAGATGTGGAGAGATTATAACAGGGTCTAGTCTCATTTCTGTTTTGCTTCTGGTTATGTTAAGAGAGCTCAGAGTGGTGGTGTGTTACACTGTCAGTTGGAATTGTGTGCTAAAGTTGAGGAGTATCCATAATAAGCGATTTAATAAAATCAAAAGGATCTTAAATTTTACAAAGTGAACAGTAAAATACTGAAACTGTTCTGAATAGGTTTAACTTAACATCTGCTGTTTGAATAGGTACCAGACATGGCGGGCTACCCTCACATCCGTTACATTTCATCGGGATTGGATGGAACATCATTCAGAGGCCCTTTCAGGGGCAATTTTGAGGTTTGTAATAGAATAAAACTAGATGTATGTCAAAATGTGTCATGAGGGAATATGGGGAGGGTGTATGATAGAGCTAGTTCCATTTATAGATATAAAGGATCATTAAAAAAATACCCTTTATTTATAGAGTGACCTCACTATCATGAACTGGGATAAAAGCCTATTGAAAAGTCAGTCAGTAAAAGGTGCCCTGCCCTGGACACCGTAGGCTTAGGTGGTTATTAACTGACAGGACATCTTACTTTGCCCACCAGCCTAGTTAGTAGGATGTAGCATTCACACGATATGTTGGTCACAGGTAGTGGTGTCTCTGAATAAATGTGCCAGGATCCTCCTAAGGAGGATGAAACCTGACAGCCTTAACAGTGCTGTCCTGTTCATGTTTGTGGTGCAGGAATTGAAGCTGAGGGAAAGGGAAAAAAAAAAAAGAGAAAAGAAAAGGTATCAGATGCAGAGAGTTAATGACCTAGTCCACTGAAAACATCTTCAGTGACATCTCATGGTTCTAATAAACTCATTGCTGGAGAAAAATCAGTCATATTTCAACTTTAGCAACGTTTTTTCTTCTACGCCTTAATGACTGTTAGAAAGCAAGTATTTACATAGTGCATTTTAATTGCATTTTCCTTGTTAAATGTGCAAATACATGTGAATATACTGATAACCATTCCTAGCTGACAAACAATTTCTCATTTTTTTTTTAGTAGTAAAATAGTGTTTCCCTGTAACTGAAAATACCGGGGAGTGTTGTGTGGGTTTTTCTACTGAAATCAATTGCTTTTCCCACCCAACATACTCTTTTTTTTTGCTTTGCCTGTATTTGAGTAAGTTGGGAATTGAGAGTTTGTCATTCTGCAAATGGATTAGAATAAAATTAACATTTTCTTAATGTAGTTGAAATAATAGTTCTTACACTGTTTATTCTTTGACAATTTTTTAGGAGCTGATTCACTTGGAGGAACGATTAGGCAATGTTAATCGTGGAGCAACACAGGGAACTATAGAAAGATGCACATACCCACATAAATACAAAAAGGTGAGGATTTCTCAAAGTGTGGCCTGCCTGTAATATTTATTTGAAAGTGTAATAAAGTTTATGTTTAGCTTAAATCTGCAGAAATGTCAGCTTCAAGGAGTGCGTGTTTTCTGTACCTTGCAGTTTCAAGGATTGTAAGCAAAGCTTACAGTGTAAACACAGCTTATAATGCCACTACTTTCACAAAGAAAATTAAGTTAAAAATTTGGTCCCTAGACAAAGAGCTACTATCACTGTAACGTGATAAACAAAAGTGTTTTGATATGATTTAATAACTTGTCCAGCAGTTCTGAATAGCCTTGTGAGCAATGCAGTAACTATTGGCATTAGCTAAATTGTCAATAGACTTCAGTGAGAGCTCATGAAAAAAAGTAAGACTGTATTTTTACAGTAAATTGTCCAGGATGCTTACCTGCTTGGTATGCATAATTTTAACCTTTACTTTGATCACATTAGGAAGACTGTGGGACACTGGGAAGTTTTGGATCTGGTACAGAATTTGGGCAACTTAAGTTTTCTGAAAGGATTTTTTTTTGCCTCTTAATGAATGAAATGAAGATATTTATACATAGACAACAAGTAAAAGGACTGCTTGCAACAATATTAAATTAATAGTCACAGTCCAGTAGACTTTTGTGATTCACAATTGTTAAATAGATCTGAAATGTCCTGTGATTTTGCTCCAAGTGCTAGTTCTTGATTCCTTTTGGTTCAAATGTATTTGAATAAATATAATTAAATGTTTTCAAAGTAGTATGTGTTGAATATGTATTAAAAACAGATTTTACTCAGTTTGTCAATAATGTCATCTCTACTAACAAGGTAACAACTGATTGGTTCTCACAGAGGAAACTGCACTGCAAACAAGATGGGGAGGAAGGAACAGAAGAAGATACAGAGGAAAAGTGTACCATCTGTTTGTCTATATTGGAGGAAGGTGAAGATGTCAGGTAAGGAGTACCACTGAGTATCAGAACATAATGTTTGAGATCATACTTGAATATGGCACACTACTCTTCATAGTACTCCCTAGGTTAACAGTTACAATTAAAGACTGTCATTGAACCAACACAAAAACCAAGCTGCCATTGAAAACACATTCTTCAGTCTGTGTTGGGTTTGGGTAGAATGTAGGTTATTTTCTTACAGTCTTTGAGAATTTGACTGGCTGTCATAACATGAACCAAAGCTGATACCCTTAATTAATCAGGACTGTCAATTTTAGTTTTTCTGGAGTAATGCTACTTAAGCTATAGCAGGTTTAAATCGGGGGCATACAGTAGAAGCTAGCTGATAAGCTTGACTGCATTCCCCTTACCCATTTCTTTTTGGAACTAGACAAAATGCTTTATTGACACTAATGTTTTTCTGTTCTGATGACAGGCGACTTCCATGTATGCACCTTTTCCACCAAGTATGTGTAGACCAGTGGCTGATTACTAACAAGAAGTGCCCCATTTGCAGAGTGGACATTGAGGCTCAGCTGCCTAGTGAAAGTTGACACTGCTTTCCAGAACTCTTCTCCTCCCTCTCCTTCCCTCTCATCCTTCCTGGTACTGCAGTCAACCAAAGATGGCATGACTTACCTGCGCAGATTTGGAAGCATTGACCCTAGAGTGCTGGCTCTGCTATATGGTACAACTAGTGCTAGACCTACAGTTTATGTAGAAGACAGCTGAGTTTCAGTGTATTTATAAAATATTTTTTTTAGGTTTTACATTTTTTCTTTTAATTCATTACTGTATTTTTGCATGGTTCCTTGTATTGCATTTGTTTGCACATATTATGGGCTTTGTGACCCCAAACTTGCAGGCAAGATTAGCTGCTTTAGTAAGTAGAATTGTATGGTCTCTTTTTTTTTTTTGTTTGTTTGTTTTACATAGTATTGAGCTTTGAAAGTATGATTTCAGTCATTACTAACCTTGGATTCCTTAATTTAATCGGTCATATATTTTAGTTTAAATGTATAAAGATCATCTAGAAAAGGATAATATTATGTATTGAGACATTCCTTAATTAGGAAAAAATGGCTGCTGTATATGTACAATATCAGTTCTGAGTCAAATAACATCCTTAATACTGGGAACAGAATATGAAATATATTCAGTTTGATTGATACATACAGCAAACTCATCACCAGAGTTTGTCTGACCAGATTTTTGTGTTCATTTTTAAAATTTCAGCACAATGCAGATATATTTGAATGTCAATATTAAACATCTAGACTGCTGTTCAGATTGTATTTATCATTTCCTTCCTGTGTCTAGAAATTTGAATCCCTAACTTAAGTACTTGCTGCTGTGAAACAGCTCTAGTGAACACTAAATGTTGATATCAGTTAGCTGGGTTGTAGATACTTGCAGATTGAAAGAATTATTAGAGAAATGGAAAAAGAGCTTAGAATCTGTTTGGTATTCTGCTAACTTAAGTTGAAGTATCTGCGCACACTGAGGGGGTTTTTTTGTTTATTTTTTGTTTGGGTTTTTTTTTAAATACAAAAACATTCAATAAGGACTTAGAGCTGCAGGGTTTTTGGGTTTTTTTGTTATTGTTTTTTGGCAGATATACATGCATTCATAGAACTTCTAAGGATTCCAGGCTTGTCCTGGGATTTTTATTTGTTTTAAAGTTAATAAAGTTAGCTAAATCCACTTGTCTCTTGTTTTATTTTTCATTAGCCAATTGAAAGCCTGTAAATTTCTGTAGAAACTGAGACACAAATTATGTGTTTACCTAGTTTTTGTCTTGATGATAGATTCTCTCTTTATAAATTACCAACAGTCCATCACTGATTGAAATATTTTCTATAGTTAAGATTTGCTGCATAATATAGTATATAGAATTAAGTTATAATGTACTAACATTTCACCTTTGGAGGAGGTTTTAGTCCACATCAGGATTCAAGTAGCTCATCAACATTCTTTCACATATGATAGAATATAGTTTATTTAAATGTGCTCAAGATTGCAAAATGCAAATGTGCAAAAACATTGAGACAGTTTTACTGTCACTTTGGAAAAGATGTTCCTCGGGGATCATATATGGACATGTCAATAAGCTTGCATTAAGCCACCTGCTTTGTAAGTGGATTGAATAATAAATACCTTCAGTTTCTCTTGTCTTTGTCTTTCATAATCAGATTAAAATGGTTTACAGTAAACCTAGAAGATGAATTGTTATGTTTACACTAAAAAAGTGATCCATTTATAAGTATTATCTAATTTGATGCCTGTTTTTGTCTGATATAGCTGCTTGCCTTTTTTTTTTTTTTTCTCAATCCGTTAGGAGTAGCATTTGCCAGTGCTGTGTCTATTGCTGGCAAGAAACTTAACACCTCTGGCACTGAGGCTTTAAGTGGAGAGAAATTTTATTCCAGCACATTTGTTAAATGGACATTTTCAAGCTTAATTGCATTGCTAAAACTGAATTTAAAACCACTTTATGTTTGTACAATAGGGGATACAGGAAACAGGTAACACCTAATTTGACTGCTTCAAAACCTGACACGGTTTATGCTAAAGCTTCTTGAACATTATGGCTGTGGGAAACTTTTAAAGTGAGAATGACATTGGAGCTGCATTGGTAAAAATGAGTAAAAGTAACTGAACAGACACTTTCTGTTCTTCAGTGACTTCTGAAAAGGAGCGATACTTGAAGTCTGATGATACTCACTTCTAAAAGTTTCCAAGAAGATATTTGAGAGACACAGGACAAAAAATGGAGCTTCTGAAATAACTGAGACCCTGGGTAGGTGATAGAATCTATTTTGGTTTCCTCGCAGGACAAAGAAACACAGGTTTGGGGGAGGATTTTTTTGGTTGGGTTTTGGTTTTATTTTAATGGGTTTTTTTAGGAAATCTTTTATGCACCTGATTTGGGTGCCTGGTACTAGAGGTATTTTGGTGGTCCATAAATTGACTTGTTTTATAACTGCTACTGATATTGTCTGGCTTTTAAATGTATGCATAACATTGTAATGTGATGTTGAACACTTGGGTATTTGCTAGGAATCAGTGTTCTGATCCTACATGCTATTGCAGGGGCTAATAAAGCTGCAGCCTACTTCTACTCCAGAAAGTTGTGACTCAACCATAATTTAAGGGAAGGAAAAAGAATAGGCTTTTGATTTTGAAAAGTTCCACCTCTTACTGTGCTTTATATGCTTAGATGCATTGCCTTAAGTTTTCTGCAGCATCTTTGAAGACAAGATTCTCCACAGTATGCATCCAATTACTTTTCATATAAAATTCCATTGTCAAAAGAGATCCTTTTGTATGCAATAAATAAAATGTTAGACTGGTTTCATTCAAAAGCTGTTTCTTACTCCAGTTTTTGTGTGTGGGTTGTTTTGTTTTTTCCTTTTGCCTGTATAGGTCTTGATCTGTACAAATTCTGTTGTGTACAGCTATTCTTTCAGGTACTGCCTAAGAAAAAAGTATCGGTTGAAGGATCAACATTCAGCCACACTTAAATATGTTGATAAACAGAACCATCTACAACTTAGGGATTCTTTTCCACAGGAGCTGCAGGCAGCTGCCCCCGCTGCACGGGGGCCCGGCGCGGCTCCCCCGGCCGCTGCTCCCCCGCCCTCGGCACAGCTGCAGCACGGGTGTTGGTTCCCCCTACTCCCGCTATCTCGCGTTCAGCGATAGAGGCCCCGGCTGTGTCTGTTCTCACGGTCCCAGCTGCAGTTTCGCACCCTCGGCTCCGCCCCAGCACGAGCTGCGGCAGCTGCAGCCCCCCCCCACCCCGCAACGGGCCTTCGCTGCCGGAAGTTGTTCCAACCGTTTCCTGTTTGGGCGGGGTGTCCGACGGTGAACCAATCGAGCATGTGCATCGTACGAAGCTGTCCAATGGGAGAGAGGGAGGGGGTTTAAGTTCAGCCGCGGTGGCGTGAGGCACTAGTAGCTGGGGTGGTTTGAGGGAGCGAGGAGGGGCTTTATCTGGAGAGGTCACCGTTCCCCTCAGTTCTGCCGTGATGGCGCTGACCCGCCGCGCCGCTGTGAGTACTGCTGGAGCTGTGGGGGGAAAAAGCGAGGGAGGGGGCGTAGGGGAAGAAGGGGGCGAATCTCGCGGGGGGAGGGAGTTTGCGGGCGAACGAGAGGGCGAGAGGGGACGAGGGATCTGCGGCGCGAGGGAAGGAGCGGGCGCGCGAGTGAGGGAATGGAGTGAGGGAGAGAGCGGGCATGTGAGGGGGCGTAGGGGAAGAAGGGGGCGAGGGAAGGGGCGTAGGGGAAGAAGGGGGCGAGGGAAGGGGCGTAGGGGAAGAAGGGGGCGAGGGAAGGGGCGTAGGGGAAGAAGGGGGCGAATCTCGCGGGGGGAGGGAGTTTGCGGCGAACGAGAGGGCACAGAGAGGGGACGAGGGATCTGCGGCGCGAGGGAAGGAGCGGGCGCGCGAGTGAGGGGATGGAGTGAGGGAGAGAGCGCGCGGGCGAGGGGAAGAAGGGGGCGAAGCGGGTCTGGGGATGGAGCTGGCGGGAGAGCGAGGGGCCCGGGGCGCGAGGGAGGGAGAGGGCGGCCGGACAAGTGAAGGGGCGAAGAGACTGAAGGGGCGAGCGAGGCGCGGCGCGAGGGCTCCTTGCAGTCGGGCAGGAGGGCTGGGAGGGGCTCTCGGCGGCGCTGCTTCTGGCCGGGACCTCCCTGCGCTTTTGCGGGTACCGGCAGCGGCCGGAGCGGGGCCTGCGGTGGTGTGGGAGGAGAAGACGACTGAGGCTCAGCTTCGAGGGTGGCTGCTGTGTGGGGCGCGGTGCGCTGCCCTCCCCCCGGCTTGCAGGGCCCAGGCGCTGCACCTGGGCTTGGCCGCCTGCTCCTCCCCCTTAGAGTGAGGGGGAGGGTGTGTGCGAGGAAGGGAGAAAATTAAAGCTACTTAACGGGCAGGTGCGGGAAGGGTATCCAATAATCCTTTTACGGTGCGGGAAGGGAATGCAGTAATCGTTTTAAGGTGACTCTCTAATGGTTTAAACTAAACTCCACTATAAACTTTTTAAAACTGGTGGGGTTTTTTTGTCTCTGTAACAAAGGATGTTAGTTTTTGTATGCATAACATAACTTTTTACTTAGTGCATATATAACAGAGGATTGTTTTGTTAATATTAATGGGAATACTTGGTTGCAAAGTGTGTAAATGCAATAAATAGCAAAGTAGCAGAAAAGCAGTCTAACCTTAAAAAGTTGTCTGAGTGAGAGAATGAGAATAGAGAGGGTGCATCTTGCAACACCGAGTGCAGTCCTTTCTGAAACCTATACAGAGAACACTTCGTCTGAGCATGTGTTAACGGGTAGGAAATAAAAACTGGTTGGCTTTTCAATGCGTAGCGTGCACAGAGGTACAGTGCTGGTAAGTATAGAATAGATTTAGGCATCTGAAAACTAAATAAAATTGGACTCCGTCTCTTAAACTGCAATTTTATTGTTTTAGGTCGCTAGAGAGGTTGAGAATGCTGTCACTGAAGTTAAAAGCAAAGCCAAAACTCACCTTCCTGGCAAAAGGGCTGCTTTGGAAGAAATAGGAAATAAAGTTACAACAAGAGGAACAAGCTTAGCTAAGGTAAAAAAAGATTTTAAATCTATCTATAAGGCAAAGATGGATTACCAGCTGTGTGCTAATAGTGATGTTCTCACTACAGAAAACAGAATGTTCCAAAGCATCCACAAAGCCTACGAAAGGACCTAGTAAGATGACTAATGTACTGCCTAAACCTCCAGCTGCTGTGAATCAAGCATTCAAAGAAACTAGCTTTAAAAAGGTAGGAAGTAATGATACTGTTTTGATTCTTCATTTGATTTGCAATATAAAGATTTAACTTCAGAACAGTTTATCTCTGGATGTGCGTGGTTTCCCTGCTGAAAAAAAAAGTTTCTGTGCTGAGGTTTTGGTTTAATGCATGTTGTGCTTACATTAAAGTGGCAGAGCTAGCTCTTAAAGTAATAGATGAAGCTTCTACTTTAGCTTTAGCTTGCAATTACCAGAAGGTCTTCTGATTCTGTCTGTACAGCATCCTGACAAAAGCTTGCACATCTAGAATGCAAGCTCAGTTTCAACTTCTTTTATGTTAAGAAATTATGTTAGCAACTGGAAATGTGGAAATGAAGGAACATTGCAACTTAAACAGTGGGTATGTCAGCACTGTGATCTGCCTCTTAGGTTCTGTCTCCTGTCCCTATGGATGTATCTATGCAAGAGGAGGATTTATGCCAAGCCTTCTCTGATGTGTTGCTCAACAATGTAGAGGACATTGATGCTGAGGACTGGGAGAATCCCCAGCTGTGCAGTGACTACGTGAAAGATATCTACCTGTATCTGCGAGAGCTGGAGGTATGGCAGGGCAAGCAGGTGCTTCTGCAGTGTTGTGTTAACCCTGCTGCTCACACAGCTCTTTCTCCAACAGCTGCAGCAATCAGTCCGCCCGCATTACCTCGATGGGAAGACCATCAACGGCCGCATGCGTGCCATCCTAGTTGACTGGCTTGTCCAGGTCCACTCCAGATTCCAGCTTTTGCAGGAAACACTGTATATGTGTGTTGCGATTATGGATCGCTTCTTACAAGTAAGAAAGATATTTTTCAACTCCTGTTTGGATTAGGAGACTTCAATGCCTATGCTTTGAAAGGAGTTTAGGATTGATCCATCCTTTATGAATCTAAGAATCTACAAAATCTGCTCTTTTTGTAAGCACTCTGTATAATGTAGCATCTTAACTCTGAGGCCTTTGATTATAGGGGCACTTCTGACTTAAAGGTGAAAATGTGATTTATGTTATAAGAAGGAGCAGTGTCATACTGCTTTTTTTAAACTGATTAACCTGTTTAGAGTTTGACTTTATGGAGCCTGCTTTTTAAATTCCTGTATTGCAGAGTCAACCAGTAGCTCGTAAGAGGCTTCAGCTGGTGGGTGTAACAGCACTGCTTCTAGCCTCAAAATATGAAGAGATGTACTCTCCTGACGTAGCAGACATTGTTTACATTACTGACAATGCCTACACCAGTGCTGAAGTTAGGGAAATGGAGATTTTGATTCTTAAAGAGTTAAACTTCGATTTGGGACGACCTCTTCCAATTCATTTCTTAAGAAGAGCATCAAAAGCTGGGGAGGTGGGTACTTGTCCTCGTTATCTAGAACTTCACACATACAGTAAAGTCTATCAGGATTGCTTACAGCATTTTTAGCACATGATCTTTCTGCTTGAACGCTGGATCAGGAAATACTCAGCTATGGAACTCCACCATGTGGAGTAACATGACACCACCATTATTGCAGCCAGTATCAGTTCACGTTTGTATTTACCGGGGCCAGTGTTCAGTCCTAGTGGCATTGATTTTACTGTTAAACTAAACATACCTAGAGCAATAGCCTTGCTGTTAGAGCAGTTTTTTCTCTGGTGTTCAGGGTATTCCCTACCTAGCAAAAGAGGAGTGGTGTTGCAGTTCTTCATTTTTTGGATGCAAACATTGTATTATTTAAGAATCAAAATATAAGCTTTCCCTTTGACCTGACCCTCTTTCCCCACCTCAGTAGTTAAACTCAAGTGAACTGCCCACACAATGGGCTTCAGTGACCCCAACAGAGCATGAGGTAACTCTTTAAGTTAGCTGACTGCTTTAATAAGGATCTACTGAAGTCATTTTACACTACATTTTTTTCTTCTTTGCCGTGGTACATTACAGAGGGAGCACCTGTATCCCTAGTTTGGTACAGCAGTGCACGATACTGTGGTTCTGTTAAACTCCCTCACTTGACTCTGTGTCTGAATTCCAAACAGGTGCTAAACTAGACTGGTTTGGACTCTGCTCTGGATTTTGAGATGAGTGCCTGCTTATGGTCCCTAGACCTTAAAGATTTTGTTGGTTGTTTTTGTCAATTATTGTCAACAATAAACAATCCTGAATTATTGTGATAAGGTGAAGTGGAACTTTGTGGATTAACTACAAACTCTCAATCTGGTAGGCTGATGCTAAGCAACATACACTGGCAAAATACCTGATGGAGCTGACACTGATAGACTATGACATGGTCCACCACTGTCCTTCAGAGATTGCAGCTGCTGCATTGTGCTTGTCCCAAAAGATTCTGGGACATGGCAAATGGGTAAGTATTTTACACAAACTCATTGTTAGGAGTTTTATTCCCTTCCGTTGAGTTGAACTGTTGAAACAGCTACTTCAGAAAATTGTGTTTAGGTCAGTAATAGTGGTGGTGATCAAATGACAGTTGGACAGACTGATGCATAGTGGCAGGTAGAAAAACAACCATACCATTAAAACTTACTGCCTTTTCCATGCCAACACTGTGGTATCAAAGGATTTTTTTTCTTGAAAGTACTGACTTACAGGAGGCCACACCGTAAATAAAGGTAGATTTCCATAATTCTCATAGTGTGTGTAGAATAATGAAACTGGGGCCTGTGAGGTGAACTGTAATCCAGCTAGTGGTTACTCTTCCAAGGGTTGTTTCTTTTACCCTGTATGCAGTGTACAAATGAGGTTATCAGCATTGGTGTGTCCAGCCTTCTTCTGCATGCCAGAAGTTATTCTGGCTCTGTCACCTAAACTGACACAAATCCTAGCACTTCAAGGCCAGTGCATGAAGCTTGTGGCACTTGCTAACTGAAGTGCCTTGGGCAGCAATCCCTGCTTCACACACCTCCAACCTCTCACTGTTACCCTGCAGGGTGCAAAGCAGCAGTACTACACTGGGTATGCAGAGGACAGTCTTGTGATGACTATGAAACACATGGCCAAGAATGTGGTCAAAGTAAATGGGAAGTTAACAAAATACACTGTAAGTATAACTATTTAAATCTTTTTAATGTTTCAGGAATACCTTTGCTGTGTATTGTGGCTCCTTAGGTAAATGTTCTGTATGTTACTTAATGCATATGCTATTCTGACAAGCCTGTGAGAGGATTAGTACTAGCTTAAAAACATTTTAGGCAAACTGTGCTCTTGCTACTTTGCAAGGTGGTTCTCTTCTAACCTTGTTTGGTTGTTTTCCAAACAGTCAGGCTAATTGACCTAAAATTACCTGCCTGAACATAAACACTATGTGTGAATCTTCTGTAACGCTGTTCCTCTGCAGGCTATCAAGAACAAATATGCAAGCAGCAAACTACTGACCATCAGTGCCATCCCTCAGCTGAACAGTGAGATAATCAGGGACCTGGCTTCATCGCTCTTATGATAACCCTGCTAGGCAGCAGAGTCCTCATGGAACATGCACTTTGTCCTTGCCTTGTCTGTTGGGGCAAAACCACTCTGCTCCTTGTACATAGCATTCCAGCCTTTCCACAGACATTTCGGACTCACTCAGAAGGTGAAATTTTAAGCTTGCTTTGTAATACAACTCTACCTAGAAATAAAGCTACTATTGTTTTTTTTAAAGAAGTATTGTGACTGAATGTTTAGGGCACTGCCTTGATGTGTCTGCAAGCAAATGTCCACGCAGGACATTTGACTGAATAGGTAACTGATACAACTTGCAGGTAGGTGTGGATAGTTGCTATCAGTGGTTGTCTCCAATGAGAATCTCTAGGTTTTGTAGTGGGCTATGTTTAGTAACTTGTTTTCACTTTTAAAGTAAGAGCAGGCAGACAGTTCATCTTTTTGGTGTACAATAAAGAATACTAAATATGTTGTTTAATTCAGTGCCTTGTCCCAAAGAAGTAGGCAGGAATTCCTTTTATTGTCATTTGTTGCCTTCAAGTTTGGGTAAAGAAGTAGGCTGGCTGTAACAGGTATTAGCCTTGTAAGTCTCCGTTTGGTGAACATAAGACAGTGTGTTCTCTATCTTTGTGTATGTAAACAAAGGGAGCTAAGGTAGGGAAATTCTAAGTCTCCTGTGATGCTAACCACTGTGCAGGGTCTGGGCTGCAGGTGTGGAACTACAGGGACAGGAGCCCTTCAGAACCAGTTCAGCTCTTAAAACCTACCTCACTTTTTAGACAAAAATCTCTGGTTTTAATTGTCTGTTTGCTCACCCACCCCCTCACCTGTTTTCCCCTCCAATAAACCTCTCTACCTGGTAGAATGCAAACCTGCTGTAAGTAGATTTTTTTTCCTTATCACTTAACACTTTGCTTTCCTTTGTCTTTGGTTCTAATAAACATTGGTTACGTCTACACCCAAGGAATACAAGCATGTAAGTAATGCAGCTTTTCTGCCTTGATAGCTCATTTAAGCGTATTTGTTAACTGTTTTATGTAAGTAGCGTTAAGTTACAGACCCTTAGGTATTGTCCAAGTTATACTGAACTCCTTACCTCCCTTCTCCCAGTGTCTCCTCCTCAGTGTTCTGGCTCTGATGCAGAAGGCAAGAACCCAATACTACAAAGCTCCCTAGACCTCAATGCTGCCCCCTACTGCTGGCGTTTGTCTTCTCAAGCAGAGATTTTTCTCTCCCATAGAATAAGTAATCCTAGTACTGACTGCAAATGGTTGCTTGATCCCTTGTGTGCATATGATTGCCCCCTGAACTGAGGCCCTAGTTTCCAGCTTCTAGAAATGACTTCTGCAGTCAGTCATCCCTTAATGGTGATGGATTTTAAGTGTGTGCCTAAATTAGGCTTAGGCAATGCCTTAGGAAGGAGGGGATTTTAGCTGTATCTTAGAGCTTATGCACCTTCTTAATATCAACATGTCCAGTTTTTTTTAAACTGCTTTTAACAAGAAAAAATGTAATGCATGGCACTTCAGTTGGGCATAGTGAAAAGGTTGGGATCAAAGGAGATTTTTATTTCTTTAGACATCAGTGCACTAAAATCCAACAAACATAGTTATGAAGGGATCTGTTTATGTAACAAAAGTGCACAGAGAACAGATGTGTTCAGCTGACTGCTTCTTGTGTTTTATTTTATGGAGGTTCAGAAGGCAAAGCATGGATGCTGATAACTGTATGGCAAGCAACAGCCACTGGTGTGGGAGGCAGTCAGATTTAAGCAGTAACACTTCTGCTTTTGCCATTTCAAAGGAGTAGTGCAGATCTGTAAGTACCTGGCATAAAAATTCTAGTAGAACTACTTCATGAATAAGAACAGTGGAATACTACATTATACATTCATACATATTTCTATCATATTCAGTTTTTATATACAGTATATGATCTGTTTCTATAAATGTACAGCTCTGCATAAAGACACTTCCTGCAACATGTAGAGCATTAAACATAAATCCAACATGGGCCAGCCATATTATAATATAAATCTTAAAGAAGGCAACATTGTTTAGCCTACAGTACTATGTGGTTTTCTTTTCTGTTTTAAATTCCTGTGGTGCCTGTTGGAGTCCCTAAACACATCAGCAAACACACACCAGTTCCATTACAGCTCTTTACAGAAGTACTTAAATATACCATCGCAGTAGGTTTTGAGATGGTAATATGTCAAATGAGCTGAAATCTTGACATGTAGCAGCATACTTAGCATGTTCCCCAGAATGATCTGCATTAGAGGAAATGTGCATTTAACATTATCTTCAGTAGATAATTAAAAAAGTTACTGATACTGAATCTGAAGGCACTTATTAAATACACCCATTTTGAAGTCCCTGGTTCCAGGCTACAAAGCACCTTTCTGTTTCAGTAAGATGGTAGGTTTGAGCATTCTTCACTTACTAGGTGTTAAAACCAGGTTTTAAATATTAATAAATAATTGGAATGTCCATTGCTGTATGCTTCTGAGACAAAAGATCAAAGTCTGTGCTGTGGGTAATTTTTTTCCTGCTCATGCACAACTTTACTGGTGAAAATTCTGCTAAGAATGGCAGCTCTCAGAAGAACGGTGTCCTGAAGGCAAGGAAAACACCTTCATCTTCAATCACTGGTAACTTCATGTGAGTCTTTGTATGACAGTCTTTTTATATCTTGGTGACATAATTGTTGGGAAATAGACCTTGTTTCCCTCGTAGTCTTCCTGTCCACCACCCAGAAGGATCTATGACAAAGAAAGCAATGTAATTAGTGAGGTTCTGTAAGCCTTTTTTGGGTACTTTTTGAGGCAGTCTGGCCCAGCTGTTCCGCACAGTGGGAACTGCCTTGTGATGGGCTCGGGATAAATTACTTGGAGGATGTGACCTTGCTAAACTACATCAGCCTTATGAGTTTGCTTTGGAGACCCAAAGAGTTGGAACTGCTGTATTACTACTTGGTTCTTGTGTACTTGGTTCTTGTGTGATAGCTGTGGTTGATTCTCACTTCCAGCCAGAGCCTGCGACAGAATTACTCTCTAACTAAATTTACAGTCTGCAATACCAAGTCATGTATATGTCATTGATTTTTTGTCTCTGACATGCTTGTAAGTGAAGGGCTTTGACTGGGGTGGGTGTGGAGACTTCTCTGCTCCCTGATAGATCATAGGAATTTGCAAGCCTAATGAGGGAAGGAACTGTGTGGTGGCTTGAAGTAATGTATTATTAACTGCTCTGACAGTCTACCTTCAAAATACCTACTTGGGCAACTCAATCTTTGATCTCTACATACCTTCTTTAATGATGTCAATCACATCGTTGGCATTAAAGCTGAGCTCATCTGTGTCTTGAGCATCATAGGCATACAGTGCCCGGCACTGTGGGACCTGAGGCTTGGGTTTGGGCTGTGGTTTGGGCCTGCCTCCAGCGGGCGGGGGCCGGCTCGTTGTCTGCCTGCGAACACTGACAGGAGAAAAAGGTGTTAACATGCTTCAAGGCCTGCCTGGAACCTAAGCTTTATCAACCCCCCTGTCCTAAAGAATTGACTCTTTATAAAATAGAGTATTACAAACAAGAGAAAGGGAGTCTCTTAAGTATCATAACAATTAAAAATAACAATGTAAGTAAGGTTTCCCTGTGAGAGAGTTGCCTTTTCTTTTCTACTGAAGTGGATGAACAGGTAACTTCCAAACAGCAGTTCAAATACACAGAAGACATGTTAGTGCTCAGGCTGGAATGTAAACAAATGTGCACATGCAGTTCATGCATATCTTGGCATCTGCACAGCTTAATCTACCTCTCCCTGTGCCCCAATGTCACCAGGGATTTAGTTTCCAGTATTAAAAACAAAGATCTAGCTCAGAGGCTTGCTACTTTACCATTCTTGTGACTAAGTTGTAAGAGAGACTGCATCTCTTTTAAGTTGTCTCAGATTCCAGGGCTGTTTATGGACTTGTTCTGTTACAGTCAACTGAAGCAGCAGGGGAGATGCTGCACAAGCTCTTTGTCACAGCTGTGACCACTCCAAAGATTAGGAAGGGAAAAGAGGGAAGAAATGCATTTTGCCAGCTCATATGCTAATAAAGGCTGGAAGAGAGAATAGGTATTAGATATGTCAGTTTAAATAGTAAGTAAATGTGCTGAATGAATAAAAATGTAGTGATGTGGAGGAGACTTGAGAAAGCTCTTGCAGAAAAGGTTTATAGTTACTTACATGATGTCCTAGACTTGCCTGCTGGTGCTTAGATTGAAAAGCAGATTTAATTCTAAGTTTGAAATGGTTTAAATAAGTTTGATATTGCCTGAAGTGTGGCACACAGATTCTGACTTTCCAGTTTTGCTCCCTGCATTGATTCTCATGACATGTAATTTTTATTTTTAAATTATTTTAAAATTTAAACCTCCTGTCAATGTCTCTGTCTAGCTTATGTTTGTATAGTGAACTGCATCAGAAAGTGAGCTTTGAAGTATGGGTTCATAGCATTTTGGTTCTAAATTTATCTACTGGGAGAGGGAGGATTTTCTCCTGGTGTTCAGCATGTATTCACTTTCCTTGGGATAGGCTATGTTGTGAAACCTAGACCTAGATATGGCAATAAAAGAATCTAGAGCAAATCTTAGAGAAGTAGCTCAGCTTTTCTGCACCACATTAGAACAACAATATGGTGAGATGTTTTGGTGGTGAGAGCAGTGAGGTGTTACACTCAGGCTGGTGTTGGATTGTTAGTGACAGGTAGAACCTAAAGCTGTGATTGTACCAGTGCATCCTTCTTTCTGCTTTGTGGGAAATAAACTTTAAGCAAGCCCTTGAAAAGATTATCTCTGGTGGCTGTGGTTTTGAAATACTAAATTAACAACTCTTCTAGCTCACTGCTGGTGTATAGGGACCACTAGAGCTGTCCCTTTTAAAAAAGATCAGTCACAGAGAAAAACTTCTTTTTAAAGGAGCTTGTAATGCCAGGAAGACAGCCTTGCACACATCCCTTCTGTGTGAGTATGGCCTTAGGTCTGGAGCTGCTGTGACACTCCTAGGTGTTTGGGTTTCAATAGGGTGACTGTATTGGTGAAACCTGACTGGTATTGCTGGGCATGGCACTGAAGGGGAAGAACAGGCAGCGCTCCTCAGGGCCCGGGCAGACCTGCCTGCTCTGCTCCTCTGTCAGCCTCTGTTCTGGCTCGGCTTTGGGAATTGATCTATTTTGATGGGTTAACTTGCTACCTCAGGGGTAGGACCTAGTTGGGTTCCTCGTTCTGGTGCTGGCCAAGGGCTGCAGCGGGTGGCAGGTGCGGAGCAGTGAGGGATGCGGGAGTAGACGCGGGCGGGCTCAGCGCCAAGCCAAGGGGTCCTGCCCGGCTCTGCCCCCTCCCGGCTAGGGCTGGGCCGCTCCACCTGCCGCGGGCGGAACGCTCTCCGGGGCCGCCGCCAGGGGGCGCAAGCCTCGCGCCTGTGCGCGGTCAGGGCGGGGCGAGCGGGGACCCGGCTCCGGAGGGAATGCGGCCGGGAACGGGCACGGCGCTCCAGGGAGCTCCCGTGGCCTTTCCACAACCGCTGCCGTTGGCTCCTGTGTTTTGGGGTGGGGGTTTTTCCCCTCCCATTTACCCCGAGAAAGTTGTCCTTATTCTGCCTTCCCGAGGGCTGCTCACGAAGTGCCTGTTCGTAGCACTGCAACATGCTCTTCTGCTTGGGAACTTGATAGTAGAATAGCCCTGCAAACATTTCCTGAGATAGGCCTGAGTAACAGTGCTGGCAGGGTCAACAACCATTGTATTAATATGGCAGTTAGAAAGTGCTCAGGATATGGTATATGCACATTAAAAAAAACCTGGAAAAAGCTGTATCAAAATACTCCCAATTCCTAGGCTGCTTTCTGAAGGCTCACAGATTATAAAAATCAAATTACTACCCACTTGTTTCAGTGCTCACCAAAAATTATCCTCATTGGGCTGCAGTCCACTCTGGGAAGAGTGGGCACTTTCCACCATTTCTGACCAAAATACACTTTATGCTTTAGGAAATCCAATTCGGTGAACTTGCAGGGTGTACTAGACAAGGCAGCAACTTGTATATTGCAATGTTACGGTCCAAGACATTACTTTGTCAGGCCCTTTTTAAATAGTCCCTCACTTTATGTAGCAGCATCTATATTGCTGCTGCATGTTGCCTACAGCTGTGGCTAGCTTTGGGGGAAAAAAAAACCCACACCCATAACAAAGCAACAAACTGCAAGAAAACCAAAAGAACAAAACAAAGAACCCTCACTCATCAGCAGCCTTGTTCCTCCAAACCATAAGCTGTGTTACTAAGTGCTCTTTTGTCTTACTTGTGGCTTTCTATAGAGAAGCTGGACTGGATGCCTGTTCCCTCTGTGTTCTGGTTGCCATTACTGCTGTGGCTGTTTGCTGGTTTGCTTGTTTTTTTTAACAATCTTGAGCATACAGAGTTAGCATTGGAAACGGGGGCAGACAGTGAAGATTTTCTAATACACCGATTCTTGTGTTGGTTTTTTCCGTTTTTTTTTTTAATTCCCTTGGAATGCATCCATCTTACTTGCCATTCAAAATGGTAACTAAGTAACAGAAGCTTTGGTATGTGCTAATTATGCTTGTGAACTAGTAAAACTGGAACCATGGGTTGTTTGTATGTACCAATTTTACCCATAGCAGTAGGAACTGTGGTGTGATGCAACTGATCTTTTAAATCTAAGGGGATGGTTCCTATCTTGTTATGCACTTGGTGGCTGCTACACTTTACAGTAATGTGTCAGTCACAGGTGTCTGACAGAAACCACAGTAGCTTTCCTCTGTGGCTTAGGGGCTTTTGTTGCAATATGAGCTGTAGTCTCAAGACAAAGCAGAAGTCTAGTATTAGCAAAATAGCTTTAACACAGTAAGTTGACATACAATGAGAAAAGTTCACCACTTAAAGGCATGGAAGTTACTAGTTTACAAAGATGTAAATGTGCCTGAAAGTGTTAGCATGTGCTCAGTTTTGAAATTGTTAAGTAGTGGCCCCTTGAATTCTGATTTTTTTTCTTATGTGAAGAGTGATCTCAAACACAAAAATGCTCTAAATATGTTTATAACATCTTAGGGTCAGCACGGGGTGCACAGCGGGGACAAATGACTGCCATTAGTACAACTGAGGGGACACTGTATATGCCTAGTTTTGCTAGAGGTGTGACCACCTCTACTGGAAAGCCCCTGCTTAGGAACACTGTGCACTTCTTCTGGTAGTGAAAAATCTCTTCAATTCAGTGTACATTGAGTAATTCTCACTAGAAGCAACACTAAGTAGGATACTAAATGAGTACTGTGTCCAGCTGGATTACTGGTGGTGCAGACCCTCTGCTCACTGGGCTGCAATGTCAACACCAGCCAACCTTGTTCTTGCTTTAGCTACAAGGGCGTGAGCCCAACATTGTTCTTGGTTCAATGGCAAGTGCAGTGGACTACTGGAGCAGTGAGTGGAGACAATTGGGTACCTTCTAGTCCTGGTGCAAATACAGGGATTTGGGGTGAGCAGGTATTCCCTAACCATACCTGGAATGCTTGTTGCCTGGGAAACATAATCAAGACCCCTCCTGCTGGGCTCACAAGCCCACTCTGAAAGTTGGCAAAGATAATCTGACTGAATTGTGGCCACCATGGAAAAATACGGACCAACGTGAATAATCTTGTGACCTCCATAAATATTGATCCTGAGATGAAGCCCTTCAGCTCTCCGGAATGGCAGCAGACTGCTACCCTTCTGTCTCAGTGGAAGATGGAAAAGGGTAAGTAGTCCACTACTTGTAATTTTGTGGCAAATAGATCTCATTATTTACTATAATTCTGTTTTATGGCTGTATCAGAGGCATATTTCATTGCAGCTTCTTTTTGTGCAGTTTCATGAGCAGTAGGTACCAAAATTTAACATTTTAACATAGGTTGACCTGTATCTGTGTGTGGGTATGTGAGCAATTTAGTTTAGAAACTTCATAAATTCTCAATTATAACCAGGTATGGTGGTTCAGTTAAGTTGTTGGTTGTTAATTGATTAAGTATTGCTAGAAAATAATATGCATTTTTATTATAACAGTGCCAGTCAACCTCAATTTGTTGCTATTCAAAATCACACCAGACCTTATAATTAGGTGTTAAAGCACTACACTAAAATTCCTACACCTAAACCATAAGACATCTGGGCCTAGGAATGGATCCAGCTGCCTCCAGACTCCTCTCTGAGGAGTTCAGAAAGCAAGGGGCTCCAATCTGAACCTTGTGACTCAATGGGAGGGCCTTCCTCATCCTCTTCCCTGATCTGTTGCAAACCTCTCCAACCCAATCCTGAATCAATCTCCCCAATCCCTGTATAAATCAATTCCTCTGCTCCCTGTGTAAGACACTCCAATCCAGCTGCAACCCCTACACAGCCCTTCCATGCAGTAAGTTACACACTAAACCTTGCCATCACGTTCTCTTCAGTCATGCTTTCATAAATCTAAATTGAAATCACCTTTTCCTGATGTATTTGTAGGTGATTCTTTAAGTGACCTTAACACCTTTCACTCCTGTCTGTGACAATCACACACCAAAACCATTAATGCTTAGGCCAGCAGGAGAACTTAGTGCAGAGCATCTGCTAAGAAGCTTGTCTGAGAAGGGTCTTTTTGGTACAAAAAGTTGCTCCTGATATGGCTAAAAATTAGTTTTTTGCTGCCTCTAAGAACCCCCAATTCCTGTGGATCACTGGAGAAGGGGACTGAGCTGCTCCATCTAATCCTTCAGAATACTCTACTGCTGAGGGCAAGTATGTTAAGAGACTGCAGCAAGGCAAGAGGAAACTATTACCCCAAGTGCAGGGTCTTCCACTGTTGAAAGTAGAAATGCATTGCCTATAGGAATATTGGGATTAAGAGATGGATTAAAGGAATATTAGAACTAAGTGTTTAAGATTTGGGCAAACTGAAAACTGCTTCACATTAAGTAACTTGATTTAGCATGAGTAGCTGGTGTGATAAGGCCTTAGGCTGCAGTTCTGATTAAACTTTAGCTGAACTCCTGTGATTGACCCTTAGTTAAACTTTTGCTCTACTACCTGGAATAATATGGAAGCAAGAGATGCAGACAGATAATCACTCAAAATGATCTTACACAGTGGTAAAATGGATTGCCCAGAGCTTAGGATGGAGATATTGGACTACTGAAAAACTATCCTAATGAGAAGTGACTGATGGTGAATGGGGACCCTTGGATATAGGAGGGTAGAACCAATCAGCAAGGGAAGATGTCATCAGTGTGGAAACTAATTGGATGAAGAGGTGTGTGAACATGCACATGATCAGACTGCAAGGCCTTAAAAGGCACAGGTAAACTATGGGTGGGGTCCATCTCTGGAGGCACCCAGCTGGAGCTGCCGTGACAGACCCCATGGTCCAAACTTTTCTCTCTGGTCAGAGACAAACATTGGATCCAGCTGCACTCGGATTCCTGAGAAGGAGGTAAGAAAGTAAGGGGAGCGGTGTACAGTCTGAACCTCAGGACAGTGGAATGTTGCCTTCCCCACCTCAGATGTGACATGTATGTATCTATTGCTCCTGGGACCCCAGGAATTTGGCTATGTGGGGAACTCAAATCCCTGGTAAAGGAAAGAAATGAGTCATTTGGCATCATTATTTTCTAATATTTTTTGGGATGTCATCCATCATGGGCCAATGTTAATCTGTTATTGAGAGCTGTTCCATCCAGACAATTGAAAAGAATGTGAAATTAAACCCAATAGGCAGGGGGAAAGTGGACTGTCTGGCCTTCAGCTGATTCTAATTGGGATTATAATAATCACACAGAAATAACTGCTCAACAGTGGTTAGAAATTTGATACATGCGATTAGAGTTTATGAGGAGGTAAGACTAAATTGAACTGAAGTACAGGAATGTAAACAGAGGCTGGCTGAACACCACAGTGATTACTTGAGAAGACTTAGACAAGCTTTATTAAAATATGGAGGGATGACCATTCAGAATTTCAATGAAGCATTGTCTCTCACTGTGCTATCACTGTAGTTATGGATCAGGCAGCCCCGGACATCTAGAAATACTGTGGATTTGTATGAGCATGACTGACAGGTTATTAACGTCAACACAACCTGTGCAGATGAAAACAAAGCTGGGGGGGGGTCTTCCCCCAGCAGTAAAGCAGTATCCCATCCCAGGTGAGGCAAGCTCTAGTATTCAGAACCGAACTGATGAGTTTTTAGATCACAGTATTCTCTGGAATGTGAATCCCCACAGAATACTGCCATACTGCTGGCTGCCAAAAATAGAACCAATAAAGAAGGTAACCCAGAGTACAGATTTATAGAAGATTTTTAAAGAAGTAATAAACAGGTGATAGTACTATACCCTGTGGCACCAGATCCATCACAAATTCCTCATTGGGCAAAAGTTTTTACAGTTGGATTTAACTGCTGCATTTTTCAGTAGACTGATCAAGGAGGAAAGCCAGTCACTATTTGCTTTCACTTGGGAAAGGAAGCAGTTACCTTGGCACAAATATTGAACACTGACTTGAAAGATATACACCTATCCAGGTATTCCATGTTGGTACAGCAGGTAGATGATTCATTGGTGGCAAATAATTTTAGAAATAACTGTTCTGTAGTCACTCTGGATTTATTTGGAAAAAGACACCATGCATCTCCATCTAAGTTACAGCACTGGTAAATGAAGGTAAAGTATTTGGGATTTATCTTAAATGAAGGGCAGATGTTAATAAATCCAGAGAAAACTAGAGCAATTAACTTCCACAAGACAGGAAAAATCAGAGCCCCTGACATGGGGCCCAGGAAGAAAAAGAGTATTTGAATCTGTTAAGAGAGTTTTAATGACTGCTCTGGCATTAAGCTTGCCAGATTATTCATGAAAGAGAGGAGCCAGCAGAGTGATTACTACTCAGTTAAGTTACTCCTCAGTGTATTGGAGCAGTAGTGGCAGCAGCTGAAATGGTAAAAAGAAGCAGTCCTTTGATTTTAGGACACCAGTTGTATGTCTTTGTACCACATGAAGACTACGATTTGAAACAAGATGTGACTCAGGCCCTGTTGCCACAATGACCACACAGGTATGAATCTATTTTGCTGATGGTGGATAATAATATTTTAAAGCATTGCAATACCTTAAACTCTGCTACACTTTTGCCATTGCCAGAGGATGGTTCCCCACATCATGGCTGTGAGAAAGCTGTTATGACTACTAGTAAGCCTTGAGACGATTTAAAAGATGATGAACTCTGATCTAACTTTATATGTGGATGAATCCTCATGTTACCAGGACAGGAAACACGTGACTGCATATCCAGTAGCAGATGATGGAGTATTAGACAATCAAGAGCTTTACCAGCAACAGTAAGAGTGCAAAGGGCAGAACGGATAGCCCTAACACAGGCAGCAGGACAAGGTAAAAATAATCAGCAAGTAAATATTTACACTGAATGGTGGTATGTTTTTGGAGTGTGTCATGCTATAGGAATGCTGTGGAACGAAAGGTTTTCTGACTGCTGCAGAAAAAGTAGCAAATGGAAAGGAGATAAGGATACATTTTCCAGTACAAATATCGGTAAAGCACAGCACAAGCACCTTGGAAGAAAACCCAGTTGCTCCAGGAAATGCTCCAACTGATGCCACAGCAAAGGCAGCAGCCAGACCACAGGTATCAGTTCTCATGCTCACGACTCAAAATCCAGAGACTGAGCATACCAGGTATGACTGAACTATACAATGAGGTAAGCTTAGAAGAAAAAAGCAATTAAGGAAAAAATGGGAAGCAATCCAAGATAAAGACAGCATATGGACAATAGTGGGAAAACTGGTTCTACCTAAAAAATCTTTATTGGTCATTGCCAGATGGTTCCATCATAAAATCACATGGTGAAGCAGAAAGTGTTGTGCACCACAGCAGCAGCTGTGAGCAGCAGTGGGCATTCCTGCCACTGCAGAACAGATGGGGGGTGCAAGATCTGTCAGTCATTTGCCACTACCAAAGGCTCTGACTGTAAAGGCACACAGCTTCTGGCATGTTTTCCTTCTCAGAAGTTACAAGGTGACTACACAGCTATGCTACCATCATTAGGAAATAGACATTTATTGGTAAAGTAGACCAACGATTGGGGTGGGCAGAAACCCAGTAGACCTGAGTTTATAATTAAAGAAATACACCATGTTTTGGAAAGGGCAAAGGAAATGAAGAATATAATCAGTGGGATACCCTTTTTGAGTGGTCACCAACAGGAACAGGATTTTTTAATAGCATATTATATCCAGTGCTAATTCTTCTAGTTTTAATTCTGTTTATCACTCACAATCATATATGTGAAATTATTAACCATGCTTAGGCATGTTGAAATATTTCAAGGCCATTAAAGTATTACAGGTATACAGAATAAAGCAAAGGGGAGACTGCTGGGAATTAAAATGACTATTGGGTTTGCTTGCAGCTGGACATTTAGAGCTTGGCCAGACTAGGCCCTGGTTGTTGCTGCACTCTAGTTAAACTGTTACCTGGAAAAGTTCTAAGCATAGATTAATATAGTGAAAAAGCACTGAAGCAAGCCCTTCCCTCCCCCCCTCCCCATAACAGCAAGTGAGAGCAGAAAACTGACCTTTCCTACTTAACAAGGATGTATGTTTATTTGAAGAGCTGTGGACAATAGTTGTCCCTGCACTAACTATTACCATGCAAAGTTATTGCACCTTACCACAGTGGATTTTTATTCCACCTGCTCTTGGAACTTTCCTTGTTGATTTAATATGCTCTCAGACTACCAGCTGTTACTAACAGTAATTTCACCGAGACTTGGTTACATCAGAATTAAATAATACATATAGGAAATAGGAAGTTGACAGCAAGGAGAAACACAAACTGCTTATTCAAAACCAGATTATTTCACTTTTTTGCTAGAATTGCTGACTAGGAGCAGACTTTGACAATTACATGGGCACTCACATTTCCACTATAGTCAAGCTCCACTGATGTTCTACAAGAGATTCTGTTCAGTCATTGAAAACTTTAAACTTTGCAAGGCCTTTAACATTCTGGAGTGCAGAGGGTCCATAAATATTTGACGGAAGACTTCTGTCACCATGCATTCCACAAATCAGAGGTTTTGACTGCTTCTGGATTTTCAGTCAAGAAGACCTGGAACAGCTGGTTTCAGAGTTGAGAACAACTTGTTCTGCTTCCCTCTACTAAGCCCACGATTTCTTGATTCTGTCTTGCTGCTACTTCTGGTGATTGTTTTGATGCTTCTGACTCTTGGCTATTGGGAAATACCTAGTTGCAACAGTAAGACCTACCCACCCCCAAATCTTCTAGGATTTCCATTGTAACATATTCTGGAAGACTGTAGCTTAGAGGTCCACATGATGCTGAAATAATCTCGACTGTCATGCTGTCAAGCCCTCCTCCTAAAATGAAGTACAAGTCTGGTATATGAGTGAAGAGTCCAAGTTGAAACACAAGGACTATTAGACAGCAGTTTTGGACATGACAGTTGCCACAAAATAACCACATCTACTGCTCATGAGCTGTAAACCAGAAGGGAGAGAAGGCCTAGTTAAATTCTGCCAAGTGTCCTAATATCCTTAAGTAGAAGGTACCATGCAAATTGTAAATGTTAAACTAGAACTGGTTCACCTTCATTCCTAAAGGCCTATGATGGACTATGTGTTTTGAAATCATATGGATGATGATGACACCTTTGAGTACAGTTCAACAGCATAGTCTAGTCGTCTGTGTACACAATATAAGCTCATCAGTCATGAACAGTGAGTATGTGAAGCTGTTTACAAAAATTGACACTTTTTTTCTTAGATTTAATGTAAAATCTTACCCAGCTGCTCCTTGGTCAGGTACTTTCAGGAAATCCAAGCTTTCTAGTTGCTGTGAAATCTTGCCTGATCCTCCTGACAGCTGCTGTGGTAGAGTTGGTCTTGTCATATTTGTATACAGGTTTTTCTGATTGGCCCGTTGATTTCCTGGGACATGGGGAGGTGATACAAACTGGGGGGGATTTATTACTCCATTTTGCTGCTGACCTAGAAGTAAATAAAGTGTGAACACATCCAGGCCATACTACAGCTCAATAAAGGCAGGCTTTTCCTTGTGTTGATGGCTCAGCTGTCAGCAAGACTCAGCTATCAAGGAACTTGAAAACAAAGAAACTCTGTATAAATTACACCTCAAGGTTTCAACAGTTTCAGGTCTGCTGGCGATCTATTTTACATCCATGTCTTCATAGCCTTGTGCTAAAGTTTGAGACGTGCCTTAAATGTTACAAGGAAGCAAGAGGATTCGCTCTCAGCTGAATTTAATCTTATTAATATTAGGTAGCATGTAACCACCACACCTCTGTTTTAAAACACTGTAAAACTTTTGTAGATATGGGTTGACTGAAACCTAGCTAGAATTGCTGGGGGGGTCTCTCCTTCTTTTAAAGTTCAAACTCCACCCAACTCCCTGAATACTGGGTAGACTTTTTTCTAAGTTGCTGTAAATATCTGTCTATTTTAACAAGCAAGTTTTGTTTTTTTTTCCTTGTGGGTTTGTTGTTGTTTTAAGTCTTGCTGCTACCTTGATAGCTCAAAAGGAGTCTGAATTTTCTAGGTGAGGATAAGGGTAAAATGCTTTTAAATAATTATGCCTCTAAGTTCAACTTAAAACAAAACCCACCCATGTCTGAGATACTTGCAGGATTAAGGCCTAAAGAGGTCAGTTCTGCATGTTTTACATTCCTAAAACCCCTACTGACTAAAATGGGAGCTATGCTTATATTTAAAATAAGATTGTTTAATGTGGGTGACCCTCTCCTTTCTCCCCAGTGATTATGCCTGTTGAAAACTGGCAGAATGAACAGTTGTGCAGAGAGGAGAGTTCACAATCATGATGCTTGGAAAAAACCTTACTGCATTCAACAGCTGATCTTTGCTTCTGGTGAGACTCTCAGTACTGTGGCAGAGCTGAAGTTATCACATTAATACATGAAACTCACTTTGGGACCCGAGCTGGCATGGCACATGCATTAGGTATGTAAATGAAGGTTTCTGCTATTCTGAACATATACATAACAGTCTGTTCAGCTACTGGACCCTTAATTTCAAAACAGGTGTGAAAATATTTTGAATGCTCAGGGATGATGGCCCACAATTGTTAGTGCCTTTCAAGGAGGAATGTGCCCAAATCATGCAGTTGCCTCAGACTCCTTGAAAGTATGAAGAATCTAATTGGAACTCTTTTGTAACAGCTGTCTTTAATTTTATTTTTCCAGCTATAATTGGTCACTTTACCAAAGAGCTTGAATTTAAAAAAACCCCACAAACAAAAAAAAAATGATGAAAACATGTTATGGTAACTGATTTGAGGCCTGTATGAAATACTTTACTCACCTTATAACCAAGATACCTTAATGCGTAACACAGCATTTAACTCTAGTAGTTACACTTACACTGCCTGGACACTACAGTGGTTTCAGTGGTCCATGAACATCTCATTCAAGTCCACAGTTGAACACACGGGAAATGGTGGGTCAACAGAAAATTGTTCTCATAGTTCACACCCTCAATTAATTTTTTCATTTTAGGGCAGACGTGAACACCCTGATGACATCAATCCCATGCAGAAAGTTACCCTCTGTGTCTTGCTGTACTGACAGGTAGGCTCTTCTAATTAGGACTCTCTGTTGACATGTCTGTTCAGGAGCTGTCAGAAGCACTGGGGCAGGTATGATTTCAAAAGGCCATACTGCAGGTATGGGCATCCTACTGGTGCCAGTCTACATCCAAACTACCTTACCTACATGAAACAAGTTTGGGCTTGGTCTGCAGGACCAGGCTGCTTCAACAAAAGTTTTTGTCTTTTCATGTAGCTGTTAAACTGCTGAAGGAGTTTTTGAAAATATTTAACCAGACTTGCCTTGCTTTAACTCATCCTGTATGGATATTTACTATCTGTTTGCAGACAGGTTAAATCCTTTAGCTACAGTCATTTCCCACTATACTACAAGCAGTTCTTGCAGATCTTGCAGTCTTAGTTTGACTTACATGGCTATGAGGTTTTACTAGGATTGGGAATTGTCTAGTTAATTTGGAGACCAAGACTAGTCACACACGCAACGTACACCGTTAGCATTGTGCTTTTCAATAAACAGCAGCTGACTGAAAGAGAACCCTTTGTTAAAAAAAATACTTGGGAAATGTTGGGTCAATGGCATATTGTTCTCCTCTCTGAGTTCACAGGCTATATTAATCGTATCTCTCAGGGGCAGAAGTGAAACACCCTAATGACATCAACCCCCTGCAGAAAACCCCACGCTGCTTCCTGGCACAGCCAATACGTCTCAGCATTCAGCATACACAAAAGTTGTTAAGTAACAGGATAGGACAATGAGACATAAATTGCATTCTATTGTTTATTGGCACTGAAAGCAGTTTCACTGCAAAGCTTTGTGGTTTGCTAAGTGTATGGCTTTCACCCTAGGAAGAAAAGTGAAGACGGCTGCAGGGTTAGTTTTAGATTCAGTGTCTTACGCTAACTGGCTGAACATGCCAGTGACAATGACACCCAGGATATCTCTGGTGGAATACCAGTTTGTCTGCAGACTCCATCAATACACTTAATGAAATGCCTATAATGTATGTTTTCCAGACAGGACCTTTTAAAGAAGATTTTAAACCTTTGCTGTGATTTTTTTTTAATGGGTAAAAATTACCAGCTGGCAAGAGTAAAGAGAAGGCCTTAATTTGGAAGGTTTTTTTTTTTGCTTGAGGCTAAAAGGACTTACCAGGAGGAGGAGGTGCAGCTCTCATAGGATAAGTCTGATTGTGAGACCTGTTGGAATACCCTCTACTTTGGGTAAGGTTCCGTCTAGTAGGACCTGAAAGAAACCAGCAACTTTTTGGTACCCTTTCACAATTACATTAATTAGGGTAAGTCCTTCTGGCTGCCAGACACCTACTCTGTAATCAGAATGAGCTGATCTTTAGAAATAATGAATCTGACTCCTACAGTGTTAGCCAGGTTGTGCTACAGATTTAGGTGAACAAGGATGACTTAGGCATATTCTCCCATTTGAGCTCCAATTCAGCCACAGGACATGAAGTAAAGCTGTCGCAAGACTATGGTAAACGAGGCCCAAAAGACCATTTAACTTGTCTATAAACATGAATAGTGGCACAGCAGTACTTTTGACTATACTGTTTCTAATCAGCAATTAGTATGAGAAAAAGGTAGGACAGGAAACCTGAGAGGCTGGTATATTTGCAGCTCAACCTTTGGTGATATACAGAGGTTACCCTTCCTCGTAGCACAACCTGTCCTGTCCTTTCTTCATCAGCAAGACTGCTGGAACTGCAGAAGCTCAGAGCAGAGTGAAAGACTCTCTCCCAAAATTCTAGGCTAATTGTGCCATTTGTGCTATGTCACACAATTAAATGTCTTACTACTTTTTCCACAGGGCAAAGAATTTCAGAAATGGTATCTAGTGAGAGTAACAAAATTCCAGCACAACTGCAGAGCAGCAGGGAATTCTGCTGGATCATTAGGATCTATAACTTCAATCTTTTAAGTAAGTGTTACAGAGAAATAATCAAGAACATGCTGAGGCTGGAGGCAAGCAAAGACAGAAAGCATCAACCATTTTCTAAAGGTCTAAACCATTCACAAATTTCCAAAGGCAGCTCATACTTACGGGAATTCTTTGGTAACCCTGGTCCGATGCTGATCTGCAGCACTTTATTACTTGGCTTGAGAATGGCTACATCTCCTTGGCCTTGCATGAACTGCACTTGTCGAGAACCACCACTGCTCCAGGGACCCCAGCTCTCCTTTTTGAGCTTCACTTCAAGTCTAATGTAAGCACATGAACACGTTTCTATGTCAAAGCAGGACAATATCACTTGGGAGCAGATAACGTAGAAATACAAAGTAAATAGCTTAGACTGAGAATCTGTATTCCCTGAGTGACTTAACTGAGACAAACCACCTAATTAAAGCTCTTTTTCATGCTTTTTAAAATGTTCTTAACTGATGTTTAAACTTTCTTGGTAGAGCTTCTCAAAGGTTCAATGTAGGATGCCCTGAGGAGGATGAGGAGTACAGTGAGCTCTGAGGGAAAATGTGTGATGATCCAAGTAAGACACGTGCCCACTATCAATCATCCCTGCTCCTGCAGCAGACTCTGATGGAGCAACCCAGAGTGCTTCATTGTTAAACATTCTTCTGTACATACCATTGGACACATATATACATTAGATGTATATGTATGTGTGTGCATTGGCATGTATATACCAATATATGCTTTAGGAGTGGGCCTTGTGCATGTGCTGGAAATTGATATTTTTGCACACATATACTTGAATACTTCAAATTTAATTTTTTTCCCACTGCTGCACACACACACACACACATATATTTCCCAGCATTTCCAGACTATTCATCTGCTCTGAACTGTAATAAAATATGAGCTAAGGAAGGTATAGTTTGGTTTTGGGCAAGACCCCAGAAGTACACTACACTACATCTTACATGAACAAAAAATTTAATCCTGGTGCTGACTTTGAATTCCCAGTGTATAGGAGTACACACTGCAGGAATGTTCCACACTTCAATTGTCCTCCTACACCCTTTTCAAACTAAAATAATCATCTCCTGTTACCTTTTATAATTCTTCCAGTTTTTTGAAGGAAATAAACACACAAATTCAAGGCCTGCTGTTGCTAATCTGCTTAATGGGTAGTATTAACAAAAGCACGTTTGTTGGATAGTTTCCACTATGTCCTTACAGCTACAATGCACATCAAACATTCTGTAGCTTTTCATGCTTGTTTCTAAAAAAATGTTCCCAATATAATTTCCTTAATGAGGCTCCTTTAGAGTTATCCTCTCACCCTGCAGTATTCTGTCCGCACAACAAACTTCAGGATTTCAGTTTTTTACACTCTGTCTTTGGCATTGTCTTTCAAACTCTTCATCATGATGTTTCCACTCCTAGGTCAAAGTTAAGGAGTTCTAAGAGGATGCTCCCTTCTCATGATAGGAAGGAGCAGCCAGCATGGAGGTGGAGAGCTTGCACAATGGTTGCACATTAACTGTGCAGTGACTGGCTTGTCCCTTGCTGTGGGGCCACAGCTCTGCTGGTACACAGCTGACCCTGAGCCTGATGCTGTGTTCAGTAGGATGAAGGCAACTCCTCTATGCACATCAACACTGGAAAGTGGCCAAGGTACAATCTGAACCTACCACTCTGATGAGCTGATCAGAAAGCCTCATCTCCTTGTACATATAGATTTTTGTATTGTGCTGCCTCGTAGTATTTTAAAATAAAGCACAGTGTCAGGAGCTCAACAACTAGCCCTCATTTGCCTTGGCAGCAAGAACAAAGATTATTTATACTTAAAGGCCCATTGAAAAAAACATAACTCACGTGTTGCTAAATTTCAGAGGTAGTTTTCTTTGGGTTTTCTCTTCGTATCGTTTTGATAAGAGGCTTAAAAACTCAGTTTTGAAGACTGATTCAAGCAAACTATCGTATTCCTGTTCGTGTAGAATGAAAATGTCATCCTGCATTGTGCTGAAAAGAAATCAGAGCATAAGACCATTCAGATTAAAATGTCGTCAGCAAATACAGCCAGCATTATAATGAGATTTGCAGAGCACTCATGGTTAATTTTTAAAAACCTAAGGAAGTCCAAGCAGCATTAATTATAGTCTTGCTTTCTGAGAATAGGTTTGGGTGTTTTTCAAGAGTTGATAATAGAGTATCTGAAACAATCTTTTTTGAGAGACAAGAATACTACTACTTAGTAATTTTACAATAATTACTGTTACCAAAAGAATGTGTTACTGAAGTTACAGTTAAAGCC
Organism: Hemiprocne comata; assembly: GCA_020745705.1. Classification (NCBI taxonomy): domain Eukaryota; kingdom Metazoa; phylum Chordata; class Aves; order Apodiformes; family Apodidae; genus Hemiprocne; species Hemiprocne comata. The sequence goes on along the minus strand of CM036596.1, from coordinate 7,127,994 downwards.
CATCTCTTCAATAATGGCAAAACTTGTGACTAGAGGTGAATTGGAAACTTGAACATTACTAAAGTAAGACTGAAACCCAAAGCAAGCAGATTCAGAAAGAAAGCTTTCAACTTTCTACGGGCTTTAGCTTGGACTGCTTTAGCACAGTATAAAACCCACACACATTGGGTTCCATTGCCATCTTTTGATCAGCTCCTATTTACAGCTGCTGAAGATGCTGCAAACCACAGAAAATTGTATCTCCATCAGTAATTTGCAAGGCTGGTTTCTGCCCTCCCAGAGTCCCCACAGTTCTGTCACATCCTACCCACGATTACTACTGTTCCAGCTGTTTAGATGTTATCATTGTTCCTTTAGTTAGTAGCTGTTTACATGTGTATCATTCTTCCTTTTAACAGCACGCTGACATACTCCCCAGCTGCAGATACACTGGTGCCTGTCTGCTTCTGCATGCTCTCAACGAAGAGGTAAAGCTTTCCAAATAGAACTGTAACACCTGAAAATGGAGGCTGTGGTTCCCCCCTTACTTCCTGACTTGACTAGCATATGAGCAACCATAGGATGCTGTGTTTCAAATTGCTGATCCCACAGTACATTAACTGTATTTTGAAGCTGGTTAGCATCCCACAAGATGAATTTATAGAACCAGGCCATTGCATGGGAGCACAGTGCTAGATCAGACATGGGCATGGTGGGAGCATGACGACAGAGGGAGGGGACTGCTGCTCAGGCAGCTGCCCACATTTGCATCAGATTAGAAGTGACAAGAAACCTCTAATTTAATGTGTGATTTCATAGCCAGTTTGAATCAAGTTAACATTGCTGAGCTGTCAGAAGGGGCACCCTTCCCTCTGCTCCTCACTCTTTTTATTCATGTGCATTTCTGTTCTTTCCCTTGTGCTAGAATCCATCCCCTGCCCTTTCCTAGTAGATTAATTTTCTGCTTCCCTTAACTTCAACATCTCACCCATATCCCCATGCTAACACCTGAGTGTTAGCTAGTGTTGGAAAATGCGTGGCTGGAAGAAAATACAGCACAGGACTTTTTACAACTGTGCAGAGCTAAGAATGGCTTACCCTTATCACAAAACAATTATCACATCACCAGCATGATATTTCACAAAATAGATTACAATCATTAAATAAAGGAGCATTAGTTAGATGTTGCTAAGTATTCCTGGCAGAAGATGTGTGGCTCCTGGTTGTTTTGTCCACTGCAGGGAGTCTGAAGCCAAAGCTTCTCTGCCTTTTTTCAGGAGTCCAGTTATCCTCCCTCCCTTTAAAATATATTTTATTTTGTATGGAATTAGTTAAAATTTAATACTGCATGAAAAACAGAACAATTAAGAATTGAAACATAAACTTTGAAGCTGCAAAATAGAAGAGCTAAATCCATCCTGGATAAGCTCACGAAGAATGTTGTTGCAATTACTTTCTTCCAGCACAGAGGTTTGAGATTCACTTCAAAACCAGTTAGAAATCAATTATCTTAGAGGTATAGAAAATTTAAATTATAAGGACAACAAACTGGAGTTTTGAAAACACGTGAGAGAATGCAAGTCAGAGCTAACACCATCTTTGCTTTGGGCATGACATCTGAAAAACACTCTGGGGTTTTTTTCGGTTTTTTCCCCAAAAATATGTAGTAGGTAATACATGTACTAAATAAAGGTTTCACTCTAGTTTTACTAGTTGCAGCCTGTTAAATATTACAAGCACTAACTCTTGTCAATGAGACAAAAGTACCTCAGATTTAAGAGGAGCAGTAACACTACAGCCTCTGCAGCTGAAGTACTGGATTACTATTAAGCTGCTTCAATACAGAGTTAAGAGATCCCTTGATTAAGACCCATTTTTAACTCAGGTCATACTAAATGGTAAGAGGGAAAAGCCCTCTTGCCTCTAGATGTTTTTCAGGGTTTGGTTTTGGAGGAATACCTGGACAGTCTGATAGCTTGTAATTCTGAATCTACTTTTAGCATATACAAAACCCAATGCTTTTTTTACAACAAAATAAAATCAATAAGCTAAGTTAAAAACATGACTAGGCATAATGTAACATACATATTTGCTCTGAACTAAGCACATTGGGGTTTGCTTCAGAAGGTTCTGTGGAACTGTTATTTACATGTGGAGGAGTGTAGCAGCTTTCACTAACTTGGCGGGCAGCCACCCTTTCAGCTGACTCCATGTGATGCCTTTGGAATGCTACAGGCTCAATTCAAGCGCCTGGCTGCAATCTGTTCAGGGTTTGCACTGCACACAGTCCAACTCGGAGCACTGAAAAGACAGGTTCCATCTCAGCTTCAGCCTACATCTACTAGTTATTTTGTTTCACCTTTCGTAATAAAGATGTACGATAAAAAAACACAGGTTTTGAAAATGGTAGTGTGAGCAGGCATGTCTTGTAGACCCTTCCCTAATCTTAAAATGGCTGTGAAGACTTCTGCAAAAATGTGAAATCTGCTGGTTTTAAGTTCCAGATAATTTCTGAGAAGATTTCTGGCTATGCTAATGTGAACATTTTATAAGCACATACTAAAAAAAACCTTTGTAGTAGCTATCAATACACAGTACTCAAGGGGAGACTTGTATTCTGTTAAAAATCACTACTTATTTCAATATTTGAAGTACACTTGTTGCCCTGGATCAGTATTCTTTTGTATTAAATTACACTCAGCTACCAGCTCTGATAAACTGCAACAACAACGCAGAGGTATCCAGAGACTTTGTTCACTTATCTTCAAAGGGATGAAATTATATAGGCAAGAATCCACTGGTTTCATGGGCAGATTCTTCCTGGTTTTGCTCACCTGACTGGGTTCCTCAGCTCTTAAGGTGTGGAAACCTTGGATATCTCCTGGAACCTGGGATTTGCTTAACATTGAGTCAACAGAAGTGATGTGAAATCCGACTAGAAACCACAGAATCACAAAATCGTTCTGGTTGGAAAAGACCTTTAGGATCATCAAGTCCAACCATAATCTAACTCTACCAACCATTAGCCCAATTCTGCAAAGTCCAGTGCTTAAACCATGTTCCTAAGCACCACATTTGTGTCTCTTCAACACCTCCAGGGACAGAGATTCAATCACCTCCCTGGGCAGCCTATTCCAATGTTTAATTACCCTTTCAGTGAAGACATTTTTTCTAGTATCTAATCTAAACTTCCTCTGATGCACCACAGAATACATCTGGAGACACATGCCAGGTAGATGAGATCTACTGTAAGTTAAATATAACGAGCCAGAAAATGTTTGTGTGTTGCCTACAAACATCTATTGCTATAACACACTACGGCTGGGAGTGGAAATAAGGCTTCAGCTTTCTTTGTTTACAAGAGTAAATTAATACAGCTTAAGAAATTCACCATCAATCAACTCATTTCCCCCCATCCTAGACGAATTTCTCTGTCAATGGAAAGATATTTTCAAGGTATTGACCTTAGGGAAACAGAAAGAATTCTCTCCACTTCCATCCTCCGCTTTAAGACTTCCTTCACTTGGCCTTTCTCTGGACCCTGCTTTATCTTTTCACGCCCAATCAGGTATATGCACTTTGGAGTGAGGACAAGATCTCGCTTGACACTCTGAAACACAAAAATAAATACAAAATACACAGCTATGAGGAGATCAATGCACTAATGCTGAGATGCTGTTCCAAAGATTTATAACGTACTATGATTCAGGGCAACACTGTTAGTCTTTGATTCAAGTGAAAACAATACTGATTTGATTAATCACACGACCTCAGGGTCAGACTGCACAGGACAGGAAAGTAGCTTTGTTCCCTATTTCCTAACTAATGCAGCTTTCTGCCCTCCAAGTCCCACAAAGCCTTCATCCTGGGACAATTGGTCTGACCATGGCAATGTTCCGATCACAAGGGTGTAACTGCTTCCCTATGTCTTTTAGGTCAAATACACATTTTGCAAGCTGGTATCCTAGATGGTATCACACTTACATGGTGGAGTTTCTGTTCAAGGATGGTAAAGGAATCTGTAACTCCCTGGCAGAACAAATCATTAGTGGACATTGCCCTTACACCTACCTTAAACCGTCTATCATACTTAGTTACGGTGTCTGCAAAATCAATCTTCTCCCGTTTGCCCACAAACTGGCGTAGCTCTGGATGGTCCTCCATGCCTATGTAATCTCCCACAAAATTCCTGTTAATGCTATTCCGCCGTCTCTCTTTCTTGTTCAGCAATAGATCTGATGCTTAAATACCAAAAATAAACATTGATTAGTATTTACTACATTTTCTAAACTCATGATCTGTAAGAGCTAACTGTTTCAAGCAGAACTTCTGAGGAAGAAGTGATAACCAGATTGTTTAAATACGGGAAAAATAGTGAAGCGCTGCTAGTAATCCTTTATATATGGATCCATGTGATTTTTAAATCCATTCCTCATGAAATACACTGATGGAAAGCTCAGCAGTTCTGCTGAATTGGGAGCACTTCTGGAACTAAGGAATATCTCCTTGCTGGAGATTAAACATTAACTCTTCCAAGCTCAGAATGTTGTTAATTCACATAAACCCAGATCACGCGTACAACTAAGCATTACAGTCCTAGGATTGACTTGTATCATCTACAGACTATCTAGGTCCTTTACAACTGTGGAAAGCTTTTCCTTTTTCACTTGCCCTGGAACATCCCGGATCTCTGCTGTACTCAGTCTGGCTTTGTTTTGAGAGCAAAGCACTGGGTAGTCCAAGAAATCCATGCATGTAGAGCAGCCAACCTTATCGGTGGTACCTTAGGGGTCCAACAATTTGCAGTCATTCCTAGACAGTCATCTGCAATCCAGTGGTTTGCTCTAGAGAGAGGGAGATATTTCCTTCATCTCTTGTGGCACTTTTTCTGTTCCTGGAACCATGTGTGAAACATCTAGATGTCAGCAGAAGATATGACCTACCTTCTTCTCTCATCTGTACGTATTTTTTCCTGGCCACATACTTTCTCCATGCCTTCTGGATGGCCCTGGCATAGCCATCATACTTCCTCTCTCTCATCTCTTCTAACAAAAAAAGCTGTACAAAGAGACAGTAGGGGGGATCAAACATTTTGCACAAAAAGTTCAAGAAAAAGCCGTATTTTACTTTCAACAACTTTCCAGTGCATTTCATATTAGATCCACTTCTACCACAACTATGGGATCGAAGATCAGAATGTTAAGGTTCCCTTTTGTGGAAGAAATCTCCAATAGTTGAGTGGTTCTGGCTGTTACTAGTCTATCCATTAATCTTGATACCTAATGGATAAAGGAAGAGGAATCTGGATTCTCCCTAAAATACTGTACTAGTGCAACTCAAGGTTCTCCACTGGGCATCCATCCAGCCTCCTTCTTCACATTCACATTTCTCTTGTCAGAATGTTACCATGTCTATGGGGATCTGTGCAATGTGTAACATAACACACTGTATTCACATGCAACTTTCTTCCCTAGCTGAATGTCATCCTCTCACGTCCACTGGCTCCATTCTTTCCCAGCAGTGAAGTCTGTCAGCTGGTTGCAGGATTTACAATTATGATCTTGTATTTCAGTATGTGATAATAAGATTTTGGGGTCTAAAATGCTGTCAGAATTCAAGAGAAAATGCTGATATATCGAAACAGAAATGGAAGGTGCATTCCCATTTTTGGGAATTTCCCAGGTCCCACTAAAATATATATAAATTTAATGCATTAGAACAACTCCATAATTATTGTAGGATACACCGTATTTCACTAGAGCCTTTTACATACTTTAAGTTCAGTTAAATGTTTTCTTGTCTCATCAGAACAACAAGCATTTAGCCAACAGTTACCATGCTAAATCAGCCCATTGACATGGCTGTTGCTTATTATTTCCCTCTATTATGTCTTAAATATTCATAACTACTTTTCTTCTATCTTCTAAAAGAGATAAAAACAGCTGTATCAAGAAGCAAACTTGCTCTTTAGGAATCTTTTTTTGAATTTGCTGCCCTAAATCATGCAAATCTAGAAAGACACTGTTGTCTATATTGATCTTAGAAAGGAAACTTGATCTAGTGAAAATCGTTTCTGCAGAACCTCACTTGCTCTTGTACAGTTATTTATTCAGGTGTTTGATGGAAATGTAAATAATGAAGCCTTCTTTCTGCCACCCATAAAACCTTATTTCACAGTTGGCAACTCTCCATCTACAGCAAACTTACTAAAAACAAAAAAAATCTCTTCACAAACACACAAGCACTGGGCAGGGTTTCAGCACACAGGCATGAGTGCTCCTGATGCAGAAACTCCCTCAGCTTTAGCAGAGGCATGATCAAGCCCTTGTGCAATTAAGGTTACAGCAGCAATATTGATGTCTCCTGTGAACAGTCACCATTTATTTCTGTAATAATAATGTTAACTGCAAAATCTCAATGCAAAAGAGTCTTTCATCTGCAGGTGAAGGTGACAATTAAGGAAGTTCAATGAAAACAATGAGTTAAAATATGGCTTGTAAGTTTTAAAATAAAAATATTGCATCATTTTTTTTCCTAAAATACATACTATAAAGCCTCCCCTCACAGTCCTGAGCCAATCAAGTATTTTTCATCTGATTAACCACAAGAGGTGCTCTCTTTGGTGGGAAAAAGAAAAATTTTCATCTACCATCTAAAAAATGATTTTTCTCAAAAGTATTATAAACCTAGCCTATACTTTAATATTATGAGAAATTACTGTCTTTGCTACTAAAAGATACAAATCAAGTTTTAGAATATTCAGCTCATTAGACATTTTTCAACTTAAAAAGGCCCAGACTATTTTTAGTCCTTGTTTAAAAACGGTTTTCAAGGCTTTTCAAAGCCATTTTTAAAGAAAAGGTATACAATAATTAAAAGCATTAATTTAAATTAAAATAAAAATGCAGCCCAAAAAAGTGCTAGTATTTCCAGACAACCTCATGTTGTCTCATCCTGCAGAACTGCCCTTCAGTAAAGCTCACACATTTGCCATGAGGGTATTGCTGCTGAAAGTCTGTGCTCTTATACAGGGCAAACATACCAAGTATTTCAGCAGTCAGGAAAGAAAGATGTTCCTTATATGATTTATTACACAAAACTGAAAACAAAAGCACCTTAAAATTTTTGACTGATTTATCCATAAAGTAGCATAATGTTGAGAAAACAGCCATCACACAAGAATAATTTTGGTTTCTTCCCTTAATTGTTTATCTCCCAAACTAAGATTGTATTTGACTTGTAACTAACTGCAGTGAATGACAGGGATGCAAAATAATTTTACAGTGAAAACAAGAAAAGGTTTGCTACAGTGTAAGATAATGAACACAAGGCTGGAAGATGTTGCTTAAATTACTAATTCTGGTCCCTTGTAATTACAAGGAACTGAATTGTCTGTATTAATTCATATATTAATTCGTAATTCAAATATATACTTGACCAGAATGTATACTTGCTACCACCCTATAATAAAGTTGAGGTCATCAGTAAAGGACTAAAAGTCAGAACTGTAGTGTCACAAGAAGAGAAATCAAAGACACCGGCTAATGTCCAAGGCTACTGCACTGCCTTTGTAAGACAAAACTCCTCAATAACCTTAGGATCACGGCCCGGGCTACCGGGGAAGACAGATTAAGCTCACACTTCCTCATAACTGGCTGGCTGAGCTGTTGCTTGCAATGACAGAGTAGGATTAATCCTATACTAGCACCTCCTGCTCTGCCAACATGCACCTAAGTATTCCAATGACCTACATTACTATCTGACATATTATTTGATTTATTATATTAATATGTCTCTCAGATGGCAGGAATGTAAAATCCTATTACTCCTGAACAAAGATGATACTATCTTATGTCTGGTATAAAATAACACAATTTTTATTAGAGTGTAGAGAAGTGTTATCTTTTTCCCTTTATCAGAGATCTTCCCATGTGACTGGACACAGCAGTGTCACTGCCTGAATTACTGTTCCTCTACAGAGCAAAAAGTGTGTTCCAGGAAAACAAAATGACAGCAACAGAAGCACTCTGATTTTGACATGTAACTTCAGGTAAAGCACCAAGAAATCAGCTAAGGCTCAACTGCAAGGTGTGCGATACAAATTGCTTCTGATAAATAAAGAATACATGATGGTGAGTGCAGCATACAACTTTCCCAAACAGTGATGTAAAACTTTTTTTTTTTTTTTTTTGTGCAGTTCAGCAGCTGCACAAAAAACAGCCTTATGATTCCCCCCACCCTGCTCTCTTTCAATGGGATTTCAGGTTGTAGTCATTCTGGAGCACTGATTTACTCCCTGATGTGTAACATATCCTTACTAAAACTGGGGGTTCTACTTTCATCAGTAGTTCTTATACCGAGAAGAGGACCTATTGTCTTGGTCTAATGGTCATAGATATGTTTTCATGCCATGATATTCCTCCTTATGACAGATTCCCTGATGGAATGTCACCATGTGCAACCTGACACCAAAGGATCTTCATATTCCATTTCCTTTTCTTGATGCACATAATGCTTCTTCTATTAGTGTCAAAATTACTTGGGGTCCTTATGTACTGTGCCTGTTATGAAAGTGCCTACAATCTCTGTACAGCCTTGAGGTGACAGACCTGTACAGCCTGACTTATATTCTTAAGCTTCTCCCACCCTAACAGATATCATGCTCAACTTCCAAGTGGGCAGGCCTTTCATTCAGCAAGACAGTTTCGTATTTCAAGATGCATGTTCTGTCACACTTACAGACTCTGGAGCTTTGATGAAGACTTTGGATTTCCCAAGCTGGTATTGGTCAGGATCCATGTTGACTGACTGAAGCAGATGGAGCACTCCTTGTTTCTCTTCTCCTTTCCAGGAAGGCCATGTTGCTTTGGTCAGAATGGCATACCTTAACCAGCAAGGAGAAGAGGTTAAAACCTGACATCAAACAGCAGCAGCAGCAGCTTCATACCACTGACTCTGAGTCAGTATTACCCAGGGGGGAGGGTTGACAATTTCAGCAGGACTTACAGAAGCTTGAAGTGTGGGAAGATGCACAGTATTAGGAAGTTACTTGTTTAGCAAGACCAAACAACTGGAGTCTCTCATTTTCAGACACTAAGTTACTATTTGGTAACTGCAGTAGCTAATGGAAAGTTCTGTTGAGACCTCCTGAAGTCCAGGGTAAGTTTATTTACTAGCAATGACTTATGGTCCAGATTTAAGTACCTACACCCTTGGTATTCTAGATTCATTCCCAAGCACGTGGCCGACTTCCCACTCAGGCCTTCTCTGCCTTCTCTTATTCTTACAAAGGGTTTTTGTGTTTCTAAGCAAGTGGCCAGCTCATGCTTCTAACCCACCTGTTTAACAGCTGGTCTGCATTTAGCAAGGAACCATTCTTGGCTTTATCACAGAAAGCCTTTGGCTTGGCCTCTGGTAGAAGAGGAAGGATGTAGTGATGTCGGTGCTACCTGGAGGGAACACTGGGAACTGACCATACAAAGGACCAGGGAGGCAGGGAAGTGCTAGAATACCATGTCTTTGATAGGAAGTACTGAGTAGTCTTCTATCTCATGGTATTCTCTTTTAAGCCTTAACATTTAGGTAGATGCCAAGTTGCAGCCCCTGTCCACTTTTCCAGGAATAACTTGGGCTTTTGGAACGGCCAGGCTGGAGTTACAAAGCTGCCTTGTTCCACTGTTCACAGAGGAACACTGATGGGCTTTAGCTGCCTCTGCGTGTCTATGGATAAGAAACTTCACTGGCAGCAGCTATTTAGACTCCTTGACAAAGAGGCTGGAGAACAGCTAAATATGATGTGACAAATTTCTCAAATCTTTTTTGTTCTTTACTCTTAATTGTTTTTGAATGTCTTAAGCGTACTTGAGTTCTATAAACTACATCATGCTTATTAGTAAAACTATTCAACTAATGAAAAAAGTTATAAAGTATGGATTTCAGTTTGTTGTAATTCCCAAGTTGTTGTTTCTTAAGAAGATTTAGACATCTCCTAACAAAATGTTCTCAAAAATCACACAAGGAATTGTTAGAAAATTAAGGGAATGTTCATTACTCATTCTTGTCAAATCTAAAATATCATCCAGCCAGGAACCAGAAACAGTGTCATGCAACTTAAATTACGATACCACGCAAAAAGAAAAAGCAAACGATTAAAAAGGAACATATCACAAAACCCAAACACCTCTGAATAGCAAATATATGAAAAGAGAAAGGTAACTTATTAATAAATCAGTAGGATTCAAGAGGGTCTACTGATGTTATGTTCAAATCTATTATTATTATTTAAATGCTCAGGTACTGTGCATGATGGTGTAACAGAGTAGCTGTTATACTATCTTATATATAGAAGTATAATATATAGAATCTATGTTTACAGATAATGTGTACACTTTATTGGATAAACAGATGCAAACTAGTAAGGAGCTGTAAGTTAAAGTAACTCCCAGAGTATTTAATTAACAGCCTCTTTTGCAGGTTCATCATGTACCGCTGGCAGTATAGTTGTAGAGTTGGGTCTAACTAAGCAAGTCTGAATTGAAAGGAGTTGATGTTAATAAAGGCATTTGAAACCACACAACAGAATTTGACACTACATTTCAGCATGTTACAAATTCTGTCCTACTTATTCTGAGCTGTAAAGGAGGGCACAGGGAAAACCATGACTTAAGACCTGTTGCTATAAGTAAAGCTGTTGGGTACAAAATAAGAATACATTCTCCTTTTTCATTAACTTCATAGATTTTACTGGCGTGACAAATCTATAAGGCAGAAAAAACAGAGTATTCTATAACATGGACCAATTAAGCATTTTCCAATTTTGTAAAGTGACAATTCTATCATTGTTCACTGCTGTTCAGAAACAGCACTTTCCTCTAACCTACTTGTGCATACTTCCCATTAAACCCATCATGTCAAGGACCACGTATCTAGGTTTTTCAAGCTTGTTTCATTTGCTCTTACAGAGGATTTCAGCATGAGTACTAAGTGTGTTCTTAAAATGCTTCTGAAACAATTTCAATTCACTACTACCCCCCTCCCACAAACATCTCACAAATGCACAGAAAGCAGTTAGGTCCTGTGTCTAAATATGGGATTATGGAGTTCAGCTTTCAGACTGGTTATGCTTTGAAACACATAAGCCTTTTCAGTGCCTGTGGCTTTTTGCATGCAAATGTAAATTTTGTACATAAAAGTCTATTCAGCCCAGAAATCTCCACTTATATGGAGCTGCCAAGGAACTCCCAATGAAAACAAGTGTACAAGCATGCATTTCCTGTCCATCCCATGCCTCAGCCCACTTTTACTCACACTGACTCAGGGTGTCAGAACAGGGCTTGTTCTGGATGCTAGGGAACTGTGAATGGAAAGGTTGCAGGACAAGGTTTACTCATAAAAAAATGTTAAATTTAACAAGACTAATTTGAAACAAATGGATGAATTCCACAAAGAATGGTTTCAGCTGCCTGTGGATTTCTACATATAAAGTGAAGTACATAAAACTATTCAGAACTTCCAAACTTCCAGATGTACCATGTAGCCTTCCTTTGTGCAGACCTCTCAGGAAAGTTTCTAGACCTGCACAGCCCTCACAATCAGTGTTCAACAACTGTGGAGGCTGGATTTAACAAACATTATTAATCTGTTCTTCTGGCTCGACAACAGTCTGCGTTAAGTAATGCAACCTGAAGCATATTCATGTTCATACGTCTAAGCTTGAAGATCGTGAAGAAAAGGGATTTAAAATTGTTCCATAATGAAAACTGAGTCCATACTTTTAAGGTATTTCAGGTCTGCCTAATAGTAATGATTAGAACCTTCTCTGTATTATTGTGAAGTATTATCAGTGGCTTTGTTCTGTGCTGTCTGACTAATTATACTCTATTCCTTGCAACAACTGATTTGGATTTTTGTTTTGTATTCTCAGATGTAACACAAAGACTTCCAACAAAAGCTGATTTGTCATGTAATGCCCCAGTTTGGGATTTACTAGCTTTATGTCTCAATTTTCTAAAAAACAGAAGCTGAATGCTGTCTAAATCTTGAAATTGCTCTTATTTAAGAAGATTTCATCAGCTAGTGGAGGTAGTTAATCATCTTAACAGCTGGCCCTTCTACTCTGAAAAAAGGCTTGGTCTTGCAGAGCTCTGACTTGCTTTCATTCAGTTAGCAGCTGCAGTGGTTTGAGCTGTAACCATTCCCAGCTGTTTGAACACCAGTGGAAGGATATAACGAGCAATTTAAGCTAAAGTTACTCTTTACACTTGCATGGCAGGCAGGTATTTCTCTACCTGTCTTCTGTCATTGGGAAAGAAGAGCTTGGGAGAACTAGAGCAGTAACATTTAAGTAAGGCTAGCAGCTAGACACTCAGGTTACAGGCTCTGCAGCTCCTAACTCACCCTTTTTAACTTTGAGTGAACCCTCTCATAGCACTACAAAAAGAACTGAGGCCCTTAGGTAAGTTTACAGAAAAATGAAAATATTTTCAAAAACACAAAGCTGGTCTTTAAGACACTTCCAAACTTCTATGTCATCTAGATCTTAAGCAAGGGAAACAGGGAAAAGGAAAGGGTAAGTGGGAAATGAGAAGCTTTCAAATCTTGCAACTTCTTGTAGTCCTCCTTATCATGAAAACAACTGTGTTGTAATACTTCAAACTGAGCATTACCCTACCTTTGCAAAAACTTCTTGAAAATCCGCCTGTAGGCGTAGCCAGCTCTTCTTACTCGAATGTTTTCTTTCAGACCCAAGTATTCCACTTGATGTTTTACCCTGTGGACAAAAACAAGGCACGATTTACAATCCATTTCATTTCAGTGTATTTGTGGATTTAGGCATTCTTAAAAGTCCATATCATGTTTAAAGACTCTTTAAAACTGAGCATTTAAGGAGCCATTTAATTTTGTTTGCTTACTATTTGTCCGATTTTACAGAAGTTTTTTCAAATCCTGAAAAGGTCTTGGTTAATTCAATGTTATTTCTCTAGCTATTTTGAAATGTTAAATTTCAATATAAAGTGTACTGTCCACTTATATTTTTACCCTTTTTTTGTTGTTGAGACATTCTTTTCACATGACTCACAATATAAAGGGAAAAAACTTTTGGAATCCCATGTTACAAATGACCAAAGGCCTTTAGTTAGTTCTTCTTTTTAAAGAACACTTATGAGAGGTGTTTTACTAACTGATGACTGATACTGCTCTTTTAGCTTATAAGAAAGAATACTGCACATTTTAATCTTGCTGTGTTCAAGGAATAAAGTATATTTTGTAGCCACTCCAAGAATTCTGGTACAGTAGAAAGCTGGTGGACAAAAGTACATTTTCCTGTTTATAGCTTTCCCTCCTGTTCACATCTGGAATAATGCACTGGAGCAACAGAATTACTCCCATTTTCTTACTGTCCTGCCAGTATTAGTGTCCAGCAACAGAGAATTTGAGACATTTTTCTGTTTTTCCTTTTCTTTCTGAGAAAAGGCATACTGAAAATCTCCCTCCAGGCATCAACCTCAAGCAGGTCAGGGCCTGGGAATTCAGCTAATGCAGCGATTTTGAATACAAGTCCAAGTGGCTGTGCCAGGACTTGAATAAAAAACACATTTCAAGAACACCCCCATTTTTTTAATAACTAAGGTATTATACAGGGTTTAGATATTACACAAGGTCTGTGTTTCAGTGCTAAATATTCTGGAATTGTTCAACAGCAGTACAAAGCTGGAGTGATATGGCTTCTGTGAGTGTGAAGACAGGCAGGCTTTGTCAAGGGTTTTTTCCTTTTCCAGTAACACTTTCACATCTAGTAGCATGTAACTAATAAGCAGATTAGATGCACTATTCCCATCACACTGACCATGGCAGCATCTGTACAATATAGATGTGTGATCACAGAAGAAAAACAAAAACACCCCTAATCCAACATTCAGAAAAATATCACATAAACTCAGTTATGTTTTGTATTTCCCTCAACACAGAACTTTCAGTAAAATAATGAAACAACAAAATTAAACTGAAGTTGGAGCTGTCATATGCATATAAATTTCTCTTCCCCAGACATGTCAAAAACTGCTACAGCATGTGTATCCTATGTGAGTTCCTAGTACAACAGATGGGAAATCAGAGTATGAAATGGGGGAGGAACTTGAGTAGTTTTTACACAGGGACCAAGGATTACCATGATAAGAGCTACTTCCCTTTGTGTCCGAGTTTGCTAGTATACAGTAATTTGTATTTCACTTGTTATCAGTAGCTCCTGCATTTGCCAAATATCATCCTCATGGTGGGAAAAAAAGAAGAAATCTTGCCCATTCTTGCTCCAAAAGGGGTTTCCTGAAAGCTGGCCTTTTCTCAGGACTAGGTTTTTGTTTGTTTGTCTCACTGGTTTCCTAGCAACACCTTCCACAATAATAGGCCTGTTTTCCAATATGTAAATGATTGATTTTAAAAGCCCCTCAACTTACAGCTAAAAGTTGTAGACATACTTTTCCCAGGATCACTTACTTTCTTCCTTTGATCCCCAATGTCAGTGGAAAATGAAGTGCTGCATAGTAAGATTTTCAGTGGTGGAAAAGATAGAGAAAGAGGGTCTACATTGACTGCCAAGACCTAAATTGTGGCTTTTGTAACTGCTCTACATCTGCATGTAATTGTGCTAGTCTGCATGCCAAATGGCAGGAAGTGAATTGTGGTGTCTTGTTGATATGGTCAAGAATGCTTTTTATCAGACTTTGCAAGTTGTTTCACTGTGATAAAAATAATTGCTTGCTTTATCAGCAGTTTTACCAATACCAAAAGTACTTTGTATATAGTGGTAAATGTTATCTATATGAAGACCTCGCATAGTGTACTTACCCTACTGATCACCCACCTCAGTGCAAAAAAGAAGAGTATCTTTTTTTCAGAGGAGATGCTATAAAGCATCATATGGGTCAAGATGCCTTAAAACAGATGTGATAAACCCAACTGATGGTTTTGATATCTATTTAATGTCCGTATAACCACCCAATATGATATGCTAGTGACTTCTCTTTAAAGAACTGAGTAATGAAATTTAAAATTCAGGAAGTAAAAAGGAACCTTTTACACTCTTGGCTGTAGAGGCTTCTTGGTAAGTTTGAGACACAAAAGCAGATACAGATGTCCTACTGGCTTTTAAGCTACCTAATAGAAGCTCTTTTAAAAGCATAAAGCAAAAGTTAGAATTTATGTATGATGCATTTGATGTGCAAATTCTGCATGGAAAACTGAGTCTTTAATATACAGGTTGTGATACTGTTATGCAAATGTTGATTGTTCATAACTGTTCTGAGAAAAGCTAAGAACCGCACACACTAACTGCTGATTTAGACCAAATAACCACAGTTTATCTTCAAAGCTTAGGAGAGCTCATGCCAGATTTTATTTCTGAAGGTTTTAGAGCATCTACTTCTGTTTGTCTGTAGGCTGTATGATTACAAGTTATGATTTTTTGAGGCTTTTATTTACTATTAGCATTGTTTCTCATCAGAGATGCTGCTTATCCATACCTGCTCTCCTCCCAGTCTCGTGACTTCTTTGTTTCATTTGGTTTGATGCAGCGGATGTAATGAGGTGTGCACTTCATCAGGGTGCCAACAAGGTCATTTGCTTGTTTCTGTAAAATTGAGGGGGAAAAAAACAAGCGGATCTGAGCTGAAGATGGTACATCCTGTCAGAGAATTCTAAAAATTACCAACCATCTGATAATGATTTAGTTGACTGGGTCCAACTGACTTTGCTCTTTCTCCAGAACAACCAAAGTGTCTTGGATTAATATGCACCACATGAAAACTATCAGTAAACAGAAGGCACCGTTATCTCCAGCTACATAATAGAATTAAACTATTATATAAAAATATGGAATGACAAGGAATGCACCAGCTGAACTTTACTGTCACGGTGAAATATGAGGAAAAAAGGTTGATAAAATACTGATTTTCAAAGTCTGCAGATGAGTCATCTAAGCATATATTTTACAACCAGTCTCCAAAAAGACGCTTGCCTTCTAACACTTGCTGCCTTCTTCAAGGCACCAGTATCATCAGTAGAAAGACTTCTGTTGGCTTCAGTGGGCTTGGATCAGGCCCTGCTGCATTTCTGCACTATAAACAGACCAGCTATCTGTAGTTAATTGTAGGACATCAAGTGGTTTAGTGAAGGGGCTCATTCATTATGCACATGCAAGTACTATTATCACTACCATCAACTGCTCATTTGGAGAATTCACCGCTGTAGAATTTGGCTGAACAAAACATTTAATGAACAGTGATGCTGGGCAAAACATGATTTTAACAGCTGAAACAATGCATCACTTTGCAATCAAAATACTCCTGATGTCTATCTTTAAAATTATCTGGACAGTAAAAATAGCACAGACTTTAAAAAATTAATTTAGGTACCCACTCACAAATACACACACTAACACAGCAAAACTGGACATACTTTGATTTTACTGCCTGCAGTGGTAGGACGGCCCTTCTTGTCCACTTGAAGATTTTCAGGAAACAGAGACTTTATAAATGGCCTAGGAAAGAATTAATAGAATAGTGTTAGCATCAAAAGACAATTCAATGCAGGAATGTCAAGGAATATGCTGTAAAAGTTGATAGTTGAGCAGAATATAAATAGCTATTTCTATTATTCTGAAGTTATATCGAATCTATTTTAAGATTAGTATTTTTCATGAGCTTCATTCCTCACAGAGATTCCTTGCTATTTTAGTGAGCCTTTGAAGACATGATACCAGACTTCTAGACTTGAAGAAACGAGCACTTCTTAAAGTAAGTACTGATTCATTAAAATACGTATCTTATAAAGTCTTTTTTTTTTTTTGATAAAAGAGTGCCTGTTCTGAGAGAATGCCAAATCAGTGATGGCCCTGTTTGAGGCCAAGACAAATGGCTGTCGTTATACCATTTGATTCTGACACTGCAGTACCTTACTTAATCAGTTTTGCAGAAAATGAAGGTCAATATACTGCAAGTGATACTGTTCTACTGTAGTGATGTTTTATTCCCACTCTTACACAAAAGAGTTCACAAGCTGCAAAGTAGGGAAGTCAGGCCCTCTCCATCCCTCTGAACTAACACGTTACTCCTAGCTTTAAGCAAGTTTTGCTTACGTACAAATCACTGCTCTGCATGAGTTCAATCAAGTCCATGAAAAGAACATCCCGATTTCTCTCGCAGAATCCATCCATATCATAAGATACCTGGGCCAAGGTGGAAATTGATTGTTTGTGGTAAGTTGAGAACCCAATAATTAAAGAAAATTTTAAATCTGTCCTCATCAGTAGCTGTACTGAACTTTTTTGTTAGTTTAGTATAACTTAAATATACCAGAGATCACCAAATTCTTGCATATATTATCAGTTAACTCTTTCACAACGAATATAAAGGAATTTCATCCCTATATTTAAATTCAGTGAAAAAGATTGTTATGGAGCTAGTGAATGGCATATGATACAAGTGAATTTAATCCTGAAATTTACTGAAGAATTTTTTTTTGCATAATTAGGCTTTACTGCTATTAACTATAACTGCAGGATATCAGAAACAGTCTGTGAAATACACCCAAAGAAGGCAGAACTATAAATTATATTCCCAGGTATATAATCACCTAAGGATCATTTTTATATCTGAATTCTTTACATTTACTGCTACTATAAAAAACAATTAAGATTATAATTAATACAAGACTAGGGGCATTTATTTATGACATTTAATATTAAGTTCTAGTTAGTATGTTTGATAGCAGCAAGGCCCAGACTCATCTCTCCTAAGTAAGGGACATGTGTTAGGGCATATTTGTTCTAAGCTCCCTACACTGTGAAAGGGGAACCCTGTCTCATTCTGGCTATTCAAAATCAAAATCACTCTCTACAGGGCTTCCCCCTTCCTTTCATCATTGTTCTTTATTAACACATTACGCAGAATTCAGTGATGACTTTCCAAATTACCTTTCCAGCATAATGATGAATGATAAATCCCTGGTTCCAGCTGTTGAAATGTTCATGAGTCCCAATCTGCATCTGGAGTTTTTGGAGCAGTGTTTGGTCAGCTCCTTCTCCCACTGCATGCATTGTGGCACACACATCATCTAAAATGCTCATAATCCCTGGGGGATTCTAATGCATTGGAGAAGGATAACAAAAACAGCAAAAGAAATGAAGGAGAAAAAAATTATTATGCCAGTTTTGCCCCCAAACAGAAAATTATCTTTGCTACAAATACTCTAGAGCAAAATCACAGCAGGAAGAATTCCTCCCAATCAGTACAGTTCAAATTAGAGATTAATTTGTACACAAGCATGCAAATAGTTTAAGGAGAGATGCCACTTCATGTAATCATAGTGACAGGGGGAAACGATGGGGAAAACAATGATTGCTGTCAGAAAAATCAGAACAAAAACCCCAAAACACTCATCATTTGTCTCATTTTTAATTCCTTGACAAGGCAATCTTGTTTCTCATTCCACCAAAAAATAAACCTGTGTCTGAGGGAAGTACTTAAAACTCATATGTTGTAGTTTGACAAACTTGGACCTAAATATCTAAGATTGTGACAGAAATCCTATCTCCTTCCCAGTTATACAGGTAGGAGATGGGCAAAATCTGATGTGCATTTAAGTGCAAGTCACTGTAATGCTTCAACTACTGTCAAAATTGTCTAGCTTACGTGAGGACAAAGAACTAGCTGAATAACAACCTACTTTGGTCTTAAAGCACAACTCAACATTTGTTGTTACCCCAAATCAGAACATGAAGACTTTAAACTGCAGAATATTCTGTGGAGCAAAGACACAAAATTTATTTTATCTACAACACTTCCCAGTACTTCCTCTTCACTTAGTTCTGCTTAATTTGTGGCAGTACCTCAAAGGAAGCTGGTCTGGTAGCTTCCCCAAACTGAAATACATCTCCTGGGGACACACAGTCTCATCTTATGTAGAAGAGAATATGTCATGAATCTAATGATAAATTTAGGTGGATAAAATTTTAATTTCCATCATTATGTTTTTTAGTCACACATTAATCATGCTATCTTATGTTTCTCCTTTTGGTTGGTATCTTAAACAACATATATCTTAGAGCTCTTATAAGACATGTTATGTAAGATTTATATATAGGTTGGTATGACTCAGTAACTGAACAACAGTATTTGCATTTTTCCTATGAACATACTTGAGAGGAAAGCAGTTGCCCCAAAATTTTAGTGAGAAATCTTGCTGTTTTTTCCATCTGTTTGTTCTAAATACTTACCACTTTGTTCTCTATAAGGTCACACACTATTTTGTTGTTAAAGTAATCTATTGATGTCCATCTAATTCCTTCTTGCACGTATTCTTCCTGTTAAGTAAAAGAAAGATGCAAATATTCCTTTACACCAGGGATGTAGCACTATATTTACAATGCACTACACATCCACAAACTCTGCACTACTCACATTCAGAAAGACTTGGCAAGTGTATGACTGAGGTGGGAGAAATGACCCTGTTGATCGTTAAATCCAGCTCTCTACTGCCTAAGAGATTAATTGGAATCCTTCTCTGTTCTCCCCACACATTATTTTGTCATTCATAGACCTTGAGCAGTTACTGAGAAAAGCAGGAATATTTCAACATGTATTGCCAAAGCACTTCACAAACAGTAACAAAGAGGCTTTTATACTATCTTGACAGTGCACCTAAGCATCCATACCCTCATGTACTTTAAAAACTATGGCTCTGACAGACATGTCAAGGATCAGACCCCCAGACCAACACGTTTAGAAATGCACACGAAATGGAAGACACAGCCCTACTTTCTATTCCTCTACACAATTACTGTAACCATAAAGACATCTAGAGACTGAGGAAAAAATTCAGACTAAAATTTTATTAAATTGACCCACTCAGTTGCATACATATGAGTTCAGCTAGACACATAGCAGGTTATTAGTGTGCTCATCTGCAATGTTCAGTTGCTTTTATAAAAAGGCATTTGTGTATGTGCCGCCTTGAAAACACTGTCCTAAAGTTGGTGCCAGGCCTGAGCTCATACTGCACACAATGCTTCTGTCTCAGCTGCATTCTGTCTGCCCTGCCATGCAGAAGCTCACACTCATGTGAAGTGGGATTTTGCAGTAAGGCTGTGAGCAGAGAACCACAAATGCTTTCAGAAGTATTTTTGCACTTGTGTCAGTAACGTATTTCACTCATATATATAGTTAAAAAAAAAAAAAGGGTGTGGAGGAAATGAAGAGTATTCCCATTTAACTATGTGTCATGTCCAAGGAAAGCACAGGGATGGAACCAGGCATCAGTTTTCCATTTCTGCCAGTGAGTCAGAATATTCAGCAAGTCTGGGCAGAGTCATATGAGTGCATTAGTACATCCTGTGATGGACTCACTGTACTCGAGAATAAATGTCTGCAGCTGATGTGGTTTACAGTTTCAGGGTTAGCCAACAGCAAAGGTGGTTTTTTTCTTTGTCTTGCTTAACAAGGCAAATTTTATTGTTGGCAGATGATAAAATCTCTTTTTTTTTCCCACCAATTGAAAAAGCAATAGTTCATTTATTAATTCAAAAATAATAAATGTCTGGTTACCTGTTCTGCCTTCAGTGTCAGTTCAATAAAAATCTGCTGTAGTTTTTCATTAACAAAGTTGATGCAGAACTGTTCAAAACCATTTTTCTAAAGAAAAGGAAACAATTTAAAATTAGTCTCGTGCTTTATATACAGTAATTCTTAACTCTTATGCAGGCAATAAGCTTCAAAGAAACACTATCAGTGATGGATGGGTTGCTGACTTTATAGACATTCTGTGCAATCTCAGATATTTTTTTTTAAGATCAATGACCTAGTTTCTTTGAAGTTTCTTCAATACTTTGTGTTTATTAAGTGAGACATTACCAGTGAGAACTCAATGTCCAGGAAGCTGGGTTGGGGTTTTTTTTTGCTTCTATTCTGGCCACAAGGTTTGGTTTTTTTCTGTTTCAGATTTTTTCCCTTCTGAATAACAAAAAGCTCTCCCAGGTCACATCGGTTCAAACCCTGAGTACTGCATTGCCTTACCTGGAATATTTCAAAGCCATAAATATCAAGGACACCAATGTTATATTCTTCATGGTCCTTCTCCATAGCCTTATTAATAGACTAATAAAACAGAAACAAAATGTAAAATACAAGTGCAGTTTATATATTTAAAAGACACAATCATACTCTTAAATCTTTATATAACAATATTTGGTTTCTTTAAAAAGAACATATTTGAATGGAATACAAATATATGTTGAAGGGTATTCTACTTCCAATTTTTAATAAACTGTTATTAACAGCTAGGAAATTAGAAGTGTACTACCCTGTTTTCCACGTTAGTGAGCCTTTGGATCTACTGTTTGTAAAAATCTTTCCCCTTTGGTGTAACTGTCTCAGTTAAAGAAACACAGCCAAAAAAAAAGAGAACAGTTTTAAGTCTGATACTTGATGCATTTTGCAGATCTTATAATCAATCTTTTCATGTGTTTCTGTACTCCCCTACTTTGCAGTGTCAGTGCTGGTATAGGCACATATTGGGAATTACAGAGCTGCCACGATGAGAATTCTGAGACACCAGCAGTGCCACAACAGCAGAGACTTCTGCTCCATCTAGCCAGCATCTGTGGCCAAAGGTTAAGGTTTCTCCCCCAGCAATCCAGCCCAAGGTCTCAGTCTGAACAAGAGAATACTTTAGAATGGAGAACGGAGTGTAACCCTTGCTCAAATGCCACAATACTGGGATGCTGAAGGGGTTCTTTGCAGGAGAGTGGGGTAAGAGAGCAGGGGGCCATAACCCACTAATTCTGCTCGTCTGAAAATGCTCACCTATGTAAGAGAAAGTAAGACTCAGAGAAGTGTGGGTGCTGACATGAAGGAAACATCAGAACAGCACGTGGGACAGTTGTGGCAGGAGACTGAGCAAATACAGTGCTGAAAGCACAGCTCATTTCCTTCAAAGCATAGCTTTTATCACATAACCAGTGCCTTGTATCTGACAGCTGTGGTCATGCTCCCACTACACTGCTCAGAGCTGCTACTAAGTTTTAGGCAGAGAAACATACTGGGTGAAAGACATGATGGACAAGAAAAGTACTGCAAGGAACATTCCTAGTGTACTTTTACTTGTTTTGATACTTCAGTAGAATCAAGCAAATCCAACTTACATCCACCAAGTAATCAAACACACGGGCATGAAGGGCCTTAGCCAGCGCATCCCTGGTGTAACAGGCTTGTTCCACATTCAGAGTTACATGAATGGACTCAGATTTGCCTCCCCACTTGCTGTCCATCTGTCTGCTGGTCAGTTTTTCCTTTAGGCGATCCTGGTTAATTCCCAGGAGAAAAGCAGGGAAAGCCAAAACTGCAAGAAAGATCAGGGTTGCTTGATAATGACTGGAAATCATGACTGGACCAATTATGAAGGAAAAAAGATGAGCTGTATCTCTAATAGCAATAATCAGTAATAAACCTCATGGGGAATGCAGCTTAAAAAGCAAAAGAGGAGCAATTTATGTCTTTAAAATTTCCCTGAACTCCCCAAAGGACATTTTCAACTCTTTACTTACATGGATTTCAATTAAGATAAACCACCTTAAGGTTAGATAGTTAACTATTTCTGTACCTTCAGTCCTTCAAACACGTAAACTGGCTTAGGCCATAGTTTTGAACCATGCGGTTGAAACAAATCACTCTTGGAGGAGATGGAAATAAAGCATGGAGCTCATACATTAAATAAAATTACACCATTGAAATTTCTTTGGAAAAACATGAAATGCTTAAAATTTAATAAAGAATGTGCTATCTGCTTCCTAATATCCTTTCCCTTTCTTCATCGAAGTTAGTGTATTGCAAAAAAGTTTTAAATTGCCTTGCCATTTATTTGGTTTTTCTTTTTTAAGACCTTTTTTCTGGAAGTACTTTCCAAATTCTGGTTTCCCTTGTGTAAAAGTAAAGCAGAAAAAAATACATCTGTGCAGTAAGTGTCTAGTACAAGTCTAGTATTCTTTGCACTCTTAGCACATGGTGTGGGTGTTAGCTGCAGGTGTCACACACTTCAAGGAATGGAAAAAGAGAAACAGCTTGAAAGCATATGGAAACAGCTCCCAAGGGCAGCTCTTGGAGTTGGTATTCACCTCCACTAAACCACAATGCTCTAAAGTGTTTCCTCCATGCTCCATTGTTTTCAGATATATTTTACTGGTGTGAGAAGGATGTAAAATAATCACTAAGGCAGCAGGTACTTGTGCTTTACACATCTATAATGTCACAGCATGATTTTGCTAAACCCTTCAGTACATTAATTGAGAAATATTTTTAAAACTAAAGCTGGCAAATAACTGTCAGCTTTCCGAAATCTGATTTATTACATCAGCAAGCTGATTAAATCTACCATAGGGTACCAGGAACCACACAACAATCCAAAGCTGAGCCACTGGCAATGTCTCTGGTAACTCAGTAAGAACTCATGTTGAAGAGCACACAAAAAGGTCAAACATCATATGCTTTAAAATGGTAAAGAATGTAGGTAATTATGGACCAAATATGCTCACGTATACTGTAAAGATGCCAGAATAAGTATTTAGGCAACTACTGTAAGAATTTATGAAGACAGTGTAACGGTATGAACCACCACGCATACCTCAGAAACCCTCCCTTCACTCTGCTAATGATTTACTACTGTAGAGGAAGAATAGCTGGACATGATTTGGTATAACTTCACATTCTTAAGATGTCCAATTATTTCCCCTAATTGTGGACCAGAGAGTTACAGTCCAGAAATTCCTATAAAGCAGTATACGCATGTAATTGAAAAAATGATCCTCAAAGAGTAATCAATAGTCATTTTTCTAAATGTCTATCAAGAATGGTCCGTATAGATTTGATTTTAACTCAGAGTTTGCTTAAAAGGGTTTCTCACAATTTATATTATTTCATACTTGAAGGCTGGAAAACGATTTCTTAAATTCAAAATGCAAAACTGCACTCCTGCTAAGTCAGTAGCACTGTGCAAGACAGAACAGAGGCCTCAGTACCACAGGTTTTGGAAGATAATCTAAACTAGCAGCCTCAAACTGTAAGAAATGATGCACAGTGTGTGGATAAGCAGCTCAAGATTGCAGTTCCCTTTATGCCACCTGCGTTTCAGCCCATTGCTAATCCTGTAACACTTTCCAGAGGTACTTACACTCCTCACTCTCCACTGCTGCATAGTTGCCAACTTCTTTGAAGCTGATGTTTCCCAAATGTAGTATTCCTGCCACTATCTGTAGCACCAGTGCCTGTTCCTCTGCAAAGATCCCAATCACACTCATTGCATGCTGGAAAGAAAAAGAAAAAAAACTGTATCAGTCAAATAATCTGTTCAATGACTCTTCTCATAGAGGTCTTTTTAAAATTGTGATGCTAAAAATTTGAGTTTTTCAAACCATTCCAAATACCTAAGCCAACCAAATTTCATTAAAGTCTGCACTGAAGTTTCAAAAGGTACCAGATGTCCTATGTCAGCATTTCTGTATTTTTTTAATAAAATACAGAAGCATCTACACCATTTAGAAGACATGTTAGCAAAATAGATTCTGTAAAAAGTTAACTTACTAAAAAAACAAGCCCCTGCTTGTTTCACTGCAAAATGGGCAACAACTTAAGAGACAATGTTTTTATCCCTTCTACACAGACAGTTTAGCCACTAAGAACTATGATGCTGTACTGAATGACTCTAAAAAGTAGCACAGTCTCGCTGGCTTAGGCTGTGAATTTCAGCCACTTACAAGAAAATAACCATAGAATCACAGAATCATAGAATGTCTTGGGTTGGAAGGGACCTCTAAAGTTCATCTCGTCCAACCCCCCTACAATAAAGCAGGGACATCTCCAACTAGAACAGATTGCTCAGAGCCCCACCAAGCCTGACCTTGAATGTCTCCAGGGATGGGGCCCCCACCACCTCTCTAGGCAACCTGTTTCAGGGATCCACCACCCTCAGATTAAAGAAGTTCTTCCTAATGTCCAACCTACATCTACTCTTCTCTAGCTTGAAACCATTACCCCATGTCCTATCATTACATGCACTAGTGAACAGGTCTTCCCCAGCCTGTAATCCACAACACTGGGTTTTGGAGTCTAGGGTAGATGCTAACTTACAGAATGTCTTCTCAACTGACTGATTTTCTAAAATACCACATTGGCTAGGATACAACAGTAGTGATTTTTTTATTATCCCTTTAAATGGGCTACATATATAAGAAGACGTGTTAATATGTTTATTTTAAAAAGTAAATTTCTAATAACAGGAGACTAGCAAGGTGACATGACTTGCATAAAGGTCACACCATGAACTGGCAACAGCACTGGATAAACATCCCTGATCTATGCTTTCTGAGTCCCCTTCTCCAGCCTTCCAGTTGCACTGTTTTAAATAGGCATAGAAGATCAGTCACCACTAAGAATTCAGCTAAAACAGGGTGCTCTTTTGTATTTTCTTCTAATGGAAGTTCCTCCCTGTGTCTGCATTTTCACATTTTTCATACTGCAGATTATCTGCACTCAATTTCATTACATTTACAACCTTTTGAAAGAGAACAGACAGAAAACAGAACTCCTTCCTATAAAAAGTATCTACCTTCTCAGGATTGTTAGGCTGCAACATAGGACCCCACCAGGGTAACATACCTCCTCCTCAGGGTAAAATATTATTAAAGTTATGTCTACATTAATTTCTCATTCCCACATTAACACATCAGTATCTTTGCTAGAATTAGACAGTGAAATGAACATACATCCACAACTATGCAAATAATGGAGTAAAAAACTCACCAGTGTTTCTTGGAAACCCGATTTGTCATTAATGTCATCAACTTTGTAGGACCCCGAGAGACTCAGATAGTAATAGTAGTCCATACTGGTAATGCCAAGACTGCTTTTTTGTTCTGAGGAGGCCCCTTCAATTAGCTGCAGAATAAAAATCCCCAAATTAGGTATCATACAATGGTCTTCAGCAGAGATGAGGCAGGTAAGAAACAGGTGACTGAGCCTGAAATTACTGGCAGAGATCTGGATAGTGCTGTGCCAGGTATGTGTCCTTCCTATGGTTTGTAATTGTTTAACTCAAAAGACCAGGATTCTCGTTCCCACCTCCATGAATGGTTTTGCTCTAACTTCCAGATCTAATAAAAAGCAAAAACTGTGACTGACTTGAATGCCTTTCATTATCCCTACTTCACAAAGATAAGGCAAAGCAGGTTTTCCAATCTGCAGTGTATAATCTAGATCTTCCAGAGCTAGGCATTTCCCATGCCTACTGAAAGGTAGGCAGAGTTGAAAGAACACAGTAAGAAAGCATTAATTGTTACTCTAATTGTGAGGCCAAGTATCCATTATGCCCACTACATACATTAAGCAAGTTTTGAACTGCTCCAATACTATGTTGATTTGAAGCATGGCTCAAGTCACACCCCTTTGCATCATTTAGGGGCCAAGAAAAAACAACAGAATAGTTTTTAAAGGTTTCTGTTCTCTCTGTGATGCCAGGAGAGGCTCCTCAGACCTACGTAAAATCTACACCATTGTGCACAGACGTGGCTGCAATAAGAAGGAACAAACAAACTAACCTCAGATGAGAACAGTCAAAACCTCAGAGTCTTTTAACGCCTGTGTCAAAAAGCCTCTCCAAGCCACAGTGAAAAATCAGCAGGACAGTAGAAATTGTTTGTATACCTCGTAAGAGGAGAACGCACAGCCTTTTGAAACATAAAAAATGAGGATACTTGGAGGATTCAACAAATAGATATTAACCTAAATGTCCTAGAAAATTTAACTGAGAATCAAACTTCTCTTTCACAGCTGTGCCATGGAATTCCAGAGCAAAATGTGTAATTTTAAAGCCCAATTAAAAAAAAAAAAAAAAATCCCTTGGAAAGTTCTTATTTTCTACTATATTCTACTGGTCTTTTCTATTTGGGCATTCACAGTGAATTTCCAGGCAACGCCTTTGAAATATTGAAGTATTTTTGTTCTGGATCTGAAAGGCAGCTAGGCAAGTCTATGTTAGATGGTGTTTTAACATGCTATCAAGTTTCCCAGTGATATCCAGACTACCTGCTGAGTATGCACTCAAGTCATCTCACTGTGGAGAACAACTTTTCAATCAAAAGAAAAAACTGGTCCTAGTTACTTTAAGGAAGTTGGAAAGGACCTATACACTTCTGACCTGGTAAAAAATGTGAAAACTCCTCTCTCCAGGATTCCTCATAACAACTCGAGATTTTTCCAGTAGGAAGTTGGAGATTTTCCCTCCATCTGGTTCTCCACCTGGACTAAACTGGATTTCAAAGTATTTCCCCTACAACAAATAATTAAAGCTGTTGAATGATTAGTAAATACAAATCTGAAATCATACACTTGTACCATATCTCAAGAAAGGTTACCAGGATATTTAACCTTCACGGATCCAGTGACACAGCTGCCTCAAGATATAACCTAAGCTTAGATTCCTGAACTATCACATTTCTTTCTTTCTGCATTTACACAGTGCTAGACTCTGGGTAGCACGTCATGTGTTAATGCAAATGTAGAGAGCAAGTCAGTGGCTTCTTCTCACTGCTGAGACTCTTGCTTAGTATAAAGGAAACCATAAGGTTCATCTATATGGGAAGTACAGTTAACAGATACACCAGCAATGGCAAATGCAGTGTTCTGTTTAGAAGCAAGGTAAAGCAATTATCTTTTTCTTTCAGGGAGACATTAATTGCTTTAACACACACGTTGACTGAGGAACAAACCTTACATTTGTAAATTTTAAAAGCAGAACCTACAGTATGTTACCTAGTGAACAGTCATTTCACAGTATTATCTTGAGTACTTTATAATGACAGACTGAAAATAATTCCTATTTTCTGTACATATTAGTAAAGGCATTTCCCATCAAACAACTCTAAAAACCAGATTAAACCATCCTTAAAGAGCTACAAATTATATATATTTTTTAAAATACTGCATATATTTTACTGATCTGTGAAACTGGCCAGTCTGTTGCTGATAAGTTATTTGCCTGCAGACTGAACATGTTATAAATAGTGACCAATAATTATTGTAGGAGAAACAAATGAGTCACCTATACAGAATAAATTGAGGCCTCTTAACATATACTTTATGTTTTAAAACATACTTCATATTTTATTTATAGTTACTTTCTTTTTAGTCAGTTTATATTATATTCCTGAATATTGTCCCTGTAGTAGCACAGAAGTTGGAAGAATAAAGTAATCTCTAAGGTAGTGGGACTTACAAATCTGCTGGAGTTGTTGTTCCGTACAGTTTTTGCATTCCCGAAGGCCTCCAGTAAAGGGTTGGACTGTAGAATAATATCTTTAACATGCTAAAATTTTAGGAAACAAGAGAAACAGAGATTCAGAAATAGAAATTTTTATAGTTTACAGATTTTCTAAAAAAACATGAAATCCAAATTATATACTAATAAAACAAGAAAGCTTGAATCTGTAAGAAATCCTCTTGATCAGATAAGCAATAGAATCTATCTTTTTTTTTTTTTCCCAGAGCTTCTGGTTCCTATTTTTTTAAGAAAATGCCTGAGGTTAAAAACCCGTCCTTCTGTTCACTGTTCTGCCAAGCAAAACAGTCAATAAACTGCTCTGTTTTTTTAATAATCTTCTTTTTAAACACTGTCCTTCTTACACATGAGCATTTACACTTTTTGGAGGTCTGGAACCACAACCAATGAAGTCAGAGAAGCATGAAATTTAGGGAATCTGCATGATGCTACTATCTAGCTGCTTTGGAAAGCAATAAAGTGTGTTACGATTGTCTCTTTATCTGATCCAAGGAGCTGAAAGTATGAACAAGATTCTAGCTTTGGAACAACCCTAATGCATGTTAGGTTGTAAAGAGAAGATTGAATTTTATTTCAAAAGAAATGCTCAAGACAACTTGCCAACTTCACCAACTGGTGCTCTGTAATTACTATGAGTAATTTTTAGTTTTGTACAAAAAGCTGGAATATTTTAATTAAAAGCAAATATTTACTTATAAAGTATGATTATATTTATTCCAAAAATAACACAATGCATACTTTCTCTGGATCATTCTCTTGGTTACTGAATTATTCTCTGCAATGATTCCAGTATCCCTGTTGCATAAAACTAAGCAGGAAGAACATACTCAACATCAGAGACTGCAATAAAGCAAAAAGTAACAGTAAGAAGCAAAAAGTAACAGTAAGCACCCAAAAGGAGTGGACTACGTACCACTGCCTGTCAGTCAATGAATGACACTGCAACGTCATCAAGGGAATTTTTACAGCTAATTCAATCAATTAGCTGTAAATTAATACGTTTTGAAAGATAAATGCAGCCAATGACAGTACAGTTATTAACAAAAGCAACTATGTGTTGTTTCAGCTAGCTTTCAGGTACTCTTAATATTGACTAGATAACCTCAAAAAACAAGATCATGTTCCTGCTGTTGGCTCTCTAATGTATGGATACAAATTTAATGGAAGTAATAAAAACAGGAAAATCGAATTCAGTTTTCAATAGAATGCCAACACAGGTGGGGAAAAACCCACACATCTGCTAAAATGAGATTGTTGGCCGTTGTTCTTAATCTGCTTAAGAAAAAGAATTAATACAAAATGCTTGTAAGACACGATTCAGCATGAGCACTACAAAACTTTGAGCAGAGACGATTCTGGGTCTGTGGATTCCCCCTGCGTGGCTCCCGTCACACAGGCAGCCCAGCGATCTGCAGGCAAGCAGTTCACTGTCCACTTCAGCTGCCTCTCTGCTGTTGAGGCCTTGTACACATTTCTAGCTGCTCACCCACAAGTTTTTTCAGCAGAGTGCCTCTTGGCTGCCAGTGTCTGCCAAAGCAGACTTCTGTCATTCTACCCCTCTGAAGTAAGTATGTAAAACATGCTTATGCTTCAGCATTACTTTGTGTCAACTCACCTGTACTTTAGGGCCACCGCCTGAAATTTTGGAGATGTAACTCATGATATATTTAGCAGCTACAGTCTTTCCAGCACCACTTTCCCCACTACAAGAAAAGGAACACAAAAATGTATCTGTTGATTTTTAAATAAGCCTAGAATGGAGTAATATGAGGTTTATCTCGTTCAGCCAAGTCTAGGTACCTTAACAATTAGTAATAATAACTATACACCATATTTACATCAGGTAAGCTGGTAATTTATAGACTGTGATCCCTTATTGCAGCACAGCACTTGGATATGTTTGTGAATAAGTAATTTTAAATATGTCATCTTGTGTGGACACCAGATTATCTGTGGAACTTTGAAGTCAGAAAACTATCTAAATTGAGAAATAAATATACTTAAAACAAGATGCTCTAAAGAGAAAACTATGTTAAGAACTCAATTCCTATCTAAATTTAGTGGGATTTCAGATCTCAACACAAAAACTTATTTGAAAATCCAACTTTAAATGCCACACCAGATCCCTACTTCATTTCAGCAGCCTTTTGATTTAGGTGTTCCTGAATGAAATAATGAGGCATTATTACTCACATCCTGAATGATGGAAGAACTACCTTCCTGTTCCTATACCTCTTGACACGGGGTACAAGAAGTCTTAATCTTCCTATATTAGCTTTCACAATTCCTTCACAATATTTCACTCCAATGGTGAATAATGTTTACAACATCAGTAGTTTTGCCTTCTTCCAATTAGTAAGCTTCTCAATAGGGAAAGAAGATTGGCATGCCAGGCAATCCAACCTCACACTTAATTTCATACCTTAAAGCTAACTTCAACAGAATTCCTCCAGACTTACATAAATCTTGGTGCAAATCAGCTTTGACCTTAATGAATTTGCCCTGACCCAGACAACTATATTAAGATAAAAAACAACACACAGATGTTGGTTCAATGTCATAAGAATATTGGAAATATTATTCTTCTTGCATGAAAATCCGAGCTATCTTTAAACTCCAGAATAATTTCACTGAATGCTGTTGACTCTTCTGTGCCTACTACTTGTTCCTGGATACAAACCAAATGCACATCTTTTCCTGCACAGATTTTAGCTACATTTGCCAGAGAAATATCAGCATGTCCTGCACAGGAAAAGGACTTGCTGAGAATGTCAACTCATAGCTCCTTATCAGCATGAGTAATGGAGACATTTCCAAAGGTTTAATTCTGAAAAAGCTCCCAAAACTGCTAAGTGGCAAGTATTATTTTACGTCTTTAAAGCTTCCAAACAGTACAGAAATATTGAAAGGCTATTTTTTTTTAAGTTTCCCCAGAAAATTTTCATGCTTTTCTCCTGACTGCAGTTTTACAGATGAAACCAGAAACTTGAAAAGGTGGAAAAATACTTCTTGAGATCATCTCATCTGTGAAGTGCAGACATGATTTTTATAACTCTGAGTCATCTTTTCCTAAGCATCAAGAAGAAAGCTTGTATTGTTGGTATCTACTACATTCACAGGGACAGACAGAGCTTGCTGGATGGCAAACTGTATTTAGAAATTCAAATAAGCAACAGTTCGATAATCAAAATAACATTTCTTCAGAATTTGCTCACAGTAACTTTGTTCAACATGTTGTAAAACAAGACAGACGAGCCAGTCTGAACTCGATCATACAGAGAGTTTGCATATGTAGTTTTCAACTGAATACAGAGGAGAATCTGGGGCCAAACACTGAATTAATTTGATCAAATATTACTTATCATGCAGTAAAAATGTAACACATTTCTATAAGATTTTCTTTGATGCATAAATTATCCTTCTCCTGTGTTCAGAGTGGCTTATATTTCTTATTCTATAGTGTCTGCCATAGAAATTGACCTGGAGGAATATAGTTATTGTTAGTCTCTGTTCCTGTGTAAGTGGTCCTCTCTATTAAGCTAATTTGGCTGAAAGCCTGCCTCTCAGAGTTTGCTTTAGGTTTATGGATGCATACACCTTTTTTTTGTGTTATGGTTTAACTAATCAGAGACCAGTAAATTGCTCAAATTAGAACAGAATAAAACAGGATGATGCATTATTTATGAAGCAAAGTAACTTTATCTGATGGGATAGTACCTTGCCTCCAGTAAAGCTCAGGTAGTCAACTGTAGCAGGGAAACTGTGGCGTTCCTGCCAAATGACTCTCACACAGCATCATTTCACATATACCTTACTGCTCTGCTGCTATGAAAACTATTTTAAGGAAATGTAAGAATAATTTTCTAGCTTGGTAGGTGTAAGTATGCTAGAAGTACAGAGGATTTTAAAGCTTGAAAAAATTATTATAATGGCTTAAAGTAAGTGGATTAAAGTACTGACAATTTTCTCAGAGACTTTTCTTACCAAGAATAAAAACATTACATTGTCTCAATCACTAACAAAAAAGATAATGCTCTATTGTTTCTTCTAGCACTATCTGCTACTTCAGAAAATTTAAATTTTGTTCAGCAAACTCAATTAACACTTAGCTGAAATCAAGAGTAAGCTATAAGTGCAGAAGGAAAAATTTTTGCTCCTTCCCTCCCAGAGGAAATATAATCTGGGATTAGAAAAGCAAGAATCCAATACATAGCCTAATCCTTCTATCTGAAATTAATTTTCTGAATGAGATTTAATGTAGTATCTCTGGCTGTAGAACAATACAAGTAATACTTATCTACATCGCCAGGACAATGTAGAAATTTTAATAATACAGTATCTATAAAGAACTCTTGGATCTGCCAGTAAAGACCACTGCGTATGTAAAAATACACTGATGTGTTTGGATAAGCTTTTTAGATTGTTTACATAGAACATTTACTTTCTATAATTATGTTCAGAGAAATCTCAGTAGCATAACTTCAGTGAAATCTTTTTCCCTTCTGAATCAAACTTTACCTAACTTTTCTTACTGTGTTAGTCTTATGTTTCTACCACTCCTTTATTAAAGTTCAACCATATATCCAGTGAGGTTCTGTACACGTTTTAGAACAGTCATTTGAGTCTTCTGGAAAGCTGAGATACAGAAGCTGACTAGAAATCTCATACTAAATTTTAAACTTAATAGACTTAAGATAGGCAAGAACTGTTCATGAAAAACAGTTGGGGTCATAAGTGACCTTTCCATTAACATTTATTTGTAGTATTTAAGATGTATTGTGTTTTCAAGTCATCACACACAGCTTCACTGTACCCAAACACTGCCACACCGATGTAAAACGTCATCTAAAATTACAAACAAGAAGGTCTGAAAAACTGCTTTAAAGCAGCTGCAACATGTCCTAGCTGAGATCACAGAAAAGAAGTGAAAACAAAGCTCTCAACTTTACAGAAAGGTAAAACCTTAAGAACACTCTGAAGAAACAAATTTATTGCTATACAATAGAAAAATACATAACATTCATTCTCTTAATTAAAGGATGATGATAGTCCAGAAGGAATTAAAAGCCACAACAGACAATCCTTTTCTAATCAAAATCTTGATTGGACAACAGCATGGCAACTGGCATCAGTTTTCCAAAAAGGAAGACACAGCCCAGGGAACCATTCAGATGTAAGACAGACAGGAATGGAAGCTGGGGACATTTTGTTCCATATGGCCCCAGGCTGTAGGCAGGGCCCAAGAACAGGGAGGCCCTTACAGGAGTACAGCTCAGCTCAGTGAACTGTTAATGCCTGGCTGACCTTCTTACATGCAAAATTAACAGTTTCCACGTACCTACATACACTTTGCTGATAATAAGAGGGACACACCTGTGCACTTTTCCACTGTAACATGTTACCCAGGACAGCCTTGCCTGGAAGACTCCCAGGCATAGATTCAAAGAAATAAAACAGTAAACACAACCTTCAAACAGCTATTCATCACAAGCTTTCATGGCAGCTCATCAGTGAGACATATTAACATGAAATCTATTTTCACTCTGGATTATGAGGTAGGGTACAGGAACACTTGCACACTGAGCACCTCCACATTTAAGACCCACATACTAAGCCCAGTTCTTTGTAATTCTCCTGCAACAACATTAAATTAGTAAATGGGTGGTGCAAGGGCATTTAAGATTAAACATCAGTGACCATCCACCATTCCCTGGCAGGCTCCAGCCTAAGGGATTGAGCATGTTAAATCAGGTGGCATCTGATCTGGTCATCACTGACATCCTGCCTCGTTGGGGCTGACAATGCAGGGCACACAGCCACCTCAGGGAGAAGATACGAGAGGGCCCTCGGACAAAGAAAACATTCACTCTTGAAATCTCTCATTTGTTAAATTCATCAGCAGTTAAATTCATAGTGCATGAATGTACTACTCAGCATGTTCCACAGAGAAAGGATAGAAAGCTTAAGAAAAGCTGTTACTAATAAAATAATTACAGTTTCCCTTCAAATTTTTCCTTTTCCTCCTCTTTCTTTTCCCTAGGTTCTTGGGAAAGTCTCATAGGCCAGTGGTCTCCAAATGCTTTGGATCCCACACATCATCATTAAAAAAATGTCTGAGCACACACTCCTAATCTATGTATATAATTTATCTATTTATACATTACATACATCTACTACTGAAGGTCTAATATTTTCTCCCCATATCCCAGTGGTTTTCAATGCACAGCCCCTGTGACACATGCATCCCACTTTGGAGACCAGTGCCACAGGTAAGGTACAGTTCCAGCTGCACTACAGTGAACCTCAGAAGTTTTCTATGTAAGAAGGGAAGTCAGAAGAGGTGTAAGTGTACCAAGTTAAATAGCCTGCAGTTCTTGCTTGCTGCACACTTCCTGTTATCACACACCACCTATAAACCCACAGATAAGAACAAAGCACACCTCTGGACCCAAAATTCAATTTGATTGTGACTTAAGTAATGCCTGTCAATAATTAAAATAGAGTAAACTGAACAAAAATTCATTATCCAGTCTCTCTCTCCTCCTTTTGTCTCTGACTGAATGCAAGCAAAATTCCAAAAGTAACAAAACTACATTTATTTTTAACAGGGAAAAAAAAAAGAAATAGCACTAAAACCAAAACCAGAGAATGGTAAATGCAGTCAATGTGATTTAACAGTATCTGTGGTTAATCCATCTCTCTCATGTAGTTGTTCAAGTTATTGCAGTTTTGGTATCAGGCACAAAGCTGGTTATGAGAGAAGGAGATTTCCTGTGGTTAAGCTAGCATTGGGATTTCACTGGAAAACAAAAGGGAGAGTCTGAAAGTACTTAACTATCTTAGAAACCCCAGACTGTTCAGTGGTAATGGAGCCAGAAGATTTTTGCTGATACAGTAAAAAATAAACTTTTCTGCTTCTTTAAGTTAAAACACCAAAATATGATTATGTTTTTTATGGATCTTTTTCTTACCTAATAATGACACACTGATTTTCTCTGTCAATAATCATGTTTCTGTACATGCTGTCTGCAAGAGCATAAATATGTGGTGGGTTTTCATATTGTGCCTGGGAAGGGAAACAGAGAATAATTTTTCAACACAGCATTAAATAACACAGAAAGAGCAATATAATTTTTTATTTAAATTGGAAGAATTATTTTCCTGGAAAAACAATTCTGAATCCCACTTTATACTGAATTTTCCCCAGGAATTTTTTTTGTTCATGTAATAAAAACAAACCAAAGTCTCTGGGTTTTGTCACTGATCTTTCTCTCATCCATAATTTTCTCCTAAACTGTCGTAAACACCCTGTTCTAAAAATGGTCTGTGACTAAAATGTATTACTTGTCCAAGAGAAACTCACATAATTTAAGCCTGTTCCACCAGTTTTCATATGCTAACAATAAACTACCTAAACCGCTACACAGCCCTAGTGCCGGAGGTCTTCTTGTCACCCAGAGTCCATTCACACCAAATGGTCTTCTGACTCTATGGACATGCCCAACTTGAGCAGAGAGGGAAACTGAATTTTAAGTCCCTAATATCCTTGAGCTGGCTGACTCTTCAATCTCTATTTTCAAAAGCAGCATCTGATTTTGGAATCTCAATTTTTTAATTGTTCTTAGTTCTCAAGTCATAGTCTCCAAATCCACTAATGGCCATTTTGTATACAGTAGCTTTAAAACTGTCTTTGAAGGAGGAGGACGTGTCAAGGAGAGAAATTTGGTATGGATTAGAGGTAATCTATACAAGTATTTTTTTTAAACATTAATTCTGTGTTGCAGGGAAATCAATTTGAAGACTAAATATATGGTAGTGGATATCAGCCAAGTTCTCCCAGGCTAGTACAATGCTAACAAAACCCAGAAACAAATGCTTCCAAGAGTTTAACTGTGTAGAATAATATTTACATGCCCTTGAATACTGCAGTACATTTTAGATTGCTTTACTTACTGCTCCTTGGTACATTTCAATTTCCTTTTCCCCAAAATACGGCATTTGCTTGAAAGGGTTCACAGAGATTAATACAGAGCCAATGGATGTCTGTATTCAAAAGAAGTTAAGGTAACTACAGTTTCATAAAGTATTATCTCACCACTATTGACTGCTAAATAACTTTTCCATCTATTACATAAGAGAGCACAGCTTCAAATAATAGTAAAATACCACACAGCTTACAACAGTTGTTAATAAAAAAAATTAGCAGGTTTACAAGAATATAAACATATCATTCAATGGGATACTTTCATATTATCAAAACATTTATTTTGGACAAGCTAAGTATAGAAACATGTATTAGAGGCCCAAACACAACACATCTTGCATAAAAATACAGAAACAGGAAACTGTTTCACTCTTCTGTAACTGAGGAGGTCCTATTGTCAGTGTTAGAAAAGATTGTTTTGACCTTTGCAGAATATAGTATAGTGACCCACTGATCTCACAGAGACAGTGCTGAGCATGCACAGTCAGATGGAAACAGCCACTGCTGAGCTAAACTGGACAATTACTCAGCTGCATATACTAGTGGGGGAGACAGGGGAATGAGATAATGCAGTATGTGGTGTTAGGAGTGTAACTACTGACAGTCCTTAGGAGTCTTATCCTGCAGGCTGCCCTGTAAGAAGACAATCAGTTTCAAGCTATTATTAGTCCCAGAAAGCTTTTTTGCAACATTTTGAATGTCAGTATTTCGCTGTTCTGCATTCACCTGCACATGTACCTACAGTTACAAAATACTTAGAAGCTTTTGGAATTAGAATTGCAGTATACATATATGAAGCAACTGATACTACTTTACAGGCAGGACTGGTTCGTTGAGTTGGGAGTTAGCAGTGTACCCATGTCAATGCTGTGCTGCAGGTTTCACTTAGCAGTCTGAATTCTCCATAAGCAAATTTACTAACAATGCTTCCCACACAAAAGCAGGAAAATTAACACATTTATCCTGCTGGATTATCCTACATAAGAATCTAGTATTGTGGTGCCACTGCACAAAATGGTAACATGTTAGAGAAGACATATAACTCACTGAACATAATTTCCGTATCGTTAATTTGCGATGCTTTCTTCATACATTTTTTAATTCCATTCAAAGAAGAGTGACAACATCTGGGTCTCAAATATAATATATCAAGCATCCATTGTGTCAATTTAACCATCCAAAGTGACAGTTTTCTGTTGGTAAACAATACTGGCCTTTTCTGGGATGATTTGGTAATCTCTACGCAACAAATCACAGATAGATGTTCATTCATGGGTGGACATATAAACAACAGAAAGATTCAAGAGATGATCTCCATTCTAGAATGAAAAGCCTTCACAGAACTGCAAAAGGAGTCTTTTCTCCCTGTGGAAAGGAACTATAATGCTCTAGAAGACCACTCTGACCCCTCATGTAACCACAAGTCCCCTTGGAAAACATAAGTTATTTCTGCCTGAATAGAAAGACCATTTCCAGGTTAATCTCACTTATTTTTGTAAGAAGCATAAAACCATTTCTTCAGCACAGAGCACTCAGGACTGTCACTGTACTGCAGGGACGATGTAATGTTCCACAGGGACAAAAGCGCTCGTGTTACCAACAGAAGAGTGATATCATTTGCCCCAGTTTGACAAATATGGTGCAACTTTATCACACTTCTATGAGACAAATTTAATAATGGTGTGGTACTTTACTGAACAGAGGATCCAAAGCCATGTGCACACACATATTAAAAAGCTCTGCAGTTTGGGATGGAAATGCAGCACAACTGTTACATTAATTTCCCTCTATTAGTCCTTGCTAAATCGAGCTGCTACTTAGCTCTTAACCATCTGAATATATGGAAATAGCCAGATGATTTTATATTTCCTTCTCTTTCTGTGACAAAAAGTTAAACTCAAGAAAACCATTCCCTAGATACAATGAGGAAGTACGAAAACCTGGCTACAAGAGACGAAGAAAGTATCACTGTCTAGTCCCTAACCACATTGACTAGTATTCACCAAATTCATTATGGCAGCTCATGTTGCATTATGAAAGCTAAAAATGAAATAGCAACTATTCTTATGTCAAGGAATTACTTCCATATGAAATTTCAAACAAATCAAAAAAAGGTAAACCTTTGGTGCTAAATCTGTTTTTCTTGTTAGGTTATATGTTCAGGTATTTAAATATTTCATTTTTTCATTAATCATAGAAAAAAAATTTAAAGTGCCAACACTGTAGGATTTACAGATGTTCACATACTCACCTGTTTCCATCAGTCCCCAATTCACAGTAGGAACAATTCCAGAACAAGTTGAAAACGAAGTTATGTCACAGAAGAAAAGGTATTTTGAAAGCATTAGAATTTGGGAGGTATAGAAGACAACGTGGTATCAAGACATATATATGCCTTAAACCTATTCATTACTCTTAGAAGCAGCATTACTGCACTAGCTTCAGGGGTCAGACAGACACATAACCATATGGAGCTACAGGCTTATCTTCAACAATTGTAAGAACAATTCCAAATATAAAAAATAATACCTTAAAATAATTGTTCAGATCTTAATTTCAACCCTCATAATAAACCCAGGATACGAAGAATTATGTGTAATCTCAGGTGAACCATTACACAAAAATGCTAAGCATCTTTAAGTAATCTGCTTAAATACAATACATACATATAGTAAGTTTCACATTGGCACAGCAAGTCCACAGGGTCCCACTGAAAACGACACTATAAAGGATACAAAAATATAGTCATCCATGTATCTTTTCTTTAGGTTCTCCACTATGGAATCCTCTGTGATTTTGGAAAGGAGGACCATATCATCCACTCCACTGTGCTTGACATTGTGGCTCTGCCAGTGGTACCTGTAGTGTCCTTTGCTGCCCTGAAGGAAAGCACAATAAGCATGAAGAAGGTTACTTTTGAGGAACATTTCTCATTAGCATTAAATAACTTAAAACAATTCAAATTCCAACTTTCAAAGTATTTTTCTTTCACTGAATTCCACTCCTTGATCCAGGCACTATATAAAAAAGCATACATAAATTATGTCAGTTGAGTCGCCTCTGAACACTGAAGAATTGCACTGCCCTCTAAAATTAGAAGGTAATTCCTTGGGTTTTGTGAATGTCTACACACAGAAGGGATTTCAGATGACAGACATTTCTAAATCTAGGAGAAAAAAAACCAAATTCCTACCGAGATGCAGTTATTGGAAGCTAAAGATGCAAAAATTACACTCCTACAGTGCAACTATTAGTGAGGATAATAATCACCTGAACTATTAA
This sequence comes from Hemiprocne comata, assembly GCA_020745705.1. Classification (NCBI taxonomy): domain Eukaryota; kingdom Metazoa; phylum Chordata; class Aves; order Apodiformes; family Apodidae; genus Hemiprocne; species Hemiprocne comata. The sequence goes on along the minus strand of CM036596.1, from coordinate 7,088,375 downwards.
ATTGGATACAGTGGATTCTCCATCCTTTACAGTCTTTTAAGTCAAACTTACACATACGCTGTTACTCAAACAGAAGTTGTGAGCCTGATGCAGTCAGTCCTCAGTGATGTTCTGCAAATGATGTTACACAGCTTGTCAGCTGCATGTCTTAACAGTCCCTCTTGATCTGTTAGTCACTATGCTTAACTGACATCTAAACAGATATTCTCTCCCCACACTTAGAGACTGCTATTTCAGAATGCTGCTGAAAACTTGTGACATTTCAAGCTGTACCACTTGAAACCAAAATCTGTTTTCTTCCAGCTTATTTGAACAGTAGTTAGGTTCTACAGATACACCCACAAATTTAAATTCAGTCTAGACCAATGCTATTAATTAAGCTATAAATCTGTTCTCCAAACTGTAGTCTGGCAGATAATGCTAATGGAGTTTTGCCCTCTTGCCTTTTTATACTTCCATTTTTGTTTACACAATACTGAAATTAGTGATGCTGGAATTAACACATTTTACACTGAAAAGTGATCAAGTATGCTCCCAAGGAAGATGTGGCCAACAAAATGGCAATTCTGTGTATTCACCCTCATTTTTTAATACCACATTTTCAAACTATGCTATTTAGCTACACTGGTCTCATGTATGTTAAGGGATCAAGTCATATTAATCTGAATACAAACAATTTATTATTACAGATTATTTTGCTATCACTGATACAGCTCTGTCACTTCAAAAAATGCTTTTAAATATCTCACATGAGCTTCAATAAAATGATAATATTAAACTAGCTTAGTTTGTGTGAACCTTGTCAATTTTACATTTGCATGATGGTAGCAGTGATCTGGAAGCACTGAGAAAATGAAAGATTCAATTTTTTGAAATGGTTATAAAACGTGACTGAAAAAAATCAGTTGAAGGTTGGGTTACTGGGAAAACATAAATCTAACAGAGAAGCCTAATTTCATTCCCTGTACTCATCAGTGATTTGTGATATTACACTTGGAAAAAGGAACTGGCAGAATGGACAAAAAGGCATAGTATCGAAACAAATATAGAGACTTATACTCTTCACAAAGCTATACAGAATGTGGTTTAGTATCAAATAATAGAGTAAGCTACAGAAGATGTGTAAGAAATGAGAGGGAAAACAATCAAGCTTCCCGTTGGAAGCTACAGCATCAGACCCAGATAATTCAATGAAAAAAGGCTAAAGCTCACAAAGCCACAGGATACATGGAAAACGTGCACACAGTTCGCAAAACAGCAGGCTTTATAAAAGCCAGTGACTGTTGTTGACTGTGATTAAACCACACACACTACCAGGCCAAAGGGTTCTTTCCCAACAGCACTGCAAACCAGCAAGGCAGCGAGAGGGGCAGTGCCAGGAAGGCTCAGCTGGCCCTGAGAGCAGCTGTCCCCAGCACTTACTGCTTTACCAGGCAGCTGTGACCAAGGCTGACTGCTGCGTAACACCTACAGCCCAATGGGGAGGAATGCAGAGGGATTTAAGAGAAAGGCAGCAGCCTAAATATCCAAGAAAGCAGTAGCATGAAAGACAGCTGAGAGTGGTAGCACTAAGTAGTCCACATTAACATTCTATTACATTTTAAATGGCAGTTTCTATTGGTAGTTTGGGACTACTTTTTTTTCCCTTAAAGCATGGCCTTACCTGCAAATTCACAGAGAAGCAGCAAATCACCACTAAATTATTATCAGACTTCTCCCTATGATCTAGTAATAAGCCCAAGCTTTAGCAGTGCCTAACTGCATCTGTGGTAAAGTTTTGCTCTCACTCTCCTTTCTCCAGGAACCCAACACCAGTAGGATGGCCATGCACAGTGGATAGTGCCTCCTTGGCCTGGGCAACAAAACAGGGGGTGTTGTTTCTACAGGACACCACCCACCCCAAGTTCTTGCTCTTCCAAAATTGATTGATGACTACAGAGTCTAACCTGAATTTATCAGCTACAGTCACTTCCAACTACTATAACCACACCCAGCTAACAATTTTTTATAGTTTTGAAAAAATCACCATAAGTAATCTGAAAAAATTCCACATCATATTAGCTGTATAAGCAACTCTTCATATTTTTTCAAGCTGCATATTTCCTAAAGTTCAAGGATGCATACTTAAAAATTACAATGCTTTTCAATTGCCCACATTGCAAACACTCATGATTTGTTCTTATTGCATATTTCTTTTTTTTAGCTAGAGCTTTCTACCATCCACATAAAAATGCCATACTTTAATCTGGAGACAGTTTACACCTGAGCTAGTTAACTGGTGTCCATCTTATTTTGAACTTGCTTTGCAGGGAGGACTCAGACTAATCCACTCTGTTGACATTCACACAACAGGCTTTCCCCTCAACCCCTCCCCATCTGCTCCAGGGACAGGTCAGCTGTCCCGGGATTGACCAGGAACTTCAGAGCCAGCAGAACACGAGCCAGAAGAGCTGCCCCACACCCCCATGTCAGCACTAGCCACAGGGAGGACTCAAGAACTCAGAGCTCCCCTGTGGCTTGGTCAGATCTGGGCAAAACAGAGGCTCAGTGTGGTCCACTCCTGGACCTCGCCATGCAGTGTGGATGTCAGCAAATAGCAGTTCAGCTTCTCTTAGGTTTTCTCAGTGAAAGATGTGATCTAACTGCACAATAAATAAGCAAATGAAAGTCTGTGTCAGCAGTAACAATGCCTAAGCACCTGGAAAAAGATGAGCTTGGCAGATTAGGAAAAATACAAAAAACCAAACCCACGTCAACAGCCTGCTAAAAGCCACAGAAGCGGAAACACGAGTGCTGAACAACCTGGCTGCCAGCCCTCCTCCAGGCTCCCCCTCAGCTTCAAACCCAATCCGACCAGGGAACGGAGGCTGGGCTGGCAAAGCTGGAATTGAAGGCGTGTACTGCATTGCTGTCAGCTGTTATTATTCATTGGGTTGCTGTTTTAGGCTCAAAATCAGATCTGCTTTGCACTGACAAGAATAATATTTATGAGTCACAAGATGACCCTGTAAGCTGGGAGCCTACTGTTTCCACACTGTACTGCTTCAGGAGCACAGAGACAGCTACCAGCTGGCTAAAGACTGGGCAGCACTGTCCACCTCAACAACTTCATAATCTTCAGCATCAAAGCAATCGAGACTTCAAAGAACATAAACAATTATTTCTACTCTCACTTTGTACATCTCCCTAAACACCCACTTGTTAACAGATCAAGACGATTGCTACATTAATACCAACAGGGGATGTAAAATACTTTCCATGTACTAAACACTGTTGATACTTTCTGTACTATTTTTGGTACTACATAGTTAAAGCATATTATTGTTTTGTTTGAAATGAATAATGAATATCGATGAGATATTTATTTACAGAATTTTTTTTGCTGCCCTCCACCTTCTGTTACAATAGCAACTGCTGGTTTCTTATTTTTTGTTTGTATTTCTTATTATTGTTTGTATATTTTTGCATTATCCTAAGCAACACGTATTTGATGTGGCTATAAAAAGATTGAGTCATGCTGTGTCACAACAGGGTTTTCTTTTAACTGGAAAAAACCCAAATATTTTTGTATTTTAAGCTTTTAAAAATAGTACGTCTAAAAATAAAGCACTAAAAACAAGGGATCAGAAAAGCCTACATTCTGCCCCTGAGAAAGAGCCTTGTTTTTCTCTCTCTCTCCATCAGAACTCAGTCTAAGCTACAACCTACATGCCATAATAATTCTTGGTTCCCACAAAGGGAAAAACTGCCATCCTGAATCTCTGACAGATTTTTTCATTAGCAAACCTTCATCACAGTGCAGAAGGGATCCTCAGCCACCATGAGGGAGTATGAGTGTCAAATGATCACAAACACCACCTTTTCCTTCCCATCGAAGCTATGGCAGAGTACTTTTGCAAAATATCCTTGTACTTTTGGAGGCCTGTGTCCAATACTAAATGATACACAGCCATCATCTTAACCAAACATGTCACAAAACTGAAAAAGTTGCACACCACTTACTCTACACCTGACATCAATGCTTCTACCAAGGGAGGCATATCACAAGTCTCATACGTGCATAATTTGTACCAGTTCTTCCCTCTAACAAGAAAAGAAAAATACAGAAAACCACAACTTTTTGCTATGATGTCCATCAAAATGGCAAACTTTGATAATCCACTTACAGGAATCTTTCACATATTTCCATAAAGTGCAACAGTCTGCTGTTCTCAGCAGAGAATATTGCAGAAATGTTGCTTAATGTGAATTTTGGTCCTCAACTAGAATACTCAAAACTGAGAAGCCATAGTAGACAAAAGTGCTTCAAAATACCTCTTGTATATTTAATGCTAGAAAAAACAGAGATCCTGCCTGCAGTGATGTAACTGTATTTCAGAAAGGAAATTAAAGGAAGACAGCAGAAGCAGCTAGATGGACAAAGATAAAAGGCAAATTATTTAAATTTAACATGAGGGAAACATTAAGGGAGACAAAAATCAGTGCTTTAAGATTTAAGGAATAGCAAAGCAAAAATATTGAGCATTTAGCAGCAGGACAGATATTTTATACAGAGAAATAAACAAACCAAAAATGTATCAAGGAATGGAAACCACTAGCAGGTTAATATACCAAAAACCACAAGTAGGGAAATAAAATATGGAGAAAAAGATTCCTGGGGGGAAAAGTCATCAGCTCTCGCTGTGTGCTGTCAGATAGGGCTGGATTCAGCTCAGTGTGCCTAGAAGAACTGACTCCAGAGCTGGTTGCAGGCTGCAGGAGATCCCAGTTGGCCAAACAGCTCCTGTGTGGGTGCTGCCTACCTCAGAGAGCCTGGCCCTGGGGCAGCTCCCCACCATCACATCCTGCTCAGGGCTCTGCAGCCAGGGAACAGCCGGGGCCAACAGCAGAGAGAGAGGCAGAAACCAGAGCCTGCTTACCTGGATAGCACATACATGCTTGTAACACAATACAAGTTATGGGAATGTGAGATCTCTACAGGGTACACACATTACACTGACTTTCAGGAGACAGGAAAGACATCAGCATTCTTGTAAGATACATGACAGAACATTACCAAAATAAAAGTGACTTCAGTGTTTGACTGTGAGCATTATGTACTGCATCAGTATTAATTTTCACTAATATTTATAAAAGGTTATTTTTTTTAAAGGGACAGCTACTCAACAGGATGGGAATGAGCTTAGGAGCAGATAATGCTAACGTGCTTAAGTTTTTGACACAACTTAGAGAGTAGGCAGATACCAGAAGGTAGTTAATGAACTGTAAACTCATAATTGCTTACCCCACAGCTTTTTGGGTGGCTGTGGCCTAATGTTCCAATAAATCACCTTCTCAAGGAAATGCAATACTGTCAGCTACTTAATATGGTTGACTTGCTTTTAGATATTAAGACCTGACTTAGAGAGCTGTTCTAAGTTTGACTTGTTCCTTGTGGCATGAGTAGCAAATTTCCTGACTCTGGTAGATTAAGGATAGGCCTTGTGATAGCAACATGTAGTCTATGCGTGTGTACACATGTATATATATACACACATCCCATTCCCATCTTTCCATTTAGCAGCATCTATGCACATTAACTTCTGACCTGTAAATTGCATTTACAGTTTACATTCATATATACTTTCTGTGAAAGTTAAGGAAATGCAAGAGAAAAATTACAACTGTCGTGGAGAACAGTCCTGACTTCCAGCAGCCTGCTACTGAAGCCGTCGGACTGTGACAGCTGTTATTAGTCCTTAATGTATAATCAAGCTTTTATATGCCACTCTTCTCCATTAAAAACAGGTTTCAAAGGAGTTTGTGCAATCATACATCTTACACAATACTACAAAATACTGTACATTTTAATCCAAACTTGCTGTCACAGTTCCATACTGTTAGAATCCATTTTGGCACCTGATACTATACAGGGACATATATATTTGTGTGAACTTTTTCTTCCCTCCTTCATCATTACAAAAAAAGAATGAGTGCTGGTTCCTCCTGATATCTCCCTGGAAAAGATATTCTCTGAGATTATTTGCATAGCCTCTCCCCCAAAAAGCTAAATAGCAACTGGGATCTCAGAGGCCAAAAATCACAAAACTTCCCACAGCTGCAATGCCCCCAAAATCTCTTCCACTCCTTCAGGAACAAGAAATTGGTTTGGTTTTTGGTTTGGCTTGCTGGTCTGTTTTAAAAAACAACAGAAAACAATTTGTCTATGATGAATTTATTCTGAGTCCCCCTCTGTGTCACATTTACAAAAAACATTATTATGGTATTTAACTGAAATACGTAGTTTGAAAACTCAATCAGTAAATTCAGACGAAATGCCACTGCCTCATCTATAGCATCACACTGAAAATATTTTCCCTTGATCATCCTGAAACTAAACAAGAAACTGGGAGCTTACCATCTGGTTTCCAGAGAAAGGAATCTTAGAACAGCATGACTCAGAAGCTCTATGTATGGACCAGTGTCTTGCCTATGCAGTCCTAGAACACAGCATTTTGATGTTGTGTGGGACATGCTATATTTGTGCCAGCTGAAGTTTCTGATGAAAGCAAAACCAGTGGCATGTTACAATAATGCCATCCCAGCTATGTCCTGTTCCAACTGATGTCAGTCCTCATCACTTCCCGACCCCATTTCCCAGCTTTTGGAATCTCAGGCTTCAGCACTAAACCATGTTCATGGGCCACAATCACCTCACTGAATTCCTTTTGGCTCAGTCACTGCCCTCTTTGTATGGTTGCTCATGAAAAGCAGTTGGAAGTTACTCTTCCCCATTTCTATTGACACTTTTATTTCATGGTAAAATGATGGTATTTGTTCCTTATCAAACTGATACCGGTAAGACATTAACCTGAGAGTTTAAGGACAAAGTCTGTGCCCAGCAGTACCCCTGGTTGATGACTTTATGACCAAGGGTTTTACTGAATTATATAATTTTTATTTGTGAGCTACACAAGAGGACCAAATACTTGCTATTATGCCTCTGGAAGACACGGTTCCTGATTGGATTTTAATGCTACCTGTTCCTTCTGTCACAGTTTACCCTTCTGTAGACCTGCAGTCCTCCCCCCCCCAAAAGATTATTGGATTCAGCTGTACCAGCAAATATCAAGAGAATAAAAAGAACTATTTTAACCTTACATTTAGCTGCAGGCTTTGCTTCTTTTTATCTATGTACAATAGAAAATGAAGAGGATGGCAATATTTCTGAATTGCTTACTTAGTATTTAAATTAGTAAGTCAACAAGAGAACACTGAAGGATGAAAGGATAAATCAATATATTTTTGCAAGTATTAAAAGTGCAGAAATCATTATAGTATTTGTAGGATTTCCAGGGAACGAAACTGCTTCTGTTAAAACACCATTTAGTTACTACTCCATTGTAACCAGAGAGTATCAGTTACAACAAATCCACTCTGTCTGCATCTACCTAATCAACTTCCAATTATGTCACTAGCACTTTGGAGTGACTGAAAATAACTCATTCCCAACTACAAAGGTTTACATAACCAGTTCAATGTTTTTATTATAAGCAGGAAGATAGTAGACTCTAAAAGAAAAAACATATAGCTTGTATTTGTAGTTACACTCCAATAAACCATGACTTACCTTTGAAAAACATGCTCACTAGCAATACCACCAGCCATCACCAAACATGACAGAGAGGAGATGCCACCCTTCTACAGTTCTGAATCTTTCCTTGAATCCAGTATAAAACTTTAACTGTAACTTTATTCTCATCATATTTACTTTTCAGCAACTGATTTTACTGAAATAACATTGCCAAAATAAACTTTTACATCATGAAATTATAGTAAATGTCTTAAATTGTGTATTGCACTACACAGAAACATTATTTGCATTAAGACCTATGTGGCTACCAGTAAGGCTTTTGCTTTGATTTTTCATTAAGATATTAATTTATTTCTACACATTTTAACATACTAGATATGTTAAACTTGGGACATAACCTATTTTCCCATGCTGCTAAGGCTTTCAGGCTTGGTTGTTTTTTTTTCTATTCTGCATCAGCACACACACAATAGCTCTATTTTTCCTATTAAAAATAACAAAGAATTGAAAAACCTTAATGAAAGCAGAATGATAAAAATCTAGTAACTCCTTTTCAATCTGTAGTCCGCTACTTTCAGAAGATGAAGAAAAACTAAGTTTCTGTTACCTGGTTAATTAACAGCAAAGAAGTTAATGCAAAAACTCCCCGGTGTCCCCTGGCCTGCAGGCAGCCCCAGGTCCCTGCCCGACGGCACCACCTGTGCTGGCTTCTTGCCAGTCACGGTTGGCCTGAACTCTGCTGAAATCACTGATGGGAGGGAGGAGATTTCCATGAGTAACAATCCCAAACGCCACCAAACAACTATTTACGACAGTCTTTCTAGCCCTGCTTAACCCAAGACTGCTTTATCTAGCCTGTGTTTAGAGCATGCCCAGTGTATGTGCTGAAGAAGGATGAACTGTAACTGCAGTATAGCAACTTCAGCATTATTTTTCTACCCTTTTTATGCATTCTAAAATTTTACCTCGATATGCCTTTTTTAAGGCTCTTGGGTATTGAACTCTGATCTACAAACACTGTTGTTTACTGCCTGAACAGTCCAGTAAAAAAGCACTTTAAAAATACAGTTTAATACAGTATACCAGCTCTCATACACAGACGACAGAATGTATTTTTTTTAATATTATTTTAGAAAGAGCAAAACTATTCTTTCCCAATACATAAAGAAAATGAAAACAATCTCAATTAATAGATTATTTTTGGTGGCTTAGAGATTTAATGAAAAAAATAATTTATGCCACAACATGCACATTTCATTAACTTAATAACACACTACCTATAGAGACATACTTAACTTGCTAATCACCCAAAACCTACTTTTTTTTTTCATTTGCTTAGTTTAGCACATATTCATAAGACATCTTTATTACAAGCCCATTTAATGCCAATGTGATGATGCACTAATATGTCCCAGGAATATTATATTCTACACATGAAACTATTTTTTTTCTTCTCAATAAATTATTGAACAATTAAGTTTTGTTGGGTGTATTCGCCCTCATCTCGTCAATTGCTAATTGACTGTAAGAATACAACGGGTTGGGCAGGTTATAGAAATTGGCATGGACCTTGTTTTATTATTGTTGCTTTTAGCCAAGAATATCAAACTAATGTTTTTCTGTCAACAGCTTCATCTAGTTGAGTAAAGTATGTAGCAATTCTGCAAAAATGGAAAGACTGACTTATAAAATTAGCACATAAGCTAAAGCATCCCCCTGAATCACACCCAAATTTAACACAACTTTGAAAAACTACAGTTCAATCTCTTGGTTTCTTCCTTCCCCCCCCCCCCCCTTCAGATACAAATACAGCCCCTTTCTGAACTTATTTACAAACTAGAAGGAATATAAACTTTTTTTTACATGGAGATATAGTGGTCATATAGTCACATGCCTGTGGTAGTTCAGGCTACAGAAAAACACTATTGTAATAGGCATGACGAAACAGCAAAAGCTGCAACACAGCAGATAACTGTGGCCAAGACTGAGTTTTCAACAGTATGTACCAAAAAAGTACCTTTGTGCTGACACAAAAAAAACTTCTAGTGCAATGTACTGCACAGGGTTACAACACTGAACTGCTCAGATGGAAAAAATAAGACATGTAGTCAACTGCTCTTTTCTTCACATGGGCACTGAAACAGTCATTGGTTCCAAATTAACCTGTTTTTGAGATATTTCATCTTCTCAGCTGTTGTAACTGGGCCCTGCCCTCCTTCCGTATGCATAGTGTTGTTTCAACTGGGATGTGCAGGGCAATACAAGATAATCACTGCTGTGCTGTACCAGGGTGGTGCCTCTAGTAGAGAGTTAATGTCACAAAGCCCTGCTTGCAGAATTTCCAGGTATACTGTTAGGTTTATCTGGGATTTTCCCAAATAGGTTGCTTCGAGAATATCTACTTTTGTGTTGGATTAAAGAGTTGTTATTATTAACTGTCCTTCAACTGTGTTCAAATGTAGAGCTTGGCCAAATTGATTTCCATACAGGTTAGTGTATTGGGGAGACCAGCTGAACAAGAAGAGCCCAAGGAACCACAGTCCTGAAGTCTTGGCCAGCTGTGGCACTGGGAGGGGGAGATGCAGTGAGCTGAAAAGCTTTTATTGCTCTCTCAGGGAGAAGCAGGAGTGCGCCCCCCACACCAACAGTCCCCATGTCAGATATGAGCTGTCAACTCCTCTCACTGGTGAGAGTGGCTGGAGAAGCTTGTCTAGGGGGCCAGAAGCAGTTCCTCAGTGGGGGAGGTTCAATGTAAGAATTGCTTTCTATGTTTATTTTAATTTCACAAAGTGCCGAGTAAACAGAGTAAAAGCTCAAGGACTGCAGCAGCTTCCTGTTTACCTGGGCAGGACTGACTCAGAGCCATAGGGGAAAGGCTCAGGGAGTGGTGCTCAGTCACCTACCTGGAGGTGACACCTGGGTGGTAAGACAGATGTGGCTCAACCCATAAATTCTTTATTAGCTTTCGTGTTTTTCTATTCATGCAAGAAATCAGATTTAAATTCAGACATTGTGGTAGAGACTATTGAATACATTGATTAAACTTTTAATTTAGCTCTTTACAAGAATCCAACCTTAGTATTTATTTCAGTGCATGCAGATACAAACAGTTCCTTGTTTAATTATCACAAATACAAATAAGAATTCCTTCGAGCATTCCACCTCAGGAATTAATTACACATCTTTCCAATACACCAGATCAGTAAATTCCCATCAACTGCCCAAATGCTGCTATTAATCAAAAAGCATCAGGAAGCAAAACCTTGGGAAAAGCAGTATACATCAGACCTGACAAATCTCATGCACTGTGTAGGAGACTCAAACAGGTACTACTTCACTTTCTCAGCTCTACATCCATCTCTGGCCTGATCTGCAAAGTGCTTATTATCTGCTTCCAGCATAAGGATTAAGGATGGCTACACAACTACTCTGTAGCTCATAGAACTCACAGGAGTCGCATCAAAAAGCACATTCTCCTGCCAGTCTGACAGTCCGATTCCTCCCCTCATCCTACAGCAAGGACAGTAAGACTCAATGCACAGAACTCTGCAGACCACTCCAGGTTTTCAGTTTTCCATGTAAAGACCAAATCTGAGCATCCAGGGGCAGAGATCTTTCTTCTGCAAAGTACATGGCGACAGCATGGGAAAGTCTAAGCTACTCAAAGTAAAGATACAAAAGTAAAAACTTAGTGAATGGATAATAAGAGTTTTAACAGTCAGGAGACAATTTCATGCACAGGTTCATTCATCCCATCTCAGGATTTGATTTTTACTTTAACTGATGTCAGGGCAAGCATGTCCCATTGAATGTCCATAACAAAGATTTTCAGAACCAGATTATCCTTCACATGCAGATTATCAGTAAAGTTAGTGGCTGCCATTGCACTAATTTTCTAAAACAGTTTTGATTAATCAGTCCAGGGCAACTTTGAGAAGAAAGTACATTAAAATACAGGATGTAATACTTCAGTTGTATAGAATAACTGGCTTATTTTCATTTACTATGTTTGTTTCACTTCATTGGCTTTTATTACAGCATCTTCCTAGTCAATATGATGAGAATGCTGTTCTTTGAACATTTTTCTGAATAACCCAGCCTGCTTAAAATCTCATAAGGCAGTCATATGTTCTTCCTGTCAGATCCCATGCTACGAATTATTTACACTAATTTGTATTAAACTTGTATCTTGGCTCTGCAGACTTTCATATTTCTGTAATAATTCATGAGGTACCCCAAACAAAATAAAACTAAAAGATAATACACATTATCTTTGCTGGCTGAGTAGCTCACTGCATTCTGCTAGTGAAGCTGATGCCCCAAAAAGGAAGAAGCACAGAAATTCACTGGAAATATGAGACATTCATTCCACTCCCATGGAACACCGCGGGTATTAGCTGAATTATGTAATGGAAGTGTCTGGCCCAACATTTTTTAGCATAACCTTCAACAGACAGGAAACTGGGTCTTCATGGTTATTATGTAGGCTGCACCACTGCATGTGTACCATCCCTACATCTGCATTATCTTTATTAACTATTACAGAAGTTCACATAATGGGTAAAGTGATAGTTCTTACTAGTCTACAAAAGACAGGTTTTAGCAGAGAAACAGCTACTTCCCCCATCTTTTAAAATGTTAGAATGTTTAAAGTTATTATCTAGCATTAAAATTATTATTGAAGCAAGAAAGCTAACTGCAAACTAACTTAGACATCTAGCTATCTTTGTAACTATAGGCTTTCACCAGATTGGTGAACAAGCCAGTTCATTTGCAAACCAGCATTCTTCATACATTTGCTGTAAGAAACCGGTACTATCAGGATACATATTTGTCCTAGTTCGAGCAACCTTGACAATACCCGATTCCATCTCATGTTTTGTTGGCATAATTATGCTTTGAGTAGAGATGCCAGCTAATACAGCTCTGAATGTACTCCAGTAGACTTAGATTGCTGCTGTTTCACAAAACCTGTAACACTGATTTTACAGAATTATGAAGAAGACCAAATTTAAATGTCTGTTACACCTTGTAATTCAGTATCAGCATCATAAACATAGATAGGCTTCAAACTATTTTTGTTAAAGGGAAACCTAGGGATAAATTCAGTATCAGCTTTGAAAAAAACCTGCTGCATACTGCTACAGGTAAGTTACCCTAAAGAATCTTTGTAGTGGTGCAGTGGGATGCTGCATTTTCTTTGCCCTTTAATTTTCTGACCCTGGCTTTATCAGAAATTTGTCAACATTTTTTCCCTGCTGAAGACACCTCATTTAACTAAAGATCTTTTTTCATTTGAACACTAATGAAGAGATGCCAAGCATGCAAAAATTCAAGCCCAATGCAAATAAGTATCTCTCCTGCCCTGATTTTTATTTATGTAAATCAGTGTTTAGCATGGTTTTATATTCAGTTCCCTTTGTCACCATCCATCTTCTGTATCCTTATCAACATGTAGAACTCATTGAAGTCTTCAAAGAACTTCTCTATTAGACAACTCTAAACATGATTAATCCAGCTACTTGTATAGCATCTTATCTCTGAAACAGAGGGCTAGCTAGCTTTTATAATCTTAAGAAAAATGTTAAATGTCATTATGAAAACTCAGAACAGGTGAAATTCAAGCTAAATCACAAGGTTTCAAAATTTGAGGGGGGTGGGGGTTGGGAATCAAGAAAAAACTTAAGTCTGATATTAAACTGTGCCTGAAGGGCTTCAACACAAAACCACATTAAATTTAAATGTTTGCGATGTACCTTGCTTTTAACTCCTGGGTTCATTCAAACTCTGAGCTCTCAAGTGAAACACACATAAAATTAAAAAATAATTTAAAATGTAAACTAAAATAACCTAAATGACTTTTCATCTAAACATAGCGTTCTGATTCAGAAGAGACAGCCGTTAGCTGAATTCTGTTTCTTTCCCTCCACCCCTGAACAACCTGGACACAACCAGGTGCTCAGATTATCAATATCCTTTAACTTCTAGCTGCTGCAGTTCAGCACACTGTTGAAGCCCTTAGAGGCTTGCCTTTTTATACACTCCGTGTTAAAGCCAGGATTCGTAGTCCTTTAAAATTTAAGTTTTGTCTCAAACCCAACTTGCACTCAAGTAGCTTTCCTCTAAGCTTACATGTCAGCTTGCTAAGCAACATACTCCTTATAACCCTGTCAGGACCACAACAGTGGCTCAAGGTCTTTCAAGCCATGCTATAAATGTCACTGTTAACTACATCTTGCAAAAAAAAAAAGCGCAATTTAAAAGGGTGTGCTAAAAATGTGACCCAAATACCATACCAGTAGTTATACCTTTAGCCTGGACCAGGTCAATATTCTGCCACACACTCCTCAGCTGTACAGTCATCCTGAGTAAGGCATGCAGATGGACAGAGATACTCAGTGACTAAGTTCCTCATCAGAATTCGACTTTGTGTTAACTCCAATTACTCCACACAGGGCTGTCATGAACTTTGACAAACCCTTCCAATGTATTTCTGCTTCCACACAACTGACCTATAAACACTGAGGCACCTGCAAGTTACACTGAGAACTGTAAGGAAAAAATCCTCCCGAGCATTCCAGAAGCAATACCAATAACCAGCTCAAGAAAGAAATAGTGGTACTTTCTACAGACTTCTGTGGTGCTGACTAAGGGTTCAACATGCTGTATTAGCCTTCGGTTAGTCCTAAACCTGCAGGTTCATTTTCAGAGCTTTCATGGCAGTTGCTGGACAGGACAAAGAGCTTTATTCCCTTTTCATACTGTCAGAGATCAATTTCTAATTCTGCTACTACACAGCTGTCTGGTTTTGTCCCTTTTTCCTGTGAGCAATATCCATTCCTATTCAGCTGACCATTGGTTTCTGAAGCAGTAAATGTCTGTAGCTCAGCTGGTTCTTGAGAATGGTTCAGAACTGGCAGCTCCAAGTCCAGGCTAAAGTGCAGGTCAGACTTTCAACCTTCTGATACTTCAGAAAGATAGGTGTGTGCAGCAACAAAAACACTGCCATAATCTGCATACCACAACTACTATGCTTTCTGTACTACTGCATATTTGGTGTTTTCCCTAATTTAATGACAATATGATTATGTGAGATTCTTAAGATGGTCGAGAATTAAGTCAATGCCATGAACTTTTGGAGCATTGACCTATGAAGTTTGAATACACAGAAGTTTGAATATACACAAGATCAATGTCAAGACACTGATGCAGTACATGTTTCTACATTTGAGATGTTTATAAAAATCTATTTTCTTCCTTTCAAAAACAAAAGGTTTCTAATTATGAACACAATTAAAATATAACAAAAAAACATGAAACATCCAGTTATTTGTAATAACCTGCCAACCTATTCTGCCAGTTTTATTTATGCCTAGTTACATTTTGTTGAAGAGAAAACCATTCTCCCCTTGCTTCTGTGAAAAGTACCTAGGCCAATTATGGATGTTTGTCCTGCAGGACTGCAAGGGAACACAATTCTGAGGCAGACTATCCATTTGTATAGATAGCATCAATTCCTTAACTTTTTTTTTTAAAAAAGAACATAATCCACACATCTTAAGTTTTCCCCCCTGACTACACATTTTGGAAGACTAGCTGAAACCTTAAATACAGATGTAACGACTTTGATAGGGCAATCCGGGGAGATTGAGGTTGGACCCTTTGGATTGGAAACCCTTGCTTTCTAAACTTCTCAGAGAGGAGCCCAGATGCACAGCTGGATCCAACCCTTGTCTCAGACCTGGCCCTTAAAATGTCATGGTCCGAGGAACCGTCCAATACCCCTTGATTGGATTAAGGTGAAACAACACTCAAGGTCTGCATTTGAATTACGTTTAATTAAAACTACAGAAGGAATATGGATATTTCCATTATTATCTTAGGCTACACGATCATAAAGACTGACATCTAGATCACAAGAGTACAATACATATGTTTAAGCTGCACAACCTGAGGAAAAAATTGTGGTAAGGCCTTGCATTACTAAATGATTTTAGGAAGGGAGAGAGAAATAGAGAGGCAGATAACAGAAAACCACCAGTCCTGGATCCAGCGCTGGGCCAGCCAACGTGGGGAGAGCTGGTGTCAGTGAGGCTCCCCAAGCCCACCATTGCAGCCCCCTGTTTTATAGGCCTAGTTTCCTTGTTTCGCAAGGATGAGCTAGCCTGATTGAGTCACAAGACCGAGCAGCTGGAGTGGACCTCCACCCCTCGATCGTTGTCCTTATCTCAATCGCTGCACATGCAGGCCGCAGGCCATATGCAAGCCATCATTGTCGTTTCCATCCTCTCGGGCAGGGATGCAAACAAGACTTTGTTGGAGGGGTTACAATGGGGTTTCGACACCAATTCCAGCAAGTACGGGTCCCTGAGGGCTGGTCCCTCAAAACAGATTCCTTCTAATGTGCCACACTGAAATCAAGAACATTTCTTTAATTGCTTATGGAATTAGAGCTTCACTTCAAACATCCTCCAAGGAAATCTTTAAAAACCACACAAAAATATCAACAAAACTAAGGCCAGTAAGCCTAAAACTAACAAGACCAGAATAATTTATTACACAGATACTTATTTTTTTAACAAGCGAGATAGCTGCCAGCAACTGAACCAATCTGCAAGTCTTTCCTATTTTTCTACTGAGAACAGAATTTTTAGCATTTCTGACTCATTCCATTGTTAATACATCCAGTTCATGAAAGCTATTATAATCACCTATATCAAGGAAACCCTTGGGTTTTTTCTTCTAAGTTTTTCTAAATAAGAACACACTAGTAGAAACTGTTCTTCAGTAAAATTTGTAAATTGTTTACAACAAAAGCAATTCAAAATGCCTCTCCTGTAGGTTGCATTGTATTTAAATGCAGAAACATGCATCTAAAAGCCTGTGTGCATCCTATAGTGACTATAATAATATCCTATAGTGACTTAAAGTGTATAATGGAAAAGGGGATAAAGGCACCAGGCATGGAATACTTTAACTATTCCAGCAAATGAGATTTGAAGCTATAGGGTTGGTAATTTAGTGACAGAGGTTTGGGATTAACACTCCCACTCACAAACCCACTGCTGATGCCATTACATGTTTTAGTTCATTTGAAGTACAGTAACTGAGAAAAGCTTGTTTTCTGCAAGGTTCCTTTCACATGCACAGTTCTGTGTATCATCTAGTGAAACAATAGCGGAAAAACACATCACACACTAAACATGTGATCTTTAACCATCCCAGTCCTCTGTCTGTGCATTTTTCTTTCCCCTACAAAATGTTAATCAGAACAACTGTATGAAAAACTACTTCATGCAGCTAAGCATGCCTTATCCAGTTAAAGAAAGCACCTCTTAAAATCTGTAAAGAATTAAATAGGCAGATATTCTTCTGCATACTCCTTGTGCAGCATGTGCAGACTGCCAAAATAATTTGTTTCCACTGAAACACAGTAAGAAAGAAAAGGAGGCAGCCTACAGCTATCTTCCTTTGAGGACTGCTCCTGTCAAACTTCAACGTTTAGCAAGGGTTGATTTATATAGCGTTTGATTGGGAGAGCAGCAGGTAAAGCACAAGTTTCTAGAGAGAGCAAGTCTAGTGATTTAGATTGATGAGTCAGTAATGGCCCACCAGATCAGCAGAAGGGCTATCAAAA
This sequence comes from Hemiprocne comata, assembly GCA_020745705.1. NCBI lineage: Eukaryota > Metazoa > Chordata > Aves > Apodiformes > Apodidae > Hemiprocne > Hemiprocne comata. The sequence continues at coordinate 7,071,165 of CM036596.1, read as the reverse complement.
GGGCCAACACTATTTAAAAACTGTGAAAGAGGTTTCAGCTTTTTGTAGTAGGTAAAAATGCCGCAGAACATTCTGCAAGAATAGGTCTTTTTTTAACTCTGGAGTCCAGTTCTAAAGTAACTGCCTTAAGGTACTGTTGACAGCAACTTCAAAAAATACCCTGCATTTTTAATTGCACAGTAATAGCATGACAGAAGGGCCCTCCTGTATCTTTTAACACACACTTGTGGTCTGTGGTACATCTAACACCAACTATTCCATAGATTCCTATGAGAGATTTATCCTCCATGATGTTTTGCCAATTTAGTGCTAGTGTCATTGCAATATCATGCCAAAAAAAGTTAAGTGGGTTAATTTAAATGAGGTAGACTTCTACCTACCTCAAGAGTGTCAATTGGTCAAGAATAATTGCAAAACAAGCCCTAAAAGGACACATTTAGCTACAGAATGTAAAAAACACTCTTCATTGTTCACTGTATCCTGTTACCAGCTTGGACATAATTTTAGCTACTGAATTGGTACTTTTTTTGTTTTGGCAATCAGATATTAACTTCCCTTTTTCTTTTCCTGTTTGTACACCTGCACCCTCAATGAGCAAACATGCTAACTATAAAATACTAATCCTGTTGCTACTACTCCACACCTGTAAAGAGCAGAATGACAAAATATTTCAAAGCCCTGGGAAAAAAAAACCAAACAATAACCTTGACTTCTAACTAAGATCTAACTGCAGTGTGTGTGTCCCCCAGGCAAAATAACTTTGAAATAAAAATAGATGTCCTTAAAAAAACACAGTCTGCTTCAAATGTAAAATTCACAACCAACTCTACCTCACAACAGGCAATTAACATCCCAAATACTGACTCTCCAGCTACGTAGTTTGAAGTACAGACTAGGAAGAACTCCCCAAAGTCTTTGTGCATTCTAGAACAGTAAAAAGTTACCAATGGTGTTTTGGATTGAAGTTTCTTTTCCCCTGTACTAAGTTCTGAGCTATTTAACTGTTCTTGAGTATTGAAGATCCAGATTACAATCAAACTGATGTGAGCAGTTCAGCTTGTTTTGTCCTGGGCAGTCCCAGGCTGGACTCTAGTCACACTAAGCACAAAGAAAAATCCTGCCACACAGCAGCAGAACAAGTCTAACTGCTTGCTAAGTTTTAAACATATTCTGGTCTGACAACAGACCCATGTGCTGGACAAGTGAAAAAGTTACCTAATGGCCTGAGGTGTAAAAATGCTTCTGCCTGTATCATTAAGAAATTATTTGAACAAAAGAAAAATCTGATTTCAGTAGTGAACACTCTTGAGGTGTGTCAGACTACATAGTTGTTCATGACTAATTCATTAATTGTGGTAACAACATGCTTCTCTATTACATTTAAACTACTACCACCTTCAGAATGGATTCGCCAGGACATCCTTAGTGACAGCAAAATGTTTATGAAGCATCTGCCTATACGCTAAAGGTACAGGCTGTATAGTTAATACAGCCCAAATATACTTGCTTCAGCACTTGCAGTCTTTCACACATTTAAGATTCTTTCAGAAAAAACAGCTTTCTTTCCCACAAAGAGAAACTTCTCACAAAAGAAACTGTCAGGACTGGAAAAAAAAGTTGTTGAAGTCTATAACTTATCCTATAGCATTGAAACAGAGATTTAGAATTTTACATTGTGTTCTGCTCGTCTGGGTGGGTTTCAGACATTCCTTACTTACCCTGAATTGCAAGTTTTAATTGTGTCAACAGTATCCATAATAGCTTAATTTTGGGCAGTCCGACACATGCAGCTGAAACTATATTTAGTCTAAATTTAAGTACAGATTGCTATACTTAAGAACAAGGTCAAGCTCAGGACTCCTAAACTAAAAATCAAAATCCACTGTCACAGAATTAATTTGTATTTTTATTGGTGAATTGTATGGGAGTGGGTAAGGCAGCTAACTATTTCAGCAGGAAGTAGTTAGTACATTTCTAGTGATTCCAGTGTCTTTCTGAAATACATGGTATTTGCTTCTTTCTCAATATAGCTTTATTAGTGACTGTTTAAGGAATCAGGTTTAGAGCTGAATCTGTATTGGGAAGACAGAATACAATGAGCCCATAACTAAATATAGGCCTTGAGAAAAAAAAAGGAGCAAGTTAGGAGCTGCAACTGACACCAATGTTCTAGTTACTCTTTCCTCTTCCACTATCAGAAATTAAAGGCTGAGTGTTCATTTCACTAGAAATACTTTGTAACCTCCACTAACTCCAGTTCTTTATAATTTAAAGTACACCACTGCTAATGTGTAGACCAACAGAAGCTCTGCTGTAGAACCAGGACTTGTAACTACATACAGGAAAGCTTTTAGTATTGTCAAGATGCAGATCCACTTATCTTAATCCATCCCATTAGTGCCACCTAAATGCTTAACATCACTCTAACTCCATGTAGAAAACTGCACTGTAAAAAAAAAAGGAAAATACACACTATATGACCTTGCCAAGATTAACCCATGGTTTGAGGAAGGTTAGGCTGTCCAGAAACACTGTATGTCCCTTCTCTTTCAGTGAAGGATAGTCATTTTGTCTAGAACAATACCAAATATGAAAGAGGTAGCCACTGTTCTCTTTCCTCTCAAGTGTTCCTAGAATAAAACCAAACTAAACTACAGGAAGAAACCACTGCTGGTCATGAACTTATTCTGCATATTGAGATCAGGTCTCTGTGGACTGGGTGTGCTGGTATTTCAGGCATTAAGAGCCCTGGAACCAGAATTCCTGTTTACCACTAGGAAAGTTTTAAGAGTAGTACTCATGGGAACAGCTCTCAGACTCCTGGAGAAGTCAGCTGGATTGGTAAACAATGTATTCCATTCAATATTAAAACTGTCAGTTAACAATAGTATTACCTACATGAAATAATCCATTCTCTACTACTGTGTGCTACTTAAGTTTAACGACTTCATAGACTCGAAGAGGCTCACACACTCTGTTAAACATATTCCTGACAATGAGGCCAAGGTCAGTGGAGACTGCAATAGATTCTATAAAGAATACATATTCTGTGTGTTTTAAGGCAGCTTTTATCTAGAACAGATTGATCTCCATTATTGTATGTACTTTTTTTTAACCACAACACATCCCCTTTCAGTTGTATCAAATGTAAGTTTTGTTAACCATATAGCAATATATATGCTGATTCAATTGTTATTTTAAAAAAGTATCAAACAGGGCAGATTCACATTTTTCCAGTACATTGGATCTAGTCTTTTATTGCCATGCAGATATACGTTATTACATAGCGCTGTAAGACCAGAGTGACAACTACAAATATCTAAGCTGCTTAAGAAAAGATACTTATTTGCTAGAAACAGGTACTCAACATGTATCTTGAGTTCCACATATTGGATACTCAGGCAGTGTCAAGTCACTTGGTTAGCTACACTTCTGACTTGCTTGGCTGAAGCCATAATCCCTGTCTTCTCATCTGAAAATGAACATGCCTTGAACTCTGTGGTTGTAACCCAGTGCTGAGACATAAAAAACAAGTGAAACCCAGCAAAATGGCAAAAGCAGTGGTCTTTCCTACAATGAGGTCATTTGCCCTCCTCCCCCTCCAACTCTGCTTGAAGTTTCTGCTCATTAAAGGCCAAATCTCAAATCAGACCAGAGGTTTAAGTTCCTGCTGTGTAGCAGGAGGTCTATACTTTCCCCTCCACCAGGGCAAATCAATTCCAAGAAGTCACCTTATTCCTGTCTATTCAAGTGTTGCAGACTACACAAAGAACAGACAGGGTACCCTCACAAACTGTAAACATTTGAATTGCCCAACCCTGAGAAGTTATTTTGACTTTTCCACTGCAAAGACCAGAACGTTTTAGTAGGAATCTTTGGTTTGCCGAATCTAACAATTATTGACCAATATAGTAGTTCCTAGCATATATTTAAAGTTGAGGGGAAGCACTGAAAAAGGCTTTGGAGACTACCAACAATACAGCATGACGTCCTGGAAACATCACTGTGCACAAGGCACAGTTTTTAAATGGATAAAAAAACCATCTAGCTGAAGTAATTCTGTTCTTAGTGGAACTTACGTATTTTAATTGGTAAAGTCGACTATTTGTTTTCACAGATTGAAGCAATTCAGAATTCAGGAACTAATCAAGAACAGTGTCAACATGATACTAATATGGTACAGAAACTGTATGTAATGAAATCTGGTTTTGTAAAACATCACTTTCCACAGTATCCAAATCTTTAACTCAAATTATGGTAGGAAAGATATGATAAGTTTCCTAACAGGAGTACTGTGTCAATGTAACTTGCTTGCATAAAAACTATACTATGAAGAATCAACAAAACTTATAGAACTAAATATGATACGAGAGTCTAAAAAAATGATGGACTCTTACAACTAATTAGGTTTTTTTCCCCTAGATGACTGCATCCTGTCACCAGATCCTTCAAAAACATTATCTATATTTAGATAGTAATTTTTAAGTGCCAATACCAAGACAGCAGAACTAACTATACAAAAGCCATGTTCCATTTGCCTTACCAGAAGATTTGTAGAATTATTTATTACTTCAGACTATTTAGACAGGTAGTAACTCTGTGCTCACAAAGAAAGGATGGGTGGTTTTGTAGCTTTATGTCCTTTCTTGAACAAATCTCACCAAATTTGAAATCACCCATTTAATTCAAATATACCTGTACTATGACAATTTTCAATTACTGTTATAAATACTTTTCCACATTTTCCTTTCTTTAGGTATGTACTGAATAGAGTCAGGGAAAACAACAGGGAAAAATCATTTTATGACTGATGAACAGACAAATCAAGTTCTGCAATACTGAAAAAGACACTCAGAAGTATGTACTTGAGTACCATTAAATGGCCTTTAAGATTAGATTAAATTAAAGTACTCCTTCAATATGCCTCAAGAACACTGCTTTCACTTAGCAAATCAAGTATTTTCCAGTTCATATACCAAAACATCTGCAATAACATTAGTCCAGAACTCCAGTGATCAAAAAGTGTTCAGTACCTGTCAGTAGAACATGCTAACAGAATGCTAAAGCTGTACACGTACATGTTTACACTACACAGGTAAACTTTTGTCCTTGGAATCTTCTTACTAACCCCCAGACTCTCTGAGCTATCAGAGTGTACAGGAATTGCAACCCAAAGGACTTAAAACACGTTGGCAGCTGCCGTTAAAAGCAATTCAAATACACTTGGTCTCGGCATACTTCTTTACAAAGTTAGGAACAACATGAGGTTAAACATTACTGCAAGAGCAAATCTGGAAGCACTTCGGCATTTGTGCAGACTTGCATCCTTCAAGGCAGGAAGAAAACAAAACAAGATGAGACAAATTCTTGACTCCTGCTTGGCACTGCAAACATTACTGTCAAGGGGTCCCAACTTCCCCCTTTCTGTATTTCTGCTATTAGCAATATACAACATAAATCACTGCAAAAGGTAACAGTATGCGCTGATAAACTGCCTAGAATGTAAAGCCTCACAATGTTGTGGAATGTCAGATTGCAAACAGTCCTAGGTGCAAGATCAAACAGCTGGCAGGATAGTATTTCATAAGACACAAGCATGACATATTTTAAATCCTGAGTGTTAAGAACATTTGACATGTTTTATAAGGGATATCAGGCTGCATTGTTCAGACTTGAATATGACTTCAACACTTAAATTAGACATGGCTGACTGAGAACTGGCTAAAGACTCAGGCTCAGCTGATGAAGGTGATTCAGTGAGTGGTTCTGAGCAGGCAAGGAAAAAACCCCTCACACTTCCTGTACAGGGACAAGTGCAGCTAGTGACTACACAACTGCTAGTCCTCTTTGAAGGATGCCAACAAACCCCTCTTATTTAGACTTTGGAATGCTGAACAAAGCATCAGAATAGCTTCTAGAAGCAAATGGTTTTTGTAGACGATTTATGTTCCTTTTTTCAATGAAGTAGGCTAGAGAAAGACCTATCATCATCCCATCCCAAGAGTATAAAGCTGTTGCCTGTTGCATTGTTCCCCTGACAGCCAGAAGTGGCTTATCTCCAGACACTTCTGGCAGCGAAACAATCACCCAGATGACAGGAGAGCAGAGTACCAGACATGTTTTATAGCCCTTTTTAAACTTCCAGAATGGTGTTGGTCATGATGCATGCTCAAGATCTACTAATAACTGGCTTTACAGTCCACATCTAGTTGTTGAATTTAGTAAGTTATGTCAGTAGGTAATCCTTCATACTTAAAAGCACCTCTTAAGTTTGCTTCCCAATAAGCATCACTTCTGATAACTCTGAATCATGCCCTCATTACCAATATTGCTTTCCTTGACAGCTCTCCCATTGTCTTTGTTTAAAAAAGCATTTTCACTTTCAATTAAAAAAATATCAATTCAGGAAACTTTTAGAAATACACTTTACTGTTTATTAACCCAATCCATCAATGCCAATTAAATGCTGCTCTCTCTTCAGAAAAAGATCCCTGACCACACCTTCCCTCTCAGGGTATTTACATTAAATAATCTAGAGCTTCGATGTACTTGCTGCTGCACATTAAGCAAACTCCAAAGCCATTTACAGATTTGTATGAACCATATTTAATAAAACAGACAAAAAATACCTGTAAGATTCAGTGTGTGGAAATGCTTTAGACTAAGGAACCTTTTCCTACCACAGTAATCACTTAGTGATGCAGAGAGAATGGATCCCATGCACTGCCAGGACATGACTGCACACCTGCTCTCCCCAAGAGGTATTCACATTTTTCAAGAGGTAAGGGTATGAGAAGGGAAGGAAATCAGTAGGTGGAAAATAGGAAAGCTGGAAGGTGAGGATGAGTCAGGAGATGAGCGATAGCCATACTTCCTGGGCAGGACAGTGATAGGCATCTCAGGAACGTGGGGGAAGGGAGCAGAAGATTGGAAAGATTTAATGGAGCCCAAGAAGGTCTAACTACAATACAGCTCCTCACACCCAATCTCCCCTAGGAGTGCAAGAGGAGGCTAAGATTGCCCAAGAGTCCTAACGATTAAGTGAGGAGAACATCTAAATATGTCAAAGTAAGAGACAGCTCTCGGTTCTGATCTTAACACAGGGAGAAAATGCCCATTTACTTTTGCCATGTTTCTCTGATATTTGTAAATACTTTTACACCCATGTACTAGAAATAATAAAAGCTAAAGAACACAGAACAGCTAAGAGTCCTTTGGCTACAGTGGTTTAAAGAAATTAAGTAGTAGCCCATACATCTGTAATACTTCTCCATAAACAAGCAGTAAAAAAGACACTTCCACAGGAGTAATAGGAATGCTAGTCATTTGCTAGTGACCAGCATTGGCCAGAACAGCTCCCTGGCAAACAGGATAGTGAGGAAATTAATGACCTCCAACCGATGAGAAAATGTGTAAGAGAACCTTTATATTGTTTTCCCCAAAAGGTTTAGCCTTTTACACTGATGTGAACTTTTGGTTTTTATATTCAAGGTGAGACTTTAGATAGTACTAAGTGACTTCATTAAGAAAATTAGCAAAAGCAAAACCCTTTCTTGCCAAAGCCTATGCCTGGTGATTTCTGTGTTTACAAAGGGACTGAACTCTTGTCCAAATCCTTATTTTTGTAACACACACACACTTTTCCAGTTCCAAGAATCTCTGATTTTTACTCCTCCTAGCCTTGCACTGTTAAATCCCAGAACAAAGCCTGTTTTAACTACATGCAAAATCCCTTTATAACATAGCTCTTAATGCTTTCCAGTAGCCACACAGCTTCCTAAAAAAAAACAAACAGACTGAAGTATTACATTACAATAGCATTTCAGGAAACTGTAAAGGAAAGCAGATCAATTATTTATTTATAAGTCATGTACTGTGGCAACAGCCAGAACAAAAGGGTAAGCAAAAACCTGACAACTTACAGGCCAACACAGTAAGTCAGATCTCAGGCTAGTCTCTATCAGAACTACAACAATCCGTGTCAGAACTCTTCATAGAACTACAGTAAGCTCACTCCTAGGGTCACCTGAGGTCCTCAGCAAAGTATAAAAACTAGGAGCTCAGGAGAAAACATTACCTCTTGTCTGTTTGCTCCCTTTCTCATCAGATGCAGAAACTGAAGCTAATCAGGTTTTATATTATAAAGGATTCTTCTGAAGCTCCGAAGATGTTCATTTATTTGTTCTCTATCTATACATTAGTAATACATGCATACTATATTAGAAGGCATATCTAAACATGCAGGCATTTCTGAAGCCTTATGCTGAAATTAGGAAAAGTACAAAACCCTTTATTCTTACATATAACTTGGATAGAACAGTGCTTGACCATTCAAGATAGATGTCATTTTGGCACTAACTCCTAAAACTGGGAAGAGATTAAACCGGTATTTATGAAGGAAAAATATTTGAAACTATTACAAAAGCTGAGAAGACTTCTCTAAAGATGTACAACTTTGTAATTTTTCAAGCAAGGAAACACACTTTCCATGTTAAGATGAGAATGACAAAGATTTTACTAATAACTCAATAAAAGCTTGACAACATTTCATTAGCTGGCTATTGCAAAGGCTCAAAAAAAGCTTGTTTTAACTTCCCCATTCCGCATACACAGCAATGCCTTAAGACGAGGCAGTTAAGACTGGGGCAAGTTATACATACAAGCTACAAAAAAAGTGGCTGCAAATAGGCTAGTTAAACTAACAGCATTGTCACCCCATTTACTTTGCAACAAGCTACTTACTTATGGAGGAGGAAAAGAGCAATTCTGGAAGGGAAAAGAAAATGAGAAAAAAGCTTAAGAAGTACATACATACACAATCACATGTTCAGTTTTCAGCTGCAAAAGCTGCATTTGGGTAACATTCTGTGTACATTTGTGTTTTCCAAAAAAGTGCTCTGACATACACAATATATCCATAAACCATTCTAGGGGGTCTAAATTAGAAAGCAACAGGGGAAAGCATGCACATGCTGTAAACCTAAACAAAACACTTCAAGTATTAATCATTAGCTTTGCTACTGAACATGCTACTGTGTTTTATTAAATTTTATATATTGGCCAGACAGAAACACCATATAGCTGGAAGATTTTTCCATTAATGTACCTCTAGACATAATGCAAAGCACATGCTGTTACCCTCTCTACTATTCCACATTTGGCAGAGAGCAAGGTTTGAGCTTATGCTACTGTCTGCAGCACCAGACAGGAAAGCACCCTTCAAATACAGTGTCTTGATTGTGACTTTCTTGCAGGAAAGACTTAAGATGGTGTAAGGCCCCCATGCATATAATACATTAGCTATTTTAGGATCAAATCCTAAAGGCCAGCAAGTCCTTTCAGGCTAAATGAGTGATTTTTATTTCTGCAGACTTCCATAGACACCACATGTAATCAAGACATTCCCAGCATCTTGCTGGATTTACTATAAATATCTGAACCCAAGATTCCTTTAAGAATCAACCTTCCATATTTGCTGAAGAGGTGGAAACATGAAGACACTAAACATACCCAGATAAAAAAAGCACATACTGATTGCAGTGCTACAGAAAAATGCTTAGAATTGAAACACTGGCTAACGGCAACACAGAGACATCTTTTTTTCCTTAACGTAAGTGAATTAGAGAATCCTGGCTTGCTTGACAGTTTGCGAGTTACTCAAGATACTGCTTAACCTCTCTCTTGAAACCTTCGCCTCTTTTGTTGTTTTGGTTTGGTTTTTTTAAGTAATACGGTAGTAGTTTATGCCTTAGAAACAGTATTTTGTTTATGCAGTCAAAGCTAGCTGACAGTTCTCAGGGAAACAATCTTTCTCTAAAGACAACAAATCTACTTTAAATGAAATGTTCAATTAATGTCACATTAATGCGACAAGATTATTTTCAGGAGCATGATACAGATTCTCTATTCAACTCCAGATGAGATCCTCCAGTGCATCTGCATGAACCACCTAATGACATTAGGAAGGTCCAAACTCACAGTATAAAAGCAGAAGTTGCATAAAGTTCACCTGACCTTACTACCTTTCACTTCAAGTAAGTTCCAACTTAATTTTGCTGAGAGGTTTCCTCAAACATTAAGGATCCAGTCCTTCACTGGAGTGGGATTCCTACACATTTACACAATGAACATTTTTGAAGACTCAGAAGTTGCAGCTAAGCTGTTAGAGGCTCTAGTTTACTTTGAATTTAGGAAATGGAAATGCAGTTAACAAAATTGATGCATTTCAGGAGAAAAATGTAAACAGTATTTTTTGGTTTTGTTGTAATAATTACTTAGACAATCTTAAAAAATGCAGTTCACACTGGCTTGAGATCTCAGTGAAAAAATTGAAGACTACTTCAGTATTAAAAGCTGAAGACTAACTGCCTGAATAGTCTGCTGAAAGGGAAACGTGGAAGAAACGAGTTCTCTTACGTGGATAAAGTGAAACTCATTGACTATGTTACCACTTAGTTACATGTAAGTACAAGAACTATATTTTATTAAAACCTTTCATTAAAAAGGAATTAAGAGGACACAGTGAATCAACAGACTCGCTGGTCTCATAGTATTTTTGTTAGCAGGTAGACATCTCTGAAGGAGCTGCACCAAGGATTTCCAACCCCATTTAACACATCAGTGCCGTAAGTATTGATACATAGTCTCTAGGCACCACAGGTGTCTAAGACCCAGCAAATACTGAGTATCAAAGGTTAAAGAGTTCATTTAAACCACCCGGCTAAACAATCAACTCACACAAAACACATGCACCTATCTCACTCAAAGCTCCTTACCAGTAACAGGCCACAAAGTATCGCTGGTAGTATCGCTACCCCTGCGACAGAAATTTGTGTGTCCTAGCCTCTGCAATGCTTTATTTAAAGCAAATACTTGTGCTCAACAGAACTGTAACCAGGCACAACTGTATTTGCCACGGGAAGCCAAAGCACAGACACTGGTCAAAAAAGGGGCATCCTTTAAAAGATACTGGAAGTGAACGGCCCAAGCTAACACTCTACTAAGTCAGTAAAGCTCTTAATACACAAGGACTAGGTTGGTCAGCCTTAAAAACTTAACCTTAGTTGAGCTTTAGTAGGAATAACGCAAAAGTCTTCAAGTATCTTAACTCTCAAATCTTTAGTATTCCACTTCAGGACAGTTTTTAATGAATTACTTGTTTAAAGGCTACGGATTTTACCCTACTTTATTACTTCACAGGATTTTTCACTACTTTAAGTTCTTGTGTAGCAGGTAGTCCCAATCATTACTTTGATTATTTCAGCATGAAAGCTGTATCAATCATCAAGAGTCAATTACTAGAGATAAACCTGGTTCTGCTGCTGAACCCCAGCTTTTCCTCAGCGTAGCATCCCCTTACCGTACCAGACACTTAACAGACCCAGCAGTTAGCTGCAGCGCCCGAACACCTTAGCTTCAGGAGCTGCATTAGCTGCGCACACACACCAGTTTTCTCGCTGCCCATCCTCACCAGGCCATCCGCTCCCAAGTGGAGCGGAGCAGACACCTATACCGGGACGCGGGCGCCAGAACACAGCAGCTGAGGGGAGCGGTCTCCTCGCAGAAGCCTCTCCAGAAGCACCCTCTGGAGCGGAGATGCGTCACCTGTTGTTCAACAACGCCGCCGCATTACCTCCCCACAGGATTTTTCCTACTTGAGGACACCAACGGGCCAAACCTCTCTAGATTCCAAACGGCGAGAGGAGCCGGGAGACAAGGCTTGTGCTCCACTGGCGGCGCAGGGGGCCCTGCCCGAGCCCGGCTGACGGACGCCCGTGGTCTGCCCCGGGACGCGACTGACGAACGAAGCCGCCATGCCCCGTCGGCGGCACCCACCTGGGAGCCACAGGGCCGGCAGCGCCTCGCTCCTGGCCAGCTGCGTCCCGGCAAGTGCCTAGGACGGACCCGCTTCCCACACACCGGGGCCAATTACAGAACCACTCCTCGCCGTGGCCCTTCCACAGCGCAGCGCAGGGAGCGCTGCCCGCCACCTCTTCCCGGCGAAGCACGAGAAGACACAACGGACAGGCGCCCCCCGCCCCGCCCCCAAGAGCCGCCCGCATCCCCGCGCCTACCATCGCGGCTCCTCGGCGCTCCGCGGCAGCCGGCTCTGTCCAGACTGGCCGGCGCCCCGGGACTGACGGAGGGACTGAGGGAAGGAGCGGGCCCGCCCTCCCCGCGCGCGCAGCTCACGGGCGGGGCGGACCCGCGAGCGCTGGGGCTCGCGGCGGCAGGGCGGGGGGGCGAATGGGAGGCCAGAGAAAGGCGGCGGCAACGACTGCCCCGCGCCGGCCGCGCGGGCGATGTGTCCATAAATGGAGAACTCGTCCCGGCGCAGCCAATCACCGCGCTCCGCCGGTTCGTCATTCCCTAAGGGAATCCCGGCGCGGTGGCGTGCGCGCCCTGCGCCCCCTCGCGCTTCCGCCCGCGTGCCGCGGCCAAGCGCCCCCGGGCCGCCGCTGCCGTTGCTGCTGGCGGCCTGTCCTGCTGCGCCCCAGCGCCCCTCGGCTGCGCTCTGCCCGGGCTGCGCTCCTCACCACCAAGCGCAGCTGGGCCAGGGCCACGGGGTTTGCACTGCTGCGGCCGGGAGAGTCAAACAGCACCGGTCATGTCCCCGCGAGCCTGCCCCTGCTGCACGCAGTCCTGGCTCTTTCCTCCTCCGTGTAGAAGTACTCACAGAACTGTGAGATGCTTCTCATCGCTGGAAATACGGGAAAGTACACAACATCTTGATACCAACTGGAGACGGAAGCAAGACTTAGCTGGACACCAGAAATGAAAAAAAATAATAATCTGGTGTTTGCCTGATATCTGCTCTGTATTGCTTATACCGTTTTGTCCAGAACCCAACCAACACAACTTCTAGGCACTGTTTTTTAAGGGATCAAGTAAGTAAACCCATCCACAGCTGAGGACTACTTCCTGCTAACAAACATTTCCCCTCAGGCTTGAAACCCTGTTGTTGACTTTAATGGATTTCTAACCACCACTTGTACGCTAGAACATAAATACAATAGAAACAAAACCCCTTATCGATCATCACAACAGTCAGACCCTGAGCCACCCGTTAATGCTGCTTCCAAAGTACCTTGAAAAGCACTTCCATAGGTGCAGCGCCTGGTTTGCATCATTAGATACTACTGATTTTTAATTTATCTCTCATTAACAAGAAGTGCAGTTATTGGATAAAGTACGGAGTAGTTTATACAGAATATATTTATTCAAATTTTTTTGGTTTTACAATAAATTACTCTCTACCAAACTAATTTAAGAGATTCACTTTCAACTTTTCGGAGAGCGCTGCTCTGGCAGCTCTGAGACAGGTGCTGGCTCTGCAGCCAGACCTGCCTGTGCAGGGGAAAGGCAGAGCCACAGGGCAGAGGCACATGAGTCTGGCTGCAGGAGCAGCAGTCTGGCTGGCAAACAGGGAACATGGCTGATGAGGTGTTACAAATTCAAACCACCCTGATGTGCTCAGAACACAAATGGGACAGAAATCTGGCCTTCTCTTAGGTCCCACAAACTTTGGTGGTTTGGATGAAACATGAGAACCCCTTGGGTGTGTTTCATCCTTGGTTTTGAAGAACACCAAAACACTTCCCCCACTCAGCTGGGTTTACACTGTGCTGTTACTGATCATGTGGAGCTTAGGAACTCCACAGTGCATTGCTTGAATGGGAACTGACATCAATACAAGGTGTAGGAAATATTTTCATTGAGAAATATGAGCTGCAAAGCTATTACAGCAAAAATACATCTGATAGTGCTAGAAGTGAACAGCACTTCACAGAGGATGGGTTTCACACTTTGGTTCCCAACAGAAGGTAACAGCAGTTTTCTGGAAATAGGACAAAAATAGTTCACCTAGTATTTAATTTGAACATGGAAATATTACAGAATTAATGAGAGTGTGATAAAAAGCAGTGAAAAAACCCCTGTGAGAATCCAGAAAGTGTATATAGGGCTGAAAACTTAAGCTATGTAGTTTTTGTAGGTTTTTCTATTCGCTTTGAATGTCGGGTTTGTTATGTCTAGGCTCATCATCTTAAGACATATATTTGTATATATGTATGTTTACATACATTCAAACACTTTTATAACAGGTTATGAAAAAAGTAGAGAAACGAGGTTGTGGAAGAAGAGCAAAAAAGTGCATTCACATTGGATAGCTCATTGAGAAACTAGTCCTGAGTTCACTGCATTTTACGTGTGCTACGGGGGTCCATCACTCCTTTTCTCTGTACCTAACACAACAACTTCCTTCTTCCTCTCTTTTGTTGGCCTTAGAGGAGTGTATCTGTTCAAAAACATGCTTATCAACGTGCCCACCATGTCCATCTAAAATACAACTGGAGTAAAAAGTACAGTAACAAAGTCATCAGCTTTTCCCCTCCCCCCTGTTGTTTTGTGGGTTTTTTGAGGAAAAATGTGGCTCTTTTACTCTGGATCTGATTAGGAGAAGCCTCAGACGTAAGAGATACTCAGAATTCATTGCGTTGAATTTTTCTCCAACTGCAAACCAAAATGTAAGAATAATGTTGTTATTTGCAAGGCTGGTATAAATCTGGAAGAAGTCCACAAGGACATGGTAACCGAGGATTTTTGCCTCCTATGTTCCTGTGACTGAATTCAGTTAAGCTATGTAGGTTCACATCAATAAAGCACAATGATTGTATTTTTTTTTTCCTCAGGAGGAGATATTTTTTGAAACATTCCACAAGCTTTCAAGATCAAAAGTTTATGTTATGATGAGCAAAACATAAACATCAACATAACATCTAACATCAACATTAGCCCTGCTTTGAGCAGGGATTTGGACCGGATTTCTGTCTGAGGTCCCTTCCAACCTAAATTGCTTCATTCTGTAATTCTGCAATTATTTAAAATGGGGCTTTGTTCATGAGTGAGACAGTTGAACACTCCAGAATAAATTAATATTGTTGTTAATCCTGTGCCTTGATAAGGAAAGTGATCTGAATTTACCTTTAAGAAAATAAACCTACGTGTTCATAAACAATTACACTGAAGATGTAATTATATAAAATACAGCAGTTTAGTACTGCTTTAGTTAGAAACATCAAGGAAGTGCTCATGATCTCTGATAACACAAGATGAAAAGAACATCTGTGTGGGTCAAACTAAAGATCATTCACCTCCTTACCCTGTGTCAGACAGTAGCCAGTATGGATGCCTAGCAAAGAGCATTTATAAGTCCAGAGGTACCTTTTAATACTAATTTTAAGACTGCAGTGGGAGGTACCAAAGTTGACATCTTTTTAAATTAAAATAACTTTAATCTATTTGCTTTAAATAATTATTTGCTTTCAAGCCCCACTCCTGTATACATACACACTCAAGAAAACACTGAGTATCTGAGGAGTCCTTTATCAAGAAAAATCACAGGACAGGTGCACCAAAACTACACAGGTGCATGAAGTTAGACTAGATATTTGCTGGGTCAGAGAATACAGCTGCGTACATCAATAAACTAGAGCAAGTTCAGCAGAGGCCAGTGAGAAGGTGGGGGGCTGGAGACCAGGCCCCTGAGGAGAGGCTGCTATCATCAGAGCAATCTGATGATAGCAGACTTTGGGGGACCTAACAGGTGCCCCCAGTACCTAAGAGGAAGTCCTCAAGATGGCAAAGCTGGATTCTTCACAGTGGTGCATGGTGGGAAGACAACAACAGAAATGCAAACGAGTTTCAGACTAGGTATAAGGAAAACGTTCTCCCTCCAGCAGCCAACAAAGCATGGGAGTGGGCTGCCCAAGAGAGCTTGGGCAGTCTCCATCCTTGGAGGTCTTCACAAGCAGTCTGCACAAAACCCTGAACAACTGCATTTGGCTTGATCAGTGGCCTCACTTGGAGCAGGAGGTTGGCCAATTGTCCTCCTGAGGTCCATTCTAACTTGAATTATCCCACAGTTGTATGACTCTCGGTTGGTTACTAGCCAGTTTTGAGAGCACCTATGGCATGTTTTGTTTCTGGCCTGATCCTTTGGTGTAGGAATTACTTTAAAATAAATAGGTCAGAGTGTGGGTCCAGACCCTGCCTTGCTTTTTACAATGGCATATACACACTACAGCACTTTTATCCTTTGCATCTGCCAGGTATTCCTCCAATGGTTTGCCTGTATAACAATATAGGATATTGTATATATTTTAACCAAAATTAAAGACACTCTGCTATTTCAGAGTGAACTGACGCAGTAAGTTTGTCTCCAGTTTCACTTACCCTTTGTTTACCCAAGGTGGTTGTACCAAAGTCCAAATAATGACACAATCAGGAAACAAAAGTGAAGGCAGACACACCCTCTATAGACTTTGTTTTTCCAGTAATACTTTCTCTTAGCTAATATGCCTCTGCCGTGCAAACGGACAGATTGTCTTTCCTGTGAAAAATAGTTTTACTGAAGCTACACGTTAGATGTTATTTAAAAACATAACCTGGAAATCTTACAAACAAAACGCTTTCTCGCCATTGATTTCCATAATCTTGTATTCTGCCAGGATTTGCTATGTGCGCTGGGAAAATCCAGGCTTTCAGTCACACTCTCAGCTCTTTCGCACCATTACAAATTCAGAGTAACTGCTGGTTTGCCACCACCGAACTTTCTCTCCGGAGCCGACATTTGCTGGTGCGGGAGCCGCAGGCATGGCCCCCGCCCCGCTTTCCCCCGGCCCCCCCGGTGCGGCAGGGAAGGCAGCTGTTCTTGGCGGGGTCTCTCCCCTCCCTCCTTCCCGGGGAGCCGACACTGCTATCAAATATCTTTGAGGAAGCGACGACGAGGAGGGATTCGTCCCGGCGTCTGGATGCTGCCCCCCCGCGTTCCCATGGTGACGGCGTCCTGGCAACCGCTCCCGCTCCCGCAGCGCGGCCTGCGGCGGCGGCGGCCCCGCTCCGCTCCGTGCCGAAGCGCGTAGCCGGGCCGCACGCCGCGGACCGAGGGGCGGGCGGAGATCCCGGCTCCGCCGCTTGGCTCAGGGGTGCTGCAGCGAGGGCAGCGCGTTGAAGAGCGGGGCTGCGCGGGCGCGGGGTTGCGGGAGCGCGGGGCAGCCCCGTCCTGCCCGGATCCGGCACCGGTGAGTGAGCGCAGCGTCCTGCGCCCGCCGCAGCGTCTGTCCCAGCTCTGTCCCTCCGTGTTGCATGGCCATCGAGTGGTGTCCGCGCTGTGGTGTCCTGTCAGCTGTTGCACAACCCGTGTTTCACAGTCGTCGCCGCGTTTACTGATGACCCTCCCGCCGAGGAGTCCTGCGGCCCCGCCGCGGGGCCGGGCCCGGCAGAGCTGAGGGCCGGGCGGAGCGCGGGGTTGGACGGGGCATCCAGACGGAATCCCACAGGCTTCCTAGCTGCATTAGCACAGTCAAGCACCTGAGCTGATCAGACCTGTTTCTCAAGAGGACCCTACGCCTTGGCTCGGAGCCTAGCACGGCTCCCCCTGTCCCCGTGGGAAGCCTCCCTGCACCCCACCCCACGCTGCACACATGGCCACAAAATGTGACAGCAGCGCAGAGAGGTTCTGCAAGGGTCTGTTTCATGTGGCTCGCTGGTGCAGTCGGGTTTTGACCTATCTCCGATGAGTTGTGACACAGGGACTTTCTCACTTACTCCAAAACGTTGCCCCAAAGTGCTTCGGAGTAACTCCAGTATCTTGCGGCTCCCGGGGTGGTGCTGTCATATGTTCCCTGTAATAGCAACCAAAGCAGCTTCTATTTTAAGAAGAAAAGGGTGATTGAAGTGTTTGCCTAGGCAGGTATTTCAGTCTGCCTTGATTGCCGTGTGACTTGTGGCAAGTCACATAGCCCTCCCCATGCTTCACTTCCCTACCAGCAGCATAAGGAAAATCATAGTTTCAGGGATAATAATACTTTCCTACCCCAGAGACATATTGTGAGAATCAATGTGAAAAGCACTCTGGCATTACAGCAAGTATTAGACATAGGCTATAAGGGAAGATGGAGAACTGAACACTATAGATGTGATTACCCTTCAAAATAGGAGAAATGGAGAACCCACAGAAAATAAACATGCAAGGAAGGCATCTGCTGACGTGGGGAAGGGATGCCACAGTACAAATAGCAAGGAGTGAACTTTGCATTGCTAGAAGTGTCTCTTCAGCATGACCCATGTATGATCTTTTTCCAAGCTTTTACATGTCTGATGTCAGTGACTTCAATAAATGATAAAGAAGTACCTCATGTTTGTATGGAAAAGCTGCCTTACGTATCAAGTTAACTGTTGTTTTTGTCAATCAGGCATACCATTTACAACTGGGAAAAATCTTCACCTCATCCATGTGACAAGCATTTTTGGAATATTCAGTAAATTAAATCAATCGACCAAAATTTACTGGGTTAATATATAATTATTTCAATTCCTATAGCAGTATCAAGCAGGAGACAACATCATTTAAAAAAAATTAAGAATCTGAAGCCAGTATTTCAACCAGTATCTAAACTGATCCCAGGTTACTACCTTTAAAATTGGAGCTACGTGAAATTGCGCTCCTCTCAATCATCAGAGCATCTTGTTTTTCTTTATTTTATATTTTTTAGCCTAAATCAGTATTACACACACTCATAGATCTAGAACTGATGTCAAAGTCCCTTTCTATCTGTTACTGTTTATTGCAAATACCGCCAAACTGCAGAAAAGTTTTGTACAACTGCTGAACAAGATCTTAATACATCCTTTCTGGATGTTGGATCAGATGAAGAAATCTCCTAAGTGATGATGAGCTGTTTCACTGTGTACCGAGTGATGTGCTTAAGTTAGCAATAACAAATGAATAAGAACTCCATCTGTGTAACTTTCATTTCATGCGCACAATTTCTCCAGAGATTTGCATTTAGCTGCATATCTAATGGTAGTCTGGCAGAAAAAGTAAAAACTTCAAGCAAACCTATACCTACCCTGCTGCAAACAGGTTTTTTTGATCAATAATAAATAGATACTGAAAGCCATAAGACTGAAACACTTGAGTTGAGGATTTTTTGTTTGGCTGTTTTTATAAGGTGTCGTTCACTAAGACACTGCTAGATGAACAGACTTTAATACTTGTTCTTCGTTTTTCTAGGTAGCATCCAGTGCTTTGCTGCTGCGATACGCATAGCTCTTCTTAAATCAGTGGGACATTCCTGTCTTTATAGTTAAATTGTTTAAATGCTTCACTCCATCAACATCATTAAAATGTGCTCTGGCTCACAGGACTAAGAGTAAATGAGCTCAGATCTACTGAGAAGCTGGTGCCCGGTTACTGTACCCCCTGGTGGTAAAGCTAGCGGGAAGGCCCTGCAGAGCCGTGGCATTGTTTAAAAAAACAACCGGGAAACAACAAGCGTGTGGGACAGATTGCAGGGCTGGACATTCAGTGTCTGCACGGGATGTTGCATGCAAGGTCATCAGAGTGATACCCAGCTCCTATACTGTGCTTTTTACTTACAGGCATGTACGAACTTAAAGAAGGAGGTAGGTATCATGATCTCTGTCTTCCATACAGGGAAACAGTCAGTAGACACAGAAGAACATGTCCAAGTCATCAGGATCAGAGATTGAGCAAGGATCTAAAAACAGACCTTCTGAATTCCAGTCTAGTGTCATTGCTGCTCAGCAACCCAGCTACTCTTAAAACTATTTTTTTTCTAATTTGTAGTTTCTGAAGCACTGTGCTATAAATAGAACACACGTACTGTGACAATGTTTGCTTGCGGCTTTCAGGCAGCGCTTTCATACAATTCTAAGCACAAACATGCACTGCATTTTGAGATCTCGGGGGATAGCCCTACCACTTCTTTACAATCAATACATGAGTACTTTGTTTCAATGACCCTATTTTTCTCATTGTGTTTGTATAGCATATTGTACCAGATTTCATCAGCAATTGCAAAATTATTTTCATACATCAGCCTTTAGATTTCAGTGAGGATTTTATGTTCCCAAGGAGTTCAGGCTCAGGCCATGCCCGTTCTCTTTCTAGTTGAAAATGTTAACTTGCTTTATGTAGAATGGAATAGCTGGATTTGATTGAGGCTACCATTTTTTCATTGATGTAATCTCTGTCAGTGGACAAAGCTACTCAGTCAGGTGCTGGTCCCACTTAGAGTAAAGACATCTAAAATGTCTTTCTGAAGCTATTTAACAGACCTTCCCTGCTGCAATGTCTGTCACAGTCTGGCTGGCTATGTCTAAAAAATAAAAACAGAATCTATATTCTTACCACAGAAGAATATACTTACAACATCGTGTGGTCATTTAGATTTGAAGATAAACTAATAAAAGCCTCAGTTTTGCTAAACTAAGCTGATGTCTAACATGTTTAGGTTTCTGACTGCCAATGCTTTCACCTGAAAAACACCTTACCCCTAATAATCTGCTGTCAGGAAATATTTTTATTTCATTCTGCAGCCAATACTTTCCTAAGCTTTATGATAATGCTGTAGATCTTACATTTTTACTCATTGATTTAGGATGTCTGAGACCAGCAGACAGATCGGGGACAAGAAGTTTGTTTGCCTCTGTCCTGCCAAACCAGTTCTGTGAGTCAAGATCAGACTTCCATTTCAAGGCTGTCAACCTTGTCTTTTCAAGAGTATCATTTTCACTATAAAAAGCTTTTTAGCTGTTTTTAGCTTTAATTCTTTTGTTCTTTTGTATTGATTTTTATTTGCATTTATTTCATAAGCAATATTTGAACTCCAAGATCAGAGCTGTCAGCATAATCTTAAACTTTACTTAAAGATTCACTTAAAGCAGAAGCATTAAGACATTTCCGTGCCAGATATAAACTATTCAATAATTCAATGTGTACTTTTTCAACAGACTTAAATTATTGACCAGAAAATGGCCCAGCGAAGCCAAATCTTCCCAACTCTTGGCCCTTCTGAAAGGTACAGTTTGGAATGTAAAAAATCGTCATATTGCAGAGTATTATGTGTCTCTCAACTCTCCATGCTGTGACCTGGGACCTTCGCATTTGTATGCAAAGCTAAATGAAATACCTTAGACTCGTTCAGGTGGCCCAAATCACAATTCCTTACTCAGCTTTTTCTTAACCCTTTCCCAAATAAATCAATTATCTTAAAATGTAACTGAGTAGAAGTCAGGAATATTATACTTTAACCAGTCTCCTAATACTATGGAAGAAGTGCGAAAACTCAGAGCCAGAAGTGACCTTTGTTGTAGTCCTCATGCAATATCATCATGATAAAGTAAAATGTTAATTTGACTCATTAACAGGAAACTACACAGAAAATACACAGTAAATAACAGAGTTCTGAGAAAAAGATCTCCTCTTTCAAAGTGGGGTTGAACTTCTATCTTCCACTTACACTTCTGAAAATTGTCTTTATTCTTTAGAGAATAAAGCAGCAGGAAAAGATTGTATGCATTAGTAGCCCAATTTTTAAACTCTGAGCACCCATGAGCTCCACTGATTTCCATGGAAGCTATGCAGCACAAAGCTCTCTTGAAGAATCCAGACAATTATTCCAGGTACCCAAATGTAAGCTATTTTGGGGGAAAATTTTACTTTTAAGACTATGAGAAGCTTGTCCTAATTTTGGTCTCTCCTCAGTTTCTATGCCTACATATACTCCTGTCCAGTTCATGGAAGAACAAGCTTCTGTATGGTACCACAGGATAGCTATAGAGACTGAAAAAAGGAATGGATAAAAGCTACTGCTTTTTAATCTCTGTTTCCATTTAATGTGCACTATCTACCTTCTACAGTTACTGCTTTGATTACACCTGAAAACTGTAGAGACAAATAGCATTGCTTTTGAAACTCAGTAAAAAGGGTTTAAATTTGGATTCTTAATCAAATTATAGTTCTGAATTGTAACTACTTATATAATGCTAACGTCATTTTCTTAAGATCCCATGCTTTTGTAAGCTTCCTTAAAGAGTAAAAAAAAGAGCCTGACCTGCCTTTGTACAAGATACATGCAGTAGCATCACTGCACCCACTTATTTGTATCAGTGGGCCCTCTCTCTGTGAGTATTTTGGTGCTTCTCCTCAGTGTAGCTACAGAGATGGTACTGCACTGTCTCCTGTGGAAAAGCATTGCAGAGTTTTGTGTGAGAACTTAACAATATCTGGATATTCTTCTTCACTAGACGGGTTCGAAACATTCCGCTGCATAGCCAGGCGTTGACAGCAGTCCCCTTGGCATCTGCAAGCCTGGTGGATCAGCTGGAAGACAGAATCCTAAGCCATGAGAAAACAACAGCGGCTCTTGTGGAACACGCTTTCCGCATTAAGGAGGACATTGTTTCCACCCTGCACAGAATGCAGAACAAAGGGGGGGGCGACCGGCTGGCTAGGCAACTCTTGGAAGAACATATCCGAAACATAACAGCTATAGTGAGGCAGCTTAATCGGGACATTGAGGTATGTTAAGAATTTTTTCACAGGACTAATGCCATCTCAGCTGCTTATTACTTCTCATTTAATAAGAAAGTTGACCACAGGATAATTAAAGGTCAGACAAGGTTTGAAGATCCTGTAAGCTTATAAATTGTTTTTATAACTTGAAAAACTGTTTGCAAATTACATAATTCTTTCAGTGGCTATGAAAAGGGCACAGGATATTAGCATATAAACACAGAAACCTTTGTGGTACTAACACGCTTGCTTTCAAAAGCTGCACTGGAAAACCTCAGAAAAATGAATTAATGCGACACTAATACCCAGCTCAACTTCAGTCCAAAGGCTGTGCTGTGTCAACACTAGGAAATGCCTTAGCTCTATAATAAACCTTCTTTCACTTCTGACTTACTGATGACACAAGTAGCCAAGCCCAACTGCTCATGACCTAATCACATGCATATAGGTGACTTCATGTCTGACCTCGCTGCAATGAGCGACAGGGGTGTGGTGGGGAAAATGGAAGAATAACAATATTTACATCTCCACTCCATTGTCAAGTTATACTTTATACATATTATGGTATGTATGTGCAGATTGTACACTACGAATAAGAAATAATACATCACCTAAAAGGTATCTGTGTTTAATACAATACAAGGCAAAGCTTTTAATAATGATAAAATCCTACCTGATGTTGCTGAAATACTGAAAAATAACGAGTGACATTTAAAGTGTACATTAAATGTGTCATACTGAGTTTATATTTGCATATGAATGCTTTCTAGATGCTGCAGGAACAGATACGTGTCAGAGACAATCTCAGCTATGGAACAAATTCTACCCTGAAGAGCCTGGAAATGCGGCAACTTTCTGGTTTAGGAGATCTTCGGGGAAGAGTTGCAAGGTAAAAGTCAACACAGAAGTGTATTTTGGGGACCAGCTAATGGTGTTTAAATCTTGAAGTATGAATGTTAATGATAACGGGCTGAACTCATCTTTGGCAAAATTCCCAGGATAATTTTGCTCAGTGTTTTTAAGAAAACAAATAATAATCCTTTGCAGTCCAGTATTACATATGAAACTTTACAATATTACCTTTAATTCCTAAAATTAAGTTTTTAATAAATTACATCAAATTCCTTAGGAATTGGTGTTTGGTTGAGCTTTTAAAAGTACTATGGCTAGACTGGTCTATCTTTGAAACAAATTAACACAATTATAAAGGCAGCATGGAACAATCTGTACTTGTAAAGAACAGAATAGTTGCATATTTTTGCAAGTATTTTAGAAGTAAAAATCTGTGCATTTAGTTATTTGGTATATTATTGGTATATTAAAAACTGCACAGGCTACCTGACACATGAGGAACCAGAAAACATAAAATAATAGAGATTTTACAGGCTACTTGAAACTCCAGGTAAGAATTGTGCAACTAGACAGACATCAGGTTGTGCCATCAATAGCAAATTTACAAACCCCAGCACAACAACATTGGCTTAAGTGTCTTGTAAAATCAAACACAAAAGATATGTACAGCTGTAGAAAAAGGAACTAATCTAGCCTGAAGTTGCTTGGATGATAACTTCGTTGGAATTATTCTTGCCATAAATTTGACCTATTGTCTATACTGCACAAATAATTTTTCTTTTTCTCTTTCATACTTCAACTGATTTAGTGAGAACCTTCAACAGCCTACAACAATAATAAGGGAGGGATTTTGCTTAAACTAAAATTTTCTCATAAATTGACTGTTTGAATTTTCCACTGTACCTTTCATAGTCCATTTTGTAAAGAATACTCTAGAGAGGTTTTACATAACTGTTTTTTTTTTAGTTCTGCACTATCATTTGGTAAACAGGAAAGAACTGGACAAGTTTATTTTGTAAAATCAAAAAACTGAAATATATAGAGATTTACATACACACACGTAGATCTCACTGGGAAATTCCTGACAAATTTGCACGCTCAGATCTTCCCACTTCTTTATATGAGAAGTCCACCTTGGGATCATACTGCACCCTGAGAGAGGCCTGTATTAGCAGCAGCACAGTTACTGGCACCTTCTGAAGCACAATCTAGTGCCTGTGCTTTCAGTACAGAACACAAGTGAATAAACACACGCCAGCACGGGTTGCACAATGGGGCCTGTGCCTGTTCAGAGTACTTGGTGTGGGGATTGGTGGTAGGCTAGTGCAGTCTGTGCCAGGATTTCCTCCTGTATTTACTGAGGGCAACACCCTTGCACTGTGCCTGGGTTGCAATTTATCTGCTAATTCTACCTTACCTTTTACCAATCTGCCTTATGTCAGACTGTGCAACGAATGTTGGAGATTTGTATTCACCACCATAACAGAATCAGTTTGTCTTTTAACTGTTACCTTCTATTCAGCATTATGCTCTCTACCTAAAAAATTTCCCTGAATAAGGAAGAAAAACTTCTCTTTATAAGAAATCAAGTTAAAGCAATGTTCCACATGTCCTGATTTGAGAGTATTGGGATAAAAATTTCCTGTAGCCATACTAACTTGAGACTGCCCGGGACATGCCATGGGAGAAAGCTATTTGCCTTTATTTACAGATATATTCTACTTTGAAAATTAGTGTTACTGTGAATAATGATTATAGTAACATGTGGAGGTGACGGTCAAGATGGAACTTTGTTATGCTGTCGGCACTATACAGACACTAACCAGAAACTTCCCCTGGGATAAACACTTTCTGATTACTCTAGCTAATGTTCCTTGTATAAAATAAGTGGAACTAATCTAATGTAATTTCACTTTTACATCTAGTCCTGCTCACTTTCAGGTGAGTTTAAAGAGTGAAACCTTAGAAACATGATCAGGTTACTGTGGGTTACCAACTTACTGTAGCTCAGCTCTGAGCCACAGGCCAGGTCCAGAGCCTGGCTCAGGCTGCAGTGACAGCCAGCTAATGTATACCTCCAAGCACAGCACATTTGCTCTAGTTTCCAAGTGTGCAGATGGACAATCAGGGTGAATCAGTTTATATGTGCCACACCTAAGTCTGATCCTTTTGGTCCTGTAATAATTTGACTTGCTATCTCAGGATTCTGGCCAAATTTCAGTTCCAGTAATTACACACATACTAAACATCCTATTCAACTTCAATATTGGAGAGAGTGGTGTTTATTTCCTAACACCAACTGTTCTGTAACATGCCAATATATCATTGAACAACTGTCATATTATTTCTTGAGGGTTGCTGCTTTCAATGATGAGAACAGGGATCCCTACAAGCACATGCAGTTTTGAAGCACAGCTCCAAAACCGCCATGGCCACAGCTCTGAGTGAGATTTGGGCTGATCTCACAGTTGGCCTCACCTGCATCACAGAATCAACTAATAGCCCTAGAAGAAGGCTGAATACACATTACAGCTCTTGTCTCTGGGACATTTCTCACTATGCATAATTTATTGATGACTTGGTAAAGCATCATTACAGTGTTCACCAGGAATGATGCTGTACATTTTCCTAAGAATCACCATTAACTTGAAGAAAAATATTACCTATATTCAATTCAGTGACACATTCAGCAGAAAATTAGATAAATGCTGATACATGGATTACTCCAGCCTCCTGTCCCTGATGTTGGCAATTTTCTATAACATATATTTACCAATTCTATTTCTAGTGATATTAGATCATAAAACTCATGAGCAATGCTTTATCGTGTATTTATGTAATAACTTATGGACTATAATAGTTTGTCTGGAAAGTTTAAATACAGCAGCCTGGTCAGAACGATATCAGCAGCTGTCTCTAGAAGCTTCCTGATAGCTGAAACACCCAGAGAAATGGCAGCTATGCATGTTCAGATTTGGCCTTCTTTGCGTATATAGACAATTTTTTGTATACATTATAGATCTGATTCATTTCAGACACCCTGGACTCATTACATGTAGGCAGATTTTCCTACATTGCACAGAAAATTAGTCTGATGCATCTGGGATGTGCTGCATTTCTGAACTTCATCAGTACAATGAATCTGCTGCACTCTGGCTACTTGCCATGTACCAGACACACACAACAAGGATGGATCTTGCCTCCCTGATCCAGGCTAATCCAAATCTACCAGCTCTGCTGTTCTTGCCCAGTGGATCCCCTGGATGTACCAACTTGCTTTTCACTACTTACTCTTCAGCTACTTGTTTTCCACTGAAACACTGGCACTTTGATTAAAACATCTCCCATTATAATACAACAGGAACATTAAACATCTGTATGTACAATTACAGCACATTTATAGAGCATTCTCTTGCAGAACTTTGATGTAATTCTCAGTTTTATCTAGTCCCTGGTGATACTGAATAAATCAAGCATTTGTTTCAATTTCTTCGAGATCAAAGACAACAAAAATACTCTTCAGTGTGCCAGAAAAATAACTTCTGCATTTGCTTACTATGATTTGGAAGGCAGTTGTTTGATAATTTCACTGTTTATATTAAACATTATTGGTTTCTAAAATTATACTGCATTCTGAAACTGAGAATAAGTCTTGGCACTATGACATCTCTCAATTTATTCTTCATTTACAAATTTCACATCAGTACACAGCTTGGCAATCTGAACTTCCAGAAAATGTCCTCCAAAATTAAACAGCAGTAAAATGAACACATTTTAGTGCATCTTTGCTCCAAATTTCAACAGTGCACGTGTGCAACTGCACACGAAAAACCTCACCAGGTGGTTTCTATGGACAGCTCCAGCATTTCAGACATGAATTATTATGCATTTCTTTGTAGAAAATGGTTTTATGTACAGCTCTTGTATTTTTATATTAGTATTCTTCCTAGAAATCTTAATCTAGCTCTCATTTTTTTTCCTTGTGCTTTTAAGATGACCAAACCTCTAAAGTTGTTTTCAACTTCTGTCTTTATATGCATAGCCCCCAGGGCTTCAACATATAGACAGGAATTTAAGTTCAGTGTTCAGAAACATGTAGTTCCATTCTTAAGAAGAATTCCACTGTCATTTAAATATGAATCTATAAAGAAATATCAAAACAGAACTTTTAGAGGTGTGGGAAATTCAAGGGGAATTGTAGTGTGCCTTTTTTTTTCCCCTCACTCCAGGGAAAAATTCCAAACTATAATGTGCCCTTTTGTTTAGGTTGCTGATTTCCTTCTGACCCATCATGCAGTAGAAACTTGAATCAAAAGCTCATGGTTTTCCATATGTTCATCTTATTGCCCTCTGTGTGCCCCTCCCCCCATTTGAAAGCTAGTGGAAGCATGGACTAAAGTTATTTCATTCTTGTACTTTTTTTAATTCAAAATGTTATTTATACTCTCATAACCAATATCAGAATCTCATTCTTTGGCTGCAGCACACTAATGTTTTCTTGCAGGTCAAAACTAATCAGGTGTTTGTGAGTGTGTACAATACACAGAGCAAAGAGACTTCTCTTTGACCACTTCAACATATGGAATATTGTTTAGAAAAAACCCGACACATAGCAGGATAAACATTCCATAGCTAGAAACAGTGGAATTTAAACTTTATTCCAACTTTGTTTAAAAGGGTGCCAATTAAAGTATCCCTGTAGAAAACCAAAATAATCAGATTAATACACAGGCTAACACACATAGTCAGAATTCTAATGTTTCAGTTACCATGCAACTAGATGACCTCTTTGATCATGTAACGGAGATCCACAAAGGAGAGAGATGCACTGTGATTAAACCCAAATCACTAATTTACCTTAAAAACAAATACAGATGCCTGCTGTTTACATTTGCTACAGTAGTTTCAAAGCTGGTGCTTTTTATATATTCTGCCATGCCTCAGAGAAACAAAACTAACCATTTTTTGGAGCTCATAAGCTTTCGGTGACTAGATGCAAGATGATTTCATTCCTCTGACTCCCTCCGATCGTAACAGCACGGAGGGATTTGGCTTCTCTCATATCTTTCTAAACAAACTGCCTGTTTGTAAGACCTACAAGTACAGTTCACTGCTATGTAAACCTTAGCTGGTCTTTGTACAGATATTACCAATTGCTCTCACAATGCTGAACCGCTAAACTATACATTGATTTCCACAAGTTTTATAATCTCTGTGTGTTACTTTGCATTACTGATTATTTTCATATTGAAATTGTACCATAATACTAAGCAGATGCTCCGTTTGTCATTTTAGCTGTTACTTTCCCTTCATGTTTAATGAGAATGGTAGTTACTGTAACCCAGGTGATAAAAATGCATGTTGAAATGAAAGCCTTCAAACTGAAATGTGACTAAAAAGTCGTTTAAATGTGTCATTGGCTTAGATAATGACCTAATGTGCCTTAGCTTGTCTCATTTTACTGCCTTTTTTCTCCCTTAAATTGGAACTGCTGTCTGTTCTCCATCAGTTTCATAGATCAAATTTGATAACATTGCCAATCTCTTATTTCCCTTAGCAAAAAAAGATACACATGACTCATAACTTCACAGAGGTCTTACTCCTGAAATTACAGTGCTTCTATTTTTACAGCTCAGTTAATAACCTTCTTGTATTACTGTTGATGAAATCCACCTGACCAAGGTATTTTTGATATGTGGTAAAATATGCACATATTCTATAGCACATTTATCCTGAAAATGTTACAGTATCAAAAAATGTTCCAATATAAAGAAAAGAAACAATAATGATGTTCCAGAACTGCATTTCATATTCTTTTGTGAGACAAAAATATCATTGCTTACAAAGACAGTTTTACCTAAATAAAGACTAGTAACTCTAAAATTTGCTCCCCCATTGCTTACTAGACATATTAATTGTATACTGCTATTTCACAAACAAAAGAAAGAATGTAAAACTCAAAGGAACACAGCTACAATAATGAAAAAATGGTCCTGAATTATTCAGGCTTCTAATCATTTAGGTGAAATCGTGCACACCTTAACAGATGTCTTTTGGAGCACGGCAAAAAACAAGGTATTGACATTCTGCATCTTTGCATTTCTAATGGGATTTCCCTGACTGATAACAGAGTCTACACATACTGTGTCAGTGCCAAGAAAACAGGAATGTATGTGTCAGACTACTTGACCTTTAGACCCATTTAGGAGCAGTTTGCTGAATACTATGAGATATATCACCATTCTTGCAGACTCACCAAGTCACCGTTTCACTAGACAGCCAGCAATTTCAGAAATGCCCAGTCTAGAAATGATAATTTTAAAAGCTTTGACCTTATAGTCTATTCAGCTGCTGCTTTGGTATTTATTTACTTGAACAGGTGTGATGCTGGGTTAGCCAGGCTGTCTGCAGAGCATAAAATTACGTATGAAAGACTTCAGAGCCTAAGTAAAGACCAACACACCTCCAAGCTGATCTTAGAATCTAAAATCAAAGAGGCAGAAATACAGGTATGGTATTTGGACCAAAGTGATCTACATATGGGTAAGAGTTATAGTTTAATTCACACAGATTCCATTACTGTAAATTATTATCCTGAGAGGGCACAGATTTTAAAAAGGAGAGGTGTATCTTCTCACAGTCCTTATTAGATTGAATATTGGTACCTGGCTGCTTTACTGCACTGGTCTAATTGAAAAAAGGTCCTTAATTTGCTGCCTTTAGCATTCTGTGTAGAAGGGGCTAGTATTTAAAGGCACCTGAAAGAACTCCAGGAATGAACTGAAGCCAGTGATTTCTGGCCTGAATGGCTTCTTGAAGTTGGAATGTGAACCTGAAGTGTTTGGTCTGCAAAACTACCACAACAATGCAAGGATCAGTGTCTCTCCATAGATGTTTTGGCCCTCCCAGGATGATTTTATATGTATTTGAGCATAATTTTTGAAGGTCTGCAAAAAACCCTGGCTTTGGGTTCCATGAATCCATTAACTGGCCCATAAGATTTCTCTTCCATTGAAAATGAGAATGGAAGTGAGCACTAGATAAAAGCACAGACTTCAGACATTAGAGAAAAGGATTATTCAATTATCCATCTCAAGGCCTTCCCATTTCCTTAGGCAAGAAGTAGTATTGTACATCTTCAATTTTGCAGTAGATAAATGGTTAAAATCCACTTTACCTTTCTTGGAAGACTCAGTATAGTATATTAGCATGCCAACACACTAGGAACATATTGTCATGAATCTTGTAAAATAGAACAGCATGTTTTGTAAAACTGGCTAATTATTTCGGTGAGAAATATTTTCTGCTAGTAATGACTTGTCCCCAGTTAAATCCAGCATTTTTGTCACTGCAATAGCCATTATACAGGAAGTGATGAAGAATATAATTCAGTATTGGTGGAGTGCTTTGCCATTCATTTACTCTGCTTATGTGACAACATGGAGATGTATGGATTGTGTAAATTCAGCTATCTCAAGGTGGGGAGCCAGCAGATGCTTTAAAGGCAAGACTGTTCAAATTATTTATGGCCGAAACATTACAGTTTTCACAACACTGATACTTTAATCTTCCAAGACAGTATATTTTTCATTATGAAGTAAAACATGTAAATTCAATACTTTTTGAAATGTCAGCAAAAATAGCCTTTAAAATCTTCTCTACCGTTATGAGAACAACCCAAATCAGACTGTCATGAAATGCTGCTGAAAATAATAACATCTAAATTTCGTTTCAGATTTCTCATCTTCTGAGCAGAGTAGAGCAATCAATAATGCAACAAGAAACAAAGCTGAAGGTTGCTTACAAAGAGAGCAACCAACAGCTCCACCTCCTGGATGTGAAGTGAGTGTCCAGGAAACCTTGCTGCCGCTGTGCGCCTGGCTAGACACAGCCTCAGTATTCCAGCTTTGACTGTTGTAATCTTCAGGTCTACAAAGGCATGAACTTGTTTAAATATGTACACGTGCTCAACAAATATTACAAAAGCACAATGGTCTGTCTAGTGGGACTTGCTTTCAACAATTATTCTGCCCCTAACGTGGTTAGGCAATTGTGAAAAGCTGTCTAAGTCCCTAGTTAAGTATTCAGGCAGAATTTGGAATAAAGAACACAGCTAAGGATTTTTGGGAGTGGCCTGGTATCTTCCTGCAAGAACCGTAGAAAGCAACAAATACTGAAGGTGGCTGTCGAGAGCAGGGCAAAAAGTTCAACTCAAGGAACCATGAAGAAAGGCACTGCATTCACAAAGTGTTACGGCTTTAAGTTGGCTTCAAATACAAATATAGAACTCAAACACCTAATTTATTAATGACAAGCTACTGTGCCACTACTAGACATTATACAGAAATATATTAAAATCAGATATTACCTCCTGTCCAGGCATTTCACTCAGTGGCAGTCCCAGTTTAAGCCCTCCATATGCTTAGTCCTTAGTGCTTATTGCCATCCTCATGCAATCCCATCGGTTATGCCAGTAAAACTATTTGCAAACCAGATGAAGGAATAGATCCACATTTCAAATACTCACTGGAAAAAAGACTGTCTAAAGAAACAGCATCACTGGCACAACTGGTTGGTGTAAACTTGAGGTGGGTATAAGCAAGGTAAGTGGGGCTATATGAAGCAGCATTGCCACTAAAATAAATGGGTACCAAATCTTTGTTCAGATTTAAGATATACAGACACAAATACCATAATCTGAATGGATGACTATATGCTGTTTTCTATGCTGCAAAGAATTTGCATGGACTATGCCTCAAAATATTGTGATGGGTTTCGTACAAATAACTGCTATTTTGTTGTGCTCTTTCATTTTTATTTTCTAGAACAGTGATACCTTATCCAGTTTAGTAGCCTTAAAGTTCAAAGATTCACCTTAATATGGTGTCAAGAATGTTTTAAATTGTCATTAATTGTTTTTATGAACATTACTATAAAAAAAAGTCACTGCTGAATGACCAAAAGTTCTGCTCTTTTGTATCTGCTAATTTCCGTTATGCTCTTAGATTAAAAAATGCTATTGAGGAACTCAGCAGCCAGATTTTGTCTACACGTAGCTGGTTGGAGCAGGAACATGAAAGGATTGAAAAAGAGCTTGTGCAAAAAATTGACCAACTCTCATTGACTTTTAAGGAAAACACTGTAAGTTTCATTAAAATGTCCTAATAATACTTCTCAGGAAGTATTCAAAAGCATTATTAGTAACTAATTGAGATATTATTTGAGTGAGAATTTCAGACCTTAATATCTGTATAACTCTTTTCACTGATGTCAGGTATAGCATCCTCACAGCCTGAGAGTCTTCAAATAAATCTGATCACTTCTAAACAGATCAGTATTTTAGCCTACAGTAATCCAGTCAGTTTAAACTCTTTTATAAAAAAAATATAACTCCTTACACCTTTGAATTCCACATAAAAGATGATTAATCAATATCTATTGATTATTTGGGAAAGACTACTGTAATTTCATAAGCAGAGTAAATAATTAAAATTCTTTTTCCCGGCTCCAGGAAATGAGTGAAAGAGCAATAGAGATGAAATTCAACCAAATGGCTGAGAAAATTGACAAAGTAGAAGAAATACAGAAGATAACTATAGAAGCACACGAAGCAAAACAGACTGAAGAAAAGATAAATATTCGCATTGGCAAACTTCAAAATGAGATTAATGAAGATATAAAAGAAATGAAAGCTGAAGTTAATGCCGGTAGGACCGCAGTTATCAAGTTCTTTATTCTGAATTGTGGTAACAATGATTTACCTATAATAATATGCAAAATGCCTTTGCAAGTATCAAAGTAGTTTTAAGACTTTTGGGCCAGATGTTATGGCTGCATCTGTGGCATTAAAAAGAATTTTCACCAAGTGTGAAATTCATAGCAAAAAGAGGTGGTGTCTTGCTAGCTTAGAAGTGCTCCCTCCAGGCTTGGCTGTGATCAGGGGTCACCAGCAGACAACTACAATCCTATTTTTCTTCAGAACTTTTCAGCATAAAGCAGAGCATTATGGTAGGAAATGCATCTGACAGTAATTATGTGATACTCTTGCTTTAGATTACAAACTAAGTTAATTCTCCCCTGCAATTAGGATTTGCAGCTATCTATGAGAGCATTGGGTCTCTGCGGCAAGTTCTAGAGGCGAAAATGAAGCTGGACAGAGATGAACTACAGAAGCAGATCCACCAAATGAAGCAGGAGGCTCCAGCATGGGGAGAGGCTGGACCATGACTGCAAGATTCTGTCTGAGAGATTAATGTTTACCTGGCTAAAGAGGCAGACTATAATCCTGTTCCAGTCTGTAATCCAAATTAAATGCATGTACCAAATGACATGCTGCTGTTGCACAGGTCCGTATGTTTACTCGAAGAGGTAAATGCAAGCTCCTCATAGATCAACCAATGACAAGCTTTTACGGGCTGAGGTGCTGATTTGCCACTGCACTACTCCAGTTGCTCTCAGGAGATTAACCACAGTGTAAAACTGGAGTAATATATTGGTGAAGCTGGCACCTAATTTGCTAAAGGCATTTCAGTGCTCCCCAGTTTCACAGCCTTGATCAGGCAGGTGTACACTTTTATATATATGTATATATATAAAAGCACCTGCACACATACTGCTCTAAGGCAAACAAAGAAAAAGTTGTTGATTGTCAGTTTGGCAAGGTTCTCCATCTTGATACAAGCTGAATCAATGGACAGTTTTACAGTGACTTTGTCTACTGTTGACTTCCTGCAGAGCCAGAATTGGCACTGAACGGACCACTTTTCAAATCTGAGATACCATCAGAAAATCTTTGTTTACTTTTGCAAATATCCTCCGTGTTTGTGTGTGTGAACAAAGCAGTGTTATGTAATGTAGCTGTAGACTAAGAGCATTCATGAACAACGTAAGAAACTTAACTAACATGGTCTTAAATATTGTGACCTCCTAAAATTAATAACCAAGCAGAGCTGAGACAAAGTAAAAGATGTATATAGAGTATTTTAGAACTGGCATGTGTTCCTGTGACTTCTTTCATTATATTGGTAAAAACTTCTAAAGGTTTGAACACAGAAGAGAAGATGATAATCTAACATAGTCTGGAGAGCGTAATGTAAAATAAAACGCAGTTTATGATCTTCTTAGAAATTTTTATTGAAGTAAAACAACTGATTCTTCAAATTTAAGTAGACTTTAATAATTTAAATTGCTAATTGCATTCACAGTATTTCAGAATAATAATGTGCTTATTTCCATTCCCAGCATGAATTACGTAATGAAAATCAGCACCCATATGGCATATTAATCTAGACAGGAAAATAAATATATGTTGATTTTATATCTTCATTCATTGATTGATATTGCTGCTCATGTTTGTAAATCATGCAGGATTAAGCACTCATACAGAATAAAAGACTTCAGCCAGTCTTATATTTATTTATACTATTAACAGTAATTAATAGACAAAAAACCTATTCATTTACACACACATTACTGTTAGTATAAATAAATTAAAAGGATGTCTCTGCACTGTCTTCAATGGACCTTTCAGTCAGAATTGCAAAACCGTATTTCTATTTGGAAAATCAGTGGCCAATTTCTCATCACTTCTGTGAAAGAAGGTTTGGGCCATAGAGTCACCATATTAGAAAAAACCAAACATGAACACATTAAGTTCAGTAGGAGAGTGCAGTGTGCAAAAGTCAAGAAAACGCATACATCTTTACAGGATTAGCACCTAAGTTTATATTTACTTCTTATATAGCTGAAAGTAATGAAATGTATCAAAGATACATGGAAGCTCTGGCTTCCAATGCTCTCTGATAACAAAACTGCCTCAGTTATTCCTGTTTTGTATCCTCTATGTGCTGTGAAATATATTTGCAATGGCAGCTAAATTCACTAAAGGTAGACAATGAAATGCTTGCAGATATTCCTTAAGAATTGTGTTAAAAATACATTCTTTCTTCATGTCTGTAGTCTTTATCTATTCTTAAATATTTAGCCATGTGCATTGGAAAAGTTATCACTGGTGTTTAAAAAAAAACAAAAACAAAAAACAAAGAAAGAAGCAAAAGGACACTGAACAAAAACACAATATTCTTCTTCTGCAATTGGAAATTTGTACCTGATAGAATGTGGTATGATATGAACAGCATACAAGGAATCAGAGAAACAATTTATACAGGACTTCAATAAAATGTTTCTCTTGTACAAATCTCCTGTGATTCATCCAGATACAAAACAAGACATAAAAATGTACCTAGTTTTACTTTAGCTGTTTTGAAAATATTTTTTCCTAAATCTCAGCTAAAGCAAATAACTAAAAGCCTCAATAAAACAATACAGAAATGTGAGCTAGTGTCAAGCAGGGCCTTCACACCATATGGAGGCAATAGAACAGCAGCTGCATGGGAAAAGCCAAGGAAGAGTAGCTACCTGCTGATGAAGCACAGAACAGGTTTGAAGATTTTAGAAAAAGATGAAAACAATAACAATAATAGATTTTATACAAAACACAAGCCAAAGGCTGGGCATATTAACTGATTTGTCACAAATCATGCTCCCTATTTGCATGCTGAATTTTACTCTGCTTGAACAATTGGAAAAATAAATTGTTTTGTTTTCCCTTCAGTTACTTTCCTTTTAGTTTCCTTATTTTTTAACTTTTCTGTACAAAATAGGTCAAAAACTTCTCATCTGCAGTAGTCTCTTAGGGAGTGCTCATCTCTGATAAAGGACAGCTGAATTATTCAAGGGAGAATTAGAATCCCTGTATCTTTCAATCATCTTCATGTTGTATTGATGTTGGTTATTAATTGAAATAAGTAAAATTTTGGGGAAAAAAATACATTTGGGGGAAAAAAAAAAATCACACAAAAGAGAACAAAAGAGACACGCAGAATAAAAACAGAGTCTACGTAACATTGAAACAGCAAGAATTAGAGAAAACCACATCTGATTAGAGAAAAACATCTCCCAAGTAGTCAACAACCTGTCCTTGAGACAGGTCTGCAGAACAGATGAAAAGGGTGGAAAAGAGCACTCCCCATGACTTACATTGGTTGTAGCCTTGAGCACTGGGCAGAAAACACCAAATAATTGGATTCCCCAGATGAACATACTATTAAAATACTAATGTGCTATTAGCATACTAAAATACCCACCCATAGGCTAGAGGGGCCTCATCTAACAAAAAGCCCCCTACATTTTGAGTGTGAGTAGTGACATTTTTAAGCATTGCCACTTCAAATGGAAGCGAGGAACTAGTTAACCAATCTTGTATGCCAGTGATAGAACAGAGATGAAGTTGTTTTTCATGTTTCTGGGTATAAAAGTAGCACTTGCGTCTCAGGAAATTGAGCCTGCTTTGTGGGATACCCCCCTGCTTCCTTTGCTGTGCAGAACTGGATATTAAAGCAACTGTCTCATCTCTGCGTGTGGACTGACTTATTGCACACTGGGGGACAGACCCCTCTTTTGGGACAACAGTATGGCAGAATCCCCTCCTCAGAAACAAGATGCCTCCAGGGGAATAAATATGAAGCCAGGAGGACAGTTTTACAGACACAATGTCTATGAAAGCTTGATTTTGGAAAGCAGAAACCGACTCTGAAAACTGACCTACAGAGATCCTCTAAAACCAAATGGAAGGAAATAGCTGTGCTTCAAAGTGGAGCTGCCCCTTTATTTTTCCTTTCCGTGCTGCTCTCCAGTAGCATTCGTGTGTGTCAGTCCTTCAGGGATACAGAGGGTTTTTGGTAGAGGAAGTAACGTTCTTCCCTTGTTAAACTAAGCACTCACACTATCTGTAAGGCACCAAACACAGGTCTGCCAGAGCCCACTAATAGAAGAATACAGTGAGAAGAGGCAGTGTTTTTCTGGATTACACTGAAGCAAACAGAATGACACAGTTCATTTGGGAAAGTATAATACTGAACATGCACAAAATACTATTTAAAACACAAAGTACACTGCCATAACCATAAACTCACTGAAAGAAAGACTGGGAGGAGCCTTGAGAAGCCATCTGCTCCACCTCTCCACTTCAGCACTAGGCCATCTCTATCTAAAACATTTGTCATAGACACTTGTCTACCCTGCTTACAAAAACCTTCCAAGAACAAACTCATGACTAATGCAGTCTATCCTAATGCTTAAGTACACCACCCTGCCACCCAAACACCTAATCTAAAGGCACTCTTGATAGGACAAGATATAACAGGCTTACATTTCAAGCACAGAGGACACAAAACCTAATTAATTTAATTCCTCCCTCCATGCCCATTAAGTTTTTTAAGCAATCTGTGTTTTACAGATGATTGAGATGAATTTTCACAGGGATCTTTGTCCAAGATTCTTAAACTTTTTTCTCCTTCCTAAATCCTAAAAAAACCCCAAACAACCGACACCCAAAAAACCACCACCCCCAAAACCCAAAACCATCCAAAAGCAGATCACTTCCTCTCATGAAGTTTTAAAATCTTTCTTTTGTCAGTTATTTCTCATGAGGCTTAGACAACCTGCAGGGTGCAGACCACAGCATTCAGTCAGCTATTTTGCTTGAATGCAATAGCAAGTGTCTAAGGACAAACTCTTTTTTTTTTTTTTAACTGGAGTACATGCCTTTTACATTAGCATGTGATAACACAGGGGACCTACAGTCCTGTGCAGTGAAGGACTTAACTGGAAACAGAATGATGTCAGTCATTACAGAGGAATTGTGTTATTTAGACTCCCTAAGCAAACCAAAGTATTGACGTGAGTAAGATGTTAAAAGGATGATCTTCATGAGCTACAGTTTTATATTGTGGATATTTTGTCATTACATACCAACACAGATCAGTGAACAGTTTCCATGTTAGAGAAAAATGGTATGAAAGACCATGAACAGCATTATACTCCTGTAACACCAAACTGTAATGTAATCTGTTCTTCCTTTCTCAGTTTCTGTATTTCCTGCTCTACCTTCCCAAGTATTTAGCCATCAGGATGAGAGGGTGTTCTCTGTATCTGAGATCTAAGTGCTCATGAGACACACATTTCAGTGATGGAAACATCTAATGAGAGACACATGGGAAATCGATGAAGCTTTCCTATGCGTAGAGCAAGGATTCCTCCTCTTACACTCCCCACAGTGTAAGAAATTCAGAAGTGAATTTGAAAGCAAACGGCAGTTTGGTGCCAGTCCTCTAGCGAATGGGCCACAGGGTGTCACTGTTACTCTTGGCAAGTAAGGGAAGATGCTCAATGTAGCCGTGTGCTCCATAAACCCTGCAATACCACTGAGATAGGTCTGGAAGTATTTGACACTATTATGCATTTTGACGAAAGAAAACAAGAAAGAACATTCTAAAGACATCCCTCTGGAAACATCTCAATAAAGGCATATGTTTACTTTAGCAAAATTCTCTGAGGGTGATTGTGATGGTCCTATAGAAAACACACAAGGAATGCGGAGTGGGGAAAAAAGCTACTTTTTCTGTGAGCAGAACTTTTCTCAACACAAAGCATAAAAAATTCAAACTCTCAAACCCAGAAAAATATCAGGAGCAGTTCTTCTAAAGCTTAGGATCTTAAATCAAGCAAAGCTCCAAGAGCAACACGCATTTCACACTTATCTTGTCAGGAGCTGCTGCAGACATGCAAAAAAGGTTCCTCTCCCAGTGCTGCCTCCCCCTCCAATACTGACTTTGGCTTAAAGACCACAGGATAATGGAACAGTAGCAACCAAAGCTCTGGGCCTAACACAAAAGCCTGTTCTCAATCCATGCGAGGATTTCCTTGATAACTAACGCAGTGAAATAGCCTCAAACACTGCAAAATAGGTGGGACAGCCATAACTATTGCTGGCATAGATGGGTGAACAAATGTTTTGAGCTCAGCAGAATATCAGTGATGTATACCAAACCAGGATCTAGTTTAAGAAGAAAACTGAAGGAGTAACTGTCATAATACAAAAAGTTCAAACTGTACAAGAGGGGGAGTGTCAGGATGATGGAGTCAGGCTTTTTTCAGTGACGTCCAGTGATAGAACAACGGGCAATAGGTGCAAACTGGAACACAGGAGGTTCCATGTAAATATCAGAAAAAACTTCTTTACTGTGAGAGTGACAGAGCACTGGAACAGGCTGCCCAGAGAGGCTGTGGAGTCTCCTTCGCTGGAGACATTCAAAACCCGCCTGGACAAGTTCCTGTGTGATGTGCTCTAGGTGACCCTGCTCTGGCAGGGGGGGTTGGACTAGATGATCTTTCGAGGTCCCTTCCAACCCCTAGGATTCTGTGATTCTGTGATGAGTAGGGACTGCTGGTGAGAGAAGAGAAAGGAGAGAATTGCTTTTTGTAGAGTAACAGGAGTGAAAATAACACACATCGTGTGCTGTTGCACATACTCCAAGCAGTTACCCTCATTAAACCTGATTTCAGTTTCTGCTAAGGGTAATGGCATTGCAGTAAACAGGCTTCCATTCTATGCAACTGAAGTTGAAAGACAAGATGAATGAAGACAGATTTTACTGACTTTGCTGTCTCATTCTTGTGCTGCCATTTCCTGATGATATCAAGACTGTCTTGATGTCTGTGAGGCAGGCATCCACTTTGCTATGTGGTCTTTGAGATCTTGCTATCTCCATTAAGAATAACTTCAAGGGTTCAATAATTGCATATCAGAACATATATACATCTGTATATGTAACAGTGAATTTCCATGTTGTGCCGTGCTCTTCTTCACTAGCTTTCAGAACTGTAATTTCAGTAAACTGCAAATACTTTTTTTTATATATATATTAAACTCATATATATATATGAAATTCTAGGAAGGTATAACAACTCAAAGTAGAGCTTTTAAAATGCAAATAACTGAAAACAATATAAGTTAAAACATATTTTATAATACTGCCATGCTTTGAAAAGATAAATTATAACCTGTTTACTACAACAATAATAAACTGTATTTACTTTACAAAGATCATACGGTGATTTAAGGCTTTGCATCTTACACAAGTTTGACTATGTGAAGTGCTGTGACCCAATTCCACATATGCTTTCCTCTGCAAGATTAATCTCCCAAAACTGAACATGGCAGACCACAGTGTATAGTAAACTGCTTGCTCAACTCTTTGCACGTATAATGTTTTATGTTGCAAAACAAAAGGGATTGCTGGTCTCTGGTTTGGGTCTCCGGGGTATCTTGTGGTATTAATAGCAAAATTTCAACCATTACTTAACATTTTGGGTTTCCAGTTATCATGGACTAATGAGACAAAAAAATAATAGTGTAATGTTATCATTGTTTATTTTAGTTATGTATCCCCATTATCCAAAGGGGAGACTAGGAAAATGCAAATACTACTGACAGCACGAGACAGAGCACAGTGGTGGGATACTGGATCTCCTAATTGATTCTGGACTTGTTGAAAGTTCATGCCTTATGGATGGCAGTTGTTGAGACAAATCCATTAACCAAGGCAAAACTAGAGATTCAGTTAAGTATGAGTCTCCTTTTGGTCTGCTGGGGCAGGCTGGGCCTGCCTGACCCTTGTGCACACACAAATGTGCAGGAGCTCCACATGGCAAACATCATACCACAGGAAAAAGCCCTCTCCCACCTGCACTACTACAGCTTAGTTCCCAATAAAGCATAACAGAGTTGGAGAAACTTCATAAACAAGAAGAAAGTTGCCTGATGCACAAGATCTAAGCCCAAGCAGAGACCAAAGAACCTCCTACATTTCATGATGACTGGGAAGCTCTTCCTGCTTGCCATTGGACCTGAAAAGCTTTATCAAGCTGATGGGGGAAAAACTGAGGATTCAAGGCAAGACTTAGACAGTGGGGACAAGGATGGAGTCATCTATACTACAGCAAAGTGTTCACATCTGCGGAGCAATGGAATATTATAGTATTAAAAACACAACAGTAGGATTTTTAACTAGGAAGGTATTTTTATCACCATTCAGAAGTTTAAGAAGGAGAAATAAATAAAATGCACAGCTATGCTCATTTGAGAGCCTTTTGCTTCATCAGCACAGAAACAAGGAAAGTTCTGTTGGAACAGTGGCAGAGGGTCTGGCTCTCAGGGTGTTCTCAGCCCAAGGTCAGGCAGTATGATTAATTGCAACTGATAAACAAGCTCAATTGTTATTTATAACCTTGCTCACAGAAGCATGCAGTGGTTAATACTGAAATGTCTATGAGTATTTATAAGTGGCATCTAAAATACACCTTACATTTTGCATCTAAACAAATTTGCAGCTTCATGCATGATAAGCCCAGTTTTCCCATGAATCTAAGACACATTTTAAATGCTTGGCTTATGTGGGATGTGTCAGACACCTTTTGTGGCTATGGTTTCAAATATACTATTATAGTTCCAGAACAGTTCTTACTCATGCTAAGGCTTCTTCTGGCAATCTACTATCAGCCAAATCACTATATTTGTGTGAGGTACAAAGGAAAAAAAAAAGTACAAAGAGAGCCACTAATGGAGTTAGTGCAAGAGATAAAAAGAGTGGTTGTTTACACTTTGAAGTAATGTAATGGTGTAGTTCTTGCAAACTGTGACAAATTTGAGCTCCTAGTTTGGTACCAATAAAAACCAAAAGCACTGCAATATAGCATTCCAGACAAGCAATGACCTTTCTTACTGTGCTGACTTTCTTTCTTCACTCAAGGCAATTAAATTAATATATTAATGGAGTCTGGTTATCCATCATCTTTAATTCACCCAGTGCTGAACCTGATGGTTTCAAGTTCCCAGAAGCTGAAGGACCTTTTGTAAACAGATGTTCTTGCTGCACATTAGTTATGTCTAAGCACACCAGTACTATTTTGTTGTATAATAAAATAACAATCAGTTTTACAATATCCTTTTTAGATACAGATTATAAAAATGGAAGCTAGAGGAAATGGCACACCATTAATTTAAGCAGTCTCTCAAGATTACACAGCAAAGCTATGACACAGCAATCAGGTAACAGTCATTACTAGTCCCCACTTAGCAGTATTAACCTTCCTCAAACATCAAACTTGCAGTTATACCATGGCAGTAAATAAATGCTATTTATACAAAGCTTGCAGCTTGAGTGTTTTATAAATGAGTATGTAGGAACCATTGTGAAAGATCAACTGATAGTTAATATTTAAATTGCTGCTTATTTGCACTTCAGGCAAATTTCATTGAGGCTATTTGCAAAGAACTTCAAAGCTCAGAATTCAGTGATACACTCCTAGAATTTTTATAAATAGCATTATGCTAAAAAGAAAAACAAAACAGAACAAAAAAAATTACAAAAAAACCCAACCTTATGACAGAAATCTTCTGGCTCCCAGAGGAAATAATTGTTTTTAAATAAAGTTTTGTTTTTTGATTTTTTTTTACTTATTGAAAGAACAGGTTCTTTGGTCTGTCTTACAAACAAAGTATTCAGGAAGGGAAATCCTTCTGTCCCTGTTGCCTAAACCTTACAGAAGTCCCTCAGAAAAGTCAGGAAAATTATTCTACAAAGGATAAACTGCAGTTTGAAATAACACAAGATACATTACTGCCTTAGCAATAGCACCATTTAGTTTAACTAGTGGCAGTTTATATCATATACATAAACACGCCTTGTAATTAAGACTCAATTCCACCAGTAATACAAGCATCAACTGAAATGATCATAATAATTCTGAGTCCTTTTCTATAAGGTACTCCAGACTGATAGGACACAGATGCCTTTGGCATACACAGAGAGAAACACATTTAGGCCCTGCATATATTCAATTACATAGCTCCAGGTAAGATTAGAAAGATGCAATTAAACCTTATAGGCCCAAGAAAGTGGAGATCCATAAGCAGAGCTTCACTGAATATTTTACCACTCTTCATGTTAATCCTATTTTCGTTAATGTAATGGAATTTTCGTAAAGGAAGACCCTCTAGAACCATGTGGCTCTATCAAGATGTTCAAAGAGAAAAACTCAAAACTTACTGAGCTTTCATCTTCTTCCAGCTTTCTTTGTATCTCAGCCTCATGAGTTCAAGAATGACATTCTTATTTTCTTCAAGGTCTATGTGGTGCCTGTTGAAGAAAATGGACGCATTGAAAATATCTCAATAATCCTCACTGGGTTATGAATTACAGAAATACATTGCTCAAGTAATTAACCTGCATGTCTGTTATCACCACCAGTAAGATGCTCTAGAAATCCTCAGACTTCGTTAAAAAGTGAAAAAAATCCCCAAAAGTGCAGTTTTACAATTACCCACTTTCTTAACAAAGAAAGTATCGTATTTGAGAGACGATTCCTCAAAGGAATCTTGATACTTCCTCCTAAAAACCAGAAAAATTTCATAATGAAACTCGAGCTTGGGGCTGAATCTGGCAATGCATTGCACAGATCAAACAAACTGCTACACGGCGATAATAAAGAAGCAGAGTAGCTCAGAACCCATTAGAGAATCAGAATGACTTAAAGGAGTGACTCAACTTCAAACCAGGTCAACAGTGAGGAAATATGTGTTACTGCCAAACTGCTGTTCAGTGAACTATCAGGATCATGCTGACAAGTTAGTTACCAGTCCTCTGTCACAAAATACCCTAAAGGCATCGGCAGGAAATTAGCACCTGTGCTTGGCTTACATAAAACACTCTCAGCTGTCTCCATTCTGCAAGAGAAATGTGGGGAAACTGTGTTCTTTCAACACATTTAATTGGGGATTTCTGGGTTTTGACATTTAGAATTTTCAAAATCAACAGTTTAAATAAGTTTGTCACACAATTTTTAAACTTTAAATTAAAAATGAAAACAAATTATAGGGTAAAATTTTCAAAAACATTCTGACA
This sequence comes from Hemiprocne comata, assembly GCA_020745705.1. Classification (NCBI taxonomy): domain Eukaryota; kingdom Metazoa; phylum Chordata; class Aves; order Apodiformes; family Apodidae; genus Hemiprocne; species Hemiprocne comata. The sequence goes on along the minus strand of CM036596.1, from coordinate 7,027,128 downwards.
ATTTATTATTTATTTTATTCCTAAGAATAAAAAAAGCTGCCTGCTTAGGAAACTGCTCTTAGACATAAAAACTCATTGTTTAAGGGTTCCCTTAAGACTCAAGCTCCCAGGTGATAAGAACCTCTTTAAAAAGTATGACATGGGCTCTAAATCACTGCAGTGCTTTTGAAAACTGCAATATTAACCTATTTTACCTTCTGATCATCTTCATGTGGTGCTGTTTAACATCTTCGTTGGCAATAATGACAGTGGAATTGAAAGCACCCTCAACATTGGTACAGTCAACCCACTGGAGGGAAGGGATGCCATCCACAGTGACCTTGACAGGCGGGCCCATGCTACCTCATGAAGTTCAACAAGGCCAAGTGCAAGGTCCTGCATCTGGGTCAGGACAATCCCAAGCACAAATACAGGTTGGGCAGAGAATGGATTGAGAACAGCCCTGAGGAAAAGGACTTGGGGACTCTGGTTGATGAGAAGCTCAAAATGAACCAGTAATGTGTGCCTGCAGCCCAGAAAGGCAGCCCAGAAAGCCAACTGTTTCCTGGGCTGCATCAAAAGCAGTGTGACCAGCAAGCCACGGGAGGGAATTCTCCCCCTCTATTCCACTCTTGTTAGATCTCACCTGGAGTACTGTGTCTAGTCCTGGAGCCCCTAACATGTGAAGGACATGGAGCTGTGGGAATGAGTCCAGAGAAGGGCCATGAAGATGATCAGAGGGCTGGAGCACCTCTGCTATGAAGACAGGCTGACACAGTTGGGGGTGTTCAGCCTGGAGAAGAGAAGGCTCTGGGGAGACCTTAGAGCACATTCCAGTACCTGAAGGGGCTACAGGAAAGCCAGGGAGGGACTTTCTACAAGGGCATGGAGTGACAGGACAATGGGTGATGGCTTTAAACTGAGAAAGGGCAGATTTAGGTTAGACATTAGGAAGAAATTCTTCACTGTGAGGTTGGTGAGACACTGGCACAGGTTGCCCAGAGAAGCTGTGGATGCTCTATCCCTGTAAGTGTTCAAAAGGCCAGGCTTGATGGGGCTTGGAGCAACCTGGTCTAGTGGGAGGTGTCCCTGCCCATGCAGGAGGGTTGGAACTAGGTGATTTTTAAGGTCCCTTCCAACCCAAACCATTCCATGATTCTATGATTCTGTGAAAACATTTCAATGTTTGGGTTATAAAAAATCAGTACTACGAGCTGATAAATTAAATCATTACTTAAAATATTCAAGCCATCTCAGCTACTTAAAATCTTGCAGCCTGGCATTAGCACTGTCATTGTTGGCTCTGACCTGCCACATTGCATTATCTTCATAATTAAGCGGGAATCCAGAATAACAATTTTGACCGTGATAAAAAGATAGTTTTGAATTACAGCCATTAAAGAGACCCACAGTATTTTTATTTAAATATCCCAGAGGATTTATTAGGAGTAGTAGCTTCAATTAAAAATTAAGATTCATATAGAGCAAAACCAAACAAATCTCTGAAAGTTTAGTTTCATTAAAAGAAATCAGTATCCAAGCATTTCTGGTTAAAAAATTAACTTGAAATACAAAAATAGAATGCTTTCAATAAGCTCCCATAAATTTCTTGCTTTATTTGTCTGGCTCAGGTAACAGTGATAATTTTTCTCATACACTAATAACATACCAAATGGATCAAATTCAATACCAATAGAGTTACAAAACAAGGGATTTGGCTTCTTCTATCTGCAAGACATGACAAAGAACTGTGTGAAGCAAGATTCTCTCTGAATGTAAGAAGACATTCCAAGTATGTCAGTCTAATTGGCACACAAATTTTAGGTCAGGTTTTTTATTTTATTTTTATCATATCTTTTATCTTATAATTAGTCATTAAAACAACCAGTGGTCTAAAATTCCTCCTGCAAAACAAATGCTAATGGAAACACCTGAAAGCTTATCCAAGCTTGAAAAATCCTCCAACCTAATTAAAATCACTGAAAAAAACATGCAGTTCCTTCCTCTCTCTACTTTATGGCCCCATTCTCCTTTTTTTCCTCCTCTTTGTCATATTAAAAGGAAATTTTAGAAAAATGGTCCATAATAATTGTATGAACCAACTGTGGTCTTTTAAATCTAGTTCAAGAAAAACACACTGAAAGCAATTTGCATTCACTCATGACTAACAAAACCCTTTTGATGCTACTAAAATCAAGGGAGTTTTATTTTGAGAACTATCACTAAAATCAAAGACAGGTTTATTACTAGAAAAGTCTTTCCTCTTTGCATGTGTCTATTTGCAGTGCTACCACAGCTTGCTCATGAAATGGCTACTTCAGATATCTATGCTGGGACCATTAGTCAGTCAGTTATTCTGTCAGGTTCTTCACTGCTGAGGAGATGAATCACATATGACTGAGGGCTATATTTCTATGTATTACTTAAATATCTGATGATAAGACATCCATTGATACGACTACGCCACCCCCTCTCTGGTGACAAACCCAGCTCTCTGGCACCAGCAAGGCCTCATTTTAGTCAGGTTCTGGGGGCTGACATACAGGCCTTTAGACTTGCTTTTCCACTTTCATTTACACCAGCCAGAGTGTCTCCTCTGCCTCATGATTTATGCTGCTGACACTTGGTACAGTTGCTGGCTTTACAGATGATGTAATGAGTAGATTGGCTGGTCTTCTTTTAAACCAGGAATGAGCAGGGCAAATCCCACTCACTTTGTCACAAACAATAACAGCAGAAGCCCAGCTGGAAGAGGGACCCACTGCTCCCACACACTTGGCCGAGCCAGCAGGCACTTCCTGCTGCTTACATTTTCCATGTTGGGAAGGTGGATCACGGCCGGCTCTGTGCTTCACTGCCCATATGGAAAAACCTGGCCAGCATCCCTGAACATGGCAAAACCACAACCTGTCTGTGCTGAAGAGCACTTTGGACATGCAGTACCCAAGCCTGTGTTTCTCTGTCTAAGGGATCCAGATAAAATAGATCACATCCAGTGGTTTGAATTATTAGTAGTGAATTGTCCTCCCTTGGGAGGCCCACAGCTCTTTCTCACTGAAACAATCTGGTAGCTGCTTCAAGAGTTCCTTTGAGTCCAGTGAGGAATCTCATTTTGAAAATCTCCCTTTCTCTGAAGGATTCATGAACTTCAAATGTGCTGTATTCTGACAACAAAAAATATTCTTTTTTGTTCCCATTCTGTGAATGCTACCGTTTGTGACACTTTCCTTGAAGGAGCTGTCATCAGCTGTTTGGAGACAGCATTTTTCACTGAGCCACGGCTGGCTGCCATTCTATGGAGCTGAGTGATGAGATCCTCACAACTCACCATGGCATTTGCCCTTTTGTGGCCTGTCATTGCTATCAGTGTGCTGTGCTAGTATAAAGGATGCAATTAGAGAGAAAGGACAAGATGTCATTTAAAATAGAACATGATCTGTGATGTTTTTTGTTCCACATGCTTGGAAAATATCAACTTCACTTTCACCAGTGATAAGTTAAAATAAATCATGCATGGACTGGACTGATTACTTCAGAAGTGACACTGAAACTTTGCAGAAGCAGCTGGGAGAGAGTATTAGGGAATGCTGGTTTTATGCAATGTAAGAATCATGGGATCATGGAATCATAAATGTTGGAAAAGACATCTAAGATCATCAATTCCAACCGTCAAAGAAATACAGTTGTAAATTTGTGATCCATGCATTCCAAGACAAAATAAACTGACCTGAAAAAAAGCAGTCTTTCCACCCTCAGCCATATTAAAAATGTATTTATTTGATGAAGCAAAACTTAACCATTAGAATTCTAATGGACAAAACTCAGTATTCTCTAGAAGAAGAGTGCACCCTGACTACTTTTCTTTTTAGAAATCTTGTATGTAGAAATTTTTCTTTGTAAGACTGATCTGTTGCATATCCCCTGACTCAATTATAACTCCAAAGTTTAAATTAATTTTCTCTCAGTTTCGATACAACATTATTTAGCATTGCCAGGGAAAAAAAAAAGTTACATTTCAAACATTTCTGTCTTTGAAAGGATTAGAGCTGAGCTTTATGGTCAAAGGGCTTATTAACACAGTCTTTACAGATCAAATGACCGTTCCGTGGAGTTCATCTTAGTTATTTAAACGGTAGCATATGGTAATTTTTTCAGCAAATAAAAATTCCTAGTGTGTTGCTTTAGGACAAGATAAATAAGCTTGATCTTCAGATGTTTATAGATGAGGATCTGTTCAAGCTGCAGGCCTAAAATGCAGATTTCTTGTCAACTTTAATTAGCTTCTGTGAACCCTAAATTATGCGGTTATTTTAAATTAACCAGGGTGAAGAAAAGCAGTTTTGCCAACTTTATGTTGTTCACACTCATAAAAAAGACAGCAAAAGTGGCTCGGTAATGCTGTGAATTCTGTGTCAGTGAGAAACAAATGCCAAGCCCTGGAATTATAAAATTACTCAGAGGGACCTAGAAGAGGATGAAATGAGAGGAACAAGTAATTTCTTACCCAGAAATCAAAGTGGAAATGTGCTAAGCATGATGTCAGTGAAAACCTGTGATACTTTTTGAAAGCACCCATAGGGTAGATAAATATGCTGAGAAATCTCTGCAGTTATTTCCTTTCAGATATTTAATTCACAATACCACAGTGGCGTTACCACTGTTGTTTAATAACTATGCTCACACTTTAATGTGAGTGTATGCTAATACCAATAAAAGACAAGAATGAATTTTGAAAGCTATTAGCATTATAGATATGACCATAGACCCTACCTGTTAGTTGCACAAATTCATTAGGCAAATATTAAAAGTAATTATTATTAATATCTGAGCATTGTTCAGAAATGGTCTCTGTGTAGTTACTTCTTGCAAAGTGGGAGGGCAGCAGCTTTTTTCTTTTTAAACAACAGAATAGTTTGTGCTCCTCTTTATCTTTCCCAACAAAAGACCATTTGGGGAATGGATAATTTTCTGGAAATCACATACTGATGTAGAAGCTAAGAATTTGGGAAGCGTCTATCTTTGTGAACCTCTGTTCGAGACTGGATGTATAGACTATAAAGTTCAATTATAAAATTAACCAGATTTAAGATCACTATACTTACAAAGATAACTTGTGCCATAAATGAAGGCTTTTAAAGGACTTCAGTATAGTGTTTGTTAATCTTTCTTTGCTAGTCTCTAGCCAATCAACACATATAAGTATTTGTGAAAATAACTTTAACTAGCCAGGATGTCTACAGAAAGCAAATGTAACCCCTTCCTGCTCTTTGTGTGCATTCACACCAGAATCTCTGACTAGAAAGGTAAACTCTTTGGAAGTAATGCACCTGACTGAACACAGTTTAATCAAGCAGTTGGGCTCCTGATGGCTGTCAAAGAATATCTGAAGAGGAGAATTTCTGAAATGTCAATTAAATTTTATTTGCTAACATCAAAACCAAGTGAGACTGCCATGGACAGAAAATAAGTCAAGATTTATCAAATAAATAGTTACAAATTATTCTTTCAGTGCTTTTACTACTGGAATTTGGGGTTTCAGCACCAGATCCTGAAGGGTTTACTGTTTAAGTCCCTGAGGACCTTGGACTGTGCATGCTTCTACTGTGCTTGAAGCTCTACTCACCCTGCCTTCACCACCCGAGTGAGGCAGCAGTCAACAAGAGTAATGTGCAGAGCAAAAAAATGAGCCAACAGTAGAGGTCAGCCATGAACTGTGGATTTCCTCTCAAGATTTCTGGCCTGAGCAATTTATGCTGTTTACTGTACACCTAGAAAGATCTGGGGCACCTGTGCCAAACCAGCAGTGAATAACATGAGCAGAAGGAAAGAAAGGTTCTTTCCCAAAACAAGGCAAAAATCCAAGAACAAGAGCACTGCCATGAGAGGGTTGAAGTACAAATGGATAATAACATTTGGTTTCTCTGTGAATACCACAGAGCTCCCCTAGCAACTCGCTCCTGCCTGCTAGCCGGTCCAAAAAGGTCAAGATCTCACAGAAAAAAAACCAAAACAAAACAAAGAGAAATAATAAACTCAAGCTAGATAGACTATTAAAAAAAATACCTGAGAATTCTGACAGTGTATGCAACAGCTAGCCTTGCCTTTTGGAGAGCTACCATTGCCACTTGCTGGTTTCCACCACCACCCCTTGGTAAAGCCATTTGGCGTGTAGGCTCATTTAAAAAGGGGAATGTTTTGGTCCTCCTGTGCATTATGGCTGGAACACATGATGCGCTGGGCTGCTCGGGATGCCCCCAGTTTCATCTGGTCTTGTGCCCAATGTTTAAAAATAATTGAACAGTGGCTCCACAATTAGGTCAGTGCTTCAGCCCAAACAGATTGCCTGGATATTTAAAGCTGAGAATTAACATGGACTAATAAAGTGCTGTTTGCTGGGTTATTTGAAAAACAAGCCTTTAGTTACCCCTTGCAAATGAGGGCACTCTTCAATACCATTCTCCTTTAAACACAGCTGCCTAGGACATGTGTTCAATGCAGCAAGTGGATTTGAAGGACAGGGATTTGGACAGAAAGAAATAACCCATACATGGTCTCAAAAATGCGCTTAAAGTTGCAAATGGGAACCAGACAATCAACAAAATGCACTGGACTTTCTAGGCCTGCTTTCCAACTGTGGTGCCTACACCTGGCAGTAGCTCAGACATCATTTTACTCAGTGTTTGTCAAGCACTAAATACAACACCCCTCAGCCAGGACTGTTTTTTCAATATCTAGGCAAAACATCTAGCACCTGAGCCCCCAGACCTGCATCTCCGCTGGGGATTTAACAGCCATGTGTGCAACATAATTTTGCCCATCTCCCTCCTCCCCAAAAGGTGACTGAAGCCAAACTCCTGGCTAAGGCCAGCAGGGACGACGATCCCTGCCCTGGATCCCCACCGTGGTTACCTTTCCCCTCAAGCTGCCCCCACTCACCCCAATCCTGCCCCGGGAAACTCCGCTGCCCTTTGGACTAATTTAATGGCTTTCACAGCAGCAGTCGCTGCTGCTGGCAAAGGAGAATGACCGAGCATCTGGCTGAGGAGGAGAGGGGATTGGGCGGGCAGCTCCGTGGTGCTCAAGAACCTGACGCCCTTTGGCTTTCCCGCAAGCGCAGGCAAGGGTGTCTCCCCCGCGGTACTCCGGCACGCCGGCTGCCCTGCTGGGACCGGAGGTGGGCAGGGCTGGCTCCCGACCCCGTCTGGAGCAGCCTCCTCCGCTCCTGGTGACTCCGTCCGGCGGGCGCAGAGGGTCGGCACCAACCCGCGTCCCGCCGCACCCGGGCCGCTGCGGGGCGTCAGCGGGCGGGGAGCGGCGGCTGCCCGGCAGGGGAGGGGGCTGCCCCCGCTCTCGTCTCTATAATGCCGGGGCCGCCCTGCCTACCGCACCGCATCTCTCCGGCTGCGGCAACAGCCTGCGATCGGCTCCACTCCCTCCCCTCCGGGCCAGGAACGCTCAAGGATTAGGGAAGGGAGGGAAATCCATCAGACAGAGAGGCAGGACGCGGAGGCGGGCCGTCAGCATTCCTCCGCTCCGCCTGAGCCGGCAGCGCCGTAGGGCGAGCTCCGGTGCGGGCGCAGGAAGGGGCTGAGCTGCCGCAGGTCCCTGGGGTGCCAGAGGCTCCCAGCAGCCCGGATCCTCGGCTCGGCACCTGCCCGCGCCGCGCGGGAGAAGCCGCCGCTGCTATCACCCTCCCTCCCCGCGCTGGGTCTCCCGGAATGGGCCTCCAGGAGCTGGCGCTGTGGCTGCTCGCCGCGGCGGGGCTTGTGCGCGGTGAGTGAATGCCGAGCTCCGCGGGCAGTCAGGGCGGGCTGCGGCAGGGCGGGCGGGCAGGGGCAGCTGCCCGGGCTCCTCCTCGGCACGGCGGGTCCCCGGCCCCGCGCAGTCCCTCTCCCGCAGCCCTCTCTCTACCCACGCCTGGGCGCTGCGGCTGGGGGCTGTCCCGGGCTCTCTGCGGGCTTGCCAGCGCTGGGAGCTGCCGGGAAGGGACACGGGAGAGGGACAGAGCGATGGAGATGGGGGAGCAAACTCCTTCAAGGCACTTAAATGTAGCTGCTTCAGGGCAGACACTATGGCTTTTTGCGGGGGAGAGTTCAGGACTAGGAAATGAGAGGACAGAGGAAAGTCCGTCTGGAGGGGGGGACAGGGAGGGCTGGCATCCAGAGGACCTGTTCCTTCCCTGACCTAGATTTCCTTCTATTCGGAATTGCCTCTGTCCCTGGTCCACTCTGCTCCATCCAAGTGGACGTGCTCCCTCTCCCTCCATAGAAAAACGGCAGAATAAAGACCCTTCCTGGACTTGACGTGTAAAAAGGACAGCAATCCCTGAATATTATCACATATATTAATGCAGTGCCTACCCTCTCTGCCAGGAACCCCACACCCCTGCTTCATTCGTAGCTGCATGAACACAGAATGAAGCAGAGTACTTGCCCCAAACAGTTCTCAATCTGAAGCAGTCTGAGAGCAGGACTCGGTCTAACCTGTGGCCATTTTTCTCCCATTGTCTTGCTGATGCCCTCTGCCATATCCGTGTTCTGCTTTTCTGATTATAGCTATGCCAGGACAGGTGTCAAAATACAGGTGGTGTGTTTCCTCTTCTTCACTTCTCACTGCTGAGCCAAAGGGTGCATGTGTTGACAAAGCATCATTAGCATTTAGAATTTATCACTCCTGGGCAGCCAAGAAATGATCAAAGAGGGAATCTCCCTTACAGGCAGGGATGAAAAGAAAGTGATACATTTGTGGTAAGATTTTGCCGTAGTAGCTAATGAACTATACTACTATAATTACAGTGACAGCAGGGAATGCAGCAGGTAAAATAACAGATACATAATATCTGGTAGCAGGAAAAGAGCATCTGTCCTAGCTTTACTTATCTATTTATTCCTGTGCTTAAAGAGTCCCTGCAAGGAGAGTTCCAAAGGAAGCTTTATAAAGAGCTGCTGAAAAATTACAACCCTCTGGAACGACCAGTTGCAAATGATTCCCAGCCACTCACCGTCTATTTCACTCTCAGCCTCATGCAGATCATGGATGTGGTGAGTCTGTAACCTTCTAGGGAACTATTTCTCTAAAAAGGTGAATTTTTCCAAAGGAAGACTGCAGGATATTGGAAAGCACAAATAATTCAAGACGCAACACCAAACGTTGACTGCCTTTTTAAAGAAGTAAACTAAAAAGTAAAGTTTGCCTCTTTCTTAGATCTCATGTCAGTATTTCCCAACTTTCTTAGAGGTATGAAATATTTAAAATGAATCTCAAACTGCAGACTTTGCCTATTGAATCCTTAACTATACTTAGAGCCAACAAGAAGTGTAGATAATGAGTTGGGGGGAGGGATTTGCAAACCCAAAGTTCATGATTTCTGGTGGTCACTAAAGAACAACTTATTTTTGGAGATGGGGGGTATGCAGAGGAAGGGGGTATCCTGGCCAAAATCAAAGTTATATTATTTCTTATTTTACTTAAACAAGGTTGCTACATTCTGTATGCTTAAATTTTAGCTGTTCTATTTGCAACCACAGTTGTTTGGTGTATCGATAGATACTCCTGTGTAGTGCTTGGAAATATTGTAAAATGCAGTGTAGACTCTTTTGAGTTCAAATATGAGTAATTTAAGCTTCACTCTGTCACAGTGGCACAGAGATCAAACTCTACATATAAATGGGTTTAAAGTATTAATTTTTACTGAATTCAAATAGCTATGGACACTAATAAAGAAATTAATTACTTAAAACTAGTAGTTAACCTCAAAATGCCATTATCTTTCCATCAGATGCTTAAAGTACAAGGCACAACAAAATTTAAAAAAAAAGAAAGATGGATTATTCCTGACAAGTGGCTTGCTTCCTGTTCCCTTACAAGCTGCTGACTGCCAAAATCCAGACACTGTTCATGTAGTATCTAAAGGTCAGCACACCACACACAGAACTCCGCAGGTTTAAATGCTCATAGTTTCTGTGAACATTTTTGCATGTTCTAGATTTATTAGACCTCAGGTGAAAATGGGGATGTGTATTTTCAGTGTGATACTTACTATTTGCTAAAGTGAGAGCAGGCAGTCATAGTCAGTGAGCTGTTTCAGTGTCAGTGCCAGTAAAGCCAACAAGCAAAATATGTCAGCTCTGTCCTTGTCGAACAGCACAAAAGGAAGAAATTATACTGTGTTAATAAGGAGTATATTAATTTCATTATTAATCTTCTAATTTGACTCCTTTAGAATGTGTCAAGGTAACACTTAAAGAGTCATTCAAAGGGCAGTGGGAGTCACAAGGACAGGGCAGGTCAGATGAAAGAAAGAGAAGGAAGCTGTAGTGAAGAGAATGAAGGACAGCATGGGACAAACAGTGCTTCAAAGGTCAATGCCTGTAGGTCCCCACATGGGCTGCTGCTGCAGCTATTCTCACTGGCTCAGACCTTCACAGTTCTCTTGCCGTGTATGTCAGGGAATGTGGAGGACAGGGGAGAAATAGCCACTCTATTCTCTTGGCCCTGTATCATCTGTGTGGTGGAGCTTTGGTCTAGCTCCTCTTTCCAGTACATCAGGCCCCTTAATGCTCTGCCATAGCTCCTGCTGGCTGGAGTCTCTAGTTGTAACTATACATTCTGTGTATCTGATTTTAATTAGGTTTTTATCTTTGGTAGTAATAGGCCAGTATCTTCAGGCCTAGCCAGTCTGCTCAAGGCCTGTTCAAACTGAGCACCTGAACAAAACTCCACATTGTAATGTATCTCTGCAGAACTCAGCACAGTACAGGGTACTTCAACTGAATCTTAAACCAGGCTTCAATAAAACCCCTTCCCAACCCCTTCCCAGGTAAGGACTTAGTTTACAAGTCCTTCTTCTGTAGCTCCCTTTTGGGAAGTGACCTTCTGCTGCCTATGTGCCTTCTCATAGCTACTGAAGGAACTTTTGTTTTGGTACAGGACAGCACAATCCCCTTCAAAGGATTTTTGTACAACTGTGTGTTCAGGAAACATTTCTCTAGTGCTTAGTTTATTTTGATAACCAAGATAAAAACCCTGATGCTATGGGTTTTTGTCGTTTGGTTGATTTTGTTACTGTTAGCACCACACTGCATACAATTAACTTCAGAATTACTTCAGACCAGGAGAGCTCAAAAAAGCACTTTGATCCAAAATACAACAGGGCTGTGAAAAGACCAATTTTTTTCCCTGGCTTTCAGAAACTGCACTTTTGGTCTAATTCTAGACAAACACATTTGGCCTGAATACACTAAGCTAATGTGTTTTTAAATATGAACCACCCTGGAAAAGGTTTGTGGTGTGGCCAAACCCTTCTAGTGATGACACAGTTTACAGAAGCCTACTTTATGTCATCAAAAACATTTCCTGAATAGAATAAGCTGAATGCCCATGAGACTTTTTCCTACTTGAATCTATACTATAAAGGTTTCCTTTGCATTTCAAAGAGGTAATAGGGAGGCTCTCTCCTCCTCACACTCCTGAAATGGCTATAACCATGTCCTTGACTGCTGTATGAACAGTTGGCTGTGGGAGATACAAATGGCTAAAGGCCAGCAGGCAATCAGCTTCACAGAGTTGATTTCTTCCAGGGTTGTCAAGTTTAATTAAAAAAAACATACAAACTGAAGCACAAATATCCACAGATCACTAGCCAATCTAGGTATAGTCACTGGCAGTCTCGGCTAATACAATTCAAAAGGGAGTTTTTGATCCTATGTGCCTTTTGAAAAAATCCCCTCAGCATAAACAATAATAATAATCAGCAAGAAGCCATAGTTTTCATACTGGCAGTGTAGTTACAACTCATTCTGCTTGCTATAAAACTGACTGCATTGCTTTCTCAGAGATCTGGGATTGACAGGCCAAGAAAGAAACCAACCATGAAGTAAATGAAGCTTCACACTATAAAACAAATGAGTTTTCTTCATTGTCAACAAGAAGCAAATGCTGGTGGGAATGACAGCTACTTGTAATAACAATTAGTGGTTTAACAAGCTAGAAACAAACCATGTCACCATCATACTTTCCTGTAGTTTATATATACACTTTAATGGCTTCTCTGCTGATACAAGCTGTACTGGGAGTTAGACCTATCCAGAGCAGATCTGTCAAATCCCTGCCAGAACAGACTGAGCCAGCTGGATCCTGGCTGCTGCTGTTCCTTACTTGAAATCTCTTCCATTCCACTCTGACTTTGCTGATAGGACAGGGGAGACAGTACATGAAACCTTTTCCAAACACAGTGGATGTTTCCTACCTTACATTTTTAGTTTAACCCTTTCTTTCTAAAACTAGCAATTATTTCTATCCTATGCTTGCAGATAGGTTTTTCTGTTTATCGGTATTGCATATTAATATGCAGGCTAGTATCAGGCCTACATAATGAGGGATTTGTAAATGCTGACAGCCCCAAATTAGTTTAGTCCAGTAGAAAACAGAGTTAATGAACTGTCTAATGAGAATGCAATCTGGCATAGTAAATTTTAGGAAGTGTTGCTAAATGGGGAGGGAAAAGATGCAATTTGGGGACACATTAATGAAGAGGAGAGCTACAAAACTGAGGAAGTGCTTAGAGAAGTGGAAGTGTGTGGTAGATCCCAGAGATAGCAAAGGAGTTTGGAAGAAAGGTGGAAGTTAGGTGGAAGAGGATGGGGTGCAAAATGGAAAGAAATAGGTTTGAAAGGGGTGGACTTCAAAAAAGCTTCTGTGTCAAGTTAATAAGAACTTTAAAGAGAGAGATCTGAGGTATCTTTCAGTTCATGTTATTCCTATATTCTTTAGTAGAAAAGTCACTGCTCTTAAACCTTTGCAAACAATCTTGCAATTAAATCATCCTGAAGTGAAAGCAAAGTGGAGACAGCCAACTGGCCAGAAGTGCTCTTCAAGGACACTTGAGTTGTTATAATATCAGAAGATGGAATAAGAGGTTTCTTTTGCTTTTTATAGATATTTCAGTTTTTTTGAAATGCGAAATGCCAAGCAATTTGATTAAAGAAACGAAAAACCTACATCTCTCTGATTTTCTGAAATCCTGTTTCAAAACAGCTTGCAGGAAAGCAATGTATATTAAATGAATAGGCTGATGTTAAACATCTCCCTGGATCTGAACCAGAAAATGTTTGGAAATTCCTGACTTGAGAAAACTAAACAAAATTTAAGAATAAGCACAAAAGGTTAATTGTCAAAATGGTGAATTTAGTTACATCATGAGATTCCCCAGGAACCTATCCTGAATCGGTGTTTTAATTTAATTTCACCTGGAAGACAGAATAAGTAATATTTTTATTAAACTTGCAGAAGACAATTTTGAGAGGGGCTCAGAGAATACTGAGAGCAAAACTAGAATTTAACATTATGTTGTTGTAAAACGACTGTTGTTTGACCCAATTTGATGCATGTTTTTGTCAAAGCCTGAATTATGTGAAATTTTGGGTACTACATTATAAGAACTATTTGGATGCACTGGAAATAATCCATCCACTGAAGGCTTTAGTTGGATTGAATGCGTTTAATTTTATGCCTAAGTGCTTTTTTTAAACTGGAACCAAAGACAGGTCAGTACTGCCTCTGTATGAGGATAGGTATTTGTATTATTTTTATAATTCCATCAGTTAAAATTGTAGTCACAGTCCAGACTCTCCCTGCGTTAGATGATATGTAGATATGTAAAGACAACTGAAAATATAATTTTTGTTCCAAAACATTTACAAATTAATTATATTTTCATAGACTAGATTATTTTAACATCAGAATCGTTGATATCATAACCTTTAAAGCATACAAGACAGTGTTAAATAAAACTTTAGCATAAAAATGCTGAAGTTAAGACTAGAAGAATTATTGCATTGGGATAAGACCAATGGCTTTCTGATAGTGATTTTTGTTAATATATCTTCTTAGATTTTTCTAAAAAGTTTCAGCAATATTATTCTGCAACTGCTGAAAACATTACTGTGTTCTGGGGCTTTCTGGTTTGAATCTAGAATTTATACCAACTTTCTATGTGGAACTCGAGGCACCATTTTGTGAGTGTCCTAAGCTGATCTCTGCACTGTGCTGGCTGCCTGTTCCCATCCCTGTGCTTGTGCCAGTGCCTCTGGGACTGAACTAGCTGTACCTATTTTTTGACTAGTTATTTTTCTAGATGACCTGTACTTCGTTTGTATTCAGATTAGCTTAAACTGCTCACAAACCTCTACCCATGGTTCTTTGCTTAAAATCTGACACATATTTAGTAAAAAACCAAGTTAATTCCATCTCTATCTGAGCCTCTTTGCTAAAATTGGGAAAATGCTGGATCAATACTATTTTAGCTTGTGACTTCTGTAGCAAGACTTACGGTGACAAACATTTTGGTGGGTATGAAAGTGTCCATTTTGTTCAACTCTGATCATAAATTATTTTCTTTCTACTAGGAGAATAATCAACATTTAATAATTTAAGTTGCATTTAGTCATTCACTTACATGCATATTCAAGTTCTTCTGATGTGTAACACCATTTAGACAGGAATCTTGCATGGTTCCTCTAGACATTTGCTGGCTAATTAAATAATTTACTACACAATGATTTTTGCTTATTTTTCAGTTTCTCCCATTTCTTTTTTTTAATTTCTAGTTAAGGAAAAGTGCTGAATAGCTGTTTGGATGTAGTGAGCAGCAGAAGAATCTCAAGAGAAATCCTGTTCCTTTAGGCTGTCCAACTCACTTGTGCAGACCAAAGGAAATATGAAACCATGCAAACTTTTTTATATTTATCTGAACTCAGTCAAAGTTTGCTCATCCTACATTGCCCTTGGTTACTTGTATGACTTCGACAAAAGCCCTTGGATATATAAATCTTTGTTTCATTTTACACAGTGTAAGTTATACAGTTGACTTCAATGACTTACATACAGTGATTAGCAAAGCCTCTGCAACCCAGTATTTGCAACCAATGACCCACTGGGCAAGGTAGTAATGTGAAATATCTTGAAGTTTTAAAAAGAAAACTATGCTGTCATTCAAAGAAACAGAACAGCTTCTGTAAAGAAATAACTATAAAACAAACATTACCCCTGCCAAAAAAACTCCAACAAACCAAAACCCAACAAAAACCCAAAGAATATATTTAAATCTGGAAAGACAACTAAAACAATCAAATCCAGAGATTTGTTGTGAAATGGCGCTAAAGAAGTTCCTAAGCTGTTTATCAAACCTCAGCAGCCTCTTGGCAAACAATGGTTGTGGCAGAAGCATTAAATCTGCATTATTATTTTAATTTTTAGCATTCATGTACATTAGAAAAAGTCTCCAAGCTTTATTTTCCTCTTACTTTGCTGCTTGATCTTTATTCCCTCCAAGCTAAAGGGAGAATTGTTTTCACTTTCATCTTGCAGGCATTTCCATTCTACCATGATTTATTCCTGAGAGTTTAGAAAGCTGAAACACTGCTGGGATATGCTTTCTGAAATTTTTGTTAGTTTAATACCTGTAAAAGTTACTGGATTTTAACAGAAACCAGAGTATTCTGTTGCCCCATGAAATACTAGAAATAGATAATTTCAAATAACCGTCTAAAATATTCAAATAATTGATCTATTTAAACAAGCAAACAACACCTCTACCCTACTGTGTTGAGATACTGATATATTGAAAGAAACTGCAACCTTATTTCTGTGATATTTGTACATTTTTCCTGTGCTTCTAAATATCTAACAGCATCCCGGGCAGCAACTGTGTTACCAGAGGAGCCTGGGGAGCAGATCAGGTTACCATTGGTGGTTTGTAATTTTTAAATGGTAGCCCTGATGGGCTGTGGCTCCTGAACAAGGGCATAGGTGGTGCTGTGTTTCTGTTCTCTGTTTCATTTGAGGGCTGTATTCTCAGATCTGTGCAGATCTAGTGCCTGCTTTTCTCTCAGAAAAGCACACACTATAAAAAGTTTTCAGTAACTTACAAATTGAATAGTGCTGACAGCAGTTGAACAAAGTATTGTCAGTGCATTGCAAGCAAACGCTTTTCTATCTACGAACAGCATATTAACATAGAAACATTCAAATGTTAATTACTTCAAATTTAGATGATACCAAGCTGAATTCTTCAGTTTCCCCTGAACTCCTCACTACGTTTGCCTGAATGGACTACTAAACAAAATCCAACTGTTCCAGATCTAAATATATCTCTGACTTACAAAAAAGGCAAAGGAAAAAAAAGGAAGATCTCACAATGGGTTGGCAGCAGGGAACACATGTACAAACACTTATATAGAAAAAGAAATATTTTAAAGGTCAATTACTTAAACAATTTATTTTTAATGTGCTAAATATTTTTAATTTTTAATCTATTAAAAGAATTATTTTCCAAGAATAACCAGAAGAAGCCTGAAGTAAATTTATGTTCAGATTTAACCTTCATCTGTGCTTGCATGTTTATGCCTGTTATCTGAAACTAGAATTCGATTTGTAAAAGGAAAGGCTGTTAACAGTGGCCTCAGCAACAGCTAACTGGGAAGTGGGAAGAGCATGGGATGAAGCTGTGTTGCTGCTCATTGGAAGCAACATACGAATATTATATTTATCCAGTTAATTTCTACAAAGTCCTCTGGTAGTGATGTGAAGCTGTATTTGCATGGCCTATTATCCCATCTCCATATTCCTTCTATGATCCTCATAATGGAGTAGCCTGAAAGGAAGATGGTTGATAACTACATGCAGAGCTGGTGGACCCACACATGTTTAATTATGCAACACTACTATCTTGGACTTGTTTTCTGTGTTCAGCCCCGAGTACTGTATTTCTGTGGCTGGCATTCCCATAATTATTCTCAAGAACTACACACTTGTGTCAATTAAGTATTTGAGAGGAAAGAAGGAGGCCTTTTACCCACTACCACCAATGCTATGAAATGAAAGGCTGAAGACAGAAAAAATAATGAGCACTGGAATGTTGACAGAACTACTCACTGAGCTCAAGAAATTCAAATAAGCATTTTGTATGGATTTTGGAGTGTTCACTCCATCTCTGGTCCCACCAGACAGAAGTACAGAAGTGTCCTGCTCACAGGAGAGTTTGCTCTTTTGTGTTGCAGAAAACAGCAGCCTGAAGGACTGTGTAGGTGGTCTGACATTTCAATCATGACGCTTGTTGCATTTGTGAAGAGAGAGACAGTTGATTTTCAACAATATATTCCTCTCAGCCAAGCTCACAGTTTCTCTGTACCTGTGTCAGAGGTTCTTCACAGGCATTAAAGAGAAGTGGGGACCATATTAATTTTTAGGGAAAGTTGAAAATGAAGACCATGTAAAAGAGGACTCACACCTGTCCCTCAGAGGATGTAGAGTACGGAATAACTAGAATTCCTGTGATGCTGATTCATCCTCTTTTCCTGAGTTACTAAGGTCTTTGTAATACTTCTGTGTCAAGAGCTGCAGAGACACTTAGCAGGGTAAGAAATGTATTTTGTACTATGCCCTTCTCAAGGTAATTTTTTGTATTGCCATGGTGACATCTATGCTGTATCCTAGATTGAACAGAAACCCAAGGCATCAAGGATAATGGATTATGTTACATATCACAGGAATTTTAGAGCTACTCCTTCTTGCTTAATTTGCCTACACTTGGAAAGATGAAGATAAGATAGTACAGTTAGAAAGACTGTCTGGGATGAGTAATGGCACTTTGCTAACTGGTCCTCTGAAGCCAGCTGTAACTGTGTCCATTTGTAGTGGACAGAGCTATTCCTCGGGGTTGTGTCCTAGTCGGATGCGTCTATCTCTGCGGCTCTGGTGTTCCTCAACAGTTCTGCAGTTTCAGCATGTGAACTGATGCTAAACCATGGAAAACGTGCTTTGGTCAGGTGGGGAAATTTCTGTTGCTGATATTCAAACAATAAAAGAATGCCAGCAACAGACTAGTGCTGGAGCTGTGTGCTCTGCTCACACAAAGGGAGATGTAGAGACAGCTTTGTGTTCAGCTCCTTGTTCTCCCATAACTTTCTCTTCTCTCCTTGAAGAAATCACCTGCTTTCCTCCCACTTTAGTTTGCTAAATGTACATGCTATAACAGCATTTCCATATGACTTATAAATATATTGAGGAGAAAGGCTAAATAAAAAGTCAAATATGACTTAAAGGTGATTAGCAAGAATAAAAATAGAGTCAAATCCTTTGATATAATGCTGTCCTGGCATTACACTCGGGTGTAACAACCTGACCTTTCAACTTCTATGTTTTGCATCTAACCTCTAGGAAAATAAATCAAGTTCAAAAGCCTTGATTCCCTCTTGTTTTAATGCTGTCTAAGGAGTGGGGCTACGAGGGCTCTATTATTCCATTTTAGCCTGTAGAATGGTTGGTACTTCCCAGATCCCAGTGTTCAGAGCTGGGATGCCTATCTGTGTCAGATTGACAATGATAATCAGCACCTAGAGCCAGTATTTAACACCAGTTCAGGGTTCAGACCTCTCAATGGAAAACTACCATGAAGTATAATGGAATCAAGAATTATTTGTAAATAAAGCAACAGAACACAGTTATTAGTTTGCACTCTTGCGATGAATGTAACTGCATTTTATAATCTATGCTATATTTAATAATTAAACTGAAACCTACAATGAATCATAGGAATTCATAAGATAAATTGAAAAAAATGCAACCTCCCCCTCTTGCTCTTCAAAATAGTATTTTTTTCACACAAGATGTGCTGAAGTATGTTATTAGCTATGCTGTACTCTGCTTATTTCATATGCCTGATTCCTGCTTGTCTTCGAAAAGATGAATGGGTTCAAATCAAATACAATCTCTTCTTAACTATGATGTACAAAAACAAAAGAAAGAAGACTGCTATTAGAATTATGTCCCCATGGTAACAGAAATGGTACACCATGAAGCTCTTAAACATATAATCTCTCCTTTTCTGTGAAACTCAATGAAAATACATCTTAAGCCCACTGCCAGGACAAAGCCCTGTTGCAATCAATGGCAAGTACGACTGTCAGACCTTGTCAGAGTGTACATGGAACAAACATATTCCCACATTTTAGGGAGGCTCCTTGTGCAGATACTCTCCCCAGAATTAAGACAGCTCTTCTATGCTTTCTCCAG
Organism: Hemiprocne comata; assembly: GCA_020745705.1. NCBI lineage: Eukaryota > Metazoa > Chordata > Aves > Apodiformes > Apodidae > Hemiprocne > Hemiprocne comata. The sequence continues at coordinate 7,008,078 of CM036596.1, read as the reverse complement.
CAGCTTTTCTGCTGCCTAAGATTTGCATCCATCTGGGAAGTCCTGTGTATGTTTTCAGCAAACTCAGACTTTCTTTTAAAGCAAGATAAAGTAGTTGGGGAGAGAGCAAATGCTTCTTGCAAAAGCATGTAAGATGAGTTGGTGTGGAGAAACAACTGGAGTTTTTCAGACTTGCAAAATAGAGCTAACATGACACAAAAACTACACAAACAACTTTATAGCAGCAATGAAATCCGTAATGCTATGTAATAGTTTTGCAGCAGTACTGTAAAGTATTCATTTGGCACTGTTGCATTGTTATTTGTAGGTAGGCACCACTTTCCATGTGTTTAATCTACTGAATATAATGTGCTTGTAGGTTAGAAGGAAGATTTACAAAGTCATTTTTTAAAAAGCCTTTGTCAGTGTTCTACTAATTTAATCACATTTATAATAATTAGCTTAAAAAACCCCAAAGACGGTAAGTAGTCTGAACAGTTTCACGTGTTCCTGATGGAAGGGACACACAAATGGTCAAGACAGAAAAATGCTACACTAATACTAAGTACCATATGCTAAAGGAGAAACACCCAGAAGTTAGGCCCAGCATAGCATGGCTGGCCAGCTTCAAGTGCTGCTGGCACTGTTTCACTCCATAGCCCAGTTAATAAAGAAAATGGCATTACTCACATATACATAGGCCAGCCTGGATGTGTGCATTTCAAAGGAAGATGACATAAGTGGATATTGCTTTGAAATAAATTTTCCATATCTTGAACTTTAAACATTACTCTCTAATTAAGTAAACATTTATGAAGATAGGTTGTATTTTGAAGGTGAGAAGCTGCAGAGAATTGAAGTAATAGCAAGACGAGTTCTTCGCTGTCACAGAACACTATCTGCTGAAGACAGGCATCTTGAGCCTGTTTGCATGTTTGCATTTCCCAGCATTATTTTTAGTAAGTGTGGCCCCCTCTCTAATTTGTTCCAGAGATAGTTCTAGTAAATGTGGTCAGACAGAGGAATCACTGAATGTAGGTCATGGTTCTAAAACAAAACAAGAACAATAAATAAATAGAATGAGAGTGCAGAGTCAGATTTTAATCCTACCTGTCTCATGCAGGATTACTGGATTAGCAGTGGCCCTCTCCTACAAATATTTATAAACTTGTTTATAAAATTGGGCCAATGTATACAATAGGTTTGCTTCTCAAATTTAACTTTAGTATTTGGTTTGCCTTAAGATTTTAATTCCTTTATTAAAAAAAAAAAAAGCTAGAAGAAGCTAAATCAAAGATCAAGAAGCACACAAAGTAAGGAAGAAATTTTCAGGCTGGATCTCAGAGATTTAACTGCAAAACTCATCTTAATGCTACAGGAGATATTTAGCTAAATCCCAAGCAGAGCTGCAACACCTTATCCCTAAAGGTCTGAAAGAGCCAGAGGAGAGACTCAAGAGTTGGAAGGTGAGAAAGACACAGAGTCAGGTATCACCCTTGCAGTGAAGGTGCCTCGGGGCTGAATTTGGCTTTGAAGTGGAATGTAGAAGAGAAGAAAGGGTGATGTCCTAAATAACCTTCAGCTTTCACTAAGGTCACTAGCAGCATGGAGTGGCTGAGTACAAAATAATGAAGACGACTTTCAGGAGGCTTTTAGCACCAACAGAATCTGGGCAAGTTAGCAGCTGATGTAAAGGGAACTGGCCTAAGGCAAGCATAAGGCCAGGGCCAAGTCATGCAGAACTGGCACACCGTGCTGACTGTGTAGTAAATACACACCATCTTAAACTCTGTTTAAACTGTTTGCAACACGTGCTGTAATTTTGAAGGAATCTTGCTTCCCAGCAGTAGGCTGTACCACTACAAGACTAAGTCATAGATGTCAGAGCTCTATTTTTCTATAAAAATCTTACTGATGTAGCAAAAGTCAGAATATGGAATATGTGTGTTGAAGTTTGAAGTGGTCTTTAGAAAAATGCAGTGAAATGTTGAAAATTTATTTTCTCCACTTCTGACTTTTTATTGAATAATTTTGCACTTTTTGAATCTATTTTCCAGAAATCAGAAACATTCTGTGGCACGTTCCTGGTGTTGAACTGGGGTACATAGAATTTTCTTAATATTATTTATGCATTGGTAATGCTTGTTTATACAGAATCTTTTGCAAAATTGGAAATACATGGTGTTAGCTGAGTCAAAAACATTTTACTCTGATAAAAAAGTGTATTGCTGACTACTGGAGAAGTGAAGGGTAATAGCACTAACCTATTCCTTTTGTGGTAAAAGGGAAGTCAGGTGAGGAAGAGGCATCTTCATCTCACACATCCTGTCTTTTTCTTTATGTTGCCTAAAAATCCTGTTTCACATTGCTAACTATATGTGTAGCTTTTTATTCCTATGCAAAACCCCCAAACATTCTTTACTTCCACCCAAATTTTCTTCTTAATTAATCTTGCCTTTTGACAGGTGCAATGCAGGTGATGCCTTAGGCTTCAGGGGTGATGAATGTGCACTCAACCATGGGGCAGCCTGATTCTGCATCCTCTACCACATTCTTCAAGATCAAGACTTGCTGCAGCTACAACCCCCACCTACGGGTGACTAGAGGTAGTCCTTAGCAAGCAGCTGTAGTTTTCTATTCAGTGTCCTTGCAGAAGCTTCAGGCTGGCTTTTTAAAGATTTTTATCCTCACCCTGAGGATAGCAAAATTCAGTTTTGCCTGCACTACTAAGAGGCCTTGAGTCACCCTTAATACAAAAGTTTACCATTAACCTTGGCATATGAGGAGAAGCTAATTCAGTGGTCCTCCACGTTGACTTACAGTTATAAAGAACGTGAGGTCACTATGGTGTTTTCAGATGGGCTCCATGTGTGTGAAGCTGAACCACATGCTGCTCTGGCCTCTTCTGGAGGTTGGCCATACAAGGTGCTGGTGTGCATCAGCATGATGGGCAGGAATGGAGAAGTCCAGCCCCTCCACTGCTCTCCATAAGTTGAGGAGCTCAAATTCATTTGGTCACTATGACTGCCGAAAGTATGGCCATAGCAATTATCTTTTGTCAACTGGCCATTTCATGAGTGCTTAACTCACACTCCAGCTCATTCTCTCAACAAGAATTCAGGCTTTTTCACTTCAGTTTAGTGAGCTCAGTGCTTGAAAAGGAAGAGGAAGAAAACCCCACACTGTATGAAGCAAAAATTAAACATAACAGGGTTTTAAATGTTGTGGGGAAAAAACATCATTCAGTGCTAGTAGTTTAACAGTGTGGATCAGAAGATTTGAGAATGTTTAATGAGCAAGTGCAGAGACAATGAGATAAGAGCTAATGAACTGACTAATGTGCTGGTTTCAGAAGGATGACATTCAAGCAAACAAAAGTGAAAATCTACATAGGGAATGCCTTACGTGTCTCTCTCACTGGCTGTCAGCCCATTTTTAACTTCAAACTACAATTATTAACTTCAGGCTTGCTATGAGATCCCAATCAGGAACCTAGCATTATTGCTATAACAAGGGTTGTCCTAAAATGTTTCTACATACTCTTTTATTAAGGTTCCTAGTAATCAAAGCCCAGTTGAAAGAGGCATTACTTTTTCTGTAATTTAGGTGAGATTCAACCACATAAAAAAATAAAAGAATCTGGATTTGAAGTGCAAGAATTAGAGCTGATAGATTTTAGTCAGGACATCACTTTATGCAACTCTTCTGGAAAGTATGTGTTTCCCACTAAGTACTGCACATCCCTGTCTGCCCTGCCCATCTGCAGGCATACAGGCTTATTTTACTTCTTTTTCCCGTTGCTTTTTGCTGCATAGCTTTTCTAGTGTGGATACTGGATGTGCTGACATCCCATTGAAAATCAGCAGATAATCTGCCTTACAAAATCTGTAACGTTCAGGCTAGTGCCCTTCACAAATAATTGTCAAACATTCATCTCTTCTTTTATATATTATATTGAACACAGGGTAAAAGGAAGGACAATGTGAGAATCTGACACTTTGTTTCCAGAGGTGATCAGTCTGATAGACTGTTTACATTGAAAAGACAAACAAAACCAGTGATGGGAACTTGGAGAATGGAGACAATGCAATTTCCTTCAAAACTTCCAGAAATTGTTATCTCTACCTTCAAAAATGAATGAAGGACCATTCAAGTCTTCCTGATGTCAGCTACTTTTCCTTCATTAGCTACACTGCCATAAGAAATGCGATAAGCAGTCCAGTAGCAATTTGCCCTCTGACCTCACAGACCATGACTGCAGTTATGAATCAAGCAGACTAAAGTGGCCTCCCACCCTCCTCCCACTGCTTGGATGGAACTGAACTTCTCATTAGCTACACTACTTGGCCAGTACAGTCTGAACAGCAAGTAACCTAAAGTAGCTGGTACAGGAAAACCCCATACCGAGCCAGACCAAAGGATATAGTTTCTGGTCTCATTCTCTGACTAAATTTCCAAGCCTCTCAGAAGATACTGTGAAGTCCTTTTTCTTTGCTCCTTAATAGTATAAGGTGTTTGCAATATGAGCTGCCTTCCCTTTGTGTTCAATGCTTTTCTGTATGTGTTTACAAAATACTGCAAAGTGACAAAAACGGGTGAAGTTCTACAAAGCATTTCAGGCCCATCCATCATTTTATGGGGAAGTACTGCACGATTCTGATGAAAAACAGTGTTAATGCAGTTTGCTGTAAAGCTTTTAAAACAGTGGAGAGCTTAGAGAAACATTGCAGGATGTCTTTTGCCCCACCTTTCACCAGCTTCACTTGGGACCATGGAGAAGGACAAGCCCTCTAAAATCAGAACCTTTCCTCTAGTGAGTCAATCCCATAATGACTAAAACATTGAAAGCCAGTTGCTCCAACAAACAGCATAAAAAAAACACAACTATAAACCAAGACTCAGCATGCAGCAAAGTTTTCATAGCTCAGGAGCAATGATGGGATTTACAATTTAGACACTGATGGAACCTTAAATACAGTGATCCAAGTAGGAGTTAGTTATTTTGTTCAAATATACTCTTTCAGGCTCTAAATGCTTAAAGTAAGAGAAAGAAACAGCAGGAAAACAGCATGGTCCATCTTCACTTAGACTAACACTGTACAAGTGATTTTTAGTGACTTTAGTTAATACTCTCAGGATATCCTCTTTGAGTTAGGTTTGCATGAAAAAATCACACGTCAGAATAACTCTTGGCTTTCAGTATACATCTGCAGAGTCTCCTACAGGCAACCTGTGGTGGCTGTGCCATGTGCCCAGCTGCCTGGAAGAGTGGCAGGCAGCTGAGTCATTTTGCCAGCAGCACAGCTGGATTAAAACTCTCCTGTCCCCCTCAGCTCTGCTGGTTTGACTGCTCATTGATGGCTCCAGCCTGGTTCTGTGATTTGTGCTGGTTGATAGTAGAGCTCCCTTCTGGTACCCCTAAAATAGTTCATCTGACTATGCTGTGGGCTCAGGGCTTCAAAATAAATCCCCATGGCACATCATTAGCTTAAGCATCAGCAGCATTCCAGCTTTTGTAAAATCTTTTTCTGCTACTGAAAAGGGAATTTTTGAAACAGCACTAAGGTTGGACCATTCATGTGTAGAAAGAGAGCACACTGGGAATGAGATGTGAGTTTAACTCAGAATTTAACCATGCAGGACTACATGCCGTTCAGCTAACAGTCATGAAACACGCTTCCCACAACATAATGGCTCTGAATTGCTCTGCACCTTTGAGTGGCCAGTTACGCCTCTGCAAAGCAGCACAACTACTGTCTGCCCTGCGGAATAACCGCACAGAGGCGCTGCTCTCTGCTTCGCTCAAACACAACAGATGGGACATAGCGTTACAGGAACTTGTGTTCATATGGCACACAGAGCTTAGGGAAAATGCTGCCAAATTAATGATAAGTTATCACTGGTGGTATTTACATCTGACCTAAAAATGGCTATGAGGAATACAAACGTATATATTTTTCATGTCCTTAATTTGCAGCCCTTGTCTGTAGACTTCAGTCCATGGTAATATGAGTGATCTCTTAAGGATTGTTTCTTCATTCATGAATTAAAGACCCCAGGTAAACTAGTTTTGTTGTGCTCTTATACTATAAGCAGGTTTTAAGAGAGGCACCAAATTAATTTTTATATACCTAGAGAATAACAGTTGCCATTGCAACTTAATTACTGCTTTGCTTGGCTGTCATCTTTAGAGATGCCTTCAGCATCCTAATTCAATGCAGCTTAATAATGTACTCCTGAAACCAAAGGGTTCGAGAGACCTGTTTCCCCATAATGCCATTTAAATTAGTTGTTCACTTGAGATAGTTTTGAAAAAGTAAGGGTCATGGAAGGGATGAAGCAGAAAATAGAGAGGAAAAGTGCTGAATCACTAGCTGTGTGGTCTGTGCTTCCTTGTATTTTTCTATTTTACTTTTCATTTTACAGGATGGTATGAATGGGCAGACTTTATTAATACACAATACCAATCTTCACCTAAAATCTTTTTACTTGTCTGTATGTTGTATATTTCATTGTGATCATACATGACCTGGTAACACTGGCATACATTTACTGATGCTGCTTTCCTAAGGCTTCACTTGCTTTACAAGCACCATTGTCCCTTGCACTGTATTTGATTTTACATGCTGCACGACTTTTTACTATTGTGCTGCTCTAAAAAGGCTTCAATTCAAGGTCTCTCAGGACTCCTATTCAGTTAGAAGTCCACCAAGCAACAGCAAAAGAGTAAGGAGTATTGTGCTTTAGTAAAGAGTAAACCTTTTTTTTTTTACAATTTTTGAGCATTTAGGAACAACATTTCAGTTTAAGAGTGACAAATTTAAATTCAGAATACCGGAAGTATGAGCAACTCTGACAGTTGCTGCTGTACAAGTGACTGAAACTTGCTATGACATGTCCTTAGACTGCAAAGAAACTTTGACTGGTGTTGGGACAGGGATTGTATGCTCAGTTTGGAGAACATGTAATACTGACAGTATATATAGTATATTCCATTAACTTCACACAACCCAGGTGGATACTGATACAGTAGCTCCACAGAAATAAGGTCACCAACATTTTCCTGGGTCTGAGGAGTGAAGAATTAAACTCTTTAATTAACTGCAGCTGTAAAATGCTTATTGTATCACCTGAACTTACATTAAATAGTCACAGGAGGCGGGGAGGAAGGCCTTCAAATTGGAACTCTTACAGGCAGAATAATATTATTCTGCTCTGACAACAGTTTACTGGTAACAAAACACTTTTTGTATAGTTCCACTGATATTAATGGTGCTGCTTACCTATTAAGAAGCTACTCAATATGGCCTCAACACACATAATCTGAGCTCAGTCGCACTTTCATTGTTCAATAGCTTTTTCTACTACCTGCCTGCATCCAGTGTGTAAGGTTAATTAATGAGAGGGCTGCTCCTAGAGATGGTGAAACAAGCAACCCCTACTGTAATCTGCTTTGCCTTTTGAGATTCTTTATTAAAGGAGGAGCCCCAGGGAAGAGTCTGGCAGAAGGACACCCTCAGGAAATGATAGGAATGACTGTGGTAATATGAAAGATATAGATATAGATATATAGATAGATACAGATATAGATACATGGGGGGGAGTGTTGATCTGCCAGAGGGTAGGAAGAGGCTGCAGGAGGACTTGGACAGGCTGGATCAGTGGGCCGAGGCCAACGGCATGAAATTCAAGACCAAGTGCAGGGTCCTGCACTTTGGCCACAATAAACCCAGGCAGCGCTACAGGCTGGGGGAAGAGTGGCTGGAGAGCAGCCTGGCAGAGAGAGACCTGGGAGTGCTGGTGGACAGCTGGTTGAACATGAGCCAGCAGTGTGCCCAGGTGGCCTGGAAGGCCAATGGCATCCTGGCTTGGATCAGGAATAGTGTGGCCAGCAGGAGTAGGGGTGTAATTCTCCCCCTGTACTCAGCACTGGTGAGGCCTCAGCTCGAGTACTGTGTCCAGTTCTGGGCCCCTCACTTCAAGAAGGACATTGAGGTGCTGGAGCGGGTCCAGAGGAGAGTAACAAGGCTGGTGAAAGGACTAGAGGGAAAGTCTTATAGGGAGAGGTTGAGGGTGCTGGGGTTGTTTAGCCTGGAGAAGAGGAGACTCAGGGGGGAGGTTGTAGTCAGGTGGGGGCTGGGCTCTTTTTCCAGGCAACTAGTGACAGGACAAGAGGGCACAGCCTGAAGTTACTCCAAGGGAGGTTTAGGTTGGATATTAGGAAGCACTTCCTCACAGAGAGGGTGACTCGACATTGGAATAGACTTCCCAGGGAAGTGGTGGAGGCACCATCCCTGGATGTGTTAAAGGAAAGCCTGGATGTGGCACTTAGTGCCATAGTCTAGATGGTGTGGTGGTGTTGGTCATAGGCTGGACTTGATGATCTTAAAGGTCTTTTCCAGCCTTGGTGATTCTGTGATTCTGTGAAAAAGTACCTGTGAAAACTTCTGTTGCAGTAAGTTCAAGACAGTGATTCCCTTTGCTTTAAAAGGTACCTTAGCACTTGGCCATTTGGCTATTTCATAATAGTCAAATATATTTACTGGTGTTGTTTTAACTATATGGTACTAAGCTGTGGTTTGTTTTTTCCTTCTTTCTCTCTCCTTCCTCTCAGGATGAAAAAAATCAAGTATTAACAACAAATATCTGGCTACAAATGGTGAGTTTTGAAACAAAGTATGTGTTTTTCCCCTTTGATATTTTCGTTTATTCTGGCAAGGGGGTTGAATTTTAGGGAACTTTCAAGCGTCTGTTCTATATCTTGCTACATAGTAGACAAAGTTGAACTAACTGGAAAATTGTTAGGCTGAGATGTAGGTCTCCATATTGTTTCAGGTATTTCTGAAAACTTTTAAGAATTTGAGTCAGTACATCTATGCTAGTTACCAACCACGGTCCTTGATTTAGTAATGCTAAACTCATCATAAGATATTGCTGTCCTGAGTCCCAGGTAGTGTAAGTGCCTTATCACCCATTCCAACAAATCCATTATGCTGTGGTAAATTTTTTGATTGTGAAAGAGAGCTATACATGGAAGAAATGAGTTTCATCTGTAATCACTGTTCTGATCAGCACTCTGAAAATTGCCAGATGGTTCTTCTGATACAGGGGAAAAATTGTTCTAAAGAGGTTCATTATCTCCTGAGAGCTGCTGCCACTGTTCTAACTTAATGTCTCTGTCATCCTACTTGCTTTGCTGTCTATCTCCATAAGAAACTGCAAGAGGATTTTAATTAAAATGGCCATGCTATTCCCATGTTGTTCAAAATGTTGTTTAAACACAGATCATCATCAACAGTTAATTGTGAACAGGAGAGGGTTTGTTATGTTCCTTCTCCAAATTCTGTATCTGTTACATGACCAAAATGCATATTGGAACATCAGTTTCCTGACATACAGCTGGGAACAGTATACTTTTTCCTGGTTTCCCAGTTTGTTTTGCCCACATAAGGGTGTTCACATTTCAAACAGTAGCTTTATTTTACCTTTTGTTGCAATGTTTAATTGCTATCGTTGACACATAATTTTGCATCCTCTCCTACTACTTAACCACTACTTAACTACTTAACTACTACTTCAGGTACAGTGAAGATGGTAGCTCTAAAGTTAAAACAAAATGAGGCAGCTCTTGTCCAGCTGGATGGGTAAGCACTTTGTACACACGGCTAAACAGGGCAACTGTACAATCTGCTTAACACTATCTCTACCACAGACTTGAATAATAAGTTTTCTGTCACCCTTTGACTGCCTTTACTTCATACAGTCTCATCCTGTGCTACATCTTACCAGCCATGATAACTCCTAAAAGAAGTTTGAATAAGAAATTATTTGATATATTGATATAAGTTATTGTAATGCAATTCAGATGGAAAGAAACAGCACTGAACATGGACCAAACTCCTGTTGGTTTGACTGGGACAGACTCCCTGCCTGCCCTGGCAGTGAAGGCCACGTTGAAAGGAGCACAGCTAGCCCCTAGGGCAGATCCCCCCAAGGTAGTCAGTGCCAGCAGGAAGGAAGCTGGTGGGACAGTGCTGTGCTGCTGAGCATCTGCCCCTAAGGCTGCCCAACTTCAGGGCACTGGAGCTGCTAAGACCTCCTATGCTAGTGTTAATCATTCTGCCATTTCAGCTGGTTTTCCTCTCAGCAGCAGTGACTGTTGGCTGCTCTCTCTCATGTCTGTAATCAAGTTATTGTACCTGAGAATTTCCAACAGCTGAAAACAAAGTAGTCTGTGAAGATAAACATAACCGAAGTTAATGTATGAATTTTAGAAGAAAAACTGTTTGGTCCCAAACTGGCACCTGAGACAGCATGAACGATAAAATAAAAGCACCCCAAATCATCTTTTATAGGCTGTTATGGGCACTGCAGTGGGAATTGAAAATGAGATTTTCATGCTTTCCATTGAGCTCTAGGTGGCTTACTTTGCAAACTTTGCAAACATTTCACTGCCTGAAGCTGAACAGTACCTCTTTTACAAGAGAACAGCTATTGTTTCAGGCTATTCAGTTCTTAAAGTAAACCAGTGGCTGAGATGTCCTAACTTACTTTTTGTGTGTATATCTTAGTACTGGACAGATCATTATCTACAGTGGAACATGTCGGAATACCCAGGAGTGAAGAATGTCCGTTTTCCTGATGGACTGATTTGGAAGCCAGATATTCTTCTCTACAACAGGTAGACAGACTTCTTCCTTTTGTGTGTGTAGGGAAGGAGAGAGATCATAGAATTCTAGAACCACCAAACAGTCTGGGTTGGCAGTGACTTGGAAAGACCAATTTATCAAACCTTTTGTGGGAAAGGGGACCAAGGTGAGATTATCTAGCACCCTAGCTAGATAAGGCAAGGCAAATGACATAATCCTCTCATCAAAACACCTCGGGTTTTAAGTACTTTTCCAAAACATTAGAGGTTTTTTGAACACTGGAAAATTACCAGTCTCCTGTTTACACAACAGAAGGTCATATTTGCAAATACTTCATAAACAATTACATCCTCCCTACCACCAATTCTAGTTAGGTTTTGAGAGGTTACTAGAAAACTTGACTTTTCTGGCTGTGTTTAATGGCACAGGTAGGGATAATTTCGTCTTAAATTATTTGTTTGGTCTAAATGTTTACTGGTGAATTCAAACCTGAGTTTTGTCTAGTTTTAGTTTGGATTTCACTAGGGGCGGGATAGGTAAATGCCCATAAGTACATATGGATTTTGCCATGTCCACTTTTGGTGTCACTCTTTCTTCCTGCTACAAAACTAACTACAACATTTGCTGCTTTCCTTCAAACTAGCTGTTCAGGGTTGGGCTTATTTCAGGGACCAACAGATTGCCGTCAATCCACTGCAGACTTTGGCTGACATTGAGAGATTCTTTGGCTGCACCATTATATGCTAGTTCTCAATGAGGAATTTGTTTAGTTTAAATGACAAAGCATTGAGAGCTTTCTGCTTTTTAACAACTTGCCTTCTGCAGTTGGTGGGGGCCTGTGCGCTCTTCCCCAGGTACTGGAAAGATCTTGCATCTCCTTTGTGCACGTTACACTGTCTCTGTTGTGGTAGCCAGGGTATGTTGTTATTTCTTTGCCCATGCAGATGACATGAACGTTTTGTCTTCCTGAGGGCTTTTTTCCTCTGTGTCTCTGCCATATGTCTACGAAGACAACCATGTTGTGTTTTCAATCTGATTACCCCTCTCCACTTCAGGAGCTGCTTTGTGTTGCTACAAGACCTAGAGAATAGTTGCACCCAATATGTCAGCTGCAGGTATGCTCCTGTTTGCCATTTGATGATCACCTTTATGATCAATGTCACTGTCACACGTATTGTTGAATGGCAGTGATGTGATAACAGCCCCCAGTGACAGCATTTGTCAGCCACTTGGTACTTCCCTCCAGGGCCTATGTTACTGCTTTGCTTGCAGCACGCAGCAGTGCTTCTCCCAAAGGTACCACTAACACTAAATGATTTGAGGTCATCTCCACTGGAGTTCACCATAATTACGGTAACTTCCTGTCAAGATTATTTCTTGTTTCTGGTTTAAGGATTGCAATTAGCTCTTTAGTTGTCCATACACCAGCCTAAAAAAACCCTTCAAATGCTTTGTACACAAAATGGAGCAACATACAACTTGGACAGGTATTTCTGCAACATTAATCTTGATCAATGTATTTTTAAAGCAAATTTGTTCTTTTGAGCATTTATTCTGTAAATTACAGCATTCTAGGGAGAATCCAGCAAATCATGCATTCATTTCTATTTGGCTGAATAACACAGTGTATGCCATGAAATGGGTACTCTACAACAGCAGCTTAGAGGTTTCCAAAAGAAGGAATTATGACTCTGAGAGAGTTTCAATGTATCTGAAGATTTATGCTTCAATATTTATCTAAAATGAAACAGTAATTTTTTAGAAATCAGTAATATTAATACATCCATGGTAACTGTAGCTGAAGCGCATCATAGAATGAGAAGAGTAACTTAAGCTGAAAAACTGAAAACACTAGTTTTCTGTTAATACAGGTTTTTCAATCTTGGGACTGTTAACTATGGCACAGTCATGAGGCAATGATTCTACAGTGTTTCTATTTTGAACACATTTAATCCAAAATCTTATTCAGAGTTTAGTTAGAGAGCAAAGCTAATTCAAACAAATTCTTATTCCTGTATGAAATTGCATTGGGAATGTTATGATCTCTTATAGTGACATGGTATTTTGAGATTGATGCTTTCAATTTCTATACACTTCACTAGGGACATGCATCTGCAGTTACAAAGAAATTAATGAACTATAAATTCATTTTTCATTTTAATGAATGCATGTCTCACTATGTCTTGAGTCCTTACACATCTTGCTGCAGCCTAGTACAGAGAAACTCATGGCAGCTGCATTAAATTTTACAACCAGCCTATTGTGAAGAGAGCAGGGCCAGTTCATCTGTAGTTTTTTTGAGGGAAGAAAATCTTGGCCTACTTACAAATTCTAGGATTGCTTGTGTCAGTGACATGCATGGCTCTCTTCCACTTTGTTAATTTATGAAAACTGCTGATTTCTAGTGGTATTATTTTCCAAATGGACACACAGTATTCAGTACTTCAAGGGATAACAAAAATTCTGGTAGTTATGTCTCATTTCTCCAGTTTTATAAACCTGAGACTCTCCAGATAGGTTCCAGTGGTATTGTATATGCTAGGCAGAGCTTTGTCAATTCAATGTACTGCAGTCAGTATCCACTTGTAAGTGGTTATACCCTGAAGAAGAAATGTAGCAGAAATGGTTTTCTGTCATTACACTTGAGTGCAAATTCTCATGAAGCAAAGGCTTAGCTACTTGGTGCATTCCCAACTGAAGCAGTGCATTTCAAAAAACAGAAACACAGTGTAGAAAACCACAAATGCTCCTTTTTCAGAAAAAAAACCTCATATTTGAGTCTGATTACCTCTTGATACTCTTTTAAGAATGTTTCTTATGAAAGGCAGTCACATGGCAATGCAACCTAGGTTCCTTGATCACTTGTGTCCTTTGAAATTTTTTGTTTTTGCCAATTACCAGAACCAGCAGCAAGGTCTTAGAAGCAACCCTTTAGTGCTTAACTGTTAAGAATTTTATTTCTAGAAATGGATATTTTTACATCCTAAATTTGACTTGTTTGAGTTTCATTATGTAGCCCTTATTAATTTCAAGTCAAAGCAATTACTTGTCTATGCCTAATACAGAAACCTGTTGCAGAACTTTTAAGTCTGATTTTCTAAGGAAATAAGACATGGATGTGAGTACACACCTGTATGAATAAACATTTGTGTATGATCTTTCTTGCTGTCCCTTTCCTCAATGTCCTCTGAGTCCATTTCTGCCAAATTTAGCAGAGCAATCTGTAGAGATCTTAGCAATACAAAATGAGGAGAGAGAACAATAAGTGCTTCAGCCGGAAGACAAGCTGAAACATGAACTCAGAGAATCCAGCCATGAGCTGGGAAGCTGAAGGAGACCAGCCTACGTTAATTGAACTGCCTTAGAATTGAATTGCCTTCCCCTAAAAGTGCTAGAATCCATTCTTGCTGCATGCACAATATTTAGACTTTTCTGCTTGTCTTCAGACTTCAAATTAAATAGTTGCAAATATTGTCAACACTGTGAGAGCCTTCTGCACATCACAGGAAAAAGTGCAACTCCAGATGGGCAAGTACTTGTTTGGATTTAGTTTTTTCTTGTCTGCATATTTCAGACCAGATCTTTTTCAAATGTAATTTCTTCAAATACATAAGGGGAAAATAAAATGCAAAGTAACTATGACCAAAATAATGACGGCTGTATTGCAGCTTTTGAGATACAAAATTAGCATCAGAATAGATAAAATATTAAAGTCTCCCCTTTTTAAAAAATAAATAATATTTCAATACAGGTTTTCCTGCTGGAAAAAGATACAATTTATTATACTTTATTTTCTCCTAGACTTATGAATATTTCACTTCCTCCATCTCAGATTCTTACTGTTGTGGGGTTTATGGTGTTTTAGAAGGTGATTAGAAAATTACGAGATACTAAATCACTAATAGGCAAAGAGACATCAGAGACTTGTCATGTTCATATCAACGTAGAGACAACACAGGTTTTTATATCAACAAAAGAACAGACTGCAGACCCCGAGGCCTGTGCAGCCTCCCTTGCTCTGCCCCAGAGGGCAGCTGGGACTGTATTTGCCATGTGTGCCAGCCCATCCTCACAAGGCAACTGTTTGGAAGGTACAGACAATACATGGAAGTACACTGGCCTGTGTCTCATTTTGCTTATCAGCCCACAAATGAAAGCCCGAGGAAGAAGCCTACATCTATAACCAGGGCCAACATCCATGACGTGTGAACACAACACTGCAGTTACTGAAAAAGTTTGAGATGCAAAGATTATTCACTGCTAGTACCTTCGCACTGCATTCTGTGCAATTTAATCTAGGCACCAATTTCAGTAACTATGACGATCTCTTGAATACCTGTACATCCCTTAAGGATCTGTAATACCTTACCAAAAAACCTGCAGTAGTAAATGGCACCATGAAATAGGGCACAATACTACATGAGTATATATCCATTGCAAGGCTAAGTAATCTAAACATCTTCCATAGAGTGATTTAAGTCATCAAACTTACTGAACTTCAAGAGTTAAACTTAGAGTGTTTATTTCCTCATCTAAATATTTGAAAATAGGTTGCTTCCCAGCTAGAAGTTCTTAAAATTTTAATGCCTAGTAAATTCCTCTGTAATAGTGTCAGATGTAGTTGTGATACTCCTTGGCAGTAGCTGCCAAGTTGTAATTTGAAGCACACCAGGGCAGTCCTGGCCCAGCACCACTACACTGACACCTGTAATATGGTTTCTGTTTTTTGCTGGACCAAATTTTTGGGTTACCAAGTAGATAACAAAAGCTGGAGCTGTATTAAACACTCTTACGTGAGATAAAGTAACATTTACCCATGAAAAGAGGTAGGATGAGACACTGGAGCACTCATCTCCCCTGTATTTATTAGCTTCTGTCAGTGTAGACAGCACGGGAACAGATTTCCCTGTACAGTTGCTTGAGAAGTTGTTAAAAAGTGCTTACTTTCCAAATGGAAATCAATAGAGCCAAGGCACTGCCATGAATGCAGTGGGATAGGTAAGCAGGAAGAATGAGGTGGCTCACCTTCACTTACACTTGTTAATCAGGAACAAATCCAATAGTACCAGGCCTCTTACTCTGAGGCCACAGAAAACTGGTGACAGGACAAAAGATGTGAAGTTTGGGGGGAGAAGTAATTATTTTATGAAGAACACATTTGTCTCAGATACTACCTTCAGCCAGTCAAAGAGCATATAAACCTTTTTTTTTTCTTCTCTGTTCCAGTGCTGATGAAAGATTTGATGCTACATTTCACACTAATGTTTTAGTCAATTCCTCGGGACATTGCCAATATCTGCCACCAGGTAGGCTGTTTTCATGTCGTAAATTTTGGTAACTCAGACTACTTATGTATGATGTGGTTTCAAATTTGACATAAATTCTATGGTATTTTCTTTATTTAACTAGCATCATCGATAGATTTAAGCCTACATGCATAATGAATTACTTCACATACATACATTTTTGTATGTATGAAAACCATCATACAATATACATTTTTTAATTGCAATTATGAAATTTTTTTCTGCCATAATGCACTATTTCAGTGTGGAAGAATAAAAGATGACAAAAATAAAAGCCCTGAAGATAAAAAGATATTGTTTATTAAAGCCATAGTAATGCCTCTGAATAAAAATTTATTTCATTAATTTAGCTGTTTCTTCTATTAATACTTTAACTTTACAATAAGACACTTAGTAACATCCTGAATGTATCTTCTATTTGAAATTATTCACTGGATGCTTCATCAAAATAATTTTTAGTCTGAGAGGACAGTAGTCTGTGTTTAATATTTATTTGATATCAGACAAATATCACTGACTATCTGGATTTATAGCAATGGGGTACTGTTTCTGTTCCCAAACTCAACTAGCATAATCCTTAGAATTAACTCTTCCTAGAATCTGAATTTTAAAAACTACAGCAATAGAGCCAAGTGCTTTCCAGATAAATTAGTTTTTCCATCTAAGATCTCCAGAGGATTTCAGGGGTTTGCCTGATGTTCTTTTGATTTAAGATGCTCCATTCGGTGGAGGTTTTTCAATTCAATTCTGAAAGCTGCTAAATGACAGGGCCTGACTCAACAAGTGAAAAGTAAGAAGCTGGCTTTCCCAAATAAATCAAGGTCATGTAAATCTAATAAGCAAATAATCTTTCAGGATTTCTTATTCTATTCAGTAAAAGAAATAAAAGAAACAGATTGCATATTCTGTGTCATTTCTTTCTGAAATACAGTATCTGTAAATCTCTAAATATTCTCCCACTATATGCCAAAATGGAACTGTAGTTCAAAAATAGTTTATAACATCAAGACATTAATGGTGTTAATGGTGCAGTTCTTTCTGTTTTCTCTGACTGATTTTTCTATTTACATGTTATGACATAACTGAGATTAAATATGCCTTACAAGTGAAAAACAGGGGGCGCAATGTAGAACAAAGTCTGATCACAAAACGTACGTGACATTATGAAGTACAAGCATTTAAATTGAGTGTTCTTGTTTAAAATCCAATCTAGGCATATTTAAAAGCTCATGCTACATAGATGTGCGCTGGTTTCCCTTTGACGTTCAGAAGTGTAACCTGAAATTTGGATCCTGGACTTATGGAGGCTGGTCCTTGGACTTACAAATGCAAGAAGCAGATATATCTGGCTATATTTCAAATGGAGAGTGGGATTTAGTAGGTAAGCTCTTGATTACTTATTTACACTGTGAACTTGCAGTTTTTTTCTCCATTGCTGAAATGGATGGAGTAATGATTGGGAAATGAAGATGGAAATTAAATTAATAAATTATTTAGCTAGTGGCATTTGAAACGCTGAGAACAGATATAAGATGAAAATAAATGTTTAAAAGTAGGTAACAAAATTGGTGCTTGAATTCAGTATCTTTTATCTGATTTTCCTCTATTATCCAACATAAATGACTTAATTGGGAATTAAGCTTAAAGTAGTAGTTTTACCTATAGCAAAACTTAGAAAGCTACATTTATCCTTTAAAGAAAAATCACTACGTATTATACAGTTTATTCATATTAATTTCTGGTTTTCTTCCTCTTCCCTTCTATACAGGAGTTCCTGGGAAGAGAACAGAGAGTTTTTATGAATGTTGTAAAGAACCCTACCCAGATGTAACGTTCACTGTAACTATGAGACGTAGGACTCTCTATTATGGACTCAATCTTCTTATTCCTTGTGTACTGATATCAGCACTTGCTTTGTTAGTTTTTCTGCTTCCAGCAGACTCGGGAGAAAAGATCTCACTTGGTAAATGCTTCATAGGATATTGAAAATATGACAAAATCAAAATAAGTTGTCCTTTTC
Source organism: Hemiprocne comata (assembly GCA_020745705.1). Lineage (NCBI taxonomy): Eukaryota > Metazoa > Chordata > Aves > Apodiformes > Apodidae > Hemiprocne > Hemiprocne comata. The sequence goes on along the minus strand of CM036596.1, from coordinate 6,990,124 downwards.
AAAGTTTTTTTGAACAGTCTTAGTAGGAAAGGAGGAATAGCTTTTATACCCCAGTCTGGCTCCTGAGCTAGTTTCACGGATTGATGTGGAAGCTGCGTGATGTTTATTTTAACCCTTGCTCTCAGGTTAGTGTACACTGAAGTTCTGAAATGGAGAAATTCCAGCCAAACAAGCAGAAGCTTGACAATTCCTGACTACCTTCCTTCAGAAGCAAGGTTTCTTTTTTTTTGACATTTATTTGCTGAAGAAATATCCCACATTCACTAAGTAAAGCTTAAGTTTACAAATATACGTTTGAACACTTTAACATGGAATTCTTAGTACTTCCTTTTAATAGTGAGTTGTATTAAGAGCCTAAGGTGCCTTCTCAGGAAGATTGATTCTAACTCTCCTATTCTAATTGTCATAGTGAATTTTAACTAAAGCGTTGGTTTGTGAAACAAATCTGATTACTTTAGGTACTTGATTCTCAAGATGGAGGTTAAATGTGTAATGAAACCTTTTGCCACATACAAAACTGCAAATGCACTGGCTTCCACTCAGTGTTAAAAGGTAGAAACAAAATTGATATTTCTTCTGAACATGGTTTAATTGAGTAGTAGCTTCCCTAATCAAGAAGTTCCTCCCCATATTTTAAGATTAATTCTTTGTGCTAAATCCTTTTTCACCTGACAATGACTCCTTAAAGTTTAAGACTACACCTGAGAAGAGAGTTAAGCCTTGTTCCAGAAAGATGAGAGCTCATCACCAAACAACAGAAGTCTGACTCCAAAGAGCAGGAATCAAGACTGCTTGTGCCACATGCAGAACCCAACAGCTAATATCAAAAGATAAAGTCTGTCAAAGTCTATCAAAAGTCTGATAAAGTCTAGCAGGTCTGTTTTTTTCAGAAATACTATGCATTACACCACCTGTAGCTTCTACACCAATTAATCAAGGTTCAGATGCTCAAATACTCAAAATCACACCATCTTTCTAAAGTAAACAATCGAGAAGAATTACTTTGATTCACCTCAGCTCATTAGCAAATGGTGATAAAAGCTGAACATTTACAAGGATCTAAACATAGATACATCTGTGCAAGCACTGGTACTAGGCTTGGCAGCACTGCTACCCTGAACCTGAGGTTGTACAAGAAAGGACAGGAGTACCACTAACATGCTGGTGCAAGGGTGACAGTGGGAACACCTCTTGCAAAGAGCACCCCTTCAGATTCATTTTCTGCTTCTTACTGCCTTGTCATTACAAGCTACTGATCTAATTTCATACTTCATGTTTATCTTTCAGGTATAACAGTTTTATTGTCTCTCACTGTCTTCATGTTACTCGTGGCTGAAATTATGCCAGCAACATCTGATTCTGTGCCCTTAATTGGTAAGCTAACCATGGCTTTTATTCACTTTGATTTTTTGTCAAATGAGGCGCAGTGACGTTGCACACAGGCCAGCAGTAAGGCAAGTTACCACCTGTCCAATGGCCAACAGCAATTGAATTAGAAAAATGTTGCCAACTGATGAGAGGACCTGATAGGTGTTATCCCCATACAACTTCTGTGCTCTCTGCTCTGAAGAAAATATAGAAGCTATATATATGTTGGGAAATCATAAACGAGTCAGTTTTCCGTGGAAAAAGTATCCACAAAATTGGTCAGACAGAGTTAATGGCAATTAAGTCTTCCCATTGTAATTCCTGTAGCAGAAAGATAAACTTTTCAGAAGTACTGGCCAGTCTCTACAATACTGGTGAAAGAAAATTAGAGGACAGTTTTTCTCAGAGTTGCTTAGAAAAGGCAGGTGGTCAGTTCCACAGAGACAATTACTAAAGGCCTCATCCTCTCAAAATAACAGCTGCTCTTTCTGCTTTTGAGAAATCTTTCACAAGTACCTAAAGCAGCACGTGTATCACTACACTGGAAAAAGAACTCAACGCTATGTATGCATGTATTTAAATACCCCCTACAATAGCTACAAAGCAATATCAGCCAAAGTGTATTGCTGTAATTATCTGTTTATTTTGCAGCTCAGTATTTTGCCAGCACTATGATTATTGTTGGTCTGTCTGTTGTTGTCACTGTTATTGTTCTACAATATCATCATCATGATCCAGATGGGGGAAAAATGCCTAAATGGGTAAGGCTTGATTTTCATTCATTATCTAGTGCACAAATGTCCAGATCAGGGATGTGATAGAGTAACTAATGACCCATGTTTATTTCTTACCATTAAAAACATATAAATCCTTTCTAAATATTTTGTTTTGAGAAGTAGTTTCACCATAAATGAGATGTCCAGATACCTTTTGTGTGGTTAGCCTCTTGAAGAGTGTCTGTGTGAGAGAGAGAATGAATACACCTCAACTTGCTTCTGTGTTCAGACTCTCCTTCACAATGGCTAGAAGCAACTCAGGATTTTGCTAAAACCTAAATATATAAAGGAAGGGAATTTTCAAATTAGCTGCAGATGTCAGAAGCGAATCAGGTAGAAGGAAAGAGTAAGGTGCTGATGGAGATTATAAATGCATGAATTACACTGCCCTCAAGGTGCAACTGTGCAGCTGCTACATATTTAGCTGCTGTGCATACAGAGATATCAATAGCCTAAAAAGAGCACCTGTTAAAGATGGCTGTGGAATTGATGCTCTCTGAAAGTCCTCATCCTTACCTCTCTGCTCAAGAACATCTGTTAAGTGCAAAGAAAAAATACTTTTCTAAGCACAGAAGACTTTCTTGATAACGTACTTCGATGAGTGGTTGTTTTTATGAGAACATTACACTGATACTGGATTACTAAATATTAATGAGTATCATCAGCTAACTGTCCACTCTTCCTGACTTCACCCAGCTCATGGCAGAAGCAGGCATTACCGAAGACAGAAAGACCTTTCTCTTTTTTTTTTCTTGAGAACAATGAGTTATTTTTATCCTTACTAGCCAAGAAGAATGTGCATACAGCAGTGCCCTGCAGACAAGAGATAATGAGATAATCCCTGGCCTATTCTGGGATAGTGACTTTAAAATAAATTTCAATGAAGAGAATAAAAGGTATATATCTTTAGAAGCATGTTTGAGGACTGAAAGGGGACAAATGTTTAGTACTGAGCCAAATATCCTCAAAAACAGAGTTCTTGAGGTTGAGGAATGAGCTTTAGCGTTGAAAAGCTGAAGTCCGTTATTTGGATGCTGGTGGATTTTGGATCAGGCCCTCAGTTAATGGAATACTATCCTCCTTGGTGAAGCTTGATAGTGTAAATACAGTAACAGGGCAAAAATCTGTCTCTGGTTGGGATGTTTGCCTGGATATATAACCTACTCTGAGTGGCAATCCACAGTCAGAATAAATGGAGCATATGTAATATTAATTATGGTGTAACACTTGCATACTAGATGAGACAACAATATTTCATTAGTGCTCTGGAAAAGAAACACTGGAATGATCACATTTCATTAGTGCTCTGGAAGAGAGACACTGGAATGATCACTTAAAATCTGATTAAAATAAATTACAGAAGCTTGCATTTGAACTGGAGCAGTCTCTGGCTTGCCTGCACCTTCTGTAAGGCTGGAATAAGGCCATGTGGAAGACAATAAAATACACAGAATTACAGAATCACAGGAGTGTCAGACTTGGAAGGGACCTCTAGAGATCATCTAGTCCAACTCCCCCACTAAGGCAGGATGGCCTGGAGCACATCACACAGGACTGCATCCAGGCAGGTTTTGAATGTCTCCAGAGAAGGGGACTCCACAGCCCCCCTGAGCAGCCTGTTCCAGTGCTCTGTCACCCTCATAATAAAGAAGTTTTTTCTCTTATTTCAATGGAACTTTCTACGTTCCAGCTTGTGCCTTTTGCCCCTCATCCTGTCACTGGGAACTACTGAAAAGGGCCTGGCTCCATCCTCCTTGCACCCACCCTGTAGATACCTACAGGCATTGATAAGGTCTCCCCTCAGCCTTCTCTTCTCCAGGCTAGAGTCCCAGCTCTCTCAGCCTTTCCTCTTAAGAGAGATGCTCCAATCCACTAATCATCTTCGTCACCCTCCACTGGACTCTATCCAGCAGTTCCCTGTCTCTCTTGAACTGGGAAGCCCAGAACTGGATGCAGTATTACAGATGTGGCCTCACCAGGGCGGAATAGAAGAGAAAAATGACCTTTCTTGACCTACTGGCCACACTCTTCCTTATGCACCCCAGGATTTCATTGACCTTTTTAGCAGCAAGGGCACATTACTGGCTCATGGGTAATTTACTACCTACCAGGACCTCCAGATCCTTCTCAGAACTGCTTTCCAGCAGGTCCACCCCTAACATATATTGGTGCATGGGATTCTTCCTCTCCAAGTGCAGGACGCTACGCTTGCTCTTGCTGAACTCATTAGGTTCCTCTCTGCCCAGGTCTCCAGCCTGTCCAGGTAACACTGGAGGGCAGCACAGCCCTCTGAGGTGTCAGCCACCCCTCCCAGTATTGTATCATCAGCACAGTGATTAAATTTGCAAAGTACTTTTTTTAAAAATTAAAGTAATTTTTCCGTCTTTTTTCCATGTTATGTCCAGATCTGTTTTCCAAAATCTGCAGTCAATTGTCATGAAAGCAACATGAGAACAGAGACAAAATGTTGTAAAGCTTGGTGGTCCAGTGTAGCCTAGCACACATTTTAGCAGGCCCTTCCAAACATCAATGTCATGTGAATTTAATATTAGAGCACAAATATGAGTGAAATAATTGTAGTTTATTGACTACAATCTAAAGCAGTGCTAAGTGGGGTTTTTTGGGGTTTTTGTGTTTGTTGTTTTTTTTTTTAATTTATTGTTTCTAGTAAAGGTGGAAAAGGCTGCCATATTGCTGTACAAGTGTAAGGAAAATTCAATGCTACAGAGATTCCCACCAGAGGAGGGGGGACTCTCAATAGTGATAGTCAGGCTTGAGGCAAACAACAGTCCCCCAGGCTGCAAGAACACCAAGAGTGCCCAAAGACAGTGGCTGTGGGAAGAGATGCTTATTCTTAATAATTTTCTTTCAGACAAGACTCATCCTTCTCAACTGGTGTGCTTGGTTTCTGAGGATGAAAAGACCAGGGGAAGATAAAGTGCGTCCTGCCTGTCAACATAAACAGCGTCGATGTAGCCTGTCGAGTGTGGAGATGAACACTGTGAGCGGACAGCAATCCAGTAATGGGAACATGCTGTACATTGGGTTTAGAGGGCTGGAAGGGGTTCACTGCACACCCACCACTGATTCAGGGGTGATCTGTGGGAGGATGACCTGCTCACCAACAGATGAAGAAAATCTGCTGCACAGTGGCCACCCCTCTGAAGGTGACCCAGATTTGGCTAAGATCTTGGAAGAGGTCAGGTACATTGCAAACCGATTCAGAGACCAGGATGAAGATGAAGCCATTTGCAATGAATGGAAGTTTGCAGCCTCTGTAGTGGATCGGCTCTGCTTGATGGCTTTTTCAGTCTTCACAATAATTTGTACAATTGGTATTTTAATGTCAGCACCAAACTTTGTAGAAGCTGTGTCTAAAGATTTTGCTTAACTCAATCTGATTTTCTGAAGTATGATATGTAGCAAATAAGAGTGTGTTTTTTGTTTGATGGTTTGTTTTTATTGAGTCTACTGCTTCTTATGTCTGCTTTCTTTTGACCCGCTCTCTGGTCCCGAGTTCCTTTAGGAAGAGTGGCACCATTTCAGAAGGGAAGCCAAGGATTTCTCCTTGGGCTATGTGTGCATGGTTCCTCTGAGCACTCTTTTGAGAGAGATGCAAAGTGGCTGCAAGCCTCTTCAGAATGACAGGATATTGCACCACCGTCTCTTACGCATTTTTGAACTGGCTATTACAAAATAGCAGATGGGCAATGCCAGAAACGTCACTTCTTCTAAACTTTGTTATAAAACATAGAAGGTGGTCCATCTTAACTGAGTCACCATAAACATGTTTAGGAGAGGATCAAATCCAAAAACATGGAAGTTCAAACAGCAGACAGAAAAGGGAGAATCTGTTTTTCAGTTACTGCTTCTTACTGAGTTGTGGTACGTAGCTCTCCAGCTCATTCATAACCTATCAGACCCATAATTTCTTCTATGCACTTTACATAGAACATGTGACTTCACAGGATTCTGCATTTGTCTTAACTACCAGAAACCTGAAAGTTAATACACCACATAATTTGTTCTTCTATAGCTTTCTGGATTTGACCTGAATTTGGCCTGAACTCTGAAACAGGCTTCACAGTAATTTTTGCAGTGTTTACTACTTCTTCCTTCTCCCCAGAGAGACATTCTTTCACTGACCTTTTTAACTATCAAAAAGAAAATGAAGGATTTATGATGCCTTTATCCTCACTTGTTTAAAAATCAAAACCAACACACACTTGTCTATTTACTGTTAACCAGATTTCAGTATGGAAAAGTAACTCAGTGTCTTACAGGCTTAAGCATAAATGAAGACTCTAAAGCAAAAAGAAGCCATTAAGTGCTGAGATCAAGGTTTTAATTTAAATATTAAATGTTTGATCTATTGTATGCTTAGCCTTTTATAAACCATCTTCTGTTAAGTCACAATGTCATCTTTACAATAAAACTGCATCTTTCCTGCTCAGTTTATCATTCAAAAAGCACTAATGAATAATAAAGCTTTCTCGGGTCTGATATGAGCTATGAACTGTATAGCTCATATAGTTCATATACACACTGCATATATAACCAAGGAAAGCTTAAGACTTAAATACAAATTCTCTGAAGTCTAGACAGACATTTGCAAAGGTAAAACTAACAGTTCATCACTTTGGTCATTTCTGATTCTGAAATTCTCCTGTCAAAATATGCTTAGCTTTCATGTGACTTTGATGTCTTAGTGAAAAGGCCTGAGCTGAGAATACCAGGATCTGAAACTTTGTGTGTAAAAAACAGATGAGAATTAGTCTCTTGCTGGCACACCAGTATTCCTGAGCAGTGATATACGTGGTAAAAGATGTGGGGGAGGATTACTTTAGCATTGACTGCTTGCTTTATCCTACAGAATCTTGACTTTTTGGCTGAGATCTTCAGAGACACAAATGGAGGCCTCTTGTTCTACCATGTTTTTATTGTGAAATAAACTCAAGGCCTCGGTTTACCTCTTAAGGTGGATTAAAATAAAGTGACTAAAATGCTTATTCTCCCTAGGCACCGGTTTCCTTTCAGAGTCAGCTCCCCTGAAAGCAGTAAAACCAAATTTCTTGTAGCCCAGAGTCACCACAAGTACAGTCCATCACCTGAGTGAACATCATGCCAGAGAAAATGGCAGGAGGTGTGAGAGGAAGACAGGATATTTTTCCAAGTTTGTGCATTCTGTCTTCCTGAAGGTTCATGCAGAATCACACAGCAAAGACATAACCAAAGCACTCAAATCCTTCTTGAAAGCTCATCTTGAAACTGTGTCTCAGAGTTATCTGTGAAAAACTTGTATTTTCAGGAACAATTATTAAAAATTAGCCATGCAATAATTCCTTCAAGTAGTTTCTAGGTTGTAGATTGCACATGAATAGGAAACTATGAGTCCAAAATCTGAAATGTGAGTTTTGTTCATTTGTAAATAACTACACATATCACGTGGTATGTGCTGCTCTTCTGAGTAATGTTTCTAGACTAGGCTTCCTGATGCGAATGTTGATTTGCATTGGTATTTTTTCTTTCTGCAAGTATCCCTAAGCAGCTACTTCAAGTGTTCCATTTACTCCTTGTAAAATTTTTGAGATCCTCTCAGAGATGATCTTTCCAGGAAGAAATGAAGACTTTTGGGGACTATCTTGTAGAATGGGACACAACTTTTGCAATCATAATAGAAGACGCACGCAATATAGGAAGCATGAGAGTACCCATCTTTCCACCAGAATCCATTTCCTGTAGAATTATCTGTATATATGTTATCTGTAGAAATCATCTTGCTAAATACAGGAGTTCTTTACAGAAGGAGAAAGCAATTTACAACTTGACAGTAAACTTCATTATAAATGAGAGACATTGAAAACTAGAGACTAGTATTTGGCCTTTAGCAACATCCTGCCAAAGTCTGTAACACTGTCAAAGTTTGTCTTACTGTCAGCAAATACCAGGTGATAGACCAGGCAGCTGTAAGACACCAGCATCATGCCCACACTACTGCCTTTATCCTTGGTAGGGTTAAGGAAAATGCACCAAGAGGACAAGTGAATCCTAATTTTCCTACTGTTAACACAACCTGTAAACATTTGGTAATAAGGTTATTATAAACTTTAAATGCAACAGTGACAACTTCTCAGTTATGTTCTTTTGCATCTGTGAGCTGAATTTCCCTATAACCGAGCTGAGCAAAATTGGTATGTTTCTTGTCTTCTTGTGTGTGTCATAAATATATTTGTGTATGTGCTAAACAATATTTTGATCTAAATGCTGGGAATAAAGTATTTATTTACAATTCTGGGCATAGAGATGAAAATTAAATACTACATACAGTACATGTATATAACACTAAAGACCCCATATTGATAGTAAGGATCTGTTATAATCTTAAGAGTCCAGATAGTGGTTAAGCAAGTGGTTCATCACAACTAAGCTATGACTTGTCTGACAAATTCAAAAGCTCACTCTAGAGCTCTGCTGTCATGTACAGTACTATGTGTGAACAATGTATATTACTTTTTCTGGTTTTATATTGAATTGTATTGAATATTTAAAAGACTTTTTAATATTTAAAAAAAATTTAAGTGTTAATTCCAAAAGTTCTAAACATAAAATTTTAAAGGGTTAGTTTTAAATGCAGATAAGTTATTTAAACAGTATTTAAAATATTGCATTATTTTATATAGGAATTGATAATACTATGTAAAACTTTTTTTAAAGGTTTATTTACATTCTCTTTACATTATCTCTAGCTGCAAGGTATAAGCTCAGTTCACCTGTGACAACTCAACTTTTCACCTTCTCTATCAAGAAAAGAAGGTAAACCGAAGTTCCAGATTTTCTTTCCTTTTGTTATACTATTTTTTACATTATGAAACATTGCATAAAGGGCATTAGAAAGAGATGTTACATCTGTCAGGTACTGATTATCATATAAGCAATTCAATACCTTTTCAGTCCAGTACAAATAAAAGATTTAGATCAAGTGACTTTTGATTCTCTCTCATTTTGCTAAGATGGAAACAAACTCAAGAAGACACGAACAGCCATAAAAAAAAGAAAAATGTCTTTGGATATAGCGATATGGGATGACAAAGGTATTTGAAAATTTAAAAAAAATTCATATCCTCTTAGCAAACCAGTTCTACACCAAACATTTACTACTTTTACATTTACAGTCTTACAGAAGTCATCAAAGTCAGCTGAGTAGGACTGAAATACCATATAAGTTTTGGACCTGCCTAAATGCCAGTATTCATTTATTTATTTAAGTTTAACACAGAAGAGAGAAACAAGAGAGAAAAACAAATCCATACCAGCTGAATACAGTGATAGTCTTGCCAACTGCAAATTTTGTTTGTTGGCTACTGGTGAAAAAATACCTAATCAGCAGAACATCCCCCAGATGGGGAAAAAAACAAATCAGTATACTTTTTTGCAGACAGATGACTTGTACTGGCCACATGCCGAAACAGCTTCCTGAAAAACTTTCTATCTGTACAGCATCCTGCTGAGCATGGGCTAACAGTAAAAACCATGGGTTGCTGAAGCCAAGACTGTTCTCTTACTGCTTCCACAAGCTTGTAAGGAACAGCTGAAGACTACCGGTTTGGTCAAGGTCAACACACTAAGTCTTACAAACATGCAGTTGTTACTGAATATAACCCGCCTTTGGATAAGGCTGCCACGGGTCCCAGTGTCAGATATTTAGGAGGCTCACGCTGATGGCTGCTCACCCTGCCAGGCCAACACACCTACCTTCCCTTCTAGAGTACTGAGAAGTGAGACCTGTTACCCAGATGTACTATTGCACTGCAGCATGCTCAGTGTTTAGCTCAGCACACAGCAGGCAATTTCGTCATGCTGTGTATAAACCTACCCTCCCACATGCTCCATCTCTGAAGCATCTGTGAATGGGGGTTACAACCAGACTGCTGTCTGCTACCACTTTCAGGTGCCTGGCTGGTTAATATGCAGGCTGAAGGCTGCTCTGGCTTAGGAGCGTATACATGAGCAGATCCAATGTCATTGCCCTGTGGATTCCAATGGCCACCAGAGCACTGGGGCTTGTGGCTACAGAGGGTAACAGTATCAGCAGTCCAGCTTTAATCCTGTAAGAACAATCAGAGTCTATTTTCTCTTTCTCTTCATCACTTCTTAGCCTAACCTCCTGATACTAAAATATCAGTAAATTTTAAAAGGTTGTGAACAAACTGCACGTTGCAGCAAATCTAACCTGACAATCAAACAGAATCTGAACAGGACTACAACCACAAATGAAAGCCATTCACTATTATATTTTTTTACATTGCTTCTGCTGCATAAAATAAAACCTTAATGTTTATGTAACATTTATTTGTGCTATTGCAGATGATGACATAGAGAGAATAAACAACAATCTCTCACACTCCAAAGACCACATTCAAAGTTGCAATTTATTAACAGAACATGAAAGTATTCAAGTCTGAAACTTAGCATCGGTGTCTTATCTATACCCTCACTAAAGCTATCACTAGTAAATCACTGGGTTTTCAGAGCTGCAATGACTTGTCCCTGTAATAAAGCTATACAGGAATACGAGTTGGGAATAGGAGTTTGAATTCCAAAATAATCTGAACTATCTGCATATTTTTACCTTAAAACACCCTCAAACCAAAGCCCAACAAGAGTTTAACTGCCATGACATGATACCATGATACTTCATGCGTACATGAGAATTACATCCACAAAAGTTTTTGTCTTGTTTAAACAAGTCAGGATATAATCCAGTGCCTCAGTGCCTATAAAAGGCAGAGAAACATTTCTACTGAGTCTGAAGGTCTGGGATCAGGACCATATTCAGCCCAACAAACCTCGCAGTTGTCATTTACGTATTACTCTGGTTTGTGGCAGACATGCAAATAAATGACTAATAAGCCAAATATTAAATATTTATATTAAAATTTCTTTAGGCTTAGAAACCAAAAATCTGCATCCCAGAGCAGGATATATGCACAACATTGCTCAGACAAGATTATTTTACCTCTCTGTACATGTAGCTGTGAAACATTTCCATAATAACTTCGTTACTATACAATAATTCCTGTTTCAGACTGCTTTTGCTGACAGTACATTCGCTGCTCCCTGTCCTTCCTCCAACTTCTGGCCAAGTGAAACCGTAATAGCAGGCTATTTTCATCAGAAGAAATGTTACAGGACCAACATTCAGGAAGAGTGTGTAAACTTAACCTTTGACTCAAGAGAGATTGCAGTAACAAAATTTGACATTGTTGTGCCAACTTGCCCCCTAGAAGGAACACTCTCCAACAGAGTATTCACGCCAACACCACAGCGCACAGATGCCTGTCACAGTGGAGGAGGCCTTCACAGCTGGCAGCAGCATGCTTGCAGGGAAAAGCAGGCTCACCAGCTCCACTGCACTGTATGAAAACTGACTGAGTTTTCCTGGTTATTCCAACTATGTTATCTGTTAGGGTACAATGAGAATATGCTGTCTTCACTGGTTAGTGCTCAGCTTGAAAGATACTTCTTTCTTTTGATGAGATAATAAGAGAGATTTGGAAATGATGGATAGCAATATGCAGCCCAATCAGTCTTTTCTTGACTATCAGAAACTGGCTTAAACTGAACCAAATGGAAACCAGGTTAACAACATGCACAGTGATTGTAGTTCTTTCTTCATTATGAAGTTTTTAACTCTACTGAAGTTAAACTGCTACATTATTCTCTGCAGTTGAGGTTAACACTCATTCATTATCCTGTCTGCAAAGACCTGTTGTGACATTGCTTAATGATACTTTACACACCATCAGTGTTGTTTATAATTGAAAGTATCTTGCAGTGAAGAGACTAGAAACAAGGACAAGCTGCCAAAGTATTGAATTTTTTAAAACAAGCTGTAAAAAGTAAAAAGGACATATGAAAGACTGGCAGAGAATAGGGAGAGGCAGGTTTGATATCACCATCAAGAGAGAGCTGTGACACATCATCGGTACCAGATCTGTACACCAAAGCCCAGAAGCTGTAGAAGAGTTTCTTTGACCACCAGCAGCTGAGCAACAGCCTGTGCTGCTTGTGCCAGACAGGGGCGGAGAGGGCAGATCCACACTGACTGCAGACAGACCAGTCACAGATGGCCACACTTCAATTTGGGTCCTCAACACACATGTGCAGAGCCTCATTTGTGACAACTGATCTGAACCCCACTTCATTTGTTGACATACATGTGCAAAAGTCTAGAGCTGGTCATAGCTTGAAGTCCTCTTGTCCCTTTTATCTGATTTGGAGAACATCTCACTGCCCTCTTCCTATTCCTACACATACCAATAAAGTCTACTTCTTCAGGGAGACAGAGTTAAATCAACACATACTCAAAGATGTAAATAAATACTTGCTAAATATTCTGAAAAATGTATGCAGAGGAAATGTGTATGTTAGCTTAAACCCAATAGGGTTTCTGTTGCTAGAAACATACTGCATTTCATACTTTTTCAGCAGTTTTTCAGTTGCGCTAATCAGCCATGGCTTTTAGTGTGCCAGCTGATAAATGGGATGGGGGTAACAGCCTTTTTGCTGAAATTTTGCAGCAATCTGTGTGGATTGAATGGGATGTAAGTGAAAACTCCTATGTCCAACACAGCTTTTAGTCCCAGCACACAATAGTCTATCTTTTAAAAAAGCTCACTGTTCATTTGCAATCATTTAATGGATTGTTCTATGCACCCAACCAAAGCCAACCTGTAATGAATGGTACTGCAGAGATCTAAAGTGTCCAACCTCAGTTCTGAAAGACTGGATTCATGCCCACTAAATACAGTAATAAAAGCCCATTTATTTTCTCATGCACTTTCCCTAGTGCACTGGAAAACGTCCTATCTACTTGCAGCAATATAAAACCTGCACAGCACAAATTCTGAGATTTGTGTCTCCAGACATTGGCTCTGTCATATTTTAACAGTAACCCTACATCATTGTTAATGACAGGATATTTGGCCCAATATTATATACAAAATCACCTTCATTTTGCAACTTCTGCAAGTTCAAACCCTTCTGCTCCTTGCTTCAAAAGCCCTAAGGATAGTGGTGTTAAGTCTTTGGACAGCAGGCAGAATAGTAACAGCAACAGAAAGATGAGTTCTCAGAGCTAAACAATGTCAGGACTTTTTGCATAAAACCACAACGCTTTCTGAATTGCACTATTTGTCACCTCCAATACATACACCTAATTTAGACCATTTGGGCTCAAATATAACTTAATTTATTCTCCAGTTCTTTGAGATACCAGAGACAGCGTTTTTCATGTCTCAGTTTTCTCATTAGTATGCAGTGTGTTTGGTCAAAGAGCTTTCATTACTGACAATTTTCATAAGGGGCCTTCACCTCCAGTGACGGTGTAAAATGTTTTCTCTTGAACAGAGTTAGCATGGAAACATCAATAGTCTTTCCATAATGCCACAACTGCATAACTGAGTTGGAAAAACAATCTGTGTTAGGAAGTGTCAAGAGGTTACAGGTACTTCATATTACTTTTCTCCAGAGAACAGCAGCATTGATTTTTCCATTCACTTGAGAAAAATGTAAGAAAGAAACTCCCCCTTCATGTTACCTGACACACACACCTATGCCCCAAAGGCATTTTCTTTGCTTAACTTTGGTAACATGACTGAATGCAATAGATTATAGCCCAAAGTCTAACTATTATTACAGCAGTTTTTTCTTCATTTTTAAACTCTCCTCTAGCTTAAATTATGAAATCACATAGTAGCTAGAACCCAACATATGTGATCGCAAAGTTAGAAAAGCAGATGTATTTAAAGAGGCTGGTGAAGCAAGATGTATTTTTCATCACAAGAGTAGTTCAAAGGAAACTGTAAGGCAGTAAATTTTCAGTTCCCACACTGCAAAGGACTCAGTCTGCTATTCTGTGACTGAGCAGAGCACAAGCTCTTGCTGAGTCAGAAAGCTGCTGAAGATGTGTGAGTGTGGAAATGTCGGTCTGCACGCAGGCAAAGTGAGTCACATTGCCGTTTGATACAAGCCAGTAATCTGCAAGGAAGAGGAAAAGTTGAGGCAGAAGATAAAGGGAAGAAGTTCAATTCTTTCTCTAAGAGTTGTTCTCCTTTGCCTATCCAGCTAGCAAGACTGTCAACATGGATGAAGAATACTCCATGATAGTATATTTGGAAAGCTTTATATACAAAACTAGCTGGTCAAGAAGAGAAGGGGCATATTTTGCTGATGAAAAGGGGAAGAGGGAAATGGGGTGGTGCTCACTGGGAAAGACAAATGCCTTCACATTTGCCATTCATCTTCAGGGGACCTCAAGAATGACCTAGAAGTCCTCAGAAATTGGAACTATGATAAGAACTAACTACAGTGGGGACAGTCTGCCCTTAGAGAGAGCAAGAGAAGTACCCTGTATGATGTGTAGAATCTTTTAAGTACTATATCCATCTAAGTTACACATGGTTTCTACCAAAAGTTCAGAATACTGTGAAGACCACAAGTTTAACAGAACTGTCGTCATATTAGGTGTCAATTTTCAAGTGCACATGATGGATTCCTAGATGTCAATAAATTTCTAAGAGTTCACCTTAGTAGGAAGGGGAAGGGGAGAAATTTAATGAAGGAGTAAAGATGTGAAAATGAAAGTTTTTAGAAACAGGTATTAAACCTCCTGAAAAATGGTATTAGCAAAAATGTTCAGCCATCAACCTTGATCACAACTTGCTAAAGAGTTACAATTGAGCTTGTGAATAGGATGACTGGAAAGCCCCATGAAAACAAGCCCAACACTTTGGGGAAAAAAAATCCCTGAAACAATCATAAATTCTTTTTGGTTTTTATTTGCAACATTTGTTTTCATTATTGCTCATATGTCAGTGTCTACAACTCACTAAACAAGTTATTCTTTCTTACTTTACTGAAAAGCTTGTCTAACTTTCAAGGCAAACTGACAAATCCCTGACCCTGCAGTGGCAACAAATCAGTATCAAGAAAGATGTTCTCCTGGAGGATATGCTTAGGGAGCAAAAGCGCTACAAAGCCTGAGCAACACTTGCTATCAGTTTGTAAAGAATTACTGTCAGTGCTTGCGTTGGTGTGTTTGGGGGAAGAAATTATCCTGTCTCTCCTTACAGTCCTGCAGTGAGCACAAAAAAGCTTTTTCATGTGTGATAGTGATTAATCCTCTAACCTGGTGTACCTCCTGTTCCTTCTGTGGCTTCACAGCAACTAAGAGCCTTACGTGACCTAATACAATCGGTACTTACAAATTTATAAGTAACCCACAAATGGTTCCTGGTGCTATTTATTAGCTCCTCATATTGCCTGCGCAAGTTACTGGCATCTATATTTAAAACAACAGGTGCTGGGCTATCAAACCTCCCACCTTCTCTCTGGGAAAACACTTTTAATCTCTGATGAGAATAGCCAAACAAAATACACCATGTGTACTGATAAACCAGACTGCCTATACCATCATATAAAAGCAAGGGACTGTTTGACTTCACTTAAGGCTCTTTTCTCAGCACAAGGTTTACAGGAAGAGCAAGTGAGTAGAAGTGCCCCTGCTTCCAGAGAAGAGATACACTGTAACACATTTAGCAGAGACCCACTACTAACTGGCTTCCAGATGCTACTGCATTATAAATAGCCATCTTTATGATAGTAATTTATTACTGCAAGCTAACTTAACATATGCCTAAAGAGAAATGTACTCAGTTAAAAAAATGTAGAGGAAGCCAGCTGAATTCACCTTAGAAGGATGAAGGTTGGGAGTATTTTGAAATATCTCAAAGATAAAATAAAGACCGTGCATTAAAGTGATGTGACCGTACCATTTCTGAATAGAGTATCACACACTGCACACAGCAGTGACATCACGAGGGTGGAACAGTATGGCACAAATACAGTGTTATTAACCTGAAAATATCTGTGAACCATGTATGTGAAATATTAGCAACAAGATAATAAAAAAATATATAGAATAGCTTTTTCGTAAACATATTAATAATTTATAGCATAGAAGAAGTTATTAGGCATATACAAATTTTATTTGGACATTAACTATTACTTTACTGCTCTGTGTAAAATTCTGCCTGCACCTACAACTGCATTATCCATGTTTATGATTCACAGCTGCCAGCAGTCCTTGTTGGAGTAATACACTCTTGAAGCACTCCTAGTACTGAAACAACCAAAATGGCAGATTCAGCTTTCAGCTCTCAGAAAAGGATTGCACAACCAAATAGGCAGCATATAACAAAACATGCCTGGAGCTTGTGAGCTGAAGTTATGAAGGAAGTTAAAAAGAAAGGCTAGGAAAGTAGATGAATATCAAATTAAACATCAGACTAAACACTACAGTATGACCCAATCTGCTCCCATAATTCTCCTTTTCCTTATTTTATCACCACAGGAATTTTATGACTTAGCTGAGTCCTATTATTATATTTAGCCTTGTGCCTTCCAAGAAAACACCTGGGTCCTCTACTAAATTTAATAGCAAAACTTCAACTGTAAAAGAACTGTGAAGCAGGATTAAGATGTCAGTACAGATTTTAAAAACGTAACAACAGGATCTTGAACATTAAGATTGAGAGATACCAGGCAAGGGAGACAATCTTCTTGGGTAGGTTGTCAAGCTTACTTTGAAACTCTTTGCCCCCAACCAACCAAGACACTGATAAATAATTTAGCTTGTGATGTCGACAGGTCTTCAAAAAAAGCCACCATTATTCTGTCTACAGTCCTGTTTGTTTCATTGCTGTCTTAATGACAGTCTTCTATTCTGGCAATTTAACAGTTGGTTAAATGGTAGCTATGTGACCTGGCAACTTAAAACCTACCATTGGTATTATTTTTCTCATGTAAGAAAAAGAAAGTGAACATTTCTGAGATACAAATCTATTCACATAATTCAATAGTTTACAGAAGCTGTTTACATGATCCTAAACAAGCTTTGTATGTTTTGCAAACTTTTAACTTACTCCTCTTGTATTGATACCTGTAGTATTTACTGCACAGTAACACCTGGATTTTATAACTAGTAAAGTGTAAAATTCCTTAGATGTAAAACTCTTTCCCTTCCAAAATTAGTGTCTTTTCAACTTCAGATTTATCAGCTTGTAATTACCTAATGGTTGCAATTTATCACACGTTCCCATTCTCAGGGACCATTAAAGAATTCAGAATTTATTCCAAAACTCAGTGAAAACACTGTATCTATCTATGGACTTCAACTTCTTTCGGTTTTCTGAGAAGTTCTGCTTCTGAAGCTTTCCAGGCAATTGCAAAAGAAGAGATATATAGTTATATCAAATATGTCAGTTTAAAACTGCCTTAACAGGAAAAGTTCTAAGCCTGGAAGTGGTCTGCATGTAGGAACTGGAAAAACTGAGGTAGTGATGCAGGTTTTTAGTTTCTTTAAAAATCATTATTATATTGGGCATGAGGAAATATATTTAAAAGAACCAATATTATGCTCTGTAGATTTGTAAATACAGTTCTGAAAATGGATTCAATTCTCTATATAGCTTATATATTGACCAACTATAGCTATATTCATATGCATTTTTCCATTAAAAAGGCAACATTTTATGATATTTTCAGTAACACGGTATAATCACAGGAACTTTCTAGACAAAATCCTTACCTTCTTTCAGACCCATGATGAATATGCTATAAGAGTACTATAATCTCAAGACTTTCTTGGAAATTTATTTTCTAGCAACCCACTGTGAAGTTTGTATTGCTGACCTCATTCTGTCTTCTAAAAGGGTATCTCTCTAGAAAATTGCAAACCAAGTAAAAATCTTTGGAGCAATTCAGTCCTTAGAGTATTCTAATTAAAATTTTTGCAAGCAGTTTAAACAAAACGTATAGTGACTCTCAACAGACAGACCCACTTGTGAAGGAAGGAGTTGGTTCTAAGATAAGGAATAAGACCAATAAAAGGATTAGAGGGCACAAGACAGAACACTTTAATTTCAGTACGATTATAAAATTGACTATGAGCTCGAGATTAAGTTTGCTAAAGCCATTAATGCTGAAGACTCCCACTGAGTTGAATGAGTTTGAATCCATCTCAGTGTAACTCTTTACACAACAGCTTCATTCTGAGTATGTGCAATGGTTCAAAACATCGGAGTCATTTGAAAGAAGGCAAAAGTTGGCTCATAATACCTGCTCATGCAGCAGTTTCCATTGAGAACATAAACAAGAAAGTATGCAGTTTGATCAGATGTTTATATTTGGTAGGCAGAAAAAAAAAATCTATTTCAATTGCACACCTACTGTGGGGATCCTATGAATGACTAAACACAGGCTTAATGCTCTCCATTGCTATCTTCCTATTACACCCATGTGTCAGGTGAAGCCTTCCCTTTTCTTGCTACTTCTCTGTCAGTCTTCAAAGCAGGGTTGATGATCCTGATACAGCATCCTGATACAGCATCCTGAAAAGAGGTTTATCGAGGAGTACTCTATTTAGGCTCTATTTCTACACTAAGGGACCGAAAGCAGGAAACACGAGCAAAACAGTGAATAGGAAGAAACCCCAGAATCTGAATTCTGCAGATCTACAGAAATCTAAATCAGGTTTAAAATTACTACTGGATGAAAAAAAAGTAACTTCACATAGACATCTACACCTATCAAGCCTTCAGGAAAATAACCTTTGAATATCGCAGAATCACAGAATGTTAGGGGCTGGAGATCATAAAGTCCAACCCCCCTGCCAGAGCAGCACCACCTAGGGCAGGTCACACAGAAACACATCCAGATGGGTCTTGGAAGTCCCCAGAGAAGGAGACTCCACAACCTCTCTGGGCAGCCTGTCCCAGTGCTCTGTAACCCTTACAGTAGAGAAGTTTCTCCTCATGTTGAGGTGGAACTTCCTGTGTTCTAGTTTGCATCCATTGCCCCTTGCCCTATCACAGGGCACATTGACTGAAAAGAGACTGGCCCCTCCTTCTTGACACCCAGCCTTCAGATATTTATATACACGAATAAGATCCCCTTCTCAGTCTTCTCTAAACCCAACAGTCCCAAGTCTCTCAGCCTTCCTGAATATATGTTCAAGACAGTAATAATATATTTTAAAAAGACAAAACTAGCACCACAGATACAATTAATCATGAGAAAAATTACAAAGACCATCAGTCTGCTAGTCTACATGATTATACACTATTCTCAGCTGAAAGCTCATACAATAAGTATCAGATATAATCATCTAAGTCACCATGTGCTGATAGAGATTTTTGTATTAAGGGAAATAAAAAGTTATGATGATGTAACATGCCTCTCAGCACCTCACCAAAACAGCACTTTTCTGAGCTCAAGGCACAATACGTGGACCTTCTTTTCCACAGACTTTTGCTATAGGGCTGGGGTGCTGACATTTTTTAATCTACTATGCTATTTTTTTTCTTTTAAAATCTCAAGTGCCTTCAATAAAAAATGAGAAGAATCTGTTGCATGATTGCTTCTTACTATGGAAAATTAAAATATGCATTTTATAGCCATGGAATAACTTTCAGCAAAATATTCTTTTCAGGTACTTAAATATTAATCAGACTCTAGCTCCTCTCTGCAGCAGTTGTTCAGTAAGCTGCAATTTTTTTGTAATTGGGAAGATAAAGATATGGCTGATATTCATGGATTTTTAGCATTACAAACAAGTTTACTTGCATTTTGCATTTTCCTTTTAGAGATAGATAGGGGAACTGTATTCAGGAAGATTTGTTTGTGGTAGGTTTTTTTTGGTTGGTTGGTTGTTTTTTTAACCACACATGATTCATATCAAACATGCTAAAAACACAACTCAGAATTATAACAGTAGTATCAGAGTGACAGGCTCCAAGGCAATCACTCAGCCTTACTTTCTGGATGTCACATTACATTAGTATCATGTCCAGGAACATTTGCATTGAAGACCATAACTTGTGTTTGGGTAAGATATATCTAGAAAATTGAGCGCTTCCCATATGGGTAAATGAAGTGCAAAGAAAATTTGTTACTCCGTACACTTTTGTTATTGTGAGCTTTTACCAACTGTAGAAATTGGCTTATGTTTGCCTTTGGTTAGGGAGAAGATGCCATATAACTTATGTGCAGGAAGGAAAATACAGGAGGGCATGAGTTCGAAGTATCAAATCCATAGCTTGCTTTTTTAAAATATAACTTCCTCACTGATATTTTGGGTTAGAAATGCATTTCATTCTTGCAATAGCCTGTTGTAAACTGATTTTTATATCTGCTTAAAAGAATTAAGTGCTTCTCTGCTACTGAAGGTTAATTAATTTTTGGTGTCTGGATTACGTATGTATTTTTCAAAAATGCTGTCTAAGCACACTGTTCACAGTGCAAAATAATAAAGACACAGTGCTCTTGTTAGGATCATTTCAAGGGTGAGTTACACTAATTATCTTCTTCAAGTCTGAATGCAAGTTTCCATGAATTGAGGTCTATCCGGACATAGCACTTCAGACCACATTAATCTCAAGCACCAAGAGTGAGTTTGCATCCATCGCAAGAGCTATCTGGATAATCAAGCTATTTACTCAATGGGTATCAACAGTCAGAGGAGTCTTACCACCCTATCACTATAGTAAACACTCTCCCTGCACCCACTGCTGTGTGCACAAGAATATACAAGGAAGGATCTCCCTCAAGAAAAGGTTGCGCTCATTAATACATAATGACTAATTAATTTATTTCTGCCACAAAACCCCACACTGCACTTACTTTTCCAGATAAAGATGCCCATATCCTAACCAGAAATATTTCAACAGCTAAACAGTCGCAGTGACCTTCAGGATTAGTTTTGGGGAAACTCAGCAAGGAATGAGAAATGGATTTAAATTAAGATTAGTTTATCGCAACAGAAGGCAAAGCCCAAACTGCTGGTATGTCTGCCTCCCTAATATTCCTTATGAGACAGAGAGAGAGGAAAAAATAAATAAATTAGACCTGTCTGCCTTTTAATGAGCCAGCTGTTTTTCACCAGCCGAGTAAGAATTCATCTACTGTAGGGATGAATATGAAAAAACATAAAACTGAAATTTGACAAATTAGATCTCATTTTTTCAGGAGGTAAAAACCCCAGAACAAATGCATAAAATAATGCCCTTACAATAATGCCCTTACAATGTAACTCCTACCCACAGCATCAAGCTGTGAAGTGTTTTTTCATTTGGGTAATACTGAAATTGATTGGAAATGAGGATAGGATGAGCTCACAAAAAATATTTGTAAACAAAAGATTTTTATTTCATTATAGAGCTGTTAGACCTGGAACACTGGACAAATTACAATCTGTGTAATTACATTCTGTCTACCTAAATTCTCTCTGCAGTCTTAATTGGAAAGGATGTTTTTCTTCATTTCCTCTCCTACATTATGGTTCCACCAGAGAAGTGTCTGCACTTGAATGAAATGACTTTTTATAGTCAGCATAAAGGACAATCTGGGATGCAAGGATAGAACACAGTTGTGACCAATGCAAGACTGACAGAAAACTTTCCAAGTGGTCATTTTAAGGACCTTTAGACTCCTGTCTGCTGAAGAAAAACAGGAAAAACTACAGTATGCATCTCTTGGTATGTCTAAAATCAGTTAAGATTTCTCCCCTGTTTTCCAAATAAATCAGGTATCTCAAAAATTTTTACTCTTTTTCTTGGTGAGTGCTAAGGCAACTACTGTTAGCCTCCCATTCTAATACTGCAGAATTCACACTTTAATGTGTGATTATTAACTGTATTAAAAATTACACACAAAATCAAAACAATCTCATGTATGACTTGCTAAATATTTATATTCAGGTAAAACTAGTAATAAAACAATCTTACTTTGAACTAGCTAAGTATCTTCCCCTTCTCACTCCCCTCAACCTAAATCAGATGGCCAAAGCACTAGTTTACTTTGCAGAAGTTGAACAAGGAGATTAAAGAGCGTTCTCACTCCCTAGTACTACAGGTTTTCAGTAACTTTTTTGTACTACATTGTGAAACAACAGATTTCCCACAAATCCTAAAGCTGAATGCTTTATCTTACATTATTGATAGATCTGGGCATGTCTATACATATATAAAGGAATATATGAATGTGTCAAAAGTTGTCATTGTTAGTCATATAAAATGGAATATATGTAACTGAAATGTTCAGAATAAGTGTAGGAGTTTTAATATTTCCCTAATTTAACCTCCATACTACAACATAAGTAAATAGCAAAAAGATTGAAGCTTTCTTCACTTAGCATTCAAAACTCTTCATAAAACGAGACAAGACAGTTTCTTCCTTTAATTATGTTAAAGAGCTGATTTGCAAGCAAGGTCTGGAATTTCATCTTGCATGAATACTTAAATCTTGCATAATTCTCACTGAGACTAAACAGACAGCGTAAGTACAAGTGTAAAGAGTGAAACAACTTGATCTGACTGCAAGCTACTGCAAAATCTGCCA
The DNA here is from genome assembly GCA_020745705.1 of Hemiprocne comata. Lineage (NCBI taxonomy): Eukaryota > Metazoa > Chordata > Aves > Apodiformes > Apodidae > Hemiprocne > Hemiprocne comata. The sequence goes on along the minus strand of CM036596.1, from coordinate 6,967,523 downwards.
CTGGTTACACTAATTGATGGAAGAAAGTAAAGGACCTTTAAAAAACAATATAGAAAGAAATAGGAAAAATAAAATACAGTACACTTCAGCTTCAAATTGATTTGTTGCCTTTAAGAAACACACAGATCAAATGCAGGAGGCTCCACAAATGCAGTTCAAGAACAACTTAATCACATATTAAACACAACAGAACCCCAATTATTTTCTTGACTGATTAATAAACACAGGGATTTCAATACCCAATTATCTGTAAACATATTGGAATAAATAGATTAAGTAATGCAACTATAAATACCAATGTTTAATGTGACTCAGTATGGTTTCCAGCACCGCAGGATGGTAGTGTCTCACAAAAATGAATACATTCGTACTCACAACATCCCTGAAGTGTTCTCATACCTCATAATCTCATCACTACACTTCTGGGAATTTCACCATATCACTAAAACATGATTAAAGTCAGCCAACCTGTGAATTATTCCTTACTCAAAATGCCTGCCCATCAGCCATAACCACTAAGGAGGTAGAAGCAAGGAAGATGATCACTCTTTTTTTGCCAGCATTTATAAAGATGAAGGTGGCCTTAATCAAGATGATTAACAACTCTCTTTAAAACGGTGGGAAAATGTAGCAAATATTCCACAAGGTTCTCCTCAGTCTTCTTGGCTAGAAAGAACGTGGTTAGGACACAGGAATGCAAGGAATAGCTCTGCAGCAAGTGAACGCAGGGGGAAAAGAAAAGCCTAAGGATATTCAGGACGCAGTGAAGAAGGCAGGAAACCACACAGCATAGACAGCAGCAACTCATCCCACTCTAACAGGACTGATGAGCCAGATGGCAAACGTAACTACCTATGAATTTTAGAGAGAACATAAAATTCCACTGCAGCTGGAAGCAGGTTTACAGAAAACTAGCGTGAAGGCCAAGGGGACAGTGAAAGGTATTGTTCTCATGAGGAGAGAAATTATCTTTGTTGCAGTAAACTACTCAGCATTTCAACTCAGCTCTATTCTTAGTCTCCTCCAAAAACTCCAACTCTTTGGCAGTCCTCCTGTATGAGGGGTGGCCTCCCACTTACCCTACTAAATTTAAAAAGCTGATAAAGAATAACATAAAGCACCAGAAAATATATGCTGCATTTTTAAGTGACAGTGAAAGGTACAAACTTTGAGCATAAATTATGCAGAACAGTGAATAAATCCAGAACAGTGCTGGCTTCATCAGTATTGATATTAGCATCCTGCCACTTTAGACACAGCCACACAAGCACATTAAAAGTCTCCATGTGTGCTGTCACAGTCATCTGCTCAGAATGGCTACTTTTCACAAAATATAAAACCAGAACATCCACAGAGACAACTGCTACTCCTAGGGTAGAAATCTGTAAAAGAAGAGAGAGCACTGATACAAGAGACTTCCTCTGTTTTCAAATATCAAGTGGTTGTTTCAGTCTTTAAAGGATGCCAGAAGTCAGTGTTGTTATGGAGGCCACCAAATCATTCTGAATTATGTTAAATGTCTTGTAACAATCATGTAACCATAAAACCAGTCCTTTCACTCAAAGTGCCAGCTCCTCACACCTAGCTAAAGATTCAGCTCTCTAAAATTTTTGCATTTTCCTGTCTTACCTTTCAACTATCACTATCTAAAGAACAGGATGACAATTAAATGCAGTCCTACCTTTATAATACAACTTCATCAGAATAAGCAGCTGAAGTTGGAGTAGAAACGAAGTTATAAAAACTCTATTAATGATTTCTGCCCTTAATCTGAAATGTTGTTCTGAGACAGTGGTCAGTGTAATGACATTGACGATTAACAAAACTAACAGGGATTATAATAGCCAAGAGAGTTGACTCTGATTCCAGATGTCAGAGCCTAAAGCTGTAAGATGTGCTGGCTATCAGCTGCCTGGACAGTCAGCCTTCTAGCACTACCTTAGATGCAGCAGATGCAGCCCATGATACTTGAAGAATACAAAGGACTTGCTGTGGGGTACATGGCAGTTAGTAGTGCTGAACCATTGCAAAGTTTCCACCTTCCTCTGTCAATAAGAGACTGTAGCAAATTTTTAAACATTCTCACCTCTCACCAATGTAATGACAAACATATGGCACTCAAGCAGGAAACAGACCTCTTAGCCTTGTTCTCCAGTACTGCCAGTAGTCTTCTAAGTAGTTTTAGATGCATCACTGCAACTTTCAGTTGCTGTCTGTCTTCCCTGATTATACCATATACACTGCAGCACAAGGGTGGTGTTCTAATATTAGCTTACCCTGACACCATGGTTAATGGGAACCGGTCATAGCTAGAGTCACAAGGTGCTACCATCCTGCAAGTAACTAAAATAAGAACTCAACATTAGAATTGCATGTCTTTAACAAGGCTTTGAAGGCATGCTTCTTTCAAATATGTCAAGCCAGCAGAGCAAGCTGACATTTAATCCATTCTGCCTCTGTTTTTTTAATGCAAAGATTATTTTAAGGAATAATAGGAAACAAAAAATTTCAGTTTCTTGTTTCTTCTCTAGAACACACACTTCTTGCATCTAGGCAAAGTATCCAGAAACAGTTGGGTTAATGAACAATATCAATACTTGGAACATTTGAGTCACAAAGCTCTCTCTTTGATCTTTCATCCACTTTGCTTTTGAAAAAGTAACTATCTCACCCTATGCAAGATAAAAATGAAAGGGAATTCAACATCATGCTAGAAAAGATTCAGTTAAGCCTGATGCAATCTGGTGTTAGAGCTGCAAACCATGATTTACAAAGCTGCAAATGAAGAGAAATCAACTTTGAAGGTTATTCCCTTATAACTGATTTCTAGCAGCTAAGCTCTCCAAGACAGCATCCTGCTTACTGCAAACTAATCTGGAGATATGGATCCAAGGTCATCATGTTCTTTTAATGACCTGACTCACCAAATATTAAACAGTATATGAAGCAACATAGGCTGCTGCTGTACTAAAGGACCAGATTATTTCACTTCGATGAGCATGGGATCCCAAACAATTATCAAGGAGCTTTAGCTTGTTTACAGGATTACATTAATATAAAACAATTTCTCAGCTATGTTGCTGCTGAAACACTGTAGCACCACTTTTTTCTTCCCAGAATTAATTTACCAATTCAATATACTGTATTTTTAAGCTAGATAAGAAAAATTGCTGCTTACACAGCCTCTTAAGTCTCTGTATCATCTTTTCTCCATGATGGAGATAAAATGGTATCCTCTCAGCTTAGCTAACTAGGCTACATAAAGGGCCAACCCTTTCATGACTAGTGTACCACAAGGTCACAAGGCCAGAATGAACGTATGAGCAATGGCCACGTTGGCTGCCTTCTGACTGCAGGGTCACTGCTGCCCATGGGGATGTGGAAGGAAGAGAGAACTTTGTATTTAGGACTAACAGCTTACCTTACACTAATTAATTTTACTTCAAACACCGGAAATTTGTTTTGGTGTTTAATGAGATGCAATGGAATTTGGATATGTCATTTTAATAAGCAACTTTTCAAAGCATAGCTGTGTTTAGGGATTTGATAAAACCCATTTTGATTCTGAATTTACAGTTCCCTGATTTTTGACTCATTATGTGTCATTAAAAAGACAATTAATCACTTTGATCTTGATTTGATTTAAACCCTGTAAATTGAAGTTCCTCCTGTGTGATGTACCATCAATTTCCAAGTACCACCTTTAATGGCCTCAGATTAATAACCAGTCTTCAAAATTAAGTATACACGTATAGTAAGACTGCATTTTTGTTCATCAGTTCGATAACTGAGCTTGCAAGAATCAATCTGATACCCTTACAGTTAACAATTTTGTAGCCTTGAACGAAGTGGAGGGTTATCATTTGTCCTAATCAGAAGTTTCCCTTGTTTGTGCACTACTAAATCCAGAAAAATAGTTCAAACTTTTGTGTTAATGCTGTACTATGAAATCTATGTTTGCTAATTCTTGCCTGCAAATGGCAGCTGCCAATTACAAGCTGCTGAGGCAGCAGAGGCCCTAGTATAAGAACATAGAGGTTTCATGTTCAAGCAAGGCTCTCTGCTTAATCCCAGATTCAGGAAAATTAAGGGATGAATTCTACCTTCAGATTAGAAGAAACAACCAACCAACCCCCTCAGCCCTCCAGCACACTGTCTTCCAAACGTGTTTCCTTCAGATCAGGTATCCCACATCCTTCCTTTCATGTAATGTCTGAAGATGGGCATAAAACTCTGACCACTTTTTTGAGGGCCCCCACTTGCAAATGAACATGCATTTTATTTAAAGCCCTTGTCCAATTATGATAAGTAGAGAGAATGACAAAACCATGACCTATCTAAAGTTCAAGCACAAGTACTACTTTCAAAAGCTGTCACTGAGTTGGTTGAAAAATTGTACAGATTTGGAAGATTATTTTTTTTTCCCCCCATATTGTACCCAGTGTTTTAGTGAACAGATATGGCTATAAGGTCTTTGCATCCACAGGAGAATCCTAATACGAACCAGGAAGCAACATACTGGTTTCACCAAGTAATGGTGTGGCCAAAGCTGCAGATAGTGCCTGAAGCTCTGGAGTTCTGATAGAACTCATGCAGAAAGATGCACTTAAAAATTGGAAATGTATCCATGGAAATACATGGGTGTGTTCATGTTTTTTTAATGATTTACTAAGAATTTCATATATTAGAAAGTAAGTTCCTAAATGCTTGGCATTTTCAAAAATTTGCTCTTAAGTGAGTTAAAATTTAGCAATTACTACTACATAAAAAGTCTTTTAGGACTTTATATATTTGTCTTATATATATTTAGTCTGTATCTACAGCATTCCCATGCAATGAGTGATAATACTTCAAAGAGCATTTATTTACCATTCTCCAAATTTGTAAGGCTAGTTCAGATTCTTACTTTTCTGAAAAAAAATGTAATTAATATCAATTTCCACCACTACAGAATGAGTCCACCCATCTACCATTTAATATACAATCTGACTCCAATAATCATATTTCAAAATGCCAACAGAGAAGACATATTCCTCACGACTACTCTGGAAAGAAAGTATATAATCTGAATTTCTGCCAGATAATTCTAAAATTGGCTGTTTGTGAACAGCAGATAATTTTAATTAACTCCCAATACTACAGGAAGCGGAATTCTTCACTACTTATGAATTTCTAAATAGGTCTGATTTACAGCCTCAAAAACAAGAAGTGTGATCAGAAATCTGATATCAGCTCCTTAAAGAGCAGAACAAGCTACTTAATATTCTGGTGCTCCTGCAGCTTGATCTAATCCTCAATGAACTGTAGGAATGAAAAAATATTAATTATGGACATATTTGCTTCATAATTTACACTTCATCCAAAGGTAATGTTTAAGAAACAAACCCGTTATTCTCAATTCTCTGTCATCTTTTTGCTAATTATCACAGCAGGAGGGATGCACATTTAAACCAAATCAGCTGACTCCTACTGTTTGTAGCCTCTCAAATGTTCTCTGCTTGTAAGCTATACTGTAAGCAGGTTAAAAGGTCATATTTACACAAACTCACACCCTTAACACTGAAATATTTTATTATTTTTTATTTCAATGACAAGCTCTCTCTCATCTGGATTTAAATTCACAACAAATGAAGTCTACACCTCAGACTCAATGAGAAATCTTTCTCTGCAGAAGTATCTAACCAGGGTATCTTTTTTTATTTATTTATTGAATAGATGAGTCCATAGACTCATAATTCAGGGAGATGCAATTGAAGTGGAAAGCTGAACTTCTCCAAGGAAACCTCAACAGAGGAGACTGACTCAGTAAGCTACTTATAAATGTTCTTTGGAGAAGTCTCTAATGTTTCTAAAGGATGCTGTGGAGACCAGCTTCACAACACAGACCAATAAAATATCCTCAATCTGCTACTGCTTCTACACATTCCTACATCCATAGACTGCCTGCACCTGGGGACAAGGAATCTGTGCACTGATGGAACTATTCATTAAGTGAATGTAACTATTCATTTAGACCATAAAGATATTAAATCTGATTGGAAATGGATACAAATATTCATATAGACAGCAATGACATGGATGTAGTCCTTCTAGCAATTATCTTTAAGCTAATTACACCAAATTTTTCCTCTCTTATTTGAGAGCCAAAGCAATAGGCCACAATTTCAGAGATGAACAAAGGCATACACAGTACAGCATAATTCATCCTGTATTAACTCCTTTCTAAATGGAACAAGAAAGCATCAGAACAACAAACTAGCAATATGCCAGAAACATGAGCAGCATCACATCATTTTAACACAACTGCAGTACATCTTAATTCGTCATTAATTCCCAGTTGAAACATTAATACTTTTGTTCCCCACTGCTGTAAAACATAATAAAAAGCATTTTGTTTCTTTTCTTCCCTCTTACAAATATTCTCTCTACCTTTTGAATCGAACAATTGACCTAACTACATCTTTACAGGCACATAAAAGTCTGCTTCATTCACAGCTATCTGAAAAGACAAAAAAGGAATGAAGGTTTAATTTTTTTTCTCCCTTCTGGCCAAGTTAGAACAATCTTTGCTGTAACTTTGAACAGTACTGTAACTTCTTTATGTTAAACTGCGTACAAATAGTTGGCAGAGACCTGTCAAAATAACACTCTTGGTGACTCAAGTATACTGTCTGACTGCACTTACTGTACATAACACAAAGAGAATTTGTTCCATAAGTGGCTATCCTGCCTCTGTGCTACTTCCAAGCAAGCAGGAGAAAGAATTCTTGGCTAACGCCTTCCAAGAAAGTTATCAGCTACAATGAGCTATCTCTCACAGCCCAAGACAAAGTTAATAAAGTCTTTTTCCAAGCAACAAAATTAAAAACAAAACAAAACCCAAAACCAAACAGAAAACACCACACCACTTTTTCTCAGAGCATCTAGCTGTGAAGACAGAGATGAAGATTAAAACAAAATAAATTCCTTCTAAACAATTAAGCACAAAGAAACCCCATGATGCAGTCAGCTCTGCAGAATGGCAGTTTTACAGTATCATAAAAGTGTTTTGCAATTATTCCTGTTGAAGACTATGAGCTAAATCTTTGACTGATACTGATGCATACATGAGCATCATTTATAAATATCCCCTGAAAACTCAAGAGAATTCCATGCAGTTTTTTAAGAAATATACTCTGAAGCTTTAAACTTTACACTATGACAGCAAAGAACACATTTGTACATCAACATGTATATGTGAGTATATATATTTATGTATGCTTGTATCACAGAATCACAGAATGTTAGGGGTTGGAAGGGACCTCGAAAGATCATCTAGTCCAAATATATGTATAAAAAATATAAACACATACATACACTGGACATTAGCTTTAATTGTCCTTATTTGTCTGTCTGCATTTAAATATATTTCTTTTGAAGCTTATATCCAAGCCTCTTATTGTAATAATTCTTTTAATGAAAGAAACTACAGACTTACAGAGGTAGATTCATATAGATAAGCCCCTCAAGCTGCTGCTCTTTGTAAGCAACCAGCCAAAACAGGCACACACTGAACACTTCACCATTATGCTACAGATGTGCATTAGGGGAACACAAGACAAGTGAAAAGCATTATTTTCCTTTCCTACTACACAAATTGGTGTCTCCCAATATTCTATAAGTTCATACTAAAACCGTTACTACCAGCATTAGTATTATTATGTCTAGAGAAAAAAATAATTACAACATATTCAATCCTTTTGTTTATATTCAAATCCTTTCATTTGAACACAAGACAACCACTATCTAAAGTCTGTGCCTAGGTTTGGCAAATCATACAACTGACCAGAAAAAGGACCCGGGTGAAAAACAGCATTTTTGTTGTTAATGTTACAGTGGTCCTACAATTGCTTATCTTCTAATATACACACAGGCAAAAAGTCACATCTTTTTGCCCTATTCTTCCTAATAGCCATATGCTATAGGTATAGAAAACCAGGTGAATTTATGGAAACAAGGATGTTTAGCACTTACTGTCTCACCATCAGCAGACTACATAAACTATGCCACAGGATCTTAATCTCTCTTGGTGAGATGTTGGCAACTGTGCTGATGGCTCAAGATTACAGAGCACAAAGATCCCAGAAGCGACCTTCAAAGGGTGCGGCTGCACAGCACTAAGGTTGCAAAATGGGAAAAACAAATGAAATTGCTACATCACAAAGGAAGTCTGGCATAAAAAAGTGCCTTTTACTCCAGGACTACCTTCATTAATTTGGGATCTCTGGTCACCCTGCTCATGTCATCTGTGTCTACTCCATCTTGATCCTTATTAGAAGGTGTTTATTGGTTTATTTCCTTCTCAACCTAAGCGGAAGCAGGAAGAAAAGCTTGGGAGATAATTCCCTCCACTTCTAAGACATAAGCACCCTACATGATCTAGCAACACTTTCATTTATGGTATCATTCATTTTTTCTAGGGAGTTTCACCGAGTAAAATAAGCTTCCAAACACTCCTAGACATTTGCTGTAGAAAGCTCCCGGTCATCCAAATTTAGTCCTGTTTTCTGCTATTACTCTGGATGCATAATAATAAAACACATATCTGCAATGTATGTTCCATTTCATCCTCTGCAGAACATGGTTATTAAGGTTATATAAACATGTTTATATACAGTTCAATATAGTTATATAAATAGGCTGTATTTATCCATTATAAAACAACAGACAGTACTGCACAGTGGAAGAACATTAAATTATCACAGGGGACACATTCTTATTTTACACTTGAATAATTAGTAGCATTTAAGCCGTGAATAACATAAGCAAAAGTTAAGTAGGAAAAAGGTTTTACAGCTCCATGGGAACAGAATACCATTTTAGGCAAACAAAAGAGGGTCCCTCCTGTCTTGTAGTGCATTAAAAAAAAGGTTTAGGGAAACACTACACTGGTAATAAGTTATTTAAGTAATTGCCACATTCTGGCACATTTCAAAGTGCTGCCATGTCCAAGCTTGCTAAAAAAAAAAAAAAAAAAAAAAAAAGTAGCAGGAATCATAGTCACTTAGGTTGGAAAAGACCTTCAAGACCGTCGAGTCCAACCACTAACCCTACTCTACCAAGTCCAGTGCTAAATCATATTCCCAAGTGCCACATCTAGACAACCTTTAAACACATCCAGGGATGTTGACTCAACCACCTCCCTGGGCAGCATGTTCCAATGTCTGACTACCCTTTCAGTGAAAAAGTTCTTCCTCATGTCTAGTCTAAACCTTCCCTGGCACAGCTTGAGGCCATTCCCTCCTACTCTATCACTTGTGAGAAGAGACCAGTGCTGACCTCTTTACAACATCCTTTCAGGTAGTTGTAGAGGGCGATGAGCCCCAGTTCCCTAAGCTGTTCCTCATATGACTTGTTCTCAAGGCCCTTCACCAGCTTTGCTGCCCTTTCTTGGACATGCTCCAGCACCTCTATGTCCTTCCGGTATTGAAGTGCTCACAACTGGACACAGTACTCGAGCTGTGGCCTCACCAATGCCAAGTACAGAGGGATAATCACCTCCCTGGTCCTGCTTGCCACACTATTTCTAATGCAGGCCAGGGTGCCATTGGCTTTCTTGGCCACCTGGGCACACTGCTGGCTCATATTCAGCCGCCTATCAATCAGAACCCCCAGGTACCTTTCTGCTGGACAGCTTTCCAGCCACTCTTTCCCAAGCCTGTAGCATTGCATGGGATTGTTGTGGCCCATGTGTAGGACCCAGCACTTGGCTTTGTTGAAGGTCATACAGTTGACCTTGGCCCATCGATCTAGTCTGTCCTAGTCTCTCTGAAGATCCTCCCTACCCTCAGGCAGATCAAGCTCCCTCCCAACTTGGTGTCATCTTCCATTGCAAAAACAGTCATGATTCCATCATCATCATCACTCAAAGTCTCATTTATTGGGAACTAGGAATAAAGTCAGTGAAAGCAATGAGCAATGAGACATTTATTAAGACTGCATCGTAAAAGTGACAGAATCTATAACCTAAAGCAAGATTTAAATTTTTTTCAACCTATTTAAATAATTGTTTCAAGTTGTTTCTTTCTTGGAATGAACAAAAGGAAATTGCAGACATTGGCAAAGGAAGCCTGGCAAATGAAGAAAGTCTTGTTTGTTTACTGTGAAAGTATATAAATCTCTTTACTACCAAACTGGAATTAGCAAGAAAAATGCATATTTGCAAGAGTAGGGTTATGGTAATTATTAATCCAATAAACACTAACTGATCACTACTATGAAAAAGCTGATGCATTGCTAAAGCTCCCTATGATCTTTTATTTCAGCCACTTGTTTTAACTGAAGCAGGTCAGACAGGGTTCATTTGAGCAGCTGAGCTTACAGATCTGATGAGTCACAAGAAAATTTATGAACAAGAAGCAGAAGCAAATTTATGAACAAATTGTGAAAGAAATTAAACAGAGAAAACAGCATTCTTCCTATTTGCCATGACAAAAAAGATGGTGATTTTCAACATTGCTTATTGTTGCACTGACACCCATGGACAGAGTGTTAATTTTAAAAACCACCTTAATTTTTTAGGACCTAGGCATCAGTTAACACTCACATGGGGAATCAAATCTCTCTGCCAGCATGGACAGTTTGTCTGGAAGGCAACGGGAGTCTCTGTTGCCAGGATCCTTGCAGTGCCACCTTCATCTGGATTATGAGAGACTATCCAGACCATTCTTCTGCTCAGATCTCACAATCCAGCTGGCCCATAGTCCTACATAACCAGTCCAGCACATGCATAATCCATTGATTTTATCTGAACTACATACGACCATTTTCACACTTACAGGAATGGTTTCTGTAAACTATAAACAAATGTCTTACCTATATTCAATTTGACCTTTTCTGCAGCAGGAACACTCTGGGACACTCCACCCAGGCCAGTAATTTAAGTATACAAATTGGACTAGACACAGCAGTAGCTGGCAAGGGGACTCTTAAGAACTGTCCAAAATTCCCACCTGGAAAGATCCTGAGGCCATCAGTCAAATACCTTGCTCTGAAGGTGGCTGGGAGCCCTGTAAATCACCCAGATGCAAACTAATCCATTATCTCCTCTATGCAGATAATGAATCAGGAAGGTCCTGCATCCCTGGATAACCAATTCATACTTTGCATTTACATGCACTGAGTATGCACACAGGCACAGTCCTGATATCCCATTACAACGCTATTATAATTATAGAACAAACTTAATTTTCCTACTTACAGCTCAAATTCCACAACTCTTGCCACACACTTCCTACCTCCAGTTCCTACTGATTTCAGTCAGAGCTCTGGTGATTTCTGATTGTCAGAAAGCTTCACAGAGAGATCATTCAGTACATTCTCATTTGAAAAATAACTACTGTGAGAAGCGTCCAGCCTTTTAAGCTACATGATAAGATGCATATGCTTCCGTTAAGGCTTGCTACATTGTGAATTACCTTGATTCTTTACTAGATACCAAAATAAACAGTTTTAGAGAAATAACCAGTGTTCCATCAGTCACAGAATAAATACAAGTGACTAATATAAAGGAGACTATTTTGCTTGTGCTCACATTACAGCTCCCTCCTCAATGGTGTAAGAGAGGAAAAGCCATGCTCCCAAGAAAAAAAGTTACAGGTTCTCAGAAGATGAGGAGTCCATACACTATATCCAGAGAGTGCAACATTGTTTTTTCCGACACTGTTTTTAGGTTAGGAGACAGAAAATAAATAGCTGCTTCTTTGACTTTAATGGCATAGCTGTGCTCTTCAAAAAGCCACTCAAACTCACTGGCCCACTGATGATAAAATCATGTCACAAAACTGCTGTTTTTGCTCTCCAATAAAGCAGACATTTAGTTTGGATATATTTGAATTCCTGACCAGCAAAACTTAAGCTATCTGCCTACCCACCTGTTTTTCCTCAAGGGTTGCAGACTGACACACATGACATTTAATAGAAATGTTTGTAATCATACTCAAATAGATAGCTTCAAAACACTGAAAATAAATCTGTCCTTTCTTCAGGCTCTTAGGCATTGTTAGAAGGCAAAACGCTGCTGACTGCAAATGAAGGGCCTGATATTGATCTCTCTTACCTATGAGAACTATGAACCTCTTGACACAAACAGAATTAGTATGATTTATTTTAATATGCAGAAGAAAAAACCCAGTCCCTACAAGATACTGAGCATACACGGAGTGCAAAACACATCCAGGGTAGCTGGATGCAAAGGACATCACCCTCAAGGAGTCCTGATAACATTTAGAGACAGACTAAGCCTTAAATTTGCATTTCCTTGTGTGGATTAGATGATATTACCTGCTGAAGATAGCCTAATTGCAGTATACTGCATTTTAATTAAAGATATAGAAATGCAAATTACAAATAAAATTAAAAATTATAGAGTAATTAATATTCACCAGGACCATTTACTATTCTATTTCACTTGTTATCTGAGAAATATTAAAAATGAAAAGCTATGGAGCCTTGCAGGGTAAAAATACCACAATTCTCAGTTAGGTTTATTAGATCATCATGGAAGTATTTCCATGGCATCAGTATTTCATGGCTGTCAGTGAGCAGAGGCCACATGCCAAGCTCCCAGGTGTTCAGTTCTCTGCAGGGACACCCTTGACAAAGCACTACCAAGCAGCTTATATGTCACTAAAAGGATAGACCCTCAGCAATAAAAGAGCTTTTTCTCCTATGGGACTTTCAAAGTGGCAATGGGCAAAAACTTATTAACTCCCCTAAAAGCTCTACTTTTTTTTTTTCCCCCTAATTCAAACAAACTGTATGAGAGAGGGACAGAAAAAATATTCAAATAGTATTGGGGTTTTTTGTTAAGCTGTAAATAACTGTGTATTTTTTAAATGAGAAGCATTACCTTTTTATAGCTGCCATAGAGAGATTAAATATGGGGCAGATTCAGACTGGAATCACCAATGAAAATCTAAAGACACCTAAACTGAATCAACCCAGACCTGTACCAGAGGTCATTAAGTCAGAATCTAGCCTACCAGTTAATAGAATAGATTGGAAAACAAAACAAAACAAATTTAAAAAGTGTGATTTAGCTGTATAGGTTTAGCCTGGTAAGCAATACATCCCACCATGCAGTCTGAAAGAGATAGAGAAAAATTCTGGAAATTGGTAGACAAAATATTTTAAAGTTCCCATGCTCTCGACACTGAAGTGATATGTAATATTGTTCAACTACAACTACAATATAACCTCAAAATGTTTATGGTTTAACACAATAGTTATTTTTATATATATTAGCCTGAATAAAATGCCTGAAACATGCTTGCTGGTTTTGATGAAGCTGTTTCTTGAAATGCCCTGGTTTATATGTCAAAGTCTCTATTTTCACAAAAAGGCTAAATGAGAACTCCATTGTGTCAGAAATATTTTAAATCTATGAGATTAGTATGTCCAGAATTCTTCTCACCTCCTTTATTCTAACACTTTCTTCACTTCTGAAAATCACAATATTTCTAAAACTAAAAATTTTCCATCACCTGAAATCTGGCTGAAGTATGAATCCTTTCAATTGTCAGAAATTGGTAAAAAAAACTTGGGAGTACTTTTCTCCATTATACACTGTCTGATATGATTCCTAAACACCAGTAAACCTTTTTCTCTTTTGAGAGATTGCTGCTGTGGTCTGTAAATCCCCAACACAGTGACACAAAATACATGTTGTAAGAGCTATCTGTGAATAGTATTATTCTTAGAGCAAGGAAATCCATTAAAAACAGTTTCACTTATTTGGAACACTAGGAGATAATGATTTCCCTTTCTTATTTGTTATTCAGAAAACGATAAATGCCTGTGAATTAGGTTTCGTGCTTAGGGGGGACAAAAGGTATCTTTCTTAAAAAATCTGCAGCAGCTTGTGGTGACACTATGATCTGTTGTGACACGCTGCTTCAGCTTGAAGGATGCTTAATAGAAGAAACCAGGATGGCAAAACCTAATGCTTTAGTCCCTCTCACAATCAGAATTATTAAATCACTAAGAAAAAGTGGAACTCACCTCATATACATATTAAAAGGGTATTTCTTTGAAAAAAGAAAACAGAAAAATCCTCTTCAGAAGTGCAAGGAAGAAGTGAGTAGTCTTTACCTACTCTGTAGATACCTGAGTGAGAAAGCACTTTATATTTGAGTATTTTTAAGATAATGTAGCACACTAAATTAAATAGGAAGATAACGTGTAATATGTCAATGAGCATGTAACAGAAGTTGTCTTCCTTCCCAAGCACAGTGCTAGGAAGAACAGGGCTCTCTGGCTGTGCAGTTCTTTAAGGAGACTAAAATGGCTCGCAGATCCACATAGCATGATTTCCTTGATTCTTCACCATTAATCCTAGTATGAAGTAAAACATCTGAAATGCTGTCAGAGTGGCATCTATTACAAACCTTGTTTCTCCTCAGTCTGTTTCCATGTGTCTTGTAAATTCTGCTTCCTCTGCTAAGACAGGTCTAGCTAGAAAGTGCTTTAATGCTAAAATCAAAATTCAAAACTTTGCCTGCAAAGGCCTTTTTGTTGGCACTAATTCAGTGAATTCATGGCTTTAGAGACATTAAGTATGATCTGACAGAAGCAAATCACTGTATTCAACATTATTTTAGACATTATTTGAATCTAAAACAGAAAAGGCTTCATGTCTAAAGAACTATCAGCCTACTAATCCTATAGTTAATTGAGCATGAAATCTTTTTACAATCAAAATGATCATCCTATATCAAACTCACGTGCCAAAATTATTTTTGAGATAAAGTATGTACAGATCTCTTCCCATGTATAGAGCAGATAAAATCTTGAGGAAAAAGTTGTGTGCTGACTGGCAACTGAATCAATTATAGAGAACTCATCCAATGGCAATTCAGCTGCTGACTCTTTGAAATATTACTTATAAGTACATTACTCCTCACTACATATTCAAAACACCATTTCAGGGATAACCTGAACGTGTCCTTTTTGTGACTTGTATAGAAGATTAATCAGTATTAAGAAGCATATGCCACAGCACTTACAGAGCCAATAATCCCTAAAAAGTAAGAATATAATCACAAGAAAAAAAGGAATAGATTCAAATATTTGGAACATTATTAATCATCATGCTGTAAATCAGTATATACTAGTCCTCCAGCTCCTTACGTAATCCTCCGTTTTCCCCTTTCAACTGATTTCCTGCTACATTTACATTTAGGCTTTTACACAGGCTGAGCACATCCCATATATTTGTGTAGGCTTCCATAGCTATAGCTGTTCAGCACACATCATTAGAACCACCAGAATTGCATTAGGCAGTTCCCAACACAGTTCCCAACTGCTAGGTTCAGAAAAAAGACAAAACTGGAAAGGCAATGTAGTATGTGTTACGTTGCCTTGATTTCCTGAAGGTCACAAGAGAACACAGCTCTACTGATGTGTAGGTGATGGATATGTTGTTGCCAAATTAAATTTTGGCATAAAGGCTTTGGGTCACTTCTGGACTCTGGCACATATTAGTTAACTATATTTTAACTACACTACTTCGACTATGGAGCACATCAGCTGTCTCGATATACTCTAATGAGGTCATCTAGAAAACAATCAGAAGCCAGGCCTTGCTGAAAACCAGATGCATCTGAAAGCAGAACTTTGGGACTACACAAATAGAATAAAACCATCTTATACACAGTAAAATATCAGATTAGCATTTTATTTTGGAAATGGGCATTTTAATATTAAAAAAAGGACTTTGTTTTCTATTTGTCATTTTGAATTGCATCAAACTGCAATGATTTCATTGCATCATGAGACACTGAGCTACATTAACCACATGATGCTAGCTTGAATCACACGATAGAAAACTTGTTCTCACTACCTATCACTTTAAGACAGTGGCCTAAAAGCAAGCATGACAAAATATTTTTGTTTTATGGGTTGTTTTGTTTTAAACCCACATCCTGTGCATATGATGCTTTCTGTGAATGGTCAGGAGACAGCAGAATCTAACATAGGCTAGGATCTGAAAGTTCACCTGAATAAGTCATATAACACTTCTTCAGTTAGTCACTTTAAAAAACAAATTTATAGAACACCCCTGTTATTAAACATTGCAAACCTGTTTTAAGCATTTAGGATTTAATTAAGAATTAAGAGATTGTATTTTGACTGAAAAAGCTAGACTGTGGCTGGATCTTACTCCCTCTGAGAAAGACTAAAAAGATTGCATGAACAGAAAAATAAATTAGAATGGAGTTGATTTAAATATATTTATATAACCATTAGGAAAATGCATCAAGAAAAATGTTGGGGTTTTTCTGTCACTTGAGGCCTTCAACTCAGGATTGCAGTATCTCTAAAACACCTGTTCAACTAGAATATATTGGTGTATAAACAAAATGTATTGGTGTATAGATGAAATAATCAGAAAATCTTCAAACTCTTTCTGTGCATATTAAGTCTATGAGAAAATGCAATCAGAGATTTATGCAGAGCATCTGCATTATGCTCACACCTTCCACATTATATGTATGTTTTCAGGTACCAAAAGTGGCAGCTTTCTTAAGATTTGCAGCAGTATATTTGAGGCAGAGCATATTAACTTTGAGTCCACTGAAGCCAATGAGATATCACTCCTGCCTTGTGTACTGAGTTTTACCACTGGTTCCAAATAAAAGCAGCATTAATCTCACAATCACAGAAACTAATACTTGGCCATTTGACACAGGGTCTGTGCTTCAGCTGCAGAGGAAAAACAGCTGATTTCCACAAAGCCCTGTCCGCAGATCAGTGGGAACCTATATACTGATATACTTCAATGAAGAATAGTTAACACATCACTCAAACTCTGGATACTCTCCACCCGAAATGGCGTTCAGAATCGGGAAAAGCACCAAAACCAACCCTCTGCTCAGTCTTTCAAATGCTCTCCTGAAAGCTGGACAAGCCTTCCCCAGCTATAATCTCCAACAAATGGATAAGTTACAAGAGAAAGCTAGTATTTAGATATAACACATCTTTCCTAACAATCCATCAAACATTACAGCCACAGTTCACACAAGGAGTGTATGATTATTCAGCAGGGAAATGAGATGTGCTGTGGATACATGAAAAATTCCAGTGAGAAAGGATTAACTTGATAGTGTGAGAAAAGGCACAATGCAACAAATCTTCTACTCCATAGTATACATACAGTATATTTTGTCAAGGAAAGAAGTACATTATGCTCCCTTTACAATTTATACCAAGTTGTCATCATTAAAGAGTGAAACAGAAATAATTAGATTCTCATACAGTGTTAAAATTTTCTATATGATTTAGGACATAAAATTGCAATGAGGGTCAAAATTGCATTAGGGCCCTAGCTGCCTCCTATCATTACCTTTAAAGACTCTCTGGATACTAGTACATACATGAAAGGGTGGGAAGTGAAACTCTTAACATAATGGGACAACAATGCTGTTTCTGTTTCTACTGGTTTTACACAAGTTCTAAACCAGCTGAGGTTATCAAAAAGAAATACAAATTCAAGGTTGCTTTAAAACACAGCTTGATTAACAGATTTTTAGATTAAGAGAGGAAATGGTTAAAGATTTTATATGTGCTGGTTATCTAAACTGTGACTAGCATGAGGATGTAATCTCTACCTGTAATCAAGATGAAAGTTGGATATTAAAATACAGTACTCACCTTAACTCAAAAAAATGCTCGGGGCACTTTGTCTGTCTAGGAGTCAAAAAAACCTAGTTCTGAAATATTACTCATCTCACAGCATCAGGAGCAACACAGTACAACGTTATGCAAAAGATGTAATGGGCAAACTTTTTCTTACACTCTATGCAGAGTCAAAACTGCTGTCTTCTTATTGTTCAAATTAATCAGGCATTTACTGATTTATTCACAAACAACGCTTGCCTTTGTACTTGCTCTTCTGAGCCTTTATGATACATATTGTGTGTTATGTTCTCCTACTGAAAGGTCAGATCTTTGGTTTGAAAATCAAAACCATACAAATTACAGTGCAAGGAAGTACTAGTTTTTCATATCCATTGGTAATCCAGTACCATTAGTGGATAAATACTGATGCTCTTGATCATACTGACTAGCACCCAGTCCATACAATACCCAGCTCACAACTTCATAATCAAGTGTCAGACTATCAATCAGAATAAATCAGTCATACTAATTGCAACTTATTTAAGAAGTTGTACTGACAATACTGTGTTGACTGTAAATGAAAACAGCAACAGTTAGACACCAGGAGAACACACATAAGAGCAATCACACACCTGCAGCTATAGGATATTAAACATACCTTTCCAGATTACTGGATGAGGAGGTAGCAGAAATAAAGAAAAAGGAAAAAACTCACACCTACCTTTGCGTTTGCTGGGACACAGATTTGTATGATCCCTAAGAACTGGTGCACATTGCTATGCAATGATACTTCCTGAGAAGAGGTTGTGTTCTCATGAACTCAGCTGACCTGGAACAACAGTAATAAAACAATTCAAGATTAGATTTATATGTGCCAGATTTCACACTGCTGAAATATTCTCTGCATGTAGTGTCCAGCTTTGGAGTTAAAGGTATTTAAGTCAGAGGCTATTTAAATTTGCATTTTTTAAAAGAAACCCAACTAGTTTTGTCAATAATCCTACACAAGACCTACATTAAAAATATTTGTGGTGTCATCATCTTTTAAATCTATATAATGTTAGAACTTCTTCTGCAGTTTAGTTACATTAATATTTTCAAAGAAAGCCTTAATAGTACAGGCTGTATGTTTTTCAGTATTAAAAGTAATCAATTTCCATGTCTAGTATCTTTATATATTGTTTACACAGCTGTAGGCTAAAAATATTATACTTACAGTGTGACTTTGGTTTCTAAGTGTTCCCAGGAAAGATATTTCAAGACTCAGGATCCACTTAAGCACCACAAGAATGAATAATGCATTTCAAATACATGTATTTGACACAACGGAATGAGATGGTTCTTGACCGTCACAGTTGAGAGGAATATGGACGTCTTAATTTTTTTATTTTAATGAAACATCAGCCAGTGTACCACATCTCAAAAACCCTTCACTCTTTTTCAGCTATGAAATATAATTTAAGCACTGATGTTACAAACAAGTTATTACTAACAGACTATTATCATGCTATGTATAACAAACACATGGTCTGAAAAGACCTTAGTGCTGAGAACATAAATCAGTACAAAGATCATGGGGTTTGTAGAGCTCTTTCCCAGTCAAGAAAATGACAACAGATTATCCAGAAGGCATTTCAAGGTTTCTCCTTGTAAGTTAGACTTAATGAAATAATCCCTCACAACACTGATGTTTCTTTACACCAGGGGTTCAAGTGTATTTGTTTTACATGCTCAAGGCTGATGACTAATTTTAAATGCTGACTTTTACAGCACATTACAGTGTTCATTTGGACAGTGGCACACAACTGAGTTGATAGATTTTAAATCACACAGCTCCAATCAGAAAGGAGGCCTTCGTGTGCAAGTATTATTACACCCACATTGAAATTTATGACAGTGGAGATACAATGGGTTTTCTCTACAGATTACACAATGTTCACTATGCAGACTGTAGTTCTAAAGGTATTTAATCACTTACTCTACTTTTTGCATCCAGTAATAATTCAGAAACTTTCATTCTCCTTAAGTTTGTTTTTTGTTTTGTTCAGTGCTGAAGTGAATTTTTAAATGTGAAAACTATTACAATGAATTGGGCTAACACACGTAAGAAGCAAAAGATTCAACTTCCCCACGGTTCATATTAACCTACAATCACACATTCTAGGGAACACAGCTCAGTATATGTTATTACAGAAAGGATATCCCAAGTCCTCAGAAATCTATTTTCTTTTTAATATAAATGACTGTAACAGAGTGGTGAGGCCCATAACCAGGGGCTGATTAGTGCAAACTATTGAACATTCACAGCAAAACAAACAATCTGTAAACAAGCAAGCTGATGCTCTTGGTGTAGCTTGGCAAGACTGTCCAACCTGCATGAACTAGAAGGTTACTGTTGTTGAAATCCATTTGATTTTTTTCCACTACAGCTAAGACAAAAAGAAGTTGCTTTATACTGAAAAATTAATGAAAGCATCAGCATAATTGACATAATTCCTGTTGAAGACAGATCTCAGATTGATTTCAATAACATAGATGGCATCATTTGAGAGGAAACCTAAAGGCATGGACAAGATTCCAAATCTGTTTTACAAAATCTTTCAAAGCAATTACGTTTATGTCTTACTTCACCCTCCCTGCAATATTAACAATGTCACGAATAGAAAAAATAAGTTTATAGCTGTATTTCAAGGTGAACAGCACACAGACTTTGTGCAAATATTATGTAGTTTTAAGTAAGCCCCATATGTATGCTAATGAGACTACAAAGGAGACAGCACTGATAAATACTGTACCTGCACAATCTACTGCTAGCACATTAGGAAGCTAACCACAGGAGTGACCTTGAAGGACATGAACACTCACCAGAACAGCACTGAACCAGCCCCTGATGCAAAAGTAAATTCTCAGTATAAAAAAAACAAATCAGTATAAAGACTGTGCATGTGTGGCAGGAAAGGAATCTGAGGTTGAAACTCCGGGTTACCTCTGCAGTGAAACCGTTTTGCACACTCAGAGATGTGCTGTACAGAGAAGCAGATTTCTCATGCTTTTACTCAGGTGGTTCATTCTAAAAAAGCAGTAGTTGCATCTGTTCTTAAGGCAGGGCAGGGGAAGAATATAGGGAAGATAGGTCAACTGTTATGAGAAGTCGATTTTAATAATATAAAAAGTTCACATACACTGCAGCAAGTGCTTGGGAAGCCCTGCAGAAAGACTGATAAATGATATAATAATTCTACAAAACAGATAATTGATATGATTCGTACTGAAAGACAGATCGATTGCACAGAATATAGTTCAATAAACATGAGAAAGAAGTGAAGGTAAAAAAAATTGGAAATTTAAAAAATAAAGTAATAAGGTCATATGAAGTCAGGAATAGCCTGAGGTTTATTTTTCTGTAGGAGCTTAAAACTGACTTTGAAGCTGAGATATAGTCAATTGCCATTGAGGTGTCTTTTCCTATTCAAACAGCAACTTGAAGGTTATGTCCACCCTCTTTCAGTAGCATCACAGTCCATGGTACTATTGTTATTAGGAACTCTGAGAACTATAGTAATGACTTTTCTACAGGAAACACAACATAACTTAAACAGACCTTATGATACTGAAAAGGCTCAGTTTAAACTGATAAGCACTATATCATGAATAATGGAGCTGAAATTTAGGTTCTCTTGCTCTGTCAAACGAATCTGATTTCAACTTCAGAAATTGTATCAGAAACTAATATCCAATAGGAATTTTTCTAGATTATGACCTATTTGTCAAATATTAGCAAGTCTGTTAATAAATTTTATTTACTTCATAAAATTCTTTAAACCAATGCCTTGCACAAACAGTTCACTGACAGAGGGGAAGGCAGAGAACATGAAAGGATGTGAATAGCAAAGATAATGTATCTTTGTACAAGAAAAAAAAAAGTTGAAACAGTGACTTAATGTGACACAGAGATGAAAAGCCATCTTGTCATCTCAAACATTTATATGAAAAATGCAAAACTTTCTGCAATTTTCCAGTGCAGATGTAAGTTTGTATCACTTTCCAGAGCAATTTATGAATTGCAACATAAATTGCACATGAAGTGTAAGCTGGTTACAAGAGTAAAATGCTAATAGAAAATATAATTCATTTTTCCCTCTAATGATGCAAGCCTATGATAAATTATTGTATTTTTTAGCTCTCCTAGCATAAGCACACAGCATACTGATTGATGTGTATGGAGCTTATGGAGATTTATTAAGAGAATTCTAAGCATTTTGAAAGGGTACATGAATTAGTTTGCAGTTTATACTCCATCTTGGCTTTTCTTGTTGCCCAGATTCATTTTGTTTCCTCAGTGAATCCATCTCATCCATACTTCATACTGAACTGGTACACAAGAAACGCTTTACTGACTGTCTTACAGTACCACTTCAACAACTGCTACATTCTGTGATACTGTCACCGTTCACATTAATTCAACCTTGGTCTAGACTGGATTTCATCAATATATAAAATGTACATGTTTGCTATAGACCACTGTAGATCCTTTGAAAGGATACTCTCTTAATATAAAGCATCTCTCTCATCACAATGCTACCTTATTCTTAATTACATATGTGTAATTATATTAATTTCCTAAAAAACTGTTGAAAAAAATCACCTGGTTCAATAAGACACTTTTGGACAACAGTAACTGAAACTAAAATTCCAGCTGAGTCAAACAGATAGGGAAAGTAATTGCAAAGAACTGTGTGTTGTTATCAAGAACTTTCCTTCCACGTTGCATAGCATCAGAAAGGAAAAAACTTCACTAAATTACATTTAGTCCCTCATGTCCGTAAGTCATAATTTATTTCTTCTTTTCAACATATTTATTATTTCACAGAATCCTACAACCATAGAATGGTTTGGGTTGGAAGGAACCTTAAAGATAATCTAGCTCCAACCCCCTGCATGGGCAGGGACACCTCCCACTAGACCAGGTTGCTCAAAGCTCCCACCAACCTGGCCCTCATCCAGATCTGCTTGAGCAGGTCCACGTCCTTCTTACACTGGGGCACCCCAGAGCTGAACACAATACTCCAGGTGAGGTCTCAGGAGAGCAGAGCAAAGGAGGAGAATCACTTTCCACAACCTCCTGGTCATGCTGCTTTTGATGCAGCCCAGGATACAGTCAGCAATAAATACAATTAATTAAAATACATTACATTTACTGTGACTCATTCTGTTTTTTTCTCAGATCTAGATTATGGGATTGACTGGGTTTGTTTTTTTGTGTGTTTGGGTTTGGTGTGGGGTTTTTTTGTATTCCTTTCTACTACTAAATCAACTTTCAAAGACTTGTGGCAAGAGTACTCAACATCTACTCTCATCTTGAGCATGACAGATTGAGCCTGTAATGTCAGTAGTTCAGCAGTGAATTACTGTTACAAAGGGAGAACACACCTGTCACCTCCATGAAGCAACATCAACCACATTGCTGCTTGAAGCTCTAAACTTGACAGACTAAGTAGTGAAGGTTTCTAAGGAAGGAGGAGATCAAGGAACAAGAATGAGCACAGGCTCATTAAATTATGGCTCATATTTGTAATTCAGATTCAGTAGCTCAAATATTTATGTGTAGAGAAATAAAATATATTAAGGTAGGTGGTGAATATTTTGAAATATACTTTAGAGCAATAACTATGCTGTGATAAAAATAAATAATTTGGTGCTTAAGATAAGAAAACCCAGAACCTGATAAAACCCCCAATGATTGTAATGAAGCACACTTCCATGCTGAATTGACTTTGAACACTTCAGTTCTGAGGGTGTACCCCCATAAGAGCCCTGTACAAAACTAGTGAAGCAGTTTAGACCACAATTTGAACAGCTCTGAGCTTCTCAGGGTGCCAAACACACCATGAATATCTGGAAATATATCTTCTTTCCAGCAATTTCTATTAACGTATTCATGAACATTTCACCCTCAGAGCTGTCTATGTTCAGAAGTTCAAGAGCACAACTATCCAGTCCAGTTGGAGCATGATTCATCGTTTTGCTTTCTGAATTCAAAACACAGCAGACAGATAATCTTACATTGCCTACTAAAATATTTGGTACATGAAATTATTAGAAAATTACAAGTCCCAATAAGGTATAAAGGAAAAAGGTGGTTTTCAAAATCAGAGTAATAGTTCTGTATGTTTATGGACAAATGAGGAGCTATGTCTAAGAGACAGTTTGCAATCCTTGAGTACAGTGTGCTCATGCTCGTGCCAACAAATAGACCCAAGGCTAGTAGATATAATGCAGCCTAGAGTGCTTACAGCCTTAAAGAATAATGTGATAGGATTTATTAAATAATAAAAGGACAAGGCTGCCCCTGAGTGATGAATTGGAAAGAACAAGTGAAGATAACAAGCAGGTTTTGCTTGTTTCAGCAAAGCCATAGTGATGTGGCCAAGTAAAAATCAATTAGTGTGATTGTAAAGACTAGCTGTTCTTGCCAGCAAAAGACAGGTATTCACCTGTTGTGATAAAATCATTTAAATTAAATAATACATCAAAAACACTTAATTTGACACACTTCCTCTTAATGTTCAGTGCTAGTCAACAGTGATTTTCAGAAATGAGTCCTTCGTCAATTGCTGCCATGTTACGGTATAAGAATCTACATTTTAATTATAAATATATATTAATTTATTATCTTCTTAATAGTAAAACAATTGAGTAGGCTAAGGATTCAGAAACAGAATGCACTGTGGAAAACAGCTTATTTAGTTCAAGTGTACTTATATAAATTCATAGTTCCAGGAAATTTTAATTCAAGAAAATAATTGAAAAAAGTAACCATCATTGATTTCAACACTTCTCTAAAAAGCATTCTAGAAAATACATTTTAAAACATTATTAACAGCTTACAAAAGGGTATTTGCCTGCATATCAAAAGGAAAGATTATAATAATTTTAACTGATTTGTCCACAGTGCAAGAACAGTTAATAAAGAAGAGATCTGATACCACATTTGTAGCGCATAGTTATGACTGAGGCCATTGTTTCATTCCCGAGGGTTCTGTAACTCAAGGACAATAGGTTTGCTAGCTGCAGAAGTGTTGATTATATAAGAAACACCTAGGTAAAATTTGCAGATAATTGTTTTTATTTTAATAATCCACACGGCCACTGCCATGAAAATAATTGCTATAGGATCAGTAAGAGTGTGCAGAATTAATGACTGCACTTACTAATTGGTACTGTGCTTCCTTCACACTATAACATCAAGGCAGTCCCTACATTCATTGTTGTAGACATGATTTAAATATTTGCAGATGTGCAGAGCAGGTATTCTTAGTCACACCTCTAACTTGTGCCTCATGTTTTCATCTGACAGTTTTAGTCACTAGCACAGATCAGCTGCTCAGCACAGCCACGGTGTTTGCCTTCGTTCTCTCAAGAAAAGGAATGCGTTCTTGAGTTCTTGATGCGTTGTGCCCTATACTCCACAGGGTCAACATTGCACATGAACAGTTCAGCACTTAGCATGAGAAAGTGCAGTTAGAAACCCAATAGCCCGTGTGAAGTCTCAAGGTATCCGAACAAATGCCCTACTATCTGTTTTGGATCCAGAAGAGAGACACATTTGGGGTCAAGACTTCCACTCATTCCACATTAGGGAACACAAGCCCTACCATGAGAGGTCACATCAGAGAAGACTAAATCAGGGAAATCTCCTGTGGTAACTTCCCCATAGGAATATGGGACTGTTATCCTCAATCAATAGGTACTCACAGATGTGACAGATTTTGTTTCGTTTTAATAAAATCCTGGGTTTTGCGCTATATTTAACCAGGTATGTTACTAAAAACCACAATGTCTCTGAATAGGCAGTTGTATCAAATCGGTGCTAACGCATGCCTCAAGAGGCAGCAAAACCAAACAAAAAGGAAAAAAACTCAAGTCCCTGGAAAAGGTGAAGTTGCTCTACTCATTGCTAAAATAACTTCCATTCATAAGGCTCTCACATTTCTTACAGATCCAATGCACTCTTCATCATGAGTAATTCCTAACTATTCAGACTGATTCCAAAACAATCTGAATTCTGCTTACGGAAAGCTGATAAAACATATTTGGCATATAAAAAACTGCTCACTCTTCAAACAAAACACATGCTCCAATTCTGTAAGAATTTCTTCCTCATTCTGAAATCCACCAGACCATTCCATTGCCCAATCAGGCACTGCTCATTCCACTATACAGACATACCCTGAAGCCTGGTCATGCCTTCCAGACTATGTAGGCATCTTCTGCTGATTTTAGCAAGCACTCTGTGCCTACATTTCTAGTCTTTTGAGAACGTCCACATCTATGAGTGGCTGATACTGGCTCCTTTGCACAACTCTACAATTCAGTGTAGCAGAAAATCTGATAGTCTTGTCTTTCTTTTTTCCCAGTGGCAAGTCTGCAGGATAAAGTGCAGGGATCCCATTAATTTCTCAGTCATGCATTAGTGTTGACTTGGCAAATCTGGTAACGATGGAGGAAGACAAGCAACATTTAATCCATCTTTTATATCCTTTCTTACATAAGGTGTCACAGAAAATTACTTAATTAGCCAGAAATGTTCCCATTCATTCCACCAAATTTTTGTTTTAATGGGTGAAAAGGTAAAAATACATTTTGAGTTTTTAATTTAAACAATACAAAGTTAGCTAGTGTTCAACATTGCACGGAGTTTGCAGACATGTGAAATGTGAAAAATGAAATGCATCACTGGTAGAAGACACTGTGATGGAGCCCATGTGAGACCTTCTGTGGAACACAAGTCTCCAAGCTGTAGTAGTTGTGCCATGTGTGGATATGCAGTGTCATGCAACATTACAGACCACCTTGTTAAAGTTCATTTACTCACAGTCAAAGGAGTGCTCATGGAGTTGGAAAAGAACAGGGCTTAACAGCCCAGAATACACTAAGTCTTTCTACTTCTGTTTTATCAGACAGTGGTTATATTATATAACAAGACATTAAATATGTCAACAAAAGATTTGATAACTGTAAAATGCTACTGTAATTGCTGATTCTTTAAAACACTGCAGCTGCTTGTTTCATATTTAAATTTCAAAGCACTGAATGTAGAGCCAAATGAAAGGCTAGACTTTTTTCTTTCCATTAGCTTTTAATGTATAGAAGAGTCAAGTCTTAGACTGAATTTGAAGGCTCCTGTATTTTCACAGCATAAGAAACCTATTAAATTTTGATACTGCAATTTTGTAGGACACAAGGACTGTAAGACAGTAGTTTATAGCTGGATATTATCAGAAATCTGTGCTTGACTACAGAAGTGTACTTTGCTAGAAACCTGTGAAGTAATTTACTGTTTTCAACACATACTGAAATTACACATTTGAATTCAAAATCCTTTAGTACTCAAATGCTTTAGAAATGGCAGTTATATAACTGTGGTATACTTGCTTTAGGGACAGCAGCCTATTATTTCTGCAGAGCATTTGGTTTGAAAACAACTTTGCAACAAAAAGAAAGTAACAACCTAACAGGTATCACTATGTAACAGACTTGCTGCCCATAAATTTCCTCCCCTTTCTTCTCCTCTCCCTACCTTAGTAGGATTCTTCAGGCAGGAAATTTTCACCAGGAGCATAGCTAAACAAATTTCCCATGGAGAGGTGCATTATCTTTTACCTAAAATATCGAATAAGGGATGCTGATATTTGCTTACTTGAACCTGCAGTAAATACAGTAACACATCTGCTGAGTGATGATAATCTGCTTTGGACAGTGCATTGAGTGCTATGGACCAATCTACTGATGCACGACTGGTTTGGGAATATTTCCTCTGCTCCCTCAGCAGTGAAGTGAAGAATTCCATGAAGGGAGCCTGCTGGGAAAGAGCGTATCGAAAGTAGCAGCCTCTGATAATGAAGTTGAAGGTCCATGGTTTGGCCGTATGTAGCCGTGTCTATTTTAATGTACTGCACATCAAAAAACAAACATGTCAGACCACAATACTTCATGGCATTAATTTCTTCCAAATAATGCAAACTGATATGTCTTAAATCCTCAAGAATGTCATTTAGGGGCATCACTATTATGCTTTTATTCTACTTACTATTCAGGCTGCAAAACAGATAAATCCAACCAGCAGAAATTCTGTTCAGTCAGATTATTTGTGAACTCCACAGAGCCAGATCACTAACCACATTCTTCAGCTATCATTAGAGGATTCTCAAGCTGACAAATATGATTTTATATATTGCTGTAACTGCAAGTTTGAAAAGGCAAGTTGACATCTTGAGATTAAAATTAGAAGAGGCAACTTTACTGATAGAAAACATGTTAAATAGCATCAGGTGAATTAAATAATGAAAAGAACATGGAAATACATAATCTCTAACAACAAGATGAGCTGATTCTGCTCAGCAGCCCCTGAAATGAGATGTCTCGTCTCAAGTACTGTGGGATTTTTTTGCCATCAGTTCCTTACAGCACGGATATCCAATTCCATCTCAGAGGTAAGCAAAATGTGCCTTGGTCCACAGGGTTCTCTATTATAAATTGTGACACCAATGCTCTTCAAGTTAGCCTTCTTGAGGAAAATAACCCACAAATGAGCACATTAAGCTCATTAGGTGCCCAGGGTGCTGCCTGTATTTCTGACAAACAAGACTTAAAATTCTGTTTCACACAAGAGAGAAATCAATGAGAACCTGGTATACATGTGCGCAGAGACAGATCGTATAAGGACACATGGTCTGAAATTGAACTATTCTTTTAAATCCTCTTGCTAAGGATATTATGTAATATTTTAAGAAGCTTCTACTATCCCGGTGATTAAAAATTAATGCACCTATTAAAAAGTCACTGAACATGGCATAACCTTGAATGTATTTACTCTCACAGTATATTCTGTTGCTCCCCCTTTACAAATGGAAAGCTGCGGTACACAGCAAGTCTGCAGAGGAGCTTTGGTCCTCAGTCTAAAAAGTTTAGCATAAGCCTTGCTATTTACATTTTAAGGTACTTTAGAAATTTAAGATACGCAGAAAACTTGAATCCATTTTAACAAGGGCAACCCAAAATACCCAGTTTTTTGCAGTCTGAATACCAGACGTATTCAGACACATTTTTGTTGCATTTGAGTACTACATACTTAACAGTGATGAAGCACTTAATCCAAAAGCAGGCTCTAACTACTGCACTAGGATTTTATTTAATTGTATCAAAAATAGTTTCATTTATTTATATTCATATACACATACACTTGAAAGAAGCACTTGTGAATACACAAATTACAGAAAGCCTCAAAATGTGGCTAAGGTAACCATGAAAGTGTTCAGTGACATTTTTGTCATTCCTTCTGTCAGTTGTCACCTTCCTGCCCCAAGTGAGCAGCAGGTCAAAGGCATTTCAAGGATTTTGCTTGATAAAGGAAGTTAAGCCCTACAAAAGAACTAAGTTTCTCTTTGCTAGGCTTTCTGCAGGACACACCTGTAATAAGAGCAGTTTCCTGAAGTCCCTCAGTACCACAAGATGACAGAAGCATCAGCTGGGCAGAAATGCAAGTCTGGCCCAGGCTATGTCATTAGCTGCTGCAGGAGCTTGAGATGTGGACACAAGTCCACAGATGCTCGGCTGTACTTCAACTGTGAAAGTGGCAAACAAAATCATTAATACCAGCACATACTATCTTAGCAAAACTACACTGCTAAATTGGGAATGACTGATTAGTCAGATTGTACTCTGCTTGGTGAGGCATGCTTTATAGAAAGCATTTATACAAATCTCTCATAAAAGCTTACTCTGAAATGCAACGAGCTACAATTAGCAAAAAGTTTGCTTGTATATTCTTGGCATAGCAACACTGAAACCTGTCTTTGCTGAAGATAGACTGCCAGTAATTTTTTTACATAACTTCCATACATGCCATCTGTCAACACCTCTCCAGGGACCTCTGATTTATAAGTAAAATTTCCAGCTATACCTGACTCATTAATTAAAGGATTAAAGAAAACAAGCAAAGAAGCAT
This sequence comes from Hemiprocne comata, assembly GCA_020745705.1. Lineage (NCBI taxonomy): Eukaryota > Metazoa > Chordata > Aves > Apodiformes > Apodidae > Hemiprocne > Hemiprocne comata. The sequence continues at coordinate 6,937,858 of CM036596.1, read as the reverse complement.
TTGTCTTTAGTACTGCCTGACTGGAAAACAACTGATGAACTTCAGTGTTTTTAAGTTTTATTACATTTTCCCATACCAAAGGTTCAGATAAAGCTTTAAGCCATAACTATGAAAACATTCAAGGTCTAACTTTTTATTTATTTTACCCACCTATGTAAAAAACCTTGCAAAATTTTCTCACCTTCCAACTTTCAGTCCCTAAAATTTAAAAGAGAATTCCCATTCTCATGTGCTTTAGCAAGTTACCAGCAGTAAAAATATCAGCTGTCAATACAGACAGCTCTTCTGGTATAGTGAGAATCCTCATATAATAGCATGTAAATGTTTCAATTTTCCCAACACCATCAGTCTGAGAATAGAAGATATAATTTAAAGAAAGAAATTATAAAAGGATGTAACTAATGAGTCAGATGCACAAACAGCATACTCAGAAGGTCAAACTTGAACATATACAGACATCAAATCTGAATTGTGAGTCTTGCTCTAGGGTTAAGTTGACTCAAGACAAGAACAGGAAGCAAGGATGGATGATGGAGGACAAGATGATATGGGTAACGCTTAAACAAGATCCCAGTTAAACAACATAATAATGGGCAGATGCAGTGAAACAAGAAGAGAGTTGAAATGGGAGACAGAGGTACAACTTCAGAAATATTTTGCTTCAGCCTCCAAGATATTGAACAGAAGGATCATAATCCTCTTCACAAAACAAATTAGTGTCACTTGAAATTGAAGGTAAGATCTCCAGCAACTTTTACTCCCTCAAATATCTGTAGAGGAATGAAGATGGAGAACAAAAGGAAAAAAAAAATAGCGTGACAAAGAGAGAAAAGCATCTGAGTCAAGAAATACTTTACTAGATGAATGAAAGACTTGTTGACCAGGACCATGGCAGAGTTTAGGCAAGAAGGATTAATACTGAAAGAAGACCAGATTTACTCCCTGAACAGAGCACTGTGCAGGATATAATTGCAGGCAATGTTTTGGTCAGAAACAGCATGAAATAAAGTATTCAAGCATAAGAAATATGTAGAGGAAATGTTTAGTACAATAGCATAAGAATGATACTTTCCAAATTATTGCAGAAAAAGTTATAAATTTTCTTGTTTTAAGTTTAAAACCAGAAAACCTTTAAAGCTTTATATCTTGTTGAAGATTTCCAAACATACAAGAACTGTTTCTGTATGTTACAGTTAGAAGTGAAGCTGACTACAGATGCTACAAATGGACTAGTGGTTTGACCCGCTACCAGAGAGATGTGCCACCAATTCTGCCATGTTCAAGCTGGCATGTCACTGCTACCTTTACTGCCATGCAGTATTTGTTTCCATTTGCTTTACTTGAAGCCTATGTAAAGGAAATCAAAACTCACAGTGCTAACCTACATAGGCAGCCATGGCAGACACCCATTTCCCTAAATCTAAATAGAAACCACAGAGTTCTTAAAGTTATATAAACAGCTTTAAAGGCAAAGAAAGTAAATGAAAATCTCTGTTTCGTTTCTGCAGTCACACATTTTCAATAGCTGCAATTTAACACCTCTTTTAAAACTCAAGACATCAGTGTCAACAGAACCCTGGGCTGGTAAAACCTCTGCTCAGTGCACTGCCACAAGACAAAGCCCCTTTATCAGCAGAAGTAACAAATAGCTACAGTATGACAAAAACTACAGACATGATGAAGTAAGCTATCAGGCTACTAACATGTACCTATTCTGAGATATAAAAATATTTAATCAAGAACTTTCAAAATATTTTTTGAGTTGTTTAAATCAACTTTATTCAGTGAGCAGTAACAAACATTTTTAAATTATTTTCTGAATTTTTATCTTTTATTTCTAACAGTTTAAGCATACTCCTATCCCTCCTGCCTCCCTGCCCCCCAGATTAGCAAGAAGGCTGAACAAATACAAAAAATAAAGCCAACTCAACCTTATTTATAATCTGTAAGATTATGTGAACACTGAAGGCTAACAATGCAAGTCTGGAACATTTTTCCAAGTCCTACTATGTATTTCTGAGTGATGGTTTTCAAAATACAACAACACTGTGTTACAGCTCGGTTAACACCTGAAAACACCTGGTTATTTCTTACTGAAGCTAACAGACAAGAGGCACAGGTTGGGACACAGATTGTGAGTTTCAGCACCAATAACTGACATTATTAAATTTTTGTTTGCCTGCAAATTCAGCATTAATTTAAAAGACTCAGGGATCTTACCAGAACACCTCAAAAACCAGAAAGTCATTATCTTATGGAACAAGAGTACCTAATTCAAGATAATTGTACTGCAACAGCCCTTTGGCAGTTTTCATTCTCTGGGAAAACTGCCTTCCTTTCATTATACTGTAGAATCCCATCTGCTATTATTGCTCATTTGCATTTTAATTTTATGAGGAATAGAAGTCTCCAAAACCAAACACCAGAGTTTCTCTTCTTCCAACAAGAATGGAAGGCCTTAATGTCAGAAGGTGTATGTGACACTGATGTTTCATTTATATAAACTACAGCAAATTCAGCAGAAGACTTGAGCTGTGCTGCACATAAGGGCTGTGCATGCAGTGATAAAGTCAAGAGCAGAACAGGTACCTATGTATATTTTTATTGTGTGGTGTAATTCTGAAGCAAGAACATAAAGGTTTATGTTTGTGTACAACACTAACTAGGTGATCAAGCAGCAATGAGCAAAACTAGAATGACTTCTATTGTGGTCATGTATATATACCTACAGACACACCTTCCATCTGGATTGTAAGCTATCGCTTACATGGGTACACAAAAGCCCAAATTACAGAGGTAATGCAGCACTGCAAGAGCCTAGCCACCCACCTCTTGTTTACCCAGGCACTTCTTAATCACTGCCACATCTTCTCCCAGCTCTGCCATCAGCAAGCCTCCTATTCTACCACCATGAAACTCAAAATCTTCTGCCTAGTCAGCAAAATCAGATGCAGAAGTGGCTTCCCTTCTGTCTTCTATCAGAAGCAGTCTTGACATACCATTTGCTTTTGCTATTTATGAACTGCTTGTATGAATCATGGAGGAATAAATGAGATTACACCATTTGTTAATTCTGTTGACTCATCCAGAATGGGAAGGTTATTACATTAATTTGGATTTACATCAGCTAATACCACTTTACCCCAGCCCACTTGCATCAGTATAGCAAATGATAATGACTGGTTTTAAACTATCAGGCACACAAATACATTCTATTTTCAGTTTAATTCTATTACACTGAAACTAATAGCAGTGAGTCTAAACTCGCTCTTGTTGAAAGTTTTCTATATTTTGTCAAATTCATACTACTTTTTGGTGAAAGAAAGAACTATCTGGCATTCATGACAAGTCATTATCCTTAACATCCTCCTCTGCACAATGTATTTGTCCTTGCTTGTCTCCCTACTTCCACTGTCATAATAAACACTAAAACATAATTGCCCTCTGAATTTCATTCACAAAAAGAAAAATCACCTTCTCAGCAACAGTTCTATTAGCTATACTTGGACAAACAGGACTAAGCAGCAGTAAAGTAACAAGGTTTTGTTATTAAAGGAAGACCACAGACACAGAAAGTATCCTCTATGGGCATTGTGCTACATAAACTTGCCTACAGCTTAGTGCGGTGTGCCTGGCATGCTCAGTTTGCAAAGCTTATGCAGCAGTACTTTAAAATGGCTGGCTATTAAGTGCCAGTTTTTAACTGCTCAAGCAAAAAAAACAGCCTTGAAACGTATTTCAGCTAATTGCTTTAAAATGCTAAGCCTCTAGATTTAGGGAATTAGTACAAGTCTAACAAAGAATTTACATGCATGTACACACACATGTACACAAAACCCCACCCCCACAAAATTAATAGATATTCCAGGACAGACATCCCCCTGGAAGAAGCTTTGGGGCTAACAGCTTCTTTATTGACCAGGGCCTCTGATGTAATTTGACATCTAGCCAAAAGGGTCAAGCATTTTGCTGAAGATAAGTTTGTGCAAGTAGATACTTAATATGTGTATCAAGAGTTTAGTGACCCTTCTGGACTGGTTGATTTTTAAATTACTTTTCATCCTTCTTTGCATATTAGCCTCCATTTCCAGAGAAGCAGGAATTAATGATCCTTTTAAAATAAGGGAATGGTTTGAAAAACTGTGTTTATTGCTCATTTAATTTCTCTGAACAACCAATTGCAAGGTCCCATAATGACCACTTCTCAATACTTGCAGTTCTGCTTATTCTTTCTACAGTCAGACTTTTTTTTCTTTCAGCTGTTCTGAAGACTCCAAAAGCCAAGCCACATTTCTCTCTTCTCATGCACTATCAAAAGTCACAAAGATCTACAGGTCAAATTATGCCTTCAGTAACATCTCAGTAGTCCATTATTGACAACAAATTTGCACTGGTGTAACAGAGCAGGAGTATAAAAACTCTCTCGCTGGTAAAACTGCAGGAAAAGATCTGCATCTCATTCACACTGAGCTGTACCGGTTCCCCTCTGTTTCATCATAAAGGATATGCAGTTATATTGGAAAAAACAAACAAACAACCTTTAAAGTACTCAAGCAATGGTCCTTGCACTCTCAACATGACAAAAATGGTCATGGAGGGATTACACAGAACTGGCCACAGAGGTAAGAACTGGACACAAAGGAGTCAGTGGAGGAGTCAGGAGACAGTTGAAGCTAAGGTAGCATGGCAAAAACTCAGAATGTAAAAATGGGTGAAGTCACAACAGGAGACAGTGACTACTTCTGCAAGGGTGTGTATCATGTCTTCTTGTTCCAGTCCTCCCTCCAGCCATAGTTGCAGCTGCAGCTTCAGTTCAGGTGCAGATTTTATGACAGCTCCTTGCATGATGTTCACTCACACTTTTGAAAGCATTAGGGGGAGCTATTAATAGTCATCTTTGTATATGATAAACCTATCTTTAGATTTGAAAATATTCACCCCTCCCCAATAACCAGGAAGAGTATTTTAATATGATTCTAAACAAACTTTATGAAGCTTTTAACAGTCAACCTTTACTATAATTGGAAATTGGCAGACTTGATTTGGATGTTTTTGAGGACCACTTGGAATGGTTGCTTTAATGTAAAGGCTGTTTACCTAATTTATTCTTAATTATATTTTATTTACACACAATTGAGCACACAGCATCTATGTTTGGAAACTCAATTTTATTTTTAATAAAAAATACTATAGATGTTAGGAACACGGACTGATTAAGATACAACTGCTGAAGACAACTTATTGACCCAACCATTACATGTAGAGGTATTTAATCGGTGTTCAACTTCTTAGCAATGTTAAATGGCAGCAATTGACTTGTATGGAAAAGATAATTTACAAAGGTCTCAAGAGAGACATCAAGGGTTTCTACATGTAGAAAAACTCCAACTTAAAAAATGGCTGAAAATAGCTCAGAGATATTATTTTGGTGATACTCAGTCAGAATGACTCTCTGATTCTGTTTATGTCACTGCACTTCTATTGGTGTCTCATTTTGCTTTTCTTATTGAAGCAACGAAAAATGAAAAGCAAATCCTTTGCATAAAAAATATTTTATTACAGAAAATGTGTTCAGAGTATTGCTTGGGAAAAAGAACTTGATCATAATTATTCCTATATAATGGATGCAAAACAAGCAGAAAGTGTATTATCTAGTAAAATATCTGCTTCCATGAAGGAAATGTAACAGGACTACATCTCATCAAATTTCAGACTTCAATGCGAATATAAGGCTTATGGCTTAGTTTCCCTGCTTCCCTTGGGATAAATCAATGTTACAGTTTTCACACCTTCCTAAAATTAAAACAATAGCACTGTTAAATACTATACATTCCTTTTGCAAAATTCAGCTTGTTAATTGAAAATCAACTTTAACTGTATACTGAAGAAATGCAAACAATCTTTAGCTATTCATCCAAGGTACAATAAAGGTTCAAAGTCATCATGCTGAGTATATACAGATGTGGATGACAGATCTTTATGGCCCTTTTTTCAGGTAAGGTATGAATCACATATTTAACAAAAAAAAACCCCAAACCCTCATAAATGCACAGTTCACTCCTTTTATAGTGTTAAAGGGACCTCAAAACCATTAATGTTACATAAATTTTTCTGTGCTTAATTCTGTTCTCATTTAAAGCAATAGAGCTTACACTAACTTCATTGTGCACCTCACGCATTATCTGAGCGAAGAAAAATTGCTCAGGAAAATGCCTTCCTAGCAAACCAGGATCTGAGTAATAGCACCATCTAGGGTATTAGTTTCTGAAGTGACATTTCCTCATGTATTATTTGTTCAGAGTCATTTTTAAAAGCTTTATCTTCATTACATTATTATGAAGTAGTCCGAGACATTTTCTTTCTTCCTCAAAGCTTGTCTTGCTATTCTGTTCGGAGTGTTGACGTGCTGGGGCTCGGTTCATTTAAGTTTTCATTTCTTTGTTGTAATATAAACCCCACAAGATAATCCATCAACAAATCAAACAGACAGAAGGAAATTAGAACCACAACTAAGCAATCATAACTATACTTGACACTTGTTATTGCAGTACTACACAATTGTGCTATAGTTATAAAGTTAGTTATTACTGAAATTTAAGTGGTGCAACAAAGAATCAGACTATGTGTTTTGAGAGGGATTTTGTACAAGTGATGTACCTTTTCCTTCCACTTACGGCAATACAATATTCCATAGCAAAGGCACTGTTCCAATACACAGAACTAATTTAATGTGGTTTCAATGCACAGAACTAATTTAATCTGCTTCTTAAAATTTTCAAGCTTAGAGATACCAGGCAAAGTATACACCTGCAATACAGTCAGGTCACTTCCATAGAGAAATGAAAAGAGAGCACAGAGCAAGACAATCGAATCCCATCTCTTTCCATGGAATAACAAAGCATTTAGAAAAACAGCTTGGGGAAATAAAATCTTTGCAGTTACCACACAACCTGTAGTGAATTTCCCCATAGGTCTCTTAATTAAATTTGAGCACTGAGGTACACTAAATCCAAGTAGGGTTGTCACTGAAAAAGGCCATTCTGTTTGATTTTCAGCTATCAGCTTCTCTTAAGCATGCAGCCTTCCTCCTGACATTAAGAAGGAAATCTGCAAACAGATAGTGCTGACAACCCCTTTTGGCCACAGTACACACAGCTCAAACTAACCAGCGAACTGCACTTAACACATCTTTGTAACAGTTTCAAAAAAACCTGCCTGATAATCAGCATGGAGATAAGAAAAGAAGTATGGAAGAGAGCAGTTTGCTTAGTTCATCCCTTATCTTTCAAGTTTAAAACCAGTCTCAGGTGGACTGCAAAAAAGGACATAGCGCACCTCAAGGTTTTAAAGTTCCTTGTTAAATTGCACTGAAACAGAAATTAAGTAACAGGGAGAAAAGAACACAAAAGCACTTGCTTTCTCAATCTGCAACTTTATAATTAAAAAACCCACAACAAAACAAGAAATCCACATAGGCTTACATTCCTGTGAAGCTTCTTAGGATTAGAGACAGCAATTTGGTAACTAGTGGATTCACCCCAGATTTGGAAGACCAAAGGTCGAGCTTACAACTTGCCACATTAAATCTTGGTTCCTCTGTCTTTAATGACTGCCATGAGGAGTCTATTGAGGAGTTGTCTCTGTGTTGTGAATATTATTTTACATACATTTTAGCAGTGAGCCAAATGATATGGAGAACTCTGTTTTCATCACTGCAAGACTCATTCATAAAACTAAAATTAGATAGATGGATACTGTAAAGAAACTTCCTGTACAGAAGTCGCATTTACTGATGACCACCATGATTGTGTTATATTAGAACTTACATAGTTCTTATATAGAACTATGCACAGGGGAATTCATGCATGCAAACCCTTAATTTTGATAGTATGTGACCTTTTCTAATGATATGTTTGAGGTAGAGGAGGAATACACAACGAAAGACTATGAAAAAAAGACTTCGTCATTTAACCATTGTTAAATATCATTAAATGACAGTGTTTTGATCTTCAAGACACATTTTGCTTTTTAAAGTTCTACTATATCCTAATTCTATTCAACAATTTTTAATTATTGTTCCAGAAAGAGAGCAAGGTCTTAAACAGAACTTGCTACTGGCAATCCAAAGCTTCTGCAAATATACAGGTAAGTCTGTTACCTTTTGAAACACCAGACGAGAGTCGTGCAACTCTAGAAAAAACAAAGTGTATCATCGACAAGTACAGAAATAACCAGAAAATATTATATACTAATATCAGCACAAGTCAGAGCCCCCACACTGTGGATTGTGACTAGAAGTCTAACCACTGTTAGATTTAGTCTGTATGAGCTGGAAATACAGATACATAAGACTGCTCCAAGTTACAGGTATATTAAGCATTTTTTAATTCTTCAATTGCTTGCCTAGGAGCATTCCCTTTTACTAAGGGAGGAAAACTATTACGACTACAGTGACTAGTTGTAGCTGCCCTGAGTTTTAGAAGATTACTAAAAAGTGTTCGTAATTTCAAAATAAAACAACCCCCAACCCTCCACTCATTATATTTTTAGTAAATGGGATGATTGTTTTAATCTTAAGGATTTTTCTTGCTTTTAACATCTCTGCAGTGTCAATCTACTTTACTTTTTCCTTGGACCTACGCTCACCTTTTGGAAAACAAATCATCTCCTGTGTAACTCAAAAACAAAACTTATGTGTATCTTTCAGAGCATAATGTCAACCTCCTCTCTCCGTTCCCCACTTCTAATGAAGTTATTACACACAAAAAAACCTTAGTACCTCAGTCATCACATACTCTCTACAGAAGAAATAAGCGAAGTCTTAATAATTCTTAGTTTCTTTAGACATAACAAATATGGATCTATGTCCTATGGCAGTCACCATACACTTAATCATTCTATATACATTAGATAGATACCTCAACACATACACACACATATGGAAAAAGTGGTGCCATCTGTACATACAGTCCCATATGAAATTCATTCTATACCACTAAAGATCTCTTATATCTGAAATTATATCAGTATAGAGGTAGATTTGTACTGGATATTAAACAGGGTTTCTTCTCTTTCTTTACATTATAATATTGTCTAGCTTTGAACACTCCGAAGTACACCCTCTCCTAACCCCTCCATTTTGTTATTAACAATTTGCAATAACTTCCCAACTTCACCTGTGCCAAAAGTATCCTGTCATATATTGAAATTGTGCAAGACAAGTTGTTAAATAAGCATATGTAGTTAATGAACCTGAGATATCGAGAAAAATTTATTGTATGATATCAAAATATCAGCTACTGTATTTTATTATGAATATCTGAAAGACTCAGCACTGGTGATATCAGATAATTAACATCTCTGAAAATGAAAAAATGTTCTGAAGACAACACTGTAAACACTCCTAGACCTTTAAAATACTAATTATTTTCATGAAAGAGCACTACAGTATTTAAAACTTTATTTTTGACTGTGATTCTAGTAATTAAAATCTGGTTTAATAGTAACGTTCTGAACTGTCAAGATATTAGCATCTTAATAAAAACAAGCTCAGACCTACTAAAGCTTACATAAAAATTAAGGATGAGAGAGCTCATTTAACAAGTCAAACCGAGGAAGACAGGGTGTTGCCCGTTTTTTCCCTTGCAACGATAAACAAGATTTCATCCAGCATTCACCACTAGAGTTACAGGATCTCTGATTTATGGCTAAAAAAGTATTCAGAGGTAGAGAACTCCATGCTGTTTAAGTTGATCCACTATGAAGCACTTCTGTAGCTCACCTTGCAGGTTTACAACCTAAAGTTAGCTTTTGAAGTATGACAACTGCTAGGCAGCAGAACAACCATTTTGCAATCCTGTAAAGTTTGGAGTGGTCCTTCTGACACTGTATGCTCCTTTCATTAGAGGAAGAAACTAATTTGATTCATATAAAGCCTGTGTTACTGGAATCTAGACAGACAAATTGAAAAGACTTTGTAAGAACATAAAGCCATTTAGGTAACTGAAAAGAGCAAGGAAAATTAATGCTTCTATATTATGACAAAGACTCCTGATGTCCAAAACAGACTAGGATGGCATTTTACTTTGCAAGGTCTCAGCCAACACATCTGTCACATAAAGCTGCAAAACCCCCTTAATTTAGCACCCAAGAGACAGGGGTTTGATACACTCCTCCTGGGACTTCAATCTGAAGCTCCAAAAAGACTTTAAATATAAAGTTGATGTTCAGATCTCAAAGGCATTAGGTTCTTACTATTGCTATCATTGAAATAAATAATTTTGCAAGTGTCACAACATTTTTATGGTATCTTTCTGTAGTAATCAAAGCACCTCTGTAATAACAAACTTACCCAGCACATACTCTTTTATAATACTTGAAAAATCATGAAAATGGGCTTTGCTTCTAAAAAATAAATTAGAAGTCAACCCCCACAATATAATGTGTATATTTATATGATAAAGGAACTTCCTTCTCTGGTGTTACTGCAAAACAAACGTTAATTAGCTCTTTTCCAGAACCATTATCTCCTATTGGTGACAACACAGATGAAAACCAGCACATGATGGACTGAAGACATACAATCATACTCATATCACTATACTTCCTAAAAGTGAAAAAAAGCATTCTAAATCCTAGTAAATTAATTGCTGAAGTGCTTTACTATTTTGGTAAACTCAATAAATATTGCTAACACACCATGTTCCTCATTAAATTAACAGGAGTTTATCGATTGAAACATAGGACTGCAATCTGTGTTTCTCCCAGAAGGGGGAAGACATTCAAACACAGCACTGGGAAAGTAAACAAAAGAATGCCCTGTTCTCTTCTGATGTAATTTAATCTTGCTTTGCTTGAGGAAAAAAACAAGGTGTTTTTATAGAAGAAAGCAAACAAAAGAAAGGAGTCAACTGATGTGATCAGAGTTAACTGTAATAGGAGTTTATGCAGCAAAATTAATGCAAAAACCTATAGGGTAACTAAACAGTAAGTATTTCAAATCCTGTATTGTAAACCTCGGTTAATCAGTGCCTACAGGATAACTATGCAGCTTCATTATTGTTTTAAACCAGGAGGACTGCATGAAGGAAGTTCTCTGAAAACAAAGAGTACATGCAAGTTATCACCAGAGGCCCAATCCAGAATACTAACTCAGACTAAACTTTTCTATCAGTGGACATTTGCGATTCTCTATTTCCCTCACAGTATTTTTGACCAGTGCATCTTAATAATATACATACTGCATGTGTATATATGTATGTGTGTAAACTTGAATTTGTATATACATGTGTGTGTATCTGAAGCAGCTGTGACTGGCACAGGGTAACCACTGAGCTTCTCCCACTGAGGTTACCCCTGCTATCAAACCCTTGCCACTTATGCCCAACACAACAGCTTTGACCTCAAGCGTAACACAGATTTCCTTGGCCTGTACCTATTTACTCCTTGTATTTTTGCCTATGACCTATTGACAAGCAAAGAAATGTCTGAATGAGTGTCCCTCCCAATGACTCTCTAGGCTGCAGCTTGCTAAATACCAGCACACAGAGCACCTGTCAAAGCAATGCGAGCAATGAATCTGTCACAGAAATATTGACAACAATAAATAATCTTAGAAGCATTTCATCCTTCTAGAGACAAGCAGACAAGTTCATTGTAACTCAGATTTGTAGTTCAAATCTACATCTTTTTGCTGTATTTAAAGACTGCCAAATAAACACTTCTCAAGGAAAACAATACTATAAATCACTCCTGCTCTTTCCTCCACACTCAGGTCTCTCAGAACACCCTAAAAACTTTTTTGGACTTGCCTAAAATGCCCTATGAAAGTGACAAATGCCTAAATCCCAAGTGCATTATTAAATACCATATATAACAATAGAATGTACTAAATAACTGTGAAATTATGCCCAAATATTTTTATATTTTAAAGTAATCCGTGGAACTAATTAATTACAAATTACCTTTAGCTGGAAAAGGGAACAGCATATGCAAATTAATATCATGACTCTTTACTGAGAAAGAAAAACATTCAGCTGAGCTTGCCTGTATTGGCAGACATGATCCAGTCAAATATCACCGAAAAAGGATACGAAAAAGGGCTGGATTTGCAGTGGAAAAGATGCAGTTTGCATCTGTTGCATGAACTCCTATTCACATTAATATCAAACATACTTAACAGGTATGTTTGTAAACGTTTTTCTTTACTGTCAGGAATAGAATAACCATTAGAAAAAGAAGCATGTTCTGCAGCTAGACTCCTTTTTCCACTTGATGATGAAACAGAGACTTAAATTTTTACACTGATTATATTGATGATCAATAGTCAGGAGTAAGAAAAATCTTCTCCACTAGGTTCTGTTATCTATGTACTAAGGCTCCCTCCAGTCCTATTTTGGGAAACTTGTGGTCACCACTGCCACAGTAACTGACTGCTGCCATATAGTGCATTCCCCCTCTGGCAGCTGCTGCTTGTATTGCAGAACGCATCCCCAGACCTGTACTTTAAATTATTGTCTTCAACATATTACAGTTACATAAAGGTCTCATACAAGATTGCCAATAGTTCTCTACTCCTCAGGATATTATTTACCCATTTTCTTTTTGGAAAAGCATCTTATCTTCAAAACTATGCATGGATATGAGGAATGGTTATCCAGGCTGTGAGTGCACTAACAGGCCAGACCAGCCTCAACTACACACCCCTTGCAGATGGGCCTAGGGGCTCCCCTTCAGCCTGGGCTGTTAGTCCCTGCCTGAGACCTGACAGTTATGCCTGTCTCCAGCCATGAACCCCACTGATCTGGATCCAGACCTGTGGGGTGATTTACTAGCTGGACCACAACTCAGTCTAATCACAGAACTGTCCAATAATGACTGGGCTATGTCTGACTCTGGTTACCATCTCTGGGCCCAATCCTGACATGCCAATCAACTTCCTAGCTTGACGTTGGACATGCCTCATCACCACAAACTTCCCTGCTGGTCTGGGCTTTTGGTTGAACACTGCCACTATCCCCATTCCTGTCCCATCAGCCTTGGCTGGCAAAGCCCCCAGGCCCCCATCCCTTAGGGAGCAGTCTGACAATGACCTTGCTGCAACCTGACAACTCCCTAATTCATTTTTCTTTCCTGCTATTTAAAGAAAACTGCAAATGCTACCAAAGTGTCTTTCACAACCTTGTGAGAGGGCCTCATCTCTGTTTTACAATATAAAGGAAATAAAATTCATTCAGGTTAAGATATTTCTTCAAGGCTGTATATTGTCTGCCACCACTGAAGTTGACTTGCAGCAGCATTGCATTGCTCCTGAATCTCAGGGGTATCATAAGAGAGTGCAAGAAGCAAATGAAGCAAATACACAGGCTTTGGTAGCATAAAAATATCCAAAACCCTACAGCACTGTCTAAAATTTGGAAAGTCATAGATAAAATACTTCTAAGGTCTAGACATGAAAAATGAGAACCACATACTTGCTAGTATTTGTAAATGTTTTGACAGAAATCAAAATTATCTAATTAATCAGTGTTCTAAAGAACTGTGAACTGCATGACTTGACTTCATAATAAACAACATGAAGTCATTACTGTATGATTTCATTGAGCATCTGATTTTCTGTTCCATGTTTCCCAAGTATTTATACTAAGAGTAAGAACTAATAAGTGTCTTCAACAGAAACCAATTAATTTCAGTTTCAAGCCATATCACTGCTACTCGAGTTCTTAATGAGAAAATAATCCTACATTGCAGCCAATATAAAATATTTTCCTTCTTATGTTCATGGCCAATTCAATACGGGTAAAGGATTTTTATGCTGAAGCTAATTTGTTTTTCATGTTTCCAATATATCCAGATAAATACACAAATAATAAACAGACTGCTAAAGGACAGCTGACGATTCACCCTGCTGCTGAGTTGATACATGATACACTCTGATGCTGAGTATCTGCCTTGAGAATAAAAAAAGACTTTCCTACCTGGCACTGAAAACACTGAATAAGGAGCAAACCAGTTTGAAAAGATGCATCAGAGACAGAAAAATAACATTCACTGAAAGAAGCTCACAATGAAAACAAGACATGAATATTTTTCTATTGCAATTTACACTTGCTAGCAAGGAGGGCATACATTATTCTGAAACACATGAAATACCCATCTTGCATAACTTCTACTTTCTGAATGTGAAAGATCTATTTTAGTCACATTCTACAGAGCCATTAAGTAGCATCCATCATTACTTGCTCACTGAGGCATTATACAGAGGACAGAAGAACATTTAAAATTATTTAAACCAGACGTAGAAAGACCCTTGATGGCTTTTGAGTCTTTTAACTTCCAATAGACCTTCTGCCTGTAAAAAAATAATAAATTCAATAATACCAGAAGCCACCCTGGCTAAAGCAATCTTACACATTATTGATTTAGCTAACTGGCTTCAAGGCAACAATTTTTAAGTCACAGGGAAGTTGAAAGAAGTTAAAGGAAAAGGCTCCCCTTAACCTCTGCACACATTTTCACATTTTAACTGTAATTGTAACATTTATCTTGCTGTTTGAAAGCAAAATGCACAATTCCAAATCAGGTCATGACTATAAAAACTTCCATCACCCATTAAACTTCTGTTACCTTGGCTATCACCCCCCTTTAGAATTTTCACTTAAACTAAATAAATCTTTGCAACTGACCTGTTACCATTCACCTGAATAGAAGAGCTACATCATCGTACGTACACTTTTCATGTCAATATACATCTATCAATAATCATTAAGATAATAATATATCAGAAATTTAAGAAGTGATTTTAAAATATTTCAGCACTTTATACAATATTTGAGTATGCATTTACTGTTAGTATAACATGTGCCTTGCAAGGAAATTCAGCCATAAATCAGATCCTGATGTGCAAGGAATCTGAAAGTACAATCTAGTAACATGGATATAAGGTAACAGAAACATAATAAATAGTCCAAATATATATAACGTAATAGCAAAAACATCTACAGAAGCGTTAATAATATCAAGGTTTATTTAATAAGGAGGATGTTACCAAAATTCAGAAGCAGGCATCTTGGCACTAATCTAATTTAATATCAGGCTGCTTTTAAATTTACCAGCACTTTTAATTTAAATGGTTTGCAAACAAACTGGAACTCCAAATGAAGGCTGCAAACACTGAGATTAACCCACATGTCTCTCCTTAAAATGTTAGGCTTTCAATTCATTTCTATGAAAGGGTGCAACACAGCTCTCCGGTATTCACATTAGACTGAGCACATCTAAATAGCTATTTAGACACCTATTTCTTTTGTTTGTTTGCTTTATAGGTTTTTTCTTCTCCTTCTGGCAGACTCACCTTTACTAAAATCTTTCCTGTATCTTTTCCATTCACTTAAGACTACTCCATCAACTATAAAGAATCACAGGTTGCAGAGCATCTTCACAAACCTGCCTTTCATCATACTCAGAGCTCCACTGTGTCTTAGATGAAACTTCCCAACAAATTTTATTTTTAGCATTAATTCAATTTTTTTTTTGCCTTAGAAAATACAAAAACCTCCCATTTTTGTCCCCTATATATTCGTCTCCACTTCAAAATTTTAAAAAGAAATGGAAGTCTTTCATGCTCTCCTTTCAACAAATTCCCCCAATGGGTGTGTAGGAAGGTTCAGTGCTTGCTATAATATTAACTCACAGCTAGTAAACATCTCTGCAGCAGGACAGGAACAAAGTGGATATAAGTGAACAGTGTCCCATTGTTACATTCTCCCATACTATCCTGGCTCTTTATTAACACCCCATCATTTTAAAGGGTAACTAAAACTTCATTTTCAATTCTGAAAGCATCCTTTTAATAGAAAGCTCAGAAGGCTGATCTTCTTCAGCTATCCTGAATGCCAGTTTTGAAAACAGAATCATGGCTCACCCACTGTTCAGGACTTGTGCCATTTCCTGCTAGAACCTGTTTTATTTCAAAACATTTCTATCACTGTTCCGGACTCCACCTACATATAAGAAAAACACTCTATCATTAGCAAGACAGTCTCTGTCATTTGAGAAGAGAGGGCAGATGTGGTATTTTTCTTTTGAACTAATATAATGTCCTTGCCTCAATTTGCACCATTAATCTCTACAAATGAAAAGATGGCATTTTTCAACCACTGGGGTAGACTCCTGTCAAAGGAAATCACCTCAGCACCTCCAGAAATACTCTCCTCAGGAGCTTTGAGAAGCTTTGTGCTCTCTCTGCACAAACATGGCTTAAAGACAACACACAATCTAAGCTTTATGTAAATATTCATTTAATATGGAATAGAATATACAGTGTAATGTTTTCCAATCACCACCTACTTCAGAAGAGGCTACAGAGTCACCTAATTTACTCTTCCATCCCCAGAGACTCAGTAATTGGTATTCTAGTCTTATACTTCCCAAATGTAAGACTGCTACTCACTTTGGTATGCAAATCTTAGGAGTCAGGAGACAAAAATATACAAATTAACAAAAATGAAGTGGCTAATTATGTTTCCTATTTACACACATCTGACAAAGTTTCTTTCATAGATAAAATCCTGTTTATTCCAACCTCAGTTTGCTTGCAAAGCTGACCACTGCCTCCATATACACCTTCAGAGATGCCACTTCCAATTCTAAGGCTTGCTTACATTTTATTATTTAAAAAGAAAATATGTCACGTTAAGCACTTCTCAGATTGATTCCCTTCAGGTAGGTTAAGCTGCTGTAGAATGTAGATTACCAAATAGATTATTGTTCTTTGAACACTTATTCATATTGATGTCCTGGAAAAAACAGGTCACAATTTATCACTCAAGCTCTTCACTCTTAGGACTCAGTTTTCGTTGTTTATTCATCTAAGTCAACAGGCTTGAATTGCTAGGATTCCTGCAACAGACTTCTAGGCAATAAGAAAGAAAAAAGGCTACTACATTTGCGAAAAAAAGATCAGTTTGTAATAGACACAAAACAACATGCTCAGATTCAGCCAAACTGTGTGTTATGCAGATGGAGATGTGTAACTAATACTAGCATAAAGGCCATGCTGTATGACATCTGAAATAAGGTAAAGAACCCTTGTAAACCCATAAAAAAAACAACCTACCTTGACCTGCTGAGTCCTCCTCCCATGATTACCTATGGCCTGCCTCACCACTAAAGCCTGCACAGAATGCATACCCCACACTCTGTTAAAAAAACCTATGAAAATCTAAATATCATGAAAGTCTGGGACAGGATTTTTCAAAATTGAGAATTTTAAGCAGTAAAGAAATATATAAGTATATATATAAGCAGTATATAAGAAGTATATAAACTTAAATGATTACGTGAATATACATTAAATATGTAATTAAAAGCTTATACTGCTTTTAGCATTTTAGTTACTTTTTTTGCCCCCATTCATGATAGCTGTTCTTGGAATTTTTACTTTCTCACAGGACAGCTGCAGGTTTCCCATGAAGAAACTATAGTAACATTTATTTTGCATATCACAAGGACTTTCAGACAAATGAGTTTGTCACCATAAATGCATTTCTCAACCTCTCAAGCTTTTGTTTATTTTCTGAAATCATCACAGATTTTCTTCAAACAGGATTTGATGGCAAAATACAAGGAAATAAGTAGAGCAAATAAGCTAGAACTGTACAAACACAATTCCTGTCATCTATCATGCATTAAAAATACAACTGCATACCAAGAAAAATATACTAAATCTTTGCACATTGCAGACAATGTGACTGAACTGAATCTGACTGAACAGAAAAAAGGGAAAACTATCCATGGAAAAATACAGAATCCCAGCTTCTCGCTAGATCCTGGAAATATGGTCTAACACCTCCCCCAAGATCTACGTGGCACCCAACATTTGATTTTACTCACAGAGGCTCAGATTATTGTATGAATGCATGTCATCTTCCAGAGAAATGAAACCCAACATATGTTTTTGTCCTCCCTCTTTCAATAAAAATCCTCAGTACAACTGGACTTGGATCACTATTATTTCCTCTTTAAGAAATGTTTGCTTCATCTTAACAGTGAGCAGGAGTGTAATAGTGGAACCAATGGTGATGCTAATCAAATTCAGACTCACTCAAAACAAAGAGTCAGACTGTTGAAGATATATTGGCATTTGTCTTTGACAAAAGATCTATTTAGTTATCATCTCGATTAAGGATCAAGAAATAAAGGCCACATTCTTAACTACACTCCTGTGAATGATATATTTAATGGTGCCAGAAGTGAGCTAAAATTTTGCTAAAAAGTTGAAAAAATTCAATTCTTTTCAATTATTTCTAGAGAGTAACTTACATGTAATGATCTCATGTGAAATAATGCACAGTACTTCTACTAAGTTCACATGAAAAATGGGAAAGGAAGAACTAAAAAAAAAGCAGTCTCAATTTTCTACGCCTTTTTTGTTTGTTTGCTATCTACCCAGGAATGGCACTTAGAAAGGAGTATCTTAGGCAAGGCCACTGATTCATCTAAGAAAGAATAAAAACAACTAATCTAAAACAGAAGGAGAGATGGACTCTATGGAATCTAAAAAAAAAAAATTTCCAAAGAAAGGAATCCATTTTTACAAAAATACGTATTTTTTTAAGCTAATGAAAGAAAACAATCTTTCAATGAAAAACAGGTCAATCAATAACTGTCCTAACAGTGACCTCAAAGCATGCAACAAACCTGCTGCACAGCATTGCTCCATCACCAACAGAAGTGAAGCTGGGGCTTCTCCATTGTCCAATAACACCTACCTCTTTTAAACCAAAAGTTACAGCAGATTCTAATTTTGTCCAAATGGAGAAGGGCAAACAAGTCATATTTAGAATATCTGGCTTCTATTAAAACATAATTGCCCTGCTGACAAAATAAAAGGCTAAAATGTAATGCATGTGATAAGAGAATTCTTTCTAAAATAGCTTTTGTTTACCCTTTGTTTACCCTAAAAATAGTTACAATATGGCCTCTTTGGCAAAGACTAAGACACTGTGTTGCTCCTTCAGTAATGACAGTTAATGCTGTGATCACAGTGATAAAACCGACAGTAAAAGGAATACATTCATACTGGAAAAAGTGGGAAACTTTAGTCTATAAAACTTCTAGAATCCCACAATGTCCAAAACTAGATTTGTTTTCCTACAGGAGCCAAGGACAGTTAGATTCCAATACATAGAAGGAATAAAGCTGAAAAAGCATTGAGCTTGGATTATCATCACATGTCCAGACTTGGATCACAGCAGTTAAAAAAACTAAGGATTGTCTTCACTCAAGCTAGTAACTGATTATTTTATATGTTATTGGATGGATTATATAGACAGACAAGTCTACAGGACCAGATGGGCACCCAAGGGTATTGAGGGAGCTGGCAGAAGTGCTTACTAAGCCACTTCCTATCATTTATCCACACTCTTGGCTAACCATGGAGGTCCCAGTAGACTGGAAGTTAGCAAATGTGACCCCCATCTACAAGAAGGGCTAGAAGGAGGATCCAGGGAACTACAGGCTTGTCAGCCTGACCTCAGTGCCAGGGAAGGTTATGGAGCAGATCATCTTGAGTGCCATCACGTGGCACATACAGGACAATGAAGCAATCAGACCCAGTCAGCACAGGTTCATGAAATGCAAGACCTTCTTGACCAACCTGATCTCCTTCTATGACAAGGCGATCTGCTTAGTGGATGAGGGAAAGGCCGTCAATATTCTCTGCCTAGACTTTAGTAAAGCCTTTGACACAGTTTCCCACAGTATTCTCCTGAAGCAACTGGCTTCTCACAGCTAGGACAAGGGTATCCTTTGCTGGGTAAAAAACTGGCTGGATGGCCAGGCCCGAAGAGTTGTGGTGAACAGAGTGAAATCTAGCTGGCAGCTGGTCACCAGTGGTGTTTCCCAGGGCTCAGTAGGGGGCAAGATCTTTATTACTAGCTTTGTCAATGTTCTGGATGAGGGGATCAACTGCACACTCAGTAAGTCTGCAGATGACTGTAAGTTAGGTGGGAGCATTGATCTGCCTGAAGGTAGGAAGGCTCTGCAGAGGGATCTGGACAGGCTGAATTTATGGGCTGTGGCCAATTGTATGAGCTTCAGCAAGGCCAAATGCCGGGTCCTGCACTCGGGTCACAACAACCCCATGCAACGCTACAGCCTTGGGGAAGAGTGGCTGGAAAGTTGCCCGGTTGAAAAGGACCTGGGGATGCTGGTTGACAGCCAGCTCAGTATGAGCCAGCAGTGTGCCCAGGTGGTCAAGAAGGTGAACAGCATCCTGGTTAGTATCAGAAATACTGAGGTGAGCAGGACTAGGGCACTGATTTTCCCCTGTACTTTGTACTGGTGAGGTCACACTTTGAATCCTGTGTTCAGTTTTGGGACCCTCACTACAAGAAGGAAATGCAGGTGCTGGAGTGTGTCCAAAGAAGGGCAACAAGGTTAATGAAAGTTCTGGAGAACTAGACTTAGGAATGCCTGAGGGCTGTTTAGTCTGGAGAATAGGAGGCTGAGGGGAGACCTTCTCACTCTCCACAACTACCTGACAGGAGGCTGTAGCAAGGTGGGAGTTGGTCTCCTCTCCCAAGTAACAAGTGATAGAACAAGAGTAATAGGCTTCAAGTTGTGCTGAGGAAGGTTTAGATTGGATACTAGGAAAAATTTCTTCACTGAAAGGATTGTCAGGCACTGGAACAGGCTGCCCAAGGAAGAGGTTAAGTCATCATCCCTGAAGGTATTTAAAAGACCTCTACATAAGGTGTTCCAAGACACGGTTTAGTGATGGCCTTGGAAGTGCTGGGTTAATGGTTGGACTTGATGGTCTTAAAGGTCTTTTCCAATCAAAACAATGCTATGGCTCAATGATTCTGTGTAATCTGCCAAAATCAACTGATGGCACACTGGTACAAGAGGCAAATAAAAGATCAGAACTTGGTCAATTTTTTTAAATACCTGCCTTCCATTGCCCAGAACCCCAGTATTTTCAGTCCAGATAATCAGTTTCAGGGCAGCATACCTTAGGTTCATAAATTACTTATATAGGCATTATCATGCCACTTAAAATAATGACATTCTTTTTCTCCTTGAGAATTTGCCAGAGGCAAAAATGTGAGCCAATCTTCATCTCAAGTGTTCATCTGCATTAACTGTCTTTTGCTATGACTTCATTCTTCCTTCAATTTCTAGAACAGTCATTTGAAAGAAATTTCCATTATCTAGTCACACATCAATCCTCTGAAAAGGGCATTCTGACCTCTTGCTTTTTAAAGCAAGTTGATTACAGATTATTTGACTACATATGGACATGACCTCAGATTTAAGGGATGTAACAATTTTAAATACAAAACATCCTGAATAGTTAAAAGCTATGCCCAACAAAAGGGAGAGATTTATTTTACAAGGCTGCTTAGCCAGCTGCAATTGGAGTCTGTTACTCAGTGCATCTTATATCACCTCTTCCCAATTCCTGAGGAACTGCAAGGTAACAAGGCTTAAGAAGGTAAAAGTCTGTCATCGGGATTACTACTGTACTGCTGTTTCCAACTAAGAGCTCTTAAGAAAGCTAATTAGAACTTCCACTTTAAAGCAGTTGGCACAAATGAGTAAATCTGTCATTAGAAAAGAGGAGATACATCAGACTGTGTAACATTATTCATGCTATAATCCTGAAATTTATT
This sequence comes from Hemiprocne comata, assembly GCA_020745705.1. NCBI lineage: Eukaryota > Metazoa > Chordata > Aves > Apodiformes > Apodidae > Hemiprocne > Hemiprocne comata. The sequence goes on along the minus strand of CM036596.1, from coordinate 6,916,184 downwards.
TATTAATAGAAAGACAATTATTTCATTAATTTTAAAAAGAACGTATTAAAACAGTGGCTTCGCTAGCCCCAGCTAGCAGTCAAGAACCCACACAGCCACTTGCTCCCACCCTTCCACTGAAAGGACATGAGAGAAAACAGGAAAAACAAAAGGGAGAGAATTTGAGGCTCAAAACCATGACAGGAAAATTCACTCACCAATTACTGTTGCAAATAAAATGGACTTAACTTGGGCAACTTAATGTTAGTTAAAAGAGAAGGCTCCAAGGAGACCTTACAGCAGCCTTCCAGTACCTGAAGGGGCCTACAGGAAAGCTGGGGAGGGGTTTTTCACCAGAAAGGGTAGCAACAGGACAAGGGGTAATGGTTTTAAACTGGAAGAGGGTAGAGTTAGGTTAGACATTAGGAAGAAATTATTTACTGTTAGGGTGGTGAGACACTGGAACAGGTTGCCCAAAGAGGTTTTGGACACCCTCTCCCTGGAGGCATTCAAGGCCAGGTTGGACAGGGCTTTGAGCAACCTGGTCTAGTGTGAGGTATCCCTGCCCATGCAGGGGGGGTGGAACTAGATGATCTTCAAGGTCCCTTCCAACCCAAACCATTCTATGATTCTATTCAGAAACAAAGATGACAGTTACACAAACACAGAAAACATGTTTACTACACCTTTCCCAGGCTCAACTTCACTCCAGATACATCTTCATCCTCTCAACCCCCTCCAGTTTCCACTCCCTTGTCAACCTTGCAGGTTGCATGTGATGCCTTCAGGGGCAGTAGCTTCCTTGGTGTGGGTGATCCATGTGCCACAGTCCCTTCGAGCATGTTATCAGTCTATGATGGAGCACCTCCTCCTACTCTGGCCTTATCATTACTCTTTCTGGGCACTTTCTGCCCTTTCTTACAAACATTCTCACTGAGACTAGACCATCTTCACCGATGGGCTCATACATGTCCTGCAGTGGGTCCGTTGCAGAGCCAACTGTATTCAGCTCAGTGCAGCCCCCTCTGCCGATTCCTCCCCACCACCATCAAAACCTTGTCATTTATGCCCAAACAAAACCCAAGCTATTGAGATATAAAAAATGTCTTGAACTCTTCCTTCCTGCCTTTGCAATAGTTACTCTATATGATTATTGGTTGGAATCTTGGAAGAAGAACTTGCATCTAGAGCCAGCCCTGTTTATTCTCTTGGCTTTCGCTGCCTACATCCAGGTGTTCTTTACTAAGATAAGCCACATTCTGACTTGCTTCCAGCCCACTTGCCCTGCCAAGGATAACAATGCCTAAAATCCTGCTGCGAAAAGAATGAAGCATGCCTCTATATAAAAGAATCCCCCATTCCTTAATTCCAAATTTTAAATTCAAACAGTTCTTAATCATCACCAGCTTTCTGTTAAAGGAATGCACTATGTAAACACTCACAACATCTTCCTTTTGCTCCTTTGAGTTCCTGGATGCACTGATCCATTACTACATATATTTTATAGCAATTCATTCTTCCCTGTCATTTTCTGAGCCACACCACCAGCAGCCTACAAGGGTAAGAGCCTTTTCAATAGCTACATAATAAAGGTAAAAAGGACCCTTGTGACTGTTAGTGCTTCCAAGTGCTAGGGAAAAACACTACAAAGAGCAGCTCTCACCTCAGCATCTGTATTACACCAGGCCCTATACCTAGGAAACATCCTATAAACCCTCACAAACTGAAGCACATTTGCTGACCCACCCACACATTGCAAGTCACCTCTACTAATCCCACACACAGTCATGTCAATGGCAGGATTACATAATTCCTAATTAGTTTCCTGTGCATATAAAAAGGGGCATTGCCTTTAAACAGCAGCTTGGATTTTGTTACATGTTCACTACAGCAGTGCTTCTGCCTAGCTGGCCACGGAAGGTATTCCGATATGCATGTGAAATTAATTAGTTTTATAGTAATCCACAATTCCACACTGCAAGAAAAGAAAGCAGAAAAAAAAGATGGTAGTCAGCTTGAACACTTTTCACCTTTCCTTTCCAGGAAAACTGCCACAGTCAAAGCTTAATAATCATACAGCCATTCTATGACTTGTTGCCCTGCTTTTGTGGTGCTACAGCAGTAATCAGATAATTAGATTTCCTAGCACCTACACATTACAAAGTTGATTGATGCTGTTCCCTGACTCCTCTCCATTAATTTCCCTTGTTCTGCTGGCAAGTCTGAGCACAATCTGGTCACAGATGAGACTGTATTTCAGATCCTCTCAAAGACAGCAGACAGCTCTTGAAGCTTTTTTTTTCTTTTAAAAAATTTAAAATTGTTGAAAAATAAACAAGGGAAACATTTTTTCCAAAGGGGCATTTAAGACTTTTTAAACATATATTTTTATATACTTTTTGATTAAGTACATTAGCAAGGTATAGTCTTCTGGACTTAGATGACAATAGAACAGATCCATTGCTCCTTTCAGACTTCCTCTTGCTCTCATCCAATATGAATTTCATTGAGCCACATCAAAAGGTACCTTGCAGCCCACTATCATTTTTACAAACTCTGCCTTGCTCTTGCTCTCTGCCCCAATCTCCCTTTGCTCCCCATCAGAAAGGAACACATTGAAGGAAAAACAAAATGAGATGCCATGGAAAGCAGCATAAAATAGTAAGGGCTGATACCAAGTCTTTCTGAGCCAGGGTTCAGTTCTAACCCTTCAGAAGTCAGAGACTTTATGAACCAGTTTACGTACTTAATATCACTCAATAAAATTATTCTTAATGAACTTATTTAACCTTAAGTAGATTTTTAACATTTGCACATGCTTTGGGGAAGGAGTTTCACAGCTTATATATCAATGAAAAAGCGCCTACTTCTGTTTGAGCCTACCACCTTCATTATATGTTCTCCCAGTTATAAAAAAGTACCAATTATACCCTCTTTCCATTATTTTACAGTTCTTTATCAACAATCTCAGCTTTGTCATTGGTTTTCCAGCCTTTTCAGTCCAGTACAACTATCATGGTGTCCTCTGTTCCTTTCCCAACAATTCCAGACATTCACATTGCTTTTTACCAGTCCGTGGTTTCCACAGAACTAACATTACTCCAGAGGAGTTAATGGCCCGCTCATGGCTCATTGCTTCATATGCACCATTAGGATTTCCCCATCCATGTGGGTCATTTGAAATTCAACACAGCTCAACATAATCTCACATTTTAGCATCCAGTTTCTGAAATTCTTCAGCCTTCACTAGTGTAAATTATTTAGTATAATCAGCACTTCTGATTAAATTTTCACTTTTACTACCAATACTGTATTCTCAAACTATAGCCTTTGAGTTCAGTCATTAATGTATTTTCAAAATTCTACAACACAAACTTGTAGAAGACAAACTCTTTATAAGCCTATGTCAATATTCACTGAACTACTCAGTCCCAAGGGCTTGTCTGAGTTTAATGTTGTAACTGATTCAAGGACTAAAGCAAACTCACTGAAGACAAAATAAAGCAATTAATGGACGAGACATGTGGGTACAACTCCTGTGAGCCCCATAGAAATTAAGAATGCTAGTGGGTAAGAAGTCACATGTGGCACAGCGTGCTAGGATCACTTTTCGCACAAATTAACCTGATACAGAAAAAAAATAAACTTATTGAGAGAAAACATACTCAAGTACAAATGATGAAATAGAGTGGTCTATAATTTTTGTCATGAATCATAATAAAAATTTTGCACAGGAATACTGTTCAAACAGAACTTGTTGTGAAATAATTTTTACTATTATCAGCTGTAGCATCTAAGAAACACAACCACAGAAGACAAACTCAAGTTACATCAGCTACCACACTGAACTGGTAAACTTGGGCAATTTAAAGGCCAGAAGAAGAAAACCAACAGAACTAGATTCACAAATTTTACAAACTTAAAACTGAAGCAAAGCACAGGAAAGCAAAAAAAGCCCCTAAAAGCTCTCGTTATACTTTCAGTCAGAATCAAAATTATCTAACCATTTAGACAGCACATTTAGAATAGGGTTTAAAATTGGCCAGTGAAAATAATGTCCCCACAAGACATAAGAAAATAATCACAAAAATAGAACAATTTTGCAACTATCATAGCAGAGTCTTCTGTGCACACTTCAATATTACATTAAGTTCTTACCATTAACAGGGTCTCTAATGCACAGCACAGATCCAAAGAGAAATTTGTCATCTCATCACTAGGCAGTTCTTTCAGACCTCATAAGTGGGACATGTGGGTTTGGACTACAAGTATCTATCTTAATCTACCTGTACCACTGACAGAAAACTAAGATACAGCTGAAAGGAAATTCCCTGCCTGTTGCTTCATAAGGTGGTCAGCAGGAAACACTGATGGCATATGGATTTATCTTCTCTTGACTTTTAACACAGCTCTCAGTGCTATAATTTTAATGTACGCCAAAGAAGGAAGGCTGCCACTGCCTTCTTTCACCATTAGCTCATTCTTCTGGGAGTCTGATGAGATTTAAGTCCCTCTTTTGCCTTAATTTATAGCACCTGTCCCCCAGGTGCATGCTTCACCACCAGGCAGTTGCCTGTTATGAAATTCACCTATTGAAGCCATTGTGCTTTACATGCAGAATCTTAAGAGACAAGAAACAAGAGCAGGGGCAAGGTCTCTGACCTGGAGAAGAGGCATTGTGCGGCCAAGTGCCAATGGTATTAAACAGCCTCTGAATAAGATAAACAACAGTACTTGCAGCAAAGATTAATTCTTCCAACTGAGGATTATAACCACTAGATGAAGGTGATAATTTTCAATGGTTTCTTTTTCACTCATTTCTCCTACACCAGAACAGATTCGTTAAGAGAAAGAGAAAGCATCTGTGCCACAAAACACGGGGGTAAGCCTACTTACAAAAAAAAGTGAATAAAGCTCAAGCTTCCAACACAGCAGAAGGAAAACTTCCCAAGCCCAGGAAAAAAATTTTTTCTGGGGGTGGGAGGGCAGGGGTATCCTACAACTTAGACCAGGCAGCAACTGAACAAATGTGTGAGTATTACAGTTTTGCATTTAGGTGCCTGGATTCCAGCTCATGTACATGTTATGTTTTCAATTTTTTTTTTAGTTAGGCTGGATTTGGGTAACCGACAGTTTTGTCTTCCATTTAGCACAAATTTTCTACCATCCCTAGCTCCAGCTGCTACAACTGAGAGGCACAATATGTGAGAACTTGTATTCATTACACCACACATTTTCTAAGGAACAACCTTCAACCCATACACAATAGAAGGAAAGGTGTTACTACGCAATACAACAGTAAGTGTAAATAAATAGTATACTGTGACTAGTTCAAATGGATAACCACTTAAGAAATAAAAACCTAGCACTGATTTACAGCAGTAAGAATCCGGATATGAGACACTTAAGAACTTGTGAACTTGCCAGAGATACATCTACTCTAGACAAACCATCCCCATTAAGCAATCTGAAATGAGTATCCTGTGAAGTAATTAATACCCTCTTAGTTCAGTTAAGTTGAAACATCTTGAAAAGAATATGAAACATATTAAATCAGCAATTGCAAATTTGTGGGCAGCTTAATCTGTTAAAACTGTAACTTTAGGAGAGTAATTAACAGCAAGATGACTGCAATTGTTTCAATGCAACTCAGAGTTCATGAACTTACAGTAACCTTTAGCCACTTTATGCACAAGGCATGCATCACATGTCTGCTTTGTTCAGATCAAATTTAAGATAAATACACATTTAGATAGCTGTGAATAGCTATGGACTTTCTTAGAATTCACATTTGTAAGACTGCATAAACTTCCAGATATGTGTTTATACTGAATTCTGAAGATCTGGGCCCTTATACATTCTTTTTTGAGCCAAGATCTCAAATTATTAGTGTTACATTCAAGTAGGAAATAGGAGAAGTTATATGAAAAATGTGCAACAAAATGTTCTGAATATTTAAAAAAATGTTGCAGTTATATGATTTTAGCAACCAAACTTCTGGTGCATCAAGCACCCCACATGCAATAACGCTTTCAGATTGTAACTGCAACATTTGTTTAGGTGTTATACAATCCTCGATGGAGCTTTATTTTACTGCATAATCTCTTCTCCCCAAGTGATCCGTTTGAATTGGAGTTGTAATACACTGCCCTTCCCTGCTTTCAGCAATATTTAAAATTAAATTTTTATTTCCACCTGTTTAGTGATGTTTAAGCACTGGCTTAATGAAACAGATTACTAGTGCACAATTTCTACTCTCATTCTTCACTACCCCACAAATGAAAACATGGAAAAAGGATGCTCTTTCTAATTACTAATATAGCTACGTATGCCAATTCTACAATGCATAACAAGGCTCGCTATCACATAAATATTAAGTAACAGATGCTAGTGTTGCTCTCTATAGGAATTAAGTCTTAACTACATTCCAAACATGCGCCAATGTTTGAGTTCACTTTCCCAATTTCTGCACCTTAGAAGTCCAGATTTGCTTATTCACTATTATTCAATCTATGTTTCCCCGCCGGGAGTTTCAGGAACTTTCCCTTTAAGCTGAAGTTCTGGGGTAATGACAAGCCTCAAGGGCCAAGGTCTCTCAAGCAACACTCAAATATTCAGGGAATTGCGCATCCAAATGGAAGTAACTTCTGTGCCGTGAGGTACTAGGAGAGTATGAAACTCCACTGCTAACACTAGCCTTAATTTAGTTCTCATAGCAGCTACCAGATTTGACTCTCTTGAACAGCTGAGCCCCAAATGAACACTGCTATCTCACCAGCCACCTAACTTTTACATTAATGGCACACTGGGGCAGGGGGAGATGGGACAGACACCCACTTGCTATGCTATACCTAAGGTCGAGAAGTATTATTCAGAATACCAAAAAAAAATTAGTCTAGTAGGTTTCCTTATTTAAGAGAAATATGAATGTAGAAGCAGTAACCTCTATTTTTTGTTTTGGTTTTTTTTTTTTGGAATCTAATTAAAGCAATCATTGCTCAAATAATATTAGATTGTCAGCCTTCACAAATTCTCAAAATATTTCTAGTAAATAGAATTGAGCACTGAATAGTCTTATAAATTGATTTTTATTACTTACTGCTTCTATTAAGGTGGTTTCTGTTTGGTACACCAAGTTCTATTCTGTTTGACAAGGCCATGAGTTTAGAAGATTATACTGCACAGTCTGGATAGTCAATTTGCAGCATGGAAAACATCACTGTCTATATGAACATTAGCAATTGCATTTCAGTTTGTGATGTTTCATGTTCTAATACCACTTTGCCAAATATTTGCCATAAATTTCCAAAGAGCTCATTTTGGTTAATTCAACGCTCAACATCCTGATGATCTTCTAACATCATACAGCATACCAGGATCAAAGTCAAACCCTTTATGAACATGAAGAACACTAGAAAGGCATTTAAAGCCTCAGTCTCCAATTGATTTATTCATAGAGCTTCTAGAGCAGAATCTAGACCTGAGCAGCTTTTGGGATAAAATGCTGATTTGAAGGATTTATCATTTTTTCAAATATGTCATAAAGCATTATTATTTTTGACAGAATATTCATGCTGCTTTGATGAAGAAATCAGAAGTCTGAACAGTTAATGTACACATAAAACCAAAAGAAGGCATAAAGAAGAGAGCATAGAATCTGCTTACTCTTCCTACTCCCCAGATACACAACTGTACATTTCTATTTTCTTGTCCTCCTCCCACAATATAATTCTCTTTTTCTTTGTTCTCTCCTCCCAGTACTATATTGTTCCCACAGTCATTACTGTGACATTTAGCTGCTGAAGGAAGACCATTTCTGATGCCTTTCACTGCTGTTAAAAAAGTCCTGCTTTTAGCCGAACTCAGGAAGCATGGGACTCAAACATGATCCTTTTGCTGGCAACTTTCTGTCCTAGTTATTTCCAGTTAAACTACAGTGGAAGGTTTATGCTTAAATGGATGTAGACAGACACAAGAAAAAATGTTCTGAAGTGATTTACAGTTAATCCTTCAGATGAAATAAAGACTACCAATTTCAACTGGGTTAGGCTGCAATGGAACCAAACCCTGAATCCTATCCTGACACTGGCATTAAATGCATGGTTAATAACGTTTAACTGCAACTATCAATCTATCAGTTGCTTAACTGCAACTATCATTGCTTTCTGCTTTCCATGGCACATAAGGGATTTAGACTTCATTATGAATGACTAACAGATGCTAAACCCCTTGCATAAAAAACTGAGGGCCTTTAATGGCAAGGTATATTAGAGACAATATGTATTTTCCTAGTTTAAAATCTTAACACTATTACTTCAGCTTTCCTTTTTTCTATATGAAGATAAGAAGGTTTAGCTTTATTATCATTCCTTCATTTGCAAAGGAAGAACACAACAACACACTTCTAACTCTGTAGAGCATAACACAGCTGCAACTCATACCAGTTTGAAAATCTAGGCATTATGTTTGGTAGTAAACTCATCACCAGGAGGCAGCACATTGCAATGAATACATAGGTTGAGGTAGTCCTTTAGAAATACCACTGTGAGCTCATTCAGATACTTGCCACCAATTGTAGACACTTCTTAATTAAAACTTAACAAAAACAACATGAAAAAAACCTTGTTTAAAAAAAATAAATTATCTGCACGAGGAATTATCCAAAACAACCTAGATAAATAAATCATTTGAATTCCTTAAAATACTGGCATGTATCTGTCTGCTGTACCTTACTGTACTTGAAGCATGTCATGAATTACATTACCAAACTATGGTATTTGTCTCAATCAGAAACATAATTCCTAACTAGAAATACAATTTCCATTATTTCTGCTCTGTAATACTCAGAATTCTAGTAATGGAAAATACTGTTTTTCTTAACAGCATTAACTTCAATGAAAATAAATGGATCATGTGTCTTTTAGCTTTGTTTCAAGCACCTGCAGGCTACATGCTGCCTCAGACTGTGTGCATCTACATCAAGTAAAAGGGAAGTGACCTTCTCATGCAGGTGCTCTGTATGAGCACAGACTCTGAAAGTGAAAGGGTCTAAGCTTCAGAATTAAATGCCTTTCCAACTTTTCTGTTGCTACTGATAACTGCAGGGGGAAAAAAAAGGTTACACCCAGAGAGTAGGCAGAGCTTGGGATGTACTCAGTTCAAAGCATATTAAAATATTACTGTGAAGACTATTAAAGCACATTAAACCACAAAATGTGGGCATGTAACTGAAATACATGTATTTAAATACAAGGTCCTACAATACTAAGTTTATCTAGATGAAAAGACTGGAAATACTTACCAAGATTCTTAAAGTAATTTTCAAAGAGTAGAAGATTTTAGTTTGCAATAAATCTTAATAAACTGAAAAAATAAAACTGTTCTCCTTTAATAGAAAGTGACTTTGCATCTCCTGCAGAATACTAAGAGGCTGTAGAGCCAAACTGAAAGAAGCAAATGAGCTGACAACTACTTTCAAGTATTTGATTGCATTCTTATTCTGAGTGATAAAGATAAAAAGAAAGATGCAGATGCTGTATCATGTGTAGCTATGCTGGCATTATTATCAATGAATCCAAGCAAACTGAATTATACAATGTATTTCCAACACAGGACTGAAAAGATGCCAAATATACTGATATTATGTTAATGTGGAGAAACCAACTTTACAGCTGGAAGCAGGGGAAGGCAGTCATTCCCTCTGCACTTCTAAACGAGAAATCTCCAGTTTTCAGCAGTAGAAGCTGAAAAGGAACAGCAAAAGCAGCAACTGGGTTTTATAGCACTCTTGGTCTGATCAGTGGTCACATAGACAGCCAAGTGCTTTTTTTGCTACAAACATTCATAATCACAGGGGATTTACTGTTCAATTTTACTGTGTTATTGAAACAATTCCAGGAAAACTGACAACTTGGGAACCATAGGACAATGCTAAAATGTTAAAGATTCTGATATTGCAGAAATCTCACAACAGAAAAGAAAGTCTGTATTTTCACATAAACACTGTAGAAATTAACACCTAAAGAATGGCATATCCTAGCAATTTGTGAAGGCATGTTACTCAAGTAAAACCATTTTGGATTATATTTCTCCTGCTGTTCAAGAGGAAGTACCTATGGACTGAAAATTCAGCCTGCAAAAGCTAGAAAAGGCATACAAGGAATTAGGAAGCAGGTATGCTAGAAGGATGACAGAAAGAATGAGTGGAGAAGAGTGGCTTTAAGCAATACAGGCCTTAGGTTGGAAAAATAAATGTATCTAACGAAAAACTTCATCCTGTAGTTTCGCAGGCCAGCAAGACAAGAACAAGGGCTTGCACATAATGAACAGAGGTCTCCAGAAAACAGAGGACTGGAGGATCCACTTCTTGAAAGTAGGGAATGCATAAAAGAATGCACTTCTATGAACACTGTTCTGTCTGGAGAAGAGAGGTCTCCAGGGAGACCTTACAGTGGTCTTCCAGTATCTGAAGGGGCTACAGGAAAGCTGGGGAGGGGCTTTTCACCAGAGAGGGCAGTGATAGGACAAGGGGTAATGGTTTAAACTGAAAGAGGGCAGATTTAGGTTGGACGTCAGGAAGAAATTCTTCACCATGAGAGTAGTAAGGTGTTGGAATAAGTTGCCTAAGGAGGTTGCTGATGCTTAAACACCCTGGAGGTGTTTCAGGCCAGGTTGGATGAGGCTTGTGCAGCCTGGTGTAGTGTGAGGTGTCCCTGCTCATGGCAGGGGGGTTGGAACCTGATGATCTTTAAGGTCCCTTCCAACCTTAACCATTTCATGATTCTATAACACATATTTGAAAATACATATTCCTTTAAAAAAATCCCAAAACAAACAAAAAAGCCCCACCAAACAAAAACATATCCCTGAAATGGGACGTTGGCATATGAATCTAGCTGAATGATAATCACACTATTGTTCTGTAGCACAGAACAAGTACTTAATTCAAAGCTCATTAAAATAAATTGGATGTGCTCAGCAAGGGGAGGTTGTATATCAATTTCATCGACTTACTTGCTCCTGCCAGATTCCCAGTGAAAGCCATAGTAATTTCTGACAGCATTCCCCACTCAAATACGCCTATTTCCCAAAATTAAGCACAGCTTATTCCCCGTTTCACAGGATACTGAACACCCAAGACAAACAGAATCACAGAATCACTTTATTATTCTTATCATTATTTCTGTACTGTACAGTAAAGAACAGAAGTTTCAAAAGACTGCTTAGTCCATCTTCCTGTCCTGAGGCAAGACTCAAAAATAGACATCTGTCTAAACTATCCTTATCCTACAACAACAATTCCACCATATCCCCCCAGTCAGAAAATATTTCACAATTTACACATGGTAAATGCAATAATCCTTGAAAATTAAATTGTTTTTTCCCCCCATCCTTGCAAGATTCTCTTATTGATCATTAGCTTCCTAACGATCAAAATAATTACATAAAATAGCCTAAAATAAATTCACACTGTTGGCTGTTAAATCCATGCCCAGGCTTCTTCTAGAATAAACAAACCTAATTAATTTTTAAATTGCTCATAGTGGATAGAGGCACACATATTTATTTTGGTTTCCCTTTTCCAAACTCGAAATTCACCAATGATATGCCCTCTGAGAGACAGGACTTCAGTATCAATCTTGTTAATGCCAGTGAGAGAGAAATCGTTACTCTCACGTGGACTCAGGTTGTTCAAAAAAAGTCACTGCTGGAAGTGTTACCTGTAATTATTCAATCAGTGTGATTTTTTTTGTAATGCAGTTATTCTCCAGTTTGAATTTGATAATTTAATTTTACATTCAAAATTAATTATTTTATAATGTAACATTTATCTTACTTCATTTTGTTGATTGTAATGAAAAACAGTAGTTCCTGCACTAATAAAATTTTAAATTAAAAGAACTGTGACAAATTGCTACATGAAGAACATAATGAAAAACGGACTCTGCTCTAAGTGTTAGAATGTGAAGCATGCACAGAATTTCTCTCTCCTTTTTTTGGAAGCAATCTTTCAAATAAACACCTTTTCCCAAGGTTATTTACTAACAACTATAAAGAAGTTAGAACATTTGCATGTAAGTTTTTCCTTGTTCTCTCCTTTACTACTTCATTGTTGAAATACCACGAAGGTTTAATGCTGCTATAGGCTCCTAATTCTTCATATTTTTGAGTCACAATACCTCAGAATAGTCTGACTGGATACTTGTGCCTTTACATAGCTGAGTGCACCACTTGCCAATGTCTAGGATGAAACTGTATTACCACATTTTATCCTTCAGTATCGGCCAAAATTCAGTGCTGAGCAAATAGGTTCAGTTTCCAAGCAAAAATAATTTTTCAAGCAGGTACTTCTCTGTAATTAAGCTAGTCTAGCTTAATTAATGTGGAGACACATTTTCCTTTATTCTACAGCAGTCACACAGCATTCACTCATAGTTAAACGCACACCTAACCTCATGAATTTATGACAGTCTTTTTAAGCAATCCACATTCCTGCTACTTCCTGTAGAGTATGCTACAGTATTCTTAGCATAGTCTCTAGGTCAATAGTAACCATTTCCAATAAAAGTTAACCTTTACTTTAACTGTAAATAAAAGTCAGCATTCTTTCCATAAAACAAACAAGAAAGCCAAGAGACTCTTTCAGATAGCAAGGTAATCTGGTTCAAACAGAACATCCTAGTGGTGAATATAGAGTATGTGGTTATTCTAGCCCTTTGCTCATCTCTACTGCTTGTAAAATTACCACATAGTGGGAGAAGCGTGTTGGAGGCTTTTTGGAGAAGCAGTAACAGGCTACTTTTTTTTACCTGTTTTTAACTAAGAGGGCCTTTTGATCTACCTATCTGAAGTACTCCCTGCAGTCTGACACCACCTGACTGTAGATTAGAATTAGCAGGAGCTACTTCCAGACCAGTAGCGATAGTTCTGTCAGAAATTGTAGGCAAAGAGCTGCAACAGGGGTGGAGCTGTCTGGAACTTACAGAACTTTAAAGTTCTGCAGATGTACTAAAGTGAACAGTCCTTAAGAAAAAAACAACCAAGGATACCTCAGACTTGCTCCAAAGCAGCATCTTCAGCTCCAGTAATATTTTCTGTCAATGGCATGACTCTTCCGATTTTTCCCTCTGAAGTCAGAAGGTCCATCCCTCCCACTGCTTATGCCAAGCTGAAGAAACAGCCAGTCATGCCCTAAGGGAAAGAATAGAAACCACCACATGTATCATGATCACCTCCCTTCTGAACACATAGGAGAAAAATACCAAACTATATCTGCTACAGGACTTCTAATTGTACACAGAAATTTTAAACAAAAAATGCATGGGAGAAAAATAAGATATTTATTACTATGTAATTTTATGGGTTAATAATTCAAGGTCTACTTTTTTTTTTTTTTTTTTTACCAACACTTACACAGTCTCGGCATCTTCAGAGCCCATCCAGAGGCCAACACCCCCCGCTTTCACTCCCGCCGCGCCCTGCCGCGCAGGCGCGGTAAAGGAAGCGCAGGCTGGTGTCGCGGTCCCCCCGGCGGTGCTCACGCCGAGTTCCGCCCCTGACCGCTGCGGTGACCCGCGTTCTGCCCCGCCGGGGCCAGCACCCCGCGGCTGAACGGCTGACAGGACGCGGGGGTCCTGGCGCAGCCTCCCCTCAGCGCGGCGGGGGCCTCTCCTCCGGCAGCCGCCTCGCGCCGCAGTTTGAGCGGGAAAGGCGCGAGGCGGGAGCAGTGCGCGCTTCCTCGCCCCCCTGGCCCCGCGCGGAGGCGCGAAGCGGCCCCGGCCACATTGAGTGCATCCGAGCTCTTCAGTACAGATGTAATGGCCAATCTTGGAATAAAACGCAAAACTCAGAATAACAGTACCTTTCACTGTTTTTGAGCTGTGCAGAATTTCTCGTGGGGAAAAAACAGCCTGATCCTTCCTTAGCTACCAACAGAAACTGTACCTAGAGACGGCACGTTCCCTCAGCACACGGGGTACCTGTTCTACAGTGTAAAACATCATTTTATGGAGTGAACACACTTCAGCTGCATCCAAGCTTAGACTATTTTTCTGTTACACTGCTTATTTCTCACTGGCAAAGCACTAACGGATAAAAGAGATGCAATTACAAAGAACTCCAAGATTCCAAAACTCAGAATGCCTGCTCAAGCAAGGGGGTTTGTAAGTCACCTCTGGAAAATACAAACCACTTACTTTGCTCAGTCTGCATGGGGAGGTGATGAACCTTATTCTGCAAATTGACAATAAAGGAGAAAATAAATACTCTGGGAGCAAAAACGTGCAAAGGAAATGGCTGCCTCTCTCTGTGTGACCGGCACAGGGAGCAGCAGGGACCTGAAGGCCAGGCTATCAGGGTGTTGATGTCACATCTGCAGGGCTGTAACACAGGTTATGCAGCCTTTGGCAACATGATTGTATTTTGCCCAGTCCCATATTTGAGTAAGAATTCCCTGAGTGTGTTATGCCCCTGTTGGTAATTGTGCTTAATTCTCAAGAAACTCTGGAAGAACAAGTCAACTAAGTAAGAAATAAAAAATTTCACATAGATTCATCTCAAATTACTTTATTTTTCACAATAATAAAAAATAAATTACTCATAAACAAAAATAGTTAACATTTTTTCATCAAAGAGAAAATGTATACAATATGAAAAGGATGCTGTACAGTTCTGGTTCAGGTGCATTGCCATGGATACATATTCCTGAACGAGTCAGAAAGCAATTTGCTTATACTCTCCCCCTTTAATTCACTCAAGGAACTGGCTAATCAGAAAGTTCAGAAAATTGTATTATGGTTTTACAGTATGACATATATACAAAAATATATATGTAATACCTGTGCTATAAAAATTCCCTAAAATGCTGGGTTAGTATGTTGAAAGAGCTGGACAAAATTTGAATGTTATATGTAAATAAATACATATTAGGTCCCTTTTAATAAAAAATCTGCCTATTCTAAATATTTGAAATATTTTGGTGCAGTTGCTTGTTCCATAGACACAGCTCAGAATTACATATTTCCCATAGACATCTTGTATTTACAAATAAGAACAAAATAAGTTATAATAAAGTATATCCTTCTGCCAAAATCAATTATGAGGGTCAAGTAGACAATTTTATACATATTTAAAAAGTCAGGGTTTCTTTTCTCTCCAGTCCTTCTGGATCCTGAGTGGGACTTAACAACCTTGTATGTACCCAACCCCTGCCAAGGCCACTGGTCTCAAGAGACCAAACACATCATGGACAGAACAGTTCAGGGCAAGCAGCAATTACACTGTCACTTTCTGGAAGGTCAGTGATTTCTCAGAATTAAGCTCCCCTCCTCTCTGCTCTCCAGATATAGTGGTGTTTATCTATGACCCATTACAGTAAATGGGGACATAGAAGATTGGGAAGAACATTCCCAGTCCTTAAGAACTTCTGGTTGCTAAAAGTTGAGAAGTAAAACGCTGAGTTCAGGTCTGGTGTGAGTTCTCTTAAACAGAATCTTCTCCCTTTCACCAGGTCTGAATTTCGCCCATGCTACTGAGATAATGATGACACGTTTACTTTAAAATACATTGAAAATGCTTAGTGGATGATTTTTCATTTCTGATATAGAAATAATTATTTTACTTCATTTTCTGAACAACAGCTAATGTATCCCCCACAAACATATTCTCTAAGTTTAGGAATAAAGGGAGTTTACTTTCAGTGTTCAAAATTTCATGTTTTGTTTTCCGGTTGCAGACATGCACAGGAACTCTCTGCCCAATACATAGAACATCTCTTTAGGAAGTCAGAGACACTAAGTATAAGCCTCAAGAAAACCACAAAGACACACAGTTTTTCCTTTTTGAGTGTGAAGAGGATAATTCTCCTTTTTTATGCAATAGATGTTAGATGTGAGATTGAAGGGCCATTACATACTTCAATAGCTGTGCAATCACAAGTTCATTGCACAGGAAATGATTCAGTAGGTACTTTAATACTGTGCATTTAAAACTAGCCAACATGGACACACACACACACAAAAAAATTTTTTTTGGACTGGCAGGACTATAGCTCTCATAATAGCTGGGCTTATTTCTAACACAGATTCTTACCAACCAAATGGCCAGTTCAGGATTTGCAGTAATTCTAGCAAAATTGAATATTGTCATCCAAAGGAATGCATGTGAGATTAAGAGGAAGAGAAAACCCTTGTGGGTGTAAAAGGGAGACAGGTCAGGATGAGTATGAAGGAAAGCAAATCCTTGGAAAGCAGATTTTACTCCCTACAGTAGTACAGATTATAAACAGTGGAAGTAAAGTATTTTCTTCAGGAAGGCATGACCTCCACTTTTCTAGCCACAGGCTGTTTCCAGCACCTACCTCCTTCCTCCCTCACTGGCACCTTTTAAGACTTGGACATAAGCAAAGTAAGCATCAAGGTCCTGGCAATACTGCTGCCCCATGTGGTCTTCTGTTCTACCTGTTCCATATACTCACTTGGGCCAGGGATATACTGACCACTTTTATGAAGTCTATGAACCAGTAACCTAAGATACATCTTTGCATTAACATGTCATTAACGTTATATGCTCTGGAGCACATTGGGTTTTTTCTGTATAAAAAGACCAAACTCTGAACTGCATCATATTGTGATAAAAGTGGAATCTAACCAACATTAATGTTAAATATTGCTTTATTATACAGAAAGTTCTCAATTTGCTGAAGTATTGGGGGAAAAACAGGAAAACAGATTCTGAATGTAATGAGGAAGACACTAGTTCCCTGTGCAGGGATACTGAGGTAGTCCTGCATCGAGTCAGTGGGCACACACTTCAGCTGGACTTCAGGGCCAGCAGGCCTGCAAGAGCACCCATGTCTCCTGCGCTGCACTCTCCAGCACTCAACTGCCTGCTAACAAGCCCTTCCCTAATTCAGAGTCCTGGGACTGAAGCTCAGAGACACTAAAGCAAATATTAACTCTTTCTCATTGCTGGCCAAGTCAGACACGGAGTCATTCCCACAGGAGCAACCCTCATACTTCTGCACCCTCAGCTTCAGTTTTCTCTGCTAGTGAGAGGGAGAACTCCAACGATTCAGTGCTGTATAAAAACAATTCTATCTACATGTGCTTGACATTGCACAGGAGCTAGCAAACCCTGATGGACACTTGATAAACAACTGCACCAGCAGTCCTCAATTCCAGAAGGCAAGTGCTTTGAGACACAGAGCCTGCTCTGGATGGAGCTGATTTTGGCCAGCTGCATGTCTGCATGATATGAAAGTTATTTGCTGATTTTAACCCTATAAGCAGTTAGACTACTTAGACTCTTTAAATCAACAATCTACAGTAGTCTTCCTACACATCTAGATGACCTTTAGATTGTGTAAGGTAAACATCTTTAAGGCCAGGAAGCATTTTTTCCAGCATTCTGCAGAATTTTGACGGATGGTAAAATACCAGTAAAAGAAATTAAAGCATTCAAACCCAGAAGCCTTCATGAGTTCCTACTTATATTGATTTTACACCTGCTCTAAGCCTACTGCATTCATTAAAGCCACCTCTGATTTACAGTGAAAAATCAGGCCCTCTGCAGGCATCAACCTAAATTGGTGCACTGCTCTATTAAAACAAACTCTTGCTATAGTCACTATTTCAAAAGTGCACTTTGTGTGATGGTGAAATCTTAGCATGGTACTTATTTGTGTAGATAATATTAGTACCTCAAAGTGCTGAAAAGAAGGGTGCATTAGTTCATTTTGCAGGAACAACTGTGTTGATTATGCTGACACGTAAGATGATAAAATTATTAAGTTCAATAATATTCTGGCAGCTTCCTTATCATTAGATTTTTAATTAGGTGAAATACCTTTTTTTTTTTCATCTGGTACATCTGAAAACTGTCCCTTACTAAAATGGAAAAAAAGTACAGTTTCTATAACCATCACTCACTGCATTCACTTCACAAAGCTTAGGCATAACACAGGCTTATATTGCTAATGTGTATGTATATATTCTTTGCTATCTAGCTCCCATGAACTCTGTTTACTTTAGTCACAGCTTAATGGAGCCTATAAGATTATCATCTTAAAATAAAATAACCCAATGGCCATATGTTCCAGAGCAAAATAACATGTTTTATAAATGCCCAGGACCTGTCTATATGCTGAGTCACTGACTGTCTCACAGCCAAAAGTGTGTGCAAGCAGATTATTTTCTATAAACTGATTGCAAACCTGATTATCTCTCTGCATTTCATACCCCTTGTGGTTTTCAGAAGGCCTTTTTATGGAACTAGTATCTCCCTCAAGCTGACAGGATACACTTCCTTGGGACAAAAGAGACAACAGCAGAAATTATATACTGTACGTCAAGAATTACTGCAATGAGAAACCCAGATGAAAATCTGTATTTACAAATACTGGATTCCAGAGTTGTTTATACTGCACTTTATCCATATCATTCTTTGGTCAAGAATCTAAGGAATATAATATGACTACAAATCTCTAAGTTATCTTCATGGATATACCTTCATAATACAAGGGAATAGAACTGTGAAAGATACCCGAACTCAAATGAAAAGTTTTCTAGCTAGCATTTCTGCTTCTAACAGCTTTCTATCAATTAACTACAGTGAAAAAGCCAAATCAAGGCTCTGTACAGAAACAGCCAATGACATTATTGGTTTAGAGTCACAAAAAGCGACTACAAATTTGGGGTGAAATATTTCTTCATTTCACCTAGTTGAAGAGTAGTAGTTCATCATGTCTGAAATATATTTTTCATGAGTGACCAAATAAAAAAAATCTAAGGTTCATCTCAATCCAATGCAGCTCTTAGACTACAGGAGTTCCACCTTCCTGTGGCTTCCAGCACACAGGCTAATGTGACTAGTACCACACCCAGCAACCTTATCCTCCCAGTGCCCTGCTCTCTCTTCTACATCCTCTGCACCAAAGCAGAAGATGACGACACAATGAGGCTCAAACATGGCTCTTCATCAGTAGCAGGACACCTTAATCACTGTTACATCACATCAGTGGGAGTGACTTAACATGAATTATTGAAACTGTTTTTCAACTCAAGACAACAGGCACCTCAGAAATAGATGCATAATTTAGTATCACTAATTTACAAGCAATATGCTGTAATAAACAACTGAATGTGTAGAGGTATGGGTTTTTTTCCCCTCAGTTTTATTTACACATTTGAAAGACCTCTCAGGTAAAGGCTAGAGAATGTTCAGATAATGCAAAACCTTTCATCTGCACTGCACAGCACATTTTATTTGCTCTGAGCAAGTCCCAAAGCTGAGTACAGTAATTGCAGAAATGAAAAATCACCACCTAAATTCAGTTCTAAGTCTGGAGCCATTCTTGAGTAGTAAAAAAAAAGAATGATAGTAATAGATCTGTGGGATGAAACAGACTGAAAAAAGACAAGTATTTTGCAATAACCTTTCAAAACCTGAAGAATGCCAATAGCCAAGATCTCCTTTTTACAGATACTTGGCTACTACACTCCTACTGCTGCCTGATACCAAGAGTAACAAGACTACTGTAAAGCACAGAGGCCTGCATCCTTTGGTGGTTGTTTCAGAAACTGGTCACATATCCAGAGTAGGTCTGGACAAAATACTTTGGTATGGTAGTCGTTAAGCAATAGTGCAGAGACAAGACATTAGGCAAGATCCCAGTTCACTGAAATAACTGGCCTACAGGAAGGAGACCCTGCCAATGGAAACAATCATTTTATTTAATGCCAGCAAAGGCTCTTCACCTTTCTGGTAAATTTGTCTCACCGACAGCTGCAGTTAAAGACTTAAAGGGCTAGACATTAGTGGCACTCTGGTAGGTAATGTGTTTTAAAATCCACACAAAATTAGAAAAGTGTAACTTCAAGAGTTCACGAATAAAATATAAAGGCACTTTTTGGCAGTCAAGAATATATACATTTGCTGCCTGAGGACAGGAAGTTAGCTAAAAGTACAAATGAGAGAGCTTATGAATGGACTGAAGTAATTAAAAAATACATTAGAGTGCTAAGAAACTGATGATACATGGGTCTTCAAAGATGCAGTTCTTTGTGAAGTAATTTTTCTCATGTGCATGTTTAATTGATTTAGTATAATTTAAGGCAGTCCAAAATACCAAGTAAGAGTAAGCACTCAGAAAATAATGCTGCAGCTGCATCCATGCTGATCAAATATCTCCAGTAATTGCTTGTGATTGATTTAGTTTTCTTTACTTTCACAATACTAAGGCTGGTATGCTTTTTAAATAATTACCTGATGAGCAGGTGCAAAGAATAGTATAATTAAAAACTAATGCTTTAAAAAGATCATGGTTTTATAACAAACATTTAAAAAAATATAACTGCACAATAACTGTAACTGAAAGGGTGTGAGATTTAACCATAATCTTGATGTAGTCAGCAATATAAAAAAAAAAAACATCTCTTAAGAAGCTAAAACCTGCTGTAGTCAAAACAGTAACACTATTCAGCTCCATCTGAAGACTGACATTGCCACTTTGAGTAGAAAGGTCTTTGTTATCTACGCCCTAGGAACCCTGATTGTCTGTTTGCCACACGTGTACAGGATGCACAACAGGCTGTTTTGTAATAGGTGTAGACACAGAGCCGGGCCTGAACCACCACATTGCAGTTGTAGTATTTATCTTTGCAGTTCTCATCTGAGGAGAAAAAGGGAGAGAGAAGAAAGAGAAGACAACAGTATTAGAGCAACCATGTAAAATCCCTTGGACTTGTATTTAAACATTCATTGCACATTAAAATGGGCTACCTATGCAAATAAGTTAGATTAGTCAAGATTTTCTACATTTAATATAAAGATACATAACAACATGGAAGAAATGTACCTATTCCCATTTACATAGTTGTGGGGGTTTTTTTCTGGGTGGGGGGGTTGTTGCTGGTTTCTTTAAATACAAAATTTGTCTTGAATAAAGATGATAGTAAAGTCTCTAGTATTCTTCACTTAGATACCTGTCCACTTAATTTTCAGATTCACAGGTACTAAACTCTTGTGGCAGTGTGCAGATGGCACCAGAACCTGAAAATGTTGTTTCCAAGTACTGTTGAGTCTAAGTACTGGAAAATGGTAAACCACTTCCCCCTCCTTACAAATACTACAAATGGTTTAAAACAACTAGATTAAAAGAAGGCAAAAGCTGGTGTTCTTAACATTCCCCATTTTTCCTAAGTGTTGGGTTGTGTTCTGTTCAGAATCTGAATTTTTCCTTTACAATCAACAGCGTTAGAAATGCTTTTGTAAGTGTCAGCCAAGATTTTTGTATGATGAGGTATGTGATCAGAGGTATAATGAAAAAGACTGACTGACAAAACACTAATAGCAGATGCAAAAATGAGCAATTCTGTACAAGTATTTTTTAAATATAAGAAATAACACCACAAATACAATAAAAAATAACTATATTGGTATAAAAGGTTTTTATATAGTTATATTATGTAGAATAATTCTCAACTGAAAATTTTTGTAGAACATAATAAAACTGTTTCTAAATACTTACTTGATCCTTCCTTTCCCTAGTCATTCTCATTACTATTAAAATCTGTATGAGATGAATGACTAATTCCAAATTATGACTAATGCCAAATTATATATATATTTACTATATATAAAAGAAAAATGGCGTAATTACCCTTAATGTCTTAGTTCATTGTCATTGGTTCATTGAACCTGTTACCAAATGCAGTGTATCATACATGATCCTATTTTTGTTTTAAAGACTCTAAGTGAAACCTTTGAGAATGCAAGGAGGCTGCATAAAAACACCCTATATGGACCATTTTCACAGAAGCAGTTTTCTCACATTCTCAGCAACTTCAAAAGTAAGCAAGTTTCCTGCATGCTACAAGGAAAACGTTTTTAATCAGAAAGAAAAACCTGTTTCTACACCATAGAAAAGAGCTGCATTTTGTGTAAAAATAGAACCCTGAACTCAGTAAAGAAAATATACTCTAAAACCCTACAAAATTATTAAAGATTTTCTCCACTAGAGGGAGTTCCATAGTTAAAAGAGAAGCTTCCTCTTCCTTACCTATTTCAGGGACACAGTCTTGTGTGTTACATGGTTCTTTTTCTTCAGGTTTAAGCTGTGGATCACATTGATTACTGGCTGTCATATCATCTGATAGACATCGTACCTCTCGAACTCGAAATCCTCCTTCACAGGATTTGGAACACTGAAATACAAAAGCTGAAGTTCATGAAGACCATATGAGATGTGCAAATACAGAAAGAAAAACATGGGAACCTTGAAGCCAAACCCAGGTACCACTGTAGCCTTTTATCAACTCTGCCACTTCTGTTATTTTTTGTATTCTAACTGTGAAGGCCTTAACATACCTGTGCCATTTTTTTTTTTTAAAGGTTCAAACCCACTTTTGACCACAAGGACAAGAACTGGACAAGGAAACATTGTTGACACTGTGCAACTGAAAGCACGCTAAAATATTTCCCTCTCTGAAGTCATTAGTTAGCTTCTTGCTTCTCTAATTAGTTGTGTTATTCTCTGCTTATTTATACATATATCCCAAATCTACTTTCCCCAATATTCACATTTCTTCCTTTAAGAACTTCTGCACTGAACTTTATTACTTGACTGCACTGCCCTCCACTGCCCTTTTGCCTTCATTTATATACAATTGGGAATAATTTTAATTGCCTTTTTTCTAGCCCTCAATTATTTTTTGCTTCTTGCAGCACAACAATTTTACTCAGCAATACAGGTTTCTTTGAATTTCTAAAGAAAATATTTCTGTGCTCCTTCAAAGTCTGTTATGAAGCCAGAGACTTTTGTACTTGCTTGTCATGGTATTTTTAAAGCCAGTTATTACACATTTCTGCCCATACTGAAGCAAATCCCCTGTTGACTTCAAGAATTTTGCCTGAGTGAGGTCTTTGAGATTTGGCTCACTGTCCAGCTTGACCTAAATGCTCACAAGCCTAATTAAACCTGGGTCATTTATAATGATTAAAACCTTAACAGCCCCAAACTAGTAATGTTTTCTTTCTGACCTTTTTGGCATAATTATTCCTTTTCCTAACATTGCAAAAACAACTTATCATTATAATAAAATGAGATATTGTAGCAAACTAACTAAAATATTCTCAATAATGTATTCTTGAATTACTCTTTCATCTTTAAGTACAACCTTTCCACACTTCAAAAAAGACACAGCCCTGTGGCAACAGCAACAGAACACTTGTATTTTTTAATATAATTACTCGTTACATGCCTGCATAGAATACTGTAATTATCCCACATCCAACAGTAAGAATTTCAGTTCAGGTTTGTAGAGATACTAAGTACTTAGGATGGAACCAACACAGAACGTAGATGTTACATACAACACTCTAGACACAAAGCCCAGCATTCCATGTCAGCCAGCCATTTAATCTCCATGACTGAGAGGCCACGCCATTTATCCCAGGTCATACAAAACATCTGCTGAAGACAGGAACTGGACAGTTTCAAAATCTAGTAAGGGGGCTTTGAACCAGGTATTCTGCTCACTGCTAGCCCCATAATCCTTTCTCTTTAGATCTAACAGTAAGACATACCCCATACTCTGTAGATAACAGTAACATACTTTAATGAGAGAAAACTTACCGTAGAGCTGACTTTAAAAATTGAATACATTCCTAATTCTTTATTATACGTTCCTTATTTTTAATGAAATAAGAGGTCTGAAAAGAACTTCTTAGTGTATTACATAGTCTCATTAAGGGGCAAACCAACTTTATAAAACAGGAAGATTCCTGGAAGAAGAGACCAGTGATCAAAAGACAACCATGCAGTTTCTCTTTACTGGTCAAGATACTTCCTAACTTTTCTAAGCTCCATTGGGTACTAAAGAGTATGTTTTCTTATTAGTGTAATTCCTGTGCAAGATTAAGTCACCTTCATGACCAGTGGTTTTATCCAAATGGTGTTCTCTTTCAACATACACAGAAAAACTTATATCAAACAAAACTAGATACAGAAAAGCATGACAGACTTACTGTGCTCCATTCTGTATGAAACCATTTAGATCCACAGGGTTTGAGGTAGCAGGATTGCTGGCTGGGAGGTTTTTCCAAATATGAACATTCATATGGGTTCAAAACATCAAAATTTCCTTCAGTTTTCCTAACACAAATGACTTCTCTCTGTTGAGTTCCACTGCCACATTCAGTAGAGCACTGTATCAGAGAACAATAAAAGTGGTGTCATTCTACTTATGTCCTTCAACTTGTTTATAAAGTAACATGTTTTCCATGCTATTTCTTTCTGAAATAAAACAACACACCATTATACTTGCATTTTAAATTAATATTCAAACAGGAAAACATGTAAAGTTTTGCTTATTCCCTATTGTTGGGCACACACCTAGACACTAAGATCCAAACGCTATTTCCTTACTCTTACATATTCTTTCCTCAGCAAAATGAACTTAACTGTATCTTTCCTTCCATCGCTGGCATATGTATGACTTGAAGAGAAAAGGACAAGGGTAAAATATTCCTTTAGTTCCTGCAGCAGAGTTTTTATCTCTCAGAACCAGAAGAGTAGCTTAGATAAAACTTGGGTTTGTTATTATTATTATTTTTATGTAGTACTAACATAGTAGCCAGCAGTCTCAGCTAGGAAACAGGACAAGAAAATGCTGAAGGATAGAATAGTGACTCAATTAATGAAGTGACTATGTAAGTGTCAGGTATTACATATTTAATTTTTATCTTAAACATGGTCACAGCAGTTAAAACTGTACTTCTGTACATTTTTATTCCACATGGTACCCCAGACTCAAAACATATTTCTAGTTATTTTTATGAAGAAGACATATGGCTGTAAGAGTGCTCTTGGAGAAATCTAAAAGTATAGTTTTATCATAGCTACAAAAAGAAACATCTGTTTATTTTTCTAATAAAAAGGAAGCATAGCTCACTTTCTCCATAAACAGTGTTACTGCTTCTTGCTGAAGCAGGATTGTATGCCCTGCACTGAACCTTTGAGGGTTACAAGGTTAGAGTACAGTTTTGCAGCTTTACAAATCCCCACATTCTGTCTGGTTTTTAGAAAATGCCTTGATCTGCCAGGGCGTTCTTTTCATGTTTGCAAGTATCTGTGTGTTGCAGTGTTGGTTCCAATTCTGAAAATTTGACTCACATGGATTCTTACTGCCCATTTAAAGGTTAAACACACACATAATGCTGTTCCTGGCACTTGTAAAAAGGTTTTTAGAAGTTGATTCCAGCAACATATTGGTTTCTATGTTGCATAAAGGACTATGATTTTCAAAGGCTTTTTCTAGCCTAAACCAATCAAATGTTATTAAAAGTGGGGGGTTTGTTTATATTTTGGGTGGAATTTATGATCCCTTTACCAGATACCCACAAAAACCTTAAGCTGAATGATGAACCTTGAGATGAATGCACCCAAATAAATTCAACAGGAAATAACCCAGCTGCACTTTCCTTAACACTGAACATCTCTGTCACTGCTCTATTTTAATAGTTCCTCCAAAAGACACTATCTTAACATCCAGCCTTAGCTCTAGCAGAGCATAATAAGGGAAGGTCCTCCACCAATGCTTCCTCCTGCTTATATTTATGTCTGACTGCTTTCATTTTGGTATTTAGAAGTCAGGGTGGTGGAATAGATGATGTCAGATACTTCATTCAGATAACACACAGGAACGACTTTGTACCCCTGGTATGCATCAAACAGTTAAATCTCATGACAAGAAAGAAGGTGAATTAGGTTAAAAGAACAGCAAATTGTAAAGGGGAGAAACTTTCTTACTCAGATCAGAAGAGGGAGAGTTAGGTTGACCTTACTGAAGGCTTCTCTCTGTGGTAGTGAACATGGATACAAAGTTCCTATTCACTTGCACTGAGCAGCGTAATTAACACGGCCCAGATTTTATCCATTATTAGAACTGCAGCTAAGTATGTTTTAAATCTGAGTTTGTTATTACTCTTCCACAATACAAATAATTATCACTTACACTTGAAAGCATTAGCACAGTAGTAGCCCTGTAATCTCCATCTCAGCTGTACCAGTATAATTTCCAACTCCTTATCACTTGGAAGGATCTTGGAATCTGAAATGCAGTGAGTTAACAGCACAGCCAAGAGACTTTTCCCTAACGACTTGATGCAGTGCTGGTACCTGCAGTCCAAACGGCTCTCTGGGTGACAGGAGAGAGGGACAGAAATGTCTGAGCACCAGCTGACAGCTGCTGAAATGCCTTCTTTCCTGACAGCAGAAATGTTTATTTAGAACAAGAAGGACTATTGTGGATCAAGGAAAGAATTCATGCTTGAGGAAAGAGCATTAGGATGCAGGCCACTAAGCATATTTAGTTCTTTTCACCCACTATCACAAATTTCAGCACAACAATACTAATTCTAAATTTTGGGTTTAGCCATTGTTTTTTTTATTATTTATCTTTTGAAAATTCTCTCTCTCTCTCTGTGTGTATATATATATATATATATATCTATCCCTGCAGGTATGCAAGATCATGAAGGGTGCACTTTAAAAGGTACAAATCTATTGCTTTAGCATTCACCTGAATATGGTAAGCAGCTTTATGTTCTCTCCCGTTTTACAAATACACTGGGTCAGTAGGTGAGAAGTAAAAATGAAGGTTCAGAGGAAGAGAAGAACAAAATCTTATTTTAATCAGAGTAAAAAATCAGCAGGTTCTGAAAAGTATTGAACGTCAACTCAGCAAAATACAGGAAAAAGCTCACATGAGCAGAGATGTAGCAATACATTATGGCACACATTGCCATTGCACAAAAGTACATTTTTTACATTAAAACATCATCTGTATGGTAGATACAGAGCTCACCTGTGTCCAGCCCCCAGCAAACCACTCCACTTTACCAGCACAGGGTGCATTATTGCAGGGAGTTGTCTCCAAGGGTCTGTTGTTGCCACAGCCTTCCAGAGGCAAACTGCTGACATGGTTTGTCATACAAACCACTGAGCGTGTACGGACCCCGTCACCACACTCTGCAGAACACTGGGGAGCAGAAGACAGAACATACTCACTAGCCCATCCTTCAGACTGCACAATGAAATGAGGAGCAGCAACAAGCATGGAAAGTAAATGAATTTATGCAGAGTCAATTATTTTTAGTTGTAACCCAGCTGTAGCAAATAATCTTAAAGTTTCATACTTTTGAATACACTACAAGTAGTACCTGTCCTTTACAGTCACCAGGGAAAGGAACTGAAGGATTAGGGAAGAAAGAAATCTATTTTTTTTATAGCTTGTTATTAGCTTTCTTATTTTTCTTTCCTTCTTCTGGTCTGTAAATTCTTTCAGTTTTCATTTTATTCTTTTTCTTGCGTACCCATTAACAGATCTGAGAAGGGACCACGTCAATAGGCAGCTTTTCAGATTGCAGCCACATTACACTTGCAAAGAAACACCATGAATAAGTATGTAGTATATGGGAGAAAAAGATGCATTTGACTGACATTTCAATTTTATTTTTATCATACAATGTTATTACTCAGGGGAAACTGTGCATTACTTCTACAATGAACAGTACATTCCTTGTGAGTGAATGTAACTCTGTACTGGAACAATTTTTTAAAATTCTATTGAATAAAAGCAAGAATGATCTAAACACCTGGTAATGAGACTCAGAGTTTCCCCCTAGTTTGATTTAGCTCCCATTGGTAATAATATGAGGGTTCAGATCCAGTAGTTAATCTACAGAGCAGCAGATGCCACGATACCACCACTATTAATAATGGGATTGAACAATATAGTCATTCATCTTCTCAAGAGAGAGACCAGTGACTGGAGGTACAGTTTTTCCATCACACTGAAGAATATTGGTTATTTGTGTGAAACATGTAGTCATGTTACATTTATTCCACAGCCGCAGTACAGAAAAGCATTTTTCCTATCAGCAGGTTGGATTCTTTCACAAGATGTTAAAACAGAAGGGCAAAAGCTTTACTAAAATGGAAACCCTAGAAAACTAAAAAAAGTTAATCAACTTTTTACAAGACTTTTTTTAACAACAACAAAAAACCCAACAATTTTGCAATAACTAGAAATTCAGAATTTAGAGATGCTTATCTACTCCACAGGAATAGGAAAAAATTGCTCGTAGTCTGGAATGGTTTCTTCCTCCAGCTGCAAAATGGAATAATTTAGCTTCTCTTAAATTATGTCTATAAGTGACATGATGAACTTTTTTTGTTGGTGGTGCACAACAAAATTTTACACTTTCACATATATGTGAAATAGACTTACCTCCTCAACAAACCAGATTTGATGGCTAAGGAGGTCTTTTCAAAGTAAACTGGCAAAATCTTGACAATTATGTGAACTGTGCTAGTAATGAACATCTTCCTGGTGATGTAAACTAAAACTAAACTAAATTGAACCCATTTCAAAAAGTCAACTCCTAGGTAAACTGACTGTTTAACTGAGCTCCATAAAACAGCTACCTTTCAAACACACTGTTCAGAAATTAATTTTGTAACTGTTCACATTTTATCCTCAGCAAGTATGTTCAACTACACTATACATAAAGAACTATGCATGTATTCTGTAAATACTTTTCTTATTTCTAAGTAAGCTTCATTTGACAATCTAATTTGCTTTTCTGCTTTGTAAACTAGAGCTGGAAACAAGTTTAGTCTATAAAGTCATCCAGAAAATCTCCATACTGTTATGTTTTAAATGATTATGCATGAACTAGGCTTACATATCAAATAACAAAGGAAATACCAAATGGAAAGTTACAGGGTTGTCCCACCCTCTGCTGCGAGATTTTACTACAGATTAACTACCCTCAAAGGATTTAAAAAGCAAACTTAAACCTGAATGTTTCTGCGTTAAGTATTTGGTTTTTCATGGCTTTTTTTCTTCCTTTCAGTAAAAGTCTTCCATGTGAAAGCCATGATTCCCAAAGCAGGGAGTAGGGAGTGTTTGGATAATGAATCCTCTCCCTTTGGTTTTCACAATTGACACACCCACTACTTTCAGTTTTGTGCCATTGATTTGTTGCTTTAGTACACAGTAACTGCCATAACCTAACATTGTATGACATGAGGAACTTTCACAAGCTGAAACTTTTCTGTTCTGGTCCTATTATTGAAGATATTTTATTTCGCTGTCTTGTTTTAATTGGCAGAAATTCCTCAGAAACCTTAGTCTGTGGAACACCCTCCCTAGTTCTAAGGAGTCTGCCATTTCTCCTCTTCCTGAGGTCCTTTCCTCATGAATTCAGTTTCAGAAGCTTTCAATTGCCATTAAAAATGAAAAATGAGGGAAAAAACCCTAATCCAGTGCTCCAATAGTTGTCAGAAAACAACCGTAACAGCAGTTCAGGCAAACAAGGCTAGTTCCTGCAAACCTGGAAACCTGCAAGTGGAAGCCAGATTTTTTGTCACAGCCACAGAGCACGGCAGGGCAAAAAACCCCTTTAGCAGTGCCAGCTCCCCATCCCTCACGTGCCAGCCCTACTCACTACCCACAGCTGGGGCAGCAGCCACAAGAAACAGGCAGCAGGAAATCTACCAGAACTCAGGAGTCCTTCACCCAGGTCTCAGCACCATTGCCAGCCCTCATTACATTTTTAAATAACAACCAATTGAGTTCCCGTAAAATGTCCCCATTTGTGCAGGATTTCTGTCTGCCACACTTTAACCTCCATCATCTTAATGATTCTCCCAAAATAGTAAAGTTTTTGATGATCATCCTCCTGATGTTACACTACTGCAAAAAATTAAAATTAAGATCTGTGTTTGCAATACATTTATTAAACTCCTTAGCATTATTTGACCCTAGTCTGAGAAAATTCCTTTCAGAATGGATTTTAGAAGGATTATGTAACCTTTGTTTTCCCAATAATACACTAAAAATTGTATTTCAGAAGCTCACTGCTGCTGCAGTTCCAAGACTGGGGGTAGATTTTCAAAACTGTTGAAAGCAGATTTGATTTTAAAAAAGTAAAAAAAAAAAAAAAAAGGGGTGTAAGTAGATAGTCAGAAATATCTTTATGTATTGCCAAAACACTTTCTGATATCTGGATTTACATGATTTCCCTTTAGAGTGCATCTATGCATGCAGTAGGTGCTGGATTAGAAGTCAAGCAGTCCCTCTATTCAGTTTGGCAGATCCATGGTATCCTTACGAGGTAACAAAAGTTTTGAAATGTGGTCTTAGAATTTTTGGACACTTCAGCTGGATTATGACTGCTTCTACATGTGCTCTGTTTCTTTATATGCAGTAGGTAACACTATTGGAACTTGCTCTCTGAAGTAACATCAGGGAACAGTATTCCTCACTACTCTGGCTCATAGAATAAATATCAGTTGCCTTGAGAGCTGTAAGGACATGTCAGGGCCTGAGTGCACCAAAATGCCTTACTGGTCCCAACAGGCCTCACTGGGTGCCTCTACCTGCCCATGGGGCTCAGGGGCTCCATTTAACCTCACTCCCTGCCTGAGCTTTATCAGAGCTGTGTCTGTCCCCACATAACAGCCTGGCCACAGGCCTCATTGATCCCTCACCCTCGGACTCACTTCCCAGCTTGACCTTGTCCCCCAAGGATCACTGGGCTGTGTCTGACTCTGGTTATTGTCACTGGACCTGAGCTGTGCATTGATTTCCCAGCTTGACCTTGGACCTGCCTGATAATCTGGACTCTTGTTTGCCCCTGCCTAACACCTATGAGCCTGCCCTGCTGACCCAACTGGGATATGTCAGCTCCAGATGGCAATGTCATGTGCTCTTTTATATGCTGATTTGCATCTAAAGCAGCTGAATTGTGGCAAAGAGAGACCAGCTCTAGAGAAGAAAACAGAAATCTCTGAAGGTCTTGGCCACCCTTCTAGCAATGTTTCCTTCAAAACCCTCCTGGCTTCCTGTTTAATTGCAAATCATGAAGTGGGTTACATATTTATACAGAAAGAATGCAAAACTTCCACTTCCATACGATTCCCAAATGAAATCAATGGAAAGGGGTATTTTATCATGTTTTCATTTCATACTGAAAACAAACAGTGATAATCAAAAATTATAATGCCTACACAAGCTCCATGGTGGTCTTTTTAAATTTGTTTTTTTCAGGATCCAGGAGATTTTAGGTGAGCCATCCAGATTTAAATAAAAAACAGTGAAAGAAGAACATGAGCAACAATATTAATTGGTGGTTCCACATTTAACCAGTCAACAAACCCATTTGTACCTGTTAGGCAATGCTTCAAGATTGTGAGGAATAAAGCATGGATTTTTACAAAGCATACCACAGTTCTCTAATGGAAGATATTACAGAAGCATTGCTGTTACTCTTTTCAATAAAGAGTAAAATCCAGAGCATGTGTTTGATCTGTTTTGATTTTGTTCCCTGATGTGCAGCATTTTTTCTTTCTTCCCAAGATTTTATTTTGGCCTCAGAATCTCATTAACATCCAAGAATTGTTTGCATTTTGGCTTCTTTTCTAAGTGTGCTCTTAACATAAAATGAGAAACAAATGAACACTGGAGATGGCAATGAGGAATAAACAAAAATGCAAGAGGGGAATGCTCCAGTTAGCTGGAAGGAAACACTGCTGAGTCTCCCATTGCTGTAAATCATGAGAATGCAAGTCTCCTGCTTCTGACCCATAGGAGAAGTAAACTTTCCAGCTATTTGAGCTGTCAAATAATCAGTCATGTGAAATGTTTGCAAGAATCTCATCTGCTCCCATCAATCCAATTTTGTTGCTAAGTTCAGTAAGGTCCACCAGCTTTACCCTACTGATTAACAGAGGCAGTTTGGTGGAACTCTACCGTTTTAACGCAGTACGACATCTTAAGAGAATTATGAGACAGGAAGCCATCTTTCCACAAACCCATGTAAAAATATCACAAATGTTTGTCCCGACTCTGTAATCAAAAGGGGTTAAAGATCATGTAGAAGACAAAGCCATGAAACTTACGTTAATTCTCTTACGTATATCAATATAGAGCAACAAATGTAAAGACGGGCACAAAGTAAGGTGAGTCTCACTTTGCTGCTGGAGACTTTTAACCTGTAATCTTTCCTGTTAAATGAGTAAAAATTTCTGTTTCTCTCACAATCAAGTCTAGGGGATATCAGAACATGGTGTTTAGATCTAGTTCTAAGACAAATACCAGAGCATATACTTTTTAAAAAAATCAGTATTTGATTTTAAGCATAAATTGCTTTCCTTCCTTCCTATACATGTTCCACCAGTGTGCACACAGTTACCACACAACTCATAAACTTTGTGGGTAGAAGAGTGTTTGCAACACAGATAAAATGGACTCTGATACCTGTTTATCACAACAAGTCAACTCAAGAACCGTACTGTTTTAGGAACACGGAGGGTTTTTTAATTGCTTAGGATTAATTATATGTATAAAGAATCAGTCTGTGCAGACACTGCATCCAAGAAGATCAATGGCACGGGAGGGAAACAGGTGGACCATAAAATGCACAAATGCATGTTGTGGGAAAACGAGATGGGAGAACATGGCAAGAAGGCAGCCAAGTATTATTTACGGAGTAAAGCTACATACAGCCCACACTGGGAAGGAGGTACAGCTCCTGCACACAACTCTGTGTGTGCTCTGCAGGTTTTTAAGTGCACATATGCTGTACTGCAGAAGTTACATTTAGGGAAATTTAATGACACGATCTTCCAATTCAGAACCACAGAAACTGCTAATGAAAATGAAGGCAATTAGCATGATTTTGCATAAATTAAAGCTTTGCAAGGTTTCAGTAAAATAAGAAAACCCAACATCTTTCTACCAATCCTAAATTTAGATCTTACCCTTTTCTTAAAACTCAGATGTGACTATTCATGTCTTTCTCTCCTTGTGTTAAAGAATTACCTTGTCAATTTCTGCACAAATATATATAACAGTTATCAAATCCTGAAATTTAACATCTGTTGGAAACAGACAATTGTAATTTTTATGTTACTGTGATTTTCCTTGATGTTTTTGCTAATTAACCAAGGCTATATTGTAATGTCCCATGCATCACATAAATCTGGACATGGAAGCTTGATATATCCCTTGCTGAAAGAGAAAGTATGTGCCTAACCGATCTCTGACAGGCCTCTGGAAATCCCTACTTGCTGCATGTGCAACAGTACACATTAACTGTTTGCAAAATGGGTTCAGAAAAGTACAGGCCAGGCCTTCTCTTAAGGCTGTAACCAAGTTTGAACCCTACCATTTCAAAGTTCCAAAGTTCTCAAAAGTTATGATAAGTTCTTTTACCTCTTATTTCTAGCCACGACTGAAATGTCAAAATACAATGGGAAAGAGTGTTCTGTGGTATTTCCAGCTGGGACTTGAAGTAGGCATGTAATAAATCTCACAAAGAAGGTCTGTTCTTGTGAGATTTCCACCACAGTTTTGCGGACTCAAGAGGTTTGAACAAGCTTTCTTTAAGCATTTGAACTTTTGGCTGCTTATCTGAACCATTTGTGGCTGCCCATCGCTGATCTATGCTTATTGCTCAAGTATGGTTTGGCTTAAAATACTTTTAAAATAATTGTTTGGGGAATTACACATGCGAAGTTCATACACCTGGGAATGCCCATTTCCATTACATGACAGAATTCTTCTTGTGTCTTTCAAGAAAAACACACTCCTTCACAGAGAGACTTCTCGTCCCAATAAACAGCCCTTGAAAGGCACAGTAAGAAGGCAAGTGGCCAAAGGCTTCACTTTGCAAAGCCACTGACTACTCCAACTTCCACTGGAAGTACTGCCACTAAAAGTCTCTGGACATCAACTTAATAAGGTATGTGAGAACCTTAGAAGATTCTACACTTTCGAGGCAAAACCTACTTCTTTTCCTGAAATAAGCTGTTCCTTCCATTCTCTTTGTGAATCAAACTCCAAACCCACTGCTGGCAGAAGTGATGGTGAATAATGCCAACTACAGTAGCAAGCATTTGGAAGAAATTAATTTGTACACTTTTATAAGCTGAGAAGGTAACAAAATCCATTCTTTACTCTCTGACCCTACAATGTTTGTGGTAAAAAAAACCTCCAACATTTTCCACATTACCTGCTTCACTTTTATGTCTCATTTAATACATATAAATAAGCACAATAAAAACCTACAGTCATAACCTTCAGCTACGAAAAACTACTTTTGATTTTGCAGAGGACCAAATATCAGTGTAGAAAAATGGAGAAAACATTGGTGTTAGAGTCCTTACTGGAATGTATGTGCTTTATGTGGTGGAGCTGCACTAGCTGGTAGTAGCTGGGTCAGCTTTTTCAAGAAAGATGTCTTTGAGGGTAGAATGCATATTTCTCTCTTAGTTGTAAAATACCACTCTAATAGCACTGTACAAAAAACAGCTCTACAAGCTAAAAAAAACCCCAAAAGGCACTGCCATTTCCCCTACAGCAACTACTTTGCCATTTGCACTAATACCTAAACTTCACCTGGTAACTTTCTGTCCACCTTATGCAAGAGCATACACACTGAGTAAATAACAACTGGAAAAAAAATTCAAATGACAACAACAAAGATTTATTAATGTGTTTTGTTTTGATTTTTAAAAAAACTATTTGAGTTGTCTGGAGGCTGAAAATTTTGCAGGTAATTGTAGCAAGAGTCTGATCAGCCTTTTAAAAATGTGACATATCAGCTATAACTACTTGTGAAGTAGTGTCCAAACTAATGCATGACCTATGAGCCAGACATTCCTAGCTTTCAGGGATACTACCACAAAACTATCTAAATTATGAATTCATGAAGTTACGAAAATAATCTTACAGCTTCACTAATCAAGTAGATTATTGGCCTGCAAAAACAACCAAAGAAAATGGAGATGCCATCAGGCATCAGGCATTCATAGACTGAAGGCTCTACTTACAGATGAAATTGATATGCAAGCATCCACAAGTGGAACCAAAATACCAGACTTCTCTTAGCCCATGTTTGTAAACCTTTTAATGAAAGCATATAAATATCTCCACTGAACAACAACTCTTAAGCCCAATCTTTGAGATTGGGTAAATCTTTAACAAGGTTAACCACTGTTTCTGTTGCCTTCATGCAGAGCATCTGACTCATTGGAATAAAAAAAATACATGAGGGTTCACAAAGTACAAAAGCCTGAATGATCCTTGCCTAAGTTGATGAACTTGTTCCCCTTTTTTCACAGCTGTATGGTAATTGTTTTATGGCTTGAACTTCAAGCCAGACATCAGGCCTCAAACCTCCATCCCTGAAAAAAATTGCAGGGAGAATTTTTGAGTCTGAATCTTGAGATGCAGAGCTAAGCAAGGCAGAATAATAAATCTCAGCACACTCAGTATTTTGGGAAGTTCAGACACAGAGCCAATTCTAAATCCAGATGTTTGGCCATGTACCCACACCCCTGCCCTTTCTATGCATTCTTGTATCTAACACAAACTCAAGATGCCCTTGGGATCATTTTTTTTTGTTTGCTCTTGCCTGTTTAGCAGATCAAGGATAACCATGGAAAATAAGATCATTCCTTTGATGGTTGTATAGATGTATATTTTTAATTCTGACGCACCTAAGTTGTTACAGAAGGTCTGGCAGCACAAAGATAAGGAGAAGCCTTACCCTGTCACTCCACTCTGTAAGGAACCAGCTCTTAGCACAGGGACCCATGTCGCAGTTCTCAATATCATTTGGCCGCAGCTTCATGTTACATTCCTCATCATCAACAATGTCTCCAAGGTTGCTGACACACTTCACATCTCGGGTCCTCTGCCCCACTCCACAAGGCACTGAACACTGTAACAAAAGGGAGGTTGCATCAGGACACTATGGAAGAACTGCAGTGGTTTATCAGGGAGCTGGAGACATACAGCTCAATTCCTTCCTGCTAAGACATCCACAGAACCTATAGAACTACTCTAGATTGCTAGGAATAGGGAATGAAAATGCATTAGTAGTTTTAAATAATAGTCTCAGTCTGTAGTATTCTACAATGTATTATGCATTCATGTACATTCAGAAAACATAAAATTAAACCTTCAGTAGGCCATGCTGCACTTTATCAAAATGAACTGCTGGTATTTGAATAGCAGCATGGCATATTCTGCATGATTTTCATCTTGGCCTGTTAGTAGATAGGAACCAAGAGAAATGCAAAGAAACAGAACTTCTGAATTCCTCTTATAAGTAAAGGCCTTCTCCTGCTCTTTTCTTCAACCTCAGGGAACACTGACAGCTATTGGTATCTCCCTAGCAGAGCTTCCAAAGGCAGCCTCATTGTTTTTTCCTTGCTTTCAAATGCTTAATCAGGTCTGCTTTATTTACGTGTCAAAGTTATTTATCATGCAAAATATATTCCCTACAGCATGATAACTCACAGACTTCATCTTCAAACACCATCTACTTATTCAACTGTTCACTCTAAAACGCTGGCCAAAAGCCAGACTAGATGTGTTAAGTAATCAAATAGTGAAGTACTAATAAAACCAAATAGCTCATTCCTTGTGTCATAAAGGGGATGATTTGTCTATAGTTACTCTCTAAGTCTAGTCTGCTTGCTGACTCCAAACTTAAAATCACAATGCCATTTTTTCTGATCAGATTTAGATGAAAGTTTTTGGCATTTGTACATGAGAAAAAATGTTAAGCACAAAAAAATCTTAAGATGGGCTTACTTTTAAGATCACAGACCTGTCTACAAAGTGAAAACCTAACTGAACTTCAGTAAGCACAAACACAAACAAATGTTCTACTGAACTCAGTTTGCAAACTCAATTACTCCAGTCTTTATTATGGATGTTCATGACAAGAACTTTAATTTTATTCCCAAGACGAAATTAATCACAGAATTTTATAAGAATTACACTTATATTCAACCAGCAACAATTTCTAAAGCATTTGTTTAGCTTCATTCATCATATGCAGTAAACCTTTAAAGGATCTGTACACTGAAATACTTCTAAAAATGCAACACACAAAACCAGCTCCCCTTTCCCATCATCAATACAATAATCAAAACTTTACCTTTAATATCAATTTTACTGTCCTATAACTAGAGATGGATTTTAATTCACCTTGAATAATGAATTAACCAGCCAACATATCTTTAAATTTGTCTAGGTATTTCTGATTTTTTTAATCAGAAATATATCAACATATCACAGATACTTCAAGACTAGTAAGTTAACAAGGCCCCATCAGCCTCAGAAATGCAGCAACTGAGGGAGTTAATGCACAGAGGCTTTACCATGGGGTGAGACCCACTATACAGCCACACAAAGTCTGCTGCCCGACACTGCCTGTGGGGATGGAAAGCTGTGCTGCTCCTGCCAGTGCAGCTGGCCCGTGCACAGCACCCTGGTGCTGTGCCATGCATTCCAGCACTAGCTGGGGGAATTAGGAGCAAGGAAGCACTTCACCAGAAAGGAAAAAGAAGCTTTAGGTTAAGGGTTTAAACTGGAATTTTTCATGGTCTATCCACCTGCATAATTCAGCAACTCTAAAACATTTTTTTGTTTCATGGCTAAGTAAAGGAGATTTGTTTATCACTACAACTAATCCACCAGGATATTTTCTCTTTCACACAACGGCCATGAAAGCTTCTAGAATGGTTGTCACGTTGGCGAAACCTTTTGTAAGGAACACAGAAATTACAGCTCAAAACTGTACCATCCACATGTATCTGAAGTCTTGGCATAGCTTTAAACCAACTGCAGTAACAGCAACTACTGACTCTATCCTTAACACACACATAAGGTTAAATAACTCCTGGAACAAAACTCTTCATGCTATGAGAAAGAGCAGTAAGTTTGCCAGCACAGGCAAACCTATCAGAACTTTCCCAGCTCTACTTCATACAGGATTTAAAATAAAACATTGCTCAGAAAGCTTGTGTGCTTCTGTACCCACACATCTGTGTGATTTGTACTATTCACTTGCTCTTTTTCAGCTTCTTTCTGGTTACAAACAATAATCTTTAATGGTCAGAATTGAGCAGGATTTTCTTGAACTAAGATACATGTATTTCCAAGGCTTTTCACATTCCACTTCCTTGTTTTAAACAAAAACAAATTTCATGTTTGATGAGTGATACCTGGAAGAAAAAAATCATACTCTTTTCTGAGGTTTTATGCCCCAAATTAATCAATCATACTTACTGAAGTCCACTCTGTCCTAATCTGCCATTCACTGCAGATCTTCAGCTGGCAAGTGCTGGTTGTCTCTGGTTTCTCCAGGTGGTGGCAGCGGTACTGCTGGACTGTCAGGGTTCGATTGGCGTACATTTGCCGGCACAGGATCTGCCGATGCTGCATACCAAGGCCACAGGTTTTGCTGCACTCAGACCACTCCCCTATATCCCAGCTAAAGAAAAAAACAAACAAGAGGACATTTTTTCAGTAAAGATTTCTCTAATATTAACAGAACTGGAATGATATGACTCTTATACTGCTACAGAATCTTATAACACTTTAAGCCTCTGCCAACATAACTTAACCCTTCATGAAGACAACATTATATACTTGTAACCAATCTACCTGTTGTGGTTGGTAATAATAATCATGCATACAGATTGCACAATTCATTATTTCAAAACATATTACAAACATAAATTAAGCCACTAATAGCTGTTTGTTTTTTTAAAGACTCTATAATATATATATTTTGGTCTATGACACTGGTCAAAACTTTAAGATGTGTTGCATCATTTTTTTCTGCAGCAAAGGCTCTAAAAAAGGACAATACCACGAAAATCATGTAACACATCCAGGCACTAATTCATCAGTAAAACTGCATTTAGAGATGAAAAAAACTCCTAGATGCATTCTTCTCATTCCAAGATTTCACTGTATTTATTTAATCACTTTTTTTATGAACATGTCATTTTCACCTTTCAGTTTTCATTTCAAGTATTAAGACATATACAAATAAAGGAAGTATCTGAACTGTTTACATATTTTATTTCAGAAGTCTTGTGGAGAGCAAGAGAAATTTCTATATTATTTTAAATATATATTTACATATCTTTGTAATTTTTTTCTAAACAAATGAAGCTGAATTAGTATGAGTTTTTAGAAGGAAAAAGGTGAGAAAAATGCTTGGTGAGAGAAGACATCTCCAAGTAGATGGCTTCAGAAGTTCTTAAGTACCTAAAATGCACTAGGAAATGCCTTGTCAGGCATCTCTATCACTGTAACTGCACTTACACCATTATACACTTCCATGGGATAAGGAGTGGCCACTTGCTGCTCTGAAGAGAACTGAAGAATGCAACCACAGGAGAGATAGAAAATACAGCTGCTAGCCTGAAATCAAGCTGCTGTAATGGCAGTTAGGTTTAACCCTTTCCTATTCTTGGTATACACCCTGGATGAATTTACTTCTTCCCCCCCCCCCCTATTTAAAAGGGGTTGCTTCACCATCAAGGTCTCCTGATGGCAAGTGTCTTTTCAGAAGGAAGTCACACCTGAACTGGTTGTATTAGTGTGCTGGAGACAAGGACTACCACCTCAGAATCCAGTCTTCGAGTTGAAGTACTGCATTGCAGGAGAGAGGGGTGTTGTTTATGAGGGTGCTGTTGTGAACCCTTTTAGCCTGATGTCATCTGTGAATATGACACCACAGAATGAACAGGTGGGGACCACAGCACACTGATCCAATGTGGACTGATGTGATCCAATGTGGACTGATGTGGTCCAATGTGGACCTACAGAGTCTCTTCTTCAGACAGGGATCTGCAGAAGCCTGTCACTTGAAAAAAATGTACCCACAGAGAGGCCACGTATGGCATGCATGCCTGAACAATCACACAAATGGTGAGAAATTACTACACCCACTTGTTGCCAACTTCCCTTTTGTCTTCTCTGAATGCTATTGCTCCCCGTGAAGGTGAAGAAGGCCAACAACAACTAAGGAAAAAATACCCACTACACTTCATGACACAAGTGCATAGTACTTAGAAGTTCAAACTAATTTCCTACTTAGAATAGCCTGTTTCACATGCAAAACCTCAATGACATCAGATTATTTCACTTGACTTAAAGTGTAATGTCTTACAAAGCTGGACAAGGGAAGAGGTTGCAGGCCTCCTCTTCTGGAATGGGTTTGGTGCTGCTGTCACAGTAACTCTCAGGCACCTCCTCGTGAGTGATTCTGTTGACGCAGTGGAAAACTGGGTACTGTGACCCTGAAATGAAGAAGAAAATCAGTTGCAAAAGACTCTGCAGCATAAGCCATGACAGTAGTATCCAATGCTGATGCAGAAGGAAAAGCATAACTTAACAGGAGATATAGACTAAGATTTTATGCAAAATTTCCAAACATGAGAGCTGAATGATACACTGTTTACATTGCAATGTTAGGGGAAGTCCTTAGTATGTAGAAAGTACTGCATGGCATTGCAAGAAAGGCTGAGAAAACATGCTCCTTGTTCTGTGTGAGATCTTTATAGTACAAAGTACAAACTTTAAGTATTCAGGCAATTTAAATGCAGCCACGTGGCCACAATACCGGCTTGAGAGGAGGAAAAGTTTAGCAGTCCTGTTGTGCTTCTAAGAAAGGGAGTGAGCCCTCTTACTTCAGAGTTACGTGGTGAGTAAACACATGAGAATATTATCCACTTTACCTGTTTTTTGAAAAGATTGTTAAAATAAAGCTTACAGGTTAAACATTACTGTAGACTACCCACTCATTAATAATTCCCACACTCCATATTAAGTGCTTGGTCTCTAAATAATTGTCATGCTCGAGTGGGAAGACAGAACTCTACTTCTGTTACTATTGCAAATTGACTACCAAAATGGTAGCAAAGAGCAAGGTGCTAACATGCCTACTTGTATTTGGTAAGTGAAAAGTTGGAGTACATTAACAAGTTTCCTGACATAGATGATCAAGAAGCCAACCAGGAAAGGTGCTCTGCTAGATCTGATACATAAAAACAAGGGAGAAAAAGTCAGGGATGTGAAAATCAGAGGTAGCTTTAGCTGCAGTGACCATAAAATAGTTTAGTTCAGGATTCTAAGAGAAGGGAGCGAGGCAAAAAGCAGGACCACAACCCTGAATTTCTGAAGAGCAAAATAACAAATTATTTATTGGTATTTAAGCCTTGTTAAGAGAAAAAAAAAAATCACAACAAAGAAATTTTACTCTGAAATGAAAGAGAAACATTTTACACAGACCTAACTTTCTTCCAGAGAATGAAATAAGCACACGTAGAATGCTATTTACACTTCTTCCCATAAACTTTTCCTGGAATGCTTTCCTCCTCTTCTTGGAATGCTTTCCTTCCCATGTTTATAATTTTGCCTTTGAAATGCATGGATGATTTGTGATTGTTCTGAAGAAGGTTGTATTTTTAAAGGAAAACTATACTGACTGAGCTTAATATTAACAAAATAATTCAGAATTTGGGGAAATACAGTGTACAGTCTGAAGAAAGAGTCATAAATGCCCAATTCTTGGTCTTTCCAATCAGGAATAGAATGAGATAAAAAAAAATTCACAATGATTTAAGAAAGCACTTTTTCAACAGAACAAGATGGGAAGATAGGAAGAAGCAGGGCACAAGTTATCAGTACAACAGCTTCATGTTTCCACAAAACAGACTTCTCCTTTGCTTACATCAAAATATATGTCTGTGCATTTACAAAATCTAAACTGCCAAAGGCAAAAAGAAGTCCCATCTTGCCCAGAAGACCTAGGCAACTTGCACAGAAAACTCAGCTGCATCTTTCTTGGTATTTGTGTCTAAAAAGAGTATAGAAAAGGACCAGGATGAAACAGTTAAAGCTTTTGTACCTGAAATGTGTTTGTTAAAGCCTGCACTGTCAGTGACACCGGTTCATAAAGATAATTGACACTTCAAGTCTTAGGCCACTGAAGATGAGTTTTCTCCAGCTTTCCATTTCTCATTATCCACTTAAACTTGAAGTCTTAGTCTGTGGTTTATTAGCTCGACATTTTTTTTCTCCTGGAGCTCAAAACCTCTATAAATGTAATGGTAATGCTAAATAATTTAAAAATTTTAATATTATATTTTGAAGTTAATAACTCAAAAAATCTCATCCTGAGTTTACTGAAATAAATCTTCTTTGTCATATAACCAAGAGTTAATTGATACTTGTGACCAAGAAATAGAAAGAAAGGAGATCAATACATTCAGCCATGTATTAAAAATACTGCACCAGAGATTTGTAGTAATCCTAAATTATGACTTCATGACTTTAAATAAAATAAGGGTGGCTGTAGTTGATGGTATGTGTTCACTGGCATGCTTCAATTTCACAATAGAAAATTTAAAATTATAATTCCCACTAAAGTTTTACCTGTTCAAGAATGTAATGCTATCAAAAGTAAGGCTTTGTATCTCAGCAGCTAACTTACACTAATACTTCAGAAAAAGCTATTACATTTTCTGAAATCTAACGAAAAAAATCAGCAGTTTGCACTCTTTAACCTCCTTTCTAATCCTTCTTTTAAAAAGTAACAAACATTCTGCCATGACTAATAACAAATCACACATCCCAAGTCATTGCCAAGGTGTAGACAACAGTTGTAAGGCACAGGCTGTGCTCTGAGAAGATTAAGTAAGGTACTCCTCCTTCAGACAAAATTTGGATCAAGTTCCTGTGGCTCCAGGACTGGAGGAATTTGCAGTGCACCAGCCCTCTTTGCCTGGGACAACAGAAAGGGATGATGTGCTACTTCACTTCCCTGATCAGATGCCGTAGCAACTTCCACTCTGTCCAAAGTCCAGCAGATCTGTTTGCTCAGTCATCTTAAATAGAGATCTGGGACAAGAGTTGGTGGCAGTTCTCATGGGAATTATTTTCACTTTTAGAAAAAATTATAGTCTTTTTTTCCAAAGCCAAACTTTTACTGAAATCTCACAGCTTTTCAGCAAATCTATTAATTTACCCTCCCTTTTTACTTAGGTAGCATAAAAGTAATTTTTCTTTCTTCTTTAACTTAAAATTTCCTAATCTTATTTAGCTTTGACAGGTTCATGTTCATAATGAAAAAAAAAATTAAACACCATGTAACATCTGCACTTCTGCATGAAGAAATAAAGTAGCAAAAAAGGGAATAATGGGGAAAAAAAAGTGTCCCATATCAAATCACAGAAAATTAAAATGAAGCCTTAAATATTACAAGATTTGTTTCTGATTTTTTCATTCTATCTTTTATCAGCCTATATAACCTACTTTGACTGGAAATGCCGTAGAGGCATCAGATATTCCTAAATTTCATGGAGTAAATTTATGCTGCACAGGAGGCTGAAAAAATCCTTTGAATTCTGTTTTCCTACAATTTTGCAATCATAATTTTGACTCAGATTTCACTAATGCCACTGCCAACAGCTACCAGATCTCTGAAGAACTTGATTTCTATGATGTAAGAATATATTTACCCTGATGTGTTCCTGCAACTGCATCATAAATTACCTGATTTCTATATTAAAATTCACCATGTATATGATAATCCAGACACTCAGCAGGTGATAATCACTGATTGCTGCTAAACAATAATCAGGTGCAATTAAGGATTCTGCCCATATGACTTGTATTAGAGACATGTTGTGTATTTAAATGCTAGCCAAAATAATTCTGGTTTACAGCCCCTCCTTTTCTCCACAAAAAAGCCAACTTCAAAAAGTCTTCTGACTTTTATAGACTGTATGTTAGTTCTAACACTTTTGCAGTATTTTTTTCAAGGAAAAAAGTTTTCTCAATATTCTGGGAAGCAATTTTGACTGGTATCAATATTGCTGGATTTTTTTAGCTCTACCCGTAACTATAACATGGACACTCATCTGGCCTTGAACAAAATTCACAGTGTCCTCTCAAACTAATTAGGAAGCAAATGCTGTCAAGGTATATGAATTTGTGACAGTCAGCTGAGTTCCCTCACTGGTACATCTTTATTTGAAAGCTCTGTGATTTTTTTAGCTATAGTGATGGGTGGCTATGCATAGTACAAAAGATTTCACTTTAACTATCACAAAAATTTATTCTTCCAAAAAATTGGTTTTCCTATGCAATATTGAAACTGTGGTCACTATAAATGTCTTATGGCAAAGATTATTCTGGCAAGCTTAAAGAAGTGTATCCATCACATCCCAAAAACTCACTAATTACCAGTCCCTTTCTGTACCTCTTCCTGCCCACTTCTCCCCTATGAAAACCTTGGTTTTCTGAAGTCACATTATTGCTGTTCCAGCAACATCCAATGAGGCAAAGGTATGACTAATTAAATCCCTGTGAAACCTTCCTGTAAAGATCAGAAAACTGTTGATAAAGACACAAAAAGCACTGAGGGTTTATCTGAGAAACCTAGAGAGGCCGAATGGAAGGATAAAGAATGCCAAGGAATTCTTGAGGAAAGCAGCTGTGTTATCAGGGGTGTGAGAGAGAGCAACTTGCCATAAAACCCTGAAATTTTTCTGTTCAGAGACAAATGCCATGTATTCCCTTTTAATTTACATACTTTGTATTTAATATTTTTAATTTTGTTGTTTACTACTGATTTAAATATAAGCACACATAATAGTATCTTTTGGTTGTGCAGTAACAGAAAAGACCTGCTCCAGCCATGCCTTGTGCATAC
Source organism: Hemiprocne comata (assembly GCA_020745705.1). Lineage (NCBI taxonomy): Eukaryota > Metazoa > Chordata > Aves > Apodiformes > Apodidae > Hemiprocne > Hemiprocne comata. Next base: position 6,871,607 of record CM036596.1, on the reverse strand, counting down.
AAGAGCTGATGAACAGTCACACTGCTTCTTCCCTCCCTGCTTCTCCTCTCCCACCCTGGAACCCTCCCATGTGTCATCTATTTTCTGTCCATGGTGTATGAAGCACTTACCTTTCCCACATGTAGTTGTGCACTCAGTTTTTCCAATCTGTTTCCAGTTGTGTTCTCGGTTTTGCCTTGGTGTTTGCACAGCAGGCACCTGGTTTTCTGGCTGATGAGAAGGAAATCTTCCTGGCTGAATAACTGGAAAAGTTCCAGCTGACTGTCCAGTGTAAGTATCTGTCTCCCTGTACAAATCCTCATCCTCATGATTTGTACTTTCCGGCATTCCTAACTGACCATTCAAGGGCTCCCCTGATGATGGACAGTAACAAAAAAGTAAAATAATGAGCCTCACTTGCAAATATCACTCTGTCTTCATCCACTGATAACCCCAACTGGAGCATCATTAGACTTGAAAGCAGCTTTAATCTGCTAAGCAAAGACCTTCTAATAGTGTCCTGCAAAGAGTGTTTTTAACTAAGACAACCAACTCTCAGCCAGCAAATACATGAAAAACTGAAGAATCTCAAAACCCAGCACAGTTAATGCACCCAGTGTCAACATTTCCCAAAGCTTTTTTTTTGACACCATGCTCTGCATTCTGTGCCTCCCCCTGTCACAGCACAGCTACTTCTCATTAAAGATTGCAAAAACACTTAGAAATTTGTCAAGGCAAGTCATGAGCATTTAAAGGAGGACCAAACTTGCCTGCAAATTTCCTACTGTCCTTCAGAACTTCATACCAGTACACACAGCACACATCCACAGATCAGTCAGGAGCACAATCTGTAAAGATTCTAGCTTGGGAAGGTAGCAGGTTTGTGTTTGATCCTCTCCAATAGGATAGCTGTGGTTAACATTTTAACCACAGAATTGTTACTGAAAGTAGAAATATGTAAACAGATTTCCTGTTGCAGTTTAAATAATCCCTGCCAGTATTAATTCATTGAAGTTACCAAATCTATGCAGACTTCTATTTCAACACATAGGGTGAAATTCTGGGCTTCTCTCAAATCAATGGCAGCATTTACACTGAATGTAATGGTATGAATTTCTTCATTAGCTTATTGGGTAACAAGATGTGTTTAATAATAGAAAATAGTGGCAGTTTACCTGGCCTCCTTTGAGCAAGCAACTGAGGACTAATGACATTGTCTCCTGGAATGATATACTCATAATGTATACCTGGGTTAGGCTGCTGATGTATCATCTAGAAAGAAAAACAGCCATATATTCAGTTCTTCCACTTGTTATATTAATAGTATTTAAATATGTACTTCAACTCAACTGATCACCTACATACCATTATTTATATTATTAGGATAGTAACCATGGTTACTGACTGACTGTTTCTGGAAAAAAATAAGAAAATACAGGTTACTATGTTTGCAAACTGAGCTAGCTTGTGATGGCAGAGAAACTGTCTCTCAAAATCTTATTTGAAAAATGGAAAACAGACATGCTTGGGGCCAAGGTGCAGCCTTGCCTCTTGCCAGCGTGGGCAGCAGAGGCTCACACCACGCCTCAGCAGCAGAAGAGATGGTCCTAAGGTCACCAAAACATTCTCAGATAGAAGGAACCTGAAAAATGCCAGAGGAAACATAAGCAAGGATGAAACAAAGCAGAGAAAAATATATATCACAGACCCCAATCTACAAATCTAGCCAACTGCCTTTGTGGAGGTTTATCAGCTGAACTTGAACAGAGCACATGCAGCCAGCACGTGTCATTCCGTGTGTACCGCTTCACAAATTGAACTGCTCCTCTCTTCCCCATGCAGCCAGCTCTGCACCACTCAACGGACACCCAACAATCATCTACCTACATTTACTAACGTTGTGCCCTCTCACCATACGCACTGCTCAATAAAAATCATGTCACAGGTTACAAAGGCCCACATACTTGTTACAGCAAATGAAGAGCACCTGTGCAACCCTCCTGCGTCCTTCCATGTGAATTTTAAACTGAATGAAGATACAACGTAAGTGCAGACGGGCTCCCACTGCTTTCATCAAAGTGCTCTTTATGAAACACAGGCCGGAACCGGAAGGTTTTCTCCTTTAAATGTGAAAATGAAGCCAAGTGGTTTCTGAATGCTGCTGCACGAGCCCCTGTGAGCTGGCATGAAAGCTTTTTAAAACTGTCTGCAGCACACTCGATAGCCAACTGGTCTGTAGGATGTTGGTGCTGCTGAGAGCCTGAGCGTACTCACACCAGAACACCAGGCTGCCATCAGCTGCTCCTTTGACTAGTTTAGCTTTGATTACTTCAGTACTGGTTCTACTGACACTGCTGCTTTAAAGGTCCTGAAGTCTTTGTACAGATTGGTTTGGTACAAACCTCAGGTTACACTTTGACTTAAAGTACCTTTTTTAAAAGAAACAAACCAAACCAAACACCAGAGCTTGCACTTGTCTGAGAAACCATGGGCTGAAAAGAAAAAGATCACGCTGTGCCAATGCCTTTATGACCCAGCAGAGCACACTTGTGCTTCAAAGTTTACTAAATTCATCACACCAATTAACACCAACTAGGGATTCAGATCTTTATTTTTCATTGTGCCAAAATAACTTTTTCCTTGCCAGATATAATAGCTGTTCCTCTCAACTCTGTCCCTCAGGGATCATTCACTTTTCTAAACCATCTAATAATGCATTGCAAGTAATATTTTTTGTCAGGGTTGGTCCTTCCCATATCACTTTGTTATCCAACAAACACACCCCGGGTGTTTGGGCCTGAGAGAACTGAGCACTGTGAAGCTGACTTCAGTGGAAGACTATCATCCATCTTCCCAAACCAGGACCCTGTTCTTAAGATGGGTCTAAGAGCAAAACAACTGACAGGCACATGTTATAAAGAGCCTAACTGATCAAGTCCCTATACGTATATTGTTACAGCTTTCCTGCAGGAAAATACCTGGAATTATACAATAGTTTTGCTTTGAGTTAGTGGACCTATGTCTTTGTAGCAATGTGTACTTCACACTTAGACAAAAGTTGCATCTTTTTCTTTTGTTAATTATAACCTGCTGTAACTTAGAGAGATTTTTTTCCTCTACATTTTTAGGGTGGAAGAAAGATCGCATGATTTCAGGAAAAGGAACAGAAAGTAATTTGGAGTTTCCATCTGCAAATCTCTTCATTTTTCTACACAGAGCATAAAGATCATGAGCATGGATGAAAAGAGAATTACATGATTCAGGAACTGCAAGACAAAGTCTGAAAAAAGACATCTGTATCTGCACGGCTGCCAATTTCAAAACCGTAAGAGAGGCTGTGTCACACTGATGATTGATTTTCTTTCATCTAGCACTACCCATTTTTATCTTCCCACACTATATTGAGAAAGACACTAAACTATCAGCTTATAATGAATTGTAGTAACCTCATATCTACAAGAAACCTATGGTCTATTGTGCCAGCCTTCCTATATTCCTTGCAAAAACAAAAAGAACACATTAAGCCTAAACAAAAACATTAAAATATGATAAATTTAAGTTCAAGGGGTTTTATGGTATTACTTTGGAAATATCTGTTTAATCCATTTCCTGATAATATTTTCTTCAGGTCATTACATACGAGGCATCCATCAGCTGACAATAAAAACTCAAGGCCAAGCCTTAGTTCACAGCATCCTCTAACTGCACAACAACATGGATATTTTAAAAACACAGACTCTACATTGCAGAATCTAGCAGCCCAACCATTTAATCTTCCAGGCTTTTGCCAGTCTTACATTGCAATCAATCAGAAAACACTCCAAAATAAGTAACATTTACATAATTATTACAGTGCTTTATTAAGACACCATAGCCAACATCTAACTTTTCCCAGCTGAGTAGTCAGGTTAATTACTATTAGTTTTACCATGAAACAACACAGCATACTCACTTTTCCACCCCATATTGCATTTAAGGGCAAAAAAGCCATAGCTGGATGAAACAACCATCTCACTAGTTAATCTATTTTTTTCAGTGAATGGATTTTACCATGTGAACATATGTAATCTCAGAACACACCATTTATCTTTTAATAAGGTGCAATCAATTTCATTTGCATTTTTTATTTCAATATGGTACAGTAAAACCTATCCCACCTGAAGTAAACAGGTTTTTCAATGATTCCCCCCTCTTAGCCACATTTTGTCTTCTCTCTTCCTTTCTCAAATGGTTATTGTCTCCTAGCACAGCTTCATATTAAAACTGCCCAGCTTCAAATCCCACATTCTATAGCTTTTTTAAGTTGCTTTCAAAGTTGCTTTCAAAGCAAACTGAGATGGTATCACTCTGTGAGAGGCCTTGTCTGATTTAGGTATTTGCTTCAGTTCACTGTAAAATTAAACTATGCTAAATTTGCTTGAGTAGGAAAGTATCTGGAGAAACTCCAGTTCACAAAAAAAGCCCCTGACATTTGTATGCTTTATCTCCATTTTACTGAACAAGTAGGATTGGTTTTACTGGGTCAGTAAAGTCTGAGAGAAACAGGTTTCATAATTATTTAGATTTCCTATGACCTGGAGCAAGATGGAAGCAACAGCTAGCAATACTGAAATATCAAAAATAGTACTTCAAAATTAAAGGAACAAACCAGTACTAAAGCATTTGTTCTGGATACAATTCTAGTGTTGCATGTTATCAATAAGTGGAACTATTTTTTTCCATCAGAAAGATTAATCTAGAGACAAGAAACTTACATAGACATCAAGAACTTCATTTGTTGGACCATCAGCTAAAAACGACTCCCCTGCAGTGCTGGAGATTTCATTTGGGCGTTTGTAAGTGAACATTGTCCCACCACCTTCGTATCTCCCAGGTCGATCAATTGCCCAGTTTCCATTGATGATGGACCGTCCCGATCGACTGCGCAAAGCTGTAGAGGATGAGCACAGAAACACATGGACTTTGATCAGAGGAAATCACTTTCACATACTGGTGCCCAAGCAAGCCCCCAAAGGTGCATTACACTGTTAATTGTTCTCTGATGCCAGGGGACAAAGCTGTGTGGCTGCTGGAAGGAACAGTTATATTAGTAGTTGTGCAACAAAAAACAAACAAAAAAGCTTAGAAAACTTTGTCTGAACACTTGGTATGTTTATGCTGCAAGAAAGGAAAGGAAAATCAAAGCTAGGTTGGAAATCTTTTTCAACACTTTCTCACAGGTTGTCATGTGACTCTTGGCCAGCCAGCTGCACCCACTGAACACACATGGATGCTAAGCAAGTGGTTTTCCTCCACTTCCTTCCCATTGAAATGACTGTTTTGTGATTTAGACAGAACAAAACACAGAGACAGATACAGAAAATCAGTACACTTAACAATGCAGAAGCACCAAACAATGTAGGGACGCGTGAGTACCCTGAGTTGCCAAATATTCCAGATATTCTTCATGAAGCCATTTGGCTACTCCCTCCATTTCCTTTTCAGAACATGATTCTTTTGCCAGAACATCTGCAGAGCCCTGATCTGCAGCTCTGTTTGGAATGATGAGCTCTCTGAAAATGCCAGGAGAACCTCTTGCGTAACGAAAAGTGACTTTGCAAATCAGATACCAGCCAGGGAAGGATAACATGGATTCAGTATCCAGTTGTGCAGCATATTCCTTTTCTCATCATGGTCAAGTAAAGGATTTCTAGGTGCCTCTGTTCCTTCTTGTTCCTACTTTTTATCTGTGAATGTGACTGTATTTTAAGTCCTTAAGTTCAGAAACCCCTACCACATACAGGTGCATAATTTTATGCAATATTACAGTTAAATACTTCAAAATATAGTAATATCTTGCAGATGAAACCACATCAGACCTCATTAGAGAACACAGAAAAGACATGACTCTTAAATCTCTTGATTTTTAAAATTTGATTGATTTTAAAATTGAAAGATTTTCAATTTTATTACAAAGTTTCTTCCTTGTGCTGTTACAACTACTGCAATACTCAGTTAAAATGCACTAAGCATCATACACATCTATTTATGCTGCTGGAAAAAACTTTAAAAGGCCTACATGCATGGCCTAAATGGTGGGAAATTAAATTTATGCTGTCAATTTCAAAGTACACATTAGAGAAGAAACTTAAGTTTTTCTTACATGGTCCAGACATCTGAATTAACTGAATTAATCAATAGAAGCAGCCTTTCTGCTTTTGCTGCAGCCCTCTCAGTGAAGTACATCAGTGTGACTGTCAAAAACTGGTCACAAAATGTCAATGTAAAGGAGCATTATGTTAAGATTAAAAAAAAATACAGCAATAAAGAACTACACTGCAAATATAATTGTTCTTTTACATAAATTATTGACTTGAAATGTAATACTATTGCCACATTTTAGAAACCATGTCAATCACTTCATTTCTCTTTGAGTACCTCCTTGTTGAATGAAAACCTTCTCTACTGACAAAATTCCATAGTTACAGATAATGGTGCAAACAAATATAGACATGTGGATTAAAAAATCAATTATTCCAATTCAAAACCAAAAAATTAGGGAAATGATTGGGGAAAAAAAAGCTTTGTAAATTCAAAAAGAATACTTTTCACATTTATGTGTGTCTGTAAGACCATCAGCTTCGATCCAACAAGAAGCTGTGGAGGGGAATTCTAACAAGATTCAAGAAGGGACTGGATTGATAGGGTTTTTTTTCTTTTAATTAATAAAAGTAAATAGCTGCAAAGGAACACCCTGTATTATATATCATCTCTGCGCTGAACATACACAGTCCCAGCTCTAGAGAAACTAAGGCTTCAGCAACCTAAGTTTTCAAAGTGGGGTAACAAATGATATGAGCATGTGTGTGCAATCTGTAAATTTAAATTTTAAATTAGTTTAGTCTTTATTATCAGTATCCCAGTTTGTGCAAGAAAAAAATTAATAGGATCGAATCTGTTTTTCATTGAAAGGAAAATATTATAGTAACTTTACAGAATGGATATAAAAGTAGATTAATTAATTTAAAATATTTTATATCATTGTACTCCCTTCTTTCTGCACTGTAAAGGATTTTTTTCAGTCATCATTCTGGACAGAATGTAAGCTGTAGGAAGGTTAAAGATTAAAGCATTTGGCTACCACCGATTCTGCACCTATGAGAAAGAAGATTGCCCCTGGACCACCTGCCCCTGGTAAAGAGCCTTGATGGGTGAAGTTTCAGACTTTTACTTCTCCCTGTGCACAATACTTGGTGCATTTGAGTGGCTAGAGAGAGCTGCACACCCACATAGGCTCAGAGGCATGAGTCACAGTGGAGAACTTCCCACCTTTTTAGACTTCTGAGGGAGAGCAAAGTCAGTCTGTATCATTCCCAAAAGAGCACTGAAGTAGCTGGCATAATCCAGGAACCTGGTACATTTAGCTTGCCACTGAAGCAAAAAATTCAAATTACATTAACATGATCAGACCCTGTAAAAAAGTGTTCACACATTTTGAAATTTTATTTTACTTAATGCTACATGTTTATTTTCCCAAGAGCTATCATACATCCACTTGCTTCCCTTGTCTCATTTTCTGACACTTTAACAAAACAGTCTCTATACCGTGAACATAATTTCAAAAATATTTTATACAACATCAGCCATGAAAATGGCATCATCATTACTCATACAGTGCTGGGAGGAAAAATGACAGCTCACACACTACTACTGCATACAGGTTGAATATGAAATTCATTCACATTATTTACATGCTTTTTACACTTGTTACCTTTCAACTCAAACAACTTCGGAGTAAAAGCTTCGGCAAAATTTACTGCTGACTGGTTTAACATTGTTTTTAAATATAGAACACTTCCTTAACTTTTTGATCTGAGTATTTTTTCTTATATTACTGCTAAACGAATAAAATAAATGAATTATCAAGAGCTCAGGAAAAAAAAGAGAGCTGGCTAGGATGAAACCGTTGTTAATAATGAAGCTGTAGAAAGATGGCTGTCTGGGAAACTGAGAGTCCATTAAACTTTCATTTCAAACCCATCGTATGACAGGTCTGAAAGAGGCCTCCCCATAAAAAGGGAAAATGTGCCTCTTAAGTTTTGATCACTCTGCAGCTACCACCTCAACTCTGCCCCCTGAAGAATTTTTTTGGCGCTAATATTTTTAGCCAAAGCATGAAAGATTATGAAAAGCATTACAGTTAATTCCTCATGAGGAATTCTTCATACAGTCTGTAGCTGATTTAATCTATCTTTCATCCTGGGATCAGCTTCTTCACTAAAACAGTGTTGTTTACAGTGGCCTTCAGTAATGTTTTGCACTAGAGATACAGAATATTTCAAGATAAACATTTTCACCAACACTTCTGGTTGTGCTACAGTTCTGTGGCAAAATCTCAACAGGCCATATATTAAGACTTGTATATCAAGTATCTGAAGAGTATTAGTTTTCTACAGTTCAGCATATAGCTCTCCTTTTAAAGATGGTTTGCAGCTCCTGTCTTCCTATTTAACAATTCCAGACAGCCTCCCCTTAGTGAAAGATAATTTAAGTCAAAGGTAGCTGATGCAGTGGTGCAACAGAGTGAAGTTCTGTATACAGTGAACTGGCATCCACTTTCAAGGTCAGTATTTCTGGGTAGAAGTTATGTTTGATGGTTTATCAGAGTAGCTTTTGTAACCCTAGTTTAAACTACATCACTGCAATCAGAAAATTAAAAAATCCATTTCTCTACTACTTTAAAGATAGTTCCATGACTATAGTTCCCTTCTATTGTGTTTTTCAGTTGTGCCAGCTTTCTCAATTCTAGCTCACAACATGCTACAGCTCCTGAATGCTGGCAACTACTTCACACTCAGGTAGATGGAAAAAAAACAACAAACCAACAAAGATTTAACACTCAGAAGTATAAAAATTTCCAAAGATATTAACTTAGAATATGTCAAAGCCAGGCTACAAGTAAAAGACCTCAGTATTATTAGTGTGAAAAAAATCATTCAGCGTGTATCAAACTTTCTATAAAACTTTTAAGTACATGACAGTAAATTAAGAAACTTACACTGGAAAAAAATGCACTGCTCCTTACCCTTTACTAACCCAGTTAGTTGCTCTGGCATCAACCAGTCACACTTCCTCCTTTCCCTTCAGCTGTAACTAATTTACCAGCTAAGGTAAGTTTTGGTGTTCCAGTTTTTACAAGTTTCCCTCAGTTTTTTTAAACAGGTGACTACCTTATTGGATCTACAACATCCCATTTACAGTATTACCACCAAAAAAAAAAAATCAAAATCAACCAACATCAAAAAATCAGTGTGGATACAATTCAAGGAAAGTCATTGGCTCTTCTGCTCAAATCTCTCCTACCTTAGATTAACAGCCTAGTGCTGCTCAAGCAGATGAAGGTGAACTTGAAAAAAGTTTATACCATTGCATATCTACTAAAAACAGTTTTGAAAAATGTGCTCTCATTCCCATGATTAGAAATACTGTGCAAGGTAAAAGAGTTTTCAATTTATTTATCCTCATGTTCCTCAAATGTAGGTTTTGATACATGTACATGTTCCGTTTTAGTCTACCCAATATTAAACATATCTTGTATTATATAAAGTATGTCTGGTCAGGCATTGCAGATTTATAAAATAGATGCTAACAGCTTTGTATGAAATAATACACATGCACTATTCCCAGCACAAAGTCCCAGCTGTGCTTCAGAAAACTGGAAACATCCTGATCCACATAAGCAGTTTGATATATTTTCTAACTTATTGCTGAATGACTCCTATTTTTTCATCATTTGGTATCTGAAGAGAAATATTTCACGTGTGGGTCTAGTACCTCCCTACCTGCAGTAGGTTTTCACCAAAAATCACATAGGCACAGTACCAATAATAAAATGAAACCTCTCAAACCTGGCAACACCACTAGTATTCAGATTAATACAGCATATTTATTTTCTGTCCTAGGGCCTTTTTTTCTAGGGGGAACAGTGTCCTAAGCCCTACTTAATTGCTTTACAAACCACATAAAGTCCTTAGATAGACAAAATCAAAGTTATTTCCCATATATTAAAATTACTGAGTGTCTCTCATTTAGTCCTAACCCAAGCAGAGAGAGAAGCAGAGAGTAGTTCCTGTCTTCTGGAAGGAGGACTGCATGCTTGCAACTGTGCACAGTGGGAAACAAAGTGAAGGCTTGTGCTGTTAACAGCTGTTAACATTAAGTTACAACTTAATTGTAAATGTCTTGCTGGTAATTTAATCCAGGGAACCTTGACAAGCTGCAGATGCAGTCAAGATGCAAGTCAAAGACTGATAAAACACAGTCAAAAATTATTCTATAAATTTCCTCAACAGAGGCAGCTAGAAATGTCAAGTGGGTGTGATGGCCAGGGCTCTCAAGCTGCATTTGTTTTACAGCTGCCACTCAAAATGAAGCATCTTCGGATGTAACAACTACCTTATTTTTACACCCCAGCACAATTTTTACTTCACCCATCACATTTGGAGCATATTTTTGGCATTTTACTGTAAAAAGCTTTTTAAAATCTATTGTCATTTAAGTTGAATTAAAGTGTAAGAATGTTTTGGCTGAACTAGTTTTCTTCAGAAACAACGATGCCTTCCCAGCATCTGTGAAGAAAGTTGCACAGAAATGGCTGCAGTAAATAACAGGATTGCTTCTCAATAAGTATTCTGATGAAAGCAGTGAAAGAATCACATAACTTCTAGTATTTGTTTTTCCTGTATGAAAATACATTATATGGAGCTTTCAGAGACAAATCTGAACTATTCACACACTGGATTATAATTATCAGTGCAGAATGGTGCATCTTGTACCACTAAACCATAAAGATATCCTTTGGTGAAATCTCCCATGAGGTCAGTCAATCAGTTTCATGGTAAAAACCATGTGTAACTTGGCAGGGGGCCTACAGGAAAGCTGGGGAGGGACTTTTTACAAGGGCATGGAGTGATAGGCCAAGGGGGAATGGCTTTGAACTGGAAGAGGGGAGATTTAGGTTAGACATTAGGAAGAAATTCTTCACTATGAGGGTGGTGAGACACTGGCACAGGTTGCCCAGGGAAGTTGTGGATGCCCCATTCCTCGAAGTGTTCAGGGCCAAGCTTGATGGGACTTAAAGCAACCTGGTCTAGTGGGAGGTGTCCCTGCCCATGCAGGGGGGTTGGAACTAGATGATCTTTAAGGTCCCTTCTGACCCAAACCATTCTGCGATTCAATGTAACACAAGAGAGACTTGCAAGTGCGGAGGGTGTTGGAGAAGTCCAACAAATGGACTTTATCAAGCTGGCCATTAACTCTGAACTGCACACACAGCCTCCTGACCAGCTGCCACACCACAAGTCTAACTCCTAAAACTACTGGGTACCTCTGAATGTGTACGGAGTGTAAAACTCTCTCTCCAAATGTACTTAAAGACAACTTCAGATACTTTTTTTCTTTAAAAATAACAACTATTCCATTTTACAAAGCATAGCTGTCAGCCTTGCAGCATGGAATACACAATATATCTCAAGTCAATGAAGAAAGAGCATATTGACCACACTCTAGAAATACTGTGTGTCTCATTATTCAGCTACCAGGCTACTTAAAGCACCTCTAATGCATAAACAAAACAAAAAAAAAGCCAAATCTCTAGAGACTCAGTAATCTACAGTCTGGAAATAATGAAATACGCATTAGCTCAAATGGATTCTCTGAAATAACTCCTTTCCAAAAGCATAGATATTTGCTGATTATTAGAACACACCTTAAGTTACAGACATTAGGTGAAATTTCGCAGACTTCTTGTGAACTGAATTATGTATTATTTACCTCTGGCCTTTTGAATTCAAACTCCTATTGAGGTCATGGCAAAGCTCCCACAGGACTCAAAGCTTAATTCAAGAAATATTAGTAGGGCAAACAATCTCGTAATCAGCAAGAATAAAATGATCTTTACAAGTCTGATCCTACAAAACCCTCACTCCAGAGCCAACGGAGGATATTAGAAAATGGTCAGCAGTTCACTGACCAGGCCCTAAATTATTTTGAGGTTGTATACATGCAATCTGAAGGCAGTATCTCTGCAGATGGGACACCTTCATCTCTTGCACTGTATTTGGTTGCTTCACTGGCAACTAAGACACAGTAAGGGTATAGATCTTCCATGACAAAAATGGGGCATCTTCTAGCTGTGCATAGCTGAGACAGTTTTGCTGAACTGGACAAAAATGGAGATAAAAATATCAGATTTGCAACACTATTACAAGGAAATTATAATTCAAGTATACTATTATTTCCAAGGACAGACTTAGGCAGTTTTCTTTCTTATCTAAAACATCAACAATAGACAGATCAACATTATGTTCCTGAACATAATCCTGCTCAAGGAGTTTTTCTGATATCCTATGTGGGAAGCTAGCATATCAAATAAATCCTGCTTCATCTGAGAATAAATTTCAAACAGTGAATTGCATTAAAGCAATTCTGCTGTTTGTCCTGAGGTTCTGCTTTGGTGGGTTTTATCCTTCCACAGTGACACAGTCAAAAAAGCCAGTACAAGAGAATCCTGCTCTGCTGTTTTAGGCCTGATTTACTGTTGTTTCAGTTGTGAGGGAACAGACATTTTCTGGATGCATTTCCTAATGATTACGAGAGCCTTTTTTTTTTTTTTACATGTGATCTAGTAAATTTGTATTGGTTTGAAGACAGCAGGTAATCTTTACTATTAGAATGGAAATAGATTATTCAATGGTAAGTTAAAACAGGTGCATGATAAATTAACTGAGCTAATGGAAATTTTATCTTTAGCCTCTATTACTGGTTACAAGCTGGCTTTTCTGAATCTGCAGTTTAGTACAGCAGATCTATGTTATCTATAGATGTCACAGAACAATCTTCATTACTAATCCTAGACAAGTGTACTAGAATCCAAAAATTAGCATTTGTTAAGATAGTTCTTTAAGAACTCATCCTCTGCCTGTCTTATCTATTTCATTTAACCTTGGTTTTGGTCGAAAATAATCTGACAGTACTTAAGGATCTCTGGAAATGTCCTCGAGTTTTAATACATTTTTCTTTTGCATTTGACTATGTCACAAGCAACTCCAATACTAATGAATTGATGAAGCTAAATTACAAAGGCTTTTCATGCTTCGTTAGCCATATGCTGTGATCTGTCCCCATTTCAATTCTGAATTATTCACAGAGATGTGTCAGTGGTTGTAGCACTGCATTCACAGAAGACAAATTACTGTCAACTTTTCCAATGGTTTGTTGCCTGGAGGAGGACATGACACCTCTGAACTTCATTTTAGATTTTCTGACTACCATTCTAAGCTCCCCTGCAGTGCACTGTTAAAAGCAGTCTAAAACCAAACAATTGCCCTTTCTACACTGTCTACAGCTGTACTAGATATTAAAGCTCAGTGAACAGAAATAGGCAAACCCAAAAATCCAAATAATAAACACAAAATAAAATGTTTTGCTTTGGTGTTAGAACCTTAGTACCTCTGGTCCGACTGAAAAATGTAGATTGAATTTAAATTTGATTGTGTCACATAAAAAATTGAAAATATAGTATCAAAAACAGCTGTTGCTTTCCTAAACAACCCGTGGCCACAAGTACTAGACACATTTGACACAGATGCATACATAGTTTTCATCCTATCTCAGCCTTTTGTTGACCTTTCTTGGCAGGCATATATTTCCCAAGTTTTAATTACAATAGCAAGACAATTTTGGTTCACCTGTGTAATTATCTTTTTTTTCTCTCTAAAAATTTATCAAACCTCTGAAACAGCAGCATGGGTGAAGTTTCACAGTAAAATACTGCTGTCAATATGATTTCTCTATTTCATTATAGTTCTGAGATTGTCCTCAGAGGAAGAAGTTTAATCTTGCTCAGAGCTCCTCCTGTGCCTGCCCTTGCAGATCACCTCAGGTAACAAATCCCACTATAGCTTTCAAAAAATTTCTGATTTTTTTTTTCTTATGTGTAAAAAGAAAAAACTATGTACTTGCTTAAAGGTAAAGGTTTTACAGTTAATCATTGCAAACAGAAATGCTCATTTTCTGACACTGCAGCAAACAGTCATTTTCCTTTTGGAGTATTGATTAAACTGCTGCACTACAATTTCCCCTCGTTGACACAGCTTCCTTTTCACTCAGTTATGCCTGTTCCATGTTTCACTTCTGATTCCAAAAGCCATGTTGATGCATCAGCACAAGGAAAATGCTGGGGCAGCGAAGCAGAGCAGACAATATACTGCTGCTGCAATAAATAATACAGGCTTTGAGAAACAAAACTGATTTATCACATAGCCATACGATCTATTGAGGTCCAAACACTACAGCAGGTTCAAAGACTAGACAGCTTTGATGAAGAAATTCCAAAGAAATTTCAGATTTAATCTGCATGTTACAAAAGGGCACACATCTTTAGCTTCTGTCAGAGGAGGATGCAGTGTTTCCCCATGGTTTTTAATACAGTCTTCCCTGATAGCCAACTGAAGCTGTCCAAGGGCAGGAACTTTTGAAATAGGGAGTTCATGAAGCAGATTAGATGATGCAAGTAACAAGGTTAATTACAACAGAATTTCAGCATTTTGGCAATTCTTCCTATGCAAGGCATAACTGCAACTTGGGTTTAATTTTCAGTTGGTTTTTTTTTTCTATTATTGCTTCCCCTCTTTAAAATTACTCCAATAAAAAGCCTTCCCTTTTTTAAAACAGGTGCTTTTGAGTGATTAATGACTTTTAATATTATTATTCATAAGTACACAATAACACTTATGTGATTCCCTTTCCATAAGGAGTAAGTTACGCAGAGGCAATAGTCTCACATGTTGAGCTGTGACTTTGCATGGCTTATCTAGAGCATACAATTGGTTTCTAAAAGCATTTCTTGTTGGAAATACTAATATTTACTGAGAAAGCAAATGGAAGAATAAGAGGAATCAACAGAGATGAGGTTCATCTTTACGCTAGGTGTTATGTTTATGAGGTGTCTAGCACAAAAAAAAACCTGCTTAGTCCTCTTTAGCAGGATAGACTTTACAAAGGTCAGGAAAGTGTGGAGGCATTAATGGTGTGCTGCTAACTATATAGGCAAGTGTTGCTCTGTCAGGATCTCAATAACCACTACCACAATTAGACACAGAACAATCCAATTCTGCATCAAGGGTGTTTCAATTCCCAATTTGTATCAAAGTGCATGAACTGCAATAAGTAAAGAAATCCTGTAAGAAATGACATCACTCCTAAACACAGTCCCTGTATTTTATGAGTAGTATATTACAGTCCTCTATACTGGAGGGGAAGTAAGAGACAGGTTATCAAAAGACTAGCACAGTATCTACTGAAGATAAGATTCATTGCAACAATAACTGAAAATGAGCAGGTTTCCTATTATTCTGTAAATAAGCTCAACTATAAGGACATACACAATCAACACAATTACAATATATGTTAAAGAGCGATGAGCTTTCAGTTTATTTTCACCTAGCCATTCTCTGTAATTATATACCTCAAATAAATTTTATTCAGTACTATTAAAATAGACTATAAAAAGCTCATTCTCTTTTAACTTGCCCAGAAATTTCGCTCAAGTTGAAAAAGTAGGAGGATGTGACTGAATTCCCCATTCCACTTAAGTCTGTGCAAATATTCTGTGTTTTCACTGGTATGTAATTTTAGCATTGTTCAGTTTTGTCCTGAAAATATAGTAGAGGAAGGACAGAAGGGCTGGTGTGAAAGTAGACTGAGTGAAATGAAATGGGGAGAAGATAAAGGACAGTACTGAAAAACAGAAATGGAGCAAGATTCATGTGTTTTTTATCTGCAGAGAAACTACATTCAACATATACACAGTTCTACATCTACTATTCTGTTTTAGGATACACAGCGCCTCAAGGGAACTTTTGTGGTTCAGAAGGATACAGGAATTGATCAATGGAATAGCACATTTAACTCACAATTGTGGGGTTTTTCCCTATACAGAACTTCAAAAAGTCTTTTCACAGTCTTACTTACACATCCTTAATTTCTTTCTTTGAAGAAGGCATGGTATAACTAAGGTTAAAGTTTCTAAGTGGCAGTCTCAGAACTTCAGCTCTCTCAAGGCTTAACAAGAATTTCAGGCTATCCTAATGAAAAAGCATGGCTTGAATTTTTAGCAACATATTTCCTACCATACTCCAGTAACACTGGGAAATACTCTTCACTGGCAATAGCTGTAAACCAAGTATTTAGAAGTAAACACCATTTGGGACCAGTAGTCTCCAGGAGGGATACATTTCCAACGTAGCACATGATATTTTAGCTATGCAACTCCCACTGAACCTGCAGATTATAGTATTTGGCTTAGTTACATAATTTCAGTTAGAATCTGGTTCTTATATTTCAGGAGTTGATCAGACTGGCTGCTAAGGGCTCCAAACGTGATAGCTGAGCCTTCTGGCACAGCTCAGCTGCATATTAGTTAGCCCAGCACAGAAACTCAGCACACAGTTGGCATAAATCCTATGGGTGGATAAATGCAATTGAATTACCTTCTAATCTAGATACTTCTTCAGTCAGAAGGGCCAGAGTAGTGAAATGCACACGTGCAAATACCCCACTCTTTTCTCCAGCTGGCATAACAAAAAATGTTTTGAACTTCATGCTCCTGACAATTGCCAAGAACTGGAATAGTTGTAAGACAGCTAAGTTAAAACAGCAGCTTGTGATATCTCTGCAGAAAAACAGCATTGTATCTCATGAGAATCAAAAGCAGAACTAGAAAGAATGGTAACTGCTTGTTTTGTTTGCTAAATAGCTTTAATTCCTCCAATGAAAAACTGGAGCTAATGAATATTGCTAAGCTGTTTCAAATTTCAAGTGGAATTTCTCAAGAATTTTGGATGCTCTGTGTGGTAAAGTTGAATACTGTAACTCAAAACACACAGCTCTGTGAGCTGCAAAGCACTGTTGGATCCCTTAGCTTAGACATCAATTCCTCTGGCTCAGGTCTGTCATCCCCACTCTCCCGAGGGCTTTCCAACCTAGCGTCTAATTTCAGGCAAGTCTGACGTAGGTGCTGAAGTCTCAAATACAGTAACATTTGAACAAAAGCCGACAGCAGGATAGAAGAGAAACCTAAAATAGTCTTCCCCTACTGAGAAGCAGGTTGGAGCATCATCCCACAGCTGTGTCCCAGGCTAGGCCAGCCAGCCCGGCAGCGTTCGGGGGTGCAGGGCCAGGGCCAGCACCCGGGGAACACTGAACAGGGCACCAGCACAGAGACAGAAGTTACTAGACCAAAGAGAAATCAGAGGTTTGTATGGATGGGAGAAGATTAGCTTTGATTAATTTAGTGGCCATTATGGTAAAGATACAGGAGCTTCGATTAATCCAGGGGCTGTTACAGTAAGGATATAGGCCACAAACTAAACCAGACCTAGTTCCAGTGTCCATGTTCTGCCCTGAAAAAACGTTCTATTATTCACTTATTCTCTCTTCCAATAAAAGCTGACAACAGCATAGTAAACCTTGGTCTTTAGCTTAAAACAAAATATTTTTTACAGATCATCCTGAGTATTTGGCTCTTAGCAACGAAAAAGAATATATACACTAGTGAAAGGCTGTCTCCATTCACCTGAGAACACTCTGCCAGAAGATGAATTCCTGGCACGATAAGCTGGGTGGTCAGAGGAAAGCAGGAAATACAGCAAATCACTTCAGCCTTGGTTTTCATTTTCTCATACATTGTTTTCTGGCTGTAAGGGCTTGATACATTTTACCGTTTATGTCACTATGTACATTGAAACATAAAAAAGATGCTCTGGGACAGAACGGATTTGGTATTTCTTTGACAAACCTATAAAACCAAGTGAAACCCACAACTGATACCTGTAGGTAAGCCCAGAGATCTATAGACATGATGAAAATTGAAATAATCTCATTTTATTAATGATTTTATAGGCTGAAGAACAACAAAGAATATGACTGAATTATTTCATGAAAAGAAACATACGATCATCCTAAATACAAATAATGTCACTTCTCATTCTATCATTGTTTTCTATTCCCAAGCTAACTCCTAAGCTAATGAAACAAAAATTCTCTCTGGTCAATTTTTTTAATGCAAACATGGAAAAAAATTATGGATTTGCAAGCTCTGAGTCACAAGATCACTAAATACGTCTGGCTGATTAATGGCACTATTTTGTCTGCAGCATAGATAAAACAGTGGAATCCAGATTCTGAACAGATAATAGAAGAAACTGAGTTACTATCACTAGTACAAACTATACAATTATTTTGCCAT
Organism: Hemiprocne comata; assembly: GCA_020745705.1. Classification (NCBI taxonomy): domain Eukaryota; kingdom Metazoa; phylum Chordata; class Aves; order Apodiformes; family Apodidae; genus Hemiprocne; species Hemiprocne comata. The sequence goes on along the minus strand of CM036596.1, from coordinate 6,853,342 downwards.
CAGGAACTACATTAAAGTTTTTCCCAATAATATCTTTAAAACAATATATAAGAAACAAAAGAAGTTGTTTTCTTCCTTCTTTTACCAAAATGTTATTTTTTTTCTCACACCTACACTGTGCAAGCAGATCACTTGCTAACTGCTCTGCAGGCAGTTGGTATTTCTCAAGTTTCATCTTCTAGACCTTCTGCTTCAGTCCCATAGTTCTCCTGACCAACACACTGAGCAGACACTGCTATATACATAGACTAATACAGGCCCAGATTTTCCAGAGAAGCCTGTGGAGTCTCAGTAGCAACAACAGGCTGAGTTCATGCTCCTAAACCATGAAATACAACCACAAGGAATTTAACATGCCTAACACTAAATATTCAACATTTCAAAAGCAAATTTCTGATTTCTTCTTCACAATTCCTCCTTAGAAAAATCCTTGTCTTTATGTCTTTTATTAGTTCATATTAAAGTTTGATAAGCTCGATCTTCTCTCTTTAACATAATTTCTCCTGTATCACTTTTTCAGTTATCAGCTATAGTCCTAATTTTTGTTTAAGCCATATAATCCATGATATATTTTTTCTTTATTTCAGACATTTTTCACACTGTTTAGATTTAGATTTTTGTATAAGTACCTCTAGGTACACCTGCTTTCATACTCAGCTGGGAACATTTTATCCATATTTGAGATATGTGTCTTTTTATGAATGCTATGAGTAACGAAAGAGCTTGTCAAATCTCTACTCTCCCCAAAGTGATTTAAACTGGCTTTCTGTTATAAACACAAACTAAATAATTACTGCAAAGGCAATAGGTTAAACATGTCTAGAAAAATATTGCATGCTACTGAATGAGGGCATAGATTTTCACCAGAGTAAAAAGTCTTTAACTTTATATGACCTATTTCGATCTGATTAAAGTAAAATATAGGAGTTTTATCAGGGAGAGGGTAAATACAGATAAATCCGTCTTCTTAATCCATTTTTTTGTGGGCTAGACCATAATGATTGCTATAATTTAAAGTGGTTACATTCAAAGGCCACCATCAATAATCTATCAAAGCACTGATATTTCTCTGCACATCATATTCTGCTGAGTGACTTAGAGATCTTCTCCCATACCCTAATACGTTGAGAGAACAGGCTAACACTCTTCCATGGGTAAGCTGTTTATCTGCAGGTACTGTGATCCATAAATGCCTTGTACCATAATTTTGCAAACAAATTTGATGTCAAGTGCCATCTTGGGATTGAGTGCTGCTCTGATACATTGGTTCAGAGTCTAGAATCCTGCTGAGAACAAAAGGAGATCAAAGTGGCTTGAATTGGCTTGGAGAATGCTCGCGCTGTATGAGGGAGCCACTGGTGGTGCAATGCCCGACTCCACTCTCTCTGCCATGTTACACATGGGTGAAAGGATGCTGGGGGGCTGCTTTGAAGGGGGAAAGGATGTGGCATGGGAGAAACTCCACTGTATTGCACTGTAATTTCTGCTGAACAATCCTCTTTCCTTCTTCCCTCCTTCAGTATAATTTACACCCCAAGTGACCTAGAATCAAGGATCCGAGATCTCCTTCTGCTCAGTCCCCTTCTCTGCATACAAAAAAAAAAAAAATCAAGTTTGTCAGGTGACCTCCTTGTAGTATGGAGGTCACTGGTAAAGCACTCCTCATCTTCAAGAAGAAAAAGATTTCACCCAACATATCCATTCCACCTGCAGCCTTTTTGTTTCATAATATTGATTCCAATAGTTAACCATATAAGGACTAGTTCAATAGGTACCTTGATATTATACTATTAATATTAATGATAAAACATCACTGAAAACTTGTTGATAACCAGGACTAAAAGATCAAGTAATCTAAAACAACCTTTTTAAAATTGTACTTTTCTTTACGGCTCTTACTCCACCAACCAAGCTCTGATTTCAACTGTTGAAGTGGAAGTATATGATGCATCTTTTGATTTACCTCTTAGTCCTGACTAATGAGATACAGAAATGATCTAACTCCTGACCAAAAAACTAAGAACTTTTATTTTTGAGAGATAAAAAAACAAAGAGTGTCAACTAAATAAACTTAGGAGAGGCTTTAGGATCCTTTAGAGGCTAGGCATTTGGTATGCAACTGCTTTATATACCACACAGCAGAACTGGGAGTGACTGTCAAAGTTTGCAGAGTTTGTCTAGTTATTATACAACACAAAGCAGCTGAATTTGAGAAGCAGTCATTCAATAAAGCTTTTGAGTCACTTACATATAAAAAAATGCACAAAATAAGTTTAAACAAATTAACTGAACCAAAAAAGTCTTTATCAGAGATGATAATCCAAGTAAACAGCAATCCACAAATATTTGTGATGAGTGCTGATAGATATATAAATCTGGGTTAAGATTCTCCCTAGCATTTTAAAGAATGCATTGGTAGAGTGAGTTTTTGTTTGAATTACACTGAATTATACCAATATGCCTTTCGATTAGCATCTTCTTTCCTTTATTTTCTCCACTCCTTTTATGTCTTTTCTATTAACTCATTTTTTGTTTCTATACTAGCTGCCAAAAAAATCTAAACTAAAACACAAACCCTGCCCACCTCATCCAGAGAAACCATAACCAGCTGATCCAACATCTCTTCCACTCAAGCCAATAAAATCATTGCATACATCTGCAATTGACAGTCTCTTCTGCTCAAAAAACCCCCAACCAAACCACAACCCAAAACCAAATGAAACCAAAAACCAACCACCTAACAAACAACAAAAAAACCAACACAAAAAAACCCACTGTAAAAAAGACATGGAATAATACTGCAAACCACTGCAATATGAATAATGTACCAGCTGAGCAACACACATAAAAGGTTTCACTGGCGTAACACAGCAAATAAGCAGCAAATATTGTTCTCTGAACAGTGACATCCTCTGAAGCTCGCTATTACTGCCCAGCTGATCAGCTAATGGAGTTTTATTTATTGTCAAAGAGTTGTTCACTACTTTTCTCAAATACATGATGCAAACACGCTGTTTCTTCTCACATCTACATGCACTGTGAAGAAGAAGGCTGCAAGGCTTTGTAACACCTTCTTTCAGTTATTACAGTCCAGAAAAGATAGATGCTAGGCGCCTCATCACAACTCAGCTAACTGTTAATCACAGAATTGTTCACAGAATCACAGAATCTTTCTGGCTGGAAAAGACCTTTAAGATCATCGAGTCCAAATCACTCTGGGACACAGATTTCTATAATCATTCTCAGTCTTGAGTATGGCAGGGAGGTCAGCACTTGATCATGCAACTTATGTTGTAAACAGAGTAAGATCTTCAATGCACCAATCAATAAAAGTTTCCAATGCTTACTCTGACAGGGTAGGAATATTAAAGCAGCAGAAAAAGGGCAACACACAATTGGATTCAATTTCTAGAGAATGAAGATCTTCCATAGCTATTTCCCAAAAGCTGTAGTCTCTTAGTTTGTATTTGTGCATTCATACATACAGGCTTGGGAGCCACCAACATTTCCATGTTAAAACCTGTTCAAAGACAAGAAATACTGCTGCACTCCAAGTTGCCTACAGAAATCCCCACTGTCACCCTGTTTGCCAATGACCAAAACCAAGAGTATGCTACTGCAACCTCAGCTTTACATAACATACCAAACATAACAGATTAATGATTTATTCAAGAGCTCTTCTCCCATTGCTTAGGTTCATTTCTGTCTACACTAAACAGGAAGATCCCATAATCCCGATACAGCGAAGGTAACATTTCTCATTTAAATTGGCAGACTGAAATTCACAGTCTTTGTTATGACATATTTATCTGTTTCCTTTTAATCAATCCCTGTTTCAGTGTTTTCCAACATCACAGCCTACTTAATTACCAATTGTTTCACTTCCAAACTAAATACCAAGCTTACATTATTTAAGGACTGTAAGTCCTAGGGAAAATATCTAACCCTGATTTGAGAATGTGAACTAAATAGTCAAGATCCTTCAGGGCGACATTGATATGCATCTGTTCCAAGTCCAGTGAGTTTCAACACTGCATATTTTTCATTTATAATCCTATCAAAAAGCTACAAAGTAACTTCAGAGGTTAGCAGCATTTCCTGATTAACTTCAGAAAAGACAGAAACAATCCCCACCCTAAATACCAAAACAGAAATTGATTCCCTTTACAATGACTTACTGTGAGATACAGGTTAGGATAATCGTCAGTGGAGAGATAAAGTATTTTCTACTTTCATACTAGGATACATCTACAAATACTGATGATCTTATTTTATTTTGCCTTTCTTTTCCATTCCTTTAATGCATCTTTCTCTTGACTCTGTCTCACAAAATCCATTCCATGTGTTTGCAAGTGTATCTTCATTATAGGTATTATTACTAATATTGTTATTATTACTAGGTTTTAAAGCTCTTTATTCAAATCAGGTGTTACTACGTATTGCTTTGCTTCTCCAGCAAGGAGTCAGGCCTTTCAGCTTGTCTAAGGCAGCACAGTTCCAATGACATCAATGGCACCATTGTCATTTGCAAGCCACTGAGGATCTGCCCCTGCTTGTTTGAACAGCAGCTTTTTTACATCCACAAGCACGTAGGCATAAAAGTCAGCAGAAAGTTCAAAAGCATTTCTAATTTTTGTGCACTTCTTTTCAAACACTTACGAAGTTGTTTGAGCAGTAGAAAAAACACTTTATTCAGCCAGGCTCCAAAAGTGTTTCATACAGTTCATTGCAGTAGGAGTGCTTAGCGGGCATTTTCAGGCTGCTCCTTATCCTGCTCACAGGATTGTGAGGATTCAATTAATTAATGTCAGAAAAACACTTTGAAGATAACAAGCACTTTCTGTGACGATTTTTTAAAAGAACCAAGGAGCTTTTGTTTCAACAGCCAAATTCTGGATGGAGGCATGAAATACAAACCCCTACACTGGTGAATTCTGACAGAAAACACCACTGAGAGAAGGTGAAGGAGGGCAGCCTTGCACAGCAAGAAATTTTGGTCACTGTTCTCACGTACCCTCTGGAACGACTTACCATGCTGAAAGGATTTTAGGTGCTAAACAGCTACACTGCTATTCAGTATTAATTTTAAAAGGCAGTGTCTTGAGATACTTTTGGAACATTTTAAAGTGCTGTAAAAGTCTGGGAGCCTTTTAAGGGACAAGAAACTTCGGAGGCTCTGCTTACATTCATGGGCAATATGTATGCAAAAACCATGCACAAGATGAAAGGTCTGACCTGTTATTGCATTCCCTCAGAAGATCGGTTCTAAGATTTTTCTTGAATTGATCTGGACTCTGAGAAAGCTGGATCATCATGACAGTCAAGAGGTTCAAAATAAATATTTAACTCAAATCCACCATCATTTCTGCTGGGGATGCAAATATGCAACACCTTTGGTAGCACCCTTACTTTAATCTCTGTTGTGAAACCAAATACTGTTCAAAAGATTAGTATCATTTATCTGACATGCAACATACCAAAACAGAATCCATACTTCAGACTCTTAAGTACCTCAGACTAATTAAACAAATGACCATTACCATTAAACATTTGCTTGAAAACCTCATCTCCATAGTATATTTTAAAGCCTTTAAGTTTCCAGAGCCAGCACAAAGGCAGGCTTAATGGATTCCACTACTCTGCACAATTAGGGAGAGTAGAAATTTTATCCTTGCAAGTGGTGGTACTGAAGTGCCTTAGAAGGAGAGAACAAGAGGTGAGAACTGCAACTTCGACTTTTAAAAGTCTTTTTTCAGTTTTCAAGGAAAGCAGGCAAGAGGATGACTGCTTTATACTGGAGGAGGGAAGAAAAAACACAGACTGGTGGCAACGCGTAACAGTTATCAGTTCTTGTTAAAATCCAAATCCAACAGCAATTTGACTCTACATAAACAATACCAAACCAATTTTAAGGCATAGGAATACCAGAATGAAGCAGCAACAGATGACTGGCATATGAGCAGATGCTATTGTCAGTGCTGACTGTGAAAAGAAAGCAGCATTAGTCCAAGGCTAATGATGCTACATTCACCAGGAAAATCTGCATCCTCAGATGTATACACAAAATATATGAAGTAATAATTGAATTTTGCATATTTATGTATTTAACTAGCTACAAGGTTCATGGCAATATACTAAATGAAAAATACATGACACTTCTTCACAAACTAACAGAATGGAATAAAATCCTGTTTTCCTTTGCAGTTTTCCAAAATCTGTCTTCTGCCTAACTGCTCAGAATTGAGCCCACACTAAAAGGCACGAGGAAGGAACCCTCTGTTCCATTCATAAACCAATGAACCTTTGCTTTTAGGTAAGTGGCAAACTTGGCAGTTTCAATGCACAATACCTCTCCCTCTGATAGAGCTAACTGCTGGTAGTCAACAATAAACGAGGTCTGTTGCTCATTAGGACAGTAAGAGCAGACTCAAAATGATCAATGAAGAACTGTTTTGAACTAGAGAGTCAAAAGCTTTAGGAATGCACTATGATGTGCTATTAAGAGAGACAAGGGTTATAGGAAAAATTCATTTCTCACTGCATCAATACATACATTCTGAAGAAACTGATATGCTTCTTTCAACTGACACATTGCTGACATTTTTTTCAGAAGTCCAGTTCATTAAAATTGCAATAGAAAATTATGATGTTGGAAAGTTAAAATCTCTTAACACCAATCTAAGACTGCATCATGCTTCTAATTTATTTTTTTTTTAATTGGCGGAAGACAACTAAGAAAGGTATTGTTTGTTTGTAATGTAAATTTAAGCTCAAACCAATCCATGGCTTGGCCTCACCCTGTATTAATTAGGCTTGGGGAAGGAAATGAAAGATATTTGGTGAGAAAAACAAAAAAAAATCAGAGGGAACAATCATTCTGGATATAAAACAACCTCTTCTAGCTCTGCCAGACACTTAAGAAAAAATCAATGCCCTCAGTCCTCTGGAATATTAACCTAAAATGGAATGACGAAATGTTATGACAGAAACTCAACAGTAAATTACAATTCCACTTATTGAAGCAATCTTTATTCGTCAATCTGACTGAACATCTGCAGACACATTACACACTAAGATGTTCTTGCCTTAGGTCCTTATAGGCAATTTACAAGACAAATGATGGCCCTCTTTTTGCCAATAAAAATGTATGTCTTTCCCATGTTTTCCAAAGCTCTGGTATTGCTTATCATCAAAATGTTCTCACGCTTTTGTTCGAGTCTGTGAACTGGTTGAAAGGAGTCGTGGTCAATGGGACAGAATCTAGTTGGAGGTCTGTGACTAGTGGAGTCCCTGAGGGGTCAGTACTGGGACCAGTACTATTCAATATTTTAATCAACGACCTGGATGAGGGAGAGGGCACTGTCAGCAAGTTTGCTGATCATACAAAACTGGGAGGAGTGGCTGACACACCAGAAGGCTGTGCTGCCATTCAGTGAGACCTAGACAGGCTGGAGAGTTGGGCGGGGAGAAATTTAATTACATACAACAAGGGCAAGTTGTTGTTGAGTCTTTCATCTGGTACATGGGATAGAACAACCCCATGTACCAGTATATGTTGGGGACTGACCTGTTAAAGAGCAGTGCAGGTGAAAGAGACCTGGGGGTCCTGATGGACAGAAGGATGACCATGAGCCAGCAATGTGCCCTTGTGGCCAAGAAGGCCAATGGCATCCTGGGGTGTATTAGAAGAGGTGTGGTTAGGAGGTCAATAGAGGTTCTCCTCCCCCTCTGCTCTGCCCTGGTGAAGTCACATCTGGAATATTGTGTCCAGTTCTGGGCCCCTCAGTTCGAGAAGGACAGGGAACTGCTTGAAAGAGTCCAGTGCAGAGCCACAAAGATGATTAAGGGAGTGGAACATCTGCCTTACGAAGAAAGACTGAGGGAGCTGGGTCTCTTTAGCTTGGAGAAGAGGAGACTGAGGGGCGACCTCATCGATGTTTATAAATACACAAAGGGTGAGTGTCAGGATGATGGAGCCAGGCTTTTTTCAGTGATGTCCAGTGATAGGACATGGGGCAACAGGTGCAAACTGGAGCATAGGAGGTTCCACATAAATGTGAGGAAAAACTTATTTACTGTGAGGGTGACAGAGCACTGGAACAGGCTGTCCAGAGATGTTGTGGAGTCTCCTTCTCTGGAGACATTCAAAACTCACCTGGACAAGGTTCCTGTGTGATGTACTCTAGGTGACCCTGCTCTGGCAGGTGGGTTGGACTAGATGATCTTTCAAGGTCCCTTCCAACCCCTAAGATTCTGTGATTCTGAGTCCTGCTCAATGTAATAGCCCTGCTCTTGCTCCTCCCTGAGGTTTACCTCCCTTAATTTCAGTGAAACCGCTACACAGAATCCTCATTTTAAGTTACAATCAGAGGTTCTTTGCTCTGTATCAGCTACAGGTAACAAGTTTTACAGGAGCGGAGGAAACAGCTGTAGCCTTGTGCCACAGCAATCACTCATGTCAACCAACTGATGTTTGACTCAAAGCTGTGTATTATTTTCTTCAGTAGGTGTAGGTGAATGTATGGGAATGAGATGGATTGAGGTATTAATCTCTTAATGCAGATCAGCTGCAGCCGGACTATCATGCCCTTAATAAATGCCCTTATTAGCATTTTGTGGTTACTGGTGGTGAACAGATATCCAGTTTTTTTATCTCAGGGTCCCAAAGCCATGTCTAGATTAGCAGTGCAAGCTGGTACCCTTTGCTCAGTAGCTCACTAAGAACAAGTTCATAATCTCATAGCAGAAATTCACCTGTCCCAGAACTCTCAGCCACACTCCCAAAATTTTCAGAATTAGAGCAGTTTGACTGTAACACAAATACATCAAATAAATGGAGCCATGACTGTGGGGTAACTGCTGCTGCCACGGGTATAAATATGAAAGGAAGATTGGGTCTGCAAGGCTTCTAAGCACCCAAATTTTTCTGACACAAGTGTTTGAAGTAATATTCAATAGCAAACAAAGACAATGGGAAAGTTAAGAAATAAAGGATAAAGTTTAATCTCCCTTGACTAACTTAATCACACAGTCTATAAATCAAGTTTTAAATCCCCATACATATTGTGTATTAGAAAAGAATTGGATTTCTTTTGGAATTTAATGCTGCAATATAAAAATATTCTCTGCAGATGAAATCTCTTTATTGGATCCAACCATGAAGCCACTAATCATGTAGAATTTCTACTGGATGATTATTTTACTAAAAGTGACTTTAAAAAGGGTAAGAAACAAAAATGTTGAAACTGAGAAGTTCAAGGGGAAATAAGAGAAGCAAGAGCAAAAAAAAGAAAAAAAGATAAAAATATGGTTTTTTTTTTACAGAATCAGACAAAGATGTAAGAACACATTTTATCTGACTAGATCAAGGGATGCTTAAGGAACAAAGAAAGGTTTTTCGCTCTCCAAGAGAGAATTTTGCTTGGAATAAAATAAGATTAAGGAATCAAAGGATGCTGTACAGAAATATCTATGACAATTGAAACCAGGTTCCCAACCATTTTTTCTCAAGTTTTGTTGTGTAGCATTCAAACAACTATTTAAATTAGTAACAACCTCTCCTCTTGGCAAGAAAAGGAAGAAATGTGTCTTTATGTGATTTGGGAATTTGCCCGTGGATGGTTTATGAATTTGGACTGACACTGGTCATTCTTCATGCATAGCTAAGTCAGAGTGCAAAATTATTTGTAAATTAAAATTTGTAAGAAGGGAGAAAAGTATTGGACACATGACTAGCATGGTAAGATCGCTACACCTTGCCCACAACTTTAAAAAAGAATATCCTTAGTCAAAGTAGTTTTACTCCAGGTAAAAAGACAGCTGAGCAACAGGTTACATATGAGGGACTTCAATCGACTCACAAAACTTCCAAAGAGTACATTACAATTCCAAAATGTCCCCTGTTGGCTGCTTTGGAGACACAGGGGAAACAGAGTGAAACCAGAAAGTCAGCTGCATTTGTGAGAGAAGAATCCATGTTACTGAATATTGGTCACTGCCATGAAATGTACACATTGTAAAATGCTCCATTTATACACACTGTACAGAAAAGCTTAGATTTTTTAAGAAATCCTTGAACAAACCATGTGTTGATATTCCAAATGTTGTGTGCTGAAACTAGTGTTCAAAAAAGTATTTTCATGCAAACTACTTGATGGTTTGGTCATCAACTAGAAGACAAAAAGAATGTAAAGCTTTGAGATCTAAGAAGGTCACATTAATTGGGTTCAGACTAATAAAAACTGTTCAAACAGCCCACCTCTTTCATTTTTTAATGCATTTTCTTTAAAATTTTGTATTCAAGTTCCTTGGTTCTGTCCATAACTGGAAACAGAAGTATAATCAAAACACTGTGAGAAAGGCTAAAATTAAAGATTGTGGGGTCTGACAAGAAGCAGGAAATACTGCAAATCTTGCAGTCAGTTCTCCAGAGGCTTGCAGGCCAAGGGGGTTTGCGAAGTTATATAAGCAACCGGATTGCTGGGTGCTTTACAAGTCAAACTCAACGACCAGCCTTTCTGAGTTTCCTTGCCCTATTTTGCATACTTCTCTTTATCCCTTTCCCTTCCTTTCAAAACAACCTTTACATATTTCAAAAGAAGGAAAAAAACACCACATTCCTTTAATATAGAATTTATGAAACAAGCACCTCAGTGGGACTCATTGCTGCTGGCTGTTGTTCAGATGATGTATTTGCAGGGCAGATCATCAAAGCAACAGCAGGCTTCAGCTGGTGCACTGCTGTTTTTATAAGAACACTGCTTACAAGCAAATGGTAAAAACAAAAAAATAACAACACCTCTGTCAAATGATGACAGAACTAGAAAACACAGGAAATGAAAACATAATTTCTATGAGTTTCAAAACTGGTCCTAACTGCTATCATCAAAGAGCAGTTATGAGCCAAAAAGCCTAGCTGATGGGCTCTGGAAGGCAATACTCAAATTCTTCTTCAAGATGCAGAGAGAAAAGACGGAAAAGGCCAGGAAACTGTTTACCTGGAAAAGCAGCAACATGGAGAACTCTTTTTGAGGTTCAGGCCAGATGGAAAGTCACCAGTGTCCCAGGCCAGGCAGCCAGGCTTCTTGTTCAGCACCCTAACCTAGGGCTAACTGTCAGCAGATCTCCCACAATCAGCAAGCGAGGAGAAACTCATCTAGAAGCTTTGAAGTGAAAAGACCAAAGGTGAACGACATGCAGAAGACAGCGGTAAGACAGTGGTGAAAAGCTGTGATACAGAACTCAGCTCAGCCAGTGAGGCTTAACCACCTCCCTGAGAGCAGGGGAAAGAGTCCTTCCATCACTCAGATGAGTAACACTGTCTTTTTTAAAGATCTGCCACTTAATATATAAAGAAAGAATAAACCAGCTTTTAAAAAAGCATTTCTTTTCAACGTTTTCAAAATGTGCCTGGAACCCTGCAGACCACTATACAGAGCATTAGATATTAGCTGGCTGGTTAATGAAGCCAGAAGGAAAAAGGTCACTTTGGAATTTACTATAATAAGATAACCTTGCCAGAAACTCTAAAATGTAATTATTTATGCAACACCAGTATTGGAAAAATATATGGTCAGCAAAGAATAATGTCCTAAAAATATTCTGGTTCAACTACAGGTCATTAGACTAGGTAAGACTCTTGTACAACTTTAATTCAGTGGAGTTGAATTCATTAACACTAGGCTTGAATTTCATCCAAAGTCTTAAAAACTTCAAGGGTTTTAGTAAGTGATTACCCTAGCCAAGTAATACATGTTGGCTACAATAAGATGAACATTTATTTAGTGAAATAAACTCTCCCTGCAGAAAATCAATTTGAAACTATCTTAAGGACAATAATTCAAAGGATATGTAAACGTAGGTATGTGTGCATGAAGAACCAGACATCTTAGTAATGAACCTCAGGTAAGAAGTGTTAGAAATATAGCTATTGCACTTTCCTATTGGTCTTAATATACTGTCTGCCATTACTTTTAAACCATTTTGCATTAGAAGCTCACTTGTGACAGTATTCCCTTTGGGAACTTATCTGCACATGTACTATCCTCAAACATAGGCTGAACTTCAAAGGTCAAACACTGACATAACCTGCAAGGACTTCAAGTAGTGCTGTATCAGATCATACGTGAAATCCCCTTTACAGCTTCAGGAGTGCTCACACTGACTTTTAGATTGATTCCCATCTGATGCCTTATGTGAAGCTGTCCCACCATGATTCTTTAGTCCTGGATATTTTCTGGTTTTGTTCTTTAAAATTTGATAATGTTCTTAAAAATCATGACCTTGTATAGGCTTTTACAAGTGAAACATCCTACACTCTCCCTGGCATTGTGTGTCCTAGATCCTATCTCTACAGAAAAGGCCTTCTAACTCCCAGAGTGAACCAACTCACGTGACAACACTCATATAAACCATGGCTAGAAAGCATAAGCAGTAATCTCAATTGTTATGTAACCTAGCAGTACCTTTTAGGAAGAAATGGCTTAATAAATAGAATATAATCAGTAATGCAATTAGTAAACAGAAGAAAGCAAAAAGACTGTTAAATGTAACACAGTGAAAACTTCATCCTAGCTATGACTTTTTAAAAAGGGAAAAACCATGCTCATTGTGACAGGAATGCAACCACAGAAGTCAAGATCCAAATTCAGAGTGACCCAAAAATTCTTGATGGAATATGCCTCTAAGATTTCTGTTATCTCCAGACATTAAACAGAGACTCCTCGTTGTCTACTCACCATTGTCTTGTATCCTCCAAGCAGCATGTGGTAGCCTGACTGGGTATGCGAAAGGTAATTATCATGACCCCAAAATACGACTAGGCTGTAGGCCCCACACCCACTAAAACTACGGTCTGCAGAGGAAGATCATGAAATGAACAAAAATCACTCATGTAACAAGTTTTGCCTAACCAACTAACCACACTACTGTACTTACTTTTTGGCTTAAGGAAATGCAACCCATTGAAAGTCTCAGGCCATCATACGCAGTCTAAACATAGATAGCGAAGTGGCTCTGTCAGCAATTAGTGTAATATTAACTCACGTGCACTGGAATAGGTAGTTGGTAAAAAAATGTTTGTCTGATCAGACTCAGAGCTTCTGTGCTTAAAACAACAGCTGTGGGAAAGCATTTTCCTGGACTGGTCAATATTAGTCACTTCAGTACTGAAGCTGTTTTAAAATCCATGTTGAGAAAAACAAACCTCTTCCTAGACTTGTGCTAGTTTTTAATTCAGGCACGACAATGCAGAGAGCAATGAATTCAAATTATTATTCATTCAGATAATTAATATATCTACAACTAAGCAACCAATACTAACTAAACTGAATTAAGTGAAGTGGAAAAAATCAGAATCTTCTCTGCTCATCAGGTCTCTTCTAAAACTGACACAGAATTGAACCTTTTAAGGTGGCCAAAAATTGGTTAAGCTTCTATTTTGGTTAAACCGGCCAACTTCGTAGTGTCAGAAAATATCTAACTAAAAGTAAATATCTGAAGCACTGCAGGAAAAGATGGAGTGTGGAGACAAGGAGATAAGGCTGAAGCAAATAAGTAGGAGTTATCAGTTGATATTACCATTACCATATTTTTATAGGAATGTTTAATTTTGCATACATTTTTTAAAAACCCAAGTTGCTTCCCTTTCTGTGTAGTATTTCCTGACTTCAGTATTCATGAAATAACTACACAACAGATTTGCTAGGATACCTAATAATCAAAAAAGCATATTTGAGGAATATTATTCAAAATGGTCTGGTGAAGTCTACACAGAAATTCTAATTGACTCCTCAGATACTAATAATTTACTAAGAAATGTCCTTATGGTTTCAAATTGCTTACTTAATGGCAGTTTATTTAAGAAGTGATTCCTTAAATCTTTTCTTCACAGTTTGGAGCACAAAGTTGTCTGTACAAAGAAATGTCTTTGTTGTTTGACTCCAGCAGAGAACAGGCAAGAGGACCAAGGACAAAAGGTAAAAAAAACAGTTATTCTAATCCAGATATTATAATTACATAGTTTATAAGTAATGCATTCGGTACACTGTATATATGAGAGAGACACTCTAGTGCACAGACTGACACATGTAAGGATGCACTCAAGGAATAATATACACTGCAGGAAATACAATGTCAAAGTCCTTGTGAGGCTTTCACAAGTCCATCACAAAAAACATACAGAACAGCATAACTCTGGCTTGCTGGACCCAACACTGAACCCAACGCACACCCAAGCACTGTAACAGAAGTTACTGTAAGCAGATCCCTTGTATGTAAACTAACTGAGAAAACAGAAAATCTCTTCTCTTCTGGCACATTCTTGCATGTTCAATCCAAGCCCTGAAAATTCAAACACATATCCTCTCTTCTCCATATTATGGTACAGTACTTGTTGAAAATTTTTTGCACAGAAAACGTTAATCTTGTGTATTTTTTTTTTAATAAATCATTAAGAGTATTTTTAAAAGTATATTTTGAAGTGTATTAATTGATATAATTAAAACCACATGAAGAAAATAAATAATTTAACTGCTAATATATAAATTATAAAACTTTTTGTATGATCACATGATATAGCAGTGCTTCTAACAATGTTTATCCTCCAAATTTTCTGCCAGTGTTTTAATCTAACTCCCTTATTTACCATAAATTTGAATCTCTAAGCTGATTTCAAAATGTTATTTTAAGCTGAAGAGCTGCTAGCAATAGTTTATGAGACGTTTTTTGAACATTATCCACTGCAGGGAATAATGAATCAAAATTTTTTCTTAGAGAATCTTTGCACAGCCCCTTTAGTGTCAGCCACTGTTGTTTTCATATGTCAGAGTCTTAACTCCATATTCACATTCAGGCACACCAATTTTAACAAGAATACACTTTTGTTTAAAAAAATATTAATGTGAAACTGTTATCTTAATCACAAATACTGTACATTGGCATGTGCTAATAGAAGATGCTAGAATAGCAGACAGAGTAGCATTTTACAGAAAGCAGGGAAAATGGATTAGCTCCAAAGATCTCCCTGTCTCATTTAGTGGTTGAAATAACTTAATTCCATGAAAAAAAAAAAAAAAGGAAAGATGTAATATATTCCCTGAAGGAACTGTAAAGAGCTTTACAATTATGAATTTAAAAGATGTCACTGAATGAAAAACATTCAGAATCATGGAATGGTTTGAATTGGAAGGGATCTTAAAGCTCCTCTAGTTCCAACCTCCCTGCATGGGCAGGGACACCTCCCACTAAACCAGGTTGCTCCAAACCCCATCCAACCTGGCCTTTGTAGCAAATAGTATTCAGGTAAGGAGCAAAATGTTAAGACTTGCTTAAACTCTAATGCATATACTTCCCCTTCCATAAGCCAGCTGATCAACAGGCAATGCCCACGACGGCAGGCAGCGTGGCTGGTGCGGTTTGCCGAACTAACCTCAAAGTTGTATGACTCCAGATGCAGCCAACTGCTCTAGAAAGAAACTGTTACTTGAGTTACGGGACATCACCAGATTCTTTCAAATTAAAATAGGTTCATTACACATGGCAAGTGTATTTCAAATGTAATGCATTTGCAATTGTTGTATCTTTCACTCTGGATTAAGCTAAAATTTAAATTTTACTATTGATACCTCCTTCCCATCACATTCTCTTGTTTTTGAGGCTATCGCTATGGGTAACAACCAGCTTCTCTGAATTAGGTTCTCAAGACTCACCATGCAAAAAAGCACCTTACAAATATTCACTTCAGATTCACGCCATTTGGCTTTAAAATTTTGCCATTATCCCAAATCCCACTCCCAAAGATGCTAAAGTATTCATACTCAAGATCATATGTTTTGCAGCATAAATGCTGTAACATACTGGTCCCACTTAAGGTATTATGCTCCTACTTAATTCAATGGCAAGCTTCCCATTTCAGTGTATGAGAACTGGCCAGCTGACGATTACCAGTGGGATAAAAGGTATGTCTTTGTCTCTTTCTGCACAACACCAGCATGTGACAGAAGTGCTTTGCCAACGGAAAAGTCTGTACAAGGTCAGCAGGGCTGTTCCCAAAAGGTCTAACACATCAGCCAGTGAGAAAATACTGCCGAAAACTCCTTTGAGAAGCAAGTCATTCCATACGTATCTGAGGACTGCACAGCCTGAAACTTCATTTACACACTACGGAGTCTAACCTTCAATTGTCACACAGGGCTTTTGTTTCTAACTGTAAAAACCATAACTAGAGTAAATATACACTGATTAATAGATTAATAATAGTTATTAATAGTTATTATTTAGCAGTCCGAAACTGGACTGCTTTCTTTCTGAACACACATGCACACACAAGAAAAATGATGTTTCCTGGGGAATTTCTGATCCACCTTATGGCTCTACATGACATAGTTAATTTTGGCTTACTAAGAAACAACAGTTAATATCACAGGCCATTCTCAATTTGACTGTTAAAAAATGTCCCTTTATCATGTTGACACTCTTCCTACAGTAAAGATATTAAAGAAATGGAAAACCTAAAAAGATTTTTAGTTGGGGGAGTGGGTGTGCAAGAATAAGACAAGATTATATTTTTGCTGCTTGAAATTAATTCATTCAAAAACAGGAGAACATTAAAAAAAACAAACATAAGGAGAAGAAAACAGAAAGAGCATTGTTGAATATTCTTTCCATGTATACAGAAATAACAGATCACTAGATGCACAAGAAATCTATGATTAATCAAGAAATCTATGAGTAATTAAGCTAATTCCTTAGATACTTTTAAAAATTATTTTTGAAGTTCAAGCCTTCTGCTTATTACCATAAATAAAGTGAAACCAGTAAATACCAGATTTGAGTTTTCAAGCTTCCCAGCTCTACCACTGTTATGTGCACTGTGAAAATGTGCATGTCTAAATTTTGAATGTTTTTTCAGTGAGAAATTTCTGATCACCAATATGCCAAAAAAGAACCTCCCATTTACCATTTCACTTATCCAAGAAATTGATTGATAAACCTTTCTCTAGTTCCACTTTTCCTATCTGTTATAACATGTTCAATCCTGTCCTGGTGCAACTCACCTGCCTCAATAAAGCAAGTTTATTGTTTAACAGTGTAAGCAGAGAAACTGAAGTCCTTCTAGCTGGAACTACAGTCTTGAGAATTCCTAACAGGGGAGGGAGTTGGCAAATTTAGCAGACTAAATCCATACCAGCAGCTTTAAAATGAAACATATGAAATGGATAAAAAAAAAAAAAAGATGATAGCATAAACCAAGAGCTCAGGGGATAAGGAGACAAGGAGTAGCATGGGAAAGAAGAACTGTGCCACTTTCCCATACATGCCAACAGCCTGGTTATTTTTAAGCAAAAAATATTATTCTTTTTCTGTCCTGCCCATTACAAAAATGTACAGCTCATTTTAACATAGTTATGGGAATTTTTCTGCCAGCTGTTTTCAGATGCTGGCATATAAACTACATTCAACTCCATGACTTTATATATTAATAATGTGACAACTTTCACTATCCTGTCAAGTAAGCTCCCTTCTCACCCATTTTTTTATTGAATGTACAAATATCTATTGAAGTTGTTTAGATAAAACTATTGTTTCATTTTGTCATCAAACAAGGCAGTGTTCATGAATGCTACACAAAAAAATGAATGCTAGCATATATAGGTGTATATAATGTATCGAAAATACATTTGGATGAAACCAGGACAAATTAGAACTAACAAGATCATCCTACCAGAGATCTGACATTTGTTTTTCTTGGTCTGTGGGTAGCTTGTATTATTTCTTCACTTGTGAAGAGTCACTTTTTTGGTAAAATTAGGGAGTTCATAATACATGAACTCTCATCTACAGGCAAATGTTTCTGTAGAACTAGCTACAACTCCAGCAGGAATGAAGGAGAAGAAAGCAGAGGAGAGAATTCAGTAGTGAGCACTTTCCTTTCTTGCACTTGAGCAGCAGCTGAGATGCTTACCAGCCAGAAGTGAGATAAAGGAGCTGTCAAACACAAGTATTTGAAACTTTCGGTAGAGCTAGATAGTTCTAGTAATAATTACACCCAGTGAGCAAGGAAGGTCTCGTGTAGCTCCATGTTTTTTTATTTGCTATGGCAATTTTTAAGACTGACCTAAGGACAGACTGACAGGTTAAGAGAAATTAAAGGGCAAGGGTAAGGTTTTACACATCTCAACTGACTCGTCTCTCCAGTCCACTCAGCAGAGTTGGCTCCAAAACAGAAGTAGAAATGTAGGCACACTAAGGGCTTTTTAACCTGGGAACGTAAGAGGTTACAACAGGGGATGGCACAGTTCACAAATGCACACAAAACAGACTCAGATCTGCAGAAAGTCTCTAATTTGCAGCACACTAGACAGATCCAGAAATATACCACAAATCGCTATGATGTTACTATAAATATTCCAGTATCCACTATGGTTTTGAGTTAAGGACCTGCTACAGAATAAATAATTGTACAAATGACCTTGCATTCTGCAGATACCACCTCGATACCACATTATCTCAATACAATTTTGATAAGCTTTCACTTTAAAAGAACTGAAATTTTTGGGCAAGCAGAAGATGCTCTTTTGTCCTCAAGCAGACTCAACAGGCTTTACAGAGATGAGAATACCACTTGGCTGGAGTCCTGACCACTCAGAAAAGGTTAATGATGTTGAAGCGTAATCACCACAGTGGAACCAACTAAGAGGAAACACCAAACCTGAGTCAGACGGACAGGGAAATAGATGGTAACAGGTCTACAATGTTTGCCATGCAAGATCAAGCTAGAATTATAAACTGCCAGATAGTTCTGATAAAAATGATGATTTATTTCTTTTCTCCTCTCTTCTCTCTTGTTCTTGACATCTATTTCACACTGTTCAGAATGCCTTTCCTGGCATAACCTCCACCCAGTTGTACTAGCACACAAAGAATGCTTTATTCACTGAGATGCAACTTACCCAAATAGTTGTTGCTCTTTGACATCTCAGTAATGTTGATTTTAGTAGCTCCTTCAGGAATTTCCACTATCTTGTGGTAGCCAAGATTTGTTAGCGTGTGTTTGAAAACTCCAGACACAACCTTGCAAGCAGTGTTGTCCCCTCCACATATTCCGCACTTGTCAATCACCTTGTCTGAACCCAGATAGTCGTCACAGCCAATGCTCTGCAAAATAAAATAAAATTTCTTTTTGCAAATCCATACAAGTGTGGACTTTGGACACAACAAGCGAGGACAGGATGATTTTCAAAGAACATTCAATCGTGACAAGATTGTGATTGTTCTTCCGTATGCAAAAAGGCAATAAAACCCAGAGGGATCACAAGTCTGGGGACTTGAGCTGACTGTTTTTTACAGCCTGTTACCAGAAATACAAGAGCACAGTAAAGAACACTAATGTTTTGATCATTGCTGATTACACCCTCCTCAGCTGGAAGAAAAGCACCTCTTAACAACATAGTTCTAGTAGCTGCTAGTCAGAAAAGAGGTGAAGAGCTATGATTTTGTTATGATCCAAAATAAGCTTTTTACAAAAGCAGAACTACTTTATATATAAAGTGTCTTCTTAATCTCCATTAAATTGAGCACTGAGCCTATTCTCACCAAAAGAGGTTTCATAAAAAATTATCCTGTGTCTAGACAGTTACAGAAGCAATCTTCCTGTTCACTGAGTAGAAAATCTTCAACCCACTCAGTAACACCACTTGGACAGGATAGCTTAAAAAAACCTAAATAATTTAAAATAATGTAAATTAAAAGGCACAAAAAATGTTAAATATTTGACTCAAACCAGAAAAGAAAAATCTTTCCAAGTTATTGCACTTCAAAAGTGCACATACTGTAGGGACTGTCTGCTCTTCTGCAGAAACATTTCTGGCCATCCATCTTGCTGATTTGTATTTACAGAGTTTAAATAACATTTATGATGAATGATTGTCATATACCTCTATGATTAACTGGCATATGCTAAAAAGAATTTCTCATTCCTATTCAGGTAAGAATGCAGTATTACATGAGCCAGTAGAACAAAAGCCTATCGCATATTTTAAGAAATGTAGTGATTTTATGGAAAATATTCAAAGTTAAACGACACAGTACTGTCCTATTAACGCAAATTGTCAAAAATAATTGCAAATTCTTGCAAAACTCTTGATGAAAAATTGCTTAATTATTGTTTTATAGTCTTCCCTGGGAGCAAACATCCAAGTAAGAGGGGGCAGGAAAAATAATTTTTTGGTACCACCACCTTATAACATAGGGAGTATCTTTAGCCTTGGCATCACTGTATTTCGTTTCTATTCCCAATATTAATGCTTGGCCCTTGCTGCAAAAAATGTTCTTAACTGCAAGCCAGAGTCTGCTTAGTTCCAATATAAATATTTAACACCCAATATCTTTTTTTATGACTATCCAAGAAACACAGATCAAACCATCTAACTCATAACTGCAAGGATCATATGGAGCTTGACAGTGATACCTGTTTGTAGTCATGAAGCAAGAGAACAAAGAAAGTTCCCAAGCCCCCTGTGTTTCCCAGTGGGATAACCTGATAACTAAAATCTGTTCCCTCCTATGAAATCTGGTGTGAGCAGACTGGTGCATGATTTCCAAGAGATTTTGGATTCAAATAGACACTTGTTTTCATATCTTGCATTTGCATTGTTTGGTGGGAATCTTAAAATCATGTACAAGTTAAATTTTTGTGTTTTGCCTCAAAATGCAGTTTATTACTAATGAAGTAATGCATTTGCTTAAACATAGGAATTACAAGTATCACTATACCAAATCATACAGTATGATTTCAGACCTGCTAAAACAATCTGGAAAATGTGAGTGATCTAAATTTAAGACAGCTGTGCCCAATGACTGATTAATCTCTGTACTAGTCCTCCTTGACAGATGTTGTGCTGAGAGTATTTACACTTTCTCTCCCATACATTTTTTGGATGGAAATGTAGTGGTACTTAACACCACCCTATGTTATATGGTGATTTTGAGGAAATTTCCACTGCCAGCAAGTTGTTTTATGGAGGGAATCCTTTCAAGTATGAGGTGTTATACAATATGAATTGCTAGCATAAATGTTTAATGGTGTTCTCAATCACTACTGAGTCCCACACAGGTTAATACAATTTTTTTTCCTCTTAGCAAGTAAAACAAAACAGAGAAAAGTGTGCTTTATTCATTGAGACCATAAAGCAGAACTACCATGGGTCAGTCTGAACAGAGCTACTTTTCAGAGAAGAAACACAACCAATCAGTAGAAACGGGATTCCTTTGTAGGAAATAAACATCAAACCTGTTTTGAATTTGCATTTCACTCTTAATCAAAGGTTGACTGACATACAAAACAGCTAATAGCCTTTGGCTCTACTATTTGGAATTCTTTCCATTTAGGGTAAAAGGAGCCTATGTCACAAAAAGTGCCCGTAATGTTTAATTGCTCTTTCACAGAAATGACTGAGAAAGATACAATGGATGAATTACTGGAGGCGAGGACCTAATGAGCTGAAATCAGCAACCAACCATGAGGAAAAAGCCACAAAATCACAAGTACATAAATAAGATAAATAATAAAATAAAAAATAACACAAATTAAATAAATAAGATTATAAAAAATGCAATAAATAATAAGATACAAATAATATATATTTATTATGCAGAATGCACTCATATATGCATTTTTACATACCAACAGAAGAGGTATTTAGCAAGAGATTACAATTTTATAAAGAAAAATTAAAAATCTTTACTGGGGCATCTACTGAGGCTTCCATGGAAATTATGTTCTTCAAAAATGAATATTACATAGGTTTCAGAAGAAGCTAAAACTGATACATTCTAGAAAACCTTGGTATTTGTTTAATATAATTTAGGCAGGCAAATGAAAATGACTGTGTACTCTCCAGACCAAGCAAGGATATCATGTAGCAAGCCTGCGTGCCACGTGTTCTCCAGGAATCTCCCTTTCTAACCCTACAAAGCACAGATTTCTAGCACTGAGAGGTCATGATATGTTGATCAGACACCTGTTACTTGTCCAGGACTCAATACTTAGGATGTCCTGGGCCTTGATCCAGAGTAATTTGGGGCACATGAAAGAAACACCTTTCAAGCAAGCTGACCCTGTTTTCCTTCTGCTTTTAAACAGCTGCTTGAAGCTGTGCAGAGATCTGGAATGGTAGTCATCCTTGTAGAACTAGGTTGGTAAACAGAATTCACCCAAACTAACCAGAAATGTAGAATCCATGCAACTTTACTGAATAGATGACTTCAGCATTTTTTTTTTTTAATTATTTTTCTTTTTCGTATCATGACTATGAATTTAAGGTTGTTACTTTGGTAATGTAAATTCATATAAAAATATGAGCCAACTTCTAACTTCCCTCAGGATGTGGTATTCATTACATTTAAGCAAATGTATACACAGCAAACATAAATCCCCTTATCACATTGCCTAATACACTGTGATATATTAGCAAGCAAAAATGATGTTAAGGAAAGAAGTGATACAAACTGGAATCCACTGTCAGTATTTCTTCTAATATTTGCTGTGGGAACATGAATAAATCTTAACAATGTGAAGAGGTATAAAGATAAGCAATTTTACTAGATAAGCAGAGAAGTCTGAAATCTCAGAGTCTCCTTGTACAAGGCTGAGATGTAAAATGGATGCCAAATACATTAACACTCAACAGCCCAACACACTCTCACAATGGTGAAAGGCAGCCTCGGTCAGTGAAGAATTCAAAGTTGGTTTTGATCGTGTAATACTCATTTAGGGAATCCAAAAGCAGACATCACTTTTTGAGCCACATCACACACATTCTCACTATGAATACTGAAATATTAGGACTGTGAATATGAGGCAAATGAGAAGACAAAGGTAAATGCACGCTGCCCACCAAAAGGCTTTTGGACAGGACTACTGAAAGCTGTTCCTTGGCTATCAATTTGAGGAAGTCTAGGACACATCTGTCCCTTAAAACATTTTCTTGCAAAGTGTTCTTTCTCAGAATAGGTACTTTGACTTGCACTATCTATACATGTTCTGTATTGCTCAACTATTTTTGCAAAGTGGTTCAAGAATCTCTTTAAGTTACAAGTTAGCATGAAAGACAGTGTTCAAGAATTACAGCCAACTGTATGCCAAAATCAATTTAAATAAAGGCCCTTGAGAGAAACAAGGGACAATCTGGACAAAATACTCAGTGGTGGACTTAATGGGGATTTAGGACTATGTATACAATAGAATGGGGCTGGTGCCAGGCATTTGAAAACATGAAGTGCTGATCCTTGAAATGGAAAACAGATGTTACAGTTCCAGTACTAAATTATTCTATTAAAAATTGCAACCTATGTGGTAGAGTGGCATAAATAATACAACATGACAGTAACTTGCTTCCGTTGTTTTAGCTGCATTGTATTATCACGTTATAAGGCCACAGTTACAAGTGGCAGTATATTAACAACATGCTTACTAGAAGTCATATTTAAGCCTAACTAAAAAATTCTAAGAAAAGGGTCAGAGACAGCTCTGGATGTACCACACCTGATCTAGCTGCTAAGAAACATTAAGCAGGGTAATGTGAGAAGAGTCATCAGGCAAGGTGCATGGCCTAAAACACCAGAAAAGAACTTAAGTGGGTAGCAGAAGGATACCTGGCTACTGGTGGGAGATCTGCTTTAATCCTGGATCTTATCAACAAATTCTAGTTCTGCAAATTGCTGAGGCTACTGCTAATCAAGTTTTATATAGAGCTTGATGAGAGCCATGATATTTGCTGCTCTGCTTGAGCAATACTACATCTCCCCCAAATTTGCTTGATATAATGAGCTTGCTTGTCAAATTATGGGATATCTGGGATTTCACTCCCAGGGTATTTCACTGATGTCTTACTCAGGAAGAATTGCCAGAAAACACAAGTCTGCTCCATTATACATTTAGAAAGTACTCTGCCCTCCACTTTTACATGAATCCCTTGCTTTTCCTCCTCAGTCCTTAAATTGATTCTTCTATCTCCTTCTCATTCAAAAACCATGCAGGGATGAAGTCAGTCACAGCATGAAGCTGCTGAGCTCCAAAAGCTGGTGTTTTATTTTCTCACCAGCAGTCAGCTGCACACAGTGTCCAGCCCTCCTTCTTTCCTTTGAAGGAGACCTAAATATTCCAGACCTCCTCATAATGTAACATCTAGTGGACACTGGACCTTGTTCCTTTTTTTTTTTTTTAGCTCACTTGTAGTGCAATTGTGCTAAAAGACGGTGCATTGCCTTCACACAAAATGTCTCACCCAGTGACCATGGTCTAGACACACTGGGCTGAGTGAATGCAGAGGGTTATTGAGCCAAGAATATTCAGGCAGCTTTGAAAGGATTAGTAAGAATATTTTCTTCTGAATCTCTTCTAATCCCCACCCCCCATTTTAATAAGCATGTGCAGTATATATGCAGCAAGGGGTCACATATTCCAAAATTTGTTAAACATTATCTACTTCATGGAGAAACAAACTTGTATTACATTAGCTACTTTTCATCCAAATCCCACCAAAACCAGTGGAAAGACTTCCTTTGACATCAGTGGGAGTTGGGCCTAGGAATTAGCTCTAGTCTCCAGTGAAACACCATCTACCAAAGACACAACAGTAGGTATAATTTACTGTTCTTAATTAAGCAGGAATAGCTTGCTGAAATTGCAGTTTACCTCATGGCCCTTTGTAAGCATAGAGGATTTTCAAGTTAAAGTTGTGGGATTCATTGTACCACAAATGCAGCATGATTAATGGCCTTTCACAGCCCTTTCACCTTGACAATAACTTAGGAGGTCTCCATGGGGACTGTTTGTCTGTATCTAGTCTTATAAAGTTCTTGAATTCTGAAGAAATAGAATGTTGTTTATTTTCTTGGTTGGTTTATGATTCTACTGTTTAGTCCTCATATTTCATCTTAAGTTACACAAACCTCAAGCCCACCAGGACAACTGCAAAAAGCTAGATGATACAAAGGAAAAAAAAATTTACAATATCACTGACAGCTTTTTATACTCAGTGGTTGTTTCACAGATGCCTTAATCTCTTTCACACATTTTCCTCTGGAAATTATCAGTGCCCAAAGATTTCTTTTATCAATCCAAATTTACCTAACAGGTTTACCCACCTCAGTGTTAAATTCACATCCACAAACACTGTTACTGACTTTTTAGCAAAGTATTTTGTATATTTAGCAAATATTGTTGTATGTAATACAAAACACCTTTTCTTGCTGTCTGTGACAGAGGCTTCGAGCTAAGGCTGTAAATATTTGGCTTTCTGGGAGTTCACTTACACACTACTTCCCTCATTAAGATCTTGCCTTCAAGGCTTTCAAGAGCCATGCCAGTGTTGCTGTCTCAGAGGTTACCTGTGCTTTCCCCTGGCAAGTCTGAGAAGCTTTCACATCAATTTTTAGTGATGATACCTGTTCCCCTTTCTGTCATCTATTCACACAACTGATTTGCAAATTTGGAAACAAAAGTCTGCATATATATTCCTGAGGCCAAACTGCAAATTTGTTATTTACAACATTCTCTCTCACATAATCAGAACTGTAAGTAATTACTGTATTTATCTCAGGAGTCTCTAAGAACTGATACAAGACTTAAACTTCTCAACCACTACACCCACCTTTAATAAAATACGAAATCTCAACACAAGCTTTCATACTTTATCCATCTGTTAACCACCCATCAAATATCCATTTGGGTAAGACAATATCTAGATGTACACATGTAATTCAAGTTAGCCTTTTGACCGATAAACTTATGAGAAAGTCCTTTTATTAGAGTTCTTTTGATTTGAAGACCCGTTTTGAATCAATTCCTTCCACTGATCCCACAAAAAGGCAGCAAGTTCTGTTGGTCCTCAATGCAACACAGAAAATATTGATGTCATTTGACACACAGCCTGGAACACAACTGCGGAAGCTAAGAAAAACTGGTAGTGAGAGTGGAAAGAGCTGAGGAATCATGCTCATCACCAAGACTTGATGCCACTGCATTTGAAAACAGGAAAACTAGGCAAATAAATAGGTTGAATAAGGTCTTGGGAAACTAAGCATAAAGACAACTCACCAGAGAAGTAGAAAGTGAAAACAGAATGTTTTTTGGCTCAATTCAGGTTCCCAGTTCTTGCCCTTAAGCTGCATCGGTCTACGATCAACATCAGTCTAATGTAAGTTGGGTAGCATGGTTTGGTAAATCAGCCCACATTGCAAAACATGAGAGAAATGTAAGTATCAGATGACGAAAGCAGGATTACAAAAAGGGGCTGTGGCCAGGAAGGCAGACTGGTTCATTTTCTTGCTTCCTAAACACACTGTGAGCACCTTGGAGATTTCAATGCTGCAGCTGCATCTGGTAGTCTGAGCAGGACTGGCTAGAAATTCTGGCATCACACTGCACGGGAAGGTGTCCAGAAACACTACAATCAGAGCTTGGCAGTTGCAGGACAAAGCCTCCTTAGCCTGGTTTCCCAGGCTCTGAAATAGGCAAAGCTGAGTTTTCCTTATTCCCTGTTTCAGATCCTATGCACAGCTTTTGGGAGATTAGTTGCCCATGCTCAAGGTTAACATTCACATTGCAGCCATC
This sequence comes from Hemiprocne comata, assembly GCA_020745705.1. Taxonomy (NCBI): domain Eukaryota; kingdom Metazoa; phylum Chordata; class Aves; order Apodiformes; family Apodidae; genus Hemiprocne; species Hemiprocne comata. The sequence goes on along the minus strand of CM036596.1, from coordinate 6,826,728 downwards.
CAGCCTTGCACCACAGAGCTGAGATGCCACCTGCCCTCCTTTGTCCCAGGAGGTGCTTCTAAGGTCAGGGTCTCACCACTGGCCTCTGCCAGATTTTGTATCACCCTGATTCTGACCCTGGTCCTGACCTGCTGACTTGATTTTCTACCTTGACACAGGATCTGTATCATCATTAGGGGTTGGCCTTGACATCTGGACTGTTCTCTTGAGTCTGGCAACCATAAGCAGGCCTGCACTACTTGCTCTGGAACTGGGGATGTGCACCCTTTTTGGTAATGCCACTGTCTGCCTGGTTTGCCCAGCTCCAGATTCACCTTCTCCTATGGATTGGCATGCCCTGATTGCTCCTGATGCTGTAGATGAGACAGATAAAATTAGTATTTCTTTTTCCTCTGGCTGTCTACCCCACGAGTTACAGTCAAGGGAAAAAGATCTCTTGCTTCGAGCAACACAGCTTGCTTACTGACTTGAAAAAAGAAACCCAAAGTAAACAAACTAATATTGCTCTAAATAAGCTAAAACTCTGAATAAAAATAAGCAGAAAAACCCACAACTTTGCCCTGTGCTGTTGTTACCCCACTTTACTGCATGTCATGATGCAACACTGCAATCAACACAGTTCAAAACCACAGTTTTGAAGCTCTTAGTAATGTGGGATAAGAAGAAAATAAATGTAGAAGATATCTGTTCCTGCATGCTTCTACATTCTTTTTAAAGTTAAGAGGAAACACTGTTTTTTCTTCTTAATCTAGGAATGCTAAAAATTTGACCCAAAAAAAAAGATAATTGAAAGGTTTTTAATTACTCGACAAAAAGCTGAATTATTTGACACTACTGGGAACTGTTGACTATTAGAGGCAATGGCAAGTGAACCTAGAGGTTGGGTAGCTGAGAAAAAGCTAAACTTTCTAATTAAAAAACCTTGTTTTTCTGCAATTTACACTCTTTAGTGAAGTTCTACATATCATGTAACAAATTGCCATTTGGAACAGATCTATGATCCACACAAGCTACATTCAGGATCTGGGAGTGACCAACAAAGGTATTTCAGCAGGAAGTGCAAAAATCATGAAGTAGTAAGACTCCACAGTAAGACTAGTAGAGCTTGGCTTTGTTCACAGCCATTGAAGCCAATGGTAAGATGTTCTCTGACTTGAGACTTCTTACAGAATACTCATGTACTAATTAAGAAGTTAAAGTCTCGGAACATCAATTAACAATACTGGAAAATACAATAAGTCAAAATTCTCCAATCCCCAAAGAAATCGTAACTAATTTCTGTCACAGAATTTGAGACTAAATTTTACTATCCTACTTCACTAGTTTGTCCTCTAACAAGATACAAATTAATAACGTTGTCCACAAGGGGGCACTTACAATCCTTCTGAAGTCAAAACGTATGCAAAATCCACGCAACAAAAAGTTAATTTATTATTCCCAAATACAAAGTTTGTATTGCTCTTCTTTTCAAATTAGCCTCTACTACATGAGCAACAACTACTGCTATTTTGTTGTACAATGTTCTTAAAATTTATCAGTCAATCCAAAGATTTATTTTGGTTTGGGAGGAGTTTTAACCTGAAATAAAATGTTACACAAAACTGAAACAAAGGAGACACTCTTGAACTGATTTTTCTTGCATCATTTGCTCTCCTTGTCTGGAGACCAGGTGGACTTCATTTATCAATCATAAACAAATATTTGAATCCCAATCTTGCTTTCTTTCCTCAAAAAGAATCCTCATTGACTTCAAAGCTGACATCAATTGGAAATTTGCCAAGTCACAGGAGTCAGCTTGTTTATGGATTTGACACAGCAAAATTATGTCAATTCCATGGTCTTCACAATCCAAAAATCACTACCAGACTTAATTGACTTTTGATCAAACAGAAGTAAATACTTTTTTCCACATGCTTGTATTTTTGTGTAAAATTAAATCACTTCCACAAAGTTTGTGGAAATGAGTAGAGAAGGATCAAATTAGGGAAAAATTTATGTACACAAATCTTTGGGGCCAGATGGAGTGCAATCAAGGGTGCCAATAGAGTTGGATGACATCACAGTGAGATCATGCTGATTTGGGGCAATGCCCAATGACTGGAAAATACAAATGCCACATCCATTTTCATTAAGGGCAAGAAGGAGGACCTGAGACTCAGCTGCAGATTTGTCACCCTAATCCCAGCTGTTCGGAAGACTGCAGAGCCAATCCTTATGGAAATCATTTCCAAATACATGAAGGACAAAAAAATTATTGGGAACAACCACCATAGATTTACCAAGGTCAAGTCACGCCTGAACAAGCTACTGTCTTCTGTGATTAAACTACTAGTTCAGTGGATAAGTGGAGAACAGTGGATGTTTTTCACCTTGACTTTAGTGAGGCCTTCAACATAGTCTGGGTAAGCCAACAAGCAATAGGGTGGGTGGGAAACCAGCTGGACTGCCAGACTAGTGGCATCCCTCTGCAGGGATTACTGGAGTAAATATTAACATTTCTTTGAGGACATGGACAATAAGACAAGAATGTCCTGTCAGCAAATGTACAGGTGCTACCAAATTGTGGGAAGTAGTCAAGATACTGGAAGCAGGACTGGTCTTTGACAGGCTGGAGAAATGGGCAAACAGGAACCAGAGGAAGTTCAAATGCAAAGTGGTGTATCTCCATGTGCCAGTATAGGCTGGGTGCTCAGTGGCTAGCGAGTAGCTCTGCAGAAAAGGACCTGGGGGTCTTGGTGGACAAGTTGAACATGAGCAAGCAGTGTGCCCTTGCAGCACAGACAGCAACTGCATACTGAACTGTGCTAGCAAGGGTGCAGCCTGCAGGTCAAGGAAGGTGATTATGTCCTCTATTTGACACTTGAGAAATCACAAATGGGATAGTGTCCTATTTTGGGCTCCCAGTGCAAGACATTTACTCTAAGAATGCTCTTGAATAGAAAGCATTAAAAGCTCCTGAATGTGTCAGTTAAACCTTTCTCCTCTTCTTCCTGTTTTCCTAAGCCCACCTTTGCCTCTTCCAAAAGAAGAAAAGGGAAAATACAGTCAAATTATACAAAAAGATGTGAAACCACAAAAAAATTAATTATCAAAATAAAACAATACCAATTATCAACTGTTTCCACTGGAAGTCTTCTGCATCACCTCCTTTTCATATTTTCCAGTCAAAGTTGCACCACCAAGTAGCACCACCACAGATCTTTATTCCTTATTAATTCCAGTTATATCTATGTCATTTAATGAGACATAGTCACTGCAAAACAGGCAGTAAACAGTATTAAAAATGGCTACCTATAGACATCTACATGTATACTTCCAAGAATTAAGGTTTCTTTTACTATTAAAAGCCATGCCATCTTTAAATTAAAACCAGTATGAAGTGAAGATCCTTTCATTCTTTCAATACCAGGTCTCTTCTCCTGAAGAAAGCATGGAGCATCTTTTTTCAAAGACAAATTTGTATCATGGACACCTCACAGAAATTAAAAATTTTTAAAAATAAACTCAAAATTTTAAATTGTAAGAAAGGCCAAGGATGCTCAGCAAGAACAGTCTATTGCTCATTTTCTCTAGATAAATATCTACGTCTAGGATTTCCTAGTTCAAGCAACATTAAAAAATTAAGTCCTGAGGCTTTTTTGCCTAAGGAATGGCTATGAAAGTCAATACTGGAGAAAGAAAATGATAAACTTTGATGTATGTCCCTTTATACCACTGCTACCACTCAATTCACTCACAACTCCAACTTGCAGGAGTTTATATCAATATAAACTCAGCTGCCTTATTCCACTTCAGGTTGGACCCCACAGAAGATCTATACCCCTCTCTTCATTTGCACGTGCAACTTAACAATAGCGAGTTGTTTCTCAAGGCTCAAATTCACAGCAAGCAGTGAATACACCTTTACAAACCTCAAACCTACACAGATTCGAAGAAGTATAACAGAAAAATTAACAAGGAGCAGTAATATTAGTCAATGAATAAGCAAACCCAAACATTAGAATATATATTTGACAAGGTTTCAAGCCTTGTTTGAGCAATTTGAATCTTGTAAATTTCTCCCTGTGATTAAATACATTTGATGAACAATACTGAGAAGAGAATATGAAGAAACAATTTTGGCATAAAAATTATCTTTTTCTCAGATCAGTCACTTTAACCTATGTAAAAGCTGCATGATAAAATTGGACATAGATGTTAGTCAAATCAGCATTCTACACCAGAATGGGTAAAGCACCGAGCTACACCAAGATGTGCAGCTCTGTCTATGGAGTTCTAAGGCAACACACATCACATGAGTATGTGACATACTCCAGAAGCTACTAAGTTATCTACAAAGTCATTTATGATATTGGACTGGAGGAGCTGAATGAATAACTAAATACTTGCAGTATTGCTTTCTAGGTGTTTACATTCTAGGCTTCTTCTTTAAAACTTGTACAAGGAAGCTGGGATAAAGAGGACACCACAAGAGATACTAAGTCAGTCCCAACTTTACTAATTTTACTCAACGGGAACTCACAGAGGTGCTGCTCATTTAATCCTTTCCCTCTAGGCAGGAGGCACATTAGATTAGTAACAAGAAAGTATATATTGCTTTGGCACCTGAAAACTTTGGCTCCTCATCTTTTGGAATTACAATTTGTGTTTGTGCACTTATATTCCTTTCCCAGACAGCCAAGACTTCCACTCCAGCTTGTCTCCTGTCTTTGATACATCTCTCTCCTCTTGACCAAGGAGGACCCTAGTTTTTCTGGTTTTTTTTTGTTTTTTTTTTTTCTTCCCCCCCAAGCCCAAGCAAGGCTACCTAGAGATTGGCTGGATGGCTCCCTCCTCAACATGTGAAAAAGTTCAGGATAACAATACTGGTTTTCTTAGGCCACTGTTAAAACCTTTGACCCTCACATCTGAACTTACCGATGTAACTGCTACAGTTAGATGAAGACTGTTCCTTTCGTTGCTATCTGTCTGTGACAGGTATGAAATGAGACACCAATGAAGATGTTATGATTGCTAGCACGTGCCAGTACATCCCCCTCCTGGTGGAATTCCCAAAAAAAATACAACTTAATGACCAAAGCTCTTTGCAAATGAGAAAAATGATACAGATTGCCAGGAACTGCTTTCAGCTTTGCTGATCCCTGAGGGAGCCAAAATATATGTGCTTCATTGCATTCTAATCGAACAACAAGCAAACTACAGCAGGCAGCCAGCTTTTAAAGCATTTCACTGTACGAGGTACTTGACATGTATAAACTGAAGTGTGAGGTTCAGTGGTGCATGTCCTTCATTGGAAAAAAACTAAACAGGGTGTCCAGCAGTGAGGAGCCATGCCTACACTTGCAGAGCAAGAGATACCTTCAGAAAACTTCCGAAGGCAGAGGACAACAAAGGCAGTACAGCCTGCTTGTCTTGAACGTTTCGCATGTCTTCAAGGTTGCAGCCTAAACCTCACTTGCTGTACGAATCAAAGGAGCAATGCTGAGAATTTACATTCAACCACGGGATAACAAACAACATTCTAATGGCTCTAACTTGTTTTGTGGTAAGCTATAACCATAATTTTTACCCAAACATTTGATCCTACTTTGGCTTTCAAGTATTTCCTGCTGTCCACAGGCCTAATGCTCGCAAATCTTTGATGCTCTGTACAGCCCTTCACAAACAGATTGTGATCACATCCAGGTATGACCCACTTAATTAATCACAGTTTTTCTACCTGCACAATAGCTGTTTTCATTACCTATCGATGCTTTATGTTGAACTTAATTTTGTCAGTTAAATTTCAGACAGCAAGAAGAAACAAACTGTTCAGTTCTGACAACCTTTACAATCAAAATGACATTTATAATATCTAGATGTGCACTAGATTAATGAAAAAAAAGTGCAACTCACATAAAGACATATAAAGACCCTTTCAACTAAGACATTCAATGGTTTCTCACTGGCTAGAGAATTACTTGAGAGCAAAAAGGGTTTATTCTTGTTACAATGGAAAATGTAAAGCCATCCAGGAAAAGTAATCATGTGGAAAGATGGTCTGAAAGATATCAACTAGTAACAGCTAATAAAAAAGGATTAAAAATATAAAGCATGCATCTCACACTGATGCCTCTGACAGTTAGAAAAACAACTTCTCTTACACTGTTTTTATTCTATGGAAAGATACTATAAATGGGACTTGTAGCTCTTCCATACACAGAACCAATTTAAGGTGTATAAAATCAAGGTAATCGCCAGCAATACCACAGGAGTAAAAAGCTGAAATTGAAACAGACCATTGCTGGCTATTGCCTTCTCAATGTAAAGACAGCTGTTCAACTTAGACACCTCTACTCTACAAGTAGCTTATTGAAGAAGTTTGTTACTTAAGCCTTTTGAAGTGGCCATGTTAGTAGTAGTAAAGAGTGAAGGAGATTAAGGTGCCTCATCATAATATATACAGTCCACTGGAAACTGCAAAACGTATATTGAAGTTGAGTGCAAGACCTGTAGGTCTTTTTCTTTTGATCATACACATTTCAGTCAGCAGCACCCGTTTCTGCCTGGGTTATAATAAATTGTTCTTAACCATTCATGAGCCTCTAGGCATCAAATCCAACAACAAGCACATGGCCATGATGTAGAAGGACACAATTTTCACCATGCCTGGACTGTGGAGGCAGTCTGTTCACATATCTATCTGCTGCTAGAGCATTCGGAAGCCCATCTAAGGCCCTGGGGCTTCAGTTTTGTGTCCTCACACCTTCAAGTGGATCAAATTCATTAAGGACTGGAATACTGTGATAGAAAAACAAACAAACAAAAAAAAAACCACAACAAAAACCAACCAAAGAGTTCCTGAAATTTAAAGTTCTACTTTTTTTTTTTTTTTTCATCTAAACATTGTATCTGCAACTGGAAGCTCCATGGAAAGAAAGATCTAATGCTCAAGAGGCACAATAGGTTCAAATGGTATGAGCATCTCTGGAACGCACTGATTGCTGTTTCACTTTAGAAAACTTAAACCCACAAGTATAGCAAAGTTGCTTTAGTCTGAGACCAGACTCAATCTAACCTGAAATAAATATTCCAAATCACGTATAATGAAGCACTCATGTCTGCTTGAATATATTGATCCGCTGAAAATATGCAAATTTACTTGATATCACAGATCCAGCAAGAGTAAACAAACTTTATGCTTCTATTTATACAAATCAACTGGAACAGCAGAAGACCATACCAACTCCACACACCACAGTTATTGAAGAAGGGGATCTTGTTTCCTAGAATCTGTATACAGAGATGAAGTGTATGTTTATGATGTGGATCATAAGATTGAGGCCTTAAAAATTGCAGACAGGGCTTGGATCTGCAGATGTACTGAATCCAGTAACAATGCAGTCTGAAAATTCATGAAACACTTCTTAAAATCTAGCCTTATTTAACCTTGTTAGCAATGACAAGAAACAGTTAAATAAAATAATACCATTTATGTCACTGATGTTAACTGTATACCTTCTTAAAACACCTCTTATCTAAGTGGCTAAAGCTAATGCATAAGTCAGCACACCCTGATCATATCTCAGTATTATTGTTGGCAAGTAGTACTATGCCCATTCCAGGATTAAATGAAAGGTCTCCACAATTCTCTTCAAAAGCTTGATACTTCAGAAAACAAGTGTAAAACTCAATATAACCCATTCAAAGATATGGCTGTTTCCCCAGCATAACATATCTACTCCTTGTTGGCCTTGAAAGATTGCATTTTAAATTTTCTCCTGAACTCTTACAATACCTACCATTATCACGTTCTGGTTCAGCAATGTCACAGAGTGTAAACAAACAGTAATAATATTTGAAGACCACATCAGGAAGAGAGCTGAAGAACACAAATAGGCTCAGTAATGACTGAAGTTCAGAATAGCCTCCTGAGCACTTACAGGCAAATGTTTGCCTTTGCCCACAGAGCAGTAACAGTCTCTGCTTCCACAGCAAGTATTTAATTGTTTGAAGAAAGGCTTCATGGTGTGATGACCTCTGTAATGATGTTTTTAACCTGTCATGTAGGAACAGAAGACAGAAAAATGGACTGGAATATTTTCCATTTGAATGATGGAAAAATACAATCTGTTCCTTCTGAAAAATTATAGCCACTCCACAATGCAGCAGGTATCTCTGATGCCACAGGCAGGAGTAGAATCCTCCATTCCATACAGTTATTTTTCTCCATCCTTGTTGCTGAACACCTATATAGTATCATCCCAACGAACATCCATTTAAACAACATGGGTGATTTTGCACAAATACAAATGCTTTCTCTTTTGAATAAATTATATACTACATGGAGCTGTAACTGAAATACTTCAAAACAAACCTTTTGAACTTACAGGTTCAATTTTTCTACTTTTTGATAAACAAAACAAAATAGATTTCATCCTTGCAAAGGATTTGAGCTTGCAGTGTTGAAATAGAATTCTAAAATTCTGCTTGTTCTATAGAAAATAACAGCACTTAAAAACATTAAAATGCTGCAAAGTTTCAAATATTTTTTTCCTGTTAATCAGAGAGAAAATATGCAAAATGTCAGTGACAAGGGACTCTGAGTAATGGAAATTGCACGCATTTCTTTGTTTTGATTGGCATACAAGTAAGGAAAAAAAATGGGGCCTAATGCCTCCCTCAGAAGACTGTTCAACTTCACCATAGTCTTAATAATTGCTTCATCCTTAATTTGCACTAGAAGTTCCTGGTTCTTAGGATTTACTTGCTAATGTGAAGATACTCAGGTTAGCAAAACAACCTGAGACTGAAGAGCTTCAGAAGTGTTTTGGACTGAGCAAGAGAGGGGTGAATTGAGAGACTGCCAACTCGGTGCCAAACCAACACAAGAAGAATCTCAAGGCAATGAATGATAAAGCCCTCTGAATAATTAATTTCATTAAATGAACAAAACTCTTCTGCTATAGTACAAGAACAGAGAAACGTAAGAAAGTCTAACTTCTACTAACACTTGGAAATAGCTTCTAAACATTACAGAGGTTTGGAAAAAAATCACATTTTAATTTCAATTCAAATATTGTTTTATTTTTCCTAGTCTGTTCATTACATGAGATTAATTCTCTTCCAATCTCATTCTTTGAATATACCTTATTTCCGTGCTTATAAAGAAGGCTGTTACATCTAGCCGTTTTTAAAAATGTAATTGTTTTTCAGGTATGCTTTTAGGAACGTACATTTCCCAAAAGTTCAATCCTGTTTTAAATGTCATTATAAGCTCTGTGCAGACAGAGGCACAACCACATTCACAGTATTTTCTCAGAGTGGAACTCATTAAAGTTTGGTCTGATTTACCTACAAATGAATGCAACTGCACCTTGATCCAATTATTTAGGAGGTCAGCCCACTGCTGCCTCCTGTAGTGTTCTTCCTATATAGTTTGCTCTAAAACGTTTTTAGAAGGTAACTCCCTTTGCTACTACCTTCTTCAAATCACTGAACGCTTGATCTCAAACATTGTCTCCCTGTTTCAGTGGAACTATTTCTCAACAATTTTTTTCTTTGTTGGATATCTTGACAGGTCAAAATAGAACTGAAAACTGCAGGCAGTTTTACAAGGTGAAATATTTCCCCAGAGCATCATTCATTTGAAATGCCCTGTAAAAGTCACAGCCACAACATTTGGATTCTTTTCTGATTTTCAAGGTAGGTGATTTATCTCTTTTCTCCAAGCACTTAGGTTCAGAGAATTGCATTGAGATCCATGCATTTCTTTGAACACTTTTTGTGCCATGGGAAAGATAAACAACTAGCAATTTTTGAGCTATAGAATTCCATTTAATTTCTATATTCCAGTTGTGATTGCAGAAGAATGCACAGGCTGCAGCACTTGGTAACAAACTACATCTGAATGCGAAACAGCATTTGAAATTATAATGGATACTCTGAGATCACAAATGTGACCTCAAGTTTTATCTCCTTTGGTTTTCCTTTGGTTATTAGTGACAAGGAGAGAATTAGCGAGGGAAATCTAGGGCATCTGAGACTCTCCTTAGTGTGGACTCAACAGCTGTTCAAATACCCAAATCTGAGTTTAAGTTTTGTTACATGGAATGTCATCTGAAATTCAAACACAAAGATACCTTATTGTAAAACAGGGAAGCATTTAGAAGGAATGTAATACTATGTCTCCTAGATTACTAGAAAATAGACACCCATACAACAAAGGTCAGACTGCAGGAATTATACTTTTGCTTCCTATCACCCGTGGTCACCACATAGTCACCATGTATTTGCTAAAACCTCTGTATTCCCATCACTACTGTAACACAAATCCTGCTTCTAGGATATGAACAAGTTTAATCTGTGGACAGTTCCTGTAAATACATTACATGAGGTGGGGTTTACACTACAAGTATCTACAATGGTATCATGGCCACTGGCCTACTCCTGGAACTACATCCAGATTGCACAAGGCATTCAGACAAGGATGTAATCAATTTATTCAGTCACTTCAGTTTTGTCTGCACATATTTATATTAGAGAGTATATAAGAAAGAAGCATCAAAGTTTGAGCCAGGTTATCTTCCTGGAGATGTACATATCTTACGGAGTGGACAGAGAGGACTATCAGTGGTTTTTTACATCATGAAATGTACTCTAAGTCACATCTAGCATCTGTCAGCTCTCAGTCCTGACATTTCCCCCGTGCCAAGAGCACTGCTGATGATTTTGTGCCTTTGAGGCATTTCTGTTTCCTGGACTGATATGCTGGAGAGAAAAATGAATGAGCTTTGAGTAGTCATCTAAACATGGATAAAGTATTTGGATTTTTTCAGCAAAGATGAATTAGAGGACAAATTATAATTTTAAAACTTACTTCTCCTATTATTTGAGAAACCTTTGCTGACATTTCAAATGCAAATGTTAAAAAACAGAGATAGTGCCACTGTCATTCTGTGCCTCACTGACTACAAACAAAGGGACCACATAGCAAGTTTTACGACTAACTAGATCAACAAAAAGAGAAAAGCTAATGGAAATGTAGCAAGTATCTTTGTCTATTTGAATCTTAGGGGTTTTTATTTCCAAGTGTTTTTCTCATAAGAAAAAGGGTGGCTTTTTTGTTCTGTTATGTAGACAGTTCATTCCATTCCCCAAACCTGCAAAGCAACTGCTCTCAGTGAAGAATTATTCTATACACAACTTTCAAATTCAGAAAATGCTTCATTCAACTACTGTGACAAGGATTATATTCCTCTGACAGGCAGTCTTTGTATTAGTCACCTTCCCACTATATAAATATATCTGGAGGCCATGTATCTTTGACATTGGAATCAATTCAGTGATGCTTTCAACTCGAGTAAAAAAAAATATTATAAGAACATAAAATAACAATGTAAGATTTATCCACATTGCCTCAGCATTACTCTCCTACATGTATAATCTATTACAATCAGTACAGACATAGGTCACAGTTCTAAGTCGGTACAATGAAATGGTGATTTTCCTTCTATGTGCAAATATGTTTGTAAATACCTATGTCCGAGGCACATGATCCTATCAAGATTTGTTTTAAATTCCAATTCCTAGGCTAATCGAAGTTTGCTTGTTGTTGGAAAAGCTTCATTATATGTACCAATTATTTTTTGTTTAATTTACAAGCACTACAAGTGAGGCTGTGTGTGTGATCCTATGCACCCTCTATTAATATTAAAGATCTCTACAGCTGTACCTCTTAGGACGACAATAAAAATTCTCATCACAGATTTCAACAAGTCAGTCTGCAGATATGTGTGCCCAGTTTCACACATGGACCTGGGTTATGCCCCCTGAAGCTGACGCACACCCACTTCAACACACCAAAACCACGTATCAGCAACCACACACCGACTATCTGAACACATTAGATTTGTGCACAGTTCTAGGTGGATCAGTTTCCAGGATAATGGCAGTAGGTGGACCAGCTTGCATATGCTTTATCTACCATTAACTTGGTGAGTTTAACAACTCCAACAAACGACCTGAATGTCTTCTCAAGTTCTTTAACACCTTTGAAAATTTCAACCCAGGTTTCCAAAAGAATAAGTAAAAATCGTACAAAGAAAAGTTAGTCTGCAAAGCTGATTTTGAAGTTGTTAACTTGTTCCTTCAAAAAATCTGAACTGTCTCTATTGAAAATTACATTAAAATTGAGAAACAAGACAAGCTCTCCTGAAGTGTTTACTGTCTTACAGTTAAATTGTAATTTCTCATGCATTTGCTCTTTTTAAAGGTCAAACATAATATATGAAGTGTCTCCACACTCTTCTGGATATTCCTTTACATGGTGCATCAATGGCTAGCCCAACTGAAACAGTCTAGGTCAGCAACACAGAATTCCTAATAATGATCAAAACAAGGTATTTGTTTTCAATTCCTTTTAAAGCAATGCCTTCACAAGGCATTAATCAATGAATGCTTAGGTACTTGGATGAAATGTGTAGGTAAGTATTAAGAAACAAAAAGTCAGGATTAAAAAACCAACAACATTGTTGAGGTTCTGATGAGACATGAGCCTGAATTTTACTGTGCAAGCTCATCGCTAGTGTTTGTTTTATTTAAGTACTTCTTGAAGTCTGTGTTATAACAGTGTTGATTCCTCAGGATTCAATACAGTCCACCCCACTGACAGGCAAAGATTAATGAATGCCAAAAGTCTCTCAGAGCAGTAGAATTTGGATTAAAACTAAAAAGCTTAAAGCAAAGCATAGTCATTGCTGACCTGTTTCTTCCTAAAGAATGTAAGTTTAACTAACGTAAACTGTTAAAACTTCAAATTTCCAATTTCAACAAGTAACAAGTTGGTTACGTCATCCAAGTTCTCGGGGATTGTAGAAACTTAAATCCCTGAGGCAAATACTACACTGCACATTGTCTATAGACAGGTAAACTGAGGACAAAGGAATTAAATAACTAGTTTCAGCCATTACTAGCATTACAACTCCTGTGACCTAGTCTAACACACACAGAATCCAACTCTTACAAGATCTTTTTTATGGAACAGAAAGGCATGCCAACTTCTGCAGGATCCAGTTCACAGTTAAGTACCATGTGTAACAACACTGCTCCCCAGAATACACAAACCTCAGCTTTCTAAGCCACTCAGACATCTCAACTCTCTTTGTTCTGTAAAAGGAGCTTTACAAGTTTTACCTGGGTGGTATGTGTAAATAACTGTCATTATGGGTATACTGTATTTAACAAATACTTGCATGTTATGCAGTGACAAAGTTAAAAGAAAAAATATTTAATATTTTCTGCAAAATAACAGACAATATTTAAAAGTGGCCAGTGTAATATTCCTGTAAACTTCTGTCTCTTCCATACTGCTTAATGATACAGAAGTCACGAAGAGAGACTGTGTGAGCTACCCCTGAGACAGGGGAAGTCAGATTCACTGTCTTTCTAATAATTCCCAATGCGAAAAGAACTCTGGTCATTGCCAGTAGACTAGTCCCAACTGGCTTTATACTAGGGTTATGTTTATTCAAGTGTTCTCCTTTATGAAGGAAAAACTTGGCTTTATTTCAAGGTAAAGAAAAAACCTCCAAGCAGCAAAATATTTTAAGGACAGATGTCTGATCTTGAAACAGCAGCTAACATAGCCAGAATATATTTGTGCAATAAACACTTACTCATCAGCCCTCCCTTTCAACTGCATGTATTTCTTTTTATCCACTATGTTGCTCTCAAAAAAGTAGCACAGAAAACAGTGTCCTCTATTATCCCCTGGGAATGCTTTATTTAATTCCTTTAATTGTAATAAAATTTGAAATTTTATAAGAAGTGTTACCTTCCCCTCCCGCGGGCTTAATGATGCCTATTACACCTGGAACTGTGTTACTGAGAACCATGAGCTGTGTGGCCCAAACAGCAGCAACAGCCAGGAACTGATGCACAGGGCTCTCCCATGAACCCACCTGCCACTGTGACCTTTCCTCATCCTCCTATGCTCACTCACCACCACCTGGCTTATGTCCTTACCTCCTCTCCACCTTGGTGTACCCACTTTTGAGACTATGTGCACTGATGCAATTTCATCCCCAGCAATCTTTCAAGTTACAAATTAGCTTAAAAACAAATGAAAAAAGAAATACAGGTGGAGCTGGTAACTATAGTAATGGCTAATATTTCTGAATGCTTTCCAATATCATCTCTGCTGCTTTTTGATGGTTGTAGCTCTGCCAAAACTTGAAAACTCACAAGGAAAATGTCCTTTATTTTCAAAGAAAATAAACAGTAAATATAATTCAGTTTTTTCAAAACCACAAATTTTTGTGTTTTGTAAATATTTTTTCAAAGAACTTACAACGGGTTTACTCAGAATTTCTTGCACTTATCTTGTTTAAGATCAGGGGCTCAGAATTGGCAAGGAGACTGAGACAGTACCAAGGATGTGCTCTTTCTCTTCTTATGAAATGATGTCCATGTCTAGTCAAGATTTAAACGCCCTCACCATGGCATCTAGTCAACACAGACTTGTTAAGAATTGGGCAGCACATCACTAAAAAAATACCTCAGCCCTCCTGTGCATGCTCCAGGGTTCCAAGTTCAAGACTGCCTGCAATTTCTGCTATCATGAAGTACATGAAGACAGCCTGCTGTCACTGAAACAATAATAACAGCTCAGAAACAGTGTATTTTACTGTATGTGACTGAGGAAGAGACAGTCAGTGGGTGATAAGGACAAAAAGAGAAGCTGGAGCACAACTTACGGGGAGCATATTCTCCCATCACAGGGACAAAACAGGAGAGGATGAGTAGTTTATAGCCAGAACCTGCAGAAACTGCAACCAAGGTCTTAACAATTTAGCTGTTGAGCAAACAGTGGCTTTTTATCTGATGACTTTTAAACACTTGATGGCCTCTGTGACAGCCAAGGTGATTTGATGATGAAATCTCTGGGGGAAGCAGGAGTTTCTAGCTTTCCCTCTTAAAATCCTAAGAAAGCTCATATGACTGTTCCAAACACAGGAAAATGACAGTACTGAAGTATGTCGTTCAATAGGCTCTCAAAATCGCTTTGTCCCCAACCCTGCCAACAGGTCAACACAAAGGTGCAGAGACATACTCAACACAGCACCCATACTAAGTACATGGAGTAACACCACCAGCAGGTAGGAAACCTTCTTACTTAGAAAGAAAATGCTACAGATCTAATTGAAAGGTCTGGCTTGCCACTTATTTCGTAAGGCATTCAATAAATGCTCTTTTGCCCCAAGGCATGCAGAAAGGGAATAGACAGCACAAAGCCTAGTCTACAGAGTCCAAGTTTTAAATGGGGTGGAGTGCAGGCAGGCAGTACTCTTCCTACTTCTCATTCTTGGCTGCTCCAAGCTCACACTCATTTACAACACATTGTCATGGTCGCCCCTGGACGACTCGGAAGGCCATGTGGCCATGTTCATGTTCCACAACAGCACTAGGCCTGTGCCTGTTGTGGAAGGAGGTTTACAGACAACTACTAAGGCCCAACCACAGCCCTCCTCTGAAGAAATACTTCAGCTCCTTAAATACCAGAAAGTCACAAACAGCCCATGGTCTATTTCACCATGTTTTCACCTTTAGTCTGCCTACATATATCCAGGATTTCTGTCCTCCCTGTGGTTTAATTAACCTGCATTACCAACATGCAAAGCCATCCCAATACTCAGGAGAGCAAGGATTCAGCAGTCTCCCTTCCCTGAGCTGGAAGTAGTACCCCCTGATTAGAAAAAGTAAATTTTATCAGTACCCCTATCTGATTTGATGACACCCCAAAAGCCAAGGTATTATCTAGCACTGATGTGCTGCAGCAACAAGCACTGACCTGTTCTTTCCAGAAATTAATATCAACAATGGGAGGTATTTTCTTAGCTTGACTTCTACACCAAAAGCTAGAATCTATTATATTTACCATGCTAACAGCAAACCATATGCATCGTTCCACCAGCATTTCTGTTCTTTGAATGCACAATCCATCTGTTAGTAAATTACCTTGGCCTCAGGGATTCTGTAATTTTCTCACTCACGCACTGTATGGCACCAATTACACACCATCTCTGTTTCAGTCGTATGGCAGACATTTCAAAATCTCTCACTCCAAACTACCAGTGAACTCACTGCTGTAATTTAATTCTTACATGTTGTTTGTGCCAAGACATGACAGTCAGGATTAACCACACAGTCTGCTCGTTCTTGATGCCATGCAAAATCACAAAAACAGCTCTTCTAGAGCTCTTACTCTTTAGACTTGTTCTCTCTACTCCAATTGCTTGATAAAGTACATTACAGGAAGCCAAAGAAACACCACATTTCTATTCAAGGCAGATCCACATTTAGGCTCTTGCTGGAAATAAATACAAATTCTCCTCTGGCTCTAAACTGAGGATTTTCTTCCATTTAATTCTGCCTTTTAAAAATGTATTACTCTGCCAGTGAGTGCTTTTCAAATAGAGAACTGTTGATTTCTTTCATTTAGCTCTATTGTATCTACTGTGGCTTGAAGGCAAAAACATTACTTTGCTAGCTGCTGTGAAGACTTTGAGTCATATTCCTTTTTCAATCCTGCATGTTTTTCTCCAGTCTTTTTTCTCTACTTTATCACTGAAGTATGGGGGGGCTGGTGTGTGAAGAAATTATAAACCACGTGTTCCACTTAACCTTCTAAATATGTTATCTGGTACTGAACTCCACAGTAATTCCGCTACTGCAATTATTGAAAAAAAAATAAATTTCTCTACCAGGCAAACGCTGTGGAAAAAATATGTCACTTTTCCATAACATTACTCTGCAACAGCTAATGAGATGTGTGTACCACCTAGCTAAATCTCCCAGTGCCTTTGGACTGTGATTTATTGAACTGGTCCTACACAACCAGCAGGCACTCTGACTAACAGTTAGGTTGGCACAGCATTTCCACTGTCCAATGTAAATACAAATGCCCATCACAATGTGAACAGTGCAAATTCTCTGACATCCAGCCAGACACCCCAGGCAACTAACTCTTCTCCTGTCCAAGACTGTTTTACTTGCCCTGTCTTCTAGAAGGCCACAGCTCAAAAACTCTGGAATAATGTACATGCTATTCATAAAAATAGAATCAAAATCCTTTTTGAGCGAAACTACTAATCTAAGCTTTTATGGCACATAAAACTACATTTAAGAGCTTAGAAATGCAGTTGTCTTCCCAAATGGATGCCATGGGGTGTCTCATACTGATATTCCATAAACAGTGTAACAATTAGTTCTCATAAAAATGAGCCTAACTATAGCATCCACCCACATCAACTGACAGAAAAAACAAACACTGGAATAATTTCCTCATTCCAATCCTGCAATATGCCCAGACTCACTTGACACACACACACACACACACAAAAGACAAGACGAACAAGAGCAAAATAAATTCTGCTCTTTTCCCTAGCACAAAGTAGTACAAAACACATAACTGCAAAAGCAGGTAGTACAGTGTCAATAAAATTGCTGGCAAACTTCAGTTGTTCCAATTAGAGAAACAGCCAAAAGATATATGAAAACAGCCAACAAAATACCAATGGCAAGCAAGGAAAGAACCAGCCAACCAAACACAGTTTGGTTTCCTATCTGAGAAAGTAGAGAAGGAAGAAGGGTGAATTTCCACCTGGAACAAATTCATAGAATAGTCCAGAGCACAGAATTCTGGCAGCTGTATTTGCTGTTATACTGAACCAATATCCTGATAAAATTTGCCAACACTCATGCAAGCATCTGTTTTCTGCATTCATACCTACGTAAATATTCAAGAAACACAGCTCTCTTCTAGGCAATGGGAGTAGCTTGCATACATTGAAGAGCAGAATTCTCTAACCACAGAGGAACCATAGAAGGTAGGGTTTCCCAGCAGCTCTCAGCAAGAGTAAGTGGAGGGAACATCATCTGTTGATTTAAATTCTTTTAAAAGGACTACTAACATGCAGTGTTAGGGTAAATAATGAAATACCATCATAGCCCTATGTACCATTTCTGACTTAATGAGGACACGTTCAAAATTCTAGCAAAAAGTAATCTACTTCATGAAGGCAGATGCATACCTTTCTTCACAAGCAATTAGCTTCCACAGCTTAAGCCTTGCTAAAGGAAGTATCCGTATTGGTGTTCAAGAGTTTGCTGAAGAAATTGCCTTTGTTATGTGGAAGCCTTTTAATCTCAGCCTTAGTCAAAGAAAGGAATGAAAAGAAATAACAGGACAAACAGTTCACATGCAGAACACCCTTCATCAACTATTCATGAGGCAGCATGGAAGGATCTTCAAACCACTATGAAATCTTACACTGGTTGCAACAGGTTGTTGCATTTGTAATCACTCAACACTTGACTTCTGAAAAGCAGCAAATAGGAACTCAACTCGAGTAGACTGCATGGTTGTGAACACCCAACATTTATACACAGCCCATCTGGTTGAACTTTAAACTGAAGAAAGCTAGTGCAAGTGACTTCACAAAGACTCACCATCCTTTACCACCAAAGTGCCACTTGGTAACAAACAAGTCACACTGAAAAATGTTTATGTAAAACTTGTAATGAGGACTCACTCACAACACTGGCTGTTTCACAACAAGCTGCTGACAACTTTCAGTAAGCCTTAAGATCTTAAGATTTGCAGTGTGAGCTCCATAGAAAGCCAAATGTTCTTGTTAATTTTACCCCTAGCAAACCTCTAAACTGTTAGATAAAATCTGGACTACTTCTTTCTAATATCGTAAAAGTTTTCCTTATCTTTGATGAAGTTGAAAACCCATCATTATTATCAAGCTAGCCATCCGTTCTAAAACAAAATATTTACAAAAAACAGTTTCCCTGGCACTGTTATAAGATGTTAATGGCTTAAAACTGTTAATTGTAGAGAGAATATATCAATATAACATTAACTACAACTGCAATTTAAATCTTTAGAGAAAATCACTAAATACATGGAATGGTAAACACACAGCAGCTTTAAGTAAAGACTGTTTCTTAATGCCAGCCTGGTTCTCCCACCACGACCTGTTTCTCTATCAGTAAGTATAAGCAAGGAAGTGAACTATCTGACCATTGAGAGTTAAATTGATTAACATTTAAAAGAATTAAAGTATGCTTCAGCAGTTAAGAATTGGAACACATTTATGTCATTAAGTATATTATCATTCTAACATTAAATCGATCACTACTTCAGTCTTATCAAAGTGTCAGAATACAAAGCACATAATCTGCTCTCATTCTGTTTACTGCTTAATTCCAAATTTGTTATCTCACATTTCTAAATTCAGTCAGGACTATGTAAGAATCCTAATTTCATGGCTGTGGATTAACAGATAGTTTTCAAAGATCTGTCTGCATTAGGAGAAAGACTGCAAGTCTTACTTATTTTGCTTGGTTCACCAAGCATCACTGAGTACTAATCTTTGCTTCCTGAGCAGTTAATGCCTGTTCCCAAATACCACCATTTCTGTCAAAAAGCAGAAGTGTTTGATTTTCTACTGGTTGACTGAAGTTCTTGGCCTGATATTCTCATTCTTTATGAACGTAAAATTACGCATTTAAGCTACATTTTACTATTTTGCAATCCAGCTTTTAATGGCATAGGTTATCAATAACTGGTGTGTTATACATAGATGACAATTCAAAAGATAATGTAGCCACTACTAGTAGAGGTAATTATCTGAAACAGTTTCTTTTAAAGTTTCTTCACATTTTCTTGTCATTTCACACTGATAAAGCAAAGCAGTGCTTATGATTATGCCAGTTACAATATGAGGCACTTCTTCACTGGAAAATTCTGCCTGACAGTCTTAAAATTCCCAGACTTTGACAGGATCATTCCAGGTGAGTTTTTGCCAACGTCCCTCCTGCTCAAGAAGTGATGGTGAGCTATGTGGTAGTAGGGACCGTTGTATCTGTCAGACTACAAAGACACAATGCTACAAAAGAAAATTCCATTATCCAATGTCAGTGCTGAATAAAGCACCTGAAGTGCAAACTAACATGAAGCAGAGCCAGAAGTTTCCACTACTCCGACCCCTGTACATGAAGCAGAGCCAAGACTTTCCACCACTCTGTGCTCTGTAGCGTAAGGCCAAATAGATATTCAAGCGCAAAGTTAACAGGACAGGAGGAAAAGTAATTCTCTGCTCATCCACTATACTGAGCAGGATCAATGACTAGGAAATTTAAGGAGTTTATGCAAGTAGCACAGACTTGCAAAATGTAGGATCAGGAAACTTCTATAAAGACCACAGAATTTGGCCTATTATGTACTTACCATATTACTTTTAAAATATGTTCTTCCTCAATAATTTATCCCAGATTGAAACCCATTTCATTCAAAGCTGTAAAAAAGTCACTAAATGACGTTTCCTACAATCTATTTATTAAAAATCTCTATGCACAGATCAGAATTCAAAGAAATCAGAACGTAAGTTTGCTTTCCTATATGTGAAGACTAGTTTCCAAAAGAATTATTTCTATTATTCTGGATACAATCTGTACAGTCTCAGTATAAAGAAAAGTCACATTGTAGAGAGTTTTAGAAACCTGATGCTAGAATTAAGAAAGAGCCTAAATACCCTGGTTTCTACCCAAAAGCAAATTTAGCAGCATTTTTAAGTTCTCACACAAAATCTTCAGTCTGCCTAACATTAACAAAGAGTCTGGGTTGACATACGCTGTTTAAAAGGATTATGAAATCTGTAGGCCTGAATAAACTATTACGGTTTAGGATCCAGCCCTTCCATTCCCTCCCTACAGTTCTGTGTGGCTCCAGACCTCACTGGCAGACTTCCCTTCCTCCTAGCTTTGGCCACAGGATTCACTGCAGGATTTATATCCAGAGGCAGGGTTTCAGGATGCCAGGGTTCAGCATGAGGTCTCATCAACGTTTCTGTGTTCTGTTTCCACATTCCTTTATGTTCTCCGGTGCTATGTGGATCACCACAGATCAGTGCTACTGTAGTACCTAATCTAACCACCAACGAAGAGAGCAGGTAAACTGCTCCTAGAAAAACAAACACTCCTGTGCAATTCCTATCCACCACCGTCCTGACCCACAGTAACATTTCAACAGGCTACATTTATGATATACCCAAGCCTCTATGAGTATGGAAGCACAAAAATTGATTTTATGTAAAAAATTCCAGGCCTCATATCCTGTTCAGTATTGAACTTGTCAACTCTACTGTACAAATAGCCAGGAAGATGCTACTTCTACATTTTTGCTAAGTAAGTAATCCAGGCTTGCTTCTCCAGTATCTCACATTTTCCTTGGACACAGGCACAAGGGGAAAACGGGTATAAAACACTAATGTTCTGATTTGTTAATATTTAAAGCTTATTTTGCTCTGCTGTATAAAAACCATATGCTTATCTTGGTACCTGGGCAGTAAACACTGTGATGAGGAAAACTGTTCTAAGTGTGTTTTACTGGACAAGCTTTTAAAACAAGTTGTAAGCATTTAATAATTGTAAGATGGACCTTTTGTATATTTATTGTATTGGGTAAATAAAGTTTTTCTGGACTTTGTTCAAGGTTCTCATATATGTGGTATATTTACCAGTCTTTGTTTTAAACCTAAAGCAAGAGAAAGCAAGTACCCTGTTATATTCCACAGAACATCTAATCTGTTACTGCGTGACAAAAACAACGACCATACTAATACTTACTCTAATTCATTGAAGAGTAGCTCCTTAAACTTGGTAGTGAAGTACACAGAATTCCAAATGCAATTCTTAACGTCCCCAGCCCCAGACACTGGTAGAGTTTAGAAGCCAGGCTTTCTCAAAAGGAATGCTTTTAACTTCAGCACTAACATGGCTGAAATTATTGTAGAAAAAAATGTACTTCCTTTTTCCTTCAAACACCGACTGTCTTCAGTGTGATTATACAGGTTATAGAAAACTATGTTCTAAGTCTGGTGATCCAAATCCTTCAGTCTTTATTTAGGCAAAACTCCCACTGAAGTCAGTGAAATACATGGCTCTGTTGTAAGCTAAGGAGAATGGGAGTTAAAGTCCTTGCTGCATGTAAGTAGCTCATGTTTCTAGCCACGAAAATCATAAATTACTTTACAATATACAGATGAACATCTTAATAATTTCATCTTGCTTACATGATGTTGTAGAAAGCATATGACAAAATTAATAAAGGCTTACATAGAGTTAAGTGACCACAATGACAGTAATTCTACATGCAGTTACGATTTTTTAGAACAATTTCTTTAGCAATCATAAAAAATCTGGGACCTAAAATAATAAATCATTGAAAAAAGGCAGACAGTGATCACTTGAACATGCAGCTCTGCTTAGAGCTGTGTATCTCATGAGTGGGAAGATCTGCTTAAAGCCATGTACCTCATCTCATCTGTGTCCTGTTGTAACCCAGGGGATACTATTCTTCAGTATGTCTCATAGGGCCCACTAGAAAACTACAGAGAATATCTGAGACATAGAAAGATTTAAGTTCAGAGAAATACTTAACAGAAAACAAAACACTTTGTTACTTAACAGGTAGAGTCTCACTGTCGTGACATGTCCAATCTTGGTCTTCAAGGCATCTTAGTATGTTTGCACTTGCCTGCAAAAGTATATTCTCTCTCACACATATGTATGTGCACTCTGTGCAAATTCAGATTATATTTTAAGATTTTGATAGCCCTAAACGTCACCAGAGCTGTGAGAAAACACGTGGGGACTTGAATAATGGTTTAAGAGTGCAAACGGGCTCGAAATGAATTTAAACAATTAAAAACTTTACAATGAAGCATGAATTCGATTAAATCCATTTTAGCCAACCTTCAGCATTCCACTGAACCACGTTTTAAGTATCATACTTAATTTTTAATTTGCTTTTGCATTATTCCCTCCCACCCCTTTTTAACTTCTTTTAATTTTAGATTAAAATTCATAAATAAGTTCCCAACTCTCATACAACTCAACTTTTGAAAAATTCCATAACTGGATTTTTTTGCTCACTTGGAGCATGAGACCTTGATAAAACTGCATTACATAACACTACAAAAAATCTAATACCCTAAGTTCTGCATTTTGGTGTTTTCTAAGTCCTCTTCTGCTCTGCTAGTATGCTCATGGAACAGTTGGATCTGCTAACTGAAATTAACTATCACAGATGTTTAGACCTCTCTGTTACTCCTTGAATAGAACATTTAAAGATTCAGGCTCCACTTGGGCAGCAGAATTAAAAAGTAATAGAAAACATACAAATCTCTTGCACACTAGTGTTCCACTTCTCCTCCATATTCTCTGTTCTGTACCTGTAAGTAACCAAGTCTAAGCATTCTCATCTCTGTATCAACCATGCACAGTATTTTTCAAATATGAACTGAAATACTCTCTACACATGACCTGAAGAGAATTCACTGGCTTGCTAACTGGTGGAAGATCCTCAATTCAAACTCAAATGTGAGAAAACTACATGTAAAGAACTCTGAAAGTTTTAAAAGCAACTTTTCCCATTTTCAGTACATTTCAAAGGAAAGTTTAAACTTTTCTAATGAACTGATGGGACTGGATGAACTACACAATTATTTCAACTGCTGCATCACTCTCACAGAACCGTATGCAGTCTCACTCCACTAGATACAGAAATAAGATTACTTAAAAAAATATCTCTGTAACATTTAGGACCTAAAAACTTGAATAATATTTTCATTTATTTATTCATTTGTTCCTCCCCAGCAGGCCTCTATCTGGGTTTATAAGCACACCTGGGGAGAGAATCATGTAGGAGAAAAGCTGTTGCTGGACTTCAGCAAAAGAAGCCTGTGGAAGACAAGAAGGAATTACTGCAAGGAGGAGTCCACAAAACCTGCATTCCAAATATCAAGAAGTTACATGGAAGACTTGCCTGCACCAAAATCCTATGTCTTGTGATCAGTCAGTGAGTGTCCTCATCCTCCAAAACCTCAGGGCTACCACCTGATTCCCTTCACTTCCCACACTATTCCTACTGTGTGTCCTACATGGCTTGCAGGAAGGGAAAAACTTCAGGTTTCCCATCCAAATACAATTTTTGTATCAAAATCCAAACTAATTCTATTGAAGAGGGAAAAATATAGATGCAACAGGATGCAAAGTAGTATTTCCAGAAAAGTTCTGATCCATAATACAGGCATAGATTCTTACCTTCCTCACACAAAAAGTTGTTTCCAGTTAAAAAATAAATCTATTGTCTTTGTACCCTTAATATTTTCTAGTAACAGGAACAGAACAGATTCTCTCCCTCGGGTTAATCTGAAAGAAGCTAACAAACACATTGACTTTCCATTTGTGAAGGAAGCCAGGTGTGCTTAAAAACATCTGGGTGAAGGTTACCAAAAACACAGAATTTGTAAAGTCAGATGGTCCTGCAAATGGATCAGCATGCAGAGTTATCACACAGAAAAGCAGCAAAGATGGATTTTATCTGGGAGATTAAGATGGGAAGAGGGTATCAACTTGTGCCACTTTACACAGAGAGTGGGTTTAAACCTCTGTGGCACTTTCCTCCTTTTCTTTTTGGCAAGAGTGTAGCAGCAGATATTGCCATCAGTTATGTCTCCTCCACCTGTTCTAAAATCAGTAGAAGAACTCAACTCTCCACATTGCTGTCGCAGGCCAGCACATTTCAGAATGGACAAAGCCTACAGCACCAGGAAACAAGTCAGGGGACAAATAAATATTATTACTTCAGCCTTCTACAGAATTTACTGGAAACCAGTAAATATTCAGATGAAAAATAGGTGCTGTTCTACCAGGTTGCCATGATAGATCTTAGAAAGACTCAGACAGTTTTATGGTCTTCTAAGTGTCCTTTGCTGAAAGGAAAACTTGGAGGTAATAAAGAATTTCTTACAACTGAAACCTGACAGCAACTGCTGCCAATTTAACCATAAACTGGCTTCAAGTATGTGGAGTCAGATGGTTTCAGCTCCACCACTACAGGAAAACCAACTCTGTAGCCTGGCACAACTGCTATCTGGAAATCTGCCACAATTGTGCATTGAGTTAAGCTCCAGACAGACTGTAAGGGCTGAACTCTAAACCATTTGTATTTTAACATACACAAATAAATTTATAGCTGCATAAAAAAATGTCATGCTTCAGGGATTAACCTCTAATAACCTTTCCTGCTATGTTAACAAAGACATTTAAAATCTGCCTCTCCAAGTTACCCAGGACTCAGGTTAATGAAGGCAATTCAAAAAGAAATTTTAGGGCCTCATTATATCTAATAAGGGATTAGTGACACCAGCAATTTTTAAGACTATTTGTGGACACTTTGATGCTGCCCTGTGGCTTGAGACTCCCTCATGTTACCTCAGGATTCCCAGGTGAAGGTAAGTTTGGCAAGGTGGATAGAATGTTACAGAAGAGAGTGGCATATAGGACTTGAAAATGGAAATAATTTTCAGAATGTCATGACATACAGCTTTCACTGTTGGCCTTCTAAATTCTAACAGTTTAGTGTTATCCCTTTTTAATAGATGAAATTGGTAAGGTCAACCAGGTAAAGCAACCTGCCTTAAGATTGTAGTTATTCTCAGGAAGCAGAGTTTACGAAGGAAAAGCTGAGCAGTACCTTCTGTGACACTGATGCAGCTGCAGACACTACCAGAAGTTTCCTACTTCCTAAGTCAAGTAAAGGCAAGAAAGGACATATATGGCAGAAAAGCAACTAGTCAGTGGGAAGCTGTGAGATCTGAACAGTTTTAAACACACTGAAAACATTAATGGCTTACCCATATACTTGAGATAGGCACCACAGGTTTTGATAACCAAAGACTATGTAGTAGAAAGTGATCCTACTAGCACTCTCAATCAGAAAAAGTTGAAAGCATAAGCCTGTCTTACCCCTGTCAGAGAATCCATACAGACATTACCTGTTCTGAACATTGCAACTTCAGAAAAGCTTTATTGGAAGTATCTAACTAACTGGACAAGAGAGGATCCTTATGGGAAAGACCTTTTAAATCAGAATTGGCGTGTACCATCAAAACTGAAGCAGCTACATAAATTAATGTATTGCTAGGAAGAAACTAAAGCTGACAAAACAATTCTGATGACTTTCCAAATCAGAAAAAAAACACACAAAAACACACCAGAAGCTTGTCTTTTCTCTTAGTTGCTATTGTAGAACTGTTTCCAAAACTACTCCGGTTTTTAAACAGAAAATGCAGGAAACCTTACAGACATGTTCACCACCTTTTTTTTTTTTTTAAATTGTCAAATATTCAGACTATCCAAGTTTTGTAGGTTTCTTTCCAAACAGAGTAAAACAATGCCTCCTGCTAAGAGAAATCTCTCACAGTTTAGCATTACAATAATGCATGTGTGACAACTATGAGGATGATGAAGGGACTGGAACACTTGTCTTATGAGGAAAGGCTGAGAGACCTGGGGCTATTTAGAGAAAAGACGACTGAGAGGGGATCTTATTCATGTATCTAAAAATGTGAAGGCTGGGTGTCAAGAAGGAGGGGCCAATCTCTTCGCAGTCATGTCCTGTGATGGGACAAGGGGCAACGGATGCAAACTAGAACATAGGAAGTTCCACGTCAACATGAGGAGAAACTTCTCTACTCTTAAGGGTTACAGAGCACTGGGACAGGCTGCCCAGAAAG
Source organism: Hemiprocne comata (assembly GCA_020745705.1). Lineage (NCBI taxonomy): Eukaryota > Metazoa > Chordata > Aves > Apodiformes > Apodidae > Hemiprocne > Hemiprocne comata. The sequence goes on along the minus strand of CM036596.1, from coordinate 6,800,098 downwards.
GTTGTGGAGTCTCCTTCTCTGGAGGCTTTCAAGACCTGCCTGGATGTTCTTTGTGACCTGTGCTAGATTCTGGAGGTCCTGCTCTGGCAGGGGGGTTGGACTCAAAGGATCTCCAGAGGTCCCTTCCAACCCCTAACATTCTGTGATTCTGTGACAAACAAATTAGGTACCTTTTCAAATATACAAAATATGAAGACTTCACTTAATTCTTGGCTTACTTATCTATGGATTTCTAAATAGAAGTATGCTATTAATAAGTTAAATGCAAAATTTTTATTCAAGCTTTAAGGAAATTTATAGGAGGAAAAAAAACCCCACAGGTATTTATTGCATTGAAGAAAATGACTCTCTTGTCAGCCTGCTTGCCTATTAACAACAGAAAACTGAAACCACAACCTATAGGGAGGTACAGTGTACTAAAAAAAAATCAGTTGTCATTAGCTGGATAATGCTCTGAATTTTTACTCTTGTCTTCCAGAAGTCCTGAATCTTAAAATAAACAAACCAACCATGCAAACAAAAAACAAAAACAAAAACAAAAACACTCCCTCTCAAGCATTTCCCCCAAAAAAAGCTATGAAGACTTTTTAGTCTTTTTACTGTCATCACGATAACCCTCTGAAGCATTCGAGCAATGATGTCTCAGAGGTCTGTAATTATCAGGTAATTACTATACAATTATTTCAGATCAGATAAAAAAAAATCAACAACCTCTTCGTATCAGTAAGTTTGACAATTCAGTGAGTGAATAATGTATTGATGGTGCTAATTAGACATCACCTGATCTCTGAGACAAAGGTGTAATACTCTCCTAGACCTAACCTGTATCATGACAAACATCTCTTTTTTTATCCTTTCTTTTTTGGGGGGGGCTTAATGGATACAAGCAAAAGAAGCCATTTCATTAAAGTAATACTTTCAATACTAAGACAATGATGCTGAGGAAACTATTGGACAAATTTACAAAAAAAAAAAAAGCATCTTGCTTATTTCCTTTTTTTGGATTAGGTTTCTTTAATTCTAAGTATCAGAAAACAACAGTGAATGTGGATCGATTAACCAAAGAACCCTGACTCTTGTACAGGCAAGTGGAGTTGCTTTTACCTTAAACTCAGTCAATAAATAAATATCTTCAGTTATAACTTGGTTAGCTTCTGATACTTTTCATACTGAACTACTGAATTCTGATTAAAGATTTTCTCCCAAGCCTAAAACCGTAAGTAGCTTTAAGCCTTTTGTTTTCCTTTGAGGAAGAGGGAGTTTTTCTAAACAGGAAGAACAGATGCAATGACCTCATTTTTATATATCTCTACAAAGTTGCTTTTAACAATGTCTTCATTATAATTCTCAGCGCTATTAATTGCAAAAAAATGTTACTTCCCCATATCTGCATCAGTAGGAACTCTTGACCTAATTAATTCTTCATAAACCTCCCATGTCTAAAAACATTTACCACAACATTCAGATCTCAAGATTCTGCATAAGAAATACACACTCAGAAAGAAGTCCCATATAATTTTATTCCTAACTTTTCCTTAATTGCCAGTAACACTCTGGTCTTAACACTGCAGGAAACACGGTTCCGTTGCTTTATACAGATTCCTGTCAGCTTCCAAGAGTAATGCTCACTATGGTCCTATCTGAGCAAAAGACTCATGCACACTATTTCAAGGGAACTTCTCACGCTTGAAACTGAACATGTTCAAGTACTTTGCTGAACAGGGAATGTCTGATAAAGGGTTACCAAAATTTAAGTGGTATATTGTTTCATTTTTAATCACAGCTAGTGTTGAAAGGTTAGAAATTCTAATCTTCACTAGTTAGCACAAACTGTCACAAGTACCAAACAGAATTTTTTTGTCATGATTCCTACCAGGAAAACAATCACAATATTGACACAATCTTTTCCCAAAAATGTAAACATCCTTTGTACTTAAGACAGAAAGGTTAAAAAAAAAATATCCAAAAAGGGACAACTGGGATAATCCTGTAATAATTGCTGTAATACCACAAAGTGTTAGGACATAGTCACATACTTTTATTTTTCTTAAACACAAAACTGGAAAATACTGCTTTTGGTCCTCCACTTGGCCTGAGAATTCATCTATTACAAGCCCTTTGAAGCCATACACAAGACTTCATACAGACAGGCTGGAGAGGGTCCAGAGAAAGACCACAAGGATGATCCGAGGACTGGAGGACCTGCCATATGAGGAAAGGCTGAAAAAACTGGCTTTGTTCAGCCTGGAAAAAAGAAGGCTTTGGGGAGACCTTATTACCATGTTCCAGTACTTAAAGGGTGGCTACCAAGAAGATGGAGACTCCCTGTTTACAAGGAGTGACATGGAAAAGACAAGGGGCAATGGGCACAAGTTGCTCCTGGGGAGATTCTGATTGGACACAATAAGGACAGTCAAACAGTGGAAGTGTCTCCCAAGGGAAGTTAATCTGAGAGCTGGAGCACCTCTCCTATGAGGACAGGCTGAGAGAGTTGGGGCCGTTCAGCCTGAAGAAAAGGTGTCGAGGAGACCTTACAGTGGTCTTTCGGTGCCTGAAGGGGAAAGGAAAGCTGGGGAGGGACTTTTTACAAGGGCTTGTAGTGAAAGGGCAAGGGGTAACAGATCAAAACTGGAAGAGGGGAGATTTAGGTTAGACAGGAGGAAATTCTTTAGTAGGAGGGTGATGAGGCACTGAAACAGGTTGCCCAGGGAAGTTGTGGAAGCCCCATCCCTGCAAGTGTTCAAGACCAGGTTGCTCAGAGCCCCATCCAACCTGGTCTAGTGGGAGGTGTCCCTGCCCATGCAGGAGAATTGGAACTAGATGATCTTTAAGGTCCCTTCCAACTCAAACCACTGTATCATTCTATGAAAAAGGGACAGCATTTCTGCTGGTGTTTTAGCCTTGTCATTCTCAAGTTTAAAATAGTTTGCACAGAGTTTAGTCAGCTCTTACTATTTTTAGATATGTACCACACCAGATGTTTATTCCTTCCTTATGCTGCAGGATATTACATTTATTTCCAGATCCTCCCAACCAATGCATTTGCAACTCAGCCATCGTAAAGAAATGTATACAATGCATATAGGAAAACTTAAATCTAAACAAGGCAGCAGGTTTTGACTAATGGCACCTGTTTCCTAAATCCTGAGTTGCCTAGAAGGAAACCCCATTTATTACAGTTTTAAGTCAGTGACAATTTGGCTTTCATCTTCATCAGAGCTGAGACTTCTCCTTGGCATTCCCAATGCTGATCCTCCACCTTTGCTAATGAAGTCTCCAACAGTTTCCACAAGGCTGATTGTTTTTCAGGTCATTTCCTTACTTTCCTTTAGATCCATGGCCAAATTCGCTTAAAGCAAACAATGTTTTAAGCACTAGTGTTCACTTCTGACTTTCTGAAATTTTGCCAAACTGTTAATGATAAATTAGAAATTCCCTTCTGACTTGAATCACAGAAATCATCAAATCATCAAGGCTGGAAAAGACCTTTAAGATCATCAGGTCCAGCCTATGACCAGCAGCACCACCACACCATCTAGACTATGGCACTAAGTGCCACATCAAGGGATGGTGCCTCCACCACTTCCCTGGGCAGTCCATTCCAATGTTTAATCACCCTCTCTGTGAGGAAGTACTTCCTAATATCCAACCTAAACCTCCCCTGAAGCAGCTTCAGGCTGTGCCCTCTTGTCCTGTCACTGGTTGCCTGAAAAAAGAGCCCAGCCCCCACCTGACTACAACCTCCCTTCAGGTAGTTGAAGAGAGTGATGAGGTCCCCCCTGAGTCTCCTCTTCTCCAGGCTAAACAACCCCAGCACCCTCAACCTCTCCCTATAAGACTTTCCCTCTAATCCTTTCACCAGCCTTGTTGCTCTCCTCTGGACCCACTCCAGCACCTCAACGTCCTTCTTGAAGTGAGGGGCCCAGAACTGGACACAGTACTCGAGGTGAGGCCTCACCAGTGCTGAGCACAGGGGGAGAATCACATCCCTACTCCTGCTGGCCACACTATTCCTGATCCAAGCCAGGATGCCATTGGCCTTCCAGGCCACCTGGGCACACTGCTGGCTCATGTTCAACCGGCTGTCCACCAGCACTCCCAGGTCTCTCTCTGCCAGGCTGCTCTCCAGCCACTCTTCCCCCAGCCTGTAGTGCTGCCTGGGGTTATTGTGGCCAAAGTGCAGGACCCTGCACTTGGTCTTGCTGAATTTCATACCACTGGCCTCAGCCCATTGACCCAGCCTGTCCAGGTCCCCCTGCAGCTTCTTCCTACCCTCTGGCAGATCAACACTCCTTGGTGTCATCTGCGAATTTACTGAGGGTGGACTCAATCCCCACATCCAGGTCTTCAATAAAGATATTGAACAGGACTGGGCCCAGTACTGATCCCTGAGGGACACCGCTGGTCACTGGACACCAGCTGGATGCAGCACCGTTCACCATCACTCTCTGGGCCTGGTCATCCAACCAGTTTTTAATCCAGCAAAGGGTGTATCCCCTCTACTGAAGAAGAAGTATTAGCATTTTCTAGCAACATAATTTTGTTACCCAAGAATGAACTTGTTATCCTTCCCAGGGAGATGTGAAAGTTCTATGAATTCTAACTTGCTTGCTAGGCACTCCCAGCTTTCCCTTCAACACAGAGAAGAACCCAGTCCTGAAACTTGAGCGAGACCAGTGCTATAAGCAATGAAATTTGTTCTTGTAAGTTCTGAAGTGTTTCTCTTTCACTAAAATACACCTTCACCAGCTTTTTCATGCTTCTTTAGCAGCTGGAAAAAGCTGCAGATGTTAACTTTTGATCTCATCTGCTCTCAATTAATTCTTAAAATAAACATATACAGCTGGAGCTACACCAACTGCCATTCTTTCCAAGGACTAATGGACTTCTGTACATCACAGTACTGACTTTGATTTTTCCACGTACCTCCTACTTTTTTCAGTACACTCTGTCTTGATTTGTAAACAGATATTTACTGATTCTTCTTTCCTAAAATTGCCTTTGGTAAAAACATAAAAGAAGTAGACAGCTCTTATTTCATAAGCAGAATCTACTGCAGTGAGAATGACAAAATTAAAATTGTCCTCATGACTCGATGTATTCTCTACTAAAGTGAAAATGATGGACAGAAAAAAAACATGCTTAACACATTACACTTACTATCACCTTTAAAATATTGTGATATTTAGGTAGTTTGTTAGGAGCGAGAATAAAGAAGAAACGAGAACTGTACATGACAGATTCCTGGCTTGATTCTCACTGAGACTAATGTTGCTTTAAAGCCTCTCAGTATTGATACAGCTATGTGAAGAGATGTTAGTACACCTAAAAATAAGACTAATAATCTTTCTATTTTTTTCTGAATAAGTTATTATGATTGTTTACCTGGTTGCACCAGGTATTTTCTTACTTCAACCATCAGAATGGTCTGATGGGGGAGTTGATGATAATTTTGCTTTGCAGATGACATCATCTCTGCTTCCTACATTGATCATTTCTAATTACTGGTTTCTCTGGAAATGCAGTGTTCTTCCAAGTGCCATCTTATCACCAATAACAGAGCATCTCAATGAAGGTAACACATTACGAGCATCTGGTGTATGCCTAAGGACAACACTAAATAGTTAACCTTGAAATACTAGACAATTACCTGAGCACCTGAAAATTTCAAAAGGATGAGATGCAGCCACAGAGCAAATGATGATCACAGAATCATATAATTGTTCTGATTGGAAAAGACTTTCAAGATCATAGAGTCCAACCATGATCAAACTCTACCACCCATTAATGCAACTCTACCAAGCCTAGTGCTTAAACCATGTCCCTAAGCACCACATCTACGTATCTTTTACACACCTCCAGGGATGGCGATTCAACCACCTCCCTGGGCAGCCTATTCCAGTGTTTAATTACCCCTTCAGTGAAGAAACTTCTAATATCTAATCTAAACCTCCCCTGGTGCAACTTGAACCCATTTCCTCTTGTCATATTGCTTGTTATTTGGGAGACCAACCCCCACTTCGCTATTTATGAGCAGGGTATGTGTGTGTTATCCTTCCTGGCGTGGGGTTACAATGCCCCTATCACCCTCTTCTGGTTCCTCCACAGCACCAAGAAAACCTGTGCTGGACACTTAAGTAAATGCTTCAAAAATGGTGTTCAGTTCAATAGATTGGCTCAAACAACATGATTCTACTGTTTCAGCAAAGAATTTTTTCATTTAATGAGGAAGTAAGAAAAATAATATATATAGTTATTCTGTGTTCTTGTGCTTTTCTAGAGGATATTGGCTCATAGCTAACATCAAAACAGTTGGTGCCCCTGGCTAGAATACTTCACTATCACCTGCTCATTCGAGCACTAAATAAATCTCAGTTTTCAAGTACTTACAAGCAAAAAGCCCAACATGTGTTTCAAATGCTCTGTTCATGTACAGATGTTAATATACCCTCCATGTGCTGAAGGTTATCAAATGTGTTTTTGTAGTCTCTGCAGCAGTTACTTAAAACTTGTTTCAAAAGTATACTGAAATGATTATATTAAGAGAAAGAAGAGAAATGTGTGGAATAAGGACTGTTGGTGCAGTATTGTGCTCCCCTTGGCATGCCTTGTCCATCCCCAGTGTCCCTGGACTTCTGGGCTTCATGGCTTTCTGAACCCTAACCCTAATGGCTGCGTGGGGCTTATGCCTCTGTCTCCAGCACCATGGGTGGCTGGGCTTTGTGGATCTTTCATTATGGGGGCAATTTCTTATGGTAAGTCTACTAAGTGTTTGGGATTAAAATACAGCATTTCCACATGTTTTTTCCATTGTTTCTAAAATTTCAACTTCCAAGGAACAAGAAGGCTATCTTGTATCAGAATACCAATCTTTCTCTGTTGTCCTTTACCTGTGATGGCTTACCTAATAGTTGGCATATTTTCAAAAAAAAGTTCTAAAGAACCTTCTAAAGTTTTGATGAAAGAAATGGTTTCTAACCGACATATTTTAACAACAAATGGAATCTTCCAAAAATTTTTAAAGCATTTATTCCCACCACCATGATATTTTAGGAAGAAATCTCATGGAAAATTGAAGCAAACATTATGCTGCAGTCAAAAAGCAGTTATGGTTGGAGGATTAATTTATTGACTCCTAATTAACCTCCCTCTCCTGTGTCTGCCAAATAGGTGGGAGTGGAAATTTGTCAGAAACTTGTCTCTTGATAAAACCTTCCTCACAACCCACACACTGGGAAAATAATACCTGTAGCCCATGAAGAAACAGGTCGACAGCTTCAGGCAATCACATACACAGACAAACTTTTAATTTAATATTCTGTCATGCTCCACTTTCATGTGTCTCATTTAGAAAGGGTCTTTAAATAGAAGCAACGTAGCTGCTGTCAGTGATATAATTGCTGCGTTGGTGCCTTTGGGTCCTTAAACACACCAGTGGATGACGTTTGATCCCTGCTGCTGTCCTTTTGGCAGCAATGAATAGTAAGTGATATGGAAGGAACAGTCAAGAAAACTATTGATCAAGTAAGGATAAGGATGTGTCATGTATATTAGCCCCCTTCTATCCACTGTCTTTCAACCACAAAGTGAAAATTTGCTTTATGTTCCTGATCACTGCATAATTCCCTCCAACTCTTGACTCACAGGCTCTGAGCCACAGCTCCGTGAGCACTGCTACCAACCCACCTATTGCAGTACACATGCAGCAAAGCTAGTGGCAAAATTATAGTCTTGACTTTAACAGCAGGGCATTTGGTTAGTTACTTAGCACAGCCTCTTTTGTGTGCCAGCTCTGATTTCTTAAATGGCCCTGGTGGCAAGAGGCTGGGCAGTTCTGTTAATCAACTAGTTTCCTTGAAATGTGTACATCATCCAAATGCAGAACATAACAGTGCTGCACACAAAATGAAAGATAATCCCAGACGCTGGGGGGGGGGGGGGTGGTGGTGGGGTGGAAGTGTTTTAAGAAGTGATATTACTTAAAGGCAACCACCAGGAGTTTACAAGAACTGCCATTCTTTTAATTAAACATTTTATGAGTCTTGAAACACATTCCTGTGCTGTATTATACATCACAGCACTTTTAAAAAATTCGGAGCCTGTTATGATGTAAAAACAATTACCATGACTTATTTTACTTACTAGATTTTTATTCCTTCCTTTCTGTTTGTTTGTGAATATCTTTCAATACCTCCTAATATAAACTACCCATCTCCTAAATTCATTGCTCCATTTATATACTCAGCATGGAACAAATATTAAATTCTAAGAAAATCACGAGAAACTTACCACGCCAGAAGAAAAAGCATTTACATTGCAGTGATAAAAATACATTCATGAGCATTCAAACTTAAGTGGATCATTCCTTTAAAAAGCAGAGATGGGGAAAAAAAAAAAAAGAGGCAAGTAAATCAAGAGAACTGATACTGATAATGAAATACAACAAAGAAAGCATTTTGTGAACTCTTAGTTTCTAGGTAAAATAGTATTTCCAGGTGTAAAATTCATGGTAAATTCTTTAAAACATACGTCTATCTAAAAAATAATCCAGCAAGTTTCTAGGACAGCTTTCCAGAAAATGGTCTATGAACCATGTCTAAGAAACAAATTAGCTCATCCATCACACATAACCATTTATTCAGTAATGACTTAATGAATTTAGCTTAACTGTGGTAGGACTGAGCATGATGCTGTAATTACTGTGGGAATTACTGTAGTTCTCAGTCTGTCTTTTAGCTGTTTATAGCATGGAACAAGAAGCTCAGCATAGCCTGAACCAGAGCCCAAAGTCAAAAGGGTTTGGATCGAGGCCTATAATCTGAGTGCTATTAAGGAGGGATCCTTACAGACTTCTGCCAGTACACACCACTCTGCTAATATTTCAGTCCTGTCTTTCCCACAAGAATAGGCAAGGACATACAGTATAGGAAGAACTAAAAGCCCTACAGAAATCTTGAGAAGAAAACTGGAATATATTTTGAGTCATTTTGCTAGAATGTAACTAACTTCAAACAGAACTTCCTAACACACTAAGTTTGCATCAAAGTTTCAAAAACAAAACAGGGTTTAGTTACTAATACTGCAGTTAAGACAGACAATAAAACTCACGAGAGTGAGGCATGAATGCCAGAGGTCAAATAAACCTGTTCTGTAGTACTTACAGCAACAGCACTACAGATCATATTCTTATAATTGGCCATGTCTGTGGATATTTACTTGACAGGATTATTTTTCAACTATGGCATGTCTCACTTTCAGATATTCTACTGGTGATGTCAGCAAGTACTGCCATATGTAAATTACCATCTGCTGTTTCTAACTCAGAATAGGGTAGTTTTAAAGTAAATCCAAATAACTTTACACATGCTAAATAAATAAATGGTTCAATCTGTCCTTAGTTACCAATCTACAAAGGCTCTCAAATAAACAGAAGGGTTGAGGCTGATGTTTTATGGGAAAATATAGTCAAGGTGACATACCAGTTTCTCAGGAGAATCAATGGAAGCCCTGCTAACCTTGGCTTGCAGATGGGAATACTCAGGTACAGAGATGAGAAATTATTTTTGTCAGTATGTCAGTGGGAGAAATTATGTTTTCTTATATGCTGGCCTCATGAAAGATGGAGCTGGAAACACTTGTTTTAATGGGTCATATCACGTGCTCCCTGCCTGTAACTGAAGAAGTTGTATCAGTAACTGTAGCCTGGTGACTGAGCACACATTGGTTAACTCGTTCATTTCCTGGCCATGGACTTTGTTTGAGACAGTGCTAGGACACAAAACCATTAAAGTGCTGAAAAGGCTGATTTGTCAAGCATATCTAAAAGTTGCTCTTATTGGCAACTGTTTTGGGCTTCTGACAGGTATTTTACCTCTGTGACCCTGGACTGTGTAAGCAATAGCTGTGTAACAGCACTGCCCTACCTCACAGGACTATTGTAAGGGTAAGAGAATTGAAGACAACAAAATGCACAGATACAGCAGTAATTAAGGCCATGCCAATATGGCTGGCAATGTAAAGCTGAATGCAATAAATGAGGCTCATTAGCAGTCATGGAGTTTAGTCATTAGCATTGTCATGTTCATTCTCCATACTGTCCTTCCACAGAAGTGTACTGAAATGTCATTAGCCTACTCTTCTGTGATCTGCCTCCCCATGCCTCTTCACAAGTACACACCATTTTGCCACACATGGTTTCACCATGTAACACCAGAAGATTCTGCTGACTACGGACAGAAATTTTACTCAAACAAGTCAGAAGAGAGTTCTTCCTTGACAAGAAAAACATCAGCCAAGAAATCATGTCAAAAGGGCCATCAAAAGGACCATGACCTCAAGCTGTTTGTTGCTGTTGTTTTTTTCCCCTCTTGCTTAAGCAGTCTATTTCTGAGGTCTAAAAGGGAAAGCTTCATTCCTACTGTACAACATGGAAATAAGTCACAAGGCTGGGATGAGCTGTACTCCCCACATGACCTCAGAAATAGATTAGGCAGGCAGGAAAGAATTCTACACAGGGCTACCATACCCTAAAGATATTTTTTTATTTGCCTTATTAAGGTTTTTCTTCCACAGACCAGTAGAGTACAGAACTAATTCTATACATATATATGGCGTGTGTACATGCACACACACAAAGTTGTAGAAGCAAAATCAAAGCTTCAAGCTTACAATAGGATCACAGGTCTTCAACAAGTTAGGTAAGATAATAATCAGGAATAGGAGAAATGGTTCAGGTCTAATAGAAACTTTTTTTAGTTTCTTCTGAAACCAAAATGATCTCTTTTTAGGCGTGAATGAAGTTAGTTTACCTACAAAGTGTTAAAAGTATTAATTTTCATGTAACTTATTAGTATATTTTCTTTTGGACAGAAAGGGAACCTGTCTCTGAATGCAAAGTGTGTATCGTTTGGATTAATATCTGAACCAAATCAAAAGGTTCCAACGGGTTGTGTAGTGGGGACTGACACCTGAACCTGTTAAGAACTGAAGGAACTTTTAAAATGTTGACAAGTTCAGTTTGCTTCTCTGATTCATGTGGCCAAGTTACATATTGCAGAGAGGACAGTCACTACAAAAGTAGAAATTAATGGGAGCTGATGACAAGAGGGCTCCTCTGCATTTCTGTGTCGTTATTCCTGGTCTTGCAACTTGGGACACTGTGTAAAACAACTGTTCCAAGTATCAACCCATAAGCCACTGACCAGAACCAGCAGATTCTTTAGTCACTAAGATTCAGACTCAAAGTTGCTCAGACTCCCTTACTTATTTTAGCAGGTAGAATTCTTTGTGGCCAAAATTCAAAAGGAAGTATTTCACATCTGTGATTAAGTAAACACAGCATTTCTAATAAAAACATATTAAAATAAACTTTGAGGGTGCTGTTTAGTATATTCTGTGCTTTGTGGTAACTGCTTTATGAAGAAAGCTAAACAATATCTAGTATTCATATATTCTTAAAACTAAATAGTATCTATATATTTTAATAAAAATTTTGCTTCTATAAACAACTTTATTTACTATATAAACTGTAGCAAAATATCCTGTTTGCTGAACAAACACCATGGAAGAACTGACAAGAATTACGTTTAAATTTTACAAATCAGTTCCTACTCATTTAAACTGTTAAAAATTCTGTGTTAAGTCATATATGATGTATTTTTATGATTAGTCAGATTATTATTATTTGCCACATCGAAATATAGATCAAATCAACATTTAAGTTACCTGTGAGGCATTTTTTCACATTTTCCACATATTTTTTCAGCTAGACTAAATTTTTTTAATGCTAATAGAAAACAATACTAACAAAACTCAAAATTGTACAGTTTGATTTTGGTTTTTTTTGCTGAGGAGGCCAGGCTGGCTACTTTAGTACATTTGCATAGCCTCACTGACACCTGCTGTGATTCAAAGTAGTACTGATAGCACTGATTCATGGCCACTGAGCACAACATTAAAGAAGCTACTACAGTGAGAGAAGATTTCAGCTGAAACAGCTAAATTCTCAAGGAAGGTGAACTTCTTTTCTCAAAATACAAATATCTATCAAGTATACTGAGAAAACAGTATTCAGTGCTTGACAAAGAGTGAAGAACAATTATACAGTTAGGAAGACTTGAAAATAGAGGGATAGGCTGTTCCTCAGAAGAGTCTCTAGTTGCTCAAGTATTTCCCAAGCCCAGTGTATCTAGTCAAACCAATGATTTTCATGCTAGAGATGATTACAAACCACCAGATTAGAAGAAGTGGGAAGGAAGAAACATTGATTAAGTATTGTTTTGAAATTAGGAATTCAGGCCTCATGCATAGTATCTCATATGTTTACCCTACTTTGTCTCTGCTTTCTAATTCCTCATCACACATGTTTCCCATCTGATGCCAACTTAGCTTCAGCTCTTTCCCAGTCACAGAAGAAAGGAGCACAGTTTGCTGATGGGGACAACTGAAAGAAAGAAGGAAGCTGAACTCTGACCCTCTAGCAAAGTTGGTCCTGGAAGGAGGTATCAGCTAGAGTTTCCAGCTATGCATGACGAGAGTCACACTCATTTCTGAAGAAACAGAAAAAATTTTGGTCTTGGCCACTGCAAATGTGGTGTAAGTTGCAAAGCTATACAATCTTATTTCCCTCCTGAATGGAAAGGTGATGCAATGCAGTTTCACTGACTTCATGCCAAGTAATTCCTTAACTCAACAACAAATGAAAAGCAGAACCTAATTATGCACACATTAGAACAAGTATTAGGGTTCCTTAAGAATTACAAGGGTAAAAATGTTAACAGTTGGATATTTGTAATTTTCTATTTCTTGAATGGTCAAAGTTCTGCAACATTAAAATACAGAGAGAGCTAGCTGGCAAGAAAAGCAACTTCCCATTGACTTTATAATCTATCACAAACTGACACATTTAAAAAAAAATACAATAAGTCAATTAAAATATTCAGAGAAGTAAACAGAACAGTTCAAAGGAGAACAAAACTACAATACCAGTTCCATTTAAAAATGGCTTCTCCTTTATTTTCTCTGTCTTCAATTCACTGTCTGTCCAGCACGGGAAAAATCTTTACTGATTGATTTCCTAGAGAAATAATATTTATGGAGCCAAGGTTCTGCAGCTGGAGCAGGGAAATGCACAAGATTATCAGGTGGTCTCTTACCATACAGGAAAAATAATTACAATATTAATAATAGACACAGTATATTTTTTTTATTACATAATTTTCAAAATTAGCCATGTGAACATAATAAAGGAGAAGATTTCTCACTACCCACTAAAACCTACAACTTAAGATTCACTGATAAAGTAACAGGCCATTATTCATATTCTGTTTGCTGTATTAGCTGAAAAACTAGGAACTAGTTTAAAGTACTTGGCATATGGATCACGGTGCTAAAACATTCCACATTGCACTTTTACTGCAGAAATTCAATTCCAGGTAAGAACACAGCATTGCTTTTATTTTACTTGCTAACGAGGATAATTGGCAGGCAACGCTGCTGCTGCTCTAGATTTGTTCTTTATATGGATCTCTGAAGACCACATGTGCATGCAGTGGCAACAGAAATATTTTCCATATGAGCCACCACACATTTTAAGGTCCCTCAGTTTGAACAAGGTTGAGTCCACTTCCCACTTTCTGTTCTCAGTAACAATCAACCAGGAAGTTAAAAACTTCAGTGACAACTAGAGGGCAATGATCAGCCTCCAGTTGCCCTGATCATCAATCCGTTTACATTCCCTGAGCCTCTGCTGAAAACTTTTCACTGCTTTAATTAGATCAAAGGCAGCACAAGATTTAATTATGAGACATTTTCTTGAATCTAAACCACTACAACTTCTCTTTTTAAAACACCTTGAAAGCGAAATACTGTTTATAGCTAGAATATGAGCAATAGAGAGTGTCAACCACACACCACAAGATGTTTTTTCCAGTTCACTTCCACTTGCCTTTACCAGTGAAAGTAATTGCTCTGGACTTTATTAGACTATTGTAAACTTAAGACAGGACTAACAAAAAGACAAAGCTTTAAAGCAGAATCACTGTTTTCAGAACATTTACTAAAGGAAAACATATTATGAACAAAACTGTCCCATGATTTCTTTAAAATGCGTAACTATACCTCACATCTCAGTTAGAGCTAAGGAGAGTGAGCATCAAATATGTTTTCTGCTGCTAACTTCATTAGATTGAATATTTTGTTTCTAATAGTACTGTGCTTGATGAATTATTTCCTAAATGACAAATGAGTAGCTGAAATTTTCTGCTTTGGTACAAAATAAGAACTTGATAAAAACTGCTCAGATGAGAACAAAAATCTGGAAAACTGCTCTTTGTAAATCAAGTAGCAACTTTTTAGAGCGTAGCAGTTAGAACTGTTATTATATAACATATATATAACATTATATAGTATAATTATAATATGATAATATATCTCATAACTATTAGAACTCACTGTTCTAATAGATTTCTTTTTCTCAGATTAAGAATGCATAAAGTCCCTGTTTAATGATATGACATACATTTTTTATAATTAAAATTCTTCTTGCCCTGCCACATGCTAAACATTACCTATATCTGCACAAAAAGAATGTTATTAAAGTAATGGAGCCTGGAGTTTTTACATGCTTACATCCTCAAAATATCCTTTGTAATCACTTTTTGAATCATGCATGTTTTTTGTAGAAAATCTGAGCAGAACATCTACTGCTGCAACGAGTATCATATTTCTTTGTATGTTAGTAAAGAAAAATTCACAAATTAGTCATCTCACAGAAATCATATTGTATAGCAAATCAAAAGAAGCTAACTTTCAAACTACTCCCCCTTAGTACCTATAGGCTTTTGCAAAAAACCCCAAACAGCCAAAACCAAAACAAACCCAAAAACCTAAACCAAAACAATAGCTTTTTACACATGAAGCAAACAGTGCAACTCTACAATGTCTAGCAACATAAAAATCATTCACAACCCGTCTTACTAGATAGGCAAAAAATACAAGTCTGACAAGAGAATTTTTGACAAGACGTTATATTTTGCTTACCTCACCCCCAGGTCTTGCTAACACTGCTGTTTGAAAGCAGAGCAACGTTAGTATCAGGTAGCTGACAAACATTATTACCCAAAGTTAGAGCTACCCTGGAGGAGAAAACCCTCTGCCAAGTACTAACAGCTAGCAGATGCACTCTCTCAGTCTCACAGCCCTCAGTTCTTCTAGGTACGACTTTCTCTCTCTCCCCCTTTCTATCGCACTCACTGTACGACCAGGAGCTTTGCTCTCAGCCACTGCTCTGAAGACAACTGGTAAGTTGATCTCTTCATGTAATGACTTCTCCCTGCTGGGGGAGGGGGCTCAGCCAGCTAGGAGCTGGGGGGCTGTAGTTAGTATAAAGCAAAGAAGGGGAGGGACAGAAATGGTCACTGCCAAGTTATGCATCTGCTGTGATTCATGGAACAAGCTAAACGGTAACCTTTAATGCACGAGGAGGTTTGGCAATGCGGTATTGACTTAGGCAGGCATGATTGGAGAAACAGGCTAAAGCAGCTTGCAAAAGATGCCTGTTGATGGTTAGACAGCATGTGTTACTTAAAGGTACAGCACCTCCTTTTACTGAAAAAGTTTATAATAAATAATAAATTAAAATCTAATCAGGAAGCAGCCTGTGGTTTTACAGTCAGCCCCACATCAGCACAACATTGCAACCTGAATGGCCTGATCCTGCCAGGGACTTGGTCAGAATCTGCTGGCTCTCACTCCTGGCCCAGAGGGAACCCAAGTGTCTGTTCCCTCTTAGGCATGTCACACTGCTTCCTGAAATGGACTCCCATCCTTTGGGATAATCCTGGAGCATAATAGGGATGTAATCCCTCTTTGTTTTTCATATTCTAGGTAAATAAAATAAATTTTGATTTATAACAGACCAACTCATCAAGTAATATGTTTTGACTGAGCAAGCAGAAGTGCAAGTCTTTGAAAATATTTTTTTTAGGATGAGTAAGACCTATTTTCAAGTAAAGAATAAAGCAGTATTGAAAGCCTGATATAAAGCTGAATCATTACATCTTGCAAGCAGCCCACTGAGTGTTTGTCCCAAAAATTAGTAAAATTGCAAACAGCTATAAAAGTTGGAGGGGTCCCTTTTAGTTGAGCATATCTGGCTGTAATCTTTATGCAACAGACATTTTCATATGGTAAACTAATCAACAGAAAAATACAGCATATAAAAGTAGTTTTGAACCCCAATGATCTATCACATTCAACAACAGGAGGCAACAATTCCTTTATAATATATACGGGACACTCCATACTGTATTCCCTTTTCTTCCCTTTATCATTTTACTTTTTAACTTCTTCTCATTTTCTGTTGCCTAGTTAAGTATTTTATCATGGAAATGTGAGACATTATGTCTTTCTTAAAGTTCCAACTCCTGAAGTCAAGAAATGACACTAAATTCTCATCTTTCATTTTAACACATATTTCTTATCGTTATGGTTGCAGGGGAAATCTCAAAAATATGACCCAAGAATAACCTGGTATCATATGTCAGACAGTAAACCACATGAACTCAGAATACAGGTACTTAAAAATATCTCAAGATTTTAGGAGGCGGGAAGTAAAAAATTCAATGAAATTGAGCAGTATTCCATTACTATGTGTAAGATTTCTTTTTGTAATTTGGTAAGCTTTGTATGCACAGGTGAATATGTCAGACCTTATTTTTAAACTAGCTTTACCAACCATACCTTTCCTCTGCTATGAGGTGAAAAATACAAGTATCTTCTCTTTCTTTTCATATTCAAACAAATAATAACAAAATACATCTATGTATTAGAGAGCTTTCAGAATTTTAATTACCGTCAAACTCCTGAACCATTATATACAATTAGCATTCTCGCTGCTGGTAAAATTCCAAATTCTGCTGTATTTGAATTTGGATATCTGGTTCTCCAGCATAGTAAAATCTGACCTGTATGAACTAAACATCATTGTCACTGCACCTCTTCCCTCTTAGGCATTTCCTTACACAGAATACTACTATTGTCCACAAAGAGTACTCTCTCTTCCCCTATCTAACCCGACCCACAATGCTGTGTCTCTTCTGTATCTACAAATATCTGTACTACTTTTACACTCTCAAATCAGCAGCCTACCTCTCACAGCTCAACCTGTTTTTCCCATCACCACACAGCCTTGCAGCATAGTGGTTCTGCCAGCATTACTGACAATACCTGCTAGCACTGTGCTCAGGGAGGGCATGCCAGGTAGGACACAACGCAGTGTAGGCCAGGCAGGACTAGGGATCTCAATGGCAGAAGAGTCCCCTTCAGCTGACCCCCCCCTTCAAGGGAACAGTACAAGCTTCAGAAGATTTAAAAAGCCAGAGTGGCTCTTCTGAATGACCTGAATGATCACAGGCAGCCCCCACAGGGTGGTAAGAATGGTGACTGACAGCTAAACCAGCCGTTTTTGAAACCTTGACACTACAACCTTAATGGTACTTTCCAACAAAAATAATCCGGAACTCTCTACTGCTACGTTGATCTCACAAATACAACGCCTTCCTTCAGGATCCAAATGAAAAAAAGCATTTTTCTCCTTTTTAAGGCAAGCTGAAGGTTTGCCTTAAAAGAAGATTATACCATTGTGCTGACAGCTAAATGTAGAGCTGCCATTAGAGGTACTTCGTACACTGGTTGCCTATGGCAAAATCTCCAGGCTAAACATGTAAAGCCAAATAAACTTAAGGAAATTTTCCATCAAAACCCTGTCAGGAAGCCAACCTGTCCTTCCATATTTTTTTTAAATATCTAGATGTACCACAAAAGGAAAAAGGATAGCGAGCAAACTGCCAACTAACTCAGAGTTCAAAACACTTCCAATACGAGAGCGCCAAATATGATACTTAAAACTACAGTTTCAGTGCTTGAAAAAGTTTAAAATGAATACACTATTTCAGATGTTGCCGTGTGGAACAAAAGCTCCAGTGATGGAAGTTGCTTCAGGCAGATCAACTACTGTTTCCATAAAATAAAACTCTGCCTTTTTCTGCAGTTCTTCACAATCTGAACTTATTTTTTGTGAACAAGTATATATCATAGGCACAAAATTGCTAACGCACTCTTTTTTAATGCCGGGTAGGAGCTATTGTGATTTTAGTCTTCTCTCTGCTGATAATACTGATGGGCTAACAAAATACAGTGTTGCATGGGGCAGCATGTCTTCCAGTGTTACCTTATGTAACGAAGCTAGGGATGTTCTTATCTATCCATATGTCTAATCATTTTTTCATCCCACTGTACAGTTATGGAAGAGACAAAGGGATGCTGTGAACAAAGATCTTTAAAGTGTTTTTAATAAATTATTTCACAGAGTCACTTTGTGTCTTTACTGATGTTTTTATTAGTTAAACACTCTCCAACTTTGCTTTTAGGTTCTAACCCTACTTATTTCCCTTTCTAAACTGAACAATCATTTTTCCACTTGTTTCTCATCTAAATGCTCTCAAAGGTCTGACTTTTCCTGTTTCTCATTGTTTCTTTCTGGTGATGAAACAGGGATCTGATCAAATCAGTTTAGAAAGTACTCCATTAAAAAGCTATCAATGCATCCTGTGGAAATGGCATTACAAAGTAAGTTTCAAATACCTATTTGTATATAATTAGGTCAGCCCAGCTTACTTTACATCACTGGAAGTTTGTCAGTTACTTCAGTAATAACATATTAGTCTTCATTGTCTTCTTTTTCTCGTCTTACTTCCATGGTACTGGCAGTACATGGTGCTTTTAAAACTACACTCAAACCCTGGAAAGGAAATCTGAGCACTTCCTTCTTCTTCTCCCTACTCTTTACTTCTTAACGCTCAGACTTTTGATTACAAAGCCAGACTTTACTGAAAAGGTCCACTTTCAAAGCGCTGAGTATTAACCTCAAATTGATTTATCATCTTGAATCTTTCCTTCAGTACTAAGTCTATTATCCCTTTCTCTTTTCTGGCATTACAGAGGGAGGAAAAGACCCTTGCTTTTCACCTGCCCAAGGCTGGGCTAAAATGCCTATTTTTCATGGCCATATTCCAATTTTCCGTATTTTGATAATAGAATCCTGGTTTAGATCCCAAGTTCTCAAAGCACCTCTTTGCCTCCCCAGACAGTAGTTGCATAGTGCAAGTAGAATAAGATGAAATTTATGAGGCATTCCTTCCTTTGCCCAACACTACATTCTGACTACGGAACAAGTGGACACCATGCTTTGACCTTCTAATTTTTTATAAATACCATTCCTTTTGTAAGAAAAAAAAATTCTCTCTGCATTTATTAATCAATATCTTCTCTTTTCCCAATAAGGCATTAAAATTTTTAGCACCATGCTCTAGTCCTCCTCAAACTTTATTTTAATATTACTTTTTAATCTATTTTCATAACACATGATCCAACATTATTCATGCTGTCTTCTACCTCTTCCTATACACAAAAAAGCAGTGCAACCAAAAGAAAAAGAGTTCTTTGATGGATATTTAATCTCTTCCTTTGTATGCATGAAAACCAAACACACGTATCTCAACACACTAGTTCCACTAAGGCATTTTGATCTGTGTTTCATGTTGAAGTGTAGCAAATGAGTAGCCACATTTTTATGTGGAACTGGAAGAAAAAGCAAGCCTTACCTTTTAAAATATTTGAACTGGTTCCTTCAAGTCTACCACAAAACTGGAAATAAACTACTTTACTACCACTGCTATATTTGGATACTTTACCTAAGATAAGAAATGGGACTAGGCCTGTTTGACCTTTAAAAAAATAAATCCCCTGAAAAACTTTGAATAATCTTTAACTAAACCAAATTAATTATAAATTACACAAGTAATGCATGTCTATTTCCTGTGAAAAGTAAGCCTCCTCCTAGAGGAAACAGTCATGGTATTTTCAAATATTTCACTTTTTCATGAGAGATAAAGGCTGATACTCCTAACTCTACACATAGGAAGTATTTTAAAGATACAATAAGGAGAAAGGGGAGGTCTCTGGATGATGTAAGTATACTTATTTTTTAATTACAAAAACAAATAAAAAGAGGCCCTGGCAAAAAAGCACCAAACTGCATAGCGTAAAAGGCCATCATCTATAAATCCTCCTATGAAATCAGAATTATAAAGGAGAGTATTTTTAAAGGTCCAAAACTACAACACATTAAAACTAGATTTTAGTGCTAACACACATTTTCCCAGGTGTCCAGCTGGCAAATGACAGCTACATCAAACATGCCCTCATAAAATGATGGGAACAAGCTGTCTCCAAGAAAAAAAACTATCCAGTTAGGATTGCAAATGTAATCATAATTGTCAATTTTGCTTGGAAACGTTCTTGAAATTCATTCAGAGGAAGCCCTTGTAGAACATGTTTTCACACATATACTTTACCTATCCTAGCATTTTCTACATTGGTAGAAATTTCAAAGCCACAATGATTCCCTTTTAGAGTGTGGAAAACAAATCTAGAAAGAACTTTCAAAATCATTGTGACTCCTCCTCAAGGATGGATCAACTATAGTACATACTCATCCAACATGCAGGTAAAAATGTGTGAAAAACACTATGGTAAAGCCTACATTTGCAAGAAATTATCATCTCCTGCCAAGAACCAATGAAAAAAAAGCTCTGCAAAAGCTGGCAACATTTTTCACACATACTACCTAACTAAAGCAGTAGAACAGTATCAGTCAACCTTCAAAACCTCTCTCAGGGAGCAGGGATAGCTGGCTGCTCCCTAAAGGGATGGGGAGCCAGGTGTCAAACATGCCAACAAGGGCAGCAAGGCAGGCACCTTCACTGGCTAGGACTGTGTCCCACTGCCACCACAAGACTGAGCAGGGCAGATCCAGGAGTGGCAGTCAGGGTCAAACAAGAGTCAAGATCACTGAACAAGTCTGTGGTGACAAGGCACATCCAAGGTCAAGCCAACAAGTCAGTCCATGCAACAGGGTGCAAACCAGCACTGAACGCCCAGGGCTGAATTTAAATGGGGCTGCTGGTCCCATGAGCAGAAATGCAGAAGGAGGCCCATCAAGGTGTGGCTGGTCAGGGCCATTAAAGCTGATTAGCATAATCGGGGCCCTGAAAGTCTGTGCCTATGCCAAAATTCACATTTCTAACCATGTGTAGACAGGGCTAGCAACATTAGAAATCAACTAAGCAAAAGGAAGAAGGTAAGAGACTGTATCAGACAGCTGATAAACAGTCTTGAAGTAGAGGTAACCTTGAGAAAAGAGCCAGAACTGCGTGCATTACACGCACTAGGTGACAGGACTAGGTCAGCATTCCTTCTAACAAAAGAAAGTAAACATCAGACCAGATCATACAGCTGGAGCACCAGAGCCAAGGACAATTCTGTAGCACAGGCACCTCTGTTCTTTGATGTCACAAGAGGTACTGAACCAGAGCTTACTTCAGATCCAAAAGAAGAAGAAAGAAAAAAAAAAAATCTTGGAAGACTTGTATTCATGATCAAATTGCAGTTTCTGTAGTTTATGGGAATACCAGGTTTCTCCGCTCCTGACAGAAAAAATGAAAATAGCTGTTTGTTGCCAAAGGAAATGTATATGCTTGGCTGAAGACTCGAGATTTAATTGCAATACTGATCAAAACATACTGGATTAAGCAATCATCCTGAAACCAAATATAGGAAGAAAGAGGAGGAAGATTTCCAAAGTAATTTCATTACACAACCCAGATACCAGAAGTGGGCAGAGAGAACTAATCTCTCAGTAATGTAACTTACGCTTTGGACAGCAACCACTTCCCAGCTTTTCCCATCTAGTTATAAAACTCCTGAGCCAAAGATGCAATTATTCCTTCCCAAAACCTCTTCATGTTCTACTTGATACCATCTTCCCAATTCACCACTTCTTCCAATAAGACCATCTGAGTTAAGCACACTATAGCATACAACCTGCCTCTAATTGCATTGCAAATTAAAATAATTAACACTAGCCTAGGTCAAAATCTATCCTGTTAGTAGAATAAAGGCTCATTTTTCATCACTGGGGGTCCATGCCTGGTCAAAAACAGACAGCATCAACAGATCAGTTACACTGCTGGTGCAAATTAGGTACAAATTAGAAGCATAGCTGCAGTGCAAGAACAAGGCTTCTCTTTCTCAGCAGATGTCTACCATACAAAAAAGAATGACCTATTTTTAATTAAATAGAAACTGTGTATGTTTACTGTCCTGATGAAAACAAAATTCTGGAGAAATCTGATTGCTTACATAACAGATTTTTTTTATAGTTTATCTTATAAATGTGCTTGATTGTAAAGTAATCACATTAAACACATGTTGCCCATTAGAACCAAATGAACTATCAGTGTATGTGGAGCCTTCCAGCTCTTTGTACTCTGGACAGTGGGTCATACATGCTTAAAAGTTTGGGAAGCACACAGGTAGAGCAGATACCTGGACTTTGCTTTGTTTTTCAGGTGTCTTGCAAACACACAGGCCACTTACAAAAAGAAAATGGCCAATTCTTGTGCATGGTTGATTTCTGCAACACACGGAATCAGAAACATACAGGTATAGATAATGTTAAATCTTGAGCTACATGTCTTGTATATGAATTCTGAAAATTCATATGCAGCTCAAACTAGATAATAAGGCTCTTAGAATGCATGCTTGTGTCTCAAATATTTCATTTACTACAGGATGAGCAACCTGAGTATTCAGAGCATGTCCAGTATAATTTAACATGAGATTTGTCTTTCTGAAACAAGTTCAGTACTGCCAAATTCTCCTGGTTCAAACAGCATGCCTAAATTCAGTAATCTACTATTTATACAGTAGAGGGTCAAGCCCAAAATGACTGTATAAAATAGTTTGATAATCTGAAAACATTTAAGTTAGCTACCATGCCATTTTATTTTTAAGCAGTTATGCACAATTATTAGTACATATCTAAGCCTACAGTATATGGTGTAAAATTGCTACATAATGGCACAAAATCTGGAAATACTGTTTTTGATAACAAGGTGTAAATAAATATAATACAAACACTAAGAAAAAACCCACAACTTCTTAAAAGGCCACATAAAACAAAGCAAGTGAGGAAACCTTCTCTATGTATATTTTGAAAGACGCAAATGGTGCTGATTATTTTATCCCCATACTCAGACTGTCTACATGGGTTAAAGCTAGCAATAACACCAGTTCTAATCTTAAAGGCCCATAGAGAGACATAAAACTTGTCTGTAAGAGAAATCTGGTTGTAAAAGAACATCTGTGCAGCCAACACCATCACACAGCAGGAAAACAATCAGAATTCCAACAAAAAACAAGTGGAAAAAACCACCGAAAATGCCTTCAAAGTGGAAGGAAGATTTCCTTCTGAAGTTCCAAGTCTTTCCAATACAGTAACTTCATATTTGTATGGATTATGTCTTAAATAACTTTCAGCCAATGTTTCAGGGAAGACTTCCTCACAATGAACTATTTCTCACTGAATTTTTATATACAGCTCCACATGCTAGCTCATGTTCAATGAAACAAGTAAAGGTAGTCACCAGTTAGTTATTTTGTTATCCTAACAACATTGTAAACCCACTATTCCATTGGCAGCATATTTAGTTTAGATTTGACTTGCCTTTTTCATGTGTATTTCAGAAATCACCAAATAGTGCTGTTTTAGATACGCCGTCAAGGGATTAGTGCAAGCATCCAAAACACTTACAAAATTAAGAATTTTAAAAAAATCTGTATATATTAAATATATATTTCCCCCATATTTAACTTTTTGTTTCTTTGGCATTTTTTGGAGTTTTGTTAGCTGGTTCATTTCACTGTGGATATTACTGTAAGAAAAGATAACTCTTGAAAGATAATACTTAGTGATACCTCCCATTGGAAAGAAACTCTGGCAGTGTCACATATTATGCAACATTATGATTACACTTGGAAAATCTGTAGAGGGATTTCTCAAGGCACCAAACTACAATACAAATCTCCAGGTTAACCCAACAGAGCTATTACAACTTCCAGAAGTTAAAAGAGAACTTCCCAAGAGAATTCATAAACTTCATCAGAATACCCAGATTTCTAAAGTGTCCTGGTCTAATGGATACGGTCCAAATTGTTACTGATAGGAATTTGTCCAAGTGACTTTAAGCCAAGATTAATGATCACTTATTCAGAATCACCAACACACACTAGCCAGACATGCATTACAATCATGCTCCAATAGGAAAGGAAATGCCATCTCAATTCATAATTCATAAGGATTAGGATTCTTCTAAAGCTACTGCTCAATCCAATTACTGATGACCTTAAAGCAATACAGACATTTCAAACTTCACCTCATCAGACAAGGGAGATTCCAGAAAAAAAAAAAATCTCAAAAAAAAAGAGAATTCCTATTTTGCTTTCTTCAGCTGAGAGAATTTCTGGTACCAGGGGCCTGCAAATTAACAAGTAAGCCTGTGGTGTAGCACAGAACTGAATTTTCTTTTAAACATGCTCCTGCATTCAAAGGTTAGTAGTCCAGGCACCGAGTCATCATTCATGCCAGCACTCTGTCCATTAGTTTGAAAAATAATCACTCAAAGCTATATAGCAACCCAATGACATGAAGGATGGTAAATATGACTAATACCACAGCTACTCTGCTGACGTATGTGGAAACCACTCAAGGATCCAACTGAAAGCTAGACATGATAGTAGACAGCTGCATGGAGAATGCTATTTACTAATAATATCATCTGGAAAAAGTATACACAGACACATAAATTCCCCAAACTACAAATAAGCAAAACAAATTAAAAAAAAAAAAAAGTCAAAAAACAATTTCAAAATTGGCCATTTTATTTTGTCTATGTAAATTTGCAGATTTGTCATTACCTGTTTTAGAAGCAAGTTTACTATGAAGTGCGGTCATTTTATCCCTTTCGAAGGAAACCTACCAACTAATGATAAGGTTTTCAGCATGTGTTCTTACCCACATAGAAGAACAAATATCCAAATACTGTTTTGAACTAAGTGTAGGATCTTTTTTTTGTATCCTCAGGCCTGCAAAGTAAGTAATAGTTATATAGTATCTTAGTTAATTTATATATAACCAGAAAAGGTGGGATTAACAGGAGATTGTTTACTTCTCTTTCAATCTCAGTAACTATTTCTTTCATTTTTATGGTACCACAGACGGATTTTTCCCTTCTTTCCTTTGACTGAAAATGAGTGATACTCTTCTCACACAAAATGCTTCATAGATGGAAACTCACAGTGCAAAATTCTAGCATATTGTGTAGAATAGAAGCCTAATTCATACAAAATACCTATTGTTTCAAATTTCTAAATGCATTATGTGCAAGTAGATCAAGAGAATACTTTATTATACATGCTAAAATCTGATGGTGAATGGCATTACACAAATTCAATCTGCCATGCTTCACTGACGACTACTTATCCAAAGCCAAAATAGACAAAGATTAAATCAAGCATTAATCTAGGAATTAAAGTATTTATTATGAAGTATTATCATGGAAGACTAGGCATTTATCTTAAAAAGGCTTTTAAAATCTCATTCTTTAACTTTTCAAATGCTCTTTTTACATCAAACAGATTAACATTAATCTAAATGTAGGCTCCTCCACAATATCCCTTATTAGTCCCAGTTTTCTCATTATCTCTCATCTTGAGCAGTACCATCAGGTAACAAAACAGCTATTTTGCCAGTATCTTAGAGGGAAATAAAAATTACTGCTTTTGCAACAAATATTTGTAAACAGCCTGACTCCGTGGGGGATGGTCTTTTAGGTAAAGATTAAATGCTATGTTTATAATTAAGGATAAGTGCCACATATCGCTTCTTTTTCTCTCATTTTCATGTCTTGTGACATTGGCTGGAATCAGCAGGTTCTATGTGTACTAATTCTTTGGACACATGTATTGCTACTTAGGAAGATTTTTTGCAACCTAGAGACTCTGAAGAAAATGTTTAGTGAAGACTGGATCTTAATTTGTAACTTTTATTTCTAGAAGAAAATGACCTTTTGTTTTCCTCTGAAAAAATGTAACAATGAAGGATTCAAAGTCAGATACTGTACTTAGTTTTACCTATTAAAGTTAATATTCTGATGTCTGTAACTAGCAAATCATCAATATACCTGAGAAGAAAGAAAAAATTCCAAGAAATCCCTATCCGAGATCACTAGTATACATATTTTTAGGGAGAGCATAATCGACTTTAAGAGTACTAAGAGCTTACCAATGAGGTTCTTCAGTACATCTTTTCTAGTACCCCTACCACTTCCAATCATTGCCTTTAATTCTGTGTAGGAACCACAGACTATATTCCCTTCATTGTGGAGAAAAATACAGCACACATTCATAATTCCACAGCCAGACTTCATGCTATTCAATGCCAAGGCGGCTTGGCAAGCAGTGAAGATATTTCAAAGGAAAACATATAGGGCCTCACTCAGCCATATGAAGGCTCCTTTGCGTTCCTCTTGCAATGCCATACTGCCCATAAGGCTTATTTAAATACAAGAATATCCTCAGCAAGCAGGGCTTTAAAAATAAAGACTATGTGGACAATCCAACATCAGCACCAGTACTTCGTTTTCACCTTCACACAAAAGCCGTATTACTAAAAGATGTTGCAGTCACACGTGAACAGGAAGTGGTGTAGAGGTTCAGAATTGAAATCAAATACAACTTTCCCAACAAATTCTAAAACAAAGAAATTCTGCTGATGTCACCTGGTCATTTTGCATAAAAATTAGAAATAAAAACCCCTACTGACTTAAATACATAAGCAAGCATCCCACAGCAGCACTACAGAGAGTAACTCTAGACAAAGAATTTTTTTTTTTAATGGGCACAATACAGAGGGGACTGTCCAATATATGGCTGAAAAAACCCACCACATTAAGACACCCCTTCCACAACAAACCTCTTTGCTAAGCATGTTTATGTTATGAGTAGTCCAGCACATTGTTTTAATTGGAAGAATGTATAGGTTTTTAATTCAAAAGAGAGTAAACACCCATTATGCTTAATTTAACATTTCTATTATAAACTGAAAACCAAGAGGAAAGTTTGAACAGTTACAGCATGGTGCATCATACAGTAAAAGGACAAAGAAAATCGTCAGAACTATGGTTCTGGGAAAAAGTGCTGAAAGCAAAATATCCTCCTGCATTTATAGATGTAACAAAAAGCAAGTAAGAATTTGAAGCCAAACCTATCAATGTAAGTCCTAAAGCATAATGAGAAAAGACAGCAGATAACAGCTGCTGTGCAATAATGAGTGTTACTAGTTTATCAGACATGATCAGAGTTGACCACAGAAGAGTTTAGGAACATGATTTTAAGGTAGCTTTCTTTTTACCTTGGGTTTAGTAAGACTATGGAGAACATCTTTGTAAGCATCAAACTTTTGAATGTATTACATGGTCGACCCATATTGGTCATTATTTGTACAGTATGTGTAAAAGTAATAGATTCACATCAAATCTCTGAGCTGGAAGTTGCCTTTGAATTAGTGTTAAGTTCAGAGAAGTGGATGGAAATATGATAAAGACATATAATATTTAGTTTTACACAAAATTAAGTTCTAATGAATTTGCTCTAGAAGGGACTTCTTATGCAACATAATGACAATTCTGTATCTAATTCTACAGTTCTGCCATAAATTCCATCGGGATTTAGCACACCCTAGTTTAATACTGCTACTAGTACACTCACGTCAATCACACAATGCTTAATCTGAACATACATGTGCTTAGTCTGTGGGGACACTGTAATACAGAAATTCCCAGGAATAAATTGAGCATATGAACCTACCTATTTAAGGAGATTAAACCCACTACAACAGTAACAGAATAAACACTCTTCTGAAGTAGACTGATAATACTTTTTCCTATCTCTTTTATCACACTTTTGCAAACACCTTAAGATTTTTAGACTAGTTCCCTATAATTACATAAAATGGGCTATTGAGTCTTAAAATTGCACCTGTCTCAATTTGGAAAAAAAACACAGCAAAACCAAATTTTTGAAAATTACCTTACAGTCCCTCCTTATAGACCAGAAGCTGTCCAGGAATAATCTTTCCTTTTACAAATAAAATTCCAATCAAGTCCAAGTTTAAACAGATAATCAGAAGTGTTTTTGAGAAAATAAAAATCTTAAACCTCTATCTGTGATTAATTCTACTTTCTTCTAATAATTGATGACAAGGTCCTCTCTTCCAACTGACATACACTCAACTGTTCTTTGGTGAACACTACACTGTTTAATAGGTACACTCTATGCTCAGAGCTGGTATCTTTAGTTGATTAAAATTTGTGCTTGTTGCACCCATTGGCCATGGCAAAGCTAAAGAAAAACACTGAAATCCTGATGATAAAGAACTTCTTTAGCCTTCAAAAGGAAAGCATCCTCAGGGATGTAAACAGCACACATGTAAACAGCAACACTTACAGCTACCAAACCCCAATATCATGGGGCATGGTATTTTGTCAGCAGAGAGGCCAAACTGTGGCCATCGTCTGTCAGGAGACTCAGCACTGGCTTTCATTTTGCTTCTGCTATTTCCAAATCTGCTGCCTCTTTTTTGGCTTGGAGAACTGCAAATGTACAGCACTTCTAGGGTCTGTATCTTGTTCAGCTACAGCCTGCTGACAGACTGCTGAACAGCTGCCTGTGGATTCACAGAGGATCTGACCAGGCTGACTTGATGTATTTGGGCAACCTTTATCATCTTAAGGTGTCCTTTGGAATACCTGTCCTACATCTCAAATGGCCTTTCCATACATGTAAAAAAGGTTGGTGTAACTTTGTAGAATTCACAGGTTGTAAGACTGGCATAATGTTACACATCTGGATAGCCTGCACAAATACACAAAAGCCTTTAATTCTCTCAGGTCAACATTTCCAGGAAGAAAGAAGGACGTATTTTAGGGGCAGAGATGAGGCCTAAACATATGGTTGCCATAACCAGTGCAGTGTAAGTTAATAGAGGAAGACTGGAAAGAAGGACAGGCTAGCTTATCCAATTTCTCTTCATTAATACACCTAAGACACACCCAGAGACACCATATAAGCAAACCAAAATATCAAACACATAACAGGCCTAAAGGAAAGAAGAAAGAGAAGACCTTTTGCTAATTCTTTACCTAGAAACAAACACAAGATTGCCCTTTGGAAAGGGAGCTGGAGGCCAGTGGCAATAATGGAACAAATTAGCTTTATTGGCCTGGAAAGTTTATGATTAGCATGGGAGGTCTGAAGCCTGCTGATTGCTACAAAAATAACATTTCACTTTGATGCACGTCTATCAACTCTCACTATATTAAAATGTTTTTCTTTCTAAATGTGGGTTTCAGCTGCTGTGTCTGGCCACCATGTGATATGAAACTGACAATCTTTAGACTATGTAACATATTCTTTTTCTAATCAGTATTTGGTATAAGAGCAGTTATCAAACACTGAATATTCTGTGTGCTTGCAGTGATTTTAAGAGACTTCAAACTATTACAAAATACTCTTTCTTGGAAACACATAGTGGAATAAGAAGCATAGGTTTGTCAGTAGAAGCAAGACATTTTATGGGAAATTGAGTGGCCAGTTCTGGAGGTTTTTTTTTTAATGAAACGATAGAAAAATAGACAAAATTTGACTGCATAAAGCAAGACCAAAACTGCACAGTAAAAGTGTTTGAACTACTGAATGTTCACCATATAACCTCTATCAAACCTATGAAACTATCAGGCTGGGTTGTGATCTGCAGATGCAGTTCCAACCATTCAAAATAGTAATGATTTCACATTAACATTTATTCTGGCAAACTCTAAATGAGCAGAGACATGAGGAATAGAACTGTTCTGGTTTCCTAGATCCCACATACACAATGACAGCTTCCCTCTTCCACAGTCTCTGTGGAGTTGCTGCCAAGGAAATTACAGGAAGGCCTCTATCAGTCTTTACTGCTTATGTGCATGATTATTAGAGAGCCATGCAAATGTCCTTGTGATTTCTTTGTGCAACATTGTGAACTCAGGTAGTGCAGACACTGGCCTAGTTATTTCTGCAAGGCTCTCCTCTAGTCCAATAGCTATGTGCAGGCAATCACAGTAGTGACAACTCTGCAAGGAATTTTCAGAGAGTATGAAAAAAATATATACCACTTTAAAGTACTTAGAAGGCTTTGACTATAAGCTGTCTGCAATATTCTTAGTAACTTCTTTTCTAAAACTCTTTTGGTGATCTCCAGATCTCTTCTTATTCAGACTAATTGTGAGTCCTACACAGAAATTAACTCAGAATTCAAACATTCAAAACTTGACAGTTTATATGTTATTATTGCAGAATAATGCATGGGTTGTGAAGTTGATTGGGTATTACAGCTGATGAGAGCATGTATTATACAGACTAATAAAACTGAATATATTAATCTTAAATTCACATTAGACAGCTCAAGATAAACTTCTGCATGAACTATTTGTCAAGAACAGCTGTCATGATTCTGTGATCAAATAGCTGGTGACACTCAGGAAATTTACTATACATTTGCAGGTAAGCTGGAAATTATTTTAGTCTGCCGTCATTGTGCAAACAAAATGGAAGTTGAACAGAATGCTCTTTGTCATAGCTGGAAAAAGGAAGGGCACATTTCAGACAGAAATGTCAGTGAATGTCTATTGAATCTGCTTCTACAAAAATAATACCAACAACTTGGCCACTTTAATGGGCAATTAAGTGACTGATGTGAATTCATGAGTAACTTTTCCTCACTGGTCAGATATTAATGTTCTTCATTTCCTGTCTTCTGTTACACATTTTTTTAATTCAACAAAATGTGACACAAACATCAGTCTGTGATCAACAAAAGAACCAAAACTAGGCAACCTTTCAAACAAAATCAACAGGATTACCCAGTGTCAAAAGAACACTGGAGCATTTGTTGATTTGGCAGAAGCAGCACAACACTGCGCATTTAGGATACTTAATTTTGTTTCATGTAAGATTAAATTCAGTTGACTTATCAAGTAGCAAAGAGCTCAGCCACAAAGAGACTTAGAATACTGTGGACAGTTTAGTATCTATTAAAAGTTTAAGACAATTAAGATACAGTGATGACACACGTTGTGAAACTGATGGAGCAAACGGTTAACTCAGACACATGGCTTTTGTTTGCTCTAACCCACTCTGATTGGTCTACCACATTTAAACTTTTAAATGAGCATTTTCCTGGCCATGTTTTTAAACCTCTGACTTTTCACCAGATTGTTTCTAAGGTGTGGGCTAGTGCTTATAAAATACGGTCTTACACCAGTCAGATTCCTGCTTCGGGCTATACAGTTTTAATAGCTAACTGCAGTTTAATCAGTTTCCAGCACCGTAAGTCAGAATTAGTATGGAAGATACACAAAGAGGGAGAGAAATTTATAATAGCAATTAATGCCATAAATTAATTTAGGCCAATGTATTATGTTATTACTGCCCATATAAGCACAATAAGAATCCAAAAAAATGTTATATATTTAAAAATATTTTTAATTGAACTCTTGAATAGTGGGAAAGTTATTGTTGGTCTGAGCTGGTAAAATTTTTGCGTTTTAATTAGGTGTGCCCTAATCACCTTTCACTGCTCCAATGAAGAAATAAATGCTTTATCCTTTCCAAAGCCAGGTTAGATCAAGATATTTTACAGATTATTCTCAATTATGTTGCTTTTAAATGAACAGGCTAGCTGTCCAGATAGTAATGACTTTAACCAACACCATTACAGAAACATATGATCATACAGGTATCCACTGTCTCGTATACCCTGAGACAGAAAACTGTTAATAAGGGAGACTTGGAATTCTGGAAAGACAAGGCAATGCAGTTGCATTAGTAAGTTTGCAAGTATGAACATTCCAGCTGAATAAAAGGGCCATTGAAAATGGCAAAACAAAGGATGGTATTATTTTTCCACTATATTCTTATTCCCTGTGCAGATTTCTTCTATCTGTGTGGTCCATTGTCTAAAATGGAAAACATTCCTGTAGGACTCTCAAAATCATAATGATGAGGAGGAGCAAGGATTAAGGAGAGGCCAGAGAATGACTACTGAAACAGGGGCTAACACTCTGTTAGTAACAAAACCTAAGAGCTGATATGGGAAAGGAAGAGGCTGCTGATGGGAAGATGTGTGTCTAGGGAGGAGAGGAGGAGTCAGACCAATACACATGATTATGCTGAGACAAGAAACTGGAAGGCAAGTTTGATGACAATGTGTGAAAAGTGCAGGGACTAAATGGTTTAGGGGCGGAGTATCAGGGCTTTAGTATGAGCCCGTGGGTGAGGACTTGCTCTTCTCAGGTAGAAACAAGCTTTTTAAGGCAAGTAAGGCTGTTCAGTCCTCTTCAGCCTTCCCATTTCTTGTAATCCAGACCAGCTATCCAGCTATTTATCACCAGTGAAAGAAAACTTCTGTTCCCTTTGTACTATGTTCCAGCAAAGGAACTTGAGCATAGCAAATAAGCACAACAGGCATTGCTCATATAATTGGAACCTCTGCACGCTACAAAATGAGAAAAATAATCTGTTCTGTAAATGGAACATTAATATAGAATGCTTGAAGGTTTGCCATATACATGAAAAGGTTCCTATGAAATAGCAACATAACACCCATTTAATTACATAGTATTAGCACTTTGTACCCAAATGAAGACATTTGGAATAATAGTTTTAAAGACATTATCTCAGGAACTATTGAAATAGATTATATAAAATTATTCAGGACGCAATATAAAATTCTTGCGAAACAGACAGCAAGAACTAAATGGAAGTGAAAATCATCTTAGATGCATCTTATGTCCACCTTATAAAGGAAAATGAACAGCAAGTAAAACATGCTCTATTAAAAAAATCAAACAAACCCTAATAAACATTTTCTGGCAAGATACAACAGTTGATCCTACTACATAAATAACACCAATGGTCCTTGAGTATATGATTTTTAGCTTATAAAGATCATGGACTTCTTGTGTAGAACAGGTTGCAGAGAAACAGCAAAAATCTACAGAGGCACCACAAACCAGTACTGACTGGGCTAAACGACCATGATTTTAGCTGGAAGACTTTTTCCTCCTCATTCATTGGGACAATTCTAGAATAAAGTAGACATAATTCATCTAAGTATTGTAGCATTTTCATTTTAGCTAAGCATTATCTGAAAATTTAAAAGTGTAAGACTTTGGCACACAAATGGCACACAATTAAAGAAAATATACTACAATGGAAAATTAAATAATATATGTGAATCACCCTTCATAAAAAAATAAAAATACATACTTGAGAAAAATTGATTGAACCCCTTAAATTAGTTATTACACATGTAAGAATGTAAAACAGAAAAATTGTGAGGAAAGCAAAGATCTTGGCCAACTAGAAACACCAAAGCCAGGTTCTCTCTATTTACCATTTATAAAAAATGCCTTCTCTCTCTATAAATGACGAAAGTAGTGTAACAGTGACATTCCATTAATGTTATAATCATGAATGGCTTTGATCTGCAGTTTATCAGGTAATTACAAATGATACGGCTTTTCCTTAAACTTTTAACCTTTTCCTGACACAATCACAGAATCACAGAATGTTAGGGCTGGAAGGGACCTCTGAAGATCATTGAGTCCAAGCCAGCACAGCACTGGGAGAAAAACAAAACAAAACAAAACCAACCACAACACCACCACCACACACACCACAGAAACGAGGGCAGATCACTCAGAAAGGCATCCAAATGGGTCTTGAAAGTCTCCAAAGAAGGGCACTCCACAACCTCTCTAGGGAGCCTGTTCCAGTGCTCTGTAACCCTGACAGTAAAGAAGTTCTTCCTCGTGTTGAGATGAAACTTCCTGTGTTTGAGTTTGAGTCCATTGCCCCTCTTCCTATCACAGGGCACATGTGAAAAGAGGTCGTCTCTGCCTTCTTGACACCCAGCCCTCGTGTATTTATAGACATTAATTAGATCCCCCCTCAGTCTTCTCTTCTCTAGACTAAACAGCCCCAGGTCTCTCAGCCTTTCCTTATAAGGCAGGTCTTCCAGTCTCTTAATCATCCTTGTAGCCCTTTGTTGGACTCTCTCAAGTAAATCCCTGTCCCTCTTGAACTGGGGAGCCCAGAACTGGACACAATATTCCAAGTGGGGTCTCACCAGCATCGAGTAGAGGGGGAGGAGAACCTCCCACAATCTGCTGAAGACACTCCTCTTAATGCACCCCAAGATACCATTGGCCTTCTTGGCCACAAGGACACATTGTTGTCCCATGAAGAACTTGTTGTCTACCATGACTCCAAGGTCCTTCTCCACAGAGCTGCTCTCTAGCAGATCACCTCCCAACCTGTACTGGTGCATTTTGTTGTTTCTTCCCAGATGCAGGACTCTGCATTTGGTGTTATTGAACCTCATTAAATTCCTCTTTGCCCAGGTTTCCAGCCTGTCCAAATCTTTCTGGATGGCTGCACAGTCTTCAGGTGAATCAGCCAGTCCTCCCAGCTTCATGTCATCAGCAAACTTGCTGAGAAGACACTCTGTCCCAAGATCAAGGTCATTGATAAAGATGTTGAACAGGACTGGACCCAGCACTGATCCCTGAGGGACTCTGCTAGTTACAGGTCTCCAGCTGGACTCTGCACCATTGATCACCACTCTTTGAGCTCTATTGTGTACCCAGTTCTTAATCCACCTCACTGTCCATTCTTTTATCCCACATACCCTGAGCTTGCTCATGAGGATGTTATGGGAGACTTTGTCAAAAGCCTTGGTAAGGTCAAGGTAGACTACATCCACTGGTCTCCATCTATCCATTTAGTGACATCATCATAGAAGGCTATCAGATTAGTCAAGCATGACTTCCCCTTGGTAAATCCATGCTGACTACTCCTGATAACCTTCTGCTCTTCCATGTGCTTAGAGATGACCTCCAAGATGAGCCGCTCCATTATTTTTCCAGGAATGGAGGTGAGGCTGATTGATCTATAATTACCTGGATCTTCCTTCTTGCCCTTTTTGAAGACCAGGGTGACACTGGCTTTCCTTCAGTCCTCAAGCACCTCTCCTGTTTGAAACTGTGGGAGGCAATAACATTTTCTCTGTGCAGTATGACAGACTACAGATGCAATACCTACAGCAGAACTTCATAAACATACATGATGTTTCATAGAAATGCTCCTCTGCTTTGGTGAGCAGAGGTGTATCCATGACAGTGATCAGAGGACATGCACTTCTGACCCACAGAGCTACTGAGAATGTTTCCTTCACAACCCTCCAGAGATTCTTCTACAAAAAAGCTTGCTAGTGACATCAAAGATAAGACTAGAAAACTGGAGCTCACTCTGTGAGATCTCAGTCTCTTCAGTTCACTGAAAGATCTGCTCATGAAACGTGGCACTGCAGCAGAAGATTTCCAAAGGCAAAATTTAATATTGAATTCCACATTCAAATTTTAATAATTAATCTCCAATGCTTAGCAAATCCAAAGAAAACCTGAAGAAATCCATTTAGTCAAGAAGCCACTTTGGCCTTGGGGAAAATTTCAGAAGTACCTGAAGTATGATAGAACCACAGATCCTGGTGCGAGTCAACGCTCCTTTTGTGTTTATCTTTCCCCGGTGCTTTAAGAAGATCTCAGCCATGAAGCAACAAGAATGTAGAAACATCTCTAAAAGCATTCTGCTCCCTGGATTGACTGTTCCCTGTATTAAGCATTAG
The DNA here is from genome assembly GCA_020745705.1 of Hemiprocne comata. Taxonomy (NCBI): domain Eukaryota; kingdom Metazoa; phylum Chordata; class Aves; order Apodiformes; family Apodidae; genus Hemiprocne; species Hemiprocne comata. The sequence continues at coordinate 6,764,355 of CM036596.1, read as the reverse complement.
ACTTCTGCTATGGTTCTGAGAGTGCTACCATTTTTTATTTATTTGGAGAATAAGCTTGGCTTTCTGAATTACAAATGTATTTTGAAACTATTTTTCTAGCAAGCAATTTAGTATAATATTTAAATACCAGAACAAAGCACTCAAGAGTAAGTAATCAGGATGCTTTTCTTTGACAAGGTGACAGTGACTTCAGGACCCAGTAACTTCCAGGTTGCTGAAGGTCTTCACTAACACATGCATTGCAGTGCAATGCAGAGATACCCAAGTTAGCCTTCAAGAGATCTGGTCCAAGTACAGAACACAGTTTAGCTGTGACAAGGCAAACCAATCACCACCGAGTCAGGTCTATGTTGCCGAAAGGCTTCCACTGTTGTTGCAAAAGGAACAGCCAAAATATCTCAGACCTTTTATACCATGCTATGCCCAGAGCTATTACAGCTGGTATAACACTAAAAGAAATGCTCAATAGGATTAAGAGAGGAGTTTGTGCATGAAGTCTGCAACTGTTTTTAAAGTGAACTCCTGATTACATTTTACTTTTCATATGCAATCAAATTCTCCTTTGTTTTTTGTCCTTCAGAAAGAGCTTCAAACCTATCAAGAGCTGTCAATTAGAAAAAGCAGGCAGTAAAAGCTATGGGATCAAAAGTTTGAACAATATATGGCTTTTTGTTTTCCAACATACCCACCCTATGAGTAGGCTTCATAGCTTTCCTTAACAATGTTCTTAAAACTGAGGAGAACACATGAGCCAATTTCCTCCTCCTCTTGGGTAACTTTAGCCCCTGGAGGTTTTAAAGCTAGCCCTGTAAACAGTGATGTAGGTCACTAGTGCTGGAAGAGTCAAATGCTGGAATTGCTCAACCTAAGCTCTATGCAGCTGTACCAGCTCTGGGATACATAATCCTTCTGTGCCAGGAGTCAGGTTTCTTCACACAAGGTTCACTGGCAACAGTGCCAAGGAATTAACCAGAGACTCAAGTCACAGGGGAGGTTTATATGATTCCAGAAAAGACAATCTGAACACAGTAAACTGTAAACTACTAAGGCTTCTAAAACTTTACTATGGAAACTAATTACTCCTGAGTAGAGGGCTGACCTGCCAAAATGTTTTCAGAACTGTAATATTCTCTAGGAGATAGCCCTAGGCACAGCTGCTGAAATAATAGTCATGTGAAAGCTGAGGTTTACTGGTAAAAAAATCCACAAAAGATTTGCATAAATCAGTGCATGCACTCAACACAAATGCCATGGAGCAACATCCAAAGATACCTACTTGCAGTTCCCCACTGAGTGAGCAGAGAGCTGCTTTACAGCTAAAGATGGCATGTTTTGCAATTTTGTTCATACACCCCTCCTTCTAAAGAAATGCCTACATGACACTTCCTGCAACTTCCTCTGTCCTCCTTGAAACTGGCCAGACACCAACTCTGCACTGTAGAAACAAAGGGCAAAAGGTGTAAAGACTTCACAGTGTTTAGCATGACTGCGTGTTTTTCTGAGGGAAAGTACCAGTACCAGGCACACTCAGTATCAGCATCATGTGGCCACAAAGCTTCTGGATGGCAAGGACCGTGAGCCAAGAAACCTTGCATCTGTCTGCCAAGAAGCATGGCAAGAGATCACTTCAAAGCAAGCTAGAAATAGATTACTTGAGCGCACAAGGCTTTTGGCTGAAAATTTTTCACAGGATGTCACATGCGTACCTCAGTCTCAGGGGTGTCACTTTATTGTAACTATTATCTTGCAAGAGACTAAAACAAAAGAAAAGAAGAAAAAAAAGGAAAAAATAAAAGAAAAAATAAAGGTACACTAAGGAGGGAAAGATTCTGAATTTACCTCTGCAGAAACAACACTACTTCTTCTGCATCAGGACGGGGAAACTGAAGATAAAAATTATTAATTTATTTTTTTTTAAGTTCCAATTAGAATTTTGTACACTCCTCTGAAATAGCCAAGAGAAATTACATGTTCCAGGAGAGACTTACTGATTCTGAGGGGACTTTCAAGAAGCTGACCAATAGTAAGAAAGTAAAATCAGCAGTCCTGTTGACCAGTGCATTCGCATTATCTCCAGGACAAAAGTCCCAAAAGGCAAAAACAATTGCTGAGATTTCATTTGAATTCTTCACTATTTACTTGCAAACTGTAACCCTGTCTTCTCTGTGTGTTCAGTATGAAGGCACATCTGACTGAGTTCTGCAATTAATTTCTACTGTTACAAATAATGTTCAAATCCTGAAAATAATGTCCCAAAACTTAAATTTATGCATTTCCCCAAACTTCTCAAGTCCCCAAGACAAAACAAAAAAACACATATATGCACACCCCCCAATACCCCCCCCCAACTGCAATCTAAACACACATCTTTGTTCTCGTAAGCCTTAGCATTGATCTATTTATTCCCTAACGAAAAATACAATCCAAAACAGCAGCAGAGAGCAATCAAACAGTATGGTAGCATTCAGTTCATTTGGGGTCATTATTTGTTAGTTTCAGCAACTTTGTAACTGTTACTTGAAGGCTGAAACCGACTTCATGCTACAGCTGGAAAATAACCTTCACAGGTTGCCATCTGAAAAGCATTCAATTGTATAATAATACCTGATACTGTGCAAAGCAGGTGTTCTCAAACTAGAGCCCACTGCCCTCAGGAGATTAGTAAAGACTTTCTGGGGGTCTGAGAAGTTCCTTGATTTTGCTCGTAAAGCTTGTGCAGTTACCTAGCTGGGCTTGACAGTGGGAAGAAAGGGTCTCCAGAAAAACACAATTATTCAAAGAGTAAGAAAAGGTCATCTGATTTCACAGTATGAACATGGGTACAAACTGAAAATTTAAAATGCTCATATGGGTTGAGATCTGAATACTATTTATTTTGATCATGCCATAGCAATGGAGAAAAAATGGAAATAGAAACAAATCTCAATTGCTCAGGAAGTTATTTGAGCAACCTGAATAGAAGTGGTTTCTTCCTCCCCAGTTCAAAGCTTCCTTGTGGCCACTGTCACTGCTCCTGCTGTAATTCCTTAAGACCAACAGCAGAGGCAGCAGCACGCTGGGGCGCTCAAGCAACTTTTCGGTCTTGTTATGGCTTTTGGCCTTCCCTTCACAAGTGGAGTCAGATACTTCTCTGCCACAATGCAGAATCAGAGGAATCATGTGAAACTATGTCAAAGTCAACAAAGGTCGGTTCCCACAACTATGAAAATTGTGGGTTTACTCTCATGCAAAAGACCAAGCATGGGTATGCCTCTGCAAATGAACGCAGCCTTGTTAATGTCATCTTAGTGTCACAGTAAGTGCTGATTACTAGAGTGCTGTGAGATTTCTCTCAGAGGCTCCAGTTCAGAAATCTATTTGCGGCCTAGTTTGTATGAATTCTTTTTGATGGGAAACAATCATGGTATTGCTTCGTTTGTCTGAATGCAGATTTCCGCTTGGGAATCACTGAAAAGCCAAAGAGAATTTTACATTCAAAAGGTAAGGTCTCTCAAAGAAATGGCTAGTTTGCAGTAGTCCAGTAAAAATATAGACTGAAAAGTCCCATGTGAATAATTGCCAGCTCTCAGAATGATGCTGTTCAAGATATTATTATCTACTGCCACTGTAACTCTATTAGGTGACTACAATTATTTCCCACTGATACACACTAAAAAATGCAGCATATGCTGGACTTCCTATTCCAGTACAACAGCAATACTCATTCCTTGAGGATTTTGTGTTATTAATTACTTATTTTTTTCATCTAGTGTAACTTGTTTCCTTACTAAATATGTATTTCTGATTCTATCCATGTGAGATACTTTAGTTAAGCATTTTCATTAATACCTCTGTGCTTAGAAAAGCTTTTTTGTGCTACAACACCCAGTCAGTCAGTAAAGCTTCAATTCATCAAAGCACTTAAGCCTGCGCCGAACTCCAAACATGCACGTAATCCCATTGATTTTAACGGGACCGCTTCCTTGCTTAGTTAGGCATGTGTTTAAGAACCAAGGCCCGTGTAAGCATAATTGTGCTCTTTGGCCTGGACCCAAGCCCTTAAAAAAGGAAATAAGCAGAATGGAGAACAAATGTTCAGTAAAGCTGTAAGAAGGCACAGCAGCTTTCTAGGGACTATGAACAACATAAAAAATAATTTAACTGTCTTTACAGACAATCCTAACAATCAGAGTTAACTGGGAATCCAAGTTGTTGGATTCCACCAAGATAACCTGAACAGAGCATTTTTAAGTACACTGATTCAAAAAAGGTGTTGGAAAGAATAACTATAAGAAAAGCTAATATTAGAGAATACAAGCATTTTCTCCAGGTGCATTTATGCTGCTTTACACAACTCATCCAGTTACTAAGGAAGATAATTGTCCAGTGCTGCCAAGCACTGACACCCCTCTTTTAATGGGGACCAATGATTAAAAATCTACTGCCACTTCTACTTAATTTTTTTATTGATTACAAGTTCTCTGTCTGCTCCACAGAAATGTAAAAAGTGAACTGTTGAGATCAATTTGAAAATAAGCAAAATGCTTCTTTTTATTTTTTGTAAAAAGGAGAAAAAGGGCATCAAAGTAAACTCCATGTCATTGGAGAGTAACGATTTAATTTTAAAGCACTTGAAATGAAAGAAAATTAGTAAAAGGCTAGCTTAAAAAATGTACTGGATACTGGCAATGGCCTCCTCTTAGTACTCCCCAATGCCCAAGAGATCACATGCCCAAGATGTGGAAATTCCAAAATCTAGCAAGACTTGCCCAAATTTTCACGTGTGTTCTCAAGCAAATACAGCTGATCTGAATGGGGAATAATGCTTTAAATTCCTCAGTGTTTTCTGTGGGAGCTACTCGATGCTGAGGCAAAAATCAGGAAAGAGAAAGGCTCAACAGCCTGCAACCGGTATCTACCTGGAAGGTGGGACCTCACTCCAAATAACAGCCATAACTTCTCTAGGAAGTGGACCAGCTGCCACAGTACTCGTAGGTCAACTACGAGCAATGTATCTAGCAGCATGGTGACTGCAATAATTCTCAAAGCGATGGGACATGGCTCCAATTCCCACTGAATTCAATACAATGTCAAAATGAAAAAAAATTTCAACCAAATTTAAGGCTAGTAATAGAAGATGCTTCCAAAAATAATTATTTTCAACATTTTCCAACAGAATATCTTCAAACAATTGTAGTAACAAAATAATCTCATTTAATTTGCATTTATTTGCAGTTTAAATGCTACAGACATTCAAAAGCTGCAATATTTTTTGACAAAACAAGATATGCTAAAAAATCTTATAGCCAGTGTTTCTCTTTTCTAAACACAGCCTCTCTCATTGTAGTTTTCTTAATGACAACATCAAAGCAATGTATTTTAGAAACTAAAAGAGGTGTCTGAAGACTGAGCCAGATAAGGCCATTTCACATCTAATCCAATCTAGAAAATGGAGTTATAAAAACTGCGCAGAAAAAAAAAAAAAGGATGTTACTTAAAAAAACAAAAAAGGCAAAATGAAAACTCTTCCCATGTCAATGGCCATGAAACTCAGGAACTGCTACTACAAGCCCAGGTTCTTTCTTGCCACTGCATGGCAAGTTAAACACAGAAAAACCTGAGAGCTGGAACACAATGTCAGTGGTAAAACTGAAGAATTTTGACCTCTTCCCCTTTGCATCACCAATGTTCAAAAGAGAGTAGTGGCAAAGGTAGCAGAAGCTGCCAGTATATGAAGTGGCAGTGGTTTAATTTATGTTATTGGAAAACAAATGAGGAGTGAGATTTCTCTGAGCCTGATGAGTGTCCCTCATGCTTCCTAGCAAGTAAGTAGGGTAGGTAAAGATGATAAGGTTCTGAGAGGAAAAAAAAAACCACACAACAACACAAAACCCAAACAAAACCACCAAAACAAACAAAAATCCCCCAAAAAAACTCCAAACAAAGAAAAAACCAAACACGCTGCCCAAAAGAGTGGAATAATTATTTCTGTCTCAGAATGAAACTTAAGACATTTGACATTTCAAATGACCAAATAACTGGCAGGTAAGATTTTTATACCTTTTAATGAAATATTTATCAGAAAGTTTAAGATGAGAAGAACAACTCTACATGAAACATTTCTGAGGGACGTGGTCCCAAGTCTCAGTTATACTTACACTTTGCTCAGCAAAGCTGCACTGTGGGAGGAAATAAATAAGATGAACCCATTTTTTTAACAATGACTCACAGTACAAAAATAAGCCTGAAGCTTTCCTTAAGTACTGTTTTCACTGGCTGGTTGATATTGCAGTGCAGAATTTAAAGCTAATACAACTACAAAAACACAAGGCTTTCAACTCCTAATACATTAGATTCACAGAAAGTACATCATGGTTTGCTTGTACTGGCTCCTGAATAATACACTGGTACAACTGAAAGGTCAAGCAACAACAATGGGAAGCCCACATTTTATAAAGCACTGTACAGCAGAAGTCAAGTATTTTATAGTCCAGGAAGACCCAGTCAGTTAATACTGCTGTTCGTGATCTACTTTTGGGCTGTTTTAATTGGTTCTGTCCTGTATCTGGTCTTGTGAATTCTCTTTATCCAAACAAGTGCAAGGACAGTAAAGCATGCATGAAGTATGCTTTCCACAAAGCTACTTTTAAAAGTTAAGATGACTATACATCTGCAATAAATCTATCAGATCATCTTAATGTTTTGTTACTGATGGAAGAAACACTGCACAAGTAAGATAATACTTCTGGAGAATCATACAAAAAAAGCAATGGCATTTCTACAGACATATTTTAAAAAGCCTTAGTTTTACCCTTTTTTTGAGATGTAAGTTTACTTCTTAATTTACCACTAAAAGGGGGGTGGAAATCAAATGAAGACTAGAATAAAGAATGTTCAACTAATACATAAGGAAAACAGAAACAATGATATTCAAATGTGTTTCATACCATTAGATTTTTTTGCTGAAAACAGCAATGACCTCAGAGCTGTAGGAAAGGTGGAAGAAAATCACAATGTACAAGTATCTCTTGCAAAACAATAACTTTTTTTTTAATGCCTTGCTCTCCCAGAGAATAGAAATGTAAGCCTTGCAAGTATATCAGAGGAGGAAACAAACCTACAAAAGCAATTCCAAGCTCCAGTCCAGCCTTAGTAGCTGTGCAAATTCATTAGTGTCCATAACAGAGGTGAGTGACCTTGAAGCAGTCTAGGAGCCCACTGCAAACATTCCAGAGTTCAGGAGTCATGTCTGTCACACTGTGACTTTGTGTTGGCAAAGGGGCTTTACAAACTTCAGGCACATAAGATAAACTGCATCTGCCATACACAGCCAACTAAACAAACAAACCTTGCAGTAATAAAATTTATTTGTTTTAATAAAATTCTATAGGCTGTAAAACAATATCCTTATGCAGGTAGGATTTCCACAGGTCAAAGACTTTTCAGTTATGCCTGTTTTCTTGAAATGTGAGCATAAACTGCAACAATCCCTTTAAGATGAAGGCTTGCCATGGTAGGAGACACATACAATTATGACAACTCTTTTCTATTCTTAAAGAATACAGACATTTTAGGCTGCTTCCATGTAGGACACTGTACCTATTTAAGGGTTTAAATACTGGGTATTCAGACTGTAATACAGTTTTAATGCACATGTATATCTTCTATTCAATACAACAATAATCTGATGCAAAGATCATGCTTCTTTATAATACTCAAGGATACTCGAGCCTTTTTTAGAAGTTTTTCCCTCCATCTCAGCAAATATTGAGCGGAATATTTTTAAATTAAGCAGTCATCTGGCCCCACATTTAGCATCCAAATTGCCTGTGTTCATATTTAATTTAAATAAGCTTTAGTGAATCCGTATTCCCTCAGATCTCTCAATTTCACACTCAATCCCTCTCCAATTTTACTACTGAGGACACCTGAAGACACACTTTTGCCTACGTGAACTGTTTACGAGAATCTTAAATTGTGAAACAAAAATATTGACTAACTGCATAAATGTGCAAACTTTTATTTGTTTTAAAGTGGAAAATACCAGCCAAGCTCTTCAACTCCAGTCACATTCATAGCTACAATAAAATGAGATTTGGTCTATCAACACAAACCCAAAAATAGATCTTCTACAATGGCTAAGGTAAATTCAGATACACTGGTCTTTGCATTTAAGTAATGAAAATTAGGAAAAACCCCAAAATACATTTCTACTTCACATTAAAAACATTAAAACACATTTCATTCACTGATCAAACCCTAGTAGTAAAGCATAGCAGTTAAAAGAAAAACCACCTATTTTAAAAATCCAATTTACCTTAAAAAGCAACAGGAGCCCTACCTGTATGTGTGTATGCTATATCTGGCTTGAATTGTCTGAAGAAAAATGTTCAAAAATACAAAAAGAATTTTTACCTCAAGATGATTCAAGTGCTGATCAAAATAGCCTAATGCAGTCCCTAAAATATAAAATACCCCTTAGCAATGGAGAATCACTGAAGTCAAACAGCACCAAAAGCAGCGGGGAGGTGAGGCAGGCACAAAATCCTACATCCAAGCCACATATTATTTCTGAATTCATGTAACTCACACTAGATAGCAATGCTCTCAGCAAAATTTCATGCATGTTTATTGCATTGAATTCCAAAGCTATTTTGATATATATTTACTAATCTTTTTAGAACTGCTGGTAGCTCCTAGATTTACTCCCTGTTTTCTCATAGAAAAATAGTATCTAATGTCCTCTTCAGCAGAGAGGCGTCCACTACTCTAAAAATTGAAAAAAACAACTCAGCATTTACTGTATCCCAAAAGGAAAAAAAAAACAAACAAAACACCAAAACAAGAAGATGCTTTTCCAGTATTATTAATTTGTTGCGAAGACTATTCTCACTGAAATGACAACTTCCTCAGGAGCAACAGAAAATCTCTGAATCTAATAGACCAGCTGGAAAAATCAGAGGTCCAAGCTATCTTTTTGACTCTCTCCACAAGATCACCATCTCAATCTCCAGCATGTAAGTGTACTGAACTAATTCATTTTAGCCTTCAATAGCTTTCAGCAGCAATGAAATTGCTAAAAATTGCTCAATTTGCTACTGAAGTTTCTGAGATGCAGGCCTGGGTTCTTACGGTAAGTATGTTTACTCAGTTTCACCTCTGTTAAGAGAGCTACCTCCCTTTCTCAAAGAAACAGTGTCAGTGCCCCTTGCTCATGTTCATTTGGATCATGAAAGTTGCTAGAAAAAGTAAAAGAGCTATTGTGAAAGATGCCATTTTATCAAAAGGTTAATTTCTTTTAGGAAAATTCATATTCTGAGTAAAATCAAGACTCAAGTTACAGCTAGTTACTGCAATTTACTACTAATACAGATGAACAGAGCTACAATAATTGTTTAACCCCTTTTCCACAGCAAATGAAAGGTAATGCAATTGTCTTAAGTCTCTAGCTGCAGCAATTTCAGGCTGCATTATTTCCTATTTGACATGAACAAGCATCATAGTCACGGGTGGATTTTAGTTAATCTGCAATAACGTGAGTCTTGCATCCAACCCCTAAAGTACTTCTAAACCTTAGCATATACCAGTTGATTTAAAGCCATGTTGTCTTCAAGCTATTTTTTGTACTATGCACATTGCACAGGTATGTAAAACACACACATTTCCTTCTTATACCTCTCAAGCTGTGCCAGACTTCCAAGTCCTTCATTATCTCCTCTTTAGAATGCACTTTCTTTCCAGTGTAATTGCAAATCAATAGCAGAACAGTCTAGATCTGATTCTGCTCCAATTACCATTAAGAGAAGAATGAAACTAGAGAATCCAAATTCTTCCTTTCATCATACTTTCCACCCTACCAAACTGGGTAAAACCATGTGTGTGTTAAAGAGAACAAATCAGCAATACAGCTATGGTGTAAAAGAACTCTTCTAGTAATCATATGTCAAGAATGCTGTTGAGGAAGAACCACCTGCTTTGTAAGAGTATGTACTTAGTAACATCATTGCAGAAACTTAGTTCCCTTTGAAAATGTTGCAATAAGCAATTCTTCCACCTTGCATTTTATAAGGTATCACCAATGCACACCTGAAACACCTACACGAAGTCATTAGACTTGTGTGTAAAGGCTCACACCTCTCTAGAGAAAGCAGCTTTGGACACATGAAATAAACTTGGACAGGAAGGAAAAGAAAATGCCTCTGTCACAGAAAAGTTTGGGACTGATTTTTCTCGTAACTAGTTTCTGAAGTTGCTTGCTAGTATTCTGCAGATATTTTTCATATTTACATAGGAACCAAACCATTCCCACTTCTGTCACCATAATTCCTTGTGTGTTCATGAACTTGAGAAGAATAAGCCAGACTACATGTAAGTAGCATCCACAACAGCCCAATATCAGTAACTAACAAGTCTCTGACATATCTAATTTCTGTAAAGTCAACATCCTGGCAAAGGACAGTTATTAAAATAATAGGCACAGCTCTAGTATGGAAAGGGAAAGGCAGTGTCTGTAAAAACATTTTGTACGTTATAGAAGAAAATAAATTTTTGTTTCAAAGTCATCTTTCCCTGCTATGAGATACACATATACTTATGCTTCTAATTTCCACTACACAGGGTTTGTTAAACCTGTACCCAAGCCAAACTATACTAAAATACTGCTAGTGAACTATGAGGATTGTTTGGCTGTGGGCACAACAACTTCAACCTTGGCCAAGTTTTCATTTCAAGAACCACTCTAAGATGCCAGGTTAAGCTGCCTCAAACTACAAAGCTAACAATGTCATGTGGCAGACATTATTGATACCTCTAAATGCACCGTAATTTAAAAGGAAAATCTATCAAGTTTAATGCATGTGCTCAAGTACGTTTTTACAAGAGCCTTTGAACAGATCAGGTGTCACTGTGCGTTACAAAGAGGGAACAGGAAGTTATTCACAAGCATTTTGACGACTTCTACATTGAGCAAGGTATAAATACTCTTGTTCATAAATCACCATATTGTTAGAATTACAGGAAATTGGATTATCTCATCAGCAACAACATAGTATATTCTTGTAACTGCAGAGAAGCCATGGACATAAAAAGTAATGATTATATGAACCTTATGTAATAACACCACATTTGTTCTGTTTTGTTCAAGTTTTGCCGCTATTTCTGCTAATGTGAAAAATATGTTGTTACAATAATAAAATGCTTGGGGCTCCAAAACAGGGCAGAAACTTGCAAATCAATAGAATTTTTAATAAGGGTTTGAACTCATCTCACTGGTTTTGTCTGAGCCTTTAAGTAGGACATCAAGAAAAGCCAAATACCATGGAACTTGTAGGAAGGCAAAAAAACAAGAAAGAGATCTGTCAATATCAAGATTCCAGTTTCACTACAAAGCCACAACAAAGTCTGACTAATTTCAGGTTCTTTTAAAAATCCAATTTCACAGAATCACAGAATGGTGGGGGTTGAATGGGAGCTCTGGAGATGATCTAGTCCAACCCCCCTGCTAGCAGAACAGGATTCCCTAGAGCAGATTTCAACCAAGTTTGAACAAGCTCATTGTGATCTAGCTGTACGCAGTTTTAAAATCTCTGATCTAAAGTTATTATATTTCACAGAAAGAAGTGGTACCAGTTGACATCCAGAATACTTTATTTTGAGATTTTGGGAAACGCTCAAAACCCTTATGGGAAAACTTAACTAATTTGAAATTTAAACTGAAGGATACTCTAAACAGAGTCCTGTGAAACTAAATTCCATCTTTTAAACATCTTGTAAACATGAGCTTCTGAATCAAAATTGAAGTTCTGGTCTTAGCAAAGGATTATGACTCGCATTCTTACTCTGCCTGAGAATATTCTCCCACACCTTTGTCATGCTCAGGGGCAAAACACAACTTCCTGCAGATCAATGTGATCAAAACATACAGAAAGTACACAAAAATGGTTTGTTACAATGAAGCACAACACTTTGTTATTAATCCTGTCCCTATGTACATTTCACTAGGTCTCACAAATTGCATTTACCCTATAAAACAAGGATTTGCCACACTATTCCCATTTTGGGATGGAAAATCTAGGCATTAAGAGCACATTTGGGACAATGATGCACTATGTGGAGGATACAAGAACCAAACAAGCCAGGGGAGGAAAAGCTCAATTCTATTGGGCTCCACCTTGGTTAAAAAAATTTATTCTTAACACGGGTACAGAATCTGAAAAAGAGCTTTTGGGTCTATTTTGCACATTCAGCACACACTCAGGTATCCTTACACAGTGCTAATGATAACCGAAGTGGTTAAATGAAATATCCAAGGTGACAACGGAAATCTCCTACAGAACAGCCCTGCTAGATTGACTGGAACAGGGATCTGAATCCATACTAGCTCTTAGGAGCAAACAACCAGCTACTCTATGTAGGCCATCTCTCTATTAGACACTGGTGAGGCTTGAGCTTTCCTGCTTTCCAAGTGTGTCTTCTTTTACACATAAATTACTGCAAATTTAATGTCTTCTTGTGTTCCTAACCTGGTAGAACCTTTTTTCATGGCATTCATTTAACACAGTAAGATAACACTTCAAGCATATTTTAAGACTGAACAGCTCCTTAACTATTTGCTCTGGGTGTATCTATATATGTATATGTAAGTGCCTACATAAAAAGAAAAATATATTCACCTACAGAACTACTGTCTATATGTTGTACTTTCCTCCGAAGGATTTATTTATTCATGTGACAAATTTGCCCAACCCAGTCTATTAAAATAGTAATTTTTGTTTTAATAGAACTGCCTAAAAACATACTGGACCCTTTCCAGGCTCTAAAGTAATATTATAATGTAGTTAAATGAAAACAAAGCCCAAATACTTAATTTCCTGCAGACCAGACTTCCAAGATTCCTGTTCCAGTTTCCTGATTAAATAATAGGTATTTTGGAATATTGTTACAGTTCTTATTAGTATTTTCAATCTGCTCCCAAAAAATCATCAAAACCAAATTAGACATTTACTTACTATTTAGTAAAAAACAGCATAGGTCAGATTAGGCTGCACTGTCATCTCTTTCTAAAAATTCTTCTACTTTAATTGAGACCTCTTGGGCTATTGGGTCCTGATAGTTTATTATGATTTCTTAGTAGTTTTGTAGTTAATAGTAGACCCTAAATTCTAAAGTTTTAAAATTACTGAATTGTTATAAAAATTCCATTTTATCAGTAACTTTATCACCAGTAACAGTAATTAAAATACTACCAATACTTACCTGTAGACCAGTTGGTATATTAGTACTACAAAAGAAAATATAAGCAAATTTTTAGTAATATATATAATTTCATATTGTATTTTAAGAACTCTGACTTGAAGATGAACTCTGAAATATCACTAGTCTACCACCTAATTGCCAACACTGCAATTGCACAAAGAAGGTGTGGCCACAAACCAGCACAGGGTTACCCAACTGCAAACAAAGAAAAAAATCTGATCTCTAGACCATGGACATCCTGGGGGACAGCGTGGATTCAAACTGACAGAGAAAGCAACAACAAAAGAAGAAAATTAAATACTAATTCCATTTATTGTTTCAATGATTGTTTTAGCATTCACCTCATGAATCCTCACATCTGCCTTTATATTTCCCCACAAATGTTTATAGTGTCTACTTCATTACTCCATCTGCCATGTGAACATTCAGTCTGTTAATAAGCTGTCTCTAGCGTACAAACATTACACTTTATTATTTGTGATAACTTATAGTAGCCTTATTGCACATTCCAGCCTCACTGCAGGTTAAACTCTACTAAGAGACACTCAGCAAGCCAGCAGAGAAAGTACACAACCAAATGAGAATTGTCACAAAATACGCCATATCATATCAAGCCTGCTCTAATACTATACAAGTGAGTCTTTTTTTTCCCTTCCCCTGGCTTTTCTCATGCTTATAATGACAAAATCATTAGTGGTTAGTGACAGTCTTCTAGTATAAACGTTAACAGACAACAATAATTTCAAGAACACAATTCCTTCATTTTTATTTTTGTGCATGAGATAACATACACTCTGCAATGAGAATGTTTCCCTGTCCAGCATTTCCCTGGGACAATGGCACAAAATTTATGCAGCACATCCTCAAATGACTTACACATCACAGGCTCTACTGACATAAATAGAACACAGAGAATAAGCCAAAATTCATTCCATCTGCTGGAGGACTTACTGACAACGCCTAGCTTTAGACATCTAATTGAGATGCCAGGATCTCTCCATACATTCTGCAGAGAGGGATCTGTAAGCCCTTTTTGGGAATCCTAACCTAATCACCACAATGACATGCTTGAAGTCACATGGCTTGAACATTTCCAAGCTCTGATCTCTAGCACATGAAACATAAGTCCAGTCAATTAACAGAGAAAAATTATGCAACTAAACACAGAATTTTTAGGGTTTTTTTTATAGTATCATTTATAATCTAGGAAAAATTGTGCTTTCCATCCACGTTCCAAATAGGAGAACAAGGATGACTATTTATGCAGTCAGTCTCCTTCTTAATAACTATTTCCCCATTGCTTGCTTGTCCAGGTGTTAAACAGATCGCTTACCTCTGAGTTTCAGAACATTATTTCTGCTGCAGCCCTCTTGTTTCGTTGCAATAAAATCTAAATTACTTTGTTTCCTTCTGCTACTTAACCTCAGAAGAGGCGTCCTGCACTAGCAACATGATTCTCTATTACAATCGCTTTCCCATCTCCCTCAAATGAATTTCAACCAGTTGAAATTTCTTGTGGTTTTTTTTTTTCTTTGAAGTGCTGTAACATAACACAAAACAGATTTGGTTCTCTTGGTTACTTAAAAGGCATCAACTATAAATTAGTAATTCCTACAGAGGAGCTATGACATAAAACACTTCTACCTCACCTACAGTACAGAGTACATAGTTCTTCATCAGTTTGCCTGTTCTGCAAATGCAGTACTATGCTGCAAACTATCTTACTACAGGCTTGTTTTGTTAGAATACAGTAATGAATATTCTGGAAAGACTGAGAAAAGAAATAGTTTTGAGATAAAATTTATTTTGTAATTTTATCCATACTCCTTTTCATGTGCCCACACTTAATTTCCACATAATGGCAGAAAACCAGTAATTCAGAAGCAGAACAAGTGAGCAAGAGCTCAGGTTTGTTTATGAACAACCACCTGAAGGGACTGGTGTGTTACTGTATGTTTCTTAATAAACATTCTCTGCATCTTTTGACAGTAGTATATTACTATATTACAGGACCTTATCTTGTTTCTTTAAAGCACGTTAGGTACAGAACATGACTGTACTGGGGGGATTACTAAATTGCATGCACTGCTGTTCCTACTGTGAACTCAAAACAATCAAGTTCATCTCTCTCACTTCCTACCCAGCAAATGCTGCCAGTTGTAGGCCTCAGAAAGACACTTGGAATTACTATCAACAGCTTCAAGCAAAACCAGAAACTTTAAACAAGGATGTAAAAACGAAAAGGACTGTAATTTAAAAAGATACTACACTAAAATGCTAAAAAAAAGGTCTAAAGGAAAGGAACATTAAAAAATATCACTGGCAGGGAATTACCAAGTTTGGTTTACCCTTCAGCTGCTAGAATTACCAGCTATCTTGCAGTCAAAGACTGAAGAAGAGAGCACATACCCAGTGTGAGACTCAGAGGAAGTCAGCAGCACCCAAGAGTGGTCATTTGATTATTCCAACCTAGGGAATACTTCCAGATTAATAAACAAGCCTGGCTTCACTTGGAGGCTAATACAGAGAAATCTGTTTAATCAGGGGAAAAAAATCAAGGCCCAATAACATACAATATTTTTTTATATTTTCATTTTCATGAGTATCCCCACCACTCTTGAAAACTTTAATTATTTTAGTTTTATTTTAGATTTTAAAAAATATATATTTTGAAATTAGTTCAGAGAGAGAGGAGTACCTCAAATGTTGTAAGATTCCCTAATTGTGTCCCTTAATCATTTGAGATAACAGCATGTGCTTTCAGAACTATTTTTGTAGTGATACCATTGAGCTCAAAGCTAGTATGTATTTCCTAAAACTGTTGTCCAGCCTATGAAGACAGATGCATACTACAGAGCAAGGATTACATTCTACCTTTTTAGAAAGACATCTGAAGCTGCAAAATAATTGCCAAAAAGTATTGCAGAAATAACAACAAATCAAAGCTACACACAACTTCTTTACTTTCCTACGCCTCAAGCTGCTTCAGATAGGCAGGTTATACATTATTGTCTACATTTGACAGGAAAACAACCAGACACAGAGCGGAGTGTAGAGAATCCAGAATTTGGATTAGCCATTCTGTGGTGTGCTTCAGCATCTATTTTTACTCCAAACTAAAGTAAAGCAAACATTTTCCAAGCAATATTCTATGCAGAATATTGAAAAGCAGTTTAAAAACATTTGAGAATTAAAACATTCTGTAAAACTATTTTATGTTTCTTAGGGATTTTTGGTGAGGTTTTTTTTTCTGAACTTCATTTTATGTTTATATAATTGTGTAGCACTGTAGCAGTAAGACAAAATATAACTGGAAGTATTTTAATTTTTCATTCTTTAGAGTTACACAAGGAAGCTGTTTCCTCTTTGCCTTTTAAGAAAATGATCTAGCTAATTTGATCTAAAAGAAGGAATATATTTCATACAGCTATAAGCATCAGTTAACCTTAATTACACATTCTATTGATATACTATTGAACTTGATAAAACTTTGCAAAGCATTTAATTTTTTAAAATTCCAATTTGGGCATTTTTTCAAGATTGAGATTTTACCTCATGTATTTGACACTGGAATTTTTTATCCCATAAGAAAAAAGTCTTGTCTAATCAGGCTTTTTCTAGCATGTTTTATTTTACTGTTTCCCAGCAGCTCTGGTGAAAACATTTTACCATACGGCGATAACATTTTTCTCCAGTACTTAGAGCTCTAAGCCAAATTTTAATGTTTTGCTGTGTCTTTTCACAAGTTCCTTGTCAGGCTATAGCTCAAAAAAACAACAAAATCTTGCATTGGGATTCCAAGTGCTGGAGCAAAAAAACAAGGTTATGTACAAAAATTATGACAGGCAAATCTCATATAAATTCACTCCCATCAAAATTATTAAAATTTTTCATGCCTGCTTAAGGTTATTTCTGTGGCTTTTATTCCATAACTATATTGTGTTAACCCAAACTGAATCAATAACAGTTTGTCCCCCCAGATTCTTCACCCTTACAAGAATAACCATAGGACTACTCTGTATTCCAACATGAGCTATGAGAATAACCCTGACCCATGGAACACACACAGTTCTCATCACTCTGCTCTGTTACTCTGACTCAACAGTCACTAAGATTCCCTAAGGTAAAACAAGACCACCTATAGTTCTGCTACCTGGACACTAGCACACAGCAGCAGAGCTCCAAATGGGAGCTCCTTGCCTAAGGATGTGTCTCTGATGGGGATTTTGCATGCTTGGCTATGCTTCCTAGAGCTGACTTAAGTTACCTCCCTATAAAATTTGCAAGGATTTCAACATCTGATGCATTAAATTATTTTTTTTTGTAAAGACAAGTTAAATCTTTACTGCCAGTCATGTTGCTACTGAAGTTACCTCACTGGGTGTATTTTAAAATTGTTCAGATATTTTCAGTTAACTTCAGAAGTTAAGCAGAAGATGAAAATAAACTACAATGCAAGAGAAAATGTAATAAAAAAAATCAGAAGAGAGAAAACAGTTGTTGCAGGTACCTTCAAAAGATACCTACAGTTCCCACCGAAATGAAGCTTTATGTGAAATACTAATACTTTTGTAAAGTGCGCCACTGAGTGGTAACTAACATCACTGCAAAACCTATTTGCTTCACAACCCACAAATAACCTTTTCTCTGTCTCCAAAACTACTCTGAGTCAGTGCTCACACCTGCCGAATATTGGGACAGACTACTTCTAGCAGAAGTGTCCTAGATGCGTTCAAAAAACACATGCAACATACTTCCCTAAGGGTACATTTAGTAAACTACGGTCAAGGCCAAAATTATTAAGAGATTCTTTCCTCATACTTTATTAAAAGCTCCTTAATATTTTACTTGCATTTTTCTTCTCAATTTAAAAGGTGCTGACTAGGATCATCCCACTGGCTCCAGATGAAATAAAAGGATACACTGATTTAAAACAAGCAGAAAAAATACCTCATAACAAGAACACAGACACTTCTGGCTAAATATCAAGTTGAAAAAGCCCATTTCATAGGCATTCTTTAACCAACAAGCACAGTGAAAATTTAGAATTAGGAGATGGGTAGCAAATGTATTAAAAGAAATGACACATAATAATACTGAAACATATTCTAAGCATCGATGTTATCAATAACCAGCTATGCCACTAAATTTTTTTTAAATACACAAGAGGAACTCAACTGAATGAAAAAGTTCATTCACTTTCCAAAATTCATCAGAAAAAACACTGTTAAAACGTTCAGAATACCATGTTGTACAGAAATAATAGAACTGATTATCAAGATCATAGTTATACTTCTTTTTTCTGCATAAGCAGAATATAATCCAGTTCTTCCAATTGTGCCTAGCTTTATTCTTAAATTATTTAATTGCTTTTAAAAGGTTTCATTTCATTAGAATTCAGAGTCTAGTCTACACCAGGAAGTACATAATCATTTCAATGACGAGTAAGCTTTTTTGGTAGTACTTGCATAATTATACGTGCCAGTTATTGCAATGTCACACACAAGTAAGATGATGGAAAAAAAAATATAAAAAATTAGGATATTTCATAAGAATATATTAAGTTTTATTAAGGGATGATGTCTGAAAAATGAGCTTTTATGTATCACCTCTTGTGCTGGACAAATTATAAAGTTTTTACATCCAACTCTAGGGGTCAGCTAAACACAAGAACAG
This sequence comes from Hemiprocne comata, assembly GCA_020745705.1. Classification (NCBI taxonomy): domain Eukaryota; kingdom Metazoa; phylum Chordata; class Aves; order Apodiformes; family Apodidae; genus Hemiprocne; species Hemiprocne comata. The sequence continues at coordinate 6,745,446 of CM036596.1, read as the reverse complement.
CAAACAGTAAAAAAAGACACCCTGGAAGTAAGGAAATAGTGGGATGCTGCTCAGAGATACACTGCTGTTGTAACTTTTCTGTGTGATACTGTAATAGGCCCATTACACTAATGGGCTTTCAGTAGGACTTCTGTACATTCTACTGTATTAAAAACTTCTCTTGTGCTATAGTGTATCTTTGCTGGTAAGAACAAACAATACTTCAGTTCTAAAAGGTGATTCTAATATTTGTTAACAACTCAAAAAGGAGAGAATTAACATATTAAACAATCTTGTTTAATTGGTATTTATGATAAAAATTCTCTTTTCAGTGTTAACAGGTGTGGCCACATTGTATATATTGAGAACTTCTAACTAATCTTACTTCTGGTTGCCTTACATAGCATTTTAAATGGTTAAAAAATGAGAAGTGAGAAATACCTTACTTGATAAATGTTTAATTTTTATTTCAGATGAAGGTAAACCTGTCTCTATCATAGTCTCTATTCTGTTTCTAAGTAATTTTCATTGTAGCAACATTTTCCATCTTTTATTTCCAAGAATAAGGTAAACTGAAAACACTAATGAGAAATAATGGTCTTGGGAACAAAACAGATAATGTTTTTCAACAGGATATGATTGTTCTGGTAATGCAGAAAAATGTCCAACAGAGGGTGATAGAGACCATAGATTAATTAGACTCTTAAATTATCTGACTTGAAAAAATTTTAAAATAAAGTGCAGTTAAGGCAGAGCTACCCACTACAAAGAGCTGAATAACCTTCATTACTTAATTACTTGAGAAAGTCTTGGAGTCCAAGGAGACAGGCAATATATGCAACATAATATTCATTTCTGTATCGCACACATTGATCCTTAAATCACAGGGAACATGAGATTTTACATAAAGAACAGATAAAAAAGGAACAATATAAGTAATTTCAGCAATCCATCCTGAAACAACGAAGAACGAAGCATATCTCATCTGATGTAACATTATCAGCTCCCCTCAAATGCAAACATGCTGTTGACTAGAGGAAAAGTTTCACCAAACATGTAGCAGTAGCTTTTTCATCTTGGAACCATGGGAAGCACTGAAGAAAGAATAACTGAGTCAATAATGAGTGCTTTGAAGCACCATGAAGCTGTATTACTGTATTTTCCTTTAGTTTGACATATATATCTCTGAATACTCCCTCAAATACTAACTCAAAACTCTGAAACACAGAAGAGCGCAGTTTACAAATACACCAAACGTTAATGTAACTATTGCATGGTCGGACAGGTCGAGCCTCTTGCAGCTGACATTCACCTTACAATTTTACTGAGGTTGCAACTTATGCATAAGGAGTGAATTGCTACAGATTGGAATAACTACTCACGAGAAGCTGGAAAATGTCCAAATTAAGTTCCTCTTCAGAAGAAAAATATAAACAAGCTTGATATCTCTCCCAAAGCCTCCAATGTTCAGCCTTCTGCACCAGTGCAGTTAATACTACTCTGTGTGAGGACACTGTCAACTCCCTCAACTCCTCTCAGCTCACACTCTTATTCTACTTTGCTGTAGTGAGGATCACTACAAAGTGCACAGAATATGAAGTGCTTTTACCTCCTTTATTTTGGCTTTCTCAGGGAAATTTATTGCTTATAAGGAACTGAGCACCAGCACAGAACTGGTTCGATTTAACTCTTTAAGAATGATAGACTACATCACTTCACTGAGCATTAAGTAAGGAACAAGGATGAACAGTTTCAAAAGACATGGAGATTTTGATTTTTAGGTCTATTTGCAACACCATAGGACTGAAGAAAGGCAGGGGGGGGGGAAGGGAGGCAAACCAAAATACCACTACAGCCTAGGAATCCCTAGCCTTAAGAGAAGGCTAATGGAAGATCTTATTGCTGTCTACATCTAATGGAAAGGTAATGGAGCAGATAAAGTCAGATTCTCAGAGATGAGCAGTGCTAGGATGAGAGACCAAGGCTGCTGGATTTCTATCCTTTCTATCCCAAATCTCCAATGCAAAAGTATCAGTATACACTCCTGTAATCTCACAGTACTGGGAAAATACAAAAGCTGCTATACTAAGTCTGTTCCTCAGTTTTTTGAGTCATAGGTCAGAACTGTAATTAAAACAAATTTCTGGCCTTTTCTGAATTGGTTTGAGATCAAGGAAAGCTTTAAAGAATAATCAACAGATCTATCATCTACAGAGGAAATTCAAAGCTATGGCTTTGCTTGCACAAGAAATACAGAACAGAAACATATATGGCATTGTCCAGATGTGCACAAGTAGAAGGAATATGGACATGAAGAGGAAAAGGTTGTATTCATAAGTGATTTCCTCTGGCAAACCAACTATTTACATTGAACTTGACCTTCCACTATTGGAGATCATAAGTCACATCGGACATACTTCTGCTTCTTTTGCCAACATATATGGGAAACATACAGAGATGATGGACAGTGGCAGAGCAGCTGACATCATCTACCTGGATTTGTGCAAGGTATTTGACACTGTCCCACATGGCATCCTGGTCTGCAAACTGACAAGACATGGATTTGACAGATGGACCACTTGCTGGATAAGTAATTGGCTGGATGGCCACACCCAGAGAGTTGTGGTCAATGGTTCAGTGTCCCAGTAGAGGCAAGTGATGAGTGGCGTTCCTCAGGGGTCAGTGTTGGGACCAGTGCTGTTCAACATCTTTTTTGGAGACACAGACAGTGGGATTGATTGTATCCTCAGCAAGTTTGCTGATGATACCAAGCTGTGTGGAGCAGTTGACACCCTAGAGGTCAGGGATGTCATCCAGAGGGACCTTGACAGGCTTGAGAGGTGGGCCAGTGCCAATCTCATGAAGTTCAACAAGGCCAAGTGCAAGGTCCTGCACCTGGGTCAGCGCAACCCCAGACAAAAATACAGTCCTGAGAGGAGAATGGCTAGAGAGCAGTCCTGAGGAAAAGGACTTGGGGGTGGTAGTAGATGAGAAGCTCAACATGAGCCACCAGTGTGTGGTGGAGCCCAGAGGGCCAACTGCATCCTGGGCTGCATCAAAGAAGTGTGGCCAGCAGGGCCAGGGAGGGGATTCTGCCCCTCTAGACTGCTCTGGTGAGGCCCCACCTGGAGTACTGTGTACAGCTCTGGAGCCCTCATAACAGGAAAGACATGGAGCTGTTGGAGAGGTCCAGAGAAGGGCCATGAAGATGATCAAAGGGCTGCAGCACCTCTGCTATGAAGACAGGCTGAGAGAGTTGGGGCTATTCAGCCTGGAAACGAGAAGGCTCTGGGGAGACTTTATAGTGCCCTTCAGGTACTGGAAGGGGCTACAGGAAAGCTGGGGAGGGGGCTTTTCACCAGAGAGGGCAGTGATAGGACAAGGGGCAATGGTTTTAAACTGAAAGAGGGCAGATTTATGTTAGACATCAGGAAGAAATTCTTCACCATGAGGGTAGGAAGGTGCTGGAATAAGCTGCCTAGGGAGGTTGCTGATCCCCCCTCCCTGGAGGTGTATATGGCCAGGTTGGATGAAGCTTTGTGCAGCCTGGTCTAGTGTGAGGTGTCCCTGGTCATGGCAGGGAGATTGGAACCTGATGATCTTTAAGGTCCCTTCCAACCTTAACCATTCATGTTTCTATGATTAGCTCCTTCTGAACCCTTGAAAAATAACCACTCACTCAAGCATTTTCTAGGAGAACATCACTGCTGAGTAAATAGACAGCCAGTGAGACCCAGTTCTTAAAAATGGCAAATGTGGACCACTCAGAAAAGTTAAGCAAACACCAGCTAAAAAGGAATCAAATTAAACACATAACTGAATAAGCCATTATACTGCAAAATGAAAAAAAAAAAAGTCTCCGCTCTAAAGTTTAGTGAAAGAAAGATACTAAATTTCTCTCTTATTTAAGCTTCCAATCCTTTTGTTTCGATTCTTTCATAGAATCTCTTCTGTAGAAAGCTAAATATGTGGAAAAAACTCACTGGAAGTTACCTTAATTGTGGCCAGAACACCTTCTGAATCCAGCCTTTCAGATTCTATAGTTTGTTCTCAGCAGACAGAAACATTAGTTAAGAAATAAAACCTGTAATAATAAAAGTCAACGTTTTTTCACATCTACTTTAGAAAAAAATAAAGAGACATTTAAGACACCACTTCACAGGTACAGTTGCATCAGCCTCTCACAGAAATAAGATACAGCACAGACAGCCCACAGGCAGCTGTGCTACAGAGAGCAGCCTTACCTTGCACTGCCCTGCCACGCAGATGGACGTTCCATTTTGGTCACAGGGTGTCCCATCGATCACCTTTTCAGCTTGTCTCACATAGAATCTGTAGCCTATTGCACGACAATTCAGCTCACACTTCTGACTTCCCTTCACTGTGGAAAGAGACAAAAATTCCCCTTATAAAGACCACAGCAGTAGTTTTAAAAAGAAAAAGCCCATTAAACTAACACTAAGGACTAAGAGGCAGAAACAAATAGGCAAACTGAACGCCATGCGAATGACTAGATCAAATGAATGGTGATTAAGAAACCAAGTTCAAGGTAAGCATTCCAACATACCTTGTGAAAATTTAAACATTATCTCAGTTTTTAATGACAGATATTTTCCTAAGTGACCAAGAGTATTATTAGTTTTGTAAAAAATTTGCAAAATTTAGTCTTCCTAAAGCAAAATAACATGACGTTTCATAACTTTTAAGTGTCAGCATCATTACACTGTTATCAGAAAAATGTGCATGAAATTAGGCTCATAGAAGTCACCCGTCAGTTCAGAAGAAAGAAGCATACCAACACTTAACATTAAGAAACACATAAAACAAGCTAGATGAATTTTTTATTAATCCATTGTTTTTTCTTCCTCATTTTTATAAGTTGCACTTCAGTGACTATTCCTTAGTTCAAGAACAAAATTAAGAAAATAAAGACTGATTTTTAAACATAGAAAAACCGCATCATTACTCAAAACCTTGTGATCTCTCTTGACATGTAAGAACCAGAAGGAAATCAGTCCATTGAACTCTGGGCCAGAGGAACACAAAAGACAAGAAACAGTTATCTTCTCCTGTGAGAATCTGTTTCTTCAATAGATACAGCCTAACATTCCACTTATGTTATGCTCTAAAGTTTGTTAACACATTCGTGTGGTCTTTCTATTTCAAATCCTCTGTCATGTTGAAGTTGCACACAGTTCATTGCCCCTATTTGCCAACTAAAATAATAATGTTCAGTTTCTTTCCAACCAAGAGTAGCACTGTTACACAGTGGCAGTGAGGTACAAACAGAATTCTTTTTTCTTTTGAAAAAACTTTCCTTGCTGCCATAATCAAAAGCTAAAATTCCCCTAACTTCACCGAGCTTCAGCTCACACCCTGTAACATAACTGAAACCACTGTTTAATCTGTCATTGGAGATGCTATACACCATAGCTACTAAAACATGGTATTCCCAGGATTTTCTATTTGACTTAAGTGTATATCTGAATCCTCAGCTAAGACAAATAGCCAAAATAAACACATGGAATAATTTCAAGTGCATATTTAACATCTGTTTTCAGTAAACGTAACAAACTTTCAGCTCAAGTTACCTCCTCTGCAGACACAGGATTAGTGCAGACCAATTCTGAAATTTGGATGTTACATTTCCCCTCACACAGGCATTTAATTGCCAGACATATTCATCACCTATTGCAGCTGGCAATCTTTTGATAAAATACTCAAAAACCTCTACTAATTTTATGTGGGTCATAGATCTGTTTACCTGATTCCCTTCTGGCAGAAGCTATGCATGCCATACTCAACTAGGTACTTTTTCCATTGGCTGCTTTTTAAAGATAGATTCACTCATACTAAGGACTTAATTTAGCTATTTAAAAAAAAAAAAAAGGTGAGGTATTTCCTTCGGTTCAATCTCCAAGTGTAACAGTTAATTTTAATGATAAACTGAGCATTATTCTTAGGAGCTTAGTCACTTCACACATAACTGTTTTCAGAATTCTCATATACATATAATCCAGCTTCAGTGATTCATTACAGTTGAAATTAACTTGGCCTTTTCTGTGTCTGAAAGTGTCCTATCTTTATAACCTGCAACACTAGCTATCAAACAGCACTTCTGCAGTGCATATTTTCTTATCTTCCCATTCCCTAAAATCAAGTCAAACTAGCCATTTAGAGTTCCTGAAATGTCCTTATCTTCTATATTTATTCCCTTTAGTTCAAAGTACCCTGAAGCCTCACATTCCTGTACTCTTCCTCCTCCTAATATCTCTCATTTGTTGTTGATGCTTTACAATATTTATTCTTTAAATTCTCAACTTGCCTTCTAGAGCCCAAGGAAAGTTTTGTGCTACTCAGAAAGATGAAGAAATTAACTGCTGGAGCATGGTACTTTTTCCTGGACTTCTCTCTCCCTTTATTTATTATTTGATCAGTAAGCCAACTGCATTGCTAAAGCAGCATGTTAATAATCACAAGCAGATTAAGCTTCCTTGCTCTGTAAAATATGACTCCTATTTCATAACCTTTGCCTTTCACTCTTTCTTATTAGGACTGCTCCTACTCATATAAAAAGAAATACTAAAACAGCCACTGGCTTTGACCAGCATCAAATACAAATTAAATCAATCAATCAAGCCTTCGCAATAAACATACACCAGAACAAAAGTTCACATGAGCATCTCACCCTTTCAACCCTTTGGCCTTCGATATTCAGGTTCTTTTGATGAGCAACTGTAGGGCACTGCCTCAGTTAGTCATATGCCAATTACTACTGCCTAAAGACCATGCTCCTGGATGTTTGAGATGTGAAAAAAAACTTTGGTCTAAGAAGAGAAAAATCTACAAACTGAATTGCCCCTATTGAATGAGAAGCATTTCCCACTAGAGCTTTATGTAAGAATTGTGTATTTATTGTGCATAAATTACAGCAGAACAAACACATTTTAGAATTTCCTTGTAAAACAAGATACCACACTAGTAAAAAGTACTCTATTGCCTATTAACTTCACATGTATCTTGACACCCTCCCTTTACCCAGTATTTTGCCACAACTCTTGAGTTTTTATAGTTTAAGCTGTAGGTCAGGCTACACTATTGGCTTGGCAACTGGACATAAAACGGCAATTAAACAACGAGCTGTGAAGCGATTGATTCCACACAGGCAACATACTTTATTACTATGTCATCTGATCCCAAACTTTCCAGAAGGATCCTCAGGGAATAAAGCAAGGCTTCTAGGTGAAGACCTTCCAAGCTAGCTGGCAGCAAGACACATTTCCACTCAAAAACGGGCTCTTTTTAAGTATGTCACAGTTACTAAGACAGTTTGCTATAGAGTTTTATGTCTCCTAATGTATTTGCTTTTCATTCTCATGCCCACCTCAGTCTTTCGCGGAAATTCTCACCTTACCCCACCTTATTAAATAGCAAACCTGGGTGAAATCTAATGCTACCACATGTTCTGCCAGACGTATTCATTATTGATATAATTGAAGGAGGTGCCTTTGGTAAACAATCCTGGGAACACGTAATGTTTGGTTTTAATTTTACATAGACTGAAAAAGGATCTAAATCCAAAAAATGTCTCTTATCCTTGCCAAATTAGTTTTGAGTACCTCAAAACTTCTCTAAACTGGGCTAGTCTAAACTGCAAAACTTGGGAGTTTTTTCTCAAGTCCTCTGTTGAAACTTACCTCACACTTTTCCTCACAAGGAACAAGACCCAGATAGGCCACAATGGGACCACGGCACAGTTCTGCCACCTGCCACTTGACCAGTAAGGGTACCGAGACCTTATGCCTGCAAATCACATCTGTTCTGAATCACAGAGCAGATACTGCAATTAAAACTTTCTGCCATAAATTGATCCTTTTACATGTTCTACCAAGACACAAAAGCCCTGCAGATGGGCACAAATTTAGAAATCGTTACCCTTCCAGACAGGCAAAAGCTGAAGTGCCATCCCTACCAGCAGTAACACCATTAAGGACAAAAGCCAAACTTTCTAGTTAATTGATCCTATTTATTGATGCACTAAAATTCACACAAAGAATGGATTTTGTATTGTATGAGTACTGACAAATGTGTAAACGTGGAAAAAGTGGAAACATGATTTTCTGAAGTGCTTTTTATCAAGTTCACACAGTACGCCATAGTGGAATAGTGGAGGAGTAGGGGTAACCCATACATTAATCTAGAGTTGTGTTTATTGTCCTAAGAGTTATTTAATTGATCAAACTTAAAACACAATTAAATATCAATACAATTAATTTCCCCTAAGCAGCCTGTTTAAATGCAGATTTCAGTGCAGTACAGGTTTGAGAAGAAAACTTCAACTGTTCAACCCACCCACACATGTTCTACAGGGAAAAAGAGATTTAGATGTTACCACATTACAGCCAATGGCTGAAGTTCAAACTAGTACTTCAACAGCATTTCAGGCTAAGGCCTCTTCACTAACCTGGCTACGACAAAGCATAGAGCAGCAGCACTCCTGCTGGGAAGCACAAGGAAGCAGGGGAAAAACCATCCTCTTCCAGGGTGCACAAAGAACAATTCTAAACTCCTTTCAATCCCACTATTAGGAAAACACGGGTTCGTGCAAGCCCACAACGCGGTCCTGGTGCAAGGTGTCTTCACCCTGACAGAAGGCCCTGCAGGCCTGACAGGCCTGGCGCTGCAGGCAGGCACCTCAGGGGAAGAAAGCAGCACTGATCAACTGAGCACAAGCCAAAATACAGTCTTTCCTGATGGAGAAAACTCTTGGACGAGACATTAAAACAAACGGAACTGAATTCCTCTGTTTTTCTCTCGGGCTCGCCCCAGGGCACAGCCACATTCGGGAGCTCACCCCCCGCTGCTCCCGTTCCCGCCTTCTGGAAGGCCCTGAGGGAGCGGAGGGGCCGGGGGAAGCGCCGGCAGCTGCACCCTGCTGGAAGGGTCTGTGTCCTCACTTACTGCCTGCCACTAGAGGTGGATCAGCCCCTCTCTGCAAGGACTCAGCACAATTTTACCCTCATCGCACATCAATCTTATTCCTCATTAATTTTATTTAATGAAAATGTAAGAAATTAGTGTCCTCAAAAAACACCCAGCCCAAATATAAAGCCTGTGTATGTTTTATAAAGGCAGAAAGGCACCATTTTAGAAACGCTCCAACTTGCAGAAGCTTTTGAACAGATCTCTTTGCATTTCATTGAGAAAGAATATTTCCAAATGTTAAAACTTTACTGGAAGAAAGTTTTCCAGCCAAATTAAGTGCATTGCTCCTTACGTCATGCTCAGGGGCACGAAGCAGGAGCCCTCAGAGAGCACAGGTTGCAGCAAAGATCCCCCATGCTAAACTCACCTTCCCTTGGTGATGGTCAAGGCTGACACAACCCTTAAGAGCAGGAGGGAAAAGCAAGTGGGGTCACTGCATACCTCTGCGCATGTTCCAACCTCCAGAGGACTGAAACCTCCCACGGCTGTGGAGCCCTTGTCTCCTGCCCTCCACTCAGGCCTTTCTCTCTTTTTCTCATCTCCTATCTTCCCTCTGCCTAAAAGGGGTTCCCCTCCCTGAAGAGAGTGGCTTCACACCAGAGCATGTGCAGAGGGTGCTTTTGGAATTCACGTCAGCTATTTCCTTCCTTCAGCTTCCTCTTCCACTGCATTCCTCCATCCCCACAGACCTCTAGCCTAAGGAAATGCAGCAGGGAGGAAAACAGAGAGGGATAAGCAGGCCAAGCTGGTGGAGCTACTTAGCAGTGAGCTTGAAGAGATAGAGAGCGCGTAACAGGCAGCCTGCCAAAGCAAGGAATTTCAATCTAATGATATTCTTCGGAAAAAATGTTACAGGAAAGAGCATTCCAACTGCAATACATTTGCTAAATAATGTATTCAGCTGTTCAAAGGGAAATTAAAAATAGACACAGAACCAAAAAAAAAACCAACTAGGAAATAATGCAAAAATCAAACAAAAACGCAGCTGATCAGTAAAGTAATGACATCGTGCACAACTGTACACTGACTGCCCTTACAAAATGAATTCAGTTTCTCCTGTTTCAGCTCCAGAGACTGCAAGTTGCTTGGAGCAGGTACTGTCTTACTGCTTGCACATTAAATCTCCCATGACAGACAATGCTAAGCATAGGTGCAACCATAATAAACGATACTCAGAGGAACTTCTTATTCCTCATGCCATGAGGCAGGGACTGGAATATTCAAACTCTCCTTGACGGTTCCTCAGTCCAAATCTTAAAGTGAAATTCAGCCTCCCCGTTGTTATCTACATAGCAGTACTAGTTCTCCACAGAACATTACAGAATGCTTTTACCATTTGTCATTTTTTTGTAAGTTTGCCTAACATCTAAAATTAGTTAATAACAAGCTCTGCAATTTGAGAAACATGCCTTGAGGGTGCCTATAGAGAAGTGGCAAGCACACTCTTGGCAAGAAAAGATCACATTCATGCTAATACTACATTATGGGATTAAGCTAATTTAAATTAGGCTTTATTCTGTGTGCACACTTCCTTGTAAAGTCAACTTCAGTGCTTCTCTGTAACGAGCCAAGATACACTCATCCACAATGTGTCAGAACCGATTGTTCCAGGAACAAGTTGTCTCTGCATAGCTCAGTTATTTTCAGGGCCTACCTTGCCATGGGCTGTAATTCAGTATTTACTCATGATAAAAGCCCTGAATCTGCTTTACAGGAAGTGTAATGGGGCATAGCAGACACTGGAAAAACTTTTAAGAGATATACTCATGTCTATCCATGTAACACCTACCTTAGTTAAAGCTTATCAGTGCTGTGGGATTTCAGTTAAAAGACTTGCAGGTTATTGACATTCTTGGTTATCCCACAGAAGCCCACAGGGCAGAGAAGGAAGAACAGTACAGTAAGGAGTCTGGCAAGCCTCAGGCATCTGTATGCACCATACTTTTCAGTAAAGCTATAGTAAGTCTACAGGCTGATGTAATTTGAATCAAGCAGCAGTCTTTTGCATAAGTTCTTTATTCACTAAGGCAGAACGTTGAGTTTCGGGAAATCAAAGTTTCTAATTTGAGGTTTTATTTGCATATCTGTAGAAAATGCTTCAAGACACGTGTACATACAGGAAAACAAAGCCAGGTCCAACAGAAGTCTTGTCCTTTTGTGTAGTGCTGTGGCTGTAAACGGAAGCTACATTGTAGACTTAAGGGTGATAAACCATGCCAGACACAGACCTCAATGTGACAACTCCATACTGAAAAGCATCCACCAGTGACCACCTGTGAAGCTCAGTGTGGATGACAAGTGTTGGTGTAGTACTAAATGTAGGCAACTTCATTTATGCAGCTTCCTATACAAAGGAGGAAAACGTAAAGGAAACAAAAAATACCACATTCCCTACAAAGCTTTCAAGAAAGCAGAACTACTTTATTTAAGGTTTCACTGTTTAGGATAATAGACTACGTTGGCCTAGTTATCAGTGCTGGAACATTAGTTCAAGTTTTACAGTTTAGCAAGGGAAGCTATCAGGTCCATAACAGAAAACTGATCCTGAATCAGGCTGGTTTTCCACTGACGAACAGTTGCAAGTTTTTGAAGTGGCCAGAAAGAATAATGCTTTTTACAGCAGTTACCTGTTGCCAGATTTCTAAATAACAATATGCAAACGTTTTCCAGGAAATCATTATCATGCAACTGCACTTGGTCTTTCCAATAGAAATACTAATGTGCTGTAATCTGGTTTATTTGAGTCTCTTTTGATACTTTTTTCCTTATTAGGCTTTGGAATATCTCTTGACAATAACCAGAGAGTTGTGTTTATTTTTTACTTTGTCCCTTTCTGTTTTGTTAACTTCTTATAAACTTTTATTTCTCTGGCTTGGATTTTTTTTTTTTTTTTAATCATTTTCCATTCTTCATTCCAGTGCTGGAGGAACATGTCCTTTTTTTTTTTTTTTTTTTACTTTCACAATTCTTTTTTCCATGTAATAAGGATGTTCATTACTTCACCTTGTCTCAACAACTTAATATACATTTAAAATATTTTCTGTACCAGGGTTCAGATAGTAAGTAAAAAACCCCACTAATTCAAGCTTTTATAATAAAACTGCAAGTACATTTTAAGAAATATGAAACCAAAAATGAAGATATCATTCAAACACCTTTACCTGAAGATACTATAGCTTGTCCTGCTACCAGATCCAGTAAGTCCTACGTTAAATAGTCATGGGGAACTATTGCTGAGTAGATTCCATTAAGATTTTTCTTCAGTGAACATAAATATTTCAAAAGGCCCCATGTTCCTTAATTTTATCCTCATATTTAGTATTTATAGCAATAAGAAACTTGACAAAAATTATCATTTACATGGTCTCTCCATTCCCCCCAAATCCTATTGTCATTAAAAAACTATGAATGATACCACATAGATTTACTGTCATCCAGTAAAAATAGCTGAAAAGTTGATTACTATGCCCAAAGAAATTAAAAGAAATCAACTAGAAACAATTCATAAAAACACACACATTCAAGTTTCTATTGACCAGTTTTGTAATAAAAGCTTTTGAACCATCCACAGTGAGCTCAGTCATGTCTGCCATTTTGAATTACTTCTACGAAAATGAGAAACCCAAAGAGCTGCCTTAACCTTCAAAAGTTTTCTTCTTTTTTTACAGTATGTAGAAACAGTGACGACTTATACAATGAGGGATTTTGCACAGTAACAGTTTCATAATCACTCTATGAGACAAACATCAGGCATTTACACTGTGAATGGCAGAGGATTCTTATCAGAATATGTACTTTTATGCTCTGGTTGCAGTTTTTACAGGCATTGGGGAAATCCTACGAATATACTTACTGAGCCATAATTAAATAAAGCATCTATAAACAATTGTGCCTGCTTCAAATCACTGCATGTTGCAAGATGCCCAGTCTTTCCCAGCTGAGAGTATTTCTGTATCATCCAATCCCTGTGGAAGTCTAGTCAAAGGCTTTGGGAAACCATGACACAACTCTCAATTCCTTGCTTTTGCTGTTTCTCAACTAACGATGGTTTTCTTCAACTGGTGCTCAAAATAGAAGTATTTAAGTTTAAATCAAGACATACACATTTGTCTACAAAAACTTTAAGATGTGTCCAATTGTAACAATTTAAATCTAAACTGTAGATGTCAATGTGCTGTTGGCCTCAGTTCAGCAAAGCCCTTAATCAGGTGGTTTTCATGAGCACCTGAATAGTAAGTACTGTTGGCTTCAATAGAACTGCCACAAGTTGTATGTTGAACAGTGGCTGAAGGCCAGTAGCCCTTTTAATTACATGACCAGGTAATGTTTCTTCTACAAACCCTAGTTTTTACTGTGTTGCATTTGGAAATCTTCTCTGAATTTAAAGGGGGAAAAAAAAATCCACAGCCTCCTAAAAATGCCTGTTTTCACATCAGCCTTTGGTTTTGTTAGGCAGTCAGAATCCAGACTACACGTATCAGTCACTGAAGACATTGGCCACTGGATGTCTCCACTGCCCTAGGCAAACATAGATTAAAGTTCTACGTCAGTGAAAGAAGTTCTTTTAAAAGGTATTTATCTGTATTTACAAGCCACTACTGACACTTTGCATACAGTGCACAGCAGCCACACAGATTTGCACTCTAGCCCTCAGAAACAGAGGCGTCATTTTTATGTGCACTGCACTTCTGGTGAAGCTCTGAACAACAGCTCTCAGTATGTAAAATCAAAATTATTAAAATTTTGCTATGTAAGAAGAAAACCCAACAACTGTTGCTTAAGCTCAAAACTTTTTGCTTCCCTTTATATCCAGCAACAGCTAAAATTGTATGAGTAAAACTTCATAACTTGATGGGTAAATAACTATCCAAAATGTCATGCGTGGGTGCTTCTAAAAGGTAGGGAAGTTTTCTCCTCAGCATTTTACTCTTTTGCTGGTGTGAGTGGCTAATTCATGTAAATCTGATTAAATCGACCATTTATAGAATCATAGAACTGTTTTGGTTGAAAAAGACCTTTAAGATCATCAAGTCCAACTGTTAACCCAGCACTGCCAAATCCATCACTAAACCATGTCTCTAATTTAGTAATTGTATAGTTTGACATCTTCTAGAAACTGTTTGTAGGAGATAGACGATTAGGATTTCATGGAAGATGCCTTCTCATGCAGGGATATTATACAGAATTTATTAAAAATAAAATGAAAATATTTAGTGAACATATTGTTAAAACCCAAACTACAGAAAAAAAATACAACTAATCTAAACAATCTTATTTCTAGCCAGGTTGGTTGGTTTGTTTTTCAATTCTGGCCCAAATCAGAGAAGAAAACCCACTATATTCAGTGCAATTTCTCATCTGAAAAGTATAAAACAATGAATGCTCCATCCCATGAAGTGCTGACCATGGCCTGAGGGAGGCTAAGGGCTATCAGACACAACTACTTTCTATCTGTCTTTAAATTTTTAAAGAACCGAGTATTTCTTTTTGACTCTATTGGAATCTTACTAGCCTCTGCAATCTCAGCTTGCATCCAGATCTGTATTTTTAAATATGATTCTATGATCTCCACCAGCACACTAGTAATCCAGAAAAAATCTGCAAAGTAGAAGAATGTAAAATTGTTCTGTAAAATCAATACTTTGGCAACATTAATAAATATACCTCCAAATCCTGCCCTTCAGACTTTCTACAGAACACTTGGCCATTTTATTTAAATCAGTTCTACTGAAGAAGGACTTCATGTCACACTTCAGAGCAATAAATGCCAAAGGTAGATGGAAAGAAAGGAAATTCAAGTTTGGGCTTGTGAAGCCCCCAGCAGCATTCCAGACAAAAGCTTTCAGTTATCTCTTAAGGGAGTATATTTACGCTCACAAAGGTAAATGTCTTAGAAGTCTCTCTCCCACTAAAACATGAACTCTCTCTATTTGACTAAAAATTCCCAAAGTCATGCTTTTCATGAGAAGACCATAAGCACAATACCCAGCTGTCTAGTATGTAATTAAACTCCTAACAAGGATCCACAGTCTTTCCTCAGATTTGTGTACTGATGGAGTTTTCATGCAAACTAATGGCATGCTTTTATACGTGCAAGAAGTCCCTCCTCACAGAACTGCACCCTAACCTTTTGTTGATAACAAGTACCTAAGTAGCCAAACCTGACAGCAGTGGAAGGAGGGAACACAGAACTCTGCTCTTTCTTGCTATCAAGCTCCTGTACAAAATGAGCCTCCTCTCACTGACTCATTTTGTTGTATGATTGGCAACAATTTTTTCTTTTCTTTCTTAAACAGAACCTGCTGTGAAAAGTATAGATTGCATTAAAGTCAAACCTTTCTGAACTCATGCTTCTGAGTTATTTCACTTGGGAGGGGGGAAGAAGAAACATTTTATCTTTAAAAATAAAGACTGTTTTATCACTCCTTACAAGACATAATGACACAGTATCTTTTAAAGTGTTTTTTTTAATGTAGGAATAAATTTTCATTCTAATTTAATTACACAGCTCAGAGGCAGTAATGTTTCCAGTCATCTCAATCCACTTGTTTTTTTTTTTGGTAGTTTCTTTACACTGACTTAATTTACCAAAAATTCCCAGATCATTTTGGATAAATGCATAATAATTCTTATCATTTCCGATCTCCTTTACCCCTGCTTTCTCCAGAGGAGGCAATGACTCTGAAACACATTTTTTTTTCCCACAAATCCAGTTCCTGGACTGATTAACATACTGAAAATCATTTCGTATCTCTCTGATTACTGGCACAGGTTGCCCAAAGGAGTTGTGGGAACCCCATCCCTGGAAGTGTTCAAGGCCAGGCTGGATAGAGCTTTGAGCAACCTGGTCTAGTGGGAGGTGTCCCTGCCCATGCAGGGGGGTTGGAACTAGATGATCTTTAAGGTTCCTTCCAACCCAAACCATTCTATGATTCTGTGATTGATAACCTGATTATTTACAGTTTTCAGTGCTGACATGAACATGGCAGCTTTAATGAATACATCTTAAAATCCACTAACTGTGGTTGTATAAGCTAAATTAAGTTACAGTTGATTTACAGAATCTGAGAATAAGCCACCTTTTAAAAATAATTATTATTACAAGTTTGCTCTATTGAGCAATATTATTTTCTTCAGAAGCAAACTTTTGATAAAATAAGCTTTTGTGAAAAGCTCCAGCACCTAGGCAAGATGAGACAGTCACTACTGAGAAAGGATGGCATTTGGATTATTTAATGGCATGCACCTGTGTGTGCTGCTGAAATTACGGAATCAAGGGAAATCACTGAAAGAGGTTTAAAACTGGGGGGAAAGGGGGAGGAAGACCCAGTAAATCAACCTGACAGTCTCAGTTTCAGAACCTACCAAAAAGCACTGCTATTATTTGGCCTCTCTGCGATGCTCAGTTACATTGCTGGGGAGCCAAAGATACCACCACATGGTCCTTAACTGAACATGATGTTCATGTCACAAAATGTATTGCTATTACATCAATCGCCTGTGGGTAAATTAATGCAAATACAAATATGCATAATGAATTAATTTTTACTAATTTATCTAGCTGAGCTATTTTTCTCCTCTTGTTTACTTAGAGTAAGCTGCTCCATAAATGATTAAACATACTGCAACCCAGGTTGCAAGTGCACACACCTGACACAAGCACACAAGAGTCTTGCCATGGGAAGCTCAGAGATTCCCATCTTCTCTGCTAAGGAGAGAAACTGTAACTCATGCTACACATGAAGGCTTTGTAACTGAAAGAAAGCATCTACTTTTATTCTCTTTATACACAGGATCTCCAGCATGTGCATGTATCAACGGGCAAAGTAAGAGAGGAGGCTAAATCTCCTTTTTTAAGGGTTTGTAACTGAGAATTCTTTGCTCTGGAACAACACCAAGAAATTACCACCTGAGGAGCCACCACAGAAAGAACAGCAGCAGCTAAAAGCCAGGCCCATACTTCACTGTCACTGTGCCCTAGAAAATACATATCAATATGTTCTGACTGAGCCTTATACACTTAAGGATTAACTTAAGTAAAAAAACTATGATGGGATGAGTGTTTCTGAAATACTAGAAGATATTTGTCCTTATTGAAATATTAATATAGCTAGTATTGGGGCTAAAATGTCTTAAGTGTATTTCTATGGCCTCCTGCCACAGTCTTTTAATAGGCAAATTCTTAATGATTAGTTAAAACATTCTGTTCTTCTGTTTACATACTTAGAGATATTTATTTCTGACATTCTCATAAAGATCACTTAAAAAAATGAATGTTCATTAGACCAATGTTTTCACTAGGATGCCAGTGACCTGAAGCTCAGTCAGTTAACTTGAAAGTTGCTTTCCCTCTGGTAACAGATAAAGTCCTAAACATTTAGTGTTTGTAGATTTAGTTTCACATTACATTTATTTTTAAGATTTTTTTTTTTTCCCCCCCCCAGAAAGCTGAAAGGTTCCAAGTCAGTGAGCTTGGATCTGGGAAAATCTAATGGGAAGGCACTGGGAAGTTATTGCTCCCTGATGCTGGGATCTGGTCTCCAATAGCTCTGACCTTGGCACTATCAGCCTCTATGCTCTTAGAAACTGGACTTCCAAATACCAAAGATTAAGTTCTCTCCTCACTTCCTGTATCTCTCTCAGCCAAGGGGAAAATCATGGTGTATGATAAAAAACTATTTTCACATTGAGAGTTTTGTCTCACAAAACTCAGATCTGTCTGTCTTCCAATCATTAGTGACATTACCCTAAATCCCATGACTCCCAGCCAGGATGACCAGGGTGCCCAGAGCAGGACTGGAAGGCTTCTGTCTGGGGAGGGCTGCAGTCACCACTGCAAGGAAGCTTCATGGCAGAGTGCATTCCAATTTGGTGTGTCCTGTCTACAGATTTTGCCAGATTATCATTACACACAAACAATGTGGCAACTTCCTCTTCTCATCACCCATATTCTCCCTGAGAGCTGGCTCTTTTCAGACAGATGGAAAGAGCTGACACTGTAGGTTCTGCCATCAGACCTTCAATTGGTCACACAACAGGCCATGTCACCTGTGGATAAACCTGGGTACCCAGAGCTCTCAGGCTCCATGGGCTCACCCTTGGGCACTTGCAGAAATTACTGAAGTAATCTGAGCAGTTGTTATCTTTGAGAATTATGGAGGGTGTGTCAGGTGAAAAAAAAAAAAAACTAGAAAGGGACAGATAGATAGTTTCTGAGCTGCAAAATGCAGAACAAGGAGGAGCTGAGAAATGCTGAATAAGTCAACAAGAATAAGAGTCATTTCCTGAAGAAATTCTGTAAGAATTCAAACCGTAAGCACCCATAACAGTCAGGGCAGCAGTAGGAATCAGTATGAATTTGTCAAGATAAAATCTTGTCAAACTCATTTAATTTCCTTCTACAAACTGGCTCTGAGTGCAGAGAAGCAGTGTGTTATTTAGTGTGGCTTTTCTAATGTGATCGACATTTCAAGTTAGGAAAATGCCATCTAGAAGAAATTGCTATAAGTAATGTTCAAAATTGGTTCAAAGAGTGAGACTGCAAGATCTTTCTTAAGTATGGTTCCACCATATGTTTTCATGCATAAAGTAGATGATGGCATAGAGAGATGATATTCACAGAAAACACCAAGCTGGAAAAGGCAGTGAGAATATTGGAGGGAAGGATTAGAGCTCAAAAAAGATGCTGGTAGCCTGGGGAAGGTCTGAAAAGACAGGATGAAATGTAAGAGGGATTGGTGCCATATACTATATTTATGACAGAATAAGCACCTGCACAAACACAGGCTGAGTAACTAACGGGAAAGCAGTAATTACATAAGGAATCTGGAGCTGTGACAGTGGATCTCCTTTAACATGTGATGTCAAATTGGTGAACATACAAAAAATAAGCGAGTGTTGTACAAGTAGGTATAAACCAGAAGGTGGTCTGCAAACCACATCAGTAATTACTGTTCAGCTGGAGCACTGCATCCACCTTGGGACACGGGTCCATGTGAAGCCATCCAGAGGACAGTGTGAGGGACCAGCACTCTAGAATAAACGGCCAAAGAGGGACCTGGGAGTGCTGGTGGACAGCTGGTTGAACATGAGCCAGCAGTGTGCCCTGGTGGCCAGAAAGGCCAATGGCATCCTGGCTTGTATCAGGAATAGTGTGGCCAGCAGGAGTAGGGGTGTAATTCTCCCCCTGTACTCAGCACTGGTGAGGCCTCACCTCGAGTACTGTGTCCAGTTCTGGGCCCCTCACTTCAAGAAGGACGTTGAGGTGCTGGAGTGGGTCCAGAGGAGAGCAACAAGGCTGGTGAAAGGATTAGAGAGAAAGTCTTATAGGGAGAGGTTGAGGGTGCTGGGGTTGTTTAGCCAGGAGAAGAGGAGACTCAGGGGGGACCTTATCACTCTCTTCAACTACCTGAAGGGAGGTTGTAGTCAGGTGGGGGCTGGGCTCTTTTTTCAGGCAACCAGTGACAGGACAAGAGGGCACAGCCTGAAGCTGCTCCAAGGGAGGTTTAGGTTGGATATTAGGAAGTACTTCCTCACAGAGAGGGTGATTAAACATTGGAATGGACTGCCCAGGAAAGTGGTGGAGGCACCATCCCTTGATGTGGCACTTAGTGCCATAGTCTAGACGGTGTGGTGGTGCTGCTGGTCATAGGCTGGACCTGATGATCTTAAAGGTCTTTTCCAGCCTTGGTAATTCTGTGATGACAGTTGCAAAGTAGAGATAAAGTACAGAAGGTAATACAAGTGTTACTATGTGCACTGTGAACTGGACAGGAGGTAATGAGTCAAAGTTCTAGCATGGAAGATTAATATAATACTTCATAGAAAAAGTTCCACCAGAAGGACTACTTAAGCACCATTTACTTATGGAGAATCTCCACAACTGGATACTGGCACTGGGATAGACGGAATGAAGCCCCTGTGCTCCTTCAAAGGGTTCAATTTCCTAACCTGGGACCTCGCAGAGAGCACAAGCCTTCCTATGTTTATTGATTGACTTCTTCCTTCTTCCATAGTCCTTAGTTATAAAAGATACAGCAGTAGCTTTCACTCAAAATATTTTTGCTGTCATACACTAAACTTTGAGACTCTATTGTTTACCATCAAGGAAATTGTTACAGTTAATACAAACAGTTCACAGCAGTTTCTGCATGAATAAACCTCACAGTGTGGCTTTTCCCCAAAGAAATGTAAATATTCAATCACAGCCCTAGATACACGTATGTTCAGAGTTCAAAATGAAAAAGAAGGAAGATTTTCTTGCACCTGTCTGGACTCTGGCCCAGAGAACTGCACCAAGGAATATTAGCCCTTAATTGTAAAAATATTTCTGACAAATTAGTTTTCTCTGGAAGGCAGTCAATTTTGAAATTTCACAGTCTTGCAAACCCTACCTCTAGCTCTGGACTGCAGAAAGAATAATTAAAATATATCGTTTTCTGTCACCAAAATTGTATATGAAAAGCATCTTCAGCTTGATCAGCATCCAGCTGTGAGTCAAACAGAATAGGAGTGATGCAAGTACTAACAATTAATTTTTTTTTTTCTGGAAATATCACCGTCATGCCCAAAAAAACTCCATACAATAAATGCTGTATCAAATACCTAGATAACATCAAACACATGTATTTGGGTTTCAGGCTGTTGGTTCAAAGGTTGTTGTCCATAATTTTCTTACCTTATAAAAAAATTACTCTTAAATTAAGAAATATGCTGTAACTATTTCAAAGTGTCTCACGTGCTCTGGAAGACCTTAGTTTCTATCAACATTAGATTGGCCTCTTGAGCCATCTCAGTATTAATGAGATACTGGAATTTCTCTAATAAATAAAATATCAGGATGGTCACCTTGTAGTTAAGTAAATCCTTCAAAACTAGAAAATCCTTCTCTAGAATGATAACATAATCATTACCATCATAAGGGAGCAACAGGGAGCACTTTTATTTAAAGCATCACTTTTCAATTTCCATACCACAGCAGCCAACAGTTAACCTATGTGTGAAAGTATCAGAATCTTCTCAAAGATCTGAAACAAATAGGTTTCTCGTTTTTATGAAACGAAATGTTAAGGTGTTGGAGACACAATTTATAAGCACTTTACCATCAACGTGTGAGGCAAATTAGTCTATTACTTTGTGTCTGTACAGCCAGGCTACTAGATACAAAACAATACAGAATTTTAGTGGAGAAGTGGGACATTGCAAAAAAGTTTTCAAACTGTAAACCCTTAAAGAAGCCAAGTTAATAAACCAAGTCCAGCCGAGTTACATCCATTCCTCCCAAAGCAAATAGGGGGAGAGGGAATTAATGGTTTAATTGTGCAAGCAATTTTAAAATGTCTATATCAATTAATGCCTATTGATATAGCATAGAAAGAGGGACACACTTCAATACGACACCCTTAAAATTTACTAAAGCTGCTCTCCCCACCCCTACCTCTAGTTGGAGTCAATGCAACACACTAATGTAGCAACGCCTTCAAGTCTGCCAGTAAGACTGCAGCCAAATATGTAAGCTATTCACAAATGTTATCCAAAACTGGAGGGCAAGCACAGTTTGTGATTTAGGGTTCACCTGGTACAGACGTTACAGAGGAAGAAACTGTTTGTGCTGAAACAGCAGAGGTAGCTTTACTAACTGCAAAGAATCTGAGGGGGAAAGAAGGGGAAACTTCAGCAAAATACAATAATGAAAAAGAATTAATCACACTCAGACCTGAAATATAAATTACCTCTCTTTTAGCCAAAAAGCAGCTGTACAAAAGCTGATGTTAACCATTATCCATTTTCCATTGAAATTGTTCTGTACTGGCTCAAACACTTTAAAACTATATAAGTACACAAGCTTTCAGCAGCTCACCCTCCCCCTTTCTGAATTACTGCCTACTCTTCTGATGAAAATAAGTTAAGTCCTTTAAGCAACCTACTTAATGTGATGTCCAATCCATAGTGAGTAATCAAGTATTTGGGGGAAAAAAAATCCATTGCTTCTCTTAACAAGAAACACGAGGGTTTTGCACTGTTATTCAATACGCAGAGTAATAAATGCAACTAAATATCCCTCCTCATGCAATACTCTCTTTTATTTGGCATTCTCCTAAATTCTAAAATACTCAGCAGTGAAACAAGAGCATAGGCATGAGTTGGCACTACCCTATCATTGCAAGGGAACACCAAGATTGTATCTAGTGCAATGACTGCGTCTTTAAAAGAAAACAGAGGAAAGTCAGAGCAAAAATACAGCAACTCTCAAGTTGCACTAGCTGCTATTCTTCTGGAATTAATAATTACTGGACAAGAGATGTTGCCAAGCCAATGATCTATTCAGATAGATTCTGAGAAGGAGATTACTGATGAAGCAAATATTTTGCATTTTGCAGCTATAAGACCAGTGCTCTTCTGCTACAATATGGCCAGGAATACTGACCCCAACAAGTATTTGTGCTAGATAAACCTTACATACACTAACACTTCACCTATTCCAAAGCTTATTGCCTGGATATTGATCAGCTTATATACAACACAAATGTAGAACAAAAATAATATATTAAATTAATAGCTTACTCTTCAGAACTCCAGTGAAGACACAAGAGAATTCAAAACATATGGAGGTATTTCCTGGACTATGAACTGTACTAAATAGGAAGATGTATTAGTTACAATTGGGAATTACTGTAGACAGATATCTGCCACAGACATGCTGCATATTTAGCATTAGAACATTTACAGTGCACATGTGGGCCTGATCCAGAAATGTGCATTGCCATGGGATGCCCAGATGCATCAGAAAAACTGTTCTGGTTCCTCCCTTGTGAAAGACAGCCCTTATCCTAGTTAGAGCACCTTCCCTGCTGTAAGTTATGCCACTGAGTAAGTACTGTCGAGTAGCCCACCTTGTTATGTGGGATGGAGAAAGAGGAACACACAGCCCTGGTGCTCTAGCAGGTATTTTGTAGGCAAGACCAGTTCTCCAACAGTGAGTTTTAGCCAGATTACAGTTCCTGTATACTACTTGTACAGCACAGTGGACTCATACCTAGACTGTCTCAATTTCCAAAAATAAATACACTTTATAGTAACAAGCTAATTCATGGCAATTTAAACCAATCATATTGGTTTTGAAAGAGATTATGAGAATGCTGATGGAAGGAACTGTAGACAGACTTATCTCTATAAACTCCAGAAAAAAATAGAACTGGAAGAAGATGAGATGCAAATGTGTAGACATTTAACTGCATTTTACATACAGTAATTTAAATTGCTTTATCTTCTAAACATTTTCCATCTCTCTTGAATCTCTGTCTGTATGCGTTCGCTCAGATTCTTTTACTAAGGATAGATGCCTGTTTCCATTTGCAAACATCTCTGCAAGTACAAGGCCACGATTCCACTCTGTAACAGGCAGCAAATACAGAATCACAGAAAGTTCCCACAGAACCTTGGCCACAGAACACTGGCTGAGAGTCCTACAAAAGACAATAAGGATGGCTCATGGGAATGACATGTGAATGAAACATATTTCAACTAAGTTAAGCATGTTAAAAGATAATTGGAGTCAGAAAATAATTCTTGATCTAATGTTTCCACTGAAAGACAATCACTTCCATTTTGGTTGTGATTGTGGGCAGAGTGGTGAAGGTACTGACGTGTAGCTTGGCACAACATAGCAGTACTAGAAATAGGAAGAAGGATGCCTGCTGGTGTTATATATGATTCCATATGCTTAGTTTAGAATCAATCAACTAACTGCAAAGATGAGCAATTAACATTTTTTCTTTGGTATTTACACTGCAAGCACTTGAGAAGGTTTCAGAGTAATTTCCAAAATGTTTACAACATTGGTAAGATAGCACTCTCTCATCGGTGTTTTGACCAAAAAATTAAGGTATAGTTGTAAGAGTTAAATTCATCATGACAATTTGTTTCTCCTTTAATGGCATCGAGAATGATGGATAAGAATAGAATAAATAGCATTTTAGGTAGGATGCTTCATATTAGATCCTGTCATAGCTAAGACTTGCATTACTGCACTGGACAAAATAGTAAACACCCGTTCTATAAATTGCAAACCACAAAATCAGGATGAAACTTCCCTTCTTACAGAAGTACTTCTGTAATTGCTGGCATGTTCACATAGTACTGTGATGAGAGGCAAACGAGTATCCAGACAGGTTGAGCCTCCTTCTCCCAAACATTGGGTAGCATGGTATCTGAAAAGATACCACCATGTTCAAAAAAATATATGAGAAAGCATGACAAAATTGGCATCTGGGTGTTCAAAACAGGTGTAGCTTTTAAAAGCAGGAATTCCTGAGAAGCACTGCTCACAAATCTTCATCTTCATGCAGTAGACACAGCATAAATTCCATCTACAGCTGTTTTAGGCAGGAAAAACTAACTCCATAGTATGGATATTATTGCAAGCACAATCTGACCTAATTTTAAACTGGATTTTATCCAGTGTTCCTGCAATACCCCAAGGAGGCTTGATCTATTGATGACTTCTAAACTGATTTTCATAGAACAGATCCAACAGGTTCCAAATTTCTTTAATTTTCTAGTGACTAACATACACTATTTCCATCAAGATAATGTTTTATTTAGTAAAGAAAAACAAAGCTTTTCAGCTAGTAAGTTCATCTTCTTCCTGCATCTACTGCATCTTCTCTCTGTTCCCAGCTCCCACCCAAGTGAAAACAAAACTTGAGTCACAGAAGGACTAAACATGCTGACCCAGCTGACTGTAAGAACTTTCCATCTGGCCAAATGTAGATTTATGCAACAAAAGCTGCTGTCCCCAGACAATAGGACCTTTGACATTTTTAAGTTAAACTTTCCAACTTAGCTAGTATCACTTGGAAAAAGTTGAAATTTTTTCTTCAAAACAAGGATGCTGGGAACATGCTAGAGAAACCAGTGAAAATATTTTTCTAGATAAATACACTGATTTTAACAGGAGCCACTCAGACTCCGTTGCAGTGGATAATCCCCTCAGCAGGCTTATCTACATACATGCAAATAAACATGCTGGGCTTGACTAACTCGGATTCATACAAACTTAAAGCATTTAAGTATTGATTTGCTGAATGAGTAACTAGTGAACGTGTACAATACCTGAAAGAATATGTTATTTCTTCATGGTTCATTTTGCTCACACTTTCCCTGTGCTCCTACTCTGGGACAGGAACCCAGTCCCTATGTATACCCCCCTTGCACTGCCAAAAAGACAAAGATTGCCAAGACACTTCATTCTAGCCACCACCCTCAATAAAGAAGGCCCTTGTTGATGCTTCAAACCCTCTCAATTCCTAAACAGATTTGATGCAAAGGAGAAGGCAGCTAGGCACAGCCATCTCGTTCTCTGCGCAACAGGGAAAGTGAAAACAGACCACTGGTCACTCACCCCACCCCAATCCCCAAGGTGAGAAGCAGTAGCCAAAGGAACTCTGTAATTCCAGTTTCTGCCAGTCAGGACACTAAAGAATAAATAAGTAAATGCTGCACAGTGATCTTACTGAAAACCATCCAAATTTCAGTGCAGCAACAATCTCTAAATATTGTTTGAACACAAACCAGAGATTGAATGTTCTGCAATAAAATTTTTGCCAGTGACACTACAAAAATATTAAATTTCAGCAATATGCTGACTTTTTAAAAATTGACATCTGTTTACATTTAGGTTCTTCATGGGACTACATTCAATCACAATAAAAGGATGAGAGCATTCCTTCCCCTAAATCCCTCCAAAACTGATGGGTGACTATCAAGCTGATTAAATTGAAAAATCAGCAGTGAAGGAAATCTAATCAAGCAGTCCCTGTTCAGGGGAAACACTTCTTCTGAAATTAAAGGGATGAACCTGAAATTCAAGGAGTTGAAATCATTTGCCATGAGTAAGGATTGCTGGGTTTATGATATCAAGTGATATCAGATCACTGAAGTGATCCATCCTAAGGCATGTTACCAGCATTGGAGGCACAGCAAAACATGCCAGCCAGAGCAGTGGCACAGAACTTCAGTACCACCTGCCTTCTGGAGGTAATTTCTGTTTTACTATTTGAAATTCAGACCAGCCCATTCTCAGTGAGCCCCACACCAAAGACAGCTATAGTTTCCCAGTGGGATTTATGCAGTCCAGCCCCAATTACCAGCAGTCCTGTTGCTGAGTTTTTTGGAAGTTCCTTGCCAACCATCTGAACATTCATAGCTCACAAAGAAAACTAGAAAGCCTCAACCTTGGGATGCTGGGATGTCTCTGCTGCAACCCAATTCAGCGGGTGACTGAATATTTTTGTTACAATTAAAAATTTTAAAGAAGCATTTGATATCACTAGGAAGGGAGACAAGTTTCCCAGCACAGTTTCAGGTCATACACAGAACTTACAAAGGCCACTTGAACTAGGAAATTAGGAAGATGGGGATGGACACAGAGCATTAGGTCTGCCTCGGAGCAAATAAAAAGTGTAAACATTGTCAGACATTCCCATTAAGAAATTGGTACTGGCTTACTTATAGCTACTGATCTCTTATTTCTCACACTTACTTTTCTGGAGATAATCAAGGACAGTAAATTTTCATAACTATCTAAATATACTATACATTAGAATTGTATGTTTTCACAGTTATCAATAGAACAATTCTGGACAGACAATTTATTCTGCATTACTCAAATAAAGGACTTCTGGAAATACCTAAGATTTCAGGAAATGGAGAAACCCACAGTGAGATCAGACTTTTTTTCTTATGCAACTACAAATCTGAACTATTTACATTGAAGGTTTGTAGTGTTCAAGCAACAGTTAAGGAACTGGTTCCACAATTTCAAAGCAAGAGATGTAAATTAGATTACAGTTCATTATCAACCATATATATTAAATACATGTCAGAGGATAAGAAGGAATCAATTATTATGCAAAACTGTTGGTGCATTTATTATAATATTTTATTTCTTGCTTTTCTAGGTTACCATTTGAACAAGCTATATATAAACAAACTCCACAGAAATCTGTTCATTCAATATCCCTCTTTAAAGCTCTATTTTCTCATAGAAGTGAAAAGGCAAATGCAATTGGTTTCATTGGTTAGAAATGTGCTAGGACTACATTTCCAGTAAACTAGGTAATGCCCACTAATATCATGCTTTCAAAAAAGAGCCAGATTCCATTGTATTGCTACTTACGTTATATCAGTAACAATTCCATCATCCTGTTTTCAAAGATTTGTGTTAATGATTGGCCACGTTTTGCAGCTGACTGGCAGTGTACAAAGTTAAGCATTCACACCCACACAAACAAATGATGAGCTCTGTACAGGACCAGAGCCTCAGACCATCACTTCAGAAGATGTACAAATCTAAGCATCATAAAAATTAATCTTCCAACATCACAGGTAAAAGAGTAGAATTCCCTTTGGCAAAATTCCCATTGACTACTGTGAAGTCAGGACTTACCTACAAAGCTTTTAAATACACTGTCTTTTAGACATGTGCCACTGAAGAGAATTCATTTTACTTGTAGGACCAACAGCAGTCCCACCAAGTAGAGTGCCATTTTTGTATGGCAGGATGCACAAACTTTTTGTGATATGAAACAGCTTCCATAATGCTGCTCTAATACACTAATAATAGTAGAGCCTCCCACATTGTAAGCATATACAGTGAATGTCACAGGCAAGACACCTGCAAAATCCCCAAAGGTATTTTATTTAAAATGGTGCATTGTGCATCATATGGGCAGAAAAGGCAGACAAAATCAACAACATATGCTTTCGTGGTATCTAGCATCTGCTGACACAGGCTGAATGTTTAAACTTGGTTAGGTGAGAAGCACAGATTTATTTCTGAGATTATTTTGAAATAGTCTCATGTTTTCAAGACTTAGTTTTTGCACTTTATGCTGCTCCCAAGGATGTTACTACATGATGCTCATTAGTGATGAAGTCAGATTCAGAGGTTTCCATCATATCACCACCTACCTCCTGCCACTTACTGCTTGTGGGAATAAGTATCAGGAGATGGGATCACCTTAGGTTGCATTGCCAAAGCCAATGAACTGCGTGGTCACACTTCATTGAAGAAGAATGGGTAAAAACCCTTACAACAAGACAAAGACTGGGACTTTTCCTGGCTGTTTAATATGCAGTAAAATGGTCCTTCAGAAAGTGAATGAGGCAACTACCTGATGAAAACATCTTTTCCAAAAATACGGGAAACTTCAGCCATTAAATATCAACAAATACAAAACAAAGAAAGAAAGTGACATTACTTCAGGATTGTGGTTGTGATGCTTATCTCTTCCCTTAGCCTCAGAAAGGTAATTTTAAGTTTAAAATATTAGCAACAGCGCTACTGGCTCTGATCATCAGAACCATCAAACTCTTCAACACTGATAGAAGAAGAGTTTGATACTTGGCAGAGCCTGCAATCCCTTCTTAGATTTCAATTTTGGACACTGCATACTGTGGGGATTGCCCTCTCCTGATGATAAGCTGAGGTGGCCATGCTTAGCTAGTGCATAATCATAGGGAAAGCCATTAAACAAGCAAATGAGATGGCAGCAAGGCTTATTCTCTTCATTTAGTTTTTGCTGATTCCCTCTCTGAAATGCTGAGAGTTTTTGAAGGCAAAGCAGAAGAGGGCACTGCACTTTTCAGGTATCAACTACTAATACACAGGATCAGACTACGCCATTTTTATGCAAGTCACAACTCCCATTATTGTATTTACACAGAATCACAGAATCATCCTGGTTGGAAAAGACCTCAAAGATCATCAAGTCCAACTATAACCTAAATCCATTCACCATAACCTTTATCTACCTGTTCAATGTTTAAATCATGTCCCTAAGCAACACATCTATATTTCTTTGGAAGTTCAGAAAGTGTGCAGATCAAAAAAATATTTCCAGTCAGTCAGCAAGCCTGTGGATATTTTCGAGACATTTGATGGTGTGGGTTAGTCACAGTTTGGGAGTTCTGGTTTTTTTCGCTAGCCTGTAGACCTCACGTCTGGTTACTGGGAGCAGTCAACATAAAATCCTAAAGTAAACTGCACTCTGATTTATTTGCTGCTTCATTTGTAGACTTTGCTTCTGCATGCTTACTTCTAGAACATTAACAGTCCCTCATTTATTTGGAATATTTACCTGACTGAAGTGCAGAGGAAGGTAATAAGAAACATTTACTTTCAGTGGCTCTTGCTTTTATTTTTGGGATGCTGGAAAACTCAGCTTTCTTCTCTTTTCTCATTGGTAGATCACTGTAGAAATTGCAGTTAAGTGACAGCACAGTGTTTGAGGTTGCTTTTTGCCTGTTTCCATTTACTGAAGCTCACAGAGATTAAGTTGATTGTCCAAGGTCACACAGGAAGTAAATGGCCCCACAAGGATTACACCTCCAACTTCACTCCCTCGTGTTCCTGCAGTTCTTTATGCTGAATCACATGGCAAAGTTAAATCTTCCTCTCTGAAAGCTTGCTCAATTTCTCCTCCACTCTTCTGTTTTACATCACTTCATTGCTTTACTAGAGCTTGAAAACAATATGTGACTCAGTGAGCTTTTTTCCTTCTATTGTATTTCCCAATAATAAGAATTACTGCATAATTAAACAACATCTTTAAGTATTTTTTTAGTTATTTAAGAGCTGCCCCTTTGCAACAGCCTTGGGAAGTCTGAGAATAAACTGTTCTCTCTAGCAGTCAATTCCTTTTGAAAAACACTGGGTTTTTTCTTGCACTGAATTTTTTTGTTTCTGTATTTGTGGACTAGTTTGATCAGGATTTGGTGATCTTAAGGGTCTTTTCCAACTTAAATGATTCTATGATTCCATGATTGTGGAAGACTCGGCTGGTATTGGCAGCCAACTTCTACACTAGAAAGAACAGAGGCTCTAACCTATGCTTAAGAATTATCTATTTTATATGGCCCTTAAAATGATACCTGTGTTAAAAGACTTCATAAGCACTTACTGACAAGACAGGCATTCCACAAAATGGTTACTGCTTGCAGCTTACATTCTTAGAATGTGAGCCCATCACTTGTATGCAGGTCATTTGTTTCACAGAAGTTTTTACTCCTTTGAATAAAATAGATGGATGAACATGGAAACATGCAGCACCCCAAAAATAAACTGAAGGCAACAGAGAGCAAACCTTGCAGACAAATGCAGACTGCCTAGCAGAAAAATACTACAGTCTTAGAATCAAATGAATCCTAATCTGGCCTTCATAGCAGAAATGTGCATGGGTAATCTAGCAATTCAGAAAGCATTTCCAGCCCACTGGAAATATTTCCAAATTCAGAACAAGTGAGGCAACTCTTGGAAGAAGCAGCAATGAGCGAATCACATCTTTCTATGAGGTAAACTAGTCATTTCAACTTGTGATTTATTAGAAGTATTAAAGGCAAGCTATTAAAATCTCTATTCTCTGGATCTAAAACAAGCTCATATTCAGCAGAGATTCCACATACTCAATAACTTAAATTTGTGTAACCATCTAGATAGCATCAGAATTCTGGATAATTGTAACCATACCAACATAAAGTGAAGAGTTAAAAAGATACAGAACAGCATGGCACATACAATTTTACCTTTTTATGTTTGTTACTCATGAGAAACAAAAAATACCACTCTCTCCAACCTTCAAGATACTGATAGCCTATAATTTTCTTACAATCTGGAAAAAAATGGACAATACTTTCCCTGTCTGGATAACCTGAGACAAAGGAATTATTTATGTGTATGTTAGAGATATTTTGTGGCGCTTCACAAAACTACTTCCAGAAATCACAGGTGCAAGGCTGACTACACTGTCGAGCTCCTGTTTCCCCAGGCAACCTGAAGACATCATACATTCCTGGGATAAGACATGGTGAAATACAGAGCTTGATGCAGTTCATATGAAACCTGCAGGAAGCCTCCCTCACAATGACAAGATCGGGTGCTCAGTGGGGTGCCAGCCAAGTGTTTCCTTCCCCCTAACACCTCTCTTGCTCATTACAACAGGGCTCACATACATGCAGGTACGTGTTGACAGACTCCCGTGCCAAAGCTGGCTGGGTGCAATCCAGGTGTTGCACCTGAACTGTTCGGCAGCAGTGGCACGATGAGGTAAACCAGTGTCACGGTTTGACTCAGGATCAGTGATTAAACCAGCTCAAACCAGGACAACCAGCATGCTTCCCTCTGTTTTCACTAGACAGCCTTCTAAAGTCAAGGCAACTTTTTTCAAAACACAAATATATATATTTGAGATACATCAGCTTTCTGCATAGGAGGTGTCTTTGAAAACGATCAGCTTTCTCTGCTCCCATCGTGTGCTTAGCTCTTCAAATATTTGTTGTCTTTTTCCTTTTTTTTTTTTCCTTACCAGAAACTGACCTACCAGCCCCAAACATCCAATTTCAAAGTCCAGGAACACATTTAATTCATTCATTATGGACTATTCCATACAAATTTCATAATTCCACAAGCCTAGATGTAAGGGCAATAGCATGTGCTGCCCTTCTAAGAAAAAGGCAGAGGGATCAATTATCAAGACATGACTGGGAAGGAGCCAAATTATTCCTACCTAAGGAGGAGTGAAACCACAGGGAGTCTCTTGATTCCTATGGTAGGCCACAGAGCAAGTCCTACGTCCAAGTAATAAATTAAGCTCTGCAGAAGAGGGGCTGCTTCAGACTCTGGGCGTGGTGTCAACTCCTCCTGGGTTAGGGAGAAGGGCCAACAGACTCCACTGGCCTCAGAAACCAGAAGTGCTAACTACTTTGCTTAAAAAACACTCATAATGAAACATGTAAGCCTTTTGAAACAAAAACTCCAGGTATTACTTGCTGATGTAACAGAATTACTTGCAAATGCTTGAAGCAGTTGCCAATGCTCTTTGCAAAATAACACATTTAAAAAGAAAAAAAACCAACCCTCATTTGATCACTTCTAATGAAAAGTTCCCTAAGCCTTCACATATATGCAAATACTTAAATTACTTGGCAAATCACTGGTTTCATTACAAGCCTCTAATACAAAGATTTTATTAAACAGCTGATACCGAACACATTTTAGATGCAGAAGCTGAATAGCAGATTTTCATCCTTAATACTAACAGGAAATTATGAACTCCTTTCTATGAACTGCTAATAAAATAATCTGCTCATCATAGACAGTCATAAGCAGCCAGCGATGAGGCAGGAATTTCCTATAAAATATCCTATTCACTTTGGAAAGTTTTAATGCTGTAAAAATGGGGATGCTAAAAACAATGCCGAGAGCCTTCTTTTTTCTGGCACATGATTTTCCTGCGATGACATCTGTGCCACCAACACAGTAGTGCTAGAAGAATTAGAGAAAGCCAACATACCTCAATAATCACCACAGGAGGATAACATCATGCTGAAACCCTTATGGTTTCAGCACAGGAGTGCACAGCACAAAAGGCATGCCAGAAAGCACCGAGATTCCACGATTGCCAAAGCACTCACCAAGTTCACAAGAGCACTGAACTTATTCAGGCAAAACAATCAAGATAGTTTATGTGAACAGTTTGACTCTCTCAGAGCAAAGAGCTTCCACTGCAAAGTGTGCACAGATAGGCCTTCCCTCTGTTAAGAGAAGTAAAATGGACTCAGAATTCTGCAACCTGCACATCACCTAGCTTTCGTTTTTTTAGTCATTACTATTAAATACATACTTCAAATTAATTACCTGATCTAATAGTTTTGTGAGCTGGGACAAGGGTTTATTCAAGGGCATTTGTAATCACCAATTTAATTCTAGTGAAGGACAAATTATGCTTTTTAGAAGTATGTGAAATCACTCTTCCAAATACTGTTGTAACAGATAAGCTAAGAAGTCTCTGGAGAAGAAATAATGAAAATTGTTATCTTGCTATTGTCTATCCTACCTAGTTGTAACAGGGCCTAAAAGGAGAGGGCATTACCTGTTCCAGCTGACTGAAAAAATAACTAGAAGTTTGTGCATTTCCTTAATTTTCTAGCAAATAGTTACTTTTTTATTTATTTTTTTTAAGTTTTAGGGAGACATTTTCTTTTTAAAAGTTTTCTTACCTGTGTGATTTGTTTGGGTTTGGGCAAGCAGAAAGATGAGGAACTCTACAAGGACTTAAGCAACCCTCTAACTCACTCCTCACCTGCAGGGTGGCTCATATTGAAACATTCTCTAGTTAAAGATTCACTAGAGTTAGGCTAGATTCTAACCCATTAAGTTTGTTATTACTGAAAGATCTTACCTCACACATGTGCCTGACAACCGACTACTCCTGTATTAACCTTTTTGATATAAGAAAGTTTTAGGAGTAACTCTTTATAAAGATTAATGAAAGCTTTGCTACTGGATTCAAAGTGCATGGAACCAACTCCGTTTCAGGATTTTGGAAGAAATATTAACCTTATTTTACACTGATAAAATGGACTGGCACATGGGACTACATCTAAAACCTGCAGCTGTCACATTTGGGTGATGCCAATGAGCAACCCAACAGTACCTTTTGGCTTTTGTTGATGGTCCATTCCACCAAAACATTTTGTGGGTGCTAAAGTCCCACACAACTCAAAAGTAAAATAAGGGGAAATTTCCTGATGCCCAAGACTTTCACACATGCTGCCTCTGGGAACTGCACAATTGCATCAGTTGACGTATATAAGTGCTCCTTTTAGAACATACTTGCACTTTGAACGTGCAGTCTGGAACACAGCTGGTCCTCTAAATGGCTGGGAATGATTTTTAAATATGTATTTCCCCACTGGAGTTATTAAGGTGTTCTGTGGCAATACATATTTGCTACTCAGGCATGCATCACTAATAAAGTTTCTAATGAAAATATCTTTAACAAGCAATTGTTGTTAGAGTGTAGGAGCTACTTTACAAGCACTCAGCTACATCAGCTTTATTTGCAAAGTACCAGCCCTAAGAGGTCACCCACTTCTCCTGTTTAAAATAAGCTATGTGTTTTATTCTATGCACTGGATCTGTTATTTCAGAACCCAACTGGACAAGGTCTGGGGCAGCCTGCTCTAGTTGATCCCACTTGAGCTGGGGAGTTGCACTGGACAATCTCCAGAGCTCTCTTCTGACCTCAGCTGTTCTGTGACTTACACCTGCAGGTAATGCCTTTATTTCTACCCAAAGACTCCCATTCCAAGTAGCTCATCTTTTCTTTCAGATTTGCCGTTATGAATAAGAAAAGTTTCATCTATGTATCAATAAAATCACCATAATGCCCTGAGATCTTTCGAAACAACCTCATGTGTATTGTACTTATGCATAAAGACACCCATAACAATTAATTACATCTTCGTACCACAGGATCTAAGTAATTTGTGATCATTCCATGCAATGTACTACAGAATACTAACACAGTCAAAACTCCCATTTTTTAGGTTAAGCAACCAAAATTAGGTAAAAAAGTTCATTCTGAAGTTTCTTAAACTACATATCAGATTGATAGACAAAACTGCATCCACAGTTCATCCAGCCAGTAAGTCAGAAATGTCTCAGTTGGGTAACATGTGTGTTCTAACTCCTAAGGATTTTATCATCAATACATACCAAGAGCAGCTGGTAGTACTTTCCCAACTGTCTGGACTTCATCTTCAATGTCACAATATTTGGTACTTTTCTTAAAGCTAGAGATAAAAATGACAACCTCTAGATCGATTTTTAAAATGACTTTTTGATTTTCATGTGCAGAGAGAATGTTTTTTAAAAGTAACTCCATTAAAGGCCAAAAATTTAATAAGTGAACAAAAATCTTTCCCCAAAATGTGATCTTTGAGGCTTCATAATTTCAGTGCAGTGTTCATGTTTTTCAAGGCTTTAGTTTGACTATGTATAATGTAAAACAACAATCCACATGACAAAAAGGGAAGTAAAGGAAGCTGTAAGAAAAAAAAAATTGACCTTGGAAAAGGAAATAAACATGTTTTTCCTTGGTGTAGTACACAGAGCACAATCGACAGGACATGTATCGACACATTCTCTAAATACTTGGCATACCTTCTCCACCCTTACACGCAGAAAGGCAGCCCTCCAACTCATGAGCTCATGCAAGCTCAAACAGTTCTAACATTTCTAATGCACTTTGGATAATGAGCAGAGCACTCCACAGCACAGGATGCTGCATTTCCCTTCATGCATTTGCACACTCCCACATAAAGCTGCTGTCCCAGAAGAGCTCATATAGATCCATCTCCATCCTGCTCCTGAAACATTCTATCCAGTGTATTTCAGCAGCTCACATTATTTTCACAGATTCTTACTGATTTTATTCAATGTATAGATCCAGCTCATCACTTTAAAATGCTGCATGCGTATTACTTTTTATATTTCTGAATCATAGAATTGTTCAGGTTAGAAAAGACCTTCAAGATCATTGAGTCCAACCTTATCCTAACCCTATCACCCTATTTCTGATGACCCACTGCTAAACAATGTCCCCAAGCACCACATCCAGACAACTTCTTAACACATTCAGGGATGGCGACTCAACCACCTCCCTGGGGAGCTTGTTCCAGTGTCTAACAACCCTTACTGTAAAGTTTTTTTCTGATATCAAACCTTCTTAGTGCCTGTTCATCCCCAGAACCATATGAGGA
Source organism: Hemiprocne comata (assembly GCA_020745705.1). Lineage (NCBI taxonomy): Eukaryota > Metazoa > Chordata > Aves > Apodiformes > Apodidae > Hemiprocne > Hemiprocne comata. Next base: position 6,709,878 of record CM036596.1, on the reverse strand, counting down.
CTTGCAGACACTAAGTCTGATTCCTCTTCTTGTTTTCTTCTCTCTATCCAGAACCAAACCTCATGGGCTGTTTCTTAAGCTGATTTTGCATTTATAAGGAGACATACTACATACTTTTTCCAAATAATTACAATTCTAGCAAGGGAAAAAAAATCAATGTGCATTGTACAACCTTGGGCCAGACTAAACTCTGAAATGAGTCTCAGAATCCTGACTTATGTCTTTTCACCTTTTGGACGAAGAAGTACACAATCACCTGGCTGGGTTCCTCATTACACATTTAGAAGGCAACACCTTTCCTTTATAAAGATGGAAATTTAGCATCAATGTATCTGCCAGTAACAAAATATAGCATCTGCTCACTTCTGAGGACTTTTCAAGGGTAAGTTTGGATTTGGATCTTACAAACCTTTATTTACAGCAGGTATATCCACTGAATTTAGCAGTTCCAACTGACTTGCAACCCCTTGCACTTGCAGATGCCAGCCTACAACTCTATTAGCAAACTCAACTTCCATTCATATATAATTCAGTCCTCCTTTCTTTCACTCAAGTTTGGCATTCTTTTGGCTTTTCCTGGGGTACAGAGCATAAGCAAGCATTACAAGCACAAGGGGTCAGGCTTTCACATAACCCACAGTTGTTCCCTACATGGCAATTAATATTTGAAAAGATATTATAAAATAGAAGAAAATGTCAAAATCAAATGCTTTGAATCAGATTTGTTCCAATAGATACTTTTGATTCCTTTTTCTCTAAGGTAGCTGAAATGTTATTAAATAACTGAAATCTATCAGCATCACAGTGTTTGGCTTTTTCACCAGAGAAGTTACAGGTTAGAAAGTCTGGTCACCTCAGCATAGCTCTGTGTTTCTCTAGCACCAGCTTGCAGGCAGAATTCCTGTAGCAGTCAAGTACATTTTATTAATCTATTTTATATAATTGCATTTTAATCTCTATCCCTATTGAGGAGACAGCACACAAGGGGAAACTGTCCACGCAGAAGTTTGCTTTTTATCAGGGATCCCTACAAGAGCCTATTGTGTTCTCCTCATTTCCTGAGAGCACTCACCTGTTACAGGTCAAGGCCTGGTCACCCGTGACTATCAGCCACGCAGAGTGAAACCCACTCTGTGACAGAAGCTTGCCTTCCCTCAGTGACCAAATGCAAAGGTCATCCTGGATGATTTTTCAATAGCTTCTGCACTTCATTTGCAGTTGTCCTACGGGAATTGCTATTTTCCCAGCACATTCACTGGACACTGGCTGGAACACAAGGCGAGACCTCCCAGCTCAGCCTGCAGCAAATTGAGCTCCAGTTCCTTCCGGAAACCGTTCTCAAGACTGAACTAATGAAACTGGGATTTCTCAATGTCACCACGTACACTTTCAAACACTAGTAAATACAACAGATGTATCCACATTATAATTTTAGTTTGGATAAGGAATTTCCTTTGACTCAAAGCTCCCTTCAAAATCCCTACTAACCATTGTTAGTTCATAATGCCAAGCAATCCCTTAGCATGCAAACTGAATTCCTTTCAGATGAAATTAAACTGGAAGACACCCTCCTTCTGATAAATTGCATTTAGTTCATGGGATCAGACCACAGCTAACCTAAAGAACAACTCCCAAAATGCATACATTGCAAGTATTTGGTTCTCAACACAGCCATTTTTCTCTACAAAACTTCATGCTCCCGTTGCATGTAAACAAAGCCAATATCATTGCAGTATTGCTTTATGCAGAAACTAAAGTATTCTGTGTTAAGATGAGAAACACAGCTCTACATTAGAATTTTTAAGTATATCTCTTAGACTTCCCTAAATAGAGATAAGAAAACAAAAAATTCCCATCATGGTTTGAATTAATAAATCAAAAATTAAGAATGAAATTATCTCCAAATCATACTTAATTTTCAATAGAATTAGATTGTTTGTGCTATACAGACTTATATATGTATTTAAATAACATTATTTAAAAATATGTGCATTTATATTTTACAGATCACAGGTTCTTGTTAGATATGTATGCCTGATTTCTATTCCTAAAGAAATGGAAATTCAAATGAACTTTGGCTTGAAAAGTTTTCCTCAGATGCTGCATGTAGATAATTACTTGGTTGAATGTTGAAGACCCAAAACTTTTGCATCTTAATGGTAAATATTTCTACTACCACAGAAATCTCAATCTATGAAATTAGAAGCATATTAACATTGTTATTTTCTAACTATGTCTTATGTACCCAAGTATCTTGCTGACCTGCCCCTTTAGTGCCTGCTTGTTTGCATGTGCCCTAGAATCAGATGTCTAATATCTGAAAAATAATATTACTGCTGCATAGTTTCATATATTACAAACTGCATAAAGATGGAAGCCACATTACCTGAACTGCAGCTAAAGGCAAGTAAGGTACTGTAACGCAATGAGTGCTTTTACTGAAATCTCACACTGTCAGATATAAGTGCAGGGGCCTCTTGGGACACAGACTTTCAAAAAAAAGATTACCATGAACAATGCTAGAATAAAGGTCTTTCAGGTAACAGTGCATTATTTATTTACAAACTCTAGCTCCAAAAAACTGACAAGAAGCTATAGTCTCAGAAGCAATAAGCCTGGATGTTTTTTCTTGGAAGGAAGCCGGTAGCTTTCTTCAATGCAATTTATAGAAACAGAAACAAAGAAGAATTATCAGCAGAACAGGAACATTAAGTGGCACTTTGATAACAGCAGGACACGTCTATGATACTCATATTTTCACAACTACTTGAATCTTACCTTAAGACAACCAATATCCTAGGCTGTAGAAAAATCTTTTTGAAACTTGGACTTTTTCTTAACAACACAGCCTTTTCTTCTTTGAAAACTTAACACCTGCTTTCAAACCTCTGTAATTCAGGCCCCTGTCCTGCATGGTTCTGTAGAGGATGGGAATAACAGAAAGTGGAGGTATAGCCTCTGGCATGTACTAGTCTATCAATCTTGCTAGTATGATTAGAAACAGTTGTGAAGACAAATGTGTACAGATCTCAAGCTGCCTACAGTGTAGGTGTATATGCCAGTTGCCAGTATATGCAAATCCCCAGGTCATCATATTTTCATTCCAACTACTGCCCACGGAAACTAGATTAGACTATTAAAAGTACAGGAACAAATGCTACGTTCTCTTTGCCTTCCAAATTCAATATCCAGCAGTAACTGATCAATATCCAATACAAACAGGTGCTTTGGTTAACAAAAAGTCAACATAAATGTGAATGAAATAAATACTTCAATAAGAAAGTCTGCAACAAATATTTATTGCAATATTTAGTGAAATTATGGCAACACTACAATAATTTATTGAAACATTCCAATACTTTAAATGCTGCAAATACCTTGGTACACATTGCAGCATAGTTTCATACATCATAAACTGATAAACATGCAGAATACATGATATGGACTATACATACATCCACCATTTCCTTCATATACAAACACCCCACACGCCTGCATACACGCCATTCCTCAGTTAAATGGTGGGGGTGGATTTACCAGTCTATAAATAAGAGGAGACTAACTGCTGTTAGGCTTAGCCACAGAGTTTTAAAATTTGTTTGTGCACAGTTCAGTGAGCTGAAAAACATTTTTCAGCACTGACTACTGGTAAATATTTCTTCTTGTCTCTTTGTAAACAGTCATGCCATGAAAATTAAATGCAGATAAACAGATTAGAGGGACACTTAATCAGAATGAATATCAACATGTAAAAATAAAAGCAAAAGCTTATTTGTGCAAACAGTTTTATCTGCAAGAGTCTGCATGCATTGAGCAGTATTCATAGGACTTGCAAAGTCACATAGCTAGCCCATTTTGAATATAAAAATACTTTAAGACTTCCCCCATATTTTTCACTATGATCTTTATTACTAAAAGCTGCTACAACTGATGGTACATTGTAGCTTGAGATTTTAAACTCCTAGGAATGGTAAAGTTACTGATTTTTCCACCACGTTTATATCAAATTGAATTTTGCAGATCTTCAATGCTAACCCACCACTCCTACTATTTAATTCAGAAAAAGCAACATGTTGTCCTTGAGGATTAAAGCCATTTCTGTTCACTGGGGCAGTAGTGGTAAAAATTAAGAATTTGTGTTACTATTGGATGAGGCAGAGCAGACTTCACAGAATAGTGTGCACTAGAAAAGTATTAAAAGATCATTCCGATCCCCAAAATTTCCAGAGGGATAATACTAAATGTTAACTGAAGATTTAGATTTTACTCTAGGCTATACAGTAAGAGCAGGCATACTTTCACGTACAGTACACAGGATCACACTTCCTGTCTCCCTTTAATCAGTTCAGAATCAGGCTTCTTTTCAAAGGACTTGGCCATGTGCAAGAATCTCCTGGAAATAACTGAAGTTCAATAATACAGTCAGTACTGTCTATATATTGTCTGTCACTCTGGCATTGAAACATCTTTTAAACTTGCCCAAAAGACAATCTACCCACAGAACCTCATGGAAACGATTCCCTTAAAACCCAGAAATCCTTCTATCCTCTCTATGCTAAGGGCATAAGGAGAAAAAAATCCTTTTATTTCTTGTTCTTTCTTTTCTCTTTCTCTGGCACAGCAGAAGTCATAAATCACAATTAATTCAAAGGTAATGTTCCAAATAAAAATTTTTCTTCCAGCATTTCTTCTTCATCTCAGATTCAAAGATTTATGGATATCATATCCCTCAAAGGTCCAGCATGATCACTTAATCCTGCCATCTGCATAGTATAGGTTGTACAGTTGAATCCCTTAAGATATGCATTTCTCTGTATAATATATGATGTATCTTTCAGAATAAAAGTAATTTGATTCGACACCCAAATTCATGCCACTAGTTAAATTTCTCCAGCAGAAAAACAATGAAACAAAAAGTTTTTTTCTCTTTATGCCCTTACCATACATAGGCAGGAACTGTTCCAGCCCTGAGTTGGTTTTATCTAGAGAAAACCCACAGGGCCAACTCCATCAGGTCAGTACTGAAGAGTGTCCCTCTTGACCTGACTGGTCACACCTGCATGGCATCCTGGTGCAGGGTTTTTAAAACCACTCCTATCAGTGCACTCAGGCTTCCCAAAGGGAAAGCAATCCTCATATCTTCATAGTGTACCAGATTACTTTGCCTGATAATGCTGTGATATGAAAACACAGTGGGGTTTGTTTCTGTTCTGATTTTTTGGATTTCAAGTAGCTAGTGCAACACTTCTTTGCAATTACCATGCATAGATGGTTGTAGATTTCTTTGAATAGTTCTGTATTATTTTGTCTCCATGCACATTCTAATTTTAACTTTTCTATATTAACACAAAGCATCATGCCCAGAAGTAGTTTAATGTTTCCATGACAAAATTTCATAATGAAGGCTTGACATTTCTCAGACTTACTGGCACAGTTAAATGGAAAACCCAACATTTTCAAATGAGATATTTCAGTAGTTTCCAATCTCACAGTGCTAACAATGAGGTATCTACCAGGGAATCTTGTGCTGTGCATGCAAAGTAGAATGCCTTAGCCCACAGCTTGTTAATGTATCTCCCAAATTACATAAGTAAAAAACCTTTTTATTACTTTTATACAACTCTGAGGCAGTTTAAATTCTATCTTCAACCTTTTAATGTCAAAATACACCAGATTCACTTCAGAGTGTATCTGCCTTTCAAGTGCAGGAATGGATATTGAGGGGTAGGAGGGAAAATTAGAATTCAGAAAAGTACAGCAGTTGTTTCAAGGTTTTGTTTTTGTTTTTTTTTTTAATTCAGTCCAAATTACTATTTTATCTTTTTTTTTTTTTACTAGCTAAAGCAATCACGAATAGTCAACATATGTAAGAACAGAAGAAATGGAATTCACATCAAGGTTTCACAAAGTGCAAGTGGCACAGATGGTAATTATTTAGCCCTGTAAGCAAGACCACTGATAACAACCCACAGGACCTGGCTTTAAGAGCCCTCTTGCTCAAGGGCTCGGACAGACACGGTGGGTAATTCTGCAGCAGCCGATCAAGAGGACCCTGCCCCAAATGGACTTGTCCCTCTGCTCCCAGCCACTGGTCCCACAGCCACACCACAGTAGATGTGGGTCCCAGCTCCTCAGCTGCCTCTGCTCCCCACTGAAAGCGACAGATTCCAGCCACCTGTATCCCACCAGGGCTGCAAACTTCCCTGGCTGTGTTAATGACTCCAGCAGGCGTCTAACAGCAGCAGCACTTGGGGAGCCAGCCAGCACACACCTGAACTTCTCCTGTCGCACCACAGGGAGCAGCTTTCAGCAAAGCCCTGGGCAGGCATCAGGGGCAGTAGTGCACTACAGCTGCTCTGGTAAACCAGACAGAGCCTGTCTGTTGGACCTTTCAATATCCTCCCTGGGGAGCTCTGACAGATGAAGTTCCTTACAGCGCTCCTTCCTCTTCTGATCAATTCAACATTCCTGCTATCTGAATTTGAGAAGCTTTTATGGTCGTGTTGGGGGAGTTCTCTAAGGCATTTTCATTATTATTAAGATTCTTCAGGGTTAATTTTTTTTTTTTAAGCAAGTTCAAGGTGTGACTAACTGACTGAACCTTAAAAAATTTAGAATCAAAATACTACCACAAAAACCAACAACAAAAAAATGCAAACAGAAAGCATTGGTCACTGTGACACAATGGTATGGTATTACATTGCTATTCAAACAAGGGACAAGTCCTCACTTGGCACTGAAGACTTTTTCCCATTGTTTCCAAAAATTAAATTTCATGAAAACTGAAATCTTCCCTCAGAATATGTGGGTTTTGCTGAAAATGGACACTTCTTTGTTACAGTTCAATGAACATTTTCTTTTACCGATTTTTTTTTAATTTAAATGCTAGTAATACATAAAATTTTAAGTTTCAACAACGCTGACCCCAAATAATTTGATACTTAAAAAATGTTTTGTATTCCTGGAAAATGTTCCCATTTTCAGTTTTTGTTCACACTTGGAAAGAAAACAAGTAGCCAAAATGTTAATACTGCAACAACACTGTCCTGGTTTGAGTGACTCCTTCCTAAGACATACAGAGCAGAAAATTGTATAATCACAAAGCAGACAAGTAATAAGCATCATTACAACTCAAACTAAATTTTATGTAAACACTGACCTGTTTTTTGTTTTCAGATGCTTTAGCTATTGGCAGTAAGGTTAAAGCACCACATGTACATTAAAGCCCATGAGATACAAAAAGGGCATTTTGAACTGAATATTAGAGTCAGGATCAGGGCACAGAAAGATTAACTAACTTTCTCACTGCTAGACAGGAAATCTCTGCAAGCCAGAAATGTAGTTCTGCATCCCACCCCCTCCCTCAGCATACCAGTTCCAGTGCCTTAAGCCACATCACCATCACTCAAAGCTCTCAACCATCTGAGCATAGTGCCAATAGCACTGCTCTGCATTTCACCCGATCTGCTTTGGTGCATTATTTATAATTGTATTGCTTCAGTTGATCAAAGTAATGGACTAGATGTTGACTTTTTAGCTGTTTTGGCAGCATTGTTGGAGGAACTTGAAATTTTTAAGCAGATGTTCTGCCACATAACAAGGGGCTTGTTTTGCTCTAATGAGATACAGTATTTGTTACAATGAAAGAAATTGCTTGTGGATTTGTTATAATGCATTTTACATACACCAGGTTACATTTATATTGGAGTAATGAAAAAAAGAGACAGTAAGTCTATATTACTTTTCAGATCTGATGATGTCACCAGACGCATAGTATTATTTAAAAAAAAAAAAAAAAGATCAGGCTCAACTTTTTGAGGTCTGTTTCTCGTTTTATACTTGATATCCACCTCAGCAGTGTAATGGATCCAAACAGTTAGCTCTTTGTGATCCCTCTAGAGAGAGATCACTGTACCATTTCAGCAGAACCAAAAATAGTGAGTTGCACCGCAGGATTTTTAGGCCTCTGATGCAAATTATCCAGAAGCAGATCTTCTCTCTTTGCAGACATGTGAGCAAATTTAATGCATGGTTTCCCTGGCTCTTTCCAACTTAATTTTAAATGTGTGGTGTTTGGATTTAAATTCAGACTTATATAGTGCAATATGGAAAGCAAATTAACAAATTCACAAGTTGGGTCTATGGAAAAATGCCAGAGATTTGTATGTGAGTGTAAGAGGGAGGACTGACCCAGAAAAATATTAACAAGAATTGTTTCTCCTTTGTGAAAGACCTCAGACTGTGGCTTAGATATTTATTATGCGCCGTGCTTATAAAACTTCCAAGATGTCTAATGGAAATAGAGCACAATAGAAGCCAGTTCTGCTTTTCATTTTATATACTACCACTGGGAATCTCTTTCTTCTGATGTTCATCCATATTATAAGCTTCCCTTTCACAATGGGTAAGATTTTCCTTGCCTTGAAAATAGTAGTTCATCATAACAAGAAGGAATATCAAGCATATATAAATGCCAGTCCAACTACTTACATTGGCTACATTGGCAAAATCTTTTTAATTCCTTCATAACATTCAGCACTACCAAAAAACTCCATTCAAAACGTGAATAGAATACTCCAGAAACACAGGGAATGCCTATATTTAAATAATAATGTGCAGCAGAGGCACCCACATATTAATAAGTAACCTCATTCTTCTAGCAAACAGCTACATCAATGAGAGTTTTAAACTCTGTACTCCTTTGAAATACTGAGATGAAGTTGGAAATTGTCAATCTGAGGGCTTCTAAAGGAATGCTACATTAAAAAAATAGGCTATAATACTTAATCCTTATGAACCCTCTGTAGCAGCTTATCTTTACAACCTGCCATCCCTCCCCCACTCTTAAAGTCCTGCACAGTGACTCCAGACTAAGACTGAGCTTGGCGAGCCTCAAAACCCTGCTTGAGCCTCAGGGACTAACCTTGCAAGCTTTCATTTTACACTACAAAAGACAGGATAAACTCTACTCTCTCATATCCCACAGAAAGTGGTTTTATCAGAATATGAGAGGCTTAAGCAAATGGCTTTTACCTTGTGTTTGCCACAGGCTAAAAGCATGGATATTACCAGTTAGCACGTCTCTAGGGATGTACTTTTGTTATGCAGCAGCAACACTGAAGCATATCTTAAATTTTACCACTGTGGCTCAGGGGCAGCCACTGGGACAGCAGGGACCCAGGCACGCCTGTAAATTGGCAAGCCTGCAATTATGGCCTTACCTGAGGGAGCCTGGATTGTCTAAATTCAGGCAAAAATTACCCATGCTTTAAGTGCCCTACACTATGCTTAAATGTCAATCACCACTAAGCCCTCTACTACTGAAACAGAAGACCTGCCAGATCTGAAACCTAACATCTTCTGTACTTGAGCAGGCTGCCTCAACTTTTCAGCTAGCCACAACTTGTGGACTTGTGAATTCACATTCGCTGCTACTGATAACTATGATCAAAGCTTCTGGCCCCACTTACAGACTGACCCAAACCTCAGTTTTGGACCTGATGAGTTAAAGCTAAAATATTTATAAAGGTAATTAGGTACAATCCACAAATTTTACTGGAAGCAGAACTTAAGTATCAACCTTTTCAGTATACGTAGGTGTTAATGTCTGAAATCCACACAATGCCATAGAAATTACATTAAGAAAATAGACTTTGGCACCTAAATACTCCAAAAGTGAAAGTGCAAGTTCTACTGCTGAGAGTGTGGATTAGCGATTTTTGAGTACACAAATGGAAACTGTGAACATAAACGTTTAGATTCACATCTGACTCCCTCTGAAGTAAATGTTACCTTTCCTTTTGTATCAGCTGATACTGGAACAGGCTCAAAATGAACAAACCATTAAGGAAAACTATCTTACTATGTAATTCTTTCAACATAATAAAAAATATTTGTAAAGAATCAGTCTCCCAAAGTTGTTGGGAAAGAGTCTGTATTTAATAGGACCCCTTTTATAGTTCATTTCTCCAAGAGTTACTTCGGTGATCAGAGGCTTTTCAGAACTAGGAATACATATACTATTTTGATTTTTTTAGGGGAACTGTTAATATGTTAATACTTAGAAAGTTCACCAGTAGAATGTTTCATTTAGTAGTCTCAATTTTAATTGCTCAGGAATACATACAGTAAAACAAAAACAGACATTTTGGGGAGAGGTGAAGAAGGAAGCTGGTCTCTGAGACAGTCCTAAAACCCCTTCTTTGTGTACTTATAATTCTCCACAGAAACGAAAGAAAACTCTGAATCCCATGTTTATGTGCTACAGCTTTTCAAGTTCCTGCCTGTACACTCAACCAGCAGAATGGGGCCCAGAATCAGCAAAAGGTTCTTGAATCTTGAACAGAGTAGGGACTGCAGGTGGATTCTTTGAACTGAGTCATCTTTTTTTCAAAGAAACTGTGAAAATTTCTAATGAGTTCCTGAGCCTCCATGGAACTGCGTACATACCAATTCTCTGAATACATAGAAATCTGGATACTATCAACCTGAAGCAAAATTTTGCAGGATCAGACCTTAGTTTTGTTCACTTTTTTAGTTGTATGGTAAATTTTCTTTTAAGTTACTTCATCCAAAAGCCACTGAAGTGAATTGGAAAAATTCCCACTAACCTCAACAGTTCTTAGACCATTTATATTGCCTGCCTTTAACTTCAGCAGGAACCTGACCGAGAGCTCCACAGCCTGCTACACATGCAGCAGCACCACATTAGGACAAGCACTGTTGACCAGAGTAGATAAATTTGAAAGCAAACACATGGAAAACATTATGAAACTATTTAAAAGCTTTTGAAATGCATCACTGATCCATAAAAACTATTTCCACACATATACTAAGGCAGAGATAGTTGTTCTTAAAATCTAAGATAGCTTAATGGGATTTTTTACTAGGGATCCTCTTTTCTACCTTCCCAGATTTGCTTTATGTATTTTCTCTCTGTGTCTCAGTTGTTCGTTTCTTTTTAAACATGAAAAAAATATTCACAGGGCATTTTTTAATTCTGCCTTCTAGGCTAACCAACCCCCACTGCACAGAAGGAAATGTTTCAAGTCAAGAATACATACTTGATTTTAAAAATTGAAAATTGTTAACGAAATGTGTTGAATAAATATTTCATACGTTGAACAACAAAGATGGAACAAACATTGATACTCCTTTGCCCTGTTTATTCAACATTCCCCAAGTTTATGCGTAACATGTTAAAATGATTACACAGTCTGGACCTTGCAGCTCTATTTCAGGCTCCAGAGTATTTCGTGTATTTGGGAGACATGGCAGGATCACTGAGGTTTGTGCAAGAGCACATCTGCAAAACACTGTGAGCCCTAAGTTTCCCCCATTCTAGTGCATTATACCAAAAGAAACGGTTGTGCAGATCTGCGTGACAATGACTCCTAGGACTACAACCACTTAACTAAAACAAAACAGTTTCCTTGTGAAGCTGTAAAAGACATATGTTCAGAGCATCCAAGACTGCTTGTCTCTGTCTGCTACAAAAGGAATCTACTACCAAAAAGAACAGATTTAGGATGACTCAGACTAGGATTCATTTTTCATATCCCATATGTAGAAATAAGGATACGATGCCCTCTTTACTGTTGTGTTTTGCTATTAAGTAGCCAAAGGAAGTGAAAGATTTTGATCCAACAGCAAAGACAAATTTTTGGAGTGACATTTTGCCTCTAAAGCTTAAAGGAGGACTTTTCTCATGGACAACAGGAATGAAAAAAAATACATTATCATCTCAAAAAAGACTAAAGCATCCCACAGCACTTATTCAACATACATACTTGTATCAGTAACCATACTGATGCAAACACTACTAAAAAGTGTGAGAAAAGCTCCCTTTTGGTAAGACAGTCGAGATACTTGATTTGTCCCTCTCTTCTCTCCCTTATCTTGACAAACCCAACATACAAGACAATGTGATGCTACAAAAAGAATCAGAGATTTTAAAAGATTATAATTCTACTACTGGGTAAGGTTGCCACACAACCCTTGCTAGAACTGATGAAAAAGAGGAATCAGCACTTCCTTTATTTCCCAACTCATACATGGCAGAGGTTTGGGCTCTGAGAAAGTTGCAATTGGTACAAGATCCAAAACAGAGGACACAGAAAATGGAGACCAACCCCTGAAGTTGCCCAAGGCTGGTTAAATTCCTAGGGCATGTTCATTTAAAACAACCTTGCTCTATGCCAGTTTTCACTCCTGGATGATCACTTCCATAACCACACCCTCTGATTCCTAGGAAGGCTCTGCTTCTAAGGTACTCCCATTCCCAGGAGTGCTCCCCAGACCAAAGGGATCCAAATCCTCAGTTGCCTACTTGCAGCAAGTTTCAGACCGCACTGCACGGGCTCCAGACACAATGAAGCTATATAAGGAGTATATAGAAATATGTAAGAACTGCTACAGATTATGTGAGGTCATACACTGTTGGTTCATGTAGTCCTTATTAAAAACTTTGCTCGACAGCTGAGTCAGATATTGAGAAAGCTGTGACAAAGCTACTTACTACTTTGCACCAGTAGGCTGGATTTTGTGGATCAAAATATTCTATTGATTCATTTTTATAGGGTTTTTTTCTAAATTCATTTCTGAATATTGGGTGTCACTTTCTTGTTCCAAGGGCTACTAACAGGTGAAAATCTACTCTAGAAATTCAACAAAGTTTTTGTTTACCCATTTTCAGAAGAACTAATAAAATTAAAGAATACGACAGTGGAAAAAAGGTTGGGGATTTGTTCTGCTCACAAGTGTATGCATTTGCACAACATTTCTCCAAGATGCTCGCACAGGATCAGGTAACTAGTTGATACTGCAGGCATAAATACAAATCTAATCCCATGGAGGTCTTGCTGTTGGTAGCCAGTGGAGGGAGTCAAGACAAATTTTTATCAAAGTAGGCTTAAAAGGATCTATACCACTCACTTCCACATGCACTTTGCAAAAATTAAATCTTCCCTCTGCATTCTACTTTAGCCTAACAATCTTCATTGCCACACAATCTGGATTTTGCTTACAAATCTGAACCTGAAAGGCACAACATCCATCTTTAACTTCCTGTTCCCACCAAAGTAGCTAAGAAGAGTGGTTTGAAATGAGGCCAGAGTATGGTCCTCACTTAAAATAGTACAGTTAAAAATATGTATGTATTATTATTTGAATAGTAACAAACCAGAGAATCCAAAGTAAAAGCCTGGCTTTGACATTGCTAAGCTTCTTACAAATGCAAATCAAAACACATCTATTAATAAAATTATATAGGAAGCACAACCATAAAACGTAAGTTGCCAAGTGGAAGCATTAGGTTTCCATATATGTAAGTATCTAAGCATATTTTTTAATTAAAGCTCTCTATAGAAGTATTACATATTTCAGTAATACCCAGGATATTTACAATTTCCAGGTCAAGCTCAACACAACAGATGTTCAGGAAACAGATTTATTGATGAAGTCAAGAAAGTGACTCAGATACTTTAGCACAGCCATACTTTTAAAACTTTGCAAACTTCCATCTGCTTTCTCTTCTGATCCATTCCCAAATCAGGAATAAATAAATGGGGGGAAAGGGACATAGCATAAAAGAACTACTACTTCTACTGCATTTGAATAAATTCTAATCTCATAACGAGCAACATTTCAGAGATTTCAGTTAAAAATGAAAAAGAATTTTCAGTAATGTGTGAAAAATGGATGCTTCACTGCCTCAGACAGGATTGTCTGAGTCCAAAGGAAATCAGAGCTCATATTCCAACAGAATTCAGGAGCAACTGTATGCCTATAGTGCTTCAGCTCCTGTCAATAATTTTAGGTATATGCTTCAGGATGTCTTCTCTTATACTAATCAGGTACTGGCTTACTGTTCAGTTTAATGTTAATAATTTGCTAAGTAACTGTTCCAGAAACAGAGATTAAGACTGATCTAATTTACAAGTAGCCCAACAGATACTAGAAAAGGCCAAGCAAAGCAAATTGCAGTGTATTTCATCTGTCAACTCATGCCGTAGTTGAAGACGTAAAGCCATGAGTTCTTATAAAATACAAAATAGGACTAAGTTTTCACTAGAATTTTCCAAATTTATTTCCTAAATCTCAGATTATGCTAGTTCATAATCCTGAAGAAAAGTGCATGTGAAATGTACTTGTGAACAGCACATAGAATGGAATTATATCAGCATAGTTGTTCAACATTTATTTTACTTCATAAGCATAGACTTAGACTTGGTTTGCAGGAATGAACTGAGATCAACTCCTAGACAGGGGTTTTTATTTTCTATACACATACTGAAAGAAATAAAAAACCAGATGGTAACAATCCCTTCATTTTCTGGTGATGAAATGTTAGAATGCCAATTCTGCTATTTCTACCCATCATTAGAGAAGTGTGCATTATTTAAGTTGTAGCTAATCAACAAATACAAACACCACCTACTCATTACATTTCAAACCTCCTAAAACTCTGTTGCCTCTTTGATGAATCTGTCTGGCTAGAGCATTTCACATAAAACATGAATAACAACCAAGAAGAAGTCCTAGAAAATACAGTGCGTGCAATTAAAGTACAGGTTTCAAAAACAACTAGCCACAAAATGGAATAAAAGCAGTCAAGATGATTTCTAACAGGTGGAAGCAAAAAAAAAGCAGAGAAGTATGGTCTGTTGTAATGAAAAATTAAGATTTCAAACAGCTGCCTCATTGAATATAATACCTTGCAGCTGGATGAACTGCAGCACAGCTGGATTATTATATGCTGTGTGTATACTCAAACATCTGTATGTTCACTGACCAGAAGTAACTTACTAGAAAAGGTATAAATAAACAGTAAGATTTCTTTTTGTCCTTTGAGTGAAAAAATTAGGTTGTCAAAGTATTGCACACAAAACTAAAAGAATACTAGTTCAGCACAGTATATCTTGAGGCACAAGGAATTGGCAGTTACAAACCAGGAAAAGCCAAGAGTTCATAAACTGGGAACACATTACCTTTGCTTCTCAACAGCTGCACTCCTCTAGCCAAGAAATCACTGGCATTCAAGAAATGTACACCAGGCTCTACCTTACTAATCTTATGCAAGGATGAATTCTCTAATGACTCTAAACTGACATTCCACTTCCAGTTAACCTAAAATGATGACATCAATATTATGTTTCTCTGTATATATTAAACTTTAAAATAGAATGGTTTTCTACTAAGATGAAATAAAATCCAAAAATAGAAAATGAATGAATGCTTGCACTAATAACTTGCATATACAATATATATCTATAATTCGTTTATACATATATCTCACAATTCTATCAGAAGAAAAACCCACACGCTAAACCAGTGAAAACAAGTAGAATATATTCAGGGTTGGCCCAGAATGTTAACTGATTTGCAACACCACACAACACCTAACAGGCCACAATTATATCTGGCACCAAAACTTAACGCAAAATTATTTGTGCATATTTGGTATCTATAAACAGTCACATGTGATAACAGAAAACTTAGCAGCAACATCTAGAAATCTGACAAGAGAAGTGCTACTTGTCAGAAGTTTGATATTCATTTGGCAGACTTATAAGCATTCCCAAGAAGGGATGTCCTGAGGTTCTCTAGTTCTGGTGGATGATTTCTGCTGCTCAACTGAATGGAAAATGCTCCACCAAACATGCTAGTGATGAGACTTTAGAACAGAATAAATGGTTTCCTCACAAACCTATACATCCTTGTCTGCACAAAGCCCAAGCAAATGAGCCCAAACCTCCCAAACTGAAACATCAGCAAAACTACTCAGTGTCTACAGGTGGTTGTCAAGGATCTATCTGTAAGGCATTGTCCACACAGTCCTGCTAAAAGTACTCCTTGTAACAATTCTCTGAAGCTAACCCCTCTGCCTTCTGGGTAATCCTTTCCAGAAGTGTTTATCGCTACTTGCACCTCTCAGTATTTGACCAAGATTTTAAAGGATCAATTAGGCTTTTCCTCTATTTTCTAATTATTTAAACCATGGTAATCAAAGCTCATTAAATCTTCAGTGTCATCAATTACCAGCGGATCAGGTTCTTAGCAACTTAACATCTTAAGTTGGGCCACTGCATTTTGATCTGTTATAAGAAGCTATTTTGTCATTCATAATGAGCAAAAATCTATTGTTACAAATCCAGCAACAAAAAACATTAATAAATAAATGTAGCAGCCCAGCATCAGACTTCAATATCCATCCTAATACCAAAACTTAATCCAGTCTAAATCATAAATGCCTCTTATCTGACACAAAGTACTAAAGATGCAGTATTTGCTAGACAGCTGTGGAAGTTACACATTTCATTTTCTTCAGAACATACATGTTTCACAGCTGTAGCTGGGAGATATGTACCACTAGAAGTCAGGTTACTAGAAGGTATTTTAAAACAAAATAAACTCCGAAAGGATTTTACAGCATGCAAAGACCTACCTCTGCAGTGAGTTCTCCTGTGAACACAATCCAGGCTTCAGGATGGAGTGCCACTATCTGCCAGCAACAAACTATTTCAACAGCTCTCAAGATCTGAGCATGGCTCTGTTCCTAGAAACTCATGTGGCTCGATACAATAATACAAGCCAAAGACTTCTTCACTCTACCAAGTGGAACTAAATAATCTCTACAGTCACCACTACGATGATCATTTAGCCACATCCTCATTCCCATTATTAGCTTTGTTAGCTAGCACCCAGCGACCTCTAACACAAGTTACAGCTGCATATGTAAAATAACATTTGAAACAGCAAGACCTCCTGCTGTCAGTGTGATGCAGGTAAATAGGCTTGCTGCCCTGCAAACACACACATTCACCTGGAAGGGAAGCACTGAAACTAGAGCTGGCTTTCAACAAAAAGCAAAAAAAATGTCATTTAGAGGAAATGTTTGGTCAAGTCTGCACTTTAGAAAATTTCCCATTAAAATTTTGCTCTAAAATAAGAAAATTAAAAACATTCAAAAAAGAAAACTGAGCAATTTCCATTAAAATTTTGCACTTCTTTTACTAAAACGGAAGGGAGCAACGTCTCAATATCTTTTAGGGACAAATCATGTCTGACTTCCAGTGGACCGGGCTCTAATTTGCAAAAACTTTTTTTTTCCCCCCTCTTTTTTAAGAAAAAGAAATTATCTCTCAGGAGAAAACGCTCAAACTTTGCAGTATTTTTCTGCTTGTAAACTGCTACATTTAAAAGGAAGAAAAAAGCCAGGTCACCAAAGAATACATTTTCAACTATTTCAAGTTTTACACACTGGAGATGCAATCACAGCTCCTCCTAGATTTCGAAGTCCTATTCCACATGTGAAGCAGGCAGAGAACCCTACCAGAGGCTCCCCTTGCTGGTTACCACTCCAAAGAGCAGCAGAGGACAGGAAAGCCAAAGGTCCTTGCAGGACTCTGCATCTAAAGAGAGCACAGAGCCATCATGCACTCCTTGCACGTGTACCACTCGTATGCCTGCCTGATACAGGTAGAATTCTAACTGCTGTGACAGAAACCCACAGCTAGGATTGCAGCCTAAAACACTGTCTATTACAAGAGCCTGCCTGTCATTATCAAACCAGGATTTTCTGCAGCTGTTCATTTGAACACACTACACTTGACAATGTATTTTGGATGCATAAGATTGTCCAGGTATCCTCCTGAAGATGAAGTATCAGACAGATTTTCCTGGAGAGGACTTTATTTCTACTTTAACCTTATACAGGATTTCTGAACAAAAGATCTGCAGTTGTCTCCCTCCTCTCTAGGAATGCAGTTATTCTTCCTTAACAGAGAGTCCTGTAGTCAGATTTCCACCGAGTTATCTTTCTCAATGAACCAATAGGTTTTCTCCCTTCAACAGATGTTTTTCAAGCAGCCATCGAACAATTCAGGTTATAATTTTTTCACTACAATTACAAATAAAAGCCGAAATAAAGAGTTCAAATTAAAGTTCAATTATCAGAATGATTAAAACATTATATATACTGAATGGTCATAACTTGAGATAAAAAGGTATAGCTCTGCATGTCTTCACTATACCCACAACAGAGAGAAGTAGAACTGAAACATGACTACCTTAGAAACAAACATTACTAGATCAGTTAAGAGAACTGATATATGAACTTATATGAACCTATATGAAACTGCACTGACTCACGTTGAGCTGTAAAAACAGGTAACATCCACTGTGGACCAAAGCTGCTCATCTGAAGGAACTCCAGAGAGCGTGCTACATACCCACAGAAATGTCCATTTCTGGGTACGTGTGCTGCTTTTGGCTGGTGTAGAGTTGTATGATAAGTAGCTACTTACACATAAGGCAAAGAAAGCCATATTCAAAACAATTTAAAATATATTCAAGACACTTTAAAACCACAGGTAAATTCTCTTCTACTTTGTTCTTCTCAGATCTAGAAAGAGTAAGTTGATGATTTCATAATTTCATTTCATAATTTCAAGGTGAAACAGTGCCTGCATTTAGAGGGGAGACACTGCACAGAAGCTGGTACAGAGCACACACAGCCGTTGGTAAAGGAGTCTGTGGATAACAAAGTCATCATTGTACTCTTCTGCTAGTGATTGTTCACAGCCAGGTTGGATGGGGCTTGGAGCAACCTGGTCTAGTGGGAGGTGTCCCTGCCCATGCAGGGGGGTTGGAACTAGATGTTCCTTAAGGTCCCTTCCAACCCCAAGCATTCTATGATTCATGACAAGTGACAGAATGGCCTCAGAATAATAAAGATAGCTAGTTCATACTATGCATATGTATTTCTCTATGCATAAATCCTCTTTTGTCTTTAAAGTTTTGTGAAAAATGAATTTTTTTAAATGTTAATTTAAAACTATATATGAACTAAATTCCTCTGAATACAGAGAGACATATTTGAAGAATAAGTTATTTACCTTGTAAATAATCACAAATCTCAACAGAGGTGGGCTCAGCTCTTGTTTACAGAAAGACAAACAAAATAAGTAACTGTTACCCAAAACATGTCTCTAGACAAAGGTTAAAACCCCCAACTGACTGAGATTTTATCTTCCAAGGGTTAGGACTGCAGAGGAGTGGGAAACCACTACTAGTGCTGCCACCGCTTTGTGTTCCAGGACAATCAGTTCAACATGCAGCTGGGGAAGTTCATAGCATAGCTATCCCTCCCAGAGTCACCAACCCAACTGTCAAACATACCATTAGAAAGTACCAATTAGACAGCCAGAGAATCCTGAAATGAATGCATAAGGACCATAAGTCACATCCTAAGCCAACATAAAAAAATTACCTCCATTTACTGAAATGAAGCCATACTGAGGCTTTGTCATTAAAAGTAAATGGATTTAAAAAAATAGTTAAGTGTAGTAGCTGAAATACTGTTTCAACACTCTACAGAGCAAATAGTATACCAAAGTAGGACTTACATGCTTTAATTCCTGTAAAACGCAAGAAATATTGATGTGATATTATCTACTTGTCTGCCCCCAAATATATGCAGCAGACAAATAGAGCAAAATGAGCAATACTCAAACAGCCAAAGCCTGATGGCTTCCATGGTGTAAAAGTCACATTTGCCTGTCCAAAACACAGTCTGCATAATAATACAAAACCAAGTTGTTTTCCCTTACCTTCTGCAAAGGGTTCCCATTCATAAAATCGACCCATAAATGGCTTGTTATTGTATGATGCACATTGCACCTCTCTAATATTCCTGCTGCTTTCAGGACACATCTGTTTAAATTTTAAAAAAGAAAACAAAAAGTCATCACCTAATAATCAACAGCAATGTTATTATTGCTTTCTTGTTAATTCACTTTAGAAGTTTAAGGCAATGCCAAATTCTAATCCAGATAAATGGTATTAACATCAGGAGACTCCTTTTCTTTCAAACAGGTAATAAACAATGTGTTTTTAAGAAACAGTATAAAAAGTGTCTGTAGAAAAAAATGAATTTGTGGAGTTCATGGAGCAACAGTTCTACCAAAAAAAAGCTAATATTTAATTGACCTGTCATTTTCCTTAGCAAAAAGATGACACTTCAAGATAAATTCAATAAATTAGATCTGAATAATCACCTTTCCACAATAGCTTCATATTTTTCATTATTAATTTTCTGGGCTCAGATTCAACAGAGTTGAAACACTTAACACAAATGCTTCCCTAATGTATTATTATTCTCATCCTATGCTTCAGTCCCATATTACTGCTTTTTTCTTTATTTCTACATACTGCTATTACAGTCATTGCATGATTTTGTATTTTAACTCATGTTTTCAAATGTTAGCTTCAGAGTTCCTGAAGCTAAATAGTGGGAAGAGTTTCTTATATACAGGTGCATGTAGACACACATGTATTGAGGCAGGGCAAGTTCTACAGACAGAAGTAACATCTTTTATTAGGTCACCTGTAATGCAAGCCTTTGGCAGACAAGCCTTGTTTAGGTGTGAAGCAGATTCTGAAAGTTAATACAAGTTAAATACTTAATTACTTGTTCTGCCTGTATCCT
Organism: Hemiprocne comata; assembly: GCA_020745705.1. NCBI lineage: Eukaryota > Metazoa > Chordata > Aves > Apodiformes > Apodidae > Hemiprocne > Hemiprocne comata. The sequence continues at coordinate 6,689,390 of CM036596.1, read as the reverse complement.
CACACTAGAGCAGTTACAGCAAAAGACTGTGTGGGCACACACAAAGGGGAGAAAGATCTCTAGAAAAGGCATAGGGGTTAATTAAAATAATTTTTATACTCAGAGAAAATAAACAACCTTTGGCCACAAATGCATTTTTTTCAGGTAGCCTTTAGATCATCAAAATGGGTATTAAAAACATTATTCAAGAACAGTAAAAACCACAGAAAGAACTACAATAGAACACCAGAATATTTTTTCTGTAGGAAACAGATTTCAAGGGAAAACTAGAGAAAATATACAAAAGCACCATCTCCATATAAAGATGTTTGTCACTGGATCAATGAGAAGTCAAAGTCAAGAGTTTTCAAGTGGGCTATAAACTGTACCAAAGACAAGCCTGGGGAAAGGTTCATGGGCTACATTATCTTTTCTTAAGATCATGGTAACAAATCTTCTAGATTAAACAATGTTTCTGGCCAAACAGCCATCTGTGCTGTGTTCATCCACCCTTCTGAGATCTCCAAGTACATGCAAATACTGTTTTCCTCAACAAACCTTCTAATAAAAAAATTTTAAAAGTAAAAGAAAAACAAAAAACTTCCATGAAAATAGGACCATGAACCACCAAACCACATTGGAAGGGTGGGACCAGACGTCTTTCTAGTGCTAAACACAGACAGAAAGCTGTATTCCCACAGCTGAAATACACATCCTTGCATCTGTGACACAGCAATGCAGCAAGGCTAATTCAGCCACAGGCAACCACCAGCCGAAGCTAGAAAGCTTACATTTTTCATGGAAACAAATTGCAGCACATACCCTAAAGGTGTAGGAGCAGAACCTGATCGGCATGAATTAAGGTCACTACACTACATTACAGCAGAGCGACATCAGTTTGCACCAGCAAAGATCCCAGCCTGAAGGGGTTCTGTTTTAAATGCTTTCCCCTTTTTTTGGCACACGTTTTCTGACAGTCTGTTGTGAAGTTTTGTTGTTTTGTGTTTTTCCTTTTCTGAGCCTTGAGCTCATGCTCTTTATGTACCAATATTTCTGGCTCACAAACCATTTCCTGTACACCCTGCTCATACCAACAACGTATGAATAAAAAGATCAAAATATTCATCACTGTTGCCAAAAAATAGTGACAGCCACCCCTTCTAAGATCATTTTTATTATAGCTACAATTTCTGTTTTTAAACTTACTGGAAGTTGCTCACAGAACAGAGGCCCCATTGCTTTAAAGCAGGACAAAGGACTGACGAACACCCTAAACACTGGATCAAGCCAAAATCAGAAGAAAAGGATAACTTGGTAACATCCCTGATACTTTAAAAATCCCACTCAGTTGTCCTTCCTCCATTTCTTTCATAAAAGTTTAATTACCAAATAAAATTTTGAATAAAAATTTGAGAGTGTGACCTGGTCTGCAAAAACTCTTTGTTTTATTCTTTATACAGATTATTCTTTTTAATTGCTAAATGTCTTTTTAAAATATTTTATGAAATCATTAACTGCAAGGTGCAACTAGTCAAATTTACTACAGTTTATGACTCATCAAGGCTTAAAAGATTTATACTATACGTACATCCTAATAAACACCTAGACATCAATTAACCCCACCTAAGTTTTTAGTGCATAGCTCAACAACACAACAGTTTCACACTGCTCACTGCTCAGCCCCACTGAAAATTAAATCCTTCAGCCTTTCTCTGAAGAGCTAAGAGTGTCAGACACTTTCTCTTGGCCTCTCTGGCTTATAGCACATCTTTTAGACAGAAAATACACTGTTATCACTAAAAGGAAGCATAACCCTGTACAATCAAAAGTGAAACTTTAGCATAGGGGTTTCTGCAGATCCTCATTTTTTATTTATTCCCTGAGAGTACAACTTATTTTTACGCTTTTATTACTATTTCTGTCACAAACACACACAGCTTGCCTATAAAACTGCTAAAAGACAGCAACAAGAATCTCTGATGAGAAGACAATCCAACAAAAGCTCAAATCTCCAGTGTTTAACAGCTGTACCTTACAGAGTTCATTTGCCCCGCAGCTCACGCACAGGGCTGGGAGATGCTGGAAGATGCCTGAGGACAAATCCATGCTGTCCCATGGCATGTTCCCTGCAGTGTGCAGCAGGGCACACCTGTGCTGGGCTCTGCTCTGCCCCAGGGTCTGCCCACGACACAGTCCCTACACCCATGCTGGGCCCCTGCCAAACAAATAGCAATTTTGCTTTAAAAAGCAGGCATGTTGGCATGTTTACAGATGAAAAGTGTTCCTGTGGCGAGGCCAGAGTACTAGGATTTAAACAACCTGGATCTCTTTCCAAAATCTTCCAGAGGCTTTCGGAATCAACTTTGCTAAAATATTTAACCTTATTCTGTGATTCTCCCTTGGTTCCCCCTCATTAAGATTAGGGCACTAGGATTGTGCTGCCTGCTAGGGACTTGAAAACCAGCTTTTGGAAAACAAAACGTTGACTTTGATTCATTCTTGTGTTAATAATAGATCTGGAATTTCATTTTTTCCTCAAAAACTTCATTTTGTTTTGTCATTACTGAGGGAGTTAAAGTTTTTAATAGAGATCTTGGCATAAAAACAGAACCACCTCTTTGGACACTTGTAAAAAGAAGAAATAAATCTCCTGTTTAAGTGAGGTCTGTAGAGGCCAGATCACCAAAAAATTTATGTTGCATCTCCGATTTCATCATGAAGAGACACACATAAATTATCTCAAGATTTCTATGCTGGAAGAGGTTTTTTATATTATTATTTTTTCAGTTGTGCGCTATAAAATTAGAAACAGCATCTAGAATCCATAATTTTGTATGGTTTTAGATGATGTCTCTCCTACTTAAAATGTTTCTTGGAAAAACCAATGCTGTACATGAAACATGTGGGACTTAATTCAGCTAAGCACCTTCAAAGCGCTGGACATTTTCACACCAAGGTAAGACACTTCCAGACCTGCTTTCAGAGATACATTTCACTGCAGCTGTTTCAATGAGTATGACACCTTGGTCAACTTCCTGTACTTTCAGAAAGTGAAATTAAACAGCAGCAGCAGAGCACTACATTGATGAGAAAGGCAGTGCTTAAGACAAAACATTCCAGAAGTACCTCTTTGTGTTTTGGAACCTCAGGCCAAATTTCTTGAAATGCACTGTGTCTGCAGTCAATAGAGACTTTAAATGTCTGCAACAGCAGCTTTATTTATGTCTCAATTTCATCTGAGATATGCAGGTATGAAAGTATTCTGAGGGACAGGAACACACAGTACTTCTCTACATCATGTACCATTACACCTTTCTTAAGATGAGCTGCTAGTACAGCTAAGACTGTAAAACAAAGAAACGACCCTACTTGCTTTCTAGCTTTTGGGAAACATTCAAAAAGCACTGTTTTTTAGCAAATCTTTGACACTGGATAATTAATGAAGTGTTGGCAAAATGCCAGAAAATTATCAGCCTGCCAGCAGATGTACACACACACACTGGACACATGCCTGGCATTAGCAAGCTGCACTGAGATACGGCACCTCTGGAAATGCACCAGTGGGTCATTTTGATCCTAAAACCATCTCTAAATGCAATTAAAACATTAATATTTTTGGCACTGTTTCATTTTATGACCTAGAGTAACTCCTTGGCAAACTCCAAGGCCCCACAGTTCTTCTGGATTCTCCATAATTCATAATTAATATTTTCTATGTGCTCAGTAGTATAGATTAAACAAAGTCCGAGTAATCTAGTTGTACTCTAGTTTTCAGTTCTGCAGTGGTTCTATCTAATCATATTAATACTTTGACATTCCAAAGGATAAGCACATCTCCAAAGAAAAATAATTAAAATGCTTCTTTCTGAAACAGTAATCTGAAGATTCTTCTTTTGATATTAGAACATAGTCTTAAAAGTGGCATGTCCATGCAATATGCATACTATATAAAGTCCAATTCCTTACACAACAATCTACCATGTCTGCAGTGAACTTCTGCTCTCAAGTGCTGATGCCTTATTCCTCCTGAGGCCTATGGAAGTTTCATGTCCATACTTGAAAGTGGAATCTGGGGTCCTTAGAATTTTAATTTTTCTGCCAGCTTGTTTCTCATTGCCAAGGACCATGCATGCTTGTATTGGTGTTACTTAGATTCAATGCAACCTACTTTTGTGTAGCTGAACACAGACTGAAAGACAGCAACACATCCATTTAAACTCCTGGACACTTTTATTGCTCCAAGAGCTCTAACTTTTTAAAATGGTAACAGAACATGAAGCATGTCTGCCAACTAAAAAAAGAAATAAGATATATTTAATGTGTGGCACAACACACTGGGCAATCTTTGAATAAAATGGAATGGATGTTTCGGAAAAACAAAAATATGCATGAAACTTTAAAATGCAAAATTGTAAAAGTTATGGGAAGAACCACTCTGCAGTAAAAATAGTGCTAGCCAGCTCTAGTTACAGCCCATGACCACAGACAGTACACTATAAATGTCTAGCTTGACATGGAATGAAAATTAACATCTGTGAATGTAGTGTTACCTGGACAAGCTTAGGAGGAATGAGCACTTGTAGTGCTGAAATCTCGGCACCAACTCAAGCACTGAATTGACACCTACGTGTGTGTTGCAGTGGAGATGAAGCTTAGTGATGACAATCACCATAAACTCCTCACTTCCTTTGCTAGCCAATGAGAGACTCTGAAGCAACGCAGCGTAAGAATTACTAAGCAAGTAACACAGGATCACAGCCTCTTTTTTCTCACTGCCTTCAAGGGGCTGCCTGTCATAGATGGAAAAGCCCTCAGACATGTGCACAGTACAAGATCATTCAATTTCTGCCTGAAAAGTCTTTAAAGTGTTATCCAGGCCAAATCTTCATTAACTTCACAATGTATCAGACAAATAAGGCATTAATGCATAATGAGGCAAGTGCATCTATTACTGCTTTGTCTTTTTTCCCTCTCATAGCATTTTACTGCTTAGAACACAGTATGTCTAATAATGGGGAAGAAAGATCAACCACACAGATGGAAGAAGCAGCATTTCTGCTTAACCTTTATGGGTGTGTGTCTTTTCTAAAGTTCTCACTGAGATCCATCTGAGTAGATTGAAATAACTTATTTTATTTAAGATTTTCAACAACTTGTAAAAGACTGAAGTCCAGCTTTGATTTTAAATAAAATGTTAGCCACTCATCCATCCCATATAAAGCATTTACACTGATGTAATCTGCATGACTGGAAATGTTTGACACTGCAAGCTAAGGAGAGGCTCAGCAAAGACCTATAGTAGGAAAATTAACAGTATAGTTCCTCAGTAGTACCAAAAACGTGTCCAGGAAATAAAATAATCTATTTCTGATTATTGTTAAAATTTCACAAATGTTTTTTAAAAAAAACAAACCCCAAACCAACCAACCACCACTCTGAGAAACAATAATTGATTTCTACAACATCTAAGTTTAACAGAAAATGGAAGACAAACACAGAAAACAGACCATGCTGAAAGAGAGTACCCTCTGGTGTAAAGTGATATTCCAGTACCCTACGGAAGGCAGAGCTATGTCAATTCACACCTGACAATGATCTATCCAGTTGACTGTTGCTCGTCTTTTTTTTGATCAGGCAAAAGACGAGATGACTATCAACTCATTCTAAAGATGTTTTTTTTAAAATGTAGTTACTATTTTACTGTTCAAAGTTTCTTTTAGTGCCCGGCTCCATGAAGTGCATATAGGATATTCTTTACATGATCCAAATCAAGCATCACAAGCCTGGCATTTGCAATAGAAACCATACCTACTTTGTACAACAGCTGTTCTCAGTCTCAGCAGTGATTTTTCTATATAAATATGCTGCATAAAAAATCCACCAAATACAAGAATCCTTCCATTCAAATATCTATTTATAGAAACACTACATAATGCTCAAGGTGCTTAAAAGTCACACTATTGCCTCATTTAATGGGAAATCAATGAAAAGTTATTTCCACTGGACACAACTTGGCTCAAAGTCTGAAGAAAGCCTTAACATGAAAGCTTTTAGCCTTGCTGCAGATCCAGTGTCTCATCTGTCTACAATGTTCAAATACATCTGAAAAATACAGCATGTTTTAATAGTCCTTCTCAGAAAATGTGAGGTTTACGTACTAAGGATAGTTGCTTTAATATAATAGTAATATTCTTTATACTAGAAAAATCAGTAACTCCAAAACTCCATATGAAAGGCATCACCAATATCAGCTTTAAAAGATGCTCAAACTCATACCTGATGCAACTCTAGTGAAATCAATAGACTTAAAACAAAGGTCATGCATCTAGTCCTTGCAGTTTGTAGAAAATTATGCCAAAGTGGTAAAACATCTGCTCTAGGGTTTTCAGCACTATTTTATTTCATTTTCAAAATACATTGTTCTTAGAGGAGCCTATTATTTCTGGGGTGCAACTTTAATGTCATGTAGGTATCACTACTTTACTCTTTTATCCTACCAGCTTCATCAGCATATGGGAATAATCCTTTACCAGTTTTCTGTGTGAAAGCCTAATAAATTCAAATGGAAATTCAATTTCATGAATTCCATTTAAATGACTGACCTTTGTGTAGGAGGAGGGACTACCTGAATGGTTCCAGCAGAAGAACTGAAAGTTCTGGGAAGTTTCTGATTTGTATTCCCATGATACTCCACTTGTTAATTAAAAATTCTTCTTAGAGCAAATAATAACAATATTCTTAGAGAACAATCCCTATTCTAACCAGCCAACAGAAATGTTTATGCAGCATCGTATGAGGCAGAAATGTACAGGCACAAATGTACATGTTACTATATCTAGGGTGAATTCTGGTAAATCCGTTACGAGAAAGTTTTGCTCTCTTTTTTTAAAGAGAGACCTACAATATGGAACAATTTGTTTTGCACAAAAAGTGAACAGCTGTAGAACACTGTAAACGTAGCTTAAATATGACTGAGTTTGCAGGAGCCAAGTGTAACAGAAATTATACCATTATTCATATTCTAGAGTTCTTGTTTCCATCAAGAATAAGTTTCCGATACAACACACTCTTACACTGTTTCTGTAATAGAGTCTTTCTTTCTAGCTCATGTTAATTTTTTTAAAAGGCACCTTAAACTAACTAGCAGATACATTTATCATCTTTTATATTGCTTTGGTATAGCTGGCACTGTCCATTTCCTTATGAGTTTGTCAAACCTTAACCTTTCAGACTTAAATTTTCCAGTCCTGGTATCTGTCTTAGTCTTTTTTTCTTGACTGAAGCATTTTATCCAAGAATGAGTCTGAGGGAAAACAAAAGGGAAGAAGTGCTTTATTTTTTTCCCATGCTTCAAATATTCTGATTTTTTTTTTTCAAAACATAAATGCCTGGTGTCATCCGACCGTAGGTGTTTTCTATACCTGTAAGTAATGGAAATAGTTAATGAATGTTCATAAAAGCAATATTTTTTTAAAAATTATTTTTAAATTAATTCAAGGGATTTGCCCTGATCAAAGTTTCTACACATCTGCAGCTTCCTCTGCTTCAAAAACCTGGATGCAATTAAACTAACATATGAATAAAAAGCAAATTTCTTGTTCAAATTATAGGAGAGTTGAATAATTACACACCAGAATTTCAGGCAAAGACTTTTGTCAATATGATTTGACAAAAAGCAAACAAAGACAAGCTGGAATGCCTTAAAATACCTCCCACAACACGCGTCTATATTGATAAATGACAATTACTCAAATTTACAGGACCCTATTAAACAAATCTACAAATACATCAGGAATGCAACTGTCTGGCTGCAGCTCTAAAGTCACAATTTTCATTGATTAGGTTCTTTAAAACTTGGCACAGAGGTTATGTTTAAACAATAACCAGGCAATGCATCTAAATCACCCTGCTGTCACATTTTATTGCAGAACAAAAAAGCCACACTTTATTTTGCTAAGCATCTGAATGAAGTTTCTGAATCACTTCACAATATTTAAAGTGCTAATGCTTCTATTAAAAACTGATTAAGTGATGGGATAACTGGATTTTTTCCCCCTTTCCCCTCCTCCATGACACATGCGTTCCATTTAAGAATTTGAAAGGTAACTTCTCAGACAATCCCAACTGCTACATGGAACCTAGCACTGATAGCTCACCAGAAAGTTAGGAAACAAATGTTTTAGCCAACTAATAGACATTTTGCTTTATGATTTTGAGGCACTTAGATGAATAAGATTTTTGGTTACAGTATCACTACACACAAACAAGGGTCTGAATCTTCAGCTATTCTTAGACACAAAGTCACTTACGTTCAACCAGTACAAAGACTTCTCCAAATGCACCATGCAACCCACGTAGCAGGCTCAGAACTTCAAAATAAACCTCACAGAAGGTGCTCAATGCTTCCTGCAGATCATAAAACACTGCAGTACTACTGTTAACCATATCTTTTGAAGTATTTCTGTGAACTAAAAATCAAGAAAATAGATACATATAGGGAAGGTGACAGAGTTGCTGGAAGATTCAGCTCCCACCATGCTCAAGGTAAACCCCAAATATACTAATGGCACTAAGTATATATGAACTGGCTAATTCTCATGATAAAATATGGAGACTGTATACCTTGTATAAAAACCAAGAACAAAGAAGAGAAGTCCCTAGGATATTTAGGAGCAATAGAATTAAATACAAGAAAAAAGTTGAAAATATAGTTTGAACCTCACAACGTTTGGACGTTTTTACAAGAGGAGAGATTTTCAGACAGAGATCACTTTCACCATGGTATATTGTCCTGAGCTATATTCATAATGGTTTGATATGCTTCATATTTAATGTGAATTTATGTATGGCCACTGCTTCAAAAGCAATACTATTGTCTATGGAGTAGCCATCATCACAGTCAGCATGGACACTTGCTATAGATTTTCCAGATCTCTGGTGTGAATCTCACTTCTTCTTTCATAATGTTTGAATGGAAAACATGAGTGAAAGGGGTTGGTGTCATTCATTAAAAACCAGAACTCAAACTAGAAGCATGTCACAAAAAGCCTCTATCAAAGTTTGTTTTGCATGACAAGGCAGAGTGTTAAAATGGTTTAATTGACTAATTATGGCAATGTTGCATTTCTTGCCTAAAAAAAGATAATTATGTGCAAATTGAACATTTAGTTTCTTATTCTGGGTTTCTGAAAATGCCCTTGCACATTCTGTAGATTTTTATCACTGATACATACTCTCAACCATTATTTTCCACTGGAATATTTCTGTTTTATTGCTTTAAGGAGTTCATTCTATCCTAGGCTCTACTATATTTTATTTATATCTTACTAAATGGACTTTGGAGAAAGATAAAAATCCCATCATTTCTGTTTGATGCAAAAAGTAATAATAAGAACTTATTATGACATTACTTCAGAATATTGGCTGTGACTGCAGCCATGCATACATTACCGGGTATTTACCTGCATCCATCTTATTGGTCTATGTTTTTATAGTTTTTGGCACAACGGGGCATTAGAGCAGGACTCTCAGACTCCTGGAGGCTAAGTTAGTTTAAAATAACTTAGATTTATTGATCAAAGCAAGTAAACTAATTTTCTAGACATGCCTCTAGACATCAACGTTTTCTGAACTCTGTGATTTTGGCCTTATTATGAACATTTTATTAGATTTATAAGTAATTAACCTAGTAATAATTAATTTGTGTTAAAACAGCTAACTTTTTGTTCTGTTACTGCCACACATACAGAGCAAACTTGTGGAATAAAACTATTTGAGAGAACTCCTATAGTTACCCCAGAATATTTTTCCAAATTATTTAAGGCAGACACTTTCCCGTAAGTCCTTAAGTTGTAATAAGAATGTCATAATGTAAAACATTTTCTAATACACCATTCTCAGTTGTTGAAGGGATATCATAAAGCCACAGTGCAGAGATGCAGAGGCAACCATTGTGGCTGAAAAGCTTTATCAAAGATGTCTCTCTGTGAGACTCCTTTGTATACAAGGGACAATTGATCAAACTACATAGGACAATTTATGAGGGGTATCACTGTGCCAGTGCCTGTTCAGTTAAGTCCATATTATTGAATAAATATTTATAAAATTCTGCTGCAAATACCAAAACAGTCAAAGAAACCATAGTACAACCCAAAGTAATGTAAACTTTTAATAGGTTTCCTATACACCCACGGAATGTGAGACTACCAAACGTCCATACAATCCCACAGTGTTTGAAGGGAAAATTCCTCACGTAAAGCCGAGGTAAAATTTCCTCAGGAAAAGATATGTCATCATAACCCCACTTTGCCACTTATGTTCAACACCTACTCTATACGAATCTCAAAATGAGAATAAGTAAACCACACAGTAGCTCTTTGGGAATAAGAAGGGGCTTTTCAGTTTTGCTTTTTTTAAAAAAAAAAAGTTTTCTTAAATATAAGTAGTCTTTTATTTGTCTTTAGCTCAGTATCCGAGCATCCCAGTTACACTACAGAGCGCACATACTTCTTGCAGCACCCCATACCACTTGTGAAAAGACCTGTCTGGGAATTACATTTTCTGTTCCATACAAAATTAAACACTTCCACTTCTACCTTTGTTAAAAACTTGACACATTTGAAAGGCTTTGCTTTCTATAGAGTGGAAAACTTTCAGAAACACTTGGGCAGAATGCCAGCAAGCTGGTGAAATAGCCCAAGATCCCAGGAGCCAAGAGAGCCTGCCAATGCCTACCTAAGTGCTTAGGTGACAGAAAAGCACATCAGTTTTTAATGGACTCAGAACACTCCTGCAGAACATTTCAGTTCTATTTAATTTGGGTTCTGCATCCTAAAAAGCCTTCCAATGAAAGAGTTTTAACTCACACCAGTCAATATCTGTATCATCATCATTAATATTCTTTAGGAAATTAGATATATTAATTTATCCTATCATGATAGCGCTGGGCATTCGTCCTAAGCATTTTACCTCACCTCATCTCTTCAACTGAAAGAGCTCTTTCCATTTCCAAAACCTATTTTCAGATATTTTGCATTCCCTGCTAAGGTGCCAGTCTCAAGTGCTCTGCACACAGAAACACAGATTCAAGTAGAGAATTCTTGCTCAGAACCAAAAGCTGGGTTTTCCATAGCTGTGGTACCAAAATGATAGTATGTATAGCTAAAGAGTCAAGATCAGAAAGTAAATGTAATAATTGTTTTCTGATGCTATCTAGATACTTCTTCAAAACACAACTGACTTCTTGCTTAGTAGCAGTCACATAAAATTCTGGGAAAGCCAACATAGTCTAACTGGAGACACGACAGTAATCCATATGATAATTCCCAGTGGGCAAGCTAGCAACTGTGACTGAAACTGGACAAACTTAGAAAAACTTCATCCATAAATATCTCACTGAGCTCTCAGCAGTCAGTCTTGAATGCATTTTAGCTTGGTTTTTGAAAATTTGTATACAAGTAAAGGTATAAACTTTGTCAAAAATGTACCTCAATCCATTGCTCAAGGAAATTCAGATTTTTACATCCATTTGGTATTGCTCTTAATGTTAAAATTCATTTACTAATTTTTCTGCTTTTTTTTTTACTTCTTGCTGCACTGTAACTGAATCACAGAAACCATCACTATTTTATTTTACAGGCTTTCTGATCAGAGCATTTAAGTAATAATTATTACTATTGTGACTTCAGACTTAACTGTATTGGTGGAATCTGGAAAGTGGGAACTGCAGAAATATATTCTCACACATTCAGAGACTCATGAAGAGCTAGCGACTTGGACATGCTTGACACAATTAATAACAAAAAGTGCTCAGTAACCAAATGTTCCATTTGAGTTGCTTCCTTTGTTCTGGTGACAAACACCACAAACAAGCATGCATTCAAATTCTACCTCACTGACCCATACATATAATTCTCTTTACTGTTGGAGGAAGTAAGGAAGGTTTATTCCTCGCTGCCTCAATTTGCAGGAATACAGACTACATTTGAGTCTGTATTGTGAATAGCCTATGGCTTCTGTAAGATCTCTCAGCACTGCTTGTGTGTAAAGGACAGATGTTCACTGCCTGAAGGAGGTGACAGGCAGCTGTATATTCTGCAGAGAGCAGGCACAAAGCCTATAGGCAAAGTGCTGAAGAGGAGAAGCCACTTACACAATAAGAAAACAGGTTTAACGACCTCCAGAAACACTTGAACAAATACAGGCACTTCTGAGGTTCTCCCTAACCAAAAACCTGCAAGTTTAACTTTTATGAGTCAAGCTGTCAGTAATGTTAAATGAGTTCAGCTATTAATGAAAAAACAATAAATAAACAATAATGAGGAAATGACCTAGTGGACCAAGGCAGATTGACTTAATTTGTTATTAATTAACTGCCCTTAGGAGAAACTGTAGAGGGAGTGCCCAAACACCAGGATAACCGTTAACAAAATACTTGCCCCTCAATAAATGAGATTTTAATTTGTTAGGTGCTCCAGGAAGAATAAAAAAAGGAAAAAGAAAAAGATACTGTTCTCTGCATGCTAGCAAGATCACTGGTACATGTCACTGAAGATAAATTAAATTAAAGCCCACGTGCAGAAGCATTTAATCAGGAAGAACAAGCAAACAAAGTGAAACACTATCAGCCTTGTTTTGCTCTTGTTGTGGCCTTTATACTAAAACTGTTCGTAGCAACTTCTTTTTTATAATTATATTAATTACCACATTCTATGGGGAAAAATAACCCTGAATAGCAATTACAGCTTCTCCAAGGGTATCAGAAATGTTACTAAATAAAGAACAGCACTATGTAGAGCTCCATGCCTAGGAGGATCTGCATCATCTACAACTTCTCTTTGTTATTAGAAGTCTTCTGTAATAAAAATTATTATTTCTTTTTAAGTGCGGTTATACATGCAACAATGGCAAAGATGCAGTAACAGTACACTAGGTTTTTTTCCTCCTCATCTATTGAAGTCTTCTGTTTAAAAAAGTTTCTAAAATTAATATGAAAATATTTTCACTCCTGTTCCCCTACTATCAAAAAAAATTTGCTGATGGCCAGACCACTCATCATGCTGACCTGCACATCTTGCCACTGTCTGATTCACAAGTTCACAGCCCTCTTCTTTCCAGCCCACTTGTCATTCTCAACAAATTTCCTCAACAAACATTCCTTCTCCATCACATTGGCCATCTGGGATTGCTTCCTTCTCCCACCTCAATTCTAACTTCCTCACCTCCCACTCCTTGCTCTCTGAAAAGAGAGCTTTCCTGGAAACAATTTTGTTACGTTTCTTCAGTCAGGCAGAATAGTATCCAACTTCTTGCCTTGATGCAGTAAGGGACCAAAAAGAAGAGGACATCTGTGTATCTCTTGGACACCAATGAGGAAATCTGGCACAGAAAACTTTCCAAATTAATGCCCATGCACTAATTTCCTATTTCCTTCAAAAAGAAAAAAAAAAAAAAATTGTACCAGAGGCTCAAACTAGACCTTTCATGTTTTATTTCAGACAAATACCCAAACACTTTCTTGACATTAGCTCTCTTCAATCAACTTCTCTAGTTTTGATCAGTGGACTTTATTAATAAAGGCAATAACTGCTACACCAAGAAGCAAAAAAGGCACTCATATGATTTGCCTAGGTTTGACACCCTGACCAAATGTTCAGTTGCTACATCTCCACTGTGCAGGCTTCCACTAAACAAAACAGGATTTGTAAGAGGCAGAAAACCAGATGTGCACCCACCCAGAAAAAGATAGCCTGTTGTGACAACATATTGAGACCACTCTTGAACATTCTACTTGTAATATCCAAATACAAGCTTCTTCAACTCTGCAACATTACATTACATTAGTAGCCCAAATAAGGTGCAAATATTAGGAAGAGATACTTTAGAAAATATTAAAATGACACAGCCAGAAACTAAAAAATTTAGCAGGAAGAAAACTGCTTGTGGGGAGAAACGGCAAAACCTCACTAGCCTCCCACATTCAATGGGAGACTGCCCAGAGCATAGAGCTACACCCAGCCAAACATTTAAGAATGAAGTAATAAGTCAGTTTTATTCAAAAATTAACACGGAACAGATTTTTCTCTCCAATAAACTGGGAAGCCAAATATCAAAGCATGTAGAACTTGAATGCTGGTAAAAGTAGCATCTGTCACAGAACACACACAGCACCATGGAAAGATTCTGGAGTGATCTAGGCTACTGGGTGCTGGCTCTAAATGCTATTTAGAGCATGACTAGCACACCCAAAAGGATAGCCTTATGGGACTGAGAAGTAGGGATAGACCATGTTATGAAGGTTCCCTACTCCATGTTTTCACTTCATACACTGAAAAATATTAAACTTTTCTGTGACTCGGTTTGTTTCTCTATTAGATTAGAATTTCACATATTGATAGGCTGAGTGACTACTTAAAATACTTAAAGGTATGGTATTAGGTAACTATAATATTATGCATCTACTTTCAGTATTCCCCAAGACACTTTTAAAATAAGTTCACAAAAAATTCATTAAATTAGTAAAAAACAATGATTTGATTTCTTCCCTTATGAACATTTAGCACACTTGGGAAAATCAACAGCTGCCCAACAAACTAAATACAGGAAAATCAGACTTACATTTGTGTTGCAGAGTTTGTATTGCTTGTAGGCACCAATGCACACAATTGCTGCAGCTCTTTGAGGCTGGGGCTGCCCCTGGACGGACTGATGAGATGCAGACTCGTGATGGTTTGAGTCACTGCTGTGAAACAGGCTTTGAGACACAGGAAATGAAGATGACTGATAAAGTGAGGGTCCCAGGACTTGATGTCCAGCCTGAGGCCCACTCTCTTCTTGATAAAGATTCCCATGTTGAAGTGAAGGACTAGCTGCCTGGCTGTATATGTTCATGAGACTTGGACTCTGATGAAATACATGGTTCCTTGACGACTGTCGCTGCCTCCGAAGCTTCTGAGGCTGCTGACCAGTATCAGTTTGTAAAGGTAAAATGTATGGCACTTTTCCATATCCATACTTTCCTGGACCAATAGGATTTCTGTTTCTGCTTCTAAAAACAGAGGAAGAGAGAGATAACAGTTACTGAATTGGTAAGTTCACAGTTAGGTACTTATATGAATCGTTATTCGTCAAAGTTATTTACTGCAAAGCAACAGGTAATAGGAAATCTCAGTCTATTTTACAGAAAACATGTACAAGTTGTAGTCTTGTGTGGTCTACTGGGAATCTCCAAAGAAGTCTACTGGTTGAACTAAATCCTGGGCCCTCTTTGGCTGGGAGTCACATGGGAAATGACTTAGTGTCAACTAGCAAAGGCAAATGGTTAGGTATGGTATAAAGCAGCCATTTAGGGGCAGGTGGTTGTTGTATGTTAATCCCTAGGATTCTCCTTTAAAATGGAAATTCAGAGAATGAAAGCTGTATTCCTAAAATTCATAACCTTGTTTCTGAAGAGCCTAAGACACTTATTAGTAGGAAATCCCTACTGTGAATTTGAGTAGTGACAGAAGAAAATATTAATTCAGTATGGCAAAGATCATTAAAGGTTGTACATCCATTTAAAAGGTCTTCTGTGGTTCTGCTTCATTTGCTACTTAAGAAATAAAAATGGAAACAGACACAAGATAAGAAACATCAAGATATTACTAAAAGACCTCTGGAAAACATGACTAACACAGGAAAATATTCTTATGGTATACAGCTTATTTTCTCTCCTCCTTTTGCCTGCAGATTTACTCTTTTTTTTTTTTTTAATATACAAAGTGTGGGTTAGCACTACATTTAATTAATAAGTCAAGTTTCATGTCTGCTCTCTTGTGCACAGATCTCTGCTCAGGTACAGAAGACCCTGTGTTTTGGGCCATATTATACCTGTATCAGTACTCTCAAACAGCTGGTAGTCCCTGGAGGATGCTTTTGTCCCCTGCACACTCACACCAACACAGTGGACTCAGTCTAGAAACTCAACTCCAAATTACAAGTGAAAAAAACACAAAATTAATAATCCCTCATTTGGACCATGCCACTCAAGAGCATTAACCCTGGAATTTTATCTGCCAGCCATAAGCCCATTTGCATTTGCTTTTCTTGTCATCCTATAGAGCTCAACATTGCATCAAGCCTTGATTTCCAATGCTGCAGGCTGAAGAATAAGTTGGCAAAAGAATTTCTTCCAGTTCAGAGCAATGTGCAGATACAGCTTTGGATAACCTTTGCAGCTCAGGAAGTGAGTACCATTAAAATACAGTCATCTTCCTTCTGTCCAGAAAATGTATTTACATTTTTAATGTATACAAAATAGACTTGAACTACAGTAAAAACTGGAGGCTATGAACTGACATACTTATTTTCTAGAAACTGAAGCGTTACAGATGTCAGACAGTCACCAGATCAGAGAGACTTTTTTGGGGTTAGTTTTTGCTGCATTTGTTTTCTTCCTAAATCTTATATTCTGTCAAGACTCTTGTTACATGGGAACCTTGGAAGTCAGTTACTTAACATAGCTTTACAGCCATGTGGGGCTTTTAATCAATCTTCCTGGCTCAAGGATGTGTGAACAAGAGTGTTGATTTACCCTGGCAGATAAGCAACCAGCACTCTAGAGCTGTTTATACCTGTTAATCTGCCCTGTGACTGTGATGGTCACTGTTGAGGTAGGGTTTTGGTAGCTACAGTAGAGAAAAGTGGTACAATGTTTTCTGGCATTAAGGGAGGAAAAAAAGCTTTCTGTAAGTGGACAGAAAGACAGCCAGACAGAAAGACAGCAAGAATGAAGGACCCATGGTTGAAGGCAGCAAGTGTCCAAATGTGGCTGGAATCTCATCAGATTATTTGCAAAAATCAGAAAAACTTGATTTTGAGGGAAGCCAGACTTTTTTCTTGCAAAAGGCTTCACTGTTGCAACAAACATACAACAGCAGTGCATCAGAAGTAAAAGCAGTAACAATATTCTTACTGTAAGTTCCTGTCTCATCCTGACTTCTTTTTCTACACTGTAACTTGGAAGTGTTGCTGGAGTCCCCACTGATGAAGAGGTACCATTTCTGGTAGCTTAAGTTCCCAGCACCCTTATGATGACATGCCCATGGTTGCATCAAGGCTCATCAAGGGCCAGTCCTCTCCTTTGCCTCTTCCCCCATACCAGTTAGGGCCAGAACAACCCAACACACTGCTGTGTAGCATTGCATACAAGTTCCAGTTTGCTCAGGTTGTGCAGTAATTATAACTTGGAATTTTCATGAGAACACACTTCCTCTGAAATGGAAGATTAACATTTTCCACCCCTGAACATCACATTTCTTTCAACATACAAACTGCTGGAAACAGTGTAACACAACCTCTAATTATTAACATATTTAACAGTGTTTATGCATTCACTTAAACCAATATTGCTGGTACTGAAACTATTTCTAACACTGTGTGTTTTGCCTTAAAGCATCTTTCATTCACACTTGGCAACATCCTTACGAATTAGGAATGCAGTTTGTTGCAATGTAATAAAGAAGCTTGTAAAAATGGCTGTGTGGTAATTAACTTTATAATTCTTGGGGAGTGTCACACAGAATTTATGATGTCGTGTAACAATGAGGGAGGGAGTGTTACATAGGTTCATACACAATGAGAAAACACCAGGGGAATCAGGGAAAGAGGGAGGAAAATCAGACAAAGTCTACCACTAACTTAATAATCAGAATTAAATTAACCTTGCTGACACTGTTTGCTTTATGCTAAATCAACCCAGCCTTGATCTGCTGATAGGAGACAGAAGTAGATCAAGCCCTGATGGCTTGTTGGGAGTTTTCAGTTGCCTGCAGGACTTTTCTTACCTGTCATTCATTATGATTAACTATATTCATTAGAATAAGCCACTCTCTCCTCCCCACAGTATGGCTTGGAAGCTCCTCCTTATTGGTTCTATTTATTATTTTTTTTATGCACACTATCATGACCCAACACGTAAAGGAGGAAAAAAAGAATTAGCAAGTAACAGCACATCCCTAAGCCTTGTTCCTACTTACCCAAACCTAAGCTAGAGATTTTGCAGCATTAGACTTCACGTATCAGGGTGTGCTGAAAACCAGTCATCCAATCTTAATGTAGCAATGCTTAAGGAGAACATTTGAATAGGATGTTGAGTTTGAGTTGAGTGTATAAACCACAGTCAACTGCTCTCAGACAGATTTTGAGCAAGACCTGAGTTTTAGACTCCGTTAGACAACTTCAACAAAGTTTTTCCAGCAAGGTATTACATTCTGTCTTTACAAGTCCATGGTTCCCCAGTATTTATAGAAATAATTACAGGAGCATGGCAGCAGAATGGAGCCCCATATTCCTCCCACCAGCACAATTCCCAAAAGAGCTGCATTTAGAAAGGATTCTAGTACATTTCCAAAACCTGCAATATGCCACACAGCACTGACATATCAAGGATGAGACTATATCAATAAAAATTCTTCTCATAGCCTATATAAAAACAGCAATAATGAACAATGCTTACATTCCTTCTGATAAACACAGCCCCTGTGGAACAGATATTGTTTATAGATGGATTTATTTAGGTATTAAACCATAAGCTGGAGCACTGATCATGAGAACGATTGCACGGTTGAACTCCAGCAGGTATGAGACATCAACCACTGACACTAAGATACAAGCATTATCACACTCAGAACTGAAGCAGTTAAAATAACACTTTATTGCTCATTGAACTAAATAAAAGAAAGTTAAAAAACAAAAGAAATCCAACTCCCAGAGAGGAGAAAACATCAACTATTGGAAAAACAGCTGACAAGAAAAAGAAGCCTTGGACTTCATTCTGCAGGATTACTCGGTATTTCTCACTGGTGTAAATCCAGTGCTCTTAGCACATACTTGGGCCCTTCGGTAAGTTACCAATTACCTTCTACATCAACCTTTTCAAAAGCACTCCCCTTCTCAGCTGAATCAACTAGGACTGCATTAGGAGAACAGCCATGCTGATTTTCCATTGCCTGTAAATTAATGTTCATAATGGGAAATTTAATAGGTTTGTCAGGTGTACCTCCTTCTCAGGGTCCGGACTGTCCTTAGGTGTGCAGAGACAACTTCGGATAGGGGAGAACTACATTCATATCCTACATCTGTTTCATTTAGAGAAAAGTTCCTTCTCCTAGATCAGTCAGAATCAGGTAGAGAAACAACATGCTCCTAGGTTTCTCATATGCTAGGCCAGTTAATTTACACAAGAGCTTTTGGCTGTGTATCTTTAAGTCAGCCAGATTTCTGCCACTGCTGATCTACTCACACTAATGAAACTATTTAATGTAGGCCACACCTTTTATTTAACTGCTTCTAATAAAAATATACCAATCAACAATTCTCTACATTAGTTTGCACAGAGAAAGGTCCTAAATACTCCTGCAAGAATTACAATCAACAGAAAGGAAGAAGTATCAAAAAGACAAGGTTAAGTAAATCTCAGCAGCTCCATCACGTTAGGCTCTCTGGCTAAACTGTCCAGTGTCAAATAAACACCAAATAATAAAAAGTTGTTCAGTTCTTTACTGGATTGAAGAAGAGAAAGATGACATAAGAAGAGGAGAAGCAGCATACAGCAATATTTACAGTCAGTTAGGGTGATGACTGCATGTACTATGGACGAGCAAAGGTGGAAAAATGCCACCACGACTGAAGTTATCATCTAAAGGTAAACTACTGCTTAACAGAAAAATCTATGCTGAAAGGCAAGTAGCTGAATTCAGTGTTTCATGTCCAACCACAGCCAGAACATCTATTGTGTTCATCTCAAGCAGAGGGGTAACAGCTGTTTAATGCAGATCTGGCAATCTTCTCTCTTTAGGCATAATTCTTACGTACACACACCTCCCTGATTGTTCAGACAAATCTGTTTAGCCCTTTGATAACAAAAATGATGAGCCCCTTTAAACTTAAGCCAACCTAAATATATTACTGAATTCAATACATTTGCCCAGACAAGTATGAAAAGTAGGTTTGTGCTATTAGTGTAAGGATAGTAGCGAGCATTTTAAAAGAACTATTAGTAGCTAGCATTTACAGGTCTATTAACAATTTCTCTCATGCTGAGGATAAGACAGCTGAGAACAGTGAGAACTATCCCCGGTCCCAGCACATTCCGAGTGCCAAAAAGAAATTTTGTTTCAGTAGCTTTTTCTAATTTTAGCCGTAAGCATACGTGTCCTTGGCAGGCAAATAAATGCACTACCACTGCCTCAGAGTTTATGCTAAGAACAATGCTTTGAACCTAAAGTGTTCTTGAGACACTAAGAATGAAGTACTTTCAGAGCTGGTGGGCTTGTTATTTGTATTGAATGGAAACCCTCTTTGAACCAAAGATATGTAGCGTCCTTAAAATACACAACTAAGATTACAGATTTCCTGGGCCTCCACCTGTTAAGTGCTCTTTGCAAAGCTTCTCTCCAACATACCTTTTTCATTTTTTCCCTATTTTCATCACTTCCTTTCTACTTACACTTCTCCCACCATTCTCTAAACAGAGGTTCCCTGGCTGACTTCCAGCTGAAGCATAACTCATTTTCTTTCTCTTCTGATGTCAGACAGAATAAAGAATGCATTTTACATGTGCTCTAGCATTTCATTAAACTTATCTCCTAGTATCAAAACACTTCTTCTTTTGTAAATGAAAAACTCCAAGGTTGAACATCAGCAAAAATTCTCATTTATGACACTACAGACTCATTGCCATATTATTGCTATGTTTTCTTAAAATGAACCCAAAGAAACTGCCAATTTCCCTCATTTTCAATTCACAACCTTTCACTCCGTTTCTCAAGGGTAATGTAATGGCATTTTTTTCAGATTTTTTTCTTGTCTATTGGCAGAAATTATTCTGCAAGCAGAGGAAAACAGTTTTCTTCACTCTATGCCCAGCCACAACCACTGAAAGAACAAAATCTCATCACAGAGCATGTGGATAGATATGAAACCAACACTTTGCACTTTCTTTTAGTTTTGTTGAGAGTTTGGTCAGGTTTGGAGCTACTTCCAACATCTTCAGAGGCTTGTTTTACCAGGAAACCTGTCCTGGAATTAACTGATAAGGCCTCTAATAATAGGCTAAGGAAACTCGTCTCACCAGTGAGTCTGCTCTAACTGCACATGTAGTCTGATGCTGCTCTTAGTGCCCAGCATTCTTCATACTGCCTGTTGTTCTCACTTGGGAATTAAGCAGCTGCCTGTAAACTAATCCCTGAATCAAAGAATCCTTCTGGTTGGAAAAGACCTCTAAGATCATAGAGTCCAACAATAATCTAACTCTACCAAGCCTAGTACTTAAACCATGTTCCTAAGTATCATATCTATACATTTTTCAAACACTTCCAGGGATGGAGAGTCAACTTCCTCCCTGGGCAGCCTATTCCTGTGTTTCACTACAACTTTCAGTGAAGAAATTGTTTCTAATATCCAACCTAAACCTCCCCTGGCACAAATTGAGTCCATTTCCTTTTGTCCTGTTACTAGGAAGAAGAACCCACCTTGCTACACCTGCCTTACAGGTAGTTGTAGAGAGTGATGAGGCCTCCCTTCAATCTCCTTTTCTCCAGACTGAACAACCCCAGTTCCCTGAAGTGTTGCTGATTGTATTTTTTTGTCCTATCAAGACAGCAATCAAACCACAGCTAGCACCTACTCAAGCTGAAGTTAGTAGTGATCTGTCATCAGAAACACAGGTTCTATGGGCAATATGACAGTGGGAGAAAATACAGAAGAATATATATATATAATTTATAGCTTTATTCCACATTATGTACCACTGAAAAATGTCTTTTTAATTACACTGATTTGTGCTTTTGCATTGCAGTCACATATTTCTATTGAAAAAATGCTCCAAAAGTGCATTTCTTTGATTCCCAGTAGAAACTTTGTTCTAAAGGAACTCAGTCCCCTTAGATCCTTATCAAAGCCCTTTGGCTTAAATTTAAGTCCTACTATCAATCGTGGTTTTAACACATGCTTGAATCAGTAGGCACAATCCTCTTCAAATACATCAATTATATATATTCTAACTTACCTGAATTTATTTCTGTGGATAAGTATATCAAGATTTAACCTAATACTTTATTACATAGCAAATATCAAATTACTGTAACTGACAGCTTTTAAAGGACACTAACCATTTACATACAGGTCAAGTATTTAATACAGCTAGAGTTGCCTTGATTTTCTTTCTGAAGAACTGAAAGTGACTTTTTAGATATTTCTGCCAGCAATGAAGTTATTGAAATATCACTCTGATATTTAAAATCTAATTAAGAAAAAATAAAGGGAGACAAGGAAGTCTTTGAAGACACAACAACTTCAAATGGAAAAAAACAGGTCCCAACTACATACGTTTCTGTTAATATAATAGGTACAGGTATATATTTTTAAATGTATTTTGTTATTTTTATTACTCCTAAAATAGTATCCTTAAAATAATTTCAGATAAACATTTGTATCCCTGGCACTTTTTTCATAATTCAAAACTGTCTGTAGTTGGTCTGCAACTGTTCTATTCAACCATTTGCTTTCCAGCTCTACAACTGCTTTTAATTTTCTTTCATGTTTTACATATTCTTAGGCACACAGTTAACAAGGTTTACTTTAAAAAGACTGTCTACTATGCATTTTTGGTCCTGTTTTCTCAAGTTTAAGTCACAAAATAAACTGTCTTATCCTGGTCACAACTGCTATCAAGTTTATACCTCATAGCATTTTACCAGATTCTTTAAGAAGTATCATTTTTAACAAAAATAAATTATTTACTGGTTCTGAAAATATATTTACATCTACTCAAAAGGGAGAGCTTTCTAACAATTAGGTTGATTCACATCAAATTCCACTATGTATTGCCTCTCAGTACTGTACCACAGCCCTGTGAAGCTTTGCATTCCACGTACTCACTTTTCACCAGCTCTAAATCAATCTGGAGAAAATCACTTAAACATGAATGAAAGAAGGAAGCCCTTTGACTCTGTTTTATGTTATGAAAATGCATGCCTATCTGCTCACTGACCTAGAAAACAGCCTTAAAGCAGTGAGCGGCTATCTTTGTCAAATGTTTGGTCACAAGAGAGCAAAACCACCACTCCTGAGAGTGTATCACACTGGAAAGAGGAGCCATCATCACAAAATTCTTTTGCCACATTGTAGCATATTATTCACACTTCATCAGCACATTTCACTGCAATTAAATCGGTGTGGGCATTCACTTCATTTTTCTGATTTTCATTATCAAGGTAACTAAAACAATGAAACTAGCTAGTTTGGTTTACTGTTCTGGTAACTGTAGCAACTGTACCATGATTCGTTGATATTCACAACTCCTCATGTATCATACATACATGTGAGCATTACATCTATTGTGAGCATATTTGACCTAAAAATTTCAACTGCTAGAAGACGCAGTAACCAACTATATCTAAAAAGTACATCTTCTGCAGGAAAACAGATTATACCACAAGGGTGAATTATTCTGTCATTTCTGTATTATATTAGGGGCAAAAATATTTACATTTTCCTGACAGAGTAGAATTAATAAGGTCACTAAGTAAATTGTCCCTTGGGAACAAGTTTAATTGGTTTAATATAAGAGAGATACATGTGGACTATCATAAACTAAATTTTCCATCCTCAGAGATCACCACTAATACCCTAGTCTGGCATAGTTACAATACACCCAGTATAATAACTTAAACGTGGCTTTTGCTTATCTCCCAGCAAGTGTTATATAACCTCATGTATGTAATTTTCAGCACTGAGATGGGATTCCAGAATTTGAACCCAAATACTACAGTTGTCTTTTTCTACAAGTTGAACAATGCCTCTCATCCCTGGAAATTTATTTACAAGTCTACAAGTATTTCCCCTTCGCTTCATCTTTAAAGTTTTTTAATGTAACCATGCAGTTGGCAGGTAAAACAGCAGAATTTCTATGCAAGTAACCACATAGCTCTGTTGAGATGCATTACAACTGTGATGGGAGCTTTGTTGTGTTCCTACTCCTTACTAAGTCAGTAAGTCACTGGTAAAATGCACTGTCTGAAATCTCACTGAATTCTAGCAGCATTGCCACTTCCCCTCCCCTCCTCCACTCAACCCACTTCAGGAAGGGTTGCAATTACAGTATCATGTTTGGTTTTTATTTTTGGTAATACCATTCAAAGCATGCTCACAGTAGAATACTAAAAATTTATACTAATTAGGTAATAACAAGTGAGACCTGGAGCATATCAGGGGATTAATGACCAGATGAGAGGTGGGACAGCACAAAGTCAACCTGAGGCCACAACCACCCCAGCTAGCTATTAGTTTTGCCAGGAAATACCTCACGTGATCTTTACTGCTATTTGAATCCCTTTGGAATTTTATTCAGAAAGAAAATAAACATCTTTCTCATATGGCTTTAAATCCCCCAAGTGTTACCAAACTGAATCCTTTGATTACTACTACTGGTCTTGGATTTTTCTACAAAATTTATCAGCAGAAAAGGATCAAATCCTCTTCCCTCTGTCCTCCTCCTGCACACACACACACCAATCCCCAATAATCCTTTATAACCATATTGGGTGTGGGGTAAAATACATCACTTTTTCATTCTATTAGGGAAATAATGAAAGCAGGGAGGGCTAAGTACTTCAGCTGGGTTTCATTCCAGATATTAAGAAAAGCAAACACCCATGCCAATAAATATAAACCCTCAGAATTGAGAAAATACCTTCTTGAACCTGAAGGTTCAGCAATCACACATTTGTCCACCTCTACAAACTGGAACTGAATAGAACAGGTCACAAAAATTACACCAGAACATGCAGCTAATGATGCTTAAATTGGTTAAGAAAATAAAAACTGAATTGCCCCTTCAAAGGTTAATTGTAGCCCCTGCCAACTGAGTGACCTACCTTTGCCTGGTCAAAGCATCTGTGAGAGGGGCAAAAAAAATACTTCCAGAAAAGGAAATTTGTTTCAAATATAAATGATACATTTTTTCCTTTCCATTGCTCACAGGCCTAGAATGCAAGCTGTCCCTATACAGGGTACAAAGCAGCACAGCAGACTCTCAGATCAACTGCTGGCAGCAGAATAAAGACAACAGAGCTACAGCCGTTTGAGAAGTTGATGATTTTTGGATTATTTCCTCGAGAGTAAACCTTTCCTCTCATTCCTTTTCCAAATGCAGAGAGAGCTTTAGGGAAGCCCTTTCCTTATTAATATATTTCTTTAAACTTACACTGTCTATGCAAGCCTGCTTTACTTACTTCATTATTCTGATGATCAATACAATTTTTTTCTTTCTGCTCTTAGGAACACATACAAAGTACACGTAGTGCTTACAGATGTGGACACAGAACTTTTGCCTCTCCACCATGAAATTTCACATTGTAGAGAAAGCAAGGTTGCAGTTGTAAGCATCCTAATGCTCAGCACATGTATGGAAAAATGCAGTTTTGTCTTCCCTATCACCAAAAGAGAGAACCAGAAATGCAACATTTAAGAAATATGAAAATCTTGTCCATGAATGATATTTCCTTTTCAATGTGTGTTTTCTCTCTTATAGCATGTTATCCTTTTGCATGCCCTTCTTACTCTTCCATATGTGCCTCTCTATAAAGTGCTTTTGATATTTCTTCCCTATCCTCCTCATTCCTGTTTGTCTTCATTGTATGGTATGTTCCATGCATTTTATCTAGGTGAAATAAAAACCAAGGCTGTGCTGATGGGAACTCTTTGAAGCTGAGAAGAGCTCCCTTCCTTTGCCAGCCAACAACCCAGAGAACCATCAGCTTTCTGTGTTTCCATCCTCATTCCAGTGACAGACTACAATTTCCTAGCACATTTCAAGTATGCAAGAACTCCACTATGATAAAAAGGGGAAGCACTTAAACTTTTTACATTAGATGTCTAATTGCAGGTACCTCACATTGCTCCTCTCCCTGAGCTTCATGTGCAGCCCTAGTTTCTAAAGCCTAACTGAATCACATGAGCTAATTTCAAAAGCTGAAAATCCTTATGAATGAAATATCTTCTTCACAAAGTATGTTAAAACTTATGAAATATAAATTACATTTTGACTTTTGCTAAAGAAACTGAACAGTTCCCTGTCAGCTGCCTGGAAGGAGGCAGAGAACTTTTCCATTGCTTGCTAAATGATACAAACGTATTTGGCTGCACCGAAGGACTGCTATTGCTGTCAAAACATATTTGCCTTGGAAGTCATCCAATTTCATCTTACCATGCTATCAAATGTGGGCTTATCTCAGTGACAAATGTCCATTCCTCTTATTGTTTTATGAACTCTGCTAAAATTACAGCTTTTATATAAAGTCCAGTACAGTAAATAAGAATACCTCAAAAAGTTTCCACTGAATGTATGTTATGAAAAACGCATTTTTTAAAATAATTTTTTAAATGACACCAATTTTCAATATGACCCATCAAGTGAACACTGAACACCGTTCTACACTATAAAAATCATCTCTAGAGTAATTTATATTTTGAAAACAATTTTCCATATACCTGATAGGACCAGTAATCTCCTTTGTAAAGTAAGCTTGCACTGTGGGTTTTGTAAATTAAGGAAAACTATTAGGTTTGTCATTCTAATAATTTCACTCTCAAATAACATTTTTTGTTCTCATTCTGTTTTTACAGTCACCACCAAAGAATCTGAAAGTTATGCAATATAACAGCCTTTAAAGCCACCAGGGACCTCCTAGCTCAAGATGGAAATTACTTATTACGCAAATAAGATTATAACACTGACCTTGAATCCACAGTCAAGGGGCAGTGTGCATGTGGGTGGGAAATCAACTGCAATACAGAAGCTTGCACTGTGCTCAGGAAAGCACAAGAATTTTCAAAAGCAAATGCCTCCATCATACAGGAAAGCAGACACATAACAGACATTATGATCATTTTACTATTTTATATGGCAAGACATTCATTAGGAAGTAACATAGCTTCACTTCTGCACACAGTCAATGCTACTTTCTGCTTGTTGTCCTCTCATGTTCCAGCCACAATTACAATGGTTGTTTCAAACTGTTCCAGTCTTTCCTGGCCTGCAGAGGCCACCACAGTAGCAAGGGACAGCTTGCAGGGAGGGAAACCCAGCTGTGCCACCAGCCTGGCAGCAGGTCTGCTGCAGAGGCCAGGCCAGTTGGGATTCCCTTGGAGACTGAGGGTTCCAAGGGCCTGGAGCAACCAGGCTTTGAACAACTTTGTGCTGACAGTTCAAGGCCAAGGTTCCAATATTAGTAAATACCCAACTATGTACTACAACCTGTATCTGTTACGCTGCACAGTTGAGAACAGAAGTGCATTATAGTGAATGATTAAGTAGGAAAACAGAAAAAAGAAAACACAACTTTTGTCTCAAAGCAGTCATGCTAACACTGCTATTAAGAGCTTGCCAGTGACATTCTTTGATTTTTTTTATAAAAGCTTCAGTGCAATATTGAAGTTATAGTCAATAGGCTTAGGTTATCCATTTGCATGGGTTTGAAAGCAAGACAAAGCAGTGATTACAGGAAATGGCCAACACCTCGGAAGATCAGTATCTGAATAGCAGGTCCTGCTTTTTGAAAAGTATTCTTCACTGAGACAAAGAGGAGGCTAACAGGTTAATTTCTATTCTCAAATATCCTTTTAAGAGGAGGGAGTTGCTTGCAGGGGCTGAGGATGTCTTTATCACCAGCAACAGAGTCCTACTGTCTTGCTTCAGTGAGGCTGGGATATTGCCTCAAGGTAACATCCTTTTGTTTTGTTTGTTTGAGTCAGGAAAATATCTTTAAAAAGGGAATTACAGTTGATTGCTTCACCTAAGAATCTTAAAGAAGCAGATGATTTGAAACAGGATTTTTGGTTTTGTTTTTTGGGTTCTTTTTTTGTTCAGGTTTGTTTTCAGTTTTTTTGTTAACTACCTTCCAAAAAAAAAACCACAGCTCTCTTCATGCATCTTCCAGAACAGGGCTGAGGGGGAAAGAAGCAGAGAACTCTCACCTGCTGGCATACATACTCCAAGGGAAGACAGATCCTCCCAGAGTATCTCCATGCCTGTTCTCCTCAGTTTCCTAACTGGAAACACATCTATTTTCCTTTCATATATATACATATATATATATATATATATATACACACACACACACTCTGATAGATCAATATCTAAGAAGAGAAAAAAAGTTTTTCCAGAAATTGGAAAACTAACTGGAATTAATTGTAACAGCAGAGTTCCATCCAGCCTTAAAGACTGAACAACTAATATTATGAAATTGATAAAAACATATACAATGTTTAAAATATTTTATGTGTTAAACAACCACTTTTTTTTGTTTCATCAAATAGGCTATTTTGCTGAAAGATGCGGTAAAAAACAAAAAAGGGACAACAGGAAACAAAAAGCCCATAGACAGAAACTCTCTGAAAAATATAAAACAAACCTTAAGTTTTGACTAGAAAAAAGTTAATGGACAGTTGGCAGATTTGTTACAAAGAAAAAAGTTTGATTAATCTTTCTTTCAACCAATTAAAATCGGAATGGCTGTTGAAGTAAAGAATCCAAATCTAGAGATGTTACTTGTTCTGATTTTTATTATTATGGTGAAGATGGAAACGTGGAATGAGACTGCAGCAGAAAAGGAAAAATCTCTCACTAAATCATAAAGCAAATCTTAAAGCGAAATAAGATCATCTGCCTAGTGTAACTGCACAATAATTATATTAAAATACCCAAGGACAGATATAAGAAGCTGACAGGGAGGATAGCCATCCACAGAAGATGGTCAACATTGTAAAAGTCAGTCTCAGTCTTTCATAACTTTTCTGTATTAAGAAATACCAAATCTAATCCGACACGTCATTCGTCAGATACATCACTCACAGCAAGAATAAAATGTGTGTATAGACACGTACCTCTTTTCTGGCTTGGCATTCTGCCTCTGGGACTGAGAATGCCTGCTGCCTCTCAATGCTCCTCTGCTCAGGTGGCTGTTATTCTGGCCTCCAGAAGAAGCAGAGGCTCGAAGGCCAGCCCAAAGCTGCTCTTCATTCCTGTGAAGTGGCACAGATGTACGGATGGCAGAAATGATGTGGCCAGGATAAGCAGTCAGTGAGTCCTCACGGTGGCGGGAATTCTGATGAGCAAGAGTCCTCTCTGAGGCCAGGAACTGCCGCCCAGGCCTTCGGTAGCCCCTTTCATGATAATAGGCTGGGAGGCAGGGCCGTGTTTGCTCCATCACTCCACCACTGCAGCTCCGAGAGCAGGCAGACCAGGGGCCCCAACTTCCCCACATGCCTGGGATTCCTGCACTGCTATCCTCAGATGCATCTCCTTGCTCTTCTATCCTCTGGGGAACCTGTAGACACAACAGATTGACTTAGGAACAGTAAATCACACTGTAATGCCAGGAGAGCTCTAATACCCTTTTTAAGCCATTCAGTCTGCAGCCACAAGTGAACTGCAGTGACATAGGAAGTAACTTGCTTTATTCACTCCCTGTCAGATGGCTGCCTCTTTTGCCAGTATAGGAGGACTCCTACAGTTACTGACCATTCAAACCAAAAGTATTTTTTGGACTACCTGGATAAGAATAGATCTTCTTTAGTCCTCAGCAATGGAAAACATTGCACAATGCAATGCGTAACAGGAATGTGGAGATTGAAAACTGTTATAATATTAGCAAAGTCAGGAAGAGAGGTCATTTTGGTGATGAACTTGGGCCAAATGACACTGCTCTGTTCCACTCTGATGCCTCAACAATGGAGATTGCTAGGGGTTGCAATAATAGTTCAGGAACTCCCATCTAATGTGGAACTTTTTAGGAAAGCAATAACATGGGAGGACAGGCTGATTTCCAAACAGCCCAAAATACCACAATATTTTACTCTTTTATTACCACTTTTCACCCACCCCCCACATTAATGCTTCAAGGAAAAGAGCTATTGAAGATGACCCACCCAATCCTATATTCACAGAAATTCCCATAAAATCCAATAAAAGACAGGAGAAATCATTCGTCTCAGGTGTACAGTGCCAATTAGTCCATAGTCCATTCAGCAGCACAGGAAGAGCAAACCCCAAAGAGAGGGGGGTTTTCTCTTGAAGGAAGCCAGGAAGGATTAGGAAGGTCAGGAACTGCTACTGTAAGGAGAGTTAATCCCTCAAGCTGTGGCCAAAATACTGAACTATCCTGACTTGTGTTTGGCAAAGTATCAGCACAGCCTAGAATTTACAACCACCCATCCCCATCTCCCTGTAGACTTGTGCCCCAAGCTTTACCCATTCCTGCACCTTGATATAGTCAGGATTTCTCTGTTTCATGCTGGGCAGAGAGCTCAACATCGTTGCACAGAAATTAGATCTATTTTCATTAAACGCATAGTTTTTCTGTTGTCCAGCTGGCTGAACCACAAGTTCTCAAAGCAAGCTTCCAGTGTCTGATTCTCACAGTTTTGAAAGCATGTTTTGCATATTAATATGAGCATCCTTTAATAGCTAACTTATATTTTGAATAACCTTTGTATCAAAAGGCACACACGCATATAAATTCAATTAGGAGACAAAAAACACACTGGCAACAAACAAATGCTGGCCATACCTCTCTAGTCTTATTCAAGTGTGTAGCTATCTCAAAATGAGCTTTGGAAAGACAGCCTTGTCTGTCATTTTGCCCCCTTTCAAAGGGTGAGCTCCTAAACATGTGACTTCCACTAATAATTTTGCCTCACACATTCTTGTATAAAAGCAAAAGGTTAACATGTACATACCTTGCCTCTAGTCACAAATAATATGCACGGTCACTAACTGAACTGCAAACCACCTATGCCAGTGAGCATACATTACTGATCACCTAGCTATAAACAGGGCAGGCTTTGGCAGAATGTGGTTTGCAAACATGGGTTGAATACACCATTACAATATGAAAAGCCAAACCAGCATAAGGTTTGTGGGACTGCTGTGTAATAGTCAGTTGTGGTCTACAGAATCTGAAACATTTCTCCCCTCTGAGACTGCTCTGACACTTTCATCACCAACCACAGAAAAAAACTGCATTTAATTATAACCTGTGAATAATAAAAAGCATCTGCATTAGTGTGATATGCTACCCATTTCTGCAGTGTTGTTTGAAAACAGGAGCAGATGTCTCTGCATTTATGATGTCTTTTTTTTCTGTGGGTACTTCGTTTGGAATCAGCCTTTAAATCCAATAGCCTGTACAACCTAATACCGCATAATGTCAAAATTATTAATAACATGCAACAAGGTCTTGGTTTCTGGCTGTCACATTTGCTTTCATATCCAATAACAGAACACTACTGGCTCACAATTTGACTGACTAAACAAGCTATCCTTAATCTGCAGTTTTTACAGTGAATATTCACTGTTCATATTTACTCTACGCATCAGTGCAGCTCTACCACAGGTATAAAAAGTTAACATTTACACACAGAGACACTCTTCTAGTCTGACCCCAGTTTGCAGTAAAATTTACTTACTATAAAACTAATAGTCCAGACAAGTCAGGTTTCATTTGTCTGTACTATTTCTTCATCATTTCTGTGATGGTTCAGTACCCCTTTCTTAAAAAGGCAAAGACACTCATGCAACAAACTAAAATCTAATCAACTGCAAGCAACTTAAATCCTCACTAACATAAGAAACATTTCATTATGCAGAAATAGAAACTGATATAATTAGTGACAAGTGCTGACCTGTTGCAGAGAGAACTTTCTGGCTGTCAAACTTCATTGCACTAAGAATTGTTTCAGACAAAATGATACTTTAATTGACTAAAGGCAACGTGAAGTAATTCCACACCCCTTAATCTTCACAGTAAAAGAGTTCTAGACATAGTACAAGAATGTTTAATTTACGTAGTTAAGAAAGAACATAAAACTAACAAAAAAGTAACTATATAGCATCTTATACTAATGTGTAAATTAATCACTATTTACTAGTTATAAGATGACAAAATTCTAAGATGGGAATTTTCAGTAGCAAATCATATTATCCAATTATTTTTTTTTAAGGTCTCAATTTTCTTACTTTGTGAAAGATGAGGTCTACAGATGAATCTTTAGAGAAAGATGACACATGATTAAAGGCAAAAAATCTACTAGGAAAAACTGAATAAATTGAAGCTGCTTAGTTTAAGAAATGGAAAACGTAAGGGGCAATAATGAACCTTCCAAACAGTTTACAGAAATACATACAAAGAGCTGTTCTCTCTTTGCAGTAAATTTTTCTCCATGTCTATAGTGAAAACACCAGTAATAGTGGATTTAAATTTAATCAAAGGTGATCCAAATTAGCTAGTAGGAAAAACTACTTTGTGGAAAGGTAAACACAATAAAACACAAAGCACAGAAACAGATAGCCTGAGGAGAACCTGGCACCATGGAAACCGATCCTGAACCTCTACCAGGAACAACTAAGTTATAACTGATCCTTCCGTGGGGCAGAGGAGCTGAACTACAGGACACACAGGTCACTTCCTGTCCTTTGGTCCTGTGACTTCCAAGTTACTTTGTAGCCAGTAATTAATTCTACCACAGCCCTAGGACATAGCAAAGGAATTACAGGTAGGTATGGGAGACAGCTGATGAAGTAGTCCAGAACATCTCAGAAACACCACATAATCAGAGACTCCTGATGCTAAGTCCCTCCTTCTCTCCCTTTAAAGGTTGCCCATTAAACAACAGACTTTCTAAAGGGAAGAACTTGAGCCTGCACTGGGGAACAAGTTAAATGCATACTGAGTTTTCCTTGCCAAGTTAAGTCACAAAAGTAATTTCTTTAATCGAATCACATAGCCTGCAAAAGGGAGAGATCAACTAACTCATTTTATCTACTTCCCTATAGTTCACAATTTATTCCTTCTCTAGCTGACCTAGTAATAGTAATTCTAACTCTAAATGCACCATAAAAAAGATTTCTATCAACTGCAAGTTAAACAGCAGCTAAATATTTTGGTCAACAAATCCAATCTATTTTCCCCCTTAATTTCACCCCATACTTCTAGTCCTTTCAGTTATTTGGCAGAACAAGGTTTGTAAGTGGTAGTAATACATTTCACTAGGTACAGCTGTACAGTAAACAATGTAAAGAGAAGCAAGACAAGGTTTCAGGTGTGCAAGTGCTTGCAATTTCTACAACTGCACTAACTCCTACCAAGCTGCTATCAAATTCTTTAAGTCAGAATTTTTTTTCATCATGACTGTTCTGCACCACTATCTTCTATTCTGTCACCTTTCGACAGCAAGTGCCAAACTGAATTGAGGCTAGATTTTCAGAAGGGTGGTTGCTTTACACATCAGTTCCTTTACATACCACCACTCTGCATGCCCTTCTGTTCTTTTTCCCAAGTTTTCCTGTATTTTGCTACTTTGCTGCTTTTGTAAACAGGAGCAGCATTACATTCAGGTTTTATTCTGACAGGCATCTTTTTCAAATTAGGCAGTTTCTAAAACAGTTAGTCAGGGTTTCTTTTCCAGAAAATAGAATATATGAAGTCAGTATGTAAAAAGTACATAAAGACTAAAAATTCATTTACATGAATGAACCAGGCCAAAAAAAAACCCTTATTTTAAGCAGTCATAAATGATCTGATTTAATCAGAACCTGAGAGAAGCTCAGAATTTCTCAATATTGGGATAATTTATTTAGAAATTACATAAGAGAAAATCATCAATACCAGCCCAAAGCCTGTTTCATGTGCAGTGAAGCAGATAAGAAAATTCCTCAAAATCTTAACAAAAATACCAGACTATGGAACAATGTAATTTCAAATTGATTTTTAATCTTTCTAACAGATACTGAGAATCTCCCTGTTTCTTGGGGTTTGGGTTTTTTCCTCCCTGCTCTTTGGCTTTTTTTTGTTTATAGATTGGTTTGTTGAACAAGACATGTAAGATAATTAAAGTTACTCTTCTTGAAGACCAAACAGAGCAAGCTAATAGACCTACTAAGACAGCAGAAGTCAACACAGAAAAGGTTTATCCACATGGCACACAAGAAAACAAATTCTAATTCCCCTGTTTTCCTTCATTTTCCCCAGATCCATGCTACATGAATCATATTTGCTTCCTTGGCTTAAATAATTAAGACAGACAATTAAAAACATATCACCAAAATACTCTCTCAAATTAACAGTGTACAACACCCAAGAACTTAAACGCTTACCTAGACATTTATTTTCTTCTGCATACAAAACCCTCCACATTGATTCCAGACAGAACTAAATAAATTCACAGGGAATATTTAAATCCAGAGAATTTACTCCTAAATGCAGAACTAAAAATCCACAACTAGCATTTGACATGACCAAGAACTGTAGAGGAACTACAGTGCAATTAAGTTTGTTTGATTTTAAATATTTCACACACACATTCTACTCATCTTCAATGCAACAGGCTTGAGTATGTAGATTACGCAGTTTCAAAAACTGTGTATCATGGGTAATTACTGGAAAAAAAGCCTGCAAGCAGAATACTATGTCTCTTTCTTCTTTAATTACATTCACTACTTATGTTCTAGAAAAAAAATAATCCAACTTTATATTCTTTACCTGCTTACTTCCAAACCTTAAGTATTTCAGAAATGTAAAGCTACCCTATGGAATTTTAACCTGTTCAGTAGCTTTTAGGCAGACTAAATCTCCATGAAATCACTGCTTAATGCAATAGTTGACATTTCTGTAGCTTTAGATCCATTACAAGCATCGAGTCCTGACTTTTACTGTACTGCAAAACCTTAGATTTTACTGAATTAAACATGCTGCCAGTAGGCTGACAGATTGCATTTTAAATAGAAAAATAATTTATTTTGAATTCATATAATTCAGCAATCACTCTGATCATGAATCAAAAATTCCAGCAAAAACTAGAAGTGCACAAGCTATTGAAACACAATGGAAATTTCTTGTACTGCCTCTGTTAGAATTCAGAAATGAGATCGGCATCTCGGGATTTCAGCAGCAGTTGTTGAAACTACACTATGCAAGAATGTTCCTGAAGAGGAAATATCACTGGAACTGAAAGCCACAAATATTTCCAATGTAACCAGTTGTGTATGAAGACAATGACTGACAAGGCAATACTGATCTAACAAACACTGATTTTAAATATTTTTGGATACTTCATCCTGTTAAACTATAGTTTATATACAAATTATCTGCTCAGAAAGTAGAAATGAATGTGAATAAATCTATTTAACCTGCAATTACGCTTCTGACTGTATGGAAGAAGCAAAGGTTAAGGGAACAGTGTAAGAACCAGGACACGTTCAGAGACATCCACAAATGCTCTGATTGCAGCTAATCCCTAGTTTAAGCGGCTCCCTTAGCTAAACACCATGCTCAAATTTTGTTGACTGGACTTAATCTCCATGAATAAAATTAATCCCTTTTTTAGCATATTTCCAATCTTGGCTTCCAAAAGATTGTCCATTTTACGTTGAAAAAGTGCTTCTTTTTTCCTCTGATTAAACATGTAGCCTGACAATTTCACTGTGCCTCCCAAATTTCTTCATTGTGATAAATGAAGAGTGACCATTCTGTATTCTCCTTCACCATACAATGATGTTTGATTTTAAATTGCTAACACAATCCAATTCTGGGATCTCCCTCTGAAATTCAGCAGTCATAATCTGTTCAGTCTCTTTTTGTAAGGAAAACAGGCCAGAGTTTAGACTGTCCTCATTCCCAGCACATTTTCCACTCCTATATTTTGACATGGGTGTGCAGTGCTGCGTACAGTACCCCAAATGTGAATTAATGATGGACTTTCTCAGTAATAATTATCATAATGCTTGGTGACAGTATATACCTTTTAACCAGCTACATAATTAATTAAGCTGCTATAGCCACAGCCAATGCTACCAAGGACTTTGCAGATACTAAGCATGCTATAGCAGTCCAAATTCAAAACTGAAAAGGGATACAGGACAATGGCAAGCTTTAAACCTGGAGATATCTAAACAAAATCAGATACTTCTGGGTTTTCCCAATTTCAGTTCAGATACAATACTGTTTTATTTCATAGATTTGATTTCTAACACATTACACAGTAATTCTTTTTCCTGGTTAAATGCCCTGAATTTAAACAGATTTGTGAACAAATTAACTACATCCTATTCCTAATTATACATCTGAAAGGGAAGCAACAGACTTGAATGTATGCCGTGCGAAGCTTTATGGCACTACTTTCACCCAAAGGCAAAGAAATCATATCCAGAACAACATTTATCATCTGCTCAGAAAAATTCTGCCCATGGTATTCACTCAGTAAACTGACTTCCATGTGCTGGAGTCAACGTGGAATGAACAGAAGCAAGCATGCCATTTTTTATTTTACGCTACTACTATCATATTTGTCCTGTGCTTCCCAGAGCAAAGAGCCTTCATCTTGTTAATATTCCTCAACACCCTTCAGGCTTCAGGCATTTTTTCATTGTCCCTTCCACGGTCCTTCTTCTCATTACGCCACACATGATAACTCACACTGTGACACCAAACTGTCACCATCATTAGTAAAGGAGTGTCAAGGCACTTGGGAAATGTGACCTCTTCCTATTTATTTCGTTACCCTAGGGTCACACCTTCTTTACTTTACAGTTCTGACTGAAAATTTTGCTACGACACAGCCTATCACAAAAGATGTGCATGCAGCTTTTGTCACAGCCAGGCTCAGCCTGACTGAGGATTCAAAAAGCCAGTATAATAGTATATTCCTATTATTAAAAATGCATATGTCATATTTGGGATGAGATGAACACAGCATTTTACCATCTCATTATAAAACTGATCAATGATCAACCCCACAAAGTGAGAGCTAGTCTTTGTCCTTTTAAAACTTCAAGAGCAGAAAAACAAAAGCAGGCAGACTTACAGAAACTAGAACTGAACGGCAGTTCAGAGCAGAGCATGTTCAAGTGTAAAATTATTGTATTTCTCTGCCAGTGTTGTAAACACATCTATGGAACCAGTTTAATTCTTTCACCAGTCCAAGCATCTTAAAGGAATATTGTTCTAGAATTAGCTCTGCTGATTTCCAATAAAGGCCATACCTATAGAGCCACAACAATTTCCCAGCAGAAAGCCTTTACAGTCCATTTTATAGATGTTCTTTTGCAACAACCATATTTTTTATGCTTCTCACAAGAAACATGTGGAACATCAGTGGTTTGATAAAAAAGAATCTGCCAAAAAACCTCTAAAACTTGCAGATAACAAAGTCTCAGATCTCTCAAGACTAGCAGAAAAATGGAGCAGAGGCCAAATAAAACATCATGACACAATGTGTACATGTCTGCCTGGTTAGTATGCTCAGCTATTTTAATCCTTCAGTGCATTTTGGAAGCCTTTAATCAGAGATGTAGTAAACTGTTTGAATGTTACAGTACGTAGTAAGTGTAAATATTACCAGCTTAAATGATTTGGGTTTCCGTTCTTTGTATAAAACCTCTGTCTGAACATCTGTGCCTGTGAAGATTAAAGAACTAAAAAGCCTGGAAATAGAAGACCTTTGTATTCACAGATCACTGAAGGGAGTTATGATGCCTGGAAAGCTTAACTGCCCCTTCAACCAACTTTTACCACATCTGAAGAAACTTTAATATTATTTAAATAGTCTAGAAAGTAAGCAGCTCTGAAAAAAGTTCAGAACAGTTTTTGTGCCAACAGAGTTTGAAGCTGTCTCCAAGTTTGGCTAATTTTTTTTTTTTGGCATCAAGACCACCTTCATTGCAGCCTGTGAGCCCAGTGTTTTAAGGCACAGGTTACTTTCCATGAGACTAAGTATTTTGAAGTAAGCAGATGGCTCATTCATGACCTCACTTCTACCTGTTCTACATAATCACTCTTTATCTACAGTAGGATTGCTTCTGATTTATAGTAAGGTAAAATTGATAAGCCCTCACTATATCACAAATTAAGTTTCTTTATTTTAATAAACTATTTCTCATAATTTGCTATCATCTGTGACCTCAGCCTGTACTGCCCTAGGCCTTTTCCAGTTCAATCATCTTCAGCTGTGACAAAGCTGTTGCCATTCTATTGTATTTCTACACCTAGAGAAATTCATATTTCCACTGTATGTGGATCCCAAAGGACTTATTTATTCAGTAATTGACATAACACCTCTCAAGGTCTCTCAGTGAGTCATCCATCCATAAATCCAGAAGCAAGAGGACAAGCTGTCATAAAATAGAAGCCAACATTCCCTAACATAAGAACTCATCGGTGAAGCCAAAAATCTTCTCATCTTTATCATTGCTCTGATCCAAAGCCTGGGATAGAACTAGCATGCAATACTGCTCTGAAGAAAGATGAGAAGCTTATGTATGACCTTGTAAGTTCACCTGCTCTGGAATCCAACTGGAACAAAGATCCTTTCATTTTTCCCAGAGAAACACAGAATGAGCTTTAAGCCCCTCATGCTCTGAGCTTAAAGAAGTCAGTATTTTTTAATTTAAAAATACATAAAAATTTAAATCAGAGGTCCATGATAAAACAGGTTAAAAATAATAAAATCCAATATTGGCCTTGATTTTTCTAAGAGTATATTTGCGTAAAATAATGTATCCTTATCCAGTCTCCTTTCCTCAAACAAAGAAGAATTTTATTTCCTCACCATTTGAATCCACAACATCA
Organism: Hemiprocne comata; assembly: GCA_020745705.1. Classification (NCBI taxonomy): domain Eukaryota; kingdom Metazoa; phylum Chordata; class Aves; order Apodiformes; family Apodidae; genus Hemiprocne; species Hemiprocne comata. Next base: position 6,650,751 of record CM036596.1, on the reverse strand, counting down.
AGGACAGAGAATTAGTAACAATGCAGAGATAGCAAGAAAATTCTTTCAGCTGTTGTTCTAAATATTCTGTTGCACTAGAAGGCTAATTTTAAAGGAAAAGTCTTGGCATGGACTAAACGATCTCTCCTGTTTCCTGAAGATCACTGTAATTGGAATAGCAACATTGTTAGCTAGAAAGGCCCTATTTTATCAAAGTTTCAATTATTGTAACAGTTAAAGTCAAGCAACTGTGCTGAAGGCAAGCAGATAACACTGAGCAGTGGAAGAAAACTGCAAGGGGACTACATATGGACTATATTTCAGCTGGTAGTGCTTTATGGAACTGATGTGCATGAAAATACAATCATAAAAGCAGCTGTTATCTTATAAACATGAAAAACATTCCAAGAAAAAGTGTGACACCTGCAAAAATGTGCTGCAAGGAGCACACTTACACAGCAGCTGTACACAGAGACGTGGTGACTAAGCTTCTCTAGTAAAATTCAGAATACTGTACACAGCCCAGCAGGACAGAACCACAGTAACTTTGCAGTAAGCCTGTTGGCAAGAGCTGAGTTCCAGCTCAGCAAGTCCTGACAAGCTCTACATTTCAGTCAGTGTTGACCTTTAGGGCAGAGCTTCACCCTCCCTGGATTGCAAGGAAGAACATAGCCTTCTGTTACATCCTTCTGCTTCTCAGGATAGTAAAGGCAAGGTGGTGACCAGCTGTGGTGGAGATCCCATGGTGGTACTTAGAATTATTTTGTAGTTCAACCTTCTGTCAATCACAGTATGTCACTTATCAGATACAGTTAAATATTTATTCAATAAAATAAGCATGGGGGGGGAGAATAGAGAGCTTGACAGCATGATGAGCAGCAGGAGGGCTGTTGATATGTACCATACTGATGGACAAGGATAGCTAATTGTTCAAATATTAAAAAGACTTCAGTTTAACCAGTTTCAGTCAGCTTGGTCGATTTTTAAATGGAAGTGGCAATTCCTTGGTTTCAGATAACATTTACTCCTTTTTTTGCTAATATTGATGGGTGTTTAGGCCTTATGGAGGAGTATGAGTGAGTCAGATCATGAAAACAACTTCCAAGAAGCTTCTGACCAACACTGCAACCCTTGTCTTCAACAATAAACCGTAAAAGTCTTCTACATAGGAATGCTTTTTTCTTTCTAATGAACATACCATGTTTAATGTACTTGTATTACTGTCCAAATCTGTGCTATTTATAAAGATAAGATTAACAAACAGAGCAATACCATAAGCTCAGATGCAGGAAGATGTAAAGATGCTTTGTTTTCAGTTGTTATGGACTTCTGACAGGAAAGACAGCATTATTTAAACTAAATAAGCACAAAAGCTACGTCTACATAAAAAATCAGGTAGTCAGATATTTCTGAAAGTAGAAATTCTGTATTGGTCAATTCTGACCTTGTATGACAAACAAGCTTCCAAGAATTTAGCTCCAAAATTATAAAATCTAAAAGCAGAAAACATTGCCCAGTTAAAGTTTTCCTAAAAAAAAATAAATCTTCCTGCTAGCTAGGGTTCAAAACATTTTTACTTGAACAAGCTTAGCTCTCCCCAGAGTAAGAAAAGGGGAATTGAAATGGAATATTATTGCATTTAGTTTGGGGGGGGGGGAGAGGGTGTATGAAGCTGGGCAGGGGGAGGTGCTCCTGAAAGCAGAAGAGTTACAGAATAAACTGCAAATGATGGGAGGGATTAAAAAAAAAATTAAAAATTCCCATTTGGTCCTGTCATCACCTCAATTCTTAATTCCACTATCTGCACTTCCCTGCTATGGAAGTAATTTGGCTCACTCTTCTAGTTCACTGTGCTCAGGCTGTCATGCCAGAAATTGATTTTTGTGTGTGCATCTGAGGAAAGCTGTCTGCTGAGCTCTGCTCTTCCAGATTTTGTTGAAGAAATTTCCCTTAATTTTTTAATTGCTGCTTCATAAGATTATATTTTGTCTTCATGTTAAAGTCCTAAACATATGCCACTAAACCAAGAGTAGGTAAATGGTACTCTAAGTAGTTCTAATATATTGAAGATAAATTAAAACTCTTATAAGAGTAAGGGAACTACCAGCAGATTTTTGTTGCAAAGTTTACATTATGTCAGTGTCTCTGAAACTAGTATGACTTTAAATATGGGTTCCAAAATAAGAAGAAACAAAAGATGAAAACCTAGCAAGATTTCAAAATAAACAGAAAATAGTATTTCCTGATGTTTTTAAGTGTTCTAAAGTCCTAAAAAAACACTACCTCAGCTGAACTGTGGGTGTCCAGAAGCAGATACAACTGGATTTCCACCAACTGCTTTGTGGATTGTCCTGGGTTTTATTTCATTTTCCCAAAAGTTTTAGTGTAAGAAAAAATCTAGACTATTTGGAAATATTTTAATGAATTGCTCAGTCAAATACCCAAGTCCAATTATCTGGTTTTATTTCCCTGTCCATAGCTTTCAGAGCAAAAATAACTATACGCAGAGTGCACAAGACAGAATCCAAACATTAACACTGCATGTTGAAGTATCAATCACACACACATGCTTAACTTTAAAAGCTGCAAATTAAACACACAATTAGGATTGGGGTATAAGCTAATCTTTCACTAGAATTCAGATCTAGTTACTCAGTTTCCACCTACTGTACCCTTTGAGTGGGTACACAAAAGTTACCAAACACCACTTTTGCTATTCACTGCATTGCTAAAGTGACATACTGTTCATCAAATCCTTCCCTCTTTCTCTCCCTTTCTTCCTGCAAAACCAACCTCCTCTCACAAAGAAGGAGCCCTGCCAAACAGCAGAGATATCTGTGCAGAAATAGACAGGAGATGCTGGCTAGGGATGTCAGAAAAGACAAGTCCAGGTTACTAAATAAAAAGAATAGGAACAACTTCAAGAGCTACAAAACTGAGAACTCACACTAAGTTAGAAACATGCCTGACTTGGCCTTCAGAGCTACTAACAGCCCCTCTTGTCTGAAGCTGATAGGTGGGTCAGAAGGTTTCTGAAAAGTTTAATAAATACAGACTTCCAGTCTAAGCAGTGTTTGGCATGAAAAGAATCCTCTCCCATAGCCTAAGAGCTAAGAATGACAGATAGCCTTGTAGCCTATATGAGATCTCACCAGGGAACTTCTGGCTCTCTTGTTTTCAATAAAAAGAACAGCTCCAAGGTGGTTACCATGCTCCTTAGTGCCATGCCTTCAGTCCCTTTAACTAGTACAGAAGACACTCCAGACCCATGGCATTTCTCATTCAACTGAAAACAAAGAATCTGATTTTATCAAAATTAATTCCGGAGCTTCACAGAATGAAGCAATTGTTTCTCTGACTTACTCTGTTTTAGTTAGTACATTTTTTTTTCCCCTAAGGCAAATTGGAAGCTGGATTGCAGCATCTCTCCACTGTCAATTTACAAAAGAATGTCTAATTAGACAGAGGACTGAAAACAGAGCACCAGCATGACCATCTCAACTGCACAACAAAACAGAAGAGATCTACAATAGGGAAAAATACTATAATGTGCTCAAGGTTCAGGATAAAGCACTTGGGCAGCTTGAGAAATGCTGCAGACTGGACTATGCCAGTTTCAGACTGCATCATTACCAACCTTATTTAACTTGTCTTAACTAGGTTGCACAAGGTGTTGAACAGCTGGGTTCTTCAGGAACTGACCTGATGGCTTCAGGTTTCAAGTCTGTACCTATGGAGCTATTGTCCAAATAATTTTTTACCCTAAAGACAAGTGGCATAGGCACATAAAAAAACCAAAACCCCACAAACTTGCCTTTTATCTCCTTTTAAAAGTACAGTTTAAAACTATACATGCATCTTGCATCACTATTTAAAAATCTATAGTAAAAGACAAACTTTTTTAAAAAATAGGTTAATTGATACCTTTAATAATTAACTGGTTGTGTTTGAATACCAATTAAGAATGAGAACAACATCAATATAAGGTTACAGCTCATAGAGACAAAACACTCAAGGCATCTCCCCTCAAGGCTCTGGTAGAATCAGCAACCCATCCATTCTGACAAACATTTGTCCAGCACATTCATAGACACCTCCATCATGGCAACTCTAAACGTTATCCAGTCAGTATGATCTCTTCTTTATATCTTTACCATGAGAAGTTCTTTCTAACCAAGTTTCCTTTGCCCCAGTTTAAATCCATTTCTTCTCATCTGCTGCACCAGAGACAGAAATAACAGCCTTCTCTTTAGCAATTGGAAGTATTCGGAGGTTATATCTGCCTGCCCACCAGTCTTTAGACTAAACAAATACGTATTCATTCAAACTTACCTCAGAAGTAAGATTTTAAAACCTCTTGAGGATAATCACTGCTGCCCTCCATTTCTCTCCAAATTGCCCACTACTACCAACCGCAAAAACCTAACCTAAGTTTTCCAGATGAAACCTCACTAATGCTGAGTAGGTGGAAGGTGTGCAGGCTGTAAGCCTTCTTAGACACACCAATGTCTATGTTGTGTGAACCATTCCCAAGAGCTCAACAGGAAAGTACAGCAGTTTTCAGCCCCAAGCTCTAGCAATTTCAATCTAGCAACAGAGCGTGGTTTGGGTCCAACTTCTGTTTCAGACATCTCCACTGCTCTAAGAGAAAAAACTACCTACAAGCTACTGGATGCTTCTGCTAATCATCCCATGTTTGAGTGCTGTTCTCACTGACATGAATTCTTCCTCCCCTTTGTCTTTCATTATGAAAATGCTCCAAAGCTTGAATAAGCTGACAATGACAAATTCGTGACCTACAACACTCCATACAATTTCTTTATTTCTATTTATAACACTCAGCTAATTGACCATGATGAGCCTCTTTGAACCAAGTGTATATTTATATTTTAAAAGAAACAACACACAAAACAAAAGCCCCATTATTCACTGAACTCTATTTAGACTCTATGCATCTTACTCTAATGTTCTCTACATTTACCTTTCAGCATACAAAATCTGAATATTTCTAATGCTTACCTTTCTGTGTTCAATTGAAGGCTGTGGGATGACAAAGTGAAATCCCAGCACTGCTAGGGAACTGAGAAGTCTGAAAAAGCAAATAGTGAAACAGTACATATAATAAGCACTAATATAAACAACTCATCTACAACCTATTAGAGAGCTTTGTACTGCAAGAACTTATTCAGACACTTCAATACCATTACTAACCAAAGCAGATTCACTAAACTGTACGAAAGGTTCTTAGGACATTCACTTGACAGCAGGCAGTACCACGTCCATACACGTTTATCTACAAAGCAGAAGTGCACCAACTAGAGTGCATTTACAGTATTTCACATAACTTTGTTTAAATTAAAATATTTTTGGCAGTGCATATTTTAATACCTCAGCATTTGGTGTGAAACTGACATACACTTCACAAGTTTTCTAAAGTGCTAAATAAGAATTAACCCATCTGAGGGCTAAGTCTGCTACTAGCTCTGGCTGCCCATCTTTCAGATGAACACCCCACCTCTAGTACACAGGAAACATGCAAAGAATCACCATGATTTTGCAGAAAATAGGTTCTCCCTCATCTGCCTAACACTTGTGGAAATTGAATAATCTAATGGGCACAGAAGATGGAAGGAAAGCAGTGGGCACAGCTCACTGGAGACTTAGGATAAGCAGCCAAGCATCACCCCAGTCCCCACATCTTCAATCTGAAAGGAGTCAGAATGGGAACCAAGCCCAAACAAACTTTGTTCTGTCAAGCCTCACCACCGCAATGACTCCTAGGAGTCCATTACAACTTAGGCTCTGTTAGCTCAGTCTTTTGTTTGCTATAATTTGCAAAGGGGACTGCTTTGCCCCCTTCTAGCAAGCCCCTTCATCAGAACACACAGAAAGGTATGAGAAGTAGGATTAAATTATCTTTATTTCTGCCAGGAGTTTAACTTTTCAGTCTACAAAGAGTATGCTTCAGACTCTCTATAAAGAGGAAAGCTGCTAATGATTTGCTGAATTTCAATGCAGAAGTAAAACTGATGGATTTGGACACAAAAACCATCTGCAAACTAATGGACCAGACAAAATCCAGCTGTGCTGCTTCTTACTCATAGCTCCTTCTTTGACCTCCTACACAGTAACTCTTTAAATATTTCTCATTGTTTCAGGTATTTTCAGAGAGAGACCTAAACAGAACGAGGTGGTTTTTTAATACCAAACATTTTATTACCACTAATACAAATATTCTTCTAATAGGGAGAATGTTTTTTTTGCTGAGTTTTCTGTGTGTATTCTTGCTAACATATTGTAAAAGGAATCATTAGGTAAGTATTGATTGCATATGGCCTGTCATCACCTCATCACCATAGTCTAAGCCTCTCTCTCTCTCTCAAAGCAATAAACCATTCAAAGGCAAGAAAAAGTCCTTACTTCCTTACTACCACATTTAGAAAAAAAACCACACAATTAAAACACTTTTAAAGTCTGTTAGAAGAAAGCTTAAAATTTCACAATTTGCTTTATCATTTGTGATAAAGCAAAATACAAAGAGGCAACTGAAATCAGAGGCAGTGTAAGTCACTATAAAGAAACCACAGTAAGAGGTAAAATGTGCAGTTCAGAAGAACAAGGCCAAATAACACAGTGGTGGATGGAAGCCAAAGGGGTGAATGAAGAAACTGATTTGCCAATCACACCTGAAATCAAAGGTAGAAATAGAAGTAGATCTCAGACCTCCAAAGTGCAAAATGACAGAACCAACTCTGCCTTTAGCAGACCTGCATATCCCTTTTTCAAGTGCTCGAGTGATCTCCTACCTATTCTCAATGAAAATGTGACAAGTTTCTAAGCAGGCAGTTTAGCCTCTGACAGACGCAGCCTACATCCTCTGCAAATTAAATTTAACTTCCTTTTCAGAATCTTCCTGCCTACTTCCTGCTCCTTTATGGCTTCTGCTCCCTATAATCCCTCAGACCATGTGAAAGAAAGTTCAGACTTTGCATAAGGAAGTGAATGCTTTCGTCCTCAACAGAAGGAAAGAATTTTTCTCATCAGTCTGAAGGACTACAGATTTCCATGAGTAAATTCTTCTGAAATCACGCACAAGGTTGTGAGTTCTGAACTGTAAGCTTCAAAGCAAATTACTTCCCAGATTAAAGTTTCCACTTCTGAAATGCAAACTTCATATATATGTGATTACTTGGTGCCAAGCTTTTACTGACCATTCCTTAATGAGGTTACATGTAATCACCATCTGTATATACGTGCTCAGGGACAATGAAGCCAGGTTTTCAATTTGCTTCTGTATCTGCAGTTGGATCTCTCAGAAACAATGGTATCAATGTACTATTTCTAACATACAGGAAATCTGCCAGGAATACTTAAGTTATCCTGAGGTAAACCTCTAGCTTCAAATCAGGGTGTAGCAATTTAATTTTTTTAATGTTACTTCCCTCAGGTGCTTGCTTTGACTAACTTCTCTGGACTAGGCTTTTTTATTTGTCATGCTTGACTGACGTTAGGTCTCCCAATCTATAAAAATAGGCTTCTCCAATTTCAGTGGGTTTGTTTCAGGTATTCTCACTGTACAGAAAAGCCAAAAAGAACAAGTGCTCCTCAAAATTATGCAAAGCTTATCGAGTATGCATGAACAAGTGAGGTACCAATTGCAGCTGATTGATGGCTCTTTTTAACTCTGGCCTCTGTGTAAGAGCCTTGCTGGTACAGGCCATGCTCTCAGTTACAGCACTATTTGGAGCCAAGTACCTAGTTTAAATCAAAGTCAGGCTTTAAACCCACAGTCTGTCCAAGTTGCAAAGAGCAAACATGCTCACTTTCTTTTACTGGCAATACCAATTCCTGTTTAACTGGGGGGCACAGAGCAAAGCAAAGTGCTATTAGCTCTACTGTAGGAGTAGCAAGAAAAAGTTTGCTATTGAATGCCTTATTTAGAAACACCTCTTGGAGGTGCCATTGCAGTATTAGCTCTCCATGAATTAAGCTGGAGGCTACCAAAATAGGTTTCTTGCATGGTTGCTATCCCTTAGTAGTTGTATTTTATGAAGGGCTACCATAGCCAACTGTTCATTGTCCAGATAGGAGTGGAAGTATTTTAGCCATGTGATTAGTACTGAGTAGTACAGTATGTCTCTTGTCTCATACTCCCAACTTCCACCCAAACGAAAATCTGCAGAACAGTCTGAGTCTGGGACAGCTTGGGAGGAGCTATGCAGGGACAAATCTCAACAGGAAAGATAACACAGGTAGTGCCAATAATATGTGACAGACCCATTTTGATGTGGAATCAGCCCTGGCACAGTAGGATGGTGCCAGAATTGCAATGCAAAGATTGAGGTGTGAAATTCACAAGAAGGAAGGAGTGACTGACAGTATCTCCATACAAATGAATGGGTATGCAGCTGTTATTGCTTGCAGGAGGTCAAGTTTTGTCCATGTAGCACCACAGCTGCCTGTTGTCTCTGAATCTCCTTGCCCAACTACAGAACTGGACAGACCAGCTTAGAAACTGTTGAATGTTTCCTTTGTCAAGAAAGCTGTTTGAAAGGTCTTTCCTGTGTTTGCCTACTGACAAACTGTTTCAGGAATGCAAAATATAAATCCCTGAATGAATTGCAGCATAGGTACAAAAACATGGAAATCAGTAATTTAAGCCCAGTGACTGTAGTTGCACAGGTTCATCCAAAAAAAGGAACTTTCCAATAATACATGCCATCACATTGGCACACACTAACAGATGCTCTAAGCATAAACAAACACTTGAGAACACTCTTTTTCTACTATCACCAAAGAATGCTATGTCTGGTATGCATGTACTTGATTATTTGCTCTTTGGATAAGTTTTTTATTTATTCTCCTATGATACACACACTTTTAACACCAAAGCAAGAGACAACCAAAATGGTATTTACTGCAGTGTGTTAAGAGCATATTAAATAAGTTTTAAAATATTTTATTGTATCACTTACCTCAAAGAAACTATTAAACTGTCTACCATGATCCTTTAATGCAAGGTGTCTTGAAGTGACAAATACCTCTTCACTGTGATACAGCACAATGCCAATCACACTCAAATCCTACGGAAAGAAAAGAGAAAAATAATTTAATATTGCTTATTCAGTATTTTCCAGGATTTCTATGAAACTATATACAGACCTACATTAGTCATCTCTACCTCAATTCTTGGGACTTCAGAGCAATTCAAACTGGAAATCCAGTGTATGTTACATGACTAGACTGGACACACCATTTTTTTGCAACCACACTTCCATTGGTGCCAGAGTGCTTTGCTGAAAGGCTATGGGATGTAAAACCTTGATTTGATTCCCAAGGATGCAAAATTGATGCTAAACTTACTTGCCTTATCATCTCACATTGCTGGTATGTCACTTAAAGCAAACAGCTTTATTTACAGTCTTGAGTTAATAGAATTCATAAAACTGAAACCAGGCTACCAGTTTCTGTTGTATAGTAATATTACTACTACACTCTCAATTTTGTGAGCAGTGCAAGGATGATTCTGTTGTGACTGCTCATTGCTCACATGGTTTACAGGAAAAAAAAAAGAAAAAGAGACGAACAGTGTTGTTCTCTCCCCGTATTGTCTCTCAAATGTTCAGACACCTGGAGGCTTCTTATTACTTATTACTGTATTTTGCTAAATTTGTGATCATACATTAGACACCTAAAATGATGCACTGGAATTTTGAGAAAGGAAAGAGATCAAATAATCATAGAATGGTTTGGGTTGGATGGGATCTTAAAAAATCACCTAGCTCCAAGTCCTGTGCCATGGGCAGGGACACCTCCCACTAGACAGGTTGCTCCAAGACCCATTGAGCCTGGCCTTGAACACTTCCAGGGATGGGGCAGCCACAACTTCTCTGGGCAACCTGTGCCAGTGTCTCAACACCCTCACACTAAAAAATTTCCTCCTAATGACTAACTTAAATCTCTTCTCTTCCACTTTAAAACCATTACCCCTTGTCCTATCACTCCATGCCCTTGTAAAAATCCCCTCCCCAGCTTTACTGGAGCCCCTTCAGGTATTGGAATGTGCTCTAAGGTCTCCCTGGAGCCTTCTCTTCTCCAGGTTGAACAACCACAACTCTCTCAGTTTGTCTTCATAGCAGAGGTGCTCCAGTCCTCTGATCATTTTCGTGGCCCTCCTCTGGGCTCAACCCAAGAGCTTCATGCCCTTCCTGTGTTGGGGGCTCCAGAACTTGACACAGTACTCTAGGTTGGGTCTCATGAGAGCAAAGCAGAGTGGAAGAATCACCTCCCTTGCAGCAGGGAAATAAAATATAAATTGAGTTGGGCAGGAGGTGGGGGTAAGGAGGGAGGATAAGAGGAAATAAAACACTATTAGGACTGAACCTAAATCCACACATTTCAGAACTTTGTCAGCTGCTGTATCTTGCCATTTACAAGTGGTTACATATTCAAATGCAGTGGAGTGAACAGAAACAAGAGAACATTGCTGTTCATAGATAAAGAGCTCTCAAATTCTGTCAGGCAGCCAGATAATTAAAATCTGCCTAGAAAGGGACAAGACTCACAAGAACTTTAAAAATGTGCAGTTAAAGTACAGACCTGCTGCTAGAAAATGCAGTCTGTTTGCAGGTAACTAGACAAGGTAAATATTCCCCACCCCCAAATAAAAATCAAAGAACAACAATTAGAAAGAAAATGCCACTTTTTTTCTTTTTTTTTTTAAATTGTTCCATGGTTTAGTTTTGTTAATGGAAAGCATTAAAAATTGAGTACTTGGAAAAGTATTGTGACAGAAGTTCTGCACGTAACAGGTTTGAATTAGTCATAAAGAAGAAAGCATTAGTGCTGAGCAAAACTTCATCCTTTCTTTCTGCAGTTTCATGGTTGTCAGTAGATCTGAGAGGCTTTCTCAAATTTATTCTGCAACACTTTAAAACATCCAAGCTTTTAGCACATAAGTTTCAGAAAAAGCTACATTCCTTTAAACATTAGACAAGTCCACATACACAGGACACAAAGCATTCAGACAAATCCCCTAGGATGCTATGTACTAACAGACATACTGAGGCAATAGTCTCTTATACCACTTATTGAAAATGGAGGACATGCATGTAACATAGGCTGTAACCAACATGGTTTCAAGTTCTTATCAATCTGTTTTTTTCCATATGTACTCTTTTGGTTGTTTTTTTTCACTCCACAATTTTATTTTTATCCAACATCCTTATATGGAGGGACATGATCTCAGCAGAACATTGTTACAGGATACAAACACAGAAAAAGAAATGTGCACTCCCCTAATCCACTTCATAAATGGCACCTCATTTGCCAAGTAGAAAAGATACTATTATAGATCTAGTTTTGCAAAGAAGCCGGGGAGGGACCTCTGGTGTTTCAGAAGATTGTTCTTTAAAAGCATGCTTGAAGTCCATGCATATGTTTCCAATTTTTCAGTTCATCTGTATCTTTATTGTCAATGGCAGGTTGCATTACAAACTCAACTTTCAACAGTATTTCAATGCCTTTTTCAAAACACTTCTCACTGCAACACACAGACGCATTTCATTTGAAATACCATTTGCAGCACACGGTGTAAAAACTGCTAAGTATCTAAGTGACTTAAATAATTTTGAAAAGAAGCTCTTAAATGCTTAGGTGCTTACAGCCTATTGAAAGAACTGTCATTTTAGCAGTGGTGTTTCTGATATGACAATGTGCAACCGTGAAAATAGTTTTCCTTCCAGAAGATTCAGGGCAAAATGAATACCCAAAATGGCTAGACAGTTATCACTAGGATTAAATAACATGAATTTTGGCAAGGAAACTCCCAAAAGCCTGATGAGTGTACTATGTGCTAGTCACTGCAATAAGTCTTGCAAATGTAAAAGTCAAATTACCTTCCCAAAAGGGGCTTAAAAGCACTATAGACCTATCTAACAAAAGACTTCCAAGTAACCCTACTGACAGCAGAATCGATTTTATCTCAACTGGAACAACCTACACTCCTGTACATCAGAGTTAGAAAGACCTTCTCCACCGCATTAAAATATTTGACATTTCAGCAATCTTCCCCATTTCACCTCCAAGTGGGATGAAAACAAAGTCTGTGAAATTGGATAAGGGAAAAAACAAAACACAACCACATGGTCCCCCAAAAAAAAACACCAATCAAACCAACCAACCAACCCCACCAGACAGGATGGAACAGATTTAAAGCCTCATCTCCTGAACCACCATGGCACATCAATCAAATGGAGAGGTGTTTAATAAAACAGAAAAATTAGACTGGATAAAAATACCCTGACTGAAGTATCCTCCCCTTTCACACTGCAGGTGAGTGATCCTAACACCTTCTAACTGCTGCTGCCAGTCTCAGCAGTTATACTATCAAGTTATGAGCTAACTATAACTATCCTTTATCTTGGTATTTACTGATATTTACTCTGACACTTACTCTCAACATTACCTGCAGAGTCTCCTTAATCATCTCAGCCTAGCAGCCCACTTGTAGTCAGACATTAATTTCAAGATAAATTTGCTGAAATGGACACAATAGGACTTCTCAAAGAGTTAAACGATGCAATACAAAGAATTCCCAGGATAGACACCACAAAAGCCATACAGAAAGTTAAGAAAAAAGGAAGAAAGTCTACTATGAAGTCAACAGTGAGATTTCCTCCTTGGCTAATTAACTTAAAGAAATGCCTTCCTACAAAGTGGTTTGAAAATTTGCAGAAAGCCCATGAATTAGTTATCCTGACCTCTTAAATATAATGGGATCTCTCATACACAGTTTATGTGACTATACCCTTTGTGTATTATGAGTGGATGGTATTTCACTTTCATGAATTCCAAAGTCTAAAATGACTATAATTCTTAATAATCCTGTCAACTCACATATATCCATATGCATCTATGTACTAACTGTAACAATTTTTTTAATATGTGCATATGTACAGTATCGACTGAAACAATTCAAGACCCTCTATTTTAACTCACAAGGATGTTAAATAGATCATGTAGGAACATACACTAAATCAACTAAGTTCAGATTTCCTTTGAGCTTTTAGCCTTTTTTATCTTGTTGACTCAAATATATAGCAAGCCAACTTAAATTTCCTTCAATATTTATCTTCCTGGTTAGCTTATGTATCTTGCCAGCTACCAACAATGGCAACTTGAAGTAGCTATCAAGCTTAAGCATCATTCCAAAGTCATGTTTCCACCAATGTGCAAAGCTCTCTTTTTGTATTATTTAGGGGGGAAAAATTTAGAATTACTTGAAAAAAAAAATATTATACCTATTTAAGATTTCCTTTTAATCTGTTGCCTTGCATACTGATGAAGTATAGTGTATCTATTAGTTCAGTTGTTCACACCTATAAAACAATGTTCAATGCAAATCCTTTGGATTGCAGCCAAAGTTAACTACATTCACAAGACATTGATAAAGCATCTCACAGTGCACCAGGTTTATCTAGCTCTATAATTTGTGCATATAACCAACAGCTTGCACTGCAGCTGTTGACACCTACCTACGAGTTTTATTTCTTAAAATATTCATTAACTACATTAAAATATACACTTGTCTCTGAAAGCTGCATGAGAGGAATCCAGCATTAGATCAGATGAAAAATTCTGATGCTTACATGGAGCAAACACTTTCATTAAACAAAAATTGCAAGTTACTCCACCTAACCCTGAAGGTGCCTCTCTGTTTCACTTTAAATGCTTTGAAAACTTGAAAGTTCTCCTTCTGGGTGTGTCCAGAACTACTGCAGTCCAAGAAAGCTAAGTGCCTGTCTCCAACCTAAGCTTGATCGAGATCCAGAAGTTTTCATTTATCTGCCTAAAACCTCACAAAAAAAAAAAATTTAAAAAAGACACCAAAACAAAACAAAAAAACCAGCCACAAACCCACAGTGCAAATTCTACAAACAACAACAAAGAGAGACACAGGTGCAACTACCAGCTGTCTTTTAAACATAGCCTCTGGAATCATCTGCTTTTGCCTAACAGCTTGGTGACTCATGCCCCTGTGACAGGGTGGCTCTGACTCAACTGTCTCTGCACCACGCACAGAGGCACTCCCTGGTGCCTCAGGGCCCCCGTTCATCCACTGCCTTACTCACTAACCCACGTGAAGTTGCCTGCATTTCTAGAAAGTTGTCCTTCTACAAAGAAGCACCAAAGACACTAAATAAAACAATAATCGTGAGGCTGAAGGCCATCCTTGGGGTGGTCCGGAATTTTTGTCCCATTTCTAGAGCTGTTTCTTAATTCAGCTAAAGTTCCACTTCCCAAAGAACAATTTCAGCTCCTTCTTTGGTATTCAGTGGAAAAATGTGTAACCTGATTGGCATCTAATTCTATAACATTTAATTGTCCTCTGAAAATCTAGGACACAAACTCAAAGTCATTGAAATCCAACAGTGACCATACCCACAATTTCCCAAAATAATAATTCACAGGATGCAAATTTTGGCTTGTAAAAATATTGATATGCTAGATTGTGCCACAATTCAAACAAATAAAACCCAGTTTGCTTCAGTCTTTGTTGAAGTACATATAATTGAATTAAAGAACTAACAAGGGTTGTGAAATTAACTTAAATTACATGAATGTTTATAAGTAAAGGGGAAAATCAAGGAAGTGCTCATTTATAGGTTGTGAGCTGCAGTCACATTACACGATTAGCAGAATTTGTTTCTTTAATTTTTCCTCTAGATTTCATTTTTCTTAATCTTTGTTCACAACACCACTTATGTATTTGCTGAATGTGCAATAGTAATTCAAAAAATCATAAAAGTTAAAATATTGTAATAATGAACCCAATGGAAAATTCACCAAAGACCTCGTTAACTCAATAATAAGCTTAAATATGGCTTTAACACCATAGTAATAAAACCATAATCAAATGAAAGCGTATTGTTATGGAATGAATTATGACACAGAGTTGGTTAACTGAGATCAATTGCAAAGGAAGCATGCTGAAATAGCAGTGTTAAGTTGATTAGTAACTCTGATGTGGTTTATAACTCTCCAATCCTGAAAAGGTAGTGTACATGGAGATCAGATTTATCCAACTTAAAAGAAAAAAAATTTTTAATCCACAAAATCAAATTGAGTGCCAGAAAAAAAATTGAATTGTTCTTTTTCACTTCTTTGAAACAATAACCCATGAGGATGAGTCATTCTGAAGATTCAGGCTGTATGGAAATTGCTGGGTTTAGTCCCATTTTGTCCCCTCTTTCACCTTTTTAAAGTATTAGCTAATTCTCACAAAAGCTTACTGCATTTAAAGTTCTCGTGTGGTTTGCAGGGAAAGGACAATTACATAAAAGGTAAAATGAATCACAAAAATGAGACCATATATCTCTTGAAATTGACATATTTTTTGGGATGTAACTATGTGGAAACAATTGCAAACCTCTAAAGTTCATTTCAAGATTTCAAATTGACAGACTGTGCAATTTTGGCCAAATCCCTTGCATTATTTTTATAAACTGTGGATACAATTTTTAGAAGAATGATTTCTTATGACACTGTAAATTGACAACCTCATTTGTAACTGAACAATGTTTTGTCAAGAAATCACAGCTCCAAGTGCATCTTTCATTTCTGGAATCTACGTTGTCTTCTACAGCAGCCAAAAACATTTTTAGGCTCAACAAGTTACTGTTCTAGATACTTTTCTACCAAGCATAAGTAGCTGGAGTTACAGATTCAGTTCATACACTGCTTCGAGACCTCTCCATGATGTGGAGACTCAAGTAAAACTGTCTGCTGGGACTAGGTAGCTAGAGTGTCCTAGCTAGACACATTTAATGAAGAGAAGCAGTATGTATGGAATGTCAGTGTCCAAGACTATTTATTTAGTAAACGTCTTAGCAATACTGATAACGCAGAGCATATAACTGCATTTCAGAGCAACTAGGAATATCAGCTGTTTCTTAGAGCCTCTCTGAGCCATAATCACTTCTTCACCTGTAAAGATATCAAAGAAAATTTCCTTTTCCTACTCCTCTTTCATGCCTTTGCTTAATGAAATCTATTTTCAGAACACAAGGTGTCTCTAAAATCAAAGAAAAGCTCCTAAGTTTGAACATATCTTAGTCTGAGTTTCTTCAAAACACAGGCTTACCATAGCATTCAATAGCAGCTTACATCAAGAGGTAGATGATGGTTCTGAGGACCTATGGTCTTTCACATGAAAACCAAGGACCCACCAGCCTCACTCAAAGAGTTATAACATGTGCTATTTGAAAAGGTTCATAGAAAACAAAAACTTCAGCAAAGCTAATTGAAGGCACATGTAGAAGGAAAGTAACACAACATATTTCAGCAGTATAATCAGCTATTTCTTAGCAACACAGCTGGGAGACACCCCCCTCATCAAGTAAAAAAATCACATATATTACATAATTATTGTGCAGTTAGAAGATGCCTTCCTTTTGCAAAGAGAAAACACTGTTTTTCAGCTGTCTTTTTAACAAGAATGTCTGTCTGGAAGAACACAAGTCTTTTTTCCTTTTTGTTTTTAAACTGCTTACCTTGAGAATTAAGTCTCATGCTGTTCAATAAACATTGTAAATACATGGCCAAACATCAATATCCTCCACATAGAAAAGAAAGAATAAAATATAGGAGACTGATGCGTGTGTTTTAGGCAACATTCAACAGCATACACAGGTGAAGAGCAAGTGTTCCTGCTGACAAGGTATCCTTGGAAATAAATACTTCCTTTACTGGTAAATAGATGCGTTTATCATTAGCCTACCACAACTAACTCTGCATGGCTCCAACACAAATAGAAATCCTGAGTTATGTCCATTCTCTAAATTAGGGCTGATTCACACCAACAAGATAGTACAAAGAGCCAGCAACACAGAAACATTTCTAACATTATAAAAACCCTGAACTTCATAGCTGTGAGTTTCTAAGGAAGAAATTAAATAGTAGATGAATGCTTACATCTACCACTGTCCTAAAAAAACCCCACAACAACTAACAAAAACCAACAAACAAAATTAGTGTCCCTGTCAAGGTGCTACCTGAACACGTGCAGTCTCAAGGTGTTAACATTAAAACATTTTCTGCTTCTATTCTGCTCACAAGATTTCTGAGGTGCTTGAGGTACCAGCCTAAGAAGACAACAGGGAGTACGTGATGAGAACTTGAAATCTGTGCTTGCTTATTCAGAAGCAAAATATTTTCTTTGGAGTATCAGTGGAGGAAACAACTCCCTGCATAAGTAATACCTCCAAATAGTGCTTTCTGGCAATACTCGTACATTGTTACGGAGCAGACAAGTGATAAAGCTGCATCTGTACAGGGACACTCCAAAAGTCAAACCAACCCACTTTTCGAACTTGTTAGCCAATCTCCAAGAAAAGCCTCCTTAGTCCTTGGAAGAGATCTCTACAGATCATCCAAGTTAACAGAGGAAGGTGAATTCTCTGAGTACTGAACTATAAATAACAAAAATCATTCCCAGGAAACATCAGAGATTTCTATGCCTGTTATATGGTTCTCTGGTTTGGGTTAAGCATTCTGAAGAAGGCTGGCATTCTCTCAAGACTGGAATGAGACTTTGACACAGAAGTCCATTCTCTCAGAAGAATGACTAAAAAAATACCAGAACAAAAACTCCAAACCTACTTGTTAGTACAGGTAAAATAAAGGCAATTCAGTATCAGTTTATTAGCACATCTACTTACAAAAAAATACATGCATAAATGAGTATGCCAGGCCACAGCCAAGTGATTATATCTCTCTCATGCATTCCAGCAGCAAAGGAAGAAAGTCTTGGTAATCCAACAACTACACAACTATGACTCAATGCAGTGCTGCACTGGAGACCACTGGCTTCCTGTACACTCTCTAATGGAGATTAACATGGGCACGCATCCCAAAATAACTCATCAAATCCTTTTCTACACAAGTTTTCAAGGACAAGTTTTTCAACATATATTCACTACTACCGTAACTGAAGGGAAGAACAAAAGCAACTATCTACTGACACATATTTTGTACTAATTAGTGTCCAAATTAAGTGACCAGGGCTTTCATAGTAAACATCAGACATGATGAAAGTCGGTCCTCTCCTGCGGTCAGCAAACCCAACTACTTTATTTTGGCAAAAAGATGGTATTTCTTTTTCTTTGTGCAATTCACACTTGAAATGAGCTCCACTTAAAGTGACTAACACTGCTCAAGTAGCAGTACTGCTGCAACCCCACTGCCATGAAAGAACTGGGCAGTGACTTTAAGCCACTGTACTAAGGCATGGGGGTTCAGATACGTAACATCTTGGAAGCTCAAAGATTCACACAATAGAGTGTACTCTAACATTTGAGAGACTTAGCACACTAAATACCTTATAAATAGGTGCAGTATTTGAGAGAAACATAGGGCTTCAAGTGGCTAGTGGCCAGATGCAAGGATGTGTAAGTTCCACAGGAACTCACATGGAAATATGCTTTAGAGACTACTGAAAAATAAGTGACATATGTTTAAAACAAATAGCACTGTGATACTATGCCATTCAGATAAATCCTAAACATGCCTTTGCCAAATGAAGCATAACAATCAACTACTCAGGTCTGTTCCTCAGGAAATTTCATACACCTAACAGCAAGACTTGGGTGCTTTATTTTTAAGAGGTGGTAGAGATAACTGCTTGATCAGGGACAGAAACACAGCTCACTACGTAGCTTACGGATCTTGCATTGTGGATTTCAGAGTCTAGGCTCCTGAAACATCTTCAAACAAACTAGTTATAAAATATAATTTCAATTACTTTGTTTTTAAATAATACTATAAGAATGATGAGATTCTAACTTATTTCTCATTAAAATCCTCTCTGACGTGATGCCCTCCACATGCTGGTATGGAAATGCAACAATGGAATTTGAAGATTTACTGCTTTCTTTTAAGTTCCTACATAATTATGAATAATAGGTCTAATGAGAGGTCTTACAAGAGCACTGTTAAATTAATTATTATTTTCATAATATTGAAACAGAATACCAGGAAACTTAAATCCAATATGAAACAAACTATCTGTGGATCTCTGACAGCCAACTGCAAGAATGTCAATGTTGTCTCAAATCTTTTGCAAATATTAAGCTCTGCATGCAAATAAACACAGGTATAACTCAGAGAACACACAGAAGAATTGTTTCATAGAGTTCTATTTAGCTTTCAACTGCTGTGTTACCCAGATTTAATTAGTAAGGATGACAAACAACAGTAGAATTGCTTCTTTTTAAGAAAGAGAAATGAAGATTCAGTGTGGTTACTGACAGCAGAAGAAATACAAAATTTTATGTTCAGCAACCCAGAAACAATTTAGGTTCTCAAATCTGCCCTTTGAGACTGAAGCCTCTGAATATAATTTTCCTGAAGTCCTTACTTGGTTCAGGTTCAGTTCAGACCTCCAGAAATACCTTAACACTTGTATCAATCATACCTCCATGTGGTGAACCCTTCAGCCTCCACAGAATCACAGAATCGCTCTGGTTGGAAAAGACCTTTAAGATCATAAAGTCCAACCATAACCTAATTCTACCAATGATAAATGCAACTCTACCAAAACCAATGTTTAAACCATGTCCCTAAGCACCACATGCATACATCTTTAAAATCACCTCCAGGGATGGTGATTCAACCACCTCCCTGGGCAGCAGCCTTCTGCATTTAAAAACTCCACTGCAAGATCCTTTAAGGGTGGGGAGTGGGAGCTGTTTATTCTTACCCTGTCAGTTTTAAAGAGATTTTAGACATCCTACAAATCTCGTCTTGCTGCTATGCCTCATGTGCTCTGGTGGTCTAGATGACAGTTAGTATTTCAGTCCATTTAATGTAAACTGCATAAACTGTTACACTTCTACAGAAGACAAGAACACTGAGATAATCGTACATTCAAGGAATCCCAGGCTATCAATTACTGAGCAGCAAAGCTGAAACACTTCATTTGCTGCACATTAAAATCTCTCTATTAGGAAACACATAGTTTGGCAGATGTGGCCTGTGAAGAATAAGTTTATGGCTGACAGATACTAACCTCACAGAACCACCAACAACCCTTGTCACCCTTGCTATTAGTGTTATGCAAAAAAAACACAACAAAACAAAACCTACACTAAGGAGTCGTGAAGATTGTCACCCTTTCCAGGTCAGGTCAGGTTCTAATCTTGAGGTTTTCTCAGCCTACAAGTACATATGCCACTGCTTTCAGGACAGGTTTGCCTGACAGCAGGTCTAAGACTTGACAGTATCACCTGACTTTGAAAGAACCACATTGATCTTGCTACTTGCAAAGTCATTCACTGGAGCTGATGTGTATGAGTACCCACTCATCTCTGCAAAAGCCAGAAGGGTTGAAGAGAAAAAACAGTAAGAAATACCATACTTCCCTACAAATCCTGCTTGAGCTTGCAAAGAAAGGAAGGTAAAGGAAACCCCCTTTTTAACTGAACAGTGGAAACCAGCAGTACAGTTAGTCACAGCATAGTAAGAAGGTGACTGTATCTTGCCTCCCCACATAGCCACACACTACTTTATGCAGGATAAGCTGTCCTATTCGCCATTCCATCTTGCAACACAGCAGTTTGGGCAAAATTACTACACTTGGTTTTGAGGTACTCTGCAATTCACAGCTCAGTGGCTTACCTTTATTATGATGATACCAAGAGCAGGAAAGCATGACTACCACAAGTCACTGACAGCATATGCAGCCTTCTGGCTTTGTCTAAAATTAACAATGACATCAGATTAAAGTATTATTTTCTGCCTATATATAACAAATGTTTTCAAGCATACGCATCTTTCCTCACTATCTCTGTTGATCAGATATAGCTTAGAAAAAGTACTTAGCAAGAAGTAGTTTCAGAGTTGGTTGCCATCCAAGTCACCACAAAATGCACTCCCACCTTTCAGGTCTCTTTTCTGACCACAATAAATTCCAAATCTAATTCGGTTTATCAAACACATCTACAATGCAGAAACCTCGGCCATCATCATACATGCGCTTAGGGAACTTTTGTAACCGTTCTTGCTGATGCAAACCTATTCAAGTGGCTGGGACTTTGCCTAAGCAAAGTGAGAGTGAAGAATTCTGAATAGGGCCCTTATTGCATCAGGTAAAAAGAAATCAAAGGTCACCTCTTGGCAATAGAGCCTGAACTAATTTGTGTTCGAGGGCAGGTTATTATAGTGCACTGACCTTCACCTGGCATCACTTAAGGCTTCAGGCAAAATATCCGTCTACAAACTGAAAAATGGGGAATTAAAATGTGAATGAGAGACTTCTTGAATTTGCAAGACAACAAGAATGGTCAATTACAAACAGCTGGCAAACAAAACTGAGTAACTCCTCCAACACTGCGGACTTCACCTGCTGCTTTCAGTAGTCTCTATGCCACAGGCAGAACACCCAAGATTAGGGGTGATCTTTAAAAAAATGTGACCAAGTTATGTACGTTTGTTTTGGGTTTTTTTTAAATCAGTCTACTGCTGTTGTGCATACTGCTTAAAGCCAGAAAAGTAGGGGTTTATACAGTGACTTGCAATCTTCTACTAGTGTACTCAATGTTGGAGATAGGTGAAGACTTGCTGAAAGGAATGCAACTCAAACATAATCACTCTTTGGGCACTGCTTGACACTGTTTCTGTATGGTCTGAGTAAACAGGAATTTTGAAAAGCCCAGAGGTTTTAAAAGCCCTTCTAACACAAGGGCAAAACAAAAAGCAGAAACAAACAAACCCTACCTTTGTGAACCCTCAATTGCCAGCAAGATACATTTGGAAACAGTTTCTCTCCCGCTTACATTTCAAAGCAGTAGAAACAATCACAATTTAACCACAAGCAGCATGGTTCAAAAGAAGTTGGGTCTGTTTCTGTCCAATTCTAACAGTATGAAAACAGCAAAGACATTTTAGTCCTTTCATGCCCTCATAATGCAAAGCTGCACAAGGAATTTTTTCCTTGTTTAAATTAATAATTTATTATTATTTAAATTTTAAACATGCTCACAAACTATCACTGCAATGAGCCCTGGTGTGACAAATATAAAGAGAAGGGACAGCTTTATGACAACTAATTAATTGCAGCAGCATTTTCAGTACCTAAGTAATAAATCTGAACCTGATCCTGCAAAACTGTAAACAGTCCTACGAGAAGCAACAAAAGTACTCTAAAGTCCTTAATGCCCATGCAAGTAAATCCCTTAATTGTGAAGGAAAGAAAAAAAAGATAGTATTCTTAATTTGCAATATGTACTGACAAGAACTAGCAATTTCTGAAGAAGTAAAGGAATTCAGAAAATTGCATTTTTAATGGCTGCTTATCACTACAAAAAAAAATCAAAACAGACATCCTGCCTTAACCCGTGTTTCACCACATGAACAGTATTTCCTGGGCTGTCAAAGCTGAACAATACTAACAGTTAATGGTTAACACACTATTCTTTTAAATCCTTATTCTTATGCTGTTCTAGTTAAGTGGTTAAATTCCATATACAGACTCTGAGGATCTGGGAGGAGGTTTGCCCACTGTTCCACACTCACTTCCCCAGCGAATGTGGCTGCATGGAACTACAGGAAAATGAGACAGAGCTTTCATTGCTGCCAGATTAAGTAATTGCATCCATTCCATACAATTTATCACCCTTTTGGGCAGCTTGTGTCATGGGATGTCATTTTGTTGTAATTATGCAGGGTGGGATTGGACAGGCTCTTGCTTCTTTTTGCCAATCTGATAAACAGAATAATTTCTTCTTTTTACTTTCGTAGAAACTACATGCTTTAGATAAAAATAACCAAACAAAAATACAAGTAAAATATACAACCAACTAATAGCAGCCTGACGTTACCAAGCCTGACTACAGCAATCACCTTTACTGTGGAAAAAAAAACCAAGACATCTGAAAACTTTCCAAGTCAACGTTTACTCTCAGATTACCGTCAACAGTTTTGCTGACCCTGCCATTTAGAGATAGTTTTGTCCTTCCATGCACTTCTCTCTAACGAATCCAAATGGAGTATCAGGGGAATTAATCTGATTCAGGATTACAAAGTTTAGTCATAGGTTATTCGAGTATGTAAGTGATGTTTTTCTCCTGGGGGAGCAGCATTCCATGCTCACACGTACCCAAGTGCTGATCCAGCAAGGCCAAGCGCAACAAATGTTTTTCACCAGGAAGCAGTTTTCCTTAAGAAGGGCTTCTAAAAGGGGCTTCTTTATTCATCCTCTTCCCAAAACAAGAGCAGATAAAAGACACTCCAACTTGGGTATCATGACTCAGATAGAAGGCAATGAGCAGGAAACCCCTTCTGCACAGGATTACAGACAGCGTCCTTAGACTCACAACAAATATTTAACTTTAGCAGCCTTCTCCTCCTGTTCTGTTATCTCACTAGGCCATGCAGTCACATGCCTCACCTCTCAGGCAAGCAAGGTCCAAGGTGTCACGTCAGCCCTACTTCTACACTGACAGAGACAAATTTGGAAAGATTCTGCCCACTAACAAACTGCCATTGGACCACAAATGTAGCTTCTGCGACTCTGCCAAATGTCACCAACTAATCAGTAAAATTTATTTCCAGATCTCTGAAGCTTAGCCATTTCTTTCCACAAATGAGATGAAGATGTTAAAGACATCTGTGCTGAGAAAGCTTCCCTTCCAGCTCCTTTTATGAATACATTGTAACTTGTCAATTTGATTCTGTGTTCATCAAAATTCACAACTCTTATGTTGTAGGGCATTCCCTGTTTCTGCTAAAATAGATGTTCATTTTGATTTCTATTTCACCAACAGTTGTGCTGAAGTGATGATATGGAGAAATGTTTAAGCAAAGGAGGGCTCCACACTTTAGGCAAGGCTAAAATACAAGATTGCAGTCTCAACAACACTTGAAAATTTTCACATTTAACACCAACTGATTCATGAAAACGAGGAATATGAGCCAATGCCTGAGAACAGTTGCGTTCATGTGTTCTGTCAAGTCAGTCTACCAGCTATACTGGTAACCAGAGGATAAGATTTTACCACAGCTCAGACACAGCGTTAGTCTCACTGGAGAAATAAGGAGCACTGCCTGCTTGTAAAACCAGGAGACACACAGAAGCAGTTCCTCACATGTGAGTACAAGCGTATCAACAGACAGGCTTAAAAGAAGTAATTTTAAACCATACTGAAATGATGGTTTAAAATGCCACTAAAATTTCATGGCTGAAACCAACGGTCATTCTTTCCAATGACAAGAGCACATCACATGGGAATGCCTTAATCCAAAATCACTGAAGTTACTGATAACCTTTTCCTTGACTTTACTGGCCCTTAGATCAGAGCTTTAAAGAAAAGTGATAGTGGCTTTTGCACTTACTGAGAAAAGAATCTACAGAACCAATTGAAAAAAAGTTTTTTAAAATAATTTTTTCCATATAAGGAGTAAGGAATCTTCCTGTGAAGGGAAATTCCAAAATCAGGACCAAAATAAATACTGAAGCAGGATGCCAAGTAGCAGCAGCACGAGACTGATGTGAAACAGCCAACAAGCAAGTCCTTAAGATGTGATTTGCAGAAACACAGTAATACACCTATGAGGCACATGCTACATCATTTTTTTTGTTCATATACAAAAGATATTTTTATTCCAGTGGGTTTTGTTTTTTAAAGCTTCAAGCACTTTGCATACAAATTATCTTCAGGAAATTTAACGGTTGGCCAGTATCCTGTAATTATCACACCCTGCTCAGAGATAAAGGAAATGGAGCAAGATGCTAATAAGACTTGATCAGCAGCACACAGCAGGTCAGTGGTAGTGTTGAAAACAGAAGCCCACATTCCAGCAACTCACACATGTATCACCTAACCAACAGATAAGGCTACTTTCTCCCACAAAGATTGTATTGAGATCATATCAACACTGGAATAATTCTGCTGCTAGAACAACTCCTGCCAAGAAGCCCCACACTTAACGCTTGGTACTACCATTTAAAAAATATGTAACAGATGCCTGTAGATGGTGTTGATAAGTGATGATTGTTTAACTGCAACCGAAATTATGAACACTGACCCATCTCTGGGAATGTCATCACCCCACAGGGAGAATTTACACAAACGTTATGTGTGACATGACACTCACAAGTGCCGGAGAGAAAAATGGGTGGGACAGAACATTCCAGGAGGAGATAACAGAGTTGTTTTAAATTACAGGATTTGTATCTGTTATTCTCAACTAATTCAAAGAGAAAAAAACATAAAAACACTGAAGCACATGGTTTCAGCTATGCTCCCTTTATACAGAGTAAGATATGAGCCCAAATTCAGTACCCATCAGGTCACCCTGTTTATCAGGGGTTTTTTATTTATATCTACTTGACATCTCCCTAATTAATCTTCTAAACTAATTACTAGACCATGCATCCTCCCTAAAAATCTAATATATGTAAACAGAATTTCTAGTGTAACCTATTACCCTGAACGCAAGTTATTTAAATGCAAAACACACAAAAATCCACTCTTACTTAACCTCCTACAGATTAACAATGCAATCATACCCACTGATCGCATAGTTAAAACACATACATTCATAACTGGTTTAGCTTTACCATTACCTGAATCATCCTCCAAACTGCATTTATATCCGGTAAAGCTGCTTTCTGAAAACAAAACTATAACTGAACTGTGTATGTGCCTACTTAAGGGAACAACTTTCAGAGAATACATTCTCCAGCCAGTACTATGCCCATTGGAAGCCTTTCACAATCAAAAGCTACAAAATGCTTTGCCTATCTACAGTGGTAGAAGTGATACCATCAAGATCCCATCTATTTAAGAAGTTGGCCTTTTATAGTAAGTTTTCTGCTCTTACCTTTTTCCTACTTGCAAAAAATAACTTCTAAAACCAAAGCCTGTTATAATACAACTCTACAGGGGACACAGTTAAAACTGCTTATGCATGGTTGACTTACAAGTTTCCCAATTTTTTAAGTCCTTAACTCAAGATCAAAACTTTATTTTCTAACAGAACAACTCAAAGCCCATAGAAGCCTCTACACTGACTGCACTTAACTGTTGATAATAAACCTGGGTTTTCAAGTAAAAAAAAAAACAACGAAGTATCACTACTAAGTGTCTGACCAGTCCTTCTTCACCTCCATTTTCAGTACAACTGCCACTGTGAATGGTCAGAATATCACACATCTGATGTCATATTACAAAGAATATTAAGACTACCATGTGGAAAATCAGCTTTTCTGCTGTCACTGTCTGCACAGAATCACACACTCAGAACAATCTCAGTCTTCAAGATTATTCTGCTCATTTTTGTTTTGGTTTTCTTTGGGGTTTTTTTCATTTTTGTTTTGTTTGCTTTCAGGCATCTTTTAATGCATATTTGCCTAGCACAGTAATTCTAGTTTGTCTACAGCAAAAGGAATTGTTTTATACTGCATTCATAAAACTCATCACTGCCTATCAGCTACCTAATTAATTTTCTGCAATTAAATCTGCTGGAGCTCTGAATGAACCTGTTTTATGAAGCATGAAAAGGCAGAAATCTTGCACCATGCAACACCTCCAAGTGCTTCTAAGAGTTAAGAGTCTGTTCCTTCAGTTTCAACGGCACTGTTACAGTTTAGAGTTACCATCAGCAAGACCTGAGATTAGTCCTGCTCCTAAATAAAACCTGACAAGTTATGTTCAGGGCACAGTTAGGACAAATAATCCAGGTGTTTTGGTTTGAGCAAGCTCTTTGCTCAAACCAAAACACCACGTCTCCTACCTACAGTCCATATGATAATCCAAACCAGCTGACCTCTTATTTCAAACTAAAAATTTTCATTGAACAGCACTTTTCTCCTTGAAAGGCAGTCTCTCCTCCTAGTCTATCTACTTAACTCCATTGTCCCACTAGATTCCCTGGGACAGTGGTAATGGAAAAGAAGGCATCAACAATCACAGCTAATGAATTTCAGCAGTATCAAGCTTCATTTTAAACCTCTGGTGATACTGAATGGATGCAGATCACATCAACCAGTAGATTACTACTAATTTTACACCAGAAAGACATCCGGCTTGGCAAGCTACAGCCTGATAGATCAAGTTGGTAAGAGTGCATTGGAAATTTCACAAACAGCACTAAACTTAGACAAATTTGGGCTATTTTCAATTCCTGCTCTTGCCACAGAAGACAGAAGAAACACACAGAATAGACTGACAGAATATTAAGAACTCATTAGGTGAATATTTTATCCATGGTATTTTACCCTTGCATTGAGCTACTATCAACTAGCTACTTAGACAATGGCTTTTGATTAGAAAAATAAACCTCACTGATTCATCAACAGATGACCACACAGCGAATTACAAATATTTCTACTACGTTTGTTGGCTATTCATATAATTGACACACCTACTTAAATCTGTCATTTCTGCTAGCAGACATCATCATGCCACTATGTAACCAATGTTGCGCCAAAATCTTGGATATAACTCTTAGTTTTGCTGATCCCTTGACTCAGAAAATACAAAGGAATGAAAAAATACAGGGGGGAAAAAAGTGATGACACTAGTAAGAGATGCAGAAGAACTCCCACACAAGAAGCACCTAAAAAGCTAAGAATTCTTTACCTTGAAATAAGGGATAGTTGAGGCAGACAGATAAGGACAGAATACAGCCCTGAAATGGAACAAAGACAGTGAATAGAAACCAACTATAATCCATTTTACAGTACCAGGCAGTAAATTTACAAGAAGTGAAAGGAACTACTTTTTCCACACAACATCATAACCTGTGGAACTCACTGCTGCCAGGTTTTCTAAACTGCTCATGCTTCTAGCACCAAAAAAAAAAATAAAATTGGATGAGTTAATGGCACGTGTGTCAAGAGCTATTAAACACACCAGCGTGGACACACTGACAATTGATAAAATGTAAAGCTAAAGCTGGAGAAGAAAAGGTATTGTGAGATTCCCTTCTGCTACAGCCTACACCCCTGCAGCCCCACAACTGAACACAAACAGCACAAGTGTTGCTACAAATTAAACACAGGAGAGAGCATAACAAAGCCAGAAGCAGAAGAGCGTGAAGAGAAATACCAAACGCCAAACACAGTTCATACTTTGCACACTGTGCTTAGGCAGACCAAAAGATCTGGCCCAAAACAAGAACAATTGCGACACGCATTCTTCGTGAGGAAAGTTATTCACTTCTCTTACTCCCTCATAAAAACTGCTGGATTCAGCTCAGGCTACGTGCAGTTACTGCTTCTGGTGGGACACCGCGGCAAAACGAAGCAGCTCCTTACACACCCTCTGGATGCAGCCCCTGGAAACGGAGCGTGTAAGGAAAGCAGCTTTGAAATGGCCACTTACAGTGCCAAAACCAGGCAAAAACACGAGGCGCAGGAAGATCGCAGAGCAGACTAGAAAGCTTACTCACAGCCAGGAGCGAGAGAAAGCTCCTCGGGCCATGGCTTTGAAAGCAAACCCAGGCTAAAGCAGGGCATACGGCAGCCTCGCAGCTCCGGCCACCCCCGAGCCCCAGCCGCCCCGGGGCACTGCCCGCACACCCCAGCCGCACCGGCACCGGCGCCCGCTCGTCCCCTCCCCGCTCCCCCCGGCCGCTCGCCGCCCACCTGGCGCGGGGCTCCCTCCTCAGAGCGCTGCCGCCGCGCGAGCGGCCGGGCCTTGCCTCAGCGCTCCGCTCCGCGCCGGCGTCCCTCACAGGGCACACGTCCCGTCCCCGCTCGCTCCACGACGATTCCGTCTCCTTTGAGGCGGGGAGACCTAACAGCCCACACAGCCTCAGACGCATGGGAGGAAGGCGGCGGCCCTTCCTCCGCCCGCGGATACCGGAGCCGCGGCGAGCCCCCGCAAGGACCCGAGGGCAGGTTCCCGGCGGCTGCGGGGCTGGGAGCGAACAGCCTCTCCCCTCGCTCGCGCCTGCCTCCCGCGCAGCGCCCAGGGCGGCGCGCGGCCCGCGCATGCTGCCCCCTGGCGGCCGCCTGGCGCCTCCCTCCCGGGTCAGCGCGGGTGGGAGCGCGGGGGCTCCCGCTACCATTCGGCTATCTGCGCTCCCTGCCCCGCGCTCCCCACCTTATAACGGCCCTCAGACACCAGAGCAAAACACGAGAGAGACACGGAAGACCAGCTGCTGCCAGCAGAAATACTCACGACTCGAATTGGTGCGTGACTCCTGGCCAGTGTTTGCCTAAAAGGCTTGAGATTTGAAAACAAGCTGCGGAAAAGCAAATCGCGGGCAAGTGTGTATTCCGAGGATCTTTTCTTGCTTACTTCTGAGTCAGCATCTGAGCTAAAAAAGGAGGGATTTGTCTCTCTGTTCCCGGTTTATATTAAGTGCACTGGACCTAACATCCCCTGAGGGTGTTTTTATTGAGAAGTGCAATAAAGTGTCCACCATGAGCTCTAAACCTTAGAACCAAACAGCCACTGGCAACAGTTCATTGCAACACGAACTTTTAGGCTTAAAAAAACCCACCAACAAACAAGAAAAAAACAACCAAACAACCAAAAAAAAACCCCCCAAATCCCCCGCCAAAGCTATTATTCTTGTGCTGGAACTGACCCAACCAGGTGAATCCATTTGCTTTAAAGCACAGCAAAACAGGTTGTTTTTTCTTGGCAACATTTTGTGCTCGACTACACTTGAACTCAGCCAAACTAGTAATAGAGGATGTGTTGACTGTGCTATTAATTGCACCAAAAAACCTACTCTGTTCCCAAGCCTGTATACAGGCTATGGGCAAAAGATCTACTGCAGAAAACTTACTTCTTCCTCGATGTTCACCAGGCAATTGCCACAGCACAGCACTCCCAAACAGTTCCAGATGCCTTGTGGGCACCATGGCAGATCCTGGTTGTAAAAAGACAGCTGTAAACAGCTGTATGTTACAGATTTCCCACAGGCAAAGAAAGGCTGCATTACAACACTAAGAGAAGGGTAGCTATGCTACTTCCAAGAGATCGAGGTCTCATTTGTAGGAAGTAAATAGGCTTGGGAGCCACAGATTTAATCTAGACAGAGTTCCTCCAGTGCCTCCGGAGTTATGCTGTGCTTTGGTATCAGGTAAACCTGTATCCATACTTCAGAAGCTAGACTGAAGCCTCTTTGGCAGTGGTAGACAATCTAGCAGGAAGCAAATACTGCACTGCTCTGGCCATGATCTAATGAAGGACATAAATAAGTGACTAATTGCTAAACCAGGTAGCATGTGGCAAGAATAGCTCTGGCAGATTACAGCATTTTAGTTCTAATCTCTACTACAGAGTAGATGTTCTACTTCATCTACTCTACCAATTATATGACTACTGTTTGCTTCTGGGAGAGACACAACTGCGGCCAGATGGACCTGAGACAAGAGTTTCTTCTCAAGAGCAAAGACTAGAGCACTTAGGTATCAATATAGTAATTAATGTGTTCAGCCAACATGGTGGGATTGCTCTGCTTGAGACAGTTCCTAACTCCTGATACTGATGAACGATTACCTAACCTGTACCAGGTACCACCTAACTCTATCAGCCCTCAGGGGGAGAAGGATTTGCTTCTACATTAAGGGAAGCTGAACATCATTAGCCTCCACCCTGGAGGTCCCAAAGGCCAGCTCAGCTGGGAGCTAATGGCATCAGAAGAGTTGGAGCCTTGGTACATTAAAGCAGAGACCACAAGGAGACCTACCTCTCTGTTGTTTTCTATTTGACTTTCAGAATGACTGCTCCCTACCAAGGGCTAATGCAGAGTCATATCTCTCATCCCTCTACCTCCTCCTCCCCTTGCTGATGAACTGTTCAGAGCAGCATGCATCGTGTTTTCCCAGCAGTGTGAAAGGAAGTCCTCATGTTGCTGAGAAAAGGAGCAGTCCTTCCCACACCTTATCTGTGCATCAGAGCAGCTGACACTCAATTTGTTCTGGACATTTGCAGAGCTATGAGTCTTCCCTTCTCATTATATTGCAATGTTATCTGAAGTCTTTCATGGTCTCACATAACAAATGTGGCTACCTAAGAAAAAAACCAAATGTACTCAGGCTATTGGCTGCTCTTTTCTAAGAGATGAGCATGAAAGGAATTGTGAAATGACACCCTTCTTGTAAAAATAAATGCTTGAAAGAAAAAATCATTCACTAAGAGTTGAAATGTAATGGTTCTTACAATAATCCACAAAGGAAAAGCTTGTTAGTCATTTACATTTGCCAGCAGAACATGCAGTAGAAAATAATGCATTTGAGGAAGGTATCAACTCACCAAGGAAAGATCTGGGTGAGGACAGGAATCAACCTACTTGACAACTTGCTCAGCACATTGTGATCCAGCCCCATCTTGCCTCCTTATGTGAGGGCAGGGATAGCCTCCAGCACCACCCACCCAGCAAGTTGCAAAGATTCAGCTTTGAGATGGGGGTGGTTTCTTGGTATTTTTTATTCCAAAGGTGCCTGCCCATGAGCCAGTTCTTTGGCCAGCTGCCTCAGTGAAAGAATAGAAATCTATTTCAGTTAGTTTCATTAAAATTCTTTGGGTTACAGCAGCCTGGGAGCAAGACTTCAGTGCTACTTTGAAAATTCAGAGTAGATTACAGCATAAAATGATAAGGCTGGCAAACAGATAACAGGGTAGAATAGGGGTCTGCCTTGCAGG
This sequence comes from Hemiprocne comata, assembly GCA_020745705.1. Lineage (NCBI taxonomy): Eukaryota > Metazoa > Chordata > Aves > Apodiformes > Apodidae > Hemiprocne > Hemiprocne comata. Next base: position 6,619,108 of record CM036596.1, on the reverse strand, counting down.
ACTGAACTGCTGCTCACTAGTCACAAAGAGTCATCTCACACTAACAGTGGGAATGAAAGTGTGTGAAAATCCCCATTGAAAAAAGGAAGGAGAGAATCTGAGAAAGAAGATCAGATTGTGGTAGAGTAGGAAGCTAGAGTTTCCCTCCCTTTAATTGTTTCAGCCACTTATTATTTGTTTCAATACTTCTCTGTGAGCCACTAATTGTCACAGTGGGATCTTTCTGCTTCATTTCCTTCTCTTTGTGAGAGCAGGCGTCAACATTGCAAAGAGTTAGAAATCTGCTGCCTAGTATACAGAAGACAATGTCAGATTTGCAATATGTCCAGCACAGGTCAGTGGCACAGTTAAGCCTTGGAAAGCACCTTTTTATACAAGCATTAGATTCCAGAACCTGGGGGGAGAAGACTATTGCAAAACCCAAAAACAAACAGAAAAAAAATTATAATGGACACATGAGTTAGCTTGCTGGCCTGGAAGGACAGTGTGGTTTTAAGAGTTCTCTCTTCACCCCTAGATCTGCTGTTACTCTCTAAGTAGTAGTATTAGAGTACATGACACCAAAGGAAAAGAATAGTAGCTAGCTCAGTTGCAGCTTAGCTAGCCTGAACAACAGTAGTGTTTTGTAGTTCACACCCAGAAACTCTGTTCAGAAAAGCCTTCATTTTATGTCCTCTATCTGTGCCTTCCCTCAGTGCTAGGAGCTCAATCATCCCTCAATAATTTTCTTAACATGGACATATTCACTACTTTTTTCCCTTGCTGTTTGCTAATCACCATCTTTAGTTCCTTAGAGCTAGTATGACAAATTTTGTGTCAAATAACCTGTCTACACATGTTCCCTGCTTAAGCTTTCCTTTTAAAACATCTTTACAGCAGGAAATCTGAATGAAAGACAAGCAGAAGCTTACATAGATTTAGGTGAAGCAAAAATATGCATTTAGGAAAATATGGGAGTCATTCCACTGAGTGGCCTTTTTAGCTTGTTTTTCTTATCTTTACTATCTAATAAGCAAGACTGCAGACCTACAGCACACAGAACATGTGCTGGGTTACATTTATTTTCTTTTTTTCTCAGCTGTATAATTTAAACCTTCTTTCTTTTACTATATCTGTAACTACAACACATTCTAATATTTACAAATGGAGAGTGACTTGGCACAATATTGGGTCAGTCTGTCTGCCATCAGAGAGGCATTCTCCAAATGGGCCTGCCTGCTTCAAGAGCTGGGAGATCTGAACTGTTTGTTTAAAACCTAACAACTTCCTCTGAAAATAACCACACACAGCTGTAGGTCTATTGACAACTGTTAAATAACTGGAGATGTAGATCAAAACATTGGAGTAGAGTTAGAAACCTTTTACTGACCAATCAGATACCCCAAGGTAAGTGGGTGCCCAAGTTGTTCAGAAACAAGCAGCCAGGAAGCAAGCCCCTGTGCTGGGCAGCAAGCCTATTAGTGCTCCATACTGCCATGGGAAAGAGGAAAGAACTCAACTCTTGGACCTTAGAGATAATCATGGACTGCAGCACCTTTCACAGGTTAGAAACTGCAGATGGCCAGACACCAACAATCTTTGCCTAAGACATCTTTATTTCCTCTGGATGCAAATAACTAGTTGCAAAGACCTAAGCATAAGACTCAAATTGTCCTGTATTCCAGCCAAAAAGCAGCTATGAGACAAGGGACAGGAAATGCTGAGTAGAAAGAGTAGTTATAAACCCCAAACTCACTCAGGATGCTCCTAAATCAGGGATTTATTGATGGGAAACAATAAATAGCAATGCTTGTAGTGCAAACATGTAGCACTGCTGGCCACAACAGGCAGCATGTGCCTAGAAGCTTCCAGTAGAGAAGCTCTGCAGCCAAGATAACCACCTCCATTACGTGCTGCAAAGATGGTGGGGGGAGAATCCACACACCAGTTCTCCTTGCTCTGTACCTCCTCACTCATCACAAATTTGTGCTTTTCTCCCCAGACTGCAGCACGACACTTGAACCCTCAAAAAAGTGTAAGAATAACAGGATGATACTGAGAAAATTGTTCTTGAGCATGAGCTTTGATGTTCTTGAGCATAAGCTTTGGCCCTTCCAGGCAGTGAATATGAGACATAGGGTCTGGACAAGTCCCTGGCACTTTTGCTGCCTTTGTGAAGTTATTTGCTGATTCAGAGGTGTGAAACTAAAAAACACTGTGGAAATAATGGCACTGCTTGTGGTACTGAAACTGCATGGATTCCTCCTGGGCTGTTATGACTTCATAAATATTGACTTTGGATGAATCTTCTGACAAAATTCTGGTGTTTCTTTTTTTTCCTTTTCCTCCCAAGTGGGTTTCCAGAGCTAATTTGCTTAAGGCAACATACATGACACAAGAATAAGCCCTTTCAGTAGTGATGCAATTGCTTGGTCATGAAATGAAAAAAGGTTGGATTTTGATTGATAGTTTGAGTTCATGCTGTTTGCTTGATTTACTCTGGATTCTCTGTCACCTCAGTACCATACCTGCCAACACATGTCAGAGCACTATTAATTATGGACTGAAATACTGTGTTAAAGTATTTTCTGAATTCTACACTTACAAGTTCCCCCTCCCCTCCCAGAAGCAATGCAATATTACACATTAAAGCTTTTTCTTCAAGAAATCTAAGCTAGAACTAGACACATGCTGGGCCTCGTTCTTTTCTCATCTGCAGCAGTATGAAAATTAAAACAACAATTTACTTCAGTGAAATTATTCCTATGCAGTACATCAGAATTAGGTCTAATATAGTTTAGAAAGGTATTATTTCTCACTTTGCACCATGATTGTAGTTGCCTTAGTGCACTCCTGTACTAGTTGGCAGTCACAACTGTGACTCAATCAATACCAGCACACGTTTCTCCCAGTGGTATGCACAGGAAAGCCCTGATCTAGTCCAAAAGTGCCAGGAGGTTACAGTGAAGAAAAGTACACTGAGGAACTGACGGTTTGTCTGCTTTGGAGCAAAAATCAGACACTTCTTCTCTTAGAAAAGCACTTCAGTGTTAAATGCACTTGTGTTTTGCCTAATTGGGTTCAAATTTCTAGCCTTTTATTCTAAACGGAACAGGCTGAGAGAAGAATCAAGAGAAGAATGAGGGTAGACAATAGCTACACCTGAGAACACAGGAGATTAGATATGGCATGAGGCACTGAGCTGTGCTCTCCCTTGGCAACAGCAAAAGTAGCTTGGTAGACATCAGCAATACTTGCAGGAATGCAAGAGTAAAATATTAATATTCAATTAGTATTTATTTCTTGCCCCTGCACCTCAGTGCCCATCACTGCACCTATATCATACACACACACACACGCCCCCCCCCCAACCAAACTCTCATATTTAGCTTAGAATAGGGGCTGTTTTCAAACCGTTTTTCTCTTCAACATTTCCCACTTTCCTGAAATACTGATTCTTGGCTGAACTTAAAATTACCTGAAAACCATTGCCACTGAGAAAAACTTTAGTATCCATAATCAAGCACCTGCAGAATATCTAATTTGGAGAACAACATCCAGAGATGCAGCCTCTGTGCTATGGCTGTGATCAGACACTTGAATGCGAGTCATTGGCAGGAACACTCCTATCATCATTTCTTGTCATGCTGTCTGCTGGCAAGTTGATGCTAAATAGTTTAGCATTTGTATCAGCGACTCAATCAGGATATTAATTTGAAGCAGAAGAGAGTTGTTTACAAAAAATAAATAAAAAGCTTATGGATGATGTAAGTGCTGATCTATGGGCTTGCCTCCCCATACAGTGGACATGCCTAGATGTTTTTCCCCTGATTCATGGAAAGCAGTTGGACCACAGGCAACCTGCATATTGATCTGCAGGCAAATCTGATGTCAAAACACCAGTCTATCCTCAAAACATTTCCAATGTACAAGGAACAGCATGAAAGAAAACACTGTGGTTGCACCCCCCTGTCCCTCCTCAGCATTAATAGGTCTGTATCATCTTTTACTCTCACTGGAGGGTGTGAGGGCTCAAGCTCTCCATTCTACATGGAGAAGAACTGAACACTGTGTACTGACTGAATTTGTATATGATTAAAGAGAGAAAAAGACAGGACACTGGAAAAAGGACATATGTTCCATTTCCCTTTTTGGAAAGAACAGATTTTTTTAGGATGAGGCGTGTGCATGCAACAGTTCAGAAAGGGTATGTACAAGTTATTGGTTATGGCCAAGACTATTCAGCTGCCTTGTAACACACTTTCTACACTGTGAATAGTCATATTTACAGCTGAATCCCTATGAGCATAATGTGAACTAGATTTTACCCTGTCCTTTGTAGAAAGAGGAAATCATTTTGGGGCAAGAAACCAACACATGTTCCACATAACTCATGAACAATAACTCCCTCATCTAATAAGCCCAACCTAGGGTTTATTCTTTAAAAGTTTACCAGCAGAGTAACTAGAAGAAATCCTAACACACTTGAATATATTTTCTATGCTAGAGAATCAGTCCATAAATTTAACAATATATAATCTGGCAACTACATGATGCACAATTTTTAGCTAATATTCAACAGTTTGAGTCTGATAAACCACGAGTGTCAAACCTTTATTGTACAAAACACAGACTCTTCATGTAATTTCAGTTTGGGCTCTTAAGAGGCATGAGGCTCTAGTAAATTGCAAAAATCCTGCCCTTTTTTCCACTTTATTTATTCTTACATAGAGGTGTACAATAGGTTGTCAATATGGTCTTCTTCCTGCCTTGCTCCAAACACCTCACACAAACAGCAGCTATTTTATAGCAGGAAGAATCTTTTCCCTGAGATGATCCAGCAGAGATGAGCTACACAATAATCTCAGGTGGCACAGACCATCCAGCCTTACTTTGCTCCTTCCACTGAGCTGTGCAGAGCATCATCTTGCCCCAGCTTGCTCCCTGGCCATGCAGAGCACAAGGCTGAGCTGTCACCATGCAGCCTGACCCAAACAGAGCTGGACTCCACAGAGCCAAATGCTGATCCTCACTGATAATCCCTCCCAACAAGTGCTTGTGCAGCAGCATATTAGCTGCCTGTTGTTCTGTGCCTGCCCTCTAAACACACAATCCAGCCTCTCAAGAAAGCAGTTGTTTCTAAGACTTGAATCAAATCTATCTGCTACAGCAAAATACAGGGAAAAATAAAGGGAGTGGGGAGGAGAGGGAAAATATTCTGTTTCATTTAAATAACATGTGGATAATTTAGTAAACTAGACCTCGGATGTTATAGTTTTGTCCATAAACTGAACTCAGTCTATAGACTCCAAGCACTTAAAACAAGGGACAAGCAAAGGCAAGCACAAGTGGATGAGGAGGACCAGGGCTCTTGGAACATTTCAGTGTAAACATATTCTTAGGGCTATTACACACGACATATCTCGTAACAAAACACCCAAACACTACTGCACTGATCTACCTTCCCATAAAACCTAATCTACATAATAACATCTACTCAGCAGGACAATTATACCTGTAAGTATATTTATATACACACAGAGCCTCAGATTAGATAGTTTCTCAATTCCGTAAGGAAGTAAATGCAAGCACTGTTGTGGAAGGCACTTTTATCTTGTTGGAAGAACACCATGAAGATGTTTAGAGAGTGAGTGCAATACTCCCCACTACCTAAATATCCTTAATTACCAGATTCCTTAAAGTAGGCATTGGTAATATTTTCAGGAAAAATATTTCCTTATGCATTTCAGCTGCACAGAGAAGTTCACATGTAACAGATGTGTTTACAGGCACAAAAGAAGAAAACCAACCTTACAGCTATGTAGCAATTTTTCTATTTAGAGTGTTTCTGGATGTTAACTTTACAGTTCCTGTAGTTCATTGCAGTTTTGTGGGGTTAATTAAAATATTTCTGCAAAATCAGATAAACAAGAGGAACAAGGGAGGGAAAGTGTGCATTTTATGTACTGTCTATTCATCTCAAATGAAGCCTGCCCCATGTGTACAATCAAACATCTGTGGAAAGCCTGCACTTGGACCAGAGCAATTACTTCTTGCATTCCAGTTTTTGTAGCTGGTTCTTTCCTTGAATTTTGTGTATGTGTAGGGATGCATGCACACATATGTGGTTTCAGCATACTTTTCACAAATGAAAGAAAAACCATTTACATGACATTTTATTAATGTAAAAGCCCCAAAAATTTCAGTCCTTACACTATAAACAGACATTGCTCTAGAAATTTCTACTGAGAGCTTATAGGAATTAAGTAGCTTTTAAGTCGTATGTACCAGTCACATGCTGATGTGAGATCGGTACAATCAAATAAATGAACCTAGATTATATTTACATTCTACATACATATAGGATCTTAAAATGCAGGAGATGATCCAAAATGGAGTTAAATCAATGAAGAAATACTGTGTGGATTGCAGCCAGCTGGATCAGAGACACTGCAAGCAAGAAACAGCTTACATTCAACTTTTCAGTAATCATTTTAGATAGAAAGATGGGGCCATGATTGCTTAAGAGCTCATACTCCTCAGGGCTCTGAAGAGCACAGTTTCCTAGCAGTGGTATGCCCACCTGACAAAATCACTCATTTGGGTAGCTAAACATTACTACTCCTCCTGATGGAATCTGGAATTTTACTCTTCTCAGGTACAACTTGCAACACACAAAATGGCACTGATAAGCTCTGAATAAAATTTCTTTAGTCACACCAACATCCTTGCCTCAGTACTTTGAGAGCTCTGAGATTAACTGTTTCCTGCCAGCTTCACCACAGAGTTAAGAGTCACATCGACAGAGAAGGCTTATCTGCTTCTGGCTCAGAAAGAAGAATCTGCCTAGTTCTCCATATATGAACCTTCAACAGACAGATGGAAAGAGCTACAATGAATTCTGCCTGTTCCGAATTCATTTGTCAAGTCTGAGCTGCACCCATGGGTGGCAAGAGTTCCATTTCTACATTCATGGCACATCACTGTGCTGTGGTAAACAAAGAACAGAGTAAAACATCTTCATGGAAACAGCACACATGTACATGTCAGCTGTGCAGTTTAAAAGGCAGGCAGTGTGTAAAAGAACACAAAAAGATTACGGTAACATAAAAAGTAGCTCTTTGCATAACAGACTTTTAGATACTTTCATTCAAAGTGAAAATAGATTTTTCATGTCATTGAGAAGACAGATTTTATTTACATTTTAAATATTCTTTTTGCTAAATCATTCTGTCATAAGATGCTGCAGTTCCCTTGATCCAGGAAGACACTACCATAATCTAAGATGATAAAACACCCAGTAAGAGAATCTGCCTCTGCTAATGATCTTTGTTTCAACAAAGTACCAGTTCTCCACTCCAGCATCTCAGATACTTACATAACTACCAAGTAGGTTGTGCAGCAAACCAGGCTTTTTAATGGGCTATTAAAATTGCTCCAACTCACTTGGTTATTACTTCTCATATTATTATGTAATTTACTTCCACTATTTTCTTTAGCAACCACAACCTTATGGAACATTTTGCAGCTCAGAGACAACTGGACCAATGCCATAAATTCCATACTGCACCCCTAAAGCATCTGTACATCTTGCCTACCTCACACCATGTTTTTCCAGGGTTCAATGTTCATCTATAAAAACCAGTACAGTTCCATTTATTTTTCCTCAACAGCCTTCCTTTTGAAACTTTAGCATTTTCTATTAAAATTGTGGATGTAATTTCAGCTTTGAGAAAGCTAGACAGAAACGTACATCTCTCTATATATTATACACACAGTGAGTCAGAGCCTGAGCACAACTTGTCAACACAAGTACCTAGAGCCAAATCATAACCTCCACTTTAAGGTGTGGACTAGATGAAAGGAATAGAAAATGTACTACAATGTCAAGAAATCTGTCCGAGGTTGAGAGAGATACTCAGTCTTAACTAGCACTATGCTGTGCCCTCCCTGTTCCCAGGGTACTGTGCATTTGGGGATTCCAGGTCCCAGTGGAGTGTAGCTGGCTGGAGCAGAGAACCCTGGCTCAGCACAGCTGAGGCTTTTCACACATCCACAGAAATGCCCTGCAGAAGGAACTCAGAGTCAACTGCAATGTTTGTTCTCCTACCTGCACAAACTCTCAGTTCCCTGGTGTGTGCAACGAAGAACATGAAATTGTTCAGCTAGGGCATTCTCTTTTGGATGGGACAATCCAGTGTATACTTTGAGATTTAGAGAATCTCCTGACAAGATTATAAAATAATTAGTTGGACAGAGATCCAGCCCTGGGCCCACTCAGTAGGAAGGCAACATTTATTCCCTCACAACCTCAGACTGGAGCTGGATAGAAAAGCTGGAGGTTTTTTTTAATACCTAGGGGAAAGCTGATAGTTTTGAAAAGATTTTTTTCCAAATAAGTGAAAATTTTTAAGTTTCCTATTTGTTTTTTCTATAGTTTGCCAGTTTTGTTACTTTTGTCCTACAATTTCCTCCAAAAAAAGAAAAAAAAAAGGAGTTGGGGGGAAAGGATGTTTGAGAATGAAGAGAGAATGAAAAGTGATCCTCTCCCCCACTAATGTTCATTCAGTAACAACTCTTTCTTAATAGGAGAAAAGATGGAGATTAATAAGAAAACATGTAAGTGTGAAAACAGCCTTTTTCTAATTGCTAAAAATACCCAAATGTAACCCATAAGAGTGTCAAGATTCAAACTGTAAAGTACAATCCATCAAAGTAATGAAATGCAAATAATTAGAGTTTTTGGAATTCCAAGGTTACTGTTAGTACAAGGTAAAGCCAAGCTCCAGAAGAACTTCTTTAGTAGCCAGCAGAAGAAAACTTATCATAAACTTTTGATAACCCAAAAAATAATGAGCCCTTTTATACTTTGCTGACACCAGATGAAAGTATTTGGGGAAAAAAGAAAAAAATTCAAAATGAAACAAAACCTAAACACACGATTTAGAAACACTTCAGCTTTATAAACACAGAAGACTGATGCAGAAAATACTATAATGTCATAAGGAATCAGAACATCAAGCAATGAAAAAGAAATGGCAGTACAATGTTCCAGAATAATAAAACTTGAAACAAAAGAATTAAACAGAATTTGTGACAAAGTGGTTTTTAAAATACATTGGGGTTTTTTTGGGGGTGTCTACCAGAACGCACTACATGGTCTTTTAGACCCATATCAAAGATAGTGACTGACACCACTTAGTGCCTAAAATAAGTTGAAAAATCACTCCCACAGTCACTTTTGTCAAAAAGAAGTGGAAGATAAAAAGTGGGGCAAACAAATGAAGTCAGGTTCAGGTAGTTTCATAGCATATAAAACTGCTTTTAGGATTTTTTAACCATATGAATTCATATTCCTTTGGGCTTGGACAGCAACAAGCTAGAAGTCTCAATTGCAAGAAGTGCTAGAATCACTACAGTTGAAAAGTGAGAATACTGAACTTCAGTTGTTGAAAAGACTCAATATCTTCCAACAGAAAATGTCCTGGTATCTTGCAAAATTAGGTGTTTCAGCAGTTAAATACAATTTTTCCAAATATGCTAAGGTGAGCTCTTTTTTTTACCTGGCAATAAATTACATTCTATGCAGCTTCTACTGTTGAGAAACAAAGACATAAAATTAAGGGTTATCAGTCTACGTGTGTTAGGTTGCATCATGAAAGACCTCTTAGCCCAAAGAAAAGCAAGAGAACTTTTCCATGGACTTCTGAAGAGTAGCAGGAAGACCTGTTACATTCAAGATGCAATCAGGAACATTTACAAGCACAACATTCAACTTTTTAAATCCTTATGGCAATGCATAGGGTTGTGAGAATTACATGTTGACACAGCATTCCCATGCTTCTTTTCATGACAGGATACCAAGGCTAGGAACAACAGAAAAGTTTTTTTCTGTTGAGCAAGACAGAAAGGCTGAAAGTAACAGGAGATGGAGTGAGAACAAAAGAGTCTTCCCTAGACTAAATAACATAGAAAAGATCCTTCTATTCCCTTTTAAAACACAGAGGGGCTTCAAATGTGTCCATTCTATTACATTCACACTTGCCTACTCCAGGTTGCTTGGCTCACAGCATACAGCAGTGTCATGGGAAAGAGGAGCACTTACAAAGCCCAGCTGTAACATAAGGTGAGTCATGATCCAGGTATGTATCACTGATAATCACACCTCTAGAGAGAAGCCAGAGCACCAAGCAGCAAATGAGAACTGCAGTGCTGAAGGATGAATTAAACAGCAAGTCAAGTAAGTGACAGAAGAAATCATTACCAGCTTCCTCCTCTACTTCATTTCCCATGGACAGATTTTCATCCGAAGTCTGATACTGCCTACAAAGCTTCTGCTAGCTCATCTTGAACAACCACCACTGTGCTTGGGAAAAAAAAAGTTAAAAAAAAAGTTCCCAGCTGTTGAAAGCTTTCCAGGGTGCCAGCATTAACTGTCAACTCTTGCTGTAGTTCCCATTTCTTACTCCTATGCTGCTTTATCATTTTTTTACCGTCTACTCTCTCCAAAAGGGCAAATGCTTAAAAAAATAAAACAGATAAATAAGATAAACATGAACACAAAGATACAGAGTCTATTTCTAATCTTGCCATTGCAACAATCTTAGTTTCAGAAAACGGAGCCTGGACATATTTTAATCACAAAAAGCTGATTAGATAAATCTGGCCTGATTAATTGTTTATATGATAAATTGCTGCAACAGTTTCACCTACCATGGCAGATTGCCAGTGCTGGCTCACAAAGTGGATATGAGCTCCAGCTCACTCACACACCTTCCTCCAATAGTCACTCCTTTAGGACCATAAACACGAAAACTCCTGAGGCTACAACTTGTGCTGTATTAAAGCCTTGTTTGGTTTTTGTTTGTTTTGTTTTCAAACAAGAAAAAAACCCCAGCACTGCTGTTGTCAGTACATCCATTTCAACAGGTTTGTTTCTAACTCCAACACATTGTTTTTGGTGCCAGAGCACTGCTTTACCAGTCCTTAGTGCTCATTCACCCTTAAAGAAGAGTCACAGAAAAGTTCAGCAATCAAGGGAGAAAGAGCATCATTCACCCCCTCCTCACATCTGCCGGGCAATAGGAGATGTAGAGCTTGTTGTCAAGTCACACAGTTCTAATAAGGCTTTCAAAAGCAAATCCCTGCTCAGCACTGGCCAATTATGCATCTTACCCATATTTCCTGTACTCTGGCTTGTTATCAAAGTTATGATGTGTGAAGATAAAGCTGATCGAAAATAGCATGGACTTGATGTTCAAGCCAGAAATTATTTCTCAAGCCCTGTAGTACAAAAATAATCCTAAACAGCAGCTGAAGATTATTATATGATAAATTCCATGTTGAAGTGTGACTTAAGAAATTTGATCTACATTTTGCAATATCCCTGAAGAACAATATTCTATAGAAGCTTAAGTCATCAAGCCATTCTCTCAGTACCACTGTAAATTATGCAGTATTATGCCCTACTCAGACATATAATAAGTCACTTACAGAAAACACTCTTGGAGGTAGATCATTCCTCTGCCCATCCAAATTGTTCCTATACTATGAACTATTGGTCCCATTTTAGTTTTTAAGTCTCAAGCAACAGGAGCAACATTTTAATTTTTGCTGTAAAACTACCCTACATTTTAGGCTGACTCTTTTCCTTGTCTTCAACAGATTCTGAGTTCACTTCCAAATTAACCTCCTTCCTGGAATTTGTCTAGATGTCATTAATCTAAGGAGAGAACTTTGTCACAGCTGGAGTTACTAAGCATCAGCCATGGACAGCAAAGAGAACTCCCTGAAACTTATGTGCAGACATTCTGGCACCTAAAGGCAGACTAAACTATTTCTATACTGTCCTTTAAATTTTATTGTATTTCTTGTATTTAATCAAAATAGCTATAATTTTCTTAATCTCTTTAAATTTTTGACTCCTGGTCTCTCTAGTGTCTTCATTTGTGTCTATGTTCTTAAGTGACCCAATAATTCTACTTCAAAGATAGGCTGAAGAACCAATCCCACAGAGGCTATGAATCTTGTAATCACAGAATCACAGAAAATGCTAATGGCAGGGACTCCAGAGACTTCTCTCCTGCCCCACGGCAGGATCAGATAGACTTGCTAGTTAAAGGTGTTATTAAAAGCCCAAGTGATAGAGATTTTACAGTCTCCCAAAGAAAGAGAAGTACTGTATCCCTAAATAAGCATTAGCCAAAACTAAGCAGGATGTATCTTACTGCAATTCAAGCCCTTTATTTCTTATCAAAACTTCAAACACATCAGTCTTTCTACTTTGCAGTAGTCTTCTAGGTATCTGAAGGCATTATTTAAGGAGGGAATTTTTCTTCTTTCAGAGAACTTAGCTTTTTGAGAAAGCATCGTCATCATTAGAAGATGAAAGAAACATACATAGACCTTCTGGGAGCTCCAAAACACTGGTTTATTCCACTTGAGCAGTGACCAAGTACGAATAACATAACTGGTCTTGACCACACCAGAATTTCAGAAGTGACTCACTGACCCTTTCCCTTCTAAGCAACTGCAAAATTAGTAACTTCCAGTGTGTTCTTATTTTGAGTTACTCATGTACTGGTCCTTTGGCACAAGTCAGAAAAGCATGTTTTATGATGGCACTGCAGGGTCTCTGAGGAGCAGCTGAAACACTTAAGAGCTGCAACTATATCTTTTTTCGTTTACCTTCTATGCTTTTTCATTCTGACCAATGTAAGGAGCAAGATAGAGCAATCATGGTATCAGAACTTTGTGCTAGCCATTGGAGCACAAAAGCCAACTGTCTGAGGAGAGCACAGCTACATCACTGTATTTGCACACTTTGCAATTTAAACTTAACATACATGAATGACTGATCGCAATGTTCCTTATCTTTGTCCCTTCTAATTTTGATAAGGTCTTTTAGTAAGAACAGGTAGAATATTGAATGGGCTAGGAAATACTCCTGAATAAATGTTTGATATGTGCACTAAATTTAGAGGAGTTTGCCTAGGAATTAAGATTTGTATGTAACAGTAACACAACTACCATTGTCTTGCACTTCAAATGGGATTGTGAAGTACAGGAACTGCTATTGTAAATCAGGCTAATAGTCCAGTCAAATCTGCTCTTGTTTTTCCTCCTACCATGACTAATGAAAGTGCTTCAGAGAAAAGCACAAGACCGCAGCAGTTCTTTTGGCCTTACTGACATCTGATGATGACAAGTTTTATTGTCCATTGTTTTATTGTTCATGAACAAAAAAAAAGTGCAACTGTAAAAGCTCTGCTTTCCAATCTGTTTGAAAGTTTTTGCCATGTTTTATGGAAAAGGTGAAAAGAAAGGCAGGTGGGCTTCTTCAGAGCACACATCATTCCAAACACACCAGTCAGGCCTTCGCTCATCTCTTCCACAGTAACAGTGGCACTCTCCTCTCACATAGGTCTTCATGCAACTCCAGGCACTTTGTTCCCCTTCCATTTCCTAGTAATACGGGAGCACCGTCGCAGCACACTTCACACTTCAAGCATTGTAGTAAGCTCAGAATTACTTTCTGTCCCTTTCTTTAACATCTACACAGATTTTTGTCTTCTCTGATTGCTGCTTCACATTGAGCAGGTAATTTCACCAAGTCCTTTACAATGATATTTCATCTTTTTCCTGAGTTTTGATGCCAATTTATGTGTGACTGGCTAAAATTATTAATTCCGCTGCATGTTACTGAGCATTTGACAATTGTTCCATCTGTCATCATGGTGCCTGAGCCTGTGACTTGACTTTGTACATGGAAGCCTTTTGCAGTTTTCTCTAGCACTGTGTATTCCACAAAGCATTTTTAAAACTTCTATGCCAAATGTTAGCTCTCTACCCATTCAATTTTCTTACATCAGTTTCTTCAAAATGTCAAGTTCACAACAGCCATCAACACTAATCCTGAGATACTCCTTTAAACATCACTTTTTAAAGTATCTGTCAGCTGTCTGCATCCTGTACCCTAGAAGGTCTTAATTTTATTTCTCATACTATGCAGCATTTAGGTAAAATGTAATCTAGTGTGCTGAGGTTTGCATTCAAACTGTCAAAGTATATCACCACTCCTGACAACTTCAAAATTTAAAGGCAGTCCCAGTATGACTATTCTAACACCTTAGAAAAATATATTTAGTAATATTTTATTCACTGAGCTTTTTCAGAATGTGAGGTGGCACCTACAGACTTTCAAAAAGCTGTTGTGAGGGCAGTTACTTCTACTTATCAGTTGGCTTCACTGGTTTTCTGTTAGGAAACTGGACTTTGAAATCGCTCTGCATCAACAGTTGTCCTGCTTTGCTCCTTTGACTTCAGATTATTTTCTTCTACATGGCATTTTCTGACCAGTATCTCTATCCTTGTTTACACTAGAAAAATTACTTATTGCTGGTTTGGAGTGCAGAAGACGATGCAATTGCAAACTAAGTGCAGAATGTGCCAGATTAATGCCAGTTCCCAAAATAGTCCTGAACAGACTTTGTCCTTGTGTATGCTGGCAGCAAACCCACATTCATCAGGGATTCTGCTGCAATACTGCTAACATTTAATATCAGCAAGAGATCATTTTCCCAGTATAGACATGTATTTTTTTCTTGCCAGATATTAAACTTGTGTCATTCATTCAATGTTACTTTGCCACAGAACCCTTGGGAACAATTTCTACTTGAACTCCTTTTGCCTCTCTCTGTTGAAAGGTCTAAAAAGAGGCCAATGAAACTGAAGGCCAGATTTATGAATGGTCTAAATCTGTGCATTTCTGTTGATGGTGCTGATAAGGTCCATACAAGAGCATGGAGCATATTACAAATTCACATTTTTCTTTTAATCAGTGTAATATGCTCTGGTCATCTTCATGCTAACATAATACAAAAAGCCCTTTGGATCAGAAGTCAAAACCCCATAAGAATGCAGAACTTCTGAAAACTTGTACTTGGATGCAAGAGCCAACCCATGTACACAATCAAAGGCAGCTGTAAACTGCCTACTCACTTTCATAACCCAGCTTGATGGAGGTTTCTACTTGTTCTGCCCCTCTCATTTAGAGGACATGAATTGTAGACTAGAAACAATTAAAGGTAAAGATCGTTTTTACACAGAACACTGTGCAGTGTAAATTAGTTCTGACTATTGCTCTGGGTGTGATCACTATGACTATTAAACAACAACAAGGAAACAACTAGACTTTTCTTCTACTCTAAACTCAGCTAGATATTACATGCACCATACTACATATCAGCAAGCCAGGGCCCTATAGCAGCCAAAATAATGTTAAATGTTATTTACACTTACTCTCATTCAAATGCATCTTTCTGGTTTCAGGGAGCTAAATCCAAAAGTTAAGATCAGTATATTCCTTTCAGTATTGTTTCCACACTGTACTTATTTACAGTTATTTTCAGCTGTCCTGGGTACAAATTGGAGATACAGAAAAGCCCTACAATTCCATCCTTTTTCTTTCCTCCTCTGTAACACTGATACTCGTGGCTTGCACTCCAACCTGTCATCTGTGTATCTGTGACTGAACAGAGAACTGCATACAGATCCTTTATCACTTTTCAAAAACCAACATATGCATAAGGACTCTGTCCCCAAGCAATCCAGTAAATACTTTAGGAAGACTTATTTTGGCTACCTGGAGAAATTAGCAAAAACACTTGAAAGACACATACATTTGAACCACAAAGAACAGGAATATCTGCATTAAAAGCCCTGCTTAAGAATAGTTTGGTGGTAAGAGAGATGCAGAAGATAAATAAATCCCACCTAAAAGGCCCTACAGCATCTTCACCAAAAATCCAAAGGAGTCTCAGATCTTCACATAAAGACACACTGTAAATTGCAATGCATTAAATTGAAACTTCTCCACAGTTTGAAAAAATATGTCTAGCAAGCAACTAGTGACTAAGGAAAGATAAGCAATCTGTATGAAGTGTTGCAAACCTCAGGATTTTTAATCCATCCTTATACAGTTTTGATTCCAACAACTTCAGGAGTTATCAAAGGGCATCCACCAATTCATCTGTTGAGTTTATACAAAAGGGGTAACTGCATATTACAAGATCATTATTTTTAGTACACCAATTCCCAAGGCACTCACAAAGCTCCACATTCCAAAGAACTGCAGGTTTGTACCACAGTCGGTTGGTTTGGTTGTTTGTTTTTTCCCCCTGTCAGCTGCTGGATCAAGAACACATGGTATTTTATGGAGACTTTATATCCTCCATTTTCTTCAAATGTTACTGACCAGTAAGGAATCAGAAAGCAGCTACACAACTGTATTTTCTACACCAGTTTAAGTTTTTGGAGGCTTTCCAGAAATTAGAGGCAGTAGTACTGTAAGAGTGGCTTTTAAGAGCCCTGAGAAAGATCACCAAGACCTGTAATGCCAGACCAGCAAAAATGACAAGTGAAAACCAGCATCCCTAAAAGCTGATAGCCTAGCCAAGCAAAAATAAGACAAACCACAGCCAGGATATTCTTACTCACTTTAAAGCTAAGGCAACATGGCACAGAGACTGCCCAGCCTGCCTAGCTCCCTGGGAAGTGGCCTTAGGTGCTCTAAATTAGCAACATAACTAAACACCATCCTTCTCATGCAGTTTTCACCAAACTAAACAGCAGAAATCATTCTGTGATTTTCTTTTTATTTTCTTCCAGGACAACTTACTATAGCCCAGGGCACAATAAAGTAGTAGAGCAAAGCCCTTTCACTCCCTTGGCTGCACTCTAAACTAACCATCATTGAAACTGCAGCCCAAACACTGCAGAATTCAACTGGTCTTTCACATACCATACTCTGTATAATAACCTGAGAAAACAATAATCCCACTAACTGGCTCCAAATCCATCTTCCAGGTCCTTCTCTAGACACCTATACATAAATCGGACTAGATTCAGCTGTGCTGGAAAAAAAAAAATATACTTGCAGTGCAAGATGCTGCACCCTCCTTTATCCTACCATGAGAAAATCACTTTCAAGGGTAGCTGCTAGATGCTACCTTGGTATCTTCCCAAAAAGAACAGATGTACGGATTGTGGAGGTCAAAGCTGCTAACAAGATATGCTGAAAAGAAGTCAGCTGGCCCAACAGCTGCATTACCCTGGTAAAAGGGGCCAAGGGAAGGCAGAAAGGGCATGGCTGTCTTAGTCAAGAAATGCACTACTTCAGAGTATGTTGGTTACACTGTCTGCTGTCAGGACTAGGCAAGCCTCTTCTAAATGAACCTTTGGAGCTGTCTTTTCCTTTATTAATCTCTGAATTTCATCAAAACTCACACAACCTCTTTGCTAGCATCTGGTATTAAGAAGCTGATTTCAAATGACTAGCCTGACAAAAAAAAAAAAAACAACACTTTTTATTAATGATACTGGAGTTAGCAACCAAGCCTACCTTAAGTCACCATTTTCAACTTTTACAATTTGGAAAAGGTGTTTTTTCCCCCCTTGTGGTTTTATAGTGGAGGATTTACAGGAGTGTTCACACCACAGTTCCTTGGAGTCTTAGATTTCCTGTTAATGCTCTCTGATTTTCTGCCCTGGGATTTGACATTCTCAACTAAAGAAACTTTCTAAGGAAACCAATACATGTAAGACTGGTGCAGTGATTCTATAAGCAAAACTGACACCACCACTGTAGACAAGGATCCTGTGACTAGAGCAATTATTAATTCCATAACTCTTCTACTAATAGGTATAAATGACACTTTGAAAATAGCTACTGAACCAAGAGCCTTGCCTCTTAGGTTCACTGTACTGCAGTGGTGACAGATTTGGCACAATCAGGTGATCTAATGTGAAGATAGGGCTGTAGTTTGCACCTGAAATGAGTACATTGCTGTCTAAAACTTCCATAAAGTGTTTTTATTAAACAGGAAGTTAGACTTGTCCTCCTCTTCGATATTTTATTTTATCAGCAAAAACACTGACTGGTAATTTCAAAAAAATCACTGCTTTGCACCAGCTGAAGCTTATGAATGATCCTAAATTACCAGTGGAAGGCTTGTGTGTAATAGCCAGGAATCCCTGAAGCCTGTCAAGCTTGGAGCTTGATCTGGATGTTCTCTTTTTAGAAAGCTTTCTTTTTTCAGTACACAGCACTGAGTGAAGCAAGCCTCCCCTGACAGATTAAATAAATAAATAAAACCAGCACATATTACAACACACAGTTAGAACCCACATGGAGAACGAAAGAATGTCAAGTTAATTTCCTTACCAAAATTTGTCCCAGCTGCTTGGCTATTTCCAACTACAGTAATAAGAATAATAAAAAATCATGGCAAAATTAATGAACTTGAGTTAATGATGACTCATACCTTTTAAAAATCCATTAGTAATAGATAAGTAAATGTTATTTCAGGGAAGCACACACAGAAAGAACGTTTGTTGCAAGATACAAAAATTGAGCTTGGAATTGCTTAATCACTTTTTCAGCATCACTTTAAGTCTTGACAGGAATTGTTTAAGACAACTGATAAGAGGAACTATAAGGCAGGACAATACAACTGGGAATCTAATTCTGCTCCTATTGACAATGCAGAATAACAGAAATCTCAGGGGTTCATCTGGTTCAACATCTCCTCAAAGCACAGCTGACTCTGACAGTGTATCAGGTTGCTCAGGGATCCGTTCCCAGCCAACAGAAAAAAACAACCCAGTATCTACCAGTAAAATGACATTAATTCAAGTGAGTCCTGAGAATGAGCCTCGTTCAAGGAAGTTCTTTCCAGTACTTGAACTACTGATTCCTCAGAATGGGAAAAGCATTTATCTAGCTGATCCACACTAAAAGTATGAGGAAATATTTTTTCCAGGTATTAATCTAAAACTACTATCTTATTCCAAGTAAGTACTATCACATCCCTGGGAATTGTACCAGCAGCACCAAGTATTGGTCTCTCTGTAAAAGCCCACCAAGCATAACTCTATTTGAGGAACAATCTGCTTTGATAAAGATTAAGATTTGATAATTATTAATAAACATGCCAAGTGCAGTGTAAAGGTTAGAACATGGGATAATGAGCCAAAAATACTCTGCTCATCCCATCCTGACCATGTAATTAGTGTGTTGATCTCAAACAAGACATTAAGGTATTTAAAGAGTAATACAGTGATTTTGGAATTGAAAGTCTGTGACACTTCAGGTGTGGAACAATCGGCATTGTAGGAGAAGAAAGGACAGCTGATGTTGCCTCACAGTCAAGCCACAAACACTCATGAATTACAGCTTCTGGAATGCCTCATAATAATGCCTGCAACATTCAAGAATGTTGGTGTGCTCATAGAAGTTTACTCTTGACTTACAGTTTCCACAGGTTCACTTCACAGTTATTTCTTTAAAACTACTAGGAGACTATCGACAGTTTTACAGATATCTAAAGTAAAAATTCCACCATTATTCATGACTGGATTCAGCTTTCAAATTTTAAGATACTCAAAATACAAGAAAGTAATTCTTTACCTTCTTGTGCACCTCTTTCAGGGGAATGCCAGAGTTAACTACTTCTTTTTGTCTCTCTCCATTTCTTCTCTAATGCTTGTTCAATCTTTGTCTTGTCTCATGCAACAAGAGCAGTAGTTGCAAAAGGACTCTGGGTGTCATGAGCAAGTGTCACTTTACTTGAAAATGACAACTACAATCTACAATCCAGTGCCAAGAAAAATGCTCTGTAAATCTTCAGCAGTTACCTCAACTATTGCTTGGCTCTGAGCAGAACAATGTTTTGTGGAAAAAATAAATTTTACCTCTAAGTTTTTAATTTCACATTAGTCTCCCACATAACTTATTTTCCATTTCCTTGGTTCTTACTGAGATCAGTGCTCTGAGTCATATTTTATCCCCAAGTCTAGCATTTTGCGTATGCAAACCCTTCCAAGGAAGAGTTCCAAAAGCTTTCTGATGTTTTGGTCCTACATGCTCAAAGGCTGCCTTTAGCCCAGCTCCCAAGTGCTCTTGGACAGCCTCCTCCTGAAAAGAATGGAGATTTTCAGAGAACCTGCCATTGCCTAGGCAGCAGGCAGTGAAATCCCACAGACGTGCATGCTCTTGAACAAAACGTTCCAAGCATTTGAAAAGAAAAAGCTAGCATGCTTTTTACTCAGTTTCTTACTCCCCCCCATCCTGTAAAAAATCTCAAGTTTTATAAGATAGCAGAACTTATGGAAAGACATGGAAAAGACATTACTATTATAGTATTAAACACACTACAGTGTCTGTGCATATGTGTTTATCCTTTTAAAGAGAAAAGCTAAAAGAATATTTTAAGAGTTAAGGGGAAAACATTTCTAACTTTTTTAGAATCAAATTCCATTTCTTACAAGACTCCACTGCACTCCACTGTTCTGTCACCTTTTCTTCCCTTTTCTCTTCATAAAAAAACCCAAACAACAAAACCCAAAGACAAAAACCCTTCTGAAGCTTCCCTGAGAGAACCTGCTGAGAAAATCACCCTCAAGACAAAAGGTCCTGCTTTTTCACTCCGTTGCTAGGCTCAGCTACTGATGACTGACAACTGTGGTGTTTAGGCTTAAGTTTCCTGTCTAAGTTCCTGTTCTCATTCATTGTTGCATAGAAGACGTGGCTTCAGATTTGGTGATGATTTTCAAAAGAGATTGGCAAATCACATTGAGGTAAAAATAAGATGGTAAGCAGAAGAATTTATAAACCGGTCAAAGAAAGGACTGTAGAATGTAGACTATAGAATGGTGGAAGTCTACATATTAAAGTCCTCATACTTGTCTCCAAGAAAAGTGTAATGTCTTCAAAGTGGCACATTACAGTCATTCTCCTATTGTGTGGTCTCATGTCCCATGGCAAAACTAGTTTTTCTCTTCCTTTCACCAGATGCTCTGGTATTCTGAGTTTGTTCCAGCATCCTAAAAGGCCTTTCAGATGTCTGTTTAATAACCCTGCCTTGGGTTATGAAACTCTGCAACTGCTTGGCCCCTGGTTCTAAACAAAACAAACCAATCTTTCCTCAAACACTATCAGTGAATGTAGGGAAATGAACTGCACTCCAACACCAAAGAGGAGAATGTTCTCTCTCTTACGCTTTCCAATTTTGAAGGAGCAGAAGAAATCTCTATCATCCCCTCTACCCAGAAGCAGAGAATGCAACCATGATCTCACTGAGAGCACTTAGATTGCTACTACTATCATTAGCAGGGTCCTGACTCAACAACACATAAAAGTCAAGCTCAGCTATAATCACTTACTGCAATATTTAAGTATATGCTTGAAAAACTCTCATGAAGCCTTTGTAGAAATGCAACCCAAGTTCAGACAGATGCATAAAGTTAGTATTTATGGCAACACTTTACTTGTACATGTTTTTGTGAAAGGTAGCAGTAACAAAAATGGGGCAAGGTTTATTATTTAAAATCAATTGGACTTCTCCTTACAAATTATAGAAAATGGCTTTTAATGAAACAGTGGAAGGATTATTATTCTTAACTGTAAATAATCAATGGAAGAAAATTAAGCTCCTGCAGGTCTGCACTGAGAAAATTGTGTGGGTTATTTTTCTACTTATCAATGAAAAAAGTAATCTAGGATATTTTTAGTAGATCTGTATAAAACGTCAGACACAACCAGCCCTGGCTGATTCATTATGTCACAAGATAAAGTTCTAGTACTTTCACCTAATAAAAGGTTGGTAATATCTGCTGAATGATGAGGTGTCCTATCAAGCTCTTTAGTATAAGATGAATAGCTCAGTATTAAGACCTACTACTTTGTAAGTCAGCTTCAGGTTGCTCTAGAATGTGTCACTGGGAAGCACACAACTGTGCTCCCCGTTGTTAGTAAGGACTCAGTAGAACTATTTGAGATACAGAGTATACAAAAGCATGCACACAAAACATGCATAAACATGCATGTGCATACACCCAACATAAGTATTAATCTTAATCAACTCAGCTTCTGAAAAAAGGAGGACAGAAGGGAGCATAAAGACAAGTTATTAGTCACCTTGTAAATTTCTAGGCTAGAGTATTCCTTCTATATAAAAAAATTTCTTTTTAAATGTATAGACTTCATGGGCAAAGAAGAAAAGACTTTAAAAGTGAGTTTGTATTTGCTTTTTGTTTGTTTGTGTTAAACACCTGGCCGAAGTTTCTACCATTATGAAATATGATCTTTCACTTAAAAATTGGGGGGTATGGACTGTTTTATTGTTCCCACAACTGAGCAGTTCCTATTCTGACAAAGAGAAGTCTGAATGTGGGACTGATCCAAAGGTGAACTCAGACTGACTCCATTAATCAAATACATAAAGCTGCTGCAAGTATGCAGGCAGTCCCCTCTTCAGTGGTAAGGTGGAATGATACAAACAAGCAAATAAAAGCAGTTGGTGCAGTAGATAAGACAGGCTAAACTCCTCCTTTTGGGTTTTTCAGCTTGCTAAGCTTCTGATAAATGTCACAGGCTGAGAAAGGTGGGTGGAGCAGGACAAAAATGTATGCACAAAATGAAACACTTAATAAAACAGAGAATGAGATTCAGGGCAGTAGCTTTATGCACTTCTTTGCTTCTAGAAAAATTAAACAAAAAAGCACACACATATGAGGGGTAAGTAGTTTGCACAGCTATGAAAATTAGCCATAGACTATTCTATGAGTAGGAGCAGCTTTAGCGTGGTAAGTAGTGTACACAGCATAGAACTTAAATATAATTAATAATATTATAAGCAATTATATGAGGTTCCACATAATTCTGCAGAATATAAAACAAGCATTTTTAGGATAATATGGAATTAAATACTTGCTGGGCTTAATTTGTGAGCATCTTTAGAACAGTTAGGTTTCCTAACACTAGCAATATACTACAAAACACTACAGCCAAAACGCTACAGACGACTGTTAAAGAAACATTCTTTTGTTTTGCTTTTTAATGCTTGTAACAGAATGATGCTTTTGCTCTGTATTGTGTTGGCCAAGTTTTAAGGAAGGACCTAACTG
This sequence comes from Hemiprocne comata, assembly GCA_020745705.1. Taxonomy (NCBI): domain Eukaryota; kingdom Metazoa; phylum Chordata; class Aves; order Apodiformes; family Apodidae; genus Hemiprocne; species Hemiprocne comata. Next base: position 6,596,164 of record CM036596.1, on the reverse strand, counting down.
CCATTTTACAGTCAAAAATCTCCACTGACCTTCAATCACTGCTTTGGGTAAGCAGCTTTACAGGGAAAGCATGCACCTGATGTGTGCATACAATACATCATGGCTCTAACATGCTCATTGCCTTTTTTTCTTTTCTTTTTTCTTCTGTTTTTTTGGAAGGAACAATACTGCAAGAAAGAACTCTTCCAATGCAGAAAAACTGCATACTGCAAAAAAAAAAAAATCATGAACAATTGGAGTGAATCATCCAGTGAGTCATTAACTCAAAGAAGTTAAAAAATCAGCTGTAACACTGGACCCAAACAAGGTGATGTGGATGCAATTTTTCCTTCATAAAGAAGCTTGTTTCACTTCCCACATCCACAGATTGGTACATACAGTCCTGTTTAATCAGGTTGAAAACAGAATTTATTAAAGGAAAAAGGACCGAAGGAGGTGATAGGCACCAGGTTAAAAAAAACAAAACAAAACAACAAAAAACCCCAACCAATCAAAAGGAAGTGTTCAGGACTTCAGGAAGAAATGTCTCATTTCAGTTTTGGAAGTGTTTGAATGTTTTCCTGTTTAACAATAGTAAGAGTAGGAATGTGGATGAAGGGTGACAGGATTTCTATCTACTGGATAAACTACACCTCAGACCCGCCAAAAAAATCCATCAGCCCTGCTCTTTGGTTCCCACCCCACCAAAGCTTCATGTTGGACTTCTGCTTTTTAACTCCACCGACCAGAAGCAACTCCCAAATACCACTAGCTCATGCCATCAAAATGAGATGCCTCCCACCAGACATCGTGCAGATCTGTGGCCTCCTGTCCTCTCATTCTTAAGGAATGAAGTACTTAATATACATGATTAGACACCACTGCTGAATCTTTGAGCTAACACCCAACAGAGGTAAAGGCAGTAGTTCACACGTCCCATTGTTGTTACAAGCTCTGTGCAAACTTCTGTCTGCAGCACCTACATCCAACTTCACATATTTGAGGTTTTCTTTGCTACCAAAACAGCTAAGGCCTAACTTTCTTTAAAGAAAGAATATCAAAGCTGAGACTGAGGGGAACATCATGAAAGTCTCAAAGATTTATTTATATGGGAACCTCCTGGCCCTTTTCAATTCCAGATACAGACCAAGCGAGTGGGACACAGACAGAAATGAGTTATCTACAGCATTTGCTTAAGTTCTTGTGAAAGCAAGAAATATTTTTAGTACTTGCACATCCACTAATAATAAAAGCAGGAGCACTAGCAGTGTTGTATTTTTATCATGAAGCGTCCAAGAAGGCGTGGATGTTGCTGCAGAGTCAGCCAAATTTAAGCAATGCAAAAACCAGCTGTATTCTCCAGTGATACAACTGTAAGGACAAAGTTTTGTAGAATCAAAGACAGCTGCAACATGCTTTAAATAACTGCATGTAATCCTAATTCCACTCTCTGTTGCATGCAGGTACACTAGAGGAATGAGGATTAATGTTGCTATGTGTTGGATATTGATTTTAGTTGCAGCTCCAGAAAAGACCTAGCAGAGCTCAAAGTCAATGAAGTAGCTTTTAAATACTTACTTGGTGTTGGAAACTTCCAAAAGTCTTGAGACAAAACTCCTGTAACATATTCTAAGGACAACCCCACACATCAGGATGAAAATATACATCTCTTACTAGCTTGGTTAAATAAGAATAAAGATTTTTGTCTCAGTATATTGGCCAGACCACACTGAAATATGAGTAGATGTTGATGGGAATATAAAGGAATCAATCAAGAAATTACTCAGTTGAAGAAAGAAAACAAAAAAAAAAGCCAGAGAAATGTTTGAACCTGTTTGATCTATAGCCTAAAGTTCAAGTCCTGCCAGAGAAAATACTTAAAAAATATTTGGGAGAGGCATGATGGAGTAACAGCACCATTTTCTGTAAAGTAAGTGGTCTGTTTAGGAGACATTTTAGGCCAGTTTGAAGTTTCTCTGCATGTTTGTCTCTGATTTTCCAAGCCACCAAATAATTCAGGAGACTTCTCAGATCAGAGGCCTTTGATTCACACAGGTCTTACGGTCAGCAACATGAAAATTTCTGAAAGAATCCTGAAACAACAGACCACCCTCTTAAATCCCATGTACGAGGAAGACACAGACCACTAGCCTGCTGGAAGGCTAGCAAATGATGTCCTGGACAACATCAAAAGATGAGCGGTCCTGTTCTGTTCTCAGACACATATATGAGCCAGCTCAAACTATTAACTTCTCCCCAGCAAAAGGGAATAGGTGGCTGGGCTGGTGGGCCCTTCCCTGCTTCATGACTGGAAAGGGAACAGTACAGTAAATTTACACGTGCATGGCATTTGCCCATAGAACGTTTCCTGCTCATACACAAATAGCACCAAGGAAAGGTGTCTGTTCCTAGTCAGCTGCTGTCACCCAGCACTTCCCATCCACTTGCAGTGCTTTTCAAATTAGGAGTGGAGATACTTTATCTTTTGCCTCTGAAGAAATGATTTGCCACCTTCCTAGCAAAGCCAACAGCTGGGAACAAGCTGCTGCCCCACCAGAACAATTCATCTAGCTTGAATTTCTCTTCAGTTTATCTGCTCTAATACAGAACAGAACTGTAAAAAAAACACTTTTCAGGAAATTTATTAACCCCTTAATACCAGTGAGCAAATAACTGCTCCCTCTAGAAAACAAGAGATGATTGGTGTCACAGACTTGCAGGAAAGTTTAGATAAGACAACTCTGCCTGGGAATATCTCTGGCAGAGTACCAGGAAAGAGACATCACATAGTAAAGATGATCAACACAGCTGGTAAAGCATCTGTAAAGGGTCTACCCTTTCTAAACTGAGATAGGTATTCATATGATACAGCTACTCTTTGTCATTTTATTAAGTGATCAGCTGGAGTTCCTAGAGTAAATGAAGTAGTAGAAAATACTCAATAGTGAGCTAAATCACTGACCTGACACAGGACAGAGGCATCCTGTTCAAACAGTCTGCAGAAAGCTGTCTTCTGGAATGAACTGGGAGAGCAACCAAAGTGAACAGCTAAAGAATGTTATGAGAAAAAGATGAATGTTCATTGAGGTTGGGGTGCACATATTTCTCACTGAAAATTACAAAGACCTGCCAAGCAGTACAGACCTGAAATTACCAGTTGCAACCCTGGCTCCCAGCTCACTCTTTCTTGTGTCTAGCCCTCTGTTTCACCCACCTGCAGTGCCCCAGGCCTTCTGCCACTCCACAGCACCATGCTCCAGAGGCAGCTGCTTTGCCCGACTCCCCGTGCTCTAGAAGCCCTTCTGAACAGCAGGGCTCCCGACTTCACGTTATCCTTAGAGTCCCCCTATCTCATAGCCAATGCTCCTCCACTTTTGCAACCCATTCACTCTTCCTTCCCCTTCTCAACACAGTCTCAAGAGAGGTGAAAATAGGAAGACCTAAATTACAGATTTCATCAGAATTTCTACACAAGTCTTTTGATAGAATCCAAGTTTTGAATCTTCTGTATAGATCTTCCAGCTGTATTAAACAAATGCTTATTTACATTGTGGATAAAGTGTAAAGGCTGGTAAGACCATGTTCTCATACTGTACTGTAACATTGCAAAATATATATACACATATATAACCTAATATAGGCAACAGGTCTAAAAAAGTCACCTTACATTTGTACAACATAATTGAGTCAGTATGAAAAGACAGCTTTGTTAGCACCAAGCTGCTCCAATGGGTTTTGTGAACTGTCTTGAGCCTTCTAGCTCCCCAGGGAAGGGCTGATCAGCACAGCATCCCAGCTAGGGAGCAAGGGGGGTCCTGCTGGCAGGGTCCCACACACCACTGCACTGCACCAGGGCACACACAGAACTGCGGAGCAGGCCCAGGAGCACCCAGAGACAAGCTCTGCAGTGTTCAGAAGTGCCACTTCAGCACAACAGCCACCAAGACACCGATGGGGCTTTCCTGTCAGCATCCTTCCTTTGGGTTCAAGATAGCAAGTTGAGCTGGTTTGCTCCTGATCTCCATTCCAGCCACAAAAATAACCAGTTCCTTCAGCTACATATGACCAGATGTGAGCCTGAACTTCTAGATGCAGCTGCAAGAATCCATGGCCTTTCCAAGCTCCTCCTCTGAAAGGAGTAATATAATTTGCTACTAATGCAGACACATTCCACAGATCTGAAAGTAGATGCAAGCTTTGCAAGAATCCCAGTAATTAAAAATAATTTGTATTGGCCCACAGTAAACAAGCTGCACATGACTGTTTGGTTTACCTGTGTACACGTAATTGGTATTCTTCATTTCCAGATCACCCTGGAGTTTACCCTAGCCAAAATCCTGATCCCAGCATCATAACTCCTGACAAAAATATGTTATACCTTCAATCTCTAGCTCTCTTTGATGTGAAGACTGACATTATCACACAATGCTAGAATAAAGAAAAGCCAAACAGAATCTGACATCATGCTACTTTAGTCCAGAAGTAAAACAAACAGTTATAGTCTCCAAGTCAATGCCTAGCACATTCTGTAAATCCTTCTGAAAAATATATGCTTTATGAAAGTACCCTCGAGCACATCACAAAACTCTTGAATTGTTGAAACAGTATTTTAAAGCTTTGTCTAAAACAGGTGAAAAATTCAACCAAAAATTATAAAATTATTTTTAATTGAGCTGCTAAAGACAATTTCCAGGAACCTACGTAAACTTTTACAAGATTTTTAGTTGTATTGTAAGTTGCCATAAAAAATTAAAATACTTCAAGACCAAAATCCAAGAACTTGGCAATCTTGTTCTAGATTTCCAAATGCTTCTGATTAGGAATCACTGAATTGATTGCATTCTGAAACAAACGTGCATGAAAAACACACAGCAGAAGACTCATCTAAATCAGCAAATATTTCAAAGAGATGTTAAATATCTTGCACATAAGCTCACACAAAAATATCTAGTTTCAGTCCATTTTATTTATCACAAATTCCACTCATTCTATAGGTGCAGTGAGCAATAAAAACAGGGACATGATTTCTCTCTAGAACATAAGGCAGACCACTTTAAAAAAATAAAAGTAAAAAATCCAGGCAACACTTGACCTGTGACTGCTACAGGTGAATGTGCTAGTTAATGAAGTCTGCCTCAGTGGCAGCCAAGTAATGGATTCTCTCATCTGCTGATTCAATTGAAATGAGAGCAGTAATTTTTTTTTTTTTAAAACACCAGGAAAAATAAAATCCCCCTGAATCTAGCACTACATGTGCTAGAACTATTTTGCTCCACACTGACAGCTGTCCCTAGCATTCTTCCTCTCCACAGAACACACCTATGGCACTTTATCCCAATAACTAATACTAATTAAGGAACAGCCTCTCTGTAGCTGTTCCCCACTGCAGAGATGGGGAAGACAAAAGAGTTGCCCCTGCCTGCCTTCTGTTGGACCAAGCACTGAGGCTACAAGCAGTGCTGACAGTATTTTCCTTAAATAACAACAAAATACAGTGGAGCTTGGAAACAAAGGGTGGGGAAAGTGAGAGCCTCCTAAGGGGAGTAGAAATATAGAAGGATTTGGCTTCACACAACCCTTCTCACACCTCTAAAAATACACAAGGCTGCCTCACTCTCTGTAGCTGCCCAAGACTTAACATACACTACAGATGTGATATACAGCACCTGGCTACCTTAACACCTTTGTCAGTTCATTACCAGATATCTAATGCAACCAAGTGTTTTTATTTCACTTTTGCTGCTGTTAAAATGTAGGCCATCAGGGGATGATCCTCTCCAAGGCACTGCTATGGTCTCCTTTGAATACTATTTTGGATGAATTTGACAAGTGTATTTTACAAGGTGTCTCTAGCATAAAAAATGAGAGGCAGCCAGCAGTGAGGCTGCACAGATGTCCTAAACTAAATATTCTTTCATATGTGGGTATTCACAATTGACACTCATCTGTTATGGTTAAACACCTCAAACACATTCACAGATCACATATTGAGATACACAGTATTGAGATGCTAGGTTATCCCTGCAATGCCACAAAGCTTGTTGAATTGAGGCATTAATGGAAGATGCAAAAATAAATGACTAATCTTAGATGGGCAACCTATGGTGATCAAATCTGGAAACTGCCCTGAGCACACGTACATCTATTAAAATACTATCCTGACACAGCCTCTAGTTAGTCCCCAAGAGTGAGCCTACAGCTGCATCATCAAACAAGGGTGAAAGCTCAGTGAAAACAAAGTAGAAAGATCAAATAATCAGTACAACTTTCTCAGATCACCTTTCGTTCCTTTTTTGGGTTCTTCTCCAAGCAGCAATGAGATCAGGATTTATGCAACTTAAAAAAGAGTGACAATAAAGCTTAAGCATTCTTAGCATTTGTGAAGTAATTTTTAAACCAATGTAGCTCACTTTCTTTAAAGATGTTGTGGGGAACGGACCGTGAATGGTACCCTGCAGAACATGTGAAGAATGTGTTCAACAACTTGAATACCCTCACTATCTGCAAATGACCTACTGTCTTTGTAGCTGCCTAGCTCATAATAATCACTGTACATGAGACAGCAGCTTGCCTTGCTACCAGTCAGCTTCCCACTAGCAAAATGGCTCTAACTGAACTGAGATAAACTTACGTCAAAATAACAAATATAACACGTTTATTTCTAGCTTATCACCAAGCACATTTAACATATTTTGCAACACTCTTTACCACTCATATGTGTATACTATTGTAATGACCTGAGTGAAGAAGCAGTTATCTCCTATCTAACAATGTCCACCCTAATTCAGTCTCCCACTCCATCCATGTAACCATGTCCCTCTCCTACTTTGGTAATGTATGCATTCAAAATAGCAAAGGAGAGACCTCAAGGCCTTTTCAAACGTGACAAAAGCACCTACTGACCTGGATTTCACTTATGTCTAGCATGACTTGGGATATACATCTCTCATTTTGGAAATCTTGGACACTCAAATTTTACCCCAAATCCAAGTAGAGCTCATGCTTGTTTATCATAAAGCAGGTTACTTCCCTGGGTTCTGACCAGCATGGAAGAAAACATTTGGTTTAATTATATTAGAAGGAAGCAGACAACAGGTGGAAAGGACATAACTTGTCTGTACAAATTCAAACTTTTGAAGACATCAACATCCGGACAACTGTCTAGAATACCCTAACAGGGTAGGAGGAAACAGAAAAAGCAATTCCACTGTATTGGAAAGATGTACATCTAAAACAAATCGGATGTTTCACACTGTTGAAGTGTCTATTTTCCTCTAGAAAGCACAGAATCCAGATGACTGGTTGAGACACAGATGTCATCACCATTGATATAAAAAAAATTAGGGTAATTCTCACCTTGCATACAGGCTGTGTGTGAAAACCCAGCCCCCTCATGTCACTGGGAATCTTGCAACAATTTCAGTATCATTCCCTGTTTTAGTTCACAAAGGTTACCTAGTTTAAATTTTGGGTTTATTATTTTGCATCCTAATAAAGAGCATAAATCAATACAAATAAATACCTTTTAGAATCTTCAGCAGCATGTCAGCTTGCATTTAAATTTCACACTATTATATCTGCAGAGGACATGTATGATAACGTTGAAATACACAGCGTAAAAGGATCCGTAACCAATCCTGTGGATCGTGAGAACTCTTAGTAATCTAGAAATTCAATCTACAAACAAAATAAATGGAGTTTAGGCTCAGTTCTACACCATCTTTCATACAGAGTGCACTCCACAATACAGTACACTGGGGTGGATGGGAGTGGAGACCTACATCATTCACTTTATATTTAGGAAAAACAAACCAAGGCAAAACCCCAGCATCTACAGCTTCATAAGACAAGCTCTCCATTTCCATTTTTAGTTACACCTTTGTTTTCTATACTGGCAATTTCAGACGTTTACAAGTGGCTAGAAATGTTCTTATAAAGCAATCTACTTCACTCTTCACTACTTCATTAAAGACTGAACAGCATGTTAGGGAGACATTCATTATTATAACAAATTAAATCCCTCATGTTAAGAACAGTTCCTAGCTTACATTGGATGGGACTCTGAGCAACCTGGACTAGTGGGAGGTGTCCCTGCCCATGCAGGGGGGTTGGAATTACATGATCTTTAAAGTCTCTTCCAACCCAAACCATTTTGTGATTAATAAATGAAAATAGCTGTTCAATAAGTCTTTAAATGCTCATAACACTTAGAATAATCTAAATATAACTACGGTTATATCAAGATTTGTATTGGGTAAGATATTAATTCTATTTAAAGCTATAATATCAGGTTTTAAAATAAAAAAGGACCCAATTTTAAGACTTAAAGTAATAAACATACCTAATCAATATGTTGCCTCTAACCCTACATCTCTTGTTTCAGGTAAAAAAATCAAAGGCATTTTTTGGCCGTAAGTCCTAGTCTTGAAAAATTCTAAAAATCAACGGAAATTTTCAAGTGTGTGATTAAAAGTAAGCATGTGCTTAAGTATTTTGCTGAATAATGATAATATGCAATAGGTGGAACCCAATGTCTATGACAACATCTAGAAGCATTAGCAATTCCCATAGAAAAATTTCATTGGCCACAGACTCCCACACTTACTCACAATAAAAAATAATGACTGGCTATTTTGCCTTAAGAAGCAAAACCAAAACATTTTTTTCTTTGCTAATTACTTCTTAATCTAGACTCAGATCCTCAGGACAAGGAAGGCCTCACCTCAAATAAAGCAATTAGAATTGCTATAACTGTTGATTGCACAGTGTAACATTTCTTCCCATGCAGCTGCCAATTACACACTGAAGACAGAAGAAATAAAACCTCTAAAGATATGTTGAAAATTCAGATGTAGCCTCTTGGTTGCTCACTGCATTGACACAAAAACATTAGACTTTTTGTTAGTTGGTGGTTTAAAAAACAACCAACCAAACTCAAAACAACAAGTAACTGCCACAACATCAGAGAGAGGTTTTCATGCTCATGTCTTTTAGGGAGTGATTGTGTCTTTTGTCATGGGTTTTTATATTCCAGTTTCCATGCACTCACATGCAGTATCCAGAAGAATGCAAAAATCACTGCAATAAATGTTCTCTTCACTATCCACTCTCCATTCCCCAAGAGCACTTGTCACACCTGGGAATCCTTCCCTCTAATACTTACCCAGTTGTTCTCTAAACTGACAGGCCAGATCACACTTTCTGAATTACAAGAACTGGAATGTTTATATGTCATTACAGTTATTAACATCTCTTTGGAATACAAATAACATTTCTCTAGAAGATCTTGTTTGTAGACTTACACAAAAGCTTCCTAGTGAAACAACTGAGAGCTTTACCATGCACACTTTACCCAGGATATGACAGCTGTATGAAGCTTAATACATTCTGTTCTATTGTCTGTGCTGAGTTAGAAACTGAAAGACAGCTCTACTCTGTTCTTAGTTTCTTTCATCACTCTTCAGAATTAGTTAATTCATCAGAAAACATTAATCACTGAAGCCTAATGCAAATAGGCAGCAAATCCATATAGAACACCAGCCACAGCACACACTGTGTAATATATTAGCTAATCAATGAAGTCAGCATTTTATTACTGTGAAGTCACAGCTTCTGTACATATCACTGTGATTCCTTTCATTAAGTGTGAAATACATTAATACCACCATTACTTGCATAATCAAGTAAGATGTCTAGACTACATGAGCATGTACTACAAACACCACATTCACGAGCACCATTTCTTCACCACTGTAGTTTGAATCAATTTTACAATCTCTGATATATTATAAATAGATGGAAACCACATGTCATTCCAAGCTATCTTCTCCTGGGCTTAAGTGTTAATTGGTCAATGTTACACACACAAAGGCTTTTTGTTACTTTGATGCTTGAAAGGTATCATTCTCACTGCTTTGTAAAGGCTAGTGCTGTTTATCTTACCCATGTCTAGTGTTCCAGAAAGTATGAACTTGTTTATGATCTGCTCAGTGTTCATGTGAAGTTCCAGATTTGTTAGATGAAAACATATTGCTAATAGCAGCATTTAATCTCTGGGATACCCATATGAGTCAAACAGAAGTGAAAGCAACAGTTTGTCTGAAACTGGAAAGCATCTCAGTTATGGATGTAGCAATATACTAGGTGCTATATTTTTTATCAGTCAAGTATGTTTCTGCTTGCAATACATCCAATCTAGCTATAACTGAAAAAAACCACACCAAAAGAGAACAACTCAGAACTTGAGAAGAGTCAGTTTTTCCCCAATTAAGACTTTCCAGTTCTTCATCAGGGCTTCCTGACATTTGATACTATAAGCAGAAGCATCTGTCCTCCCCACCCGCACACAAGTATAGCACATGAGATCCAATACACAGCTTGTAAAGAAATGCTGTTTTCAACACAGTAAACAGAGACAAGAGTTCCTCCAGATGAGCTTATCTTTCTTCCCCCGAGAGCAGAAGCCTAGCAAAGTTAGACAACAAAATTAGGTACTTGGGTTGTACAAACAGTCCCTTAAATTCCATTTCTTTTAGCTCATGATCAAGAAAATACAGCTCTGAGATGAAGTGTGCAAGCAGATACCAATCAGCCTTTGGTGAGATTGGTTAGAGTCTGTGTAACCTACACTCTCTTTTTCATTTGGTGCTCTGCAGAAAAATCAGTTTATATTCAATTTTGAGTAAAAGCAACTTTATCATAGCATAGAACAAAGTGAGAGCTAGTCTCCTCTTTTCCCTCTCCTTGCTCTATACATAACAAAACATGAAATCTTGCAAATCCCCAAAAGACAGATGCTGCCAACTTAAACTAAAGAAAATAATAATTTCACTGAAACTAGACTTGAAGATGTAGCAGAGTTTGTGTGAAGTGGGACCAAACATATTCAAGTAGTCTGTTTTTCCAATCAAAACAAATAGCTGTTATTGTCATTTTGAATATGCACACTGACCTCCCAATCTAAATCACAGCTTTGTGGCTGTTGCTAAACAATATGATACAGCAAGTATTTGCCTCAGCTTCTTTAAATAAAGTAGTTTTTTTTTAAATAAAAGCATTTCATTTTGATCTATCACTATGATAAAAAGTAGCAACTGAAAGCATCAGTATTGGTCACCTTCACAGGCTACAGCTCTGATCAAGAGAAAAGTTCACTTGTCCTGAATTTGCAGAATGTATACATAGCTTGTGGCCTCACTGCTGTTTGCACAATAGCCTGACAATCTGCAGATAGCCAGCCTTTTAATAGGTTAACCTTTTTATAATTATTGTTTTTAAAATAGTTTACATGATAAAAGTATGACCATTCGTAGTATCGGAAAGAGGTATTTTACTTTGGTAACACTGATCTACACAGACCAGAAAGCAAAGTTTCAGCTATTTCCAGGTTCAGATCCTGGTCCCAGGCAACAGAATGGTTTTACTTACTTTACAATGCTCAGTTAAAACCTCTTCCCAGCACCATTTTGTTTTTTCCTCAAAACTGACAGGATCAGTTTTAGGTTTCCATCAAGTGAATCACCTCCCTTCATTCCACCGTGGAGGTGTATCTGCATCTCTATTACTTTTTCAGATCCTATATCAAAAGGAGTTTATGAAATACAGCTCTTCTTCAACCTCCTTACTGAGGATGGAATTTCAGTTGCATAACAAACAGTGACTCTGCATGACATAATGGGGCCTTCATGCATGATATGGCTAAACTGAAACTGAAAAAGAGATACTTCATTATCTGCCCATGTCTGGACATAGAGGAAATTTGTCTCAGAAAATAAAGACATTGTATAAACTAACAAAAAAAATCCACAGAAAGAGGTTCTCAAAAAGGACTTGAAAGTCAAAACAACATCTTTTTAACCCTTAAGATGATCTCTAGCTAACATACAGTATTTTTACAATAATCAACGGTCCATTTTGGATGCTGTATCATTGAAATACTAACAATATAAAAAATTTTGTTTATGCTGCATTTGAAGGCTTATTGAAGTACAAACAAACCCTCTACTTTCAGCCTGGAATTTTTTAGCAAAAGGTTCCAGCTTCAAAATAAATGGCTATTTTAACTCCTCAATTTATACCTGTAACCATAGGAAGTTTATATATGTAGTACTTCAGTTTCAGATTATCTAAGAATGTGCTGCTTACACCACCATCAAATTTTTAGGTACTCAGAAACTCCTTAATAATCAACTACAGCAATTTATCCTACAAATTTGTATGAACTGACCAATAGTTTTGATAAACACATGAACAACCTATAGCATGCTAACAATATTAAGATCATCTGGCTGCTGAAAATGTTACGTACTCTTAGGCCCTACATAATTTTAGTCCATCATTCACTTGTCTCCTAAAAAGGATTTAGTAAAAAACTAAGTTTTTTTTGCTCCTACTGGTTATATGTGAAAAAAGCATGCAGCCCAACATTACTCTTCTTCATTCACAGTATCTGCTTAGCTACCCTCCTTTCAGCCATTTAGCAATCCTGTTATGAAACAGCTGCTGTGAGTGAAAAAAGTCCGAACTGGCAACATTCACAGACCCCTGGGAATACAGAGCATTTTAAGGAGATGTTTCTACAACTTGCAGTCAAAAGCCTCCAATTCATTTCATTTAGTTTTTTCAAGACCCAACCTTAAAGCCTCCAATTGGGATTATGCTTCTACAGACTCAGTATTAGAAATTTTGGCTTTTCTCTGGATTTTCCCATGGAGAACTTCCTGTTCCTCTAGACCAATCCATCCTTCTTAAATTGTTTTTTTCCAGTTTTTTATTGCTGCTGAATCTGATTCAAAAGGGGCCCATCTGCTCCTGCTACATCATCAGGAGAGTTCTGCACTTTGACACAGCTGCTAAGGTTTCTGTCCCCATGCAGAAGCTGGAATTGCTCCACCTACCCCCTTGGCACAGAAGTGATGTAGAGAAACTGATGGATCCAAAAAACTTCTGCATGATCATTTCTATGCTGACTTTTGATATAATGTAAACTCCCCTTTTCTCACATTTTTGTTCCCTTAATAAAATGCACCATAAAACCTGACAGTGCAATTTTCCAATGCAAAGAAAAGAAATCCTATCAAATACACTAATCTTACCATAAATTTCATGAAGCAGCTCAAAAAGCCTGGAGGGGTGATTGTTACTATTAAATTCTATCAACTGCTGGAACAGTTCCTTCAGCACTTTTAACATTTCTTTAGAATTTAAGTGATTTAATCTCCATCAAATTCTGTAAAGACTGCAAAGTAACTACCTGCAAGTATGCTTTAAAAGATCACATATAACATACACCAAAGTGAAACTTAGGTCTAACACTACAGATGTCATTGTTAACCTGTAACATACTCTGAAAACAGATTCTCTTTGACAAGTTAGATGCACCAGCTTGACCTGAGTGCAGGTGGAGGGTATATTCCAAGAGATCAACTCCTTGACCCCTGGTACTCATTCAAGGCTATTTTCAGGGCACAGAAACTTACAAAATGGGGCTTTGAGCAACCTGGTCTAGCAGGAGGTGTCCCTGCCCATGCAGGGGTGTTGGAACTAGATGAGCTTTAAGGTCCCTTCCAATCCAAACCATTCTATGATTCTATGATTTGCACCTCTGCTTTGCCAGAGTCTTGTCCAGCTAAAGTTTAAAAAATAAATTAGTTTTGAGCCACAGAAACCCTTGCAGGAAGTTTTCTTCAGTTATGAACATTTCTATAAATGAGCTTCAGTAAAATAAGTTCCAATTCAGCAAAAGAATACACAAAGGTTTGGAGCTAGTTAAGATACAATGGAGCTATAAAATTAAGTTTATATGGCTCAGCTTTCTACCTGTGTATGAACACTAGCCATGGGAATCAGCTGGACTTGCTAGCAGCTCCTAAATCCTTAATTTCTGGGCAGAAGTGGCAAGATGTTTACAGTTGAAGTTATTGTACTATGGAATGTGTTTTCTCTACCCATTCACAGCTGGGTTGTGCCTCATCTCTTCATGCAGTATTTAGGAGAAATGTTTTCTTTGCACACAGTACTTTTGTACAGTATCTGTGAAGGGCAAAAGTGAAGAATTTATTTTTATTGATAACAAACATGAAATTTTCACACAGTCACCGAAATTAATTACAACTGAACAGTATTAATCAGTTTCCTTACCAAATGTAATGCATGCACTTTAGCTCATTTGACCCTGCCAAACCTCAAAATTTAATAATTTTGTAATCAAGAAACAAAATTATTAACATATTTTAAGAGCACAAAAATAAAGCTTAAGTGAATACACCTTGAATTCATATTTTACCTATAACAACTCATACAAAATAATACAAATTAAATTAATGAAAAACACTTGAAATCAAGTTTGGGCAATTTGTTCAGCTGAGAATTAGGTTCATTTACTTTTGATATACTGGTCATTATGATGCCATTGATATGAAAACATGTTCTATAATCTCAAATTAAACAACAATAGTAAGTCTTCGTCAAGTTCAGGGTGTAAAAATAATTTATTTGCTTTTGCTCATTAAAAAATTGGCTACTATTCTTGATTTTTTTTAAACAGCAGCGAACAGTCAAAAAGGTGACAACTGAAAAGGGTTCAATAAAAAGTAAGGCAAGCAGGCTGTAAGTCTGTCCTTTAAAAAAATCAATGCTGTAGCACTGCAGAAGCAAGGGTAGCAGAAAAATATAAATAAGAATTTAGTAAAACATGACAATCACCAAGTTACTCCTATGCTATCTCATCACATTACCAAGGAAGCATCATTAAAGCAGTATGCAAGTAAACTTTTTTTTCCAAAACCACCAAGAGTTAATTAAGATTTCAAGGCATCCCTTTGGGGGGGTGTGTGAAACATGCCACAGGGATAGTAATTTTATATTCTATTGTTTTCAGGTTGCAAAACATCATAAAATACTGAAACCAAGAGCCTGCGAGACAACAAGCCTTGAGTCTACTGTTTTTGATCAGTGATCCGCTGTAGGCAGAGTTTCATGTAGGAATTTTTATTGCGTATTTCCATCACTGCATCTCTGACAAGCTCAATGAACATTTGAGGCCAGAGCTTCTGCAACAACTCATTTTTCATATTGATGTCAGCTGCTTCTTTCACTAAGTTCTCGACGTACGTCTGGCAAAATGTTTTCCTTTCCTTTATTTCCTGAATGGGAGAACCATTACACATTGTGTAAGACAAAGGAAGAAAATGCTAAACAAGAGCAAACTCAAAAAACAACCACAAAAATGTACTGAATTAAAGAACAATTAGCAGGCAAAGAGGCCATTGCATGCTTTTTCCTGGTGGTTTTAAGTTGCATGGTTCAGGGTCCAAGTCAAGCTTTTTCTGTGTGGCCACAGATTCTTGCTATACTCCTAATATTTGTATTACGTTTATTATTTTATCTGAAATCCACGTTTAAGTAGTCATGTAACTATCTTTTAACAGCATTATGATCTTTTTGTCTTCTTACAGAAATTACTAAGCATCATACCATTCTCCTTCCTTCTCTCACTTCCCTTTCCAGTTTTTCATGATTACAGCACAACAGATGGAAAGTACATGTGAATCTACCTGCCCTAAGAACTAAGCCCATTGTCACAGGAAACATACATCCACATGCATTCCCTCCACTGGTTCCCTGATGGACTCCAGCAAGTGCATGATTCCCAACATGTACTACATTAGCTACTGAAGCAACCTGAACCTTCAAAAAATAATAACAGAAAAAATACTGCACTCCATGCAGCTACTAGCTCTGCATTTTAGTCACTCAAACTGTATTAATCCCTGTTTCTATAGAGTTTCTATAAAATGCCATAATAAGCTTTGAACAATAGGTTAGACTGGTGCTAAGTTGCTAACTAGGCTGATTTATGGCACTGTTAAAATGTTAGGTCATGCTTCAGGCCATCAAAACAAGTGTTTCCTTAAATGAGTGATAAACCAGAGAAAATACTTCCCAGTTGTTCCATCAACTTATTCAATCACATTTATTCTGTTAGTTCACTGCTGATGGGGAACTGGAATCAATCTTTTTTGCCTATCTTACTCTTTTCTTGTGACATCCTGCAGCCACATACATCATGCTGTAACAAAGGACAAAGTGTGAAATGCTGCACTAGGAAAAAAATGCATATATTTAATGGACTGTAAAAATACCAAGCTTGTTTTACTATAGTTCTTGTTCCATGGTTAAGGACAAGAGGAATGCCCCACTGTTTTACTCAATGCCATTCCAAGTTTTAAAAGCTATTATCACAGCTTTTGAAACTAAAATTTTTCTTAATTTAATCTCTCCATACATGTAGTCACTGTCTTTTATGCTATGGATCTGAGATAATAAAACCACAGTGCAGTAACTGCACTCAGTGTTTACTGAACTTGAATTTAATTTCTTGCACTGGAGGATTTACGTATTTCCACACATTCAGTAAGAGAACAAATGTGGCAGGACAAACTGGGAAAGCCAGAACTTCTGATGATTGCTCAGAAAGGAGATTGTGGCTCAAAGAAGCATGTTGTCCCTGGGAACTATTTCCCTCTGCCCAAGCAAAAAGAGTTAGCAAATCAGAAACGCAAACTAAAACAAGCACGACTGATGTACTTGTCTGAAGCAAGCCAGCTTGCAATTTAATTAATAACTAAACCTAATGCATTCCTATATATTTATTTTCCTGTAGCTCACTTAGAAGCTAGGAAGCATCTCTGTTACTATAGCCTGCACTAACTCAAATCTTGTGTGAAGGTGTTCTTCACCAATTCATTTTGGGATATACTTTCATTAGAAAATCCTAATGTGCAATATACATTTTTAATTGTAGAAAAACGTGCTCACTTCTGATATTTTATTAATGCAAGTAGATTCCAATATGAACACAAGGCTTGTAAGTGAAAATCTATTTCTGAGACTTCAGGAACCACCTCACTCAAACCAGAAACTGACCATTATCCAGTATTCTGGTAAAGACCAGTTAGGTCAAATGTTACATCATACATGTAAACATGGTAAGCAGGAATATTTTAAACAACCATCCTCAACAGTACAACTGAAACTTGATATATAGACAAATTCCATGAGTAGTAGTCTAAGGTTATATAATAGAGGATGAAAGTATTTTGCAGTTATATACTTACCTCAAGCTTTTCCAGATACAAGTCCTTTGTTGTGTAATTCAGTGTTGCTCGAGTTGTGCTTTCCCCTCCGTTTCTTCTGTAATCACTACTTTCCTCACTCACAATCCCAGATTTCTTTGCCTTCCCCTCCAGCAGATAATGGAATTGCTTCCTCCTGTGAAATTTTAATAAAGAGATTTACAGTTTAAATTATTGGAAACTTTTTATTGAAGTGCAGATGTTTCTAGTGATTTTTTCTTTTCTCCCTTTGAACATGTACTTTGAGCTTTCAAGTTTATTGCATCCTCAAGTTACTCAAAAAAACGTATTACTCTAGATACTCCTCCTTTAATTTGCTTCTATACAATCCACTTTTTGACATAAATCACAGAACATCTCCTAAGATAGAAGTCTTGCAGCTTAAACTTTTAGTAAGTATGTATCTATAGAAGACTAAAAATAGGTTTTTTTAAGCACCTTTTTTTTCTTACTGCTCCAACTCTTTAATCTTTTAAATGTTACAGTCACCCACTATCAAATACCCACTAAAAAGCCAGTGTTCATTGTTAAAGTCCATAAATCTTCACCAATACCAGTACAACTGGAGAATGAAGCCAACAGTACATTTGTGGGCACATGCCTTTTAATCTTACTCTGCAAACTTCATACAGCTTCTGTGAAAACCTCTGGCTACATGAATCAGAAGATGCTAATATTTCTGCAATAAGCAGAGAAAGTAACTTCTGTAAGATGTTATCTGTGACATTTTTACCCTTTTGCCTAGAAAAAATTTATCACAACAGCGTGCAAAGAATGAAACACTATGTCCTGGACAAATTCCAGCTCCATTCCCTGTGTTACCTAGATTCTCCAAAGAATGACAGCATGCGGTAACGCGGCAGCTCAGAAGATGCTACATATGCCAGAATGCCAAAGAGCCTTTCTGCTATTACAAGATCATTTTCAGTGACCTGTGAGGGAAGGGGGAGAAAAGAGAAAAAAATTAAGTCTCAAAACTGGGACATTTCATTATGTACATACATTGAGAATTAACTGGAATTTGTTATACACTACACTGCCTACGGATCTATCACCAGCGTATCTTCAAAATGTAGACTTGCTTCTACTGGCACTTTAAACATACTTCAAAAGAACCCAAACAAGGTACTTGCCCTTATTTCCTGTAATTCTAGAAACTTTAATGTAGACACACCTGCCACCCTGTGCTTCATGACTGCCTTCATGAAATTTTAAAATAGTTTCTTATATTGAATATCTGAAGGGCAGACATACTAATTCTGCTCCGTACTGCATGCACTTACAGAAGGTCTACTGGAAAACTCCTGATAAAGTTATGCTGGAGAAATGAAAAGATACTAGGTACTCACATGTGAAAAGGTAAGTTACAGTCTCTCTTATTTTGACAGCATCATAGAGAATGCTTTATAGAGAGATCTTAGAGGGGGGAAAGAAAAAAAGAAAAAGGCTGTTTTCTCTGAATTTTTCAAGCCCCCCCACCTCCCCCCCCCCCAAAAAAGTGTTCCTCCACTATACTTCTCTAAATATCATACATAATATTGTGTCAACATTATGTTACAGATGTCTCTTTAAACTGATTTTCAACAGTTGAAGAATTTTCAGCATTACGTTTACACATTTCAATTTTGTATAAAGAAGGTGGAAGGGGTTTATTTTTCGGTGGTTGTTGTTACTGTTTTTTGTTTGTCTGGACTTGTCATCTTTAGAGACCATGGCCTGCATTTCTCCTGCCCTCATGACCAGACTATGAACTGACTTCAGCTGCCAAGAGCTTGCTGGCAGTTTCTAGGCTCCTGGCTTTCCAGTCAGTGCAGAGAAATCTTTATGAATATCTAAATCGACCTGGGTAACACAGGACAGCGAAATACACTCAGTGACTTCTTAACCTTCTGGATCAAATTTAATTGCCATTTAACTTATATTTTTGAAAAGCAAAACATTATTAAACAAACCTCAATACTCACAATATTTAGTAAGTACTTCCAGAAGTAGTACTTCCTAAGTACTTCCATAATTTTGTGTTCTGTATCATTCAAATGTATGAGTAAAATGAAATTTTGATCCAAATTGACATAATTTTCTTATATTCTTGTTTAATATTTATAGACTGCACAATTTACCCTTGCCTAAAGTATACTGCAACAGCAGAATGCAGGGAGAAATTCACTAGAGAAAACACAGGTTAGAAAACTAGAAATGTAAAGTTAATTCCATTTTCACAGTGTTTAGATTTGCTCATTTTCACTTAAATTAGTCTTGGTAGCCTAAGAGTAGATGATCTTGCTAAACACTGCTAACAGAAGTGAGATCTCAAACAAAAAGTATGGAAGGCAACTAGGGAAACAAAGACCACTGAAAGCAGGAATATCTGCTGGAGAAATAAGTGATTTTAGTTTCTGAAGTTAAGAGAAGCCAAAGGAGCAGGTCAGAGACAGCAGTGCTGAATGCACTCTCTAGTTCCCAGAAACTCATGTTCTGTATCTTACTCCCATACATTGTTTGTTCCATTAATCACAAAAAGATTATAATGGTAATACCACAAAAATGCAAGTCTGTTATGGCTCCTTCTTGCCAGGCAGAGAAAACAGGCACCAATTCAGTACACGTGATGTAAATACGTAATGCTTGGTATAAAGCATTATGTAAAGTTTAGCAGCTACAAATCTTGACATCTCTTAATTAAGCTGATATTACTATCACTGGGAAAAACTTCAAACAGTGCATCTCAATGAAGAGAATTTGCTTCTTCAGAGTAAATATAATCGTTTGACAAGGGAACAAAATCATTGTTAGGAAGAGACTAACATACAGCTTCTAGTCTGGATCATCCCTGCAATGGAAGGAGAAGATGGGAAGAAAAAAGTTTCCTTTTACAACTCTAAGTTTAAAAGTGCTGGAGTTATGCAATTTATTTAGTTACTTCAGTTAGTATATATTGTATATATTTTATGTATTTACATTTTCATTTCAGTTAGTATATATTAGTATGTATTTTACACCTTGAATATATGTACTTCAGAGCTGGCAACACAATAGTCTTCACCAACAGCACATAGGAAAGATCATCAGAATAGCAGCATATGCAGAGTTCCTTTTCTGTCAGCTGAAACTACTCTTTAGGGCTGACTTCATGTCTGAGAGCACACTTCAGGGGTTTGTATCCTTCAGATTGAAACTGGATTTTCTATTACTGATTTTAAAAGAAAAGGTAATATATATCTGCAAAGCTGGATACCATGAATTCTGCTGTAGACTAATGAAAAACAGTGATCTGAGCTCAGTCTCTTCTGCTTGGCTATGATACTCCTCAAATTACTAATGACACTAGGAGAAAAATTCTGTGTGCACATCTTCATATAGTATGGTCTGGCTGAAAAAGTTTAAGGACAAAAAAGTGTTCTTCAGTCATACGTATTTAAGATTTGATAGGTGTCCTACATAAAAAGCATGCTATGCTACATGTAAATCCATTTACTAAATTCATCCCCAAGCACTATGAAATTCAAAGTTTTCCTTCGAAGACTGAATCTGCTGACCTTGAGATGGTAAGAAAAAGTCTACTTAAATAGTTGTTATATTCTTTTTTTCCTTTCTTTCTTCATGAAGACCAAACCGGTAAGATTTATCTTCTATTTTGTTTAATCTAAATCATAGCTGTCCATTTTGGAAATGCAATGCAGTAAAAGAAAAACTTTAAGCCCACATTCAACTTTATTTTTTAAAAAAGGCAAAAAAGTTACTTTGGGCATTTTTTGTAAAGTACTAAATTCAAGGTAATTTCCCAGTTCTCATGGGATTATTGACTATAAAACTCTTCTTTTTTCTTTTCATGATCCTGTGCTTCCATGTGTCTTCATCCTTCACCTTTCTTCCTCCTTTGTCTGACAGTTAATTCAGGTAAGCTCTTTAACCCACTCCTGCTCTTCTGTAAAACTAATGTAAAACCAAGTAAACCACAACATTCATGCTATGGTTGTATCAGATAACAAATAATACGAAACATATGATGATGATAACCAAATTAAAACACCAGATCTAAATGCTAAAGCTATTATTTTTGCTCTCATCAACTTCCATAACATCACTTAAAACTTATTTGGTATTTAAAATCTAATGCACATTCAAATATTGTGATAGATAGTAACTACTCTCACTCCCTTTGTGATCAAAGCCCAAGTATTAAAAAAACATTTTATAAAACAAACATTTTAAATGCTGGAATAAGTTTACTTTCCATTGATGGGGAATAAATAGTACAAAGAATAGCAGTATTAGTGTCCTAACTTCCTACTTATTTAAACATAAAACACACGCCCAGCAAACACACACTAATGATCTTGTACACTGGAAGCAGAAGAAAAAAAAGAAAAAATCCATTTGTCAGACTTTTTAATGTGACAGGCTTAAAAGAAATGCTATTTTAGCTATATTTTGTAACACTGGCAAATATAATCATATACTGTAAACTACTAAGTAATCTGCCAAGCACACATTTTTGCACTATTATTCACTGTGATTGTTTTGAACACAATAAAGAAGTGCTTCTTGAAATCAAGTTATATTGTGCTTGATTTTTTAATTTTTATTTTTTAAGCACACACGCAGAAATAAAAATAAAGTCTTCTCTTCAGGCAAATCCCAACCACTCAGGTATAGGTTTGGACTGCCATTTGCAACTGCAAACATCTGAGACGACACAACATTTTAATGGCAACTGAGAATCTTATTAACTTTGCTATTTGTCACAGAGAGCAGTTGGACTTAACAAAGGCACAGCATGAGAAATTATACGGTGAAGTCCACTTAAAATTTTTTGCCTCTAATACTGAAAGGACACTGCCAGGTTGCTGCTCATTTTCTTAGCAATTCATCAGCTTTTTTAAAAACAATGGTAATTTACCTTGTAAGACCAATAGGAAGAAGGAAGCAACACCTTACCTTTACTCCATTTATCTGCTGCAGATTAAAATGGTTCAGTCTAAACAGAACATAGTATTTCCACAAAGTAAAGCTGACAACCGGATTTCCCTGGGGATCAACTGTCAACTGTTCAATGTGATGCATCTGGGCTAACGCATTGAATTGCTGCAGTGCCACAAGATTTGTCTCCTTAAACTTCAGGTGCTTAAAAAAACCAAACCACAATAAATGAAATAAGGAAACAATGAAGAGGGAACACAATTATTCCTAGTCTGTGCCACTCAGTTTTCAAACTTTAGGTATGATGAAGCAATAAACTCACTTCATTTGAGGTCTTTGTGGCAAAACACATCAAGGTATCAACCAATTGGTGTATTATATATTTAAAATGTCACCATTACAATCCCCTAAGCAATTTATAGACCTTTTAGTAACAGCACTAATATTTTCAATGTAACAAAAAGCAGTGATACTACCTGAGCAATGTTTATTTTAAATCTGCAAGTAAAGCAAGTACATCATCAACACATAAAAATAAGTACAATATATGTTGTTAAACATTTTGATTTTTGGCCAGAGCAGGCTGGCACACCCTGTTGCTTCTCTGAACCATGCCCCATGCTAGTGCTTGCCAAGAGCACATGGTCTGTTTGGCTACACAGTAGCATTACTGAGGGAAGGAGGAAAAATTGATGGTGAAGATAATAATTTAGCTGAGATTCTGCTATCCCTACAAATGTTCCCCCCTGGGTAATGAAACAATTGTGCCATTGAGATAGATAAATTGGTCTTAAGTCCCTCACAACTGTATTTGTCTCAATTAAACCATTAAATGCTGTTATACTCAAAACCTTAAAAAGATGCAGGGAGCTCAAGAGGTGTATCATCTGAGTAACAAATTGCTTATGTATATCATCACTATTTTACTGTTTGCTTCAAAACGACTGATTTAAATGTCCAAGCAAAAAAAAGTATTAAAGGGACATTTTGCTTCATCAAGAACTGAGGAATTCCAAAAGCTGTACTGATTTTGCTAGCTATCCCTTTGAATTTTACCTCTTTTTTTATCCTATCAGCTCTTTGATCTCTGCACTCACAATACAAACGAGTGTTTCCTGATATCATGGATCAATACTGTAGATGGATGGATCAATCAGTACTGTAGAATAGCAATACTGTATTTACACATTGGTTTTGCAATTTAAAAAGAATCAGCTAGATGAAAGGAATTGAGAAATAATAACCAGTCTGAAAAGAAAGCATCATCTTGTGTGAGAATCTAATAAAGTCCTGATTTTTAAGAAGTATCAAGTTAAAGTTAGCATTATAGGATAACACCAAGCCGATGCGTAATTCACAAATGTATTAATATGAAAGCACTCAAGGGTGACTATGGCACATAAAGGTTCTAATGGACAACACATACTCCATAGCTGTTCACACAGCTGAAATCTGAGACATCCTTACCACAGAATTAGGAAATTTTGTCTTCAGTTTTGTTAACACTTGAACAATTTCATCAAATTCTATGAACACAAAGGAGATTGTGACAATAGTTCCAGCTGTTTGAACACTCCAGTTTCGATCCAGGCACTCCAGTGCTCCAGCACCATACAAGCACAGAGTGTCCCCTTCCACTTCCACTAAATGAGACTCAAGAACAGACAGGCCTTGTACTGCACTGCTCAATATGGTATCAAGAGACCTGTGGAGAAAATAAAAATGCAGTGATATAAATGAGATTATTTTGAGATATTAACATCATTCTGTTGAATTATATTCCCTTCTGTTACCCAAACCCAGCTATCAAATAGGACTGCATTTCTCAGCATTAATTCATTTGCAGTA
The DNA here is from genome assembly GCA_020745705.1 of Hemiprocne comata. Taxonomy (NCBI): domain Eukaryota; kingdom Metazoa; phylum Chordata; class Aves; order Apodiformes; family Apodidae; genus Hemiprocne; species Hemiprocne comata. The sequence continues at coordinate 6,572,282 of CM036596.1, read as the reverse complement.
CTCAGTCTGGTTCAAAAACATTAAGGGCTGAAAAATCCTCTTTCCATCAGATAACACTGCAAATGTTCTACTTCTTTGGCAGAAAGGCTATGGGTTTATTTGAGTTGGATAGGAGGTGGAGGTGTGGGGGTGTGAAGGAATTTAAATAAAGAACTCGCTCATATTTAATAATCTGGTTAACAATTTTAACTCATAATCCAGGGTAATGCTATTCACATTACTGAACAGTTATTTTTATTCTTGAACAAGAGTATCACTCCTTCCTCGAACCATATTTCACAATATCTGATCAGAATATCAGGATTCCTTATTCTGCTTTGAGATGAGAATGCTCTTATGGCTTATTATCCTTGTTTAATACTTCATTAATTGAGATTAATAAGTATTTCTTTTAAATAACATGAGCTTTCCAATTTGTGAGAGCTATTTTAAAATGAAGTAGGAAGTCCAAGTATTCTCAGCTCTCATCTCTGCATCTTATACACTCAGTTGACAGGCTCTGAAGTGCACAGAGAATTCAAGATGAGCACAAATCACAGGTTTATAAAGTTGCATAATGATTGTTACTATTTTATATTACCCTGTATTTTTAATGTATTTTGCTTTTTTGACTACTAGTGGTCATCTAACTTACGTTTTCTTGACAAAATCAACCAGAACTCTAAGATACCACTCTTGACTGAAAATGTTGAGAGCCCAGCACTTCACATGTGAAGCTGTAATTACTTATTTATGGTGAATGTCACCTGCCCTTTTACTGCTTAATCACTCACCTTGAAAATATCTTCTGAAATTCACCACTCTTACAAAATAGGGGATTAAAGAGCAATAAGGCTTCAAGGCAAAAAATGGGTGGTGTTATCTACCACTTCTTAATTCTAATTTGCATTGCCACATCTTCATTAATCTGTTTAATATACATCATTGATAAAGATCACTATCACACTTGCATTTCTTTAACCAGTCATGGAGAAGAGAAAAATTCCAAATCAAAATCTCCAATTCAGAAAACCAAATGCACTGCAAATTGCATACGTTGTTCATTAAGCACTGTGTTTGGTTTTTAAACTATACAGAATGCCAGCCACTTTTTAGATGAAAACATGCAAGCCACAAAGTGTATCACAAAAATCAACTATTTTAAACTGACAATGCAAAAATCATCTTAGGAGTAAAACTAAATGAAAGAACTGCTATTGTTGAAACAGCATGGGTATGAAAGCGGCCCAATAAGAGCTGCTGCTGCTGTTCAAACTAAGAACACCAATTGAACACTCAGATGACGAAACCTCTTGATACACACCAAGAGGTTACAAACATTTGTCATGCTCACACATCCTGATCCTGTTAATTTCAACTGAAGGCAACAATCTAAGCTCTCACAGAAATGAATATAGTCTAAAGAAGGCTCAAGAATTCACGTTGAACATGTCTTTCAAACATGAAGTCCTCTTTTAATTAGCAAAATCACAGTGATTTAGCTTGCACTTCTTTAGTCAAAGAGTTGCTGTTATAGTACTTATTTAACATATATTACTTATTACTACTGGATAACAGTTTAATCACAAAATAAAACTTCTTTTTCAGGATTGATCTGGATATATTACTTTTGATAATGAAATACAGTGCGCAATCCCAGAGGTGAGAAGTAGTAACCTGGAATAAAAGACATAAACAACAAGTATTTCCCAATAAAATACCTGCTTTCTTCAGGAAATACATATGCAGCACTGCCATTGATCTGACAGGGTTCATTATCTTTATCCTGGTTTAAAGAAGCCTCGAGAGCTATTCGATTCTGCTGTACCTCCCACTGACGAGCGATATTAGAAATCGTTAACCTTTTCTTCTCCTGAAACAAGATGTACAAATCATAAGTTTGTTTTGTTTGTTCTGAAAGAAATGCACTGCTTAATCAAAACACTTTACATGTTTTAAGCTGAAGAAATGATAGTAGTGGTCAGGGGTTATGCATGAAAACCGATGCATCATTCTAGTGCTCTTTTGCACAACTGCCAGCAACCCATCATTTCACAAAATAACAGAAACAAGTAACATAATAAATTCACAAATTGTGAAAGAATGAAGTTAATCTGTTTAGTTTGGATAACTACAGAAGTTTCATTTTGACAGTCTTCAGCTGCTTATGATAGTTCTCCCACAAAACAGGGCAGACTACTTTCCTCCAGGATGACAGAGTGACTCCAGCACTCGAGCTGAAGCAACTGTGCAACTGCTCTAAGTCTTGGCAGTAACTGCAACATTCTCTGCAAGGGGGCAAAGTTACCTTCTGAAAAATGGAAAAACTGAATTTCATGAAAACAGAAAATGAAATAACCTTCATGCTAAACACAAGGACTTCAACAGATGTTAAGTTCCAATATCTTTTGACAGTTTTTTTAAGTAGTTTTTATGTTTTATACAGGTCTTGACAATAAAGCAGTATTTCAAAAGTCTATTAAGTACTTGCTCTTGTACAGCCATGCAAAGACTGACAATTCCATACGATTCTATATACAGGTTACTGTGCTATTCTATAGGTAGATATGATTTAATATATTCCATTTTAGCATACTTCAAAAGGTTAAATAACAAGGTGCTTTGCAAGAGCTCTGAACTGGCAGCTGAACTCTCATCAGTTGAAGACTGCACAACCTAAATAACATCAAGGGTAAATTCATTGTTAGTTTCACTTGATTTAGTGTTTCTGAAACAGATCTAATTATCTGGAGTCAGCCATCTCACTGTTACTCTACTCCCAGTGAAACCCAAACAGTGGCTTAGAACTTCTGAGAGAAAAATATTACAGAAGAGCTTAGTATAAAATAAATTTATATCCATAAAACATGGAGAAAACAGAGTAGCAAAGTCAATGATTTATTGGTTTATAGTATCATACTCTAGATTGATATTGCTAAATTGATATGTAGCTTTCAAATCTATACAAAATAGCAACCTTAATTTAAAGCTTCCCACTCTTAGTAACTATTAAAAAAACATGATGTAAGAATGCTTTAATGTGTCTCATATACTTCAAATGGTCACTACTGGAACTGGAATACAAACATCCTGATATTTTGGAATGGGGGGAAAAAGGCAAACCTGAATTTGCCCTATGTAGTTGTCCTGGTGACAGTAGCATAAACAGTAGTATAAACCATGACAGCAGTAAAAACAGCAGTTCATAGGCAGCCTTATGCATTTGTCACTAATTTTACCCATAAACAGGAGCAGGATAAAAGTTGCGTACTCTTCAGATGTACTAATGAATATTCTACTTCAAAGCTATGAAATGTTGGATTTAAACATCAAGTACTTTTTAGCTTCAAGTTGCAATGATCTCAAATTTGGTCTCAAAAGGATCTCAGACAAGGTAAATCCCTGTTGAAAAATACCTCCTTTGAGTATAAGCTAACTACCTTTATCAGCGTTAAAAGCCTGTTTAATATTGCAATTTTAAACATCATTACATTAGTTCCCATCTCTCTTTGGTTCAGGCTGATTATGGTAGAAGAAAACAACACAACATTGATTAGGATTTAGAAGGCTGTACCAAAAATCCTGAAGGTCAGAAAGGCTTTGTTTTAAAATTGAACGCTTACATTTCCTTTTTTTGAGAGGCTATGGCTGGGAAGAAAAGTCAACACAAGCCACAAAGTTTTATTACAGTCCCTTCATTTTACAACAAGCACATTTTAGAAGAGCAAAGATTCTGCTAGCAGTATCTATTTCTTGTTCCAGTAAATATTAAGCTCAGCCTCAGCTGGGAAGTAATTACATTCTCTGTACATTTCAAAGTACATCTCGAACTTTCCCAGAGGAGTGGGTTTTAAGCAATAAAAAAATAGTCTGGAAACAGACAGATGAAGTAACTCTGCTCTTAAGGTAGACAAGTATCAGCAAGGGAAAAAGAAAATACTACATTGCTGGAATTAACTTGCTTGATGCAGTCAATTCAGGAAAACAGCAACTGTTTGCTACTGAATAAGTGTCTGTAATTCCATGTATACTGTATATAGTTTAAGAAAGTCTGGAGAAAAGTGACAACAACAAAAATTGCAGAATATGATTCACTAATTACTTCCCTCACATTTGATTATGAAGAAAATCCTACAGTTTGCAACTCTTTCCAGTGTACATTTTATCTATTATTAGATTTGTTCAATTCAAATGTGCTGAACAGAAAAATCAAAATCATAACAAGAACATATTTACAAAGGAAAGATATAAAAAAGTAAATCACTGAATCATGCAAAAGACATTGATATTTGGCTCTTATGCCACTTAATTATCTGAAGATAAAGAAACCTCAATTAAATTATAAAATCTACAATTTAATGTTGAAATCTGAATAACAATGGCATTACACATTAGAAGTATTTTTTTTTCTTCTAAGGGAAGTTTCCACTAGCAAAACACACTGAGAAATCTAAGCCATCAAGACAAATAATCCCTCTGCTACAAGGAAATGTTTCATCAATGGTTGAGAGCATGAACTACAACTAAACACCTTCAAAAAACACCTACTTTTTTCCAGTCCAGAGACACAGCTAGCTTTTCAACAGGATAAAACAGCACTATGTGTGATTATTATTTACTAGTTTCCCATTTCTATGTTACTAAGAACTGGCACCAAAACTCTAAACCTAAAGAGACTTTAAATACATCAATATCTTACAGGAAAAAAAAAACAAACAACCACCCACACACAAAAACCCCCACAACACTGCTTTAAAAAAAAAAAAGAGACAGTATCTTTTGTTATATTGGGCTTTTTGTTTTGTTTTAAACAAAAAAATCAAGATATACATGATACAAATATACCTAAGTCAAAATGCACTTAGGCACTAGCCATGGAATTAACTTTTTTCCCCCATTCATATATTTCACTCTTGGGATTTTTTTAATATACTTAAAACATTTTAATATACTGTACATATTCTGTTTGTGTCTTGTTTTCAGTTATACACATTTGCTACACATCTTACAGCCTCCTGCAACTACTTTTAGATTAATCCCCTTAATGAAATACGATTTTACCTAGGCAACTTACCCATATGGATACCTGAACATCTTTTTGTTTGTCTACCAAATTGAAAAGCTTTTTGTACAACCATTACTGGATGACAAGAAATTTTAGGCGTTTTTTTTTTCTCCAAAGGAAAAGCTTTGGTCTTGGTTTGGAAACAAATGGCGATATTCATGCAACAAATGGAATGCAGATACTTTGAGATCCTTGAACTTTGGTCTCCTATTAGCAACACAGGACATTTAGTCAGCAGCCCCATAAGAGTAGTCTGGAGTGCATCTCAGTCTCCCCTGTTAGAGCTATTCCATCTCATGTATATAAGCATTAACTAGGCCAGGTGGTCAGGTAGGTAAGCTTTCTTCTGAAAAAGAAGACAGCTGGAGGCTAGCTGCTGCTCTGATGGCTGCTTAGCTCTTGCTACAAAAAGGAACAACTGTAACAGGAAAGAATGAAGAAAAAACTACTTCAGAATGCCCTGCCTGGCAGCAGTTAGAGCACTCACCTGAAATGGGGGAGACCAAGTTCAAGGAACTTGAAATCACTGAAAAGTCCTTTATTTTAGTCTGGTTTTAGTTTTATCTCAGGATTTGTGAAAATGAAGGTTGCCATCCTTTTAACATGTGTCACAGTCATGCATTCAAACTGGGGGCTTTTGCTAAAGTATAACTTGCATAGTTGATTGTGGAGAGTTTCAGTTGAGGAGTGCACTGCTTAGGCTGTAAAAAAAGTTTACAGACATTGAGGCATATTGGGATAGGTAAGAACTACAGCAAAAACTATGAGGATATAGAATATTGCTGAGAACTGGTATGCAGTAGGCTTAGAACAGCCACAGAAAATACCTTAAGCAGGGTCTGTTTATGGCTTTCACGCTTCCTTTCTTCCTCTTTCCTTGCTGCAACAGATGCCATACGTCTTTCTTCTTCCTGGATGAAAAAAAAGCAAAAAAGCACCTCATAAAAGGAGAAATTCATCAGGTTCTGGAAAGTATTACTAATAAATTATTGATAGATTTTTATGTTGGTACTTGAAATGCAAGCTTTAATTTTGATACAATTTTAGGATTTTTACGATTTTCATGTTTCTAAATATTATTTAAAACAATATTGTCAATTATAAATAAATCAAGAAATACAGAAGATAGGTATCTACTCAGATGGAAATACTGAAGATGATGCTATTTGTGAAGGTCTTTGAAAATGCATAAGGCATATGGTGAGTATGACGGTGCAAAAGAACATTTTAAAATATAACAGTGCATTATGTCTTTGTAGTAGTTTTTGCAATCAGTTATATTTCTTTGTAAGAAAAGACAGAGTAAATGAGTTAATTCTATTTATGCTCAAATTGTAAAATACTGAATTTTATCACTATAAACTCTTTCCACAGGCTTACTTTTCTCAATCAGCAACAGAACTTAAGAGTATTTTCAAAATTAACTGTAGTACAATATTTTTTGCCAATATTATCACCTATTCAAGAAGTTTCAAGAATAAAGTGATTGATTCCTACATAATGGAAGTAATTTAAGTGAAGATGCCTCATTTTCCTGGTACAGCAATTTAATACTGCAATAGACCAATGTTAGGTTGAATGCTCCCTGTTTACACAAGTCTAAACATTCTCACAGCACGGTATTTTTAGAACATACATTTTCCAAGAAACAAAAGAAACATTCAGTATGAAATAAAAAGCATAGAGTTCTTCCAACACAAATATTTGGGAAGCATACTTTAACTTATTTTGATTTACTTCACGTGTCATTTGGGTGTTTCTATTAAAGTATCTTCCCAGAATATACAGAAAGTGTTTTGATATCCTTCAAAATAAAAAGCTCCTGTCCTAACCTTTTCACTTCCACTTTCCAGAAAGTTATGCACTAAGAAAATTAACAAACAAAAATGAGCAGAAAACATAATAGACATTGAAGATATATATGTCAAAATTTCTATATAAATATAACATGCTATGTTGAGAGCACTGTAAATCCCTAAGCACATGGGTGAATGTTGACTGGAAGATAAAACAGGAACTTCACACTTAGCATTGCTATTACATTTTTAAGAACATAATTTTCCAAAGCATAAGAAGTTAGGTTCACATAGCAAACTTACTTGTCTCTGTGCAAAGCCCTCCTGAGACCCCTTGGCATATCATGGATTTTTACATCATTCTGAACAGTGATTAAACAACAGACTTCCAAATTGTTCCTCTATGACTTTAACCTAATATGCATATATTAAATAAGAGGAATACCTTCACGCAGATGAAGACATGAGGCTTTGACAGAGTGAGCATCTCAAACCCAACTGTATGCAAGAATTTCCCTTGAACCCTAACTGGAAACCTAACTTATTTTACTATTTTTTTTGTTCTGAAAGCAACTTCTGGCCTTTTGAGGGTGAAGCATCTCAATAAAAGAAAGCAACCAAGGTGCTGGAGCACATCCAAAGAAGGGCAAAGAAGCTGGTGAAGGGCCTTGAGAACAAGTCTTATGAGGAGCAGCTGAGGGAACTGGAGCTGTTTAGTCAGAAAAAAGAGGCTGAGAGGAGACTTCATCACCCCCTACAGTTACCTGAAAGGATGATGTAGAGGCAGGTGCTGGTCTCTTCTCACAAATAACTGGCAATAGAACAAGTGAAAATGGCCTCAAGCTGCACCAGGGGAGGTTTAGACTAGACATCAGGAAGAATATTTTCAATGAAAGGGTAGTCAGACATTAGAACATGCTATCCAGTGAGGTGGTTGAGTCAACATCCCTGGATGTGTTTAGAAGTTGTCTAGATGACGCACTTGGGAATATGGATTAGTGCTGGACTTGGTAGAGTAGGTTTAATGGTTGGACTCAATGATCTTGAAGGTCTTTTCCAACCTAAGTGACTCTATGATTCTATCATAAGTTTTGTTGGCAGCCTTCTCTACTGCTGGGCTTCTCAGTTCTTCCCCAAGCAGGTATGACCAAGGGGTGGGTATAATACAATTAATAGAATAATGCAGGTTAGAAGGGACCTCAAGAGGTCACTACTGCATGTTAAAGGAGGATCAACAATACATAAGTAAATAAAACCATACACAGATACAGAAGATCATCAAGATCCCAATACAACAAAACACCACACAACCAAACCCAATACCTGAATGGAAGGGTTCAGGGTGAGGCTGTAAAAATCATAAAATAAACCCCATGCAAGTGTATGCCATAGATATCAATGTATAATTCATAATGCAGAAACAACAACCAAACAACCCAAAACATACTTTTCCTCAAGACAGTATTCAAAATGCTAAGAACTACGAGCATGATTCTCATGACAGCTGGTTATTCCAATTACATGTTACAGTGTACTACATTTGTGTTTACTTTAAAAACCTGAAGTCTTAAAATAAAATATAACACTAGCAAACTAAATTGGTGATATCTTTTTATATAAAATGGGTTACAGTTCTTTACGCTTTTTAAAATTTTCTACTTAAATCTCTTTATTTGGCCTTGCATTTATGCTTTTTGACTTCCTAAAGCAACAAGCTTTTTACAATTTCAGTGTCTCAGTCTTCTCTAATGACTTTTCAACACATTTAACATATTAAATAGCAAAGTGTGTTTGTAAGTCTCAAATTAAGGTTTTTTTGTTCCCTAGAAGTTTGGTTATATAAAATTGGTGTGTAGAAAGAAACCAAATGTAAACTAGCTTCCCCACCAAGGGAGAGAAAGCTACAATTACCCATTCTATGGCAGAAAGCAGCTGGCCAGTCATCATAGACTCCGTTCCAAACTAACTGAGGTATTATGATGTTTCACATTGGGGAAATGAGAATTAGAGAACAAAATTACACTAATCCATAGGAAATTAGCCCTCATTAATTTTATTCTTCTGAAAACAATTTCTTTTTTTCAAACATTAAGGCAAACATCTACAAAATTCCCCAATTCAGTTTTCTCTCAGCATCCACAAATATTTCCTCTTTATCTTCCATCTGAAAGCCTTTCCTTAATCCAATCCAAATGTATCTTATATTATGTTGTAACAATTGTCTTATTAATTGAAGCTTATTAAAGAGGCTTATGAAATTTTTTCTTGTTCAAGAGTTCATCCTTGTGACAGATTTTAAAAAATATTTAATTTACAAAAGAAATTTGCTCAGCATAAAAAGAAAATATATCCTAGTTCTCCTCAGTATTTATAAAGGCAGAATGATGATAAAAACAGCTGAATAAAGATCAAGGGCCTAATCTACTTTTTTTGGAAACAGATTCATATACATTCATTGATTCATCTTACACAACACATACAATCAATCTTGAAAAACACAACATCCTCCCCCAAAACCCACAAAAAATCTCCCCAAAACCTACAAAGTTATAAAACAAAGCCCTTAATAACCTTGTCACAACTCACTTTTACTATCACTCCTTCTCTTTTAGCTCCAGCTCTTTTGAAATTCTATCTCCCTTTTTCTTTGTTCTCCCTCATTCAGTTGCTATTGTGCAGAACTTACTTTGGTCTTTAAACCAACCCTTGGTGGACAAGAGGGGATGTTTTTCCAAAAGGTCAGAGTGTCAGATCATAACAAAAGGACCTGGATGTCCTCTTGGATACTGAAATTTCCTCCATTTCTTAGTTCTCCACTTCCCATCTAAAAACATACTAACTGGTTAAGAAGTAATCTTCACCAAAAAAAACCCTAAAACCTCAATGGGAGAGGAATACACTTTATAAAGAAGCAGCAGTTTCACTTTCTGCAATGAGGTGTTGAGGCTGCAGTTCACACCCTCAGTGCGAAGCAACAGCAGGGACAGCACACAAGACGACAAGGCTCATTAAAGCTATTACCACTCTCATCAAGCCCGACCATTAGAGCTGTACCCCACGGTGTGTGTGGCTTTGGCATGCTGAGCGCTCCCCCTGCTGCTACACGAGCACCACCGCCACCCGAACGCCAGACCTCGGCCAAACCTGGCATTCTATCATCAGGCTTTCCAATGGGTAACATCCAGCCAGACCTGAGAAGGATCCTAAAGAGGCCGCAGTGGAATGCACGTATTCTTCCTCACTACCGCTTTGCTATCATTCAAACAAGTTATTTTTCAACAGATGATCCCATTTAACTCATAGGAGAAAAAGATGGCTAAGACAGCACACAAGGACTGCAGTATTTCCATAGCATACCTACCTTAAAAATACTCAAATACTTCTACTTAGCTTAGAAACAACTACAGTATACTTGATATAAACTAATTTGGGTAATGAGGAAAAAAAAAAGAATATGAAGAATGGCCTGGAATACATGTTTAAGCTTTCAAAGCATAAAGAGACTCAACCCAGGACACATAAAACACACAAAATTCAGCCCACTTATACCTGCAGAAGACAGACTACTTTTTCTCATTAATACCACAGAGGCTGATTTTACACAAGAATTAATTAAGAATGTAGGGATGGCTCTAGTAGAAATAAAGCCAAGGAAAACAACAAGTACAAAACTTTTGACAAATCATTCTTTGAGTGGTATTTGACAATAAGCTGTATCTCCTTTTTTTTTGCTTCTATTATTTAGTGTGTTTTTGCAAGACCTGATTTAATAGAGAGGATTATAGTCCACAGGAATAACTATCAGTTCCTGAAGTATCTTATTTTCAAGGGGAAAGAAAAAAGAAGATATCCTTCCCTAAAATCACCAGAACACTCCACAGTGGTGATAGACTCAAAAACTAATTCTATTCTTGATAAAGCAGTACAACCTGCTCCCTGATCAGCAGAGATGTATCTAAGCAAATAATCAAAACCAAACACAGCTTGCTTACTTTAAGCATCCAAAACCTATAAAACCTGTATGAAAAGCAGCAAAGTTTTACTGTTAAAAAGATGCAGCTTGTCTTTCAATTTGGAAACCACAGCACATTAAAAAACTATATGTACACACCCATTATACCTACATGCACATATAAAATATATATACTTAGCAAATTCTGTTGAGAAAGCTTATTTATTCCTGGTTAAATAATTTCTCAGCAAGGAATATGTACACATTTCATATTTTAATATTCTATTACATCTGCAGACAGTATCTGTACTATTATGAAAAGACTGAAGGAAAAAAGATAAGTCACAGCTAAACTGTAAGCACCACTGAATAGATCCACTTTTTCAAAAGCTCAAACCACAAAAGGTATTAAAAAAGCTTCAACTCTCAGGAAAATAAAAGCATTATAGTATGTGAGCCAAACAATGCAAATTACTACATATGCAATCTGAGCCTGCTCTGAGTGTAACACACTTCACGTAAGCCTATTTCTTTGAGCCATAAATCAAGCCACATGACCTCCCAACTAAGGCAGACTAAAGGTGTCACTGTTACAGTCACTGATGGTTAACACAGGTGACACACAGGAATCTGTCCAGCCACTGTAACTCAGCCTCCTCCCCACTCTTTAAGCCTCTAGATTGATCCATCAAAGTCTGAGAATGTAAAAGGCTTCCACTGAGTTGATGTTTTAGATCCACGATACAAAGTAATTTATCTTTTAGTGTAGACAGTAAGTGTTTACAGTCTTCCAGTAAAACTCGTTACAGGTGACCAGCCTCCACTGATCCCAGTGCCATGAGTCCACGCCTCAACAGTTTAAGAGCCTAAATCTTATATTCAAAAATGGCTTAGGAATGAGATGGCCTAAGAAAACATCAGCCTCCTCAAGGGTCAGGGTTTAAAAGCTGTCATAATATGATGCAATCCCTTAAACAAAGGCAAATCTGCCCCTACTTGAAAAGATATTACAACAACTACAATGCAGAAAAGTTTTATTGCAAGTGCAGAGTATTTGATTTTCATGGTAGCTTTGAATAGTCCCCTAAGGCAGAGGCAGTTACCAGACTTCTGCTCCGAGGTTCCCCTTCTCCAGAGAATTCTATAGAAAAGGCCTGGTACCAAGGAGCATGTGTCTTCTTGAAAAGAAATATGAATAAATCTTCCAAGACTCTTACAAACTTTTGAAAATACCCTTCAGATTTTACTCTGTCTTGAAATAATTTTCTTGTCACAGTGAAGCCAGCTAGTAAAGAAAAGTTAAAGCAGAAGTAATAATTGTGTAAAACTCAGTTCTAAAGAGTTTCTGAACAGGTTAGTGAAGAATTCCTAGTCAGAAAGAATAAACATCCAGGTCCAACTATCAGTTCTATCAAGCCAAAGCAATGCTTAAGTTCAAATGCTCTGGACACTCTTCAGACTACTGAAGAAGAGGTCCTATAGATGTAATTAGAGTTTAGGTATACTAATAGAGTAAGAAAAAGCACATACACAATATTGTACTTCCATTCCCTCAACAAGTTACATTCAACCTTGCAGCTGACAGCAACAGCATGTTGCATTACCAGGCAGAACAGCTGGATATGGCATTGCCAACTTGCTAATTTTACCATGAATCTCACAACACTTGTTATTTTTCTTAAGATCCCAGTTTCTTAACTCATATGATTATCTGGCTAACACAGTTTTTATTGGAGAAAACAAAGCAACTTCTACATGGAGAAAATGTTAAAAAAGTTCTCAAGCCTCAAAAACCAGAAGGCAAATAAAAAGAACGTAAAACACATTGTTTTTACAAGTAGATTTACGAGAAGCACAACTGGTGAAGCCTGGTTTTCTATGGCTTTTTTGTCTTGTGGTTGATTCTCTGATGTTTAACAAGGTGTTAACCCAGATTAAGTTTTTCCCATGGCTTTCCATTTCTAGTAGCTTTTTCCCCATACAGATCTCATAGGGACTAAGAGTTCTACCAGGATGCATCTCCTCTTGAGAAGCAGTGAGGGAGACATTCTCTTTTTGTTACTCAAGTTTCTGAAATAATACTGAGAAAACAAATCTTTAAAAGTGAAGCAATTAGCAAGTAATCAATTAAGTCAGTATAAATTTGAAAAAGAAAAAAATCAAACCCATAAAATATCTATGAACAAACAACTATTTCGTATTTTTGGTGCTGGGATTAAAACTAATTTCCCAAAGCACTTTATTTTAAAAATAAAAGTTTTCTACATACATGTTTTATTTTACATCATAATTGGCTCTGTTTTGTACTCAGCATGGATTGGCTACAGGACAACTGGATAGAGGTACCACAATTGGTACCATTTCTAATGCAGTACAGCTGTTGTACAAAGCAAATGAGCAATCAAATAAGGTATATATATTAGCACATGGTCAAAAAAATAACACTACAACACTGCTGCTTGGAAAGCATATTTTATTTTGCTGTTGGATAGATTTTTCTTGAAAGAAGGTCATGCTTACACATCACTTCTGAGTAGAGTTAGCATGGCTATTCCACTATTAGGAGATAAAATAGCTGACTTAATGGTAAGGCCTCCAGTGATTGCCCTTCATCCTCCACCTTACAGTAAATTTTCAGAAGTCTGTAGGAGACTTAGTTGTCAGCAGTCCTCTCTTCCTTATAAAGGTTACTTGAACTCAAGTAGCAGAAACAGAAATGCACAGGAGAGTAGGTTAGGTAAGAAAGGGAGAAATACAGAGAGAGACACATCAGGCTTCCTTAGGTAGGCAGACTAAAGAAACCAACAAGATTTTTAAATGAAAGACAATACCAATAACACTAGCTTTGGGGTGAATAGCTATTCCTTTGGAAGAAATATGCTGTTCCTTTTCAGCTATACAGCAAACCAGTAAAGTTTGTGTTGAAAAAGTTCTAACCAAAAGCGTTGTAGATTCTCTCACGTCACATGGTAATTGATTACACAGTATTTACTAACAGTAAGTTTAAGCATTTAAAAAGAAACATGTTAAAATGGAGTATAAAAGCACACCCTTACATAATCCTGAATAAATGAAAAAAGGTTAATGTTTTAAATATTGTACTGTCTATACACCATTTGATTCCACACTAACTCAAGGAAAAAGGGTGGTATTTTTAATATACGCATATACATAGAAAACCCTACATTTTACTTCTAAACTTAAGGATCTAGTAAGTTTGATGAAAACAGAAATTTCTTACTGTGATTCTCTTCATATCTAGCTGTCGGAGCTGCATCATATGATGGAGAACAGTGTGTTTGTACCATGTCTCCTGAGCTATTGGATTGCCATCAAGGGTGATATCTGACAAAGATGAGGAATCAGCAAGGCACAGAATATCCTCAAAACTGTAACCAAAAAAGTTTAAAGTTTTAATGTCATAGAGTAGGAAAAATTTTGAGATGGAAGATTTGATTTTTTTAAGGATAGAACATTAACATTTACTTGTACTGAAAAAAAACCCCACTCATCAGTATTATGTCTGATAAATCAAATACAAAGTATTTTGAAAGACCAACAGCTGCTACTGTTAAACTTTTTAACCTCTTCACATACAGGTAAAAAAGATGCAGAATGAGGAGAACTTGTTAACTATAGCAGTTTAGTTTCACCTCAAAACCCCCTAAAACAGGAGATATATTAACCTGTATTGCAAAAAACAAGATGTATTTGCCAAAACCAGCATGAAAACCATGGGAAAGACAAGAAAAAAAAGCCAACTACAAATACCACAGAAAGATCCTGGCTGTTTGCAACATCATTAAATATCGGAAGAAAACTACAAAAATCATCAGTTCTTCAAAACAGATCTGTCTACGGTTCCAAGATCAGTCTACAAACACTAAAAATTTGGTTTTTTAGACAACATCTGATTTGGTTTCCTCACAAAAATAACAGGCTTGTGCATTTAGAGATGTACAGCCTGTATCATGTTCCTTTCACTGAAGATGGGATGTGAAAAGAAAGCAGCTGACTGATAAATAGTATTTTTAAACAAAGAAATATTTACCTTGATTAAAAAAAAGCTGAAGAGTTATTGAAGTAAATAGGACTCCCCAATGCCTTTTAAGAAATTAATTACTGTCTATAAATATTTAACTGTGCACCCATCCTTATGCACTTTGACCTTCAAAAGTCAAGCCTGTGTTGTGAAGTTAAATATACATTCATGTGGAAAGTATGAAATAATTTGACTTGGCATTTTTGAGAATGAAGTTTAAAATAAATCTGAAAATTACAAAAGAATCAGCGATGATCACAAAATATAAACAGAGGATCACTTTACCAGATAATTCAGAATGTCATTAAGTATTTGTTTAAGAGACCACTTCTGAAGTGGAAAATAATGAATTATTGCAATTTTCAAAATAATCTGACAGTCTTACTGATTGCCTCAACTAGTTATAGTTCTCACTCTTGGTGGTAAGAAAAGTCTTCCTCCATTAATAACTGAAAGGATACCCAGCCTTAAGTATGCTCTGACCTTAGGAATCAGAAATCATACACAATACAAATATTAATATTAAAGACCACCATTGAATAAAGTGGCACTGCCTTTATCATTGCTATCACCCAGCTTTCAAAAAAAACATACAATCATCTGCTGAGGACTGACATGCAGCTGCAAAGGGCTTCAGATCTGTCAGAGTATCCTGTTTTACAATCAGATGTCCCTGAAAGACTCTAGGTATTAGACAAAAACAATCTACCCAACAACAACAAAAAGGAATACAATTTAAAGTAGTATCAACAAATAGTAGTCAGCCTCAACAAGCAGAATAAAGGCCTGGATACCCACATAAGCTAACAGTAGTAAAGAAAAGGTAACATCTAATAAAAATCTTGAAAAAAACCCAACACAATTGGTACATCAGGCAAGTAACTTCTACACTATACACCAAATGGATGCAGCAGGAAAACAACAGTGGAAGATTCTACTGCATTTCTGCTTAGTGTACTAAAACATAACTGATGGAAAATGAACTCTGCACAGATTAAAATGAAGTCAGTGAAGGTACTCAGCATATCTGAAGAGCTGGGTGTTTTGTACATATGGTTAAGACGACAGGTTTGATTATAGTTTTCTGCTTACTTTTGTGATCTAGTTTCCTCTCCATAAAACAGCCTGCATGACCACATTTTTGGAAGACAAAAAGGCTGACATATAACTTAAAATACATACTCAGTATGCCCTGAAGATAATAGATAATCTTCCAAAATGACACAGAAGTTAGATTTTGCTTGACAATTATGAAAATTCTTTTGTCTCCAAAATTAGGTTTCAATAATGTAAACGTATTTATTACAAGCATTACATATATTTACTCCAAACACTTCCCAGTAAACATTTAACCAAACAGTATCTCTGCCATTACATACCATTCACAGATTTTTAATAAAACTAAACTCTTCAGGAAATGACAGAAAAGTTGAAAGTTTGCTAGTGTTTTCACATCCTTCCACTTAGACATACTGCTGTGCTTTGAAATGCTCAGTGCTTCAGCATGCCAGAACATTCATTCCAGAGCTAAAACCCAAGTGCTTGCTTTATGCTTTTAGCTGCTCTATTAGCAGCTCCATTTTGGAGTAAAATGACACTGCAAAATAGCTATGTTTTCACACCTTTGTATACACATGAGAGCTTTAGAAATTCAATGTAGAAAGTCTAAACACTGTACTTGTCACGCTGGCATGCCAATCCTAATGCCAAGTAAAGCTTTAATGTAATACACTTACCAAACAGACTGCATACTTTACAACCAAGCTTCTGTCAGCTTCCCTGCACACAGACTGCTGTTAGAGCCAAGTGGTGACCACCCTATGGGAATCAGAGACCACGTCTCAATGCTCTCCCTAGCCTCTGTACACCACAAAAGAGTCTTTAACCTGCTCATGAACTACAAAGCAGCTGTGGATGATGCCACTTCAGACAGCCTCCATCTTCGAGTGAAACAACTATTTCTCTTTCCAAAAGACCTTCTCCTGCAGGAGTACCACCAAACTACAGTAACCACCTCTCCCTCCCTTCTCTTCTTTATTCCTAGATTAATTTATCTTTGCTAGAGTGGCAACACAGACACAAGAAGTGTTTTCTGGAAATCCTTTCAGAATAGATCAGTTTTACACCTTGTGTGCAGGCTCAGAGACCTGCATCCAATTCTCCCCTCTGCCAAAGGGGATGCAAACCCACTTCTCCTGCCTAACATGAGAATGCAGCAATTACCAAAGAGCAGACTACTTTGGAGTGCTGTAATCTTAACCCCCACCAGTGATACACAATCACATTTACACATTCAGTAGGCAAGGACACAGAAACACTTGTCCTCTGCTACAATCTACTTGACAGTTGTACCTTCTCTGTATGTGCGTCAATGACTTTTAAAAAGCATGTTTCATAAAGGGGAAAGGCACTGGAGAAGAGAAGGAAGGCAATAAACTCACTACAGTCTGACAGGACTGTATGTTCAAAAAGCTTCCAGTCAAAGAAATAAACTTGAGTTTTCCCAGGTTTCTAACCACTAAACTACTGATGATAACAGATGTCTCTACAGTCAACCTTTCATTCTGCTGTACTGCATTTGTTCAAGTATTTAACAATGTATTTATAAACTTTCATTCTGCTGTGGAAAAAAATGGTATCTTCTTGGTTTTACTGGGCTAAGAACATTCCTTCTCTCAGGTTTCCAATTCAGGAATCAAACAAAGGAAAACAATTACATGTCCTTTGAGCTGGTATCCCACTTGTTTCCATATGGCTAGACAATGTGCCTTTCTAAATGAAAGAGCAAACAGTGTTGATATGGACTGCAGTTTAACAGTGAAAATGTCTTTTGTTTCCAAGATTAAAAAATTAACTTCCTTGGTTTCACATTTTGAAATATGAACCTCAGTGGCATATCTTTTCTGAGGACAGCCGTTTCTATAATCTCTTCCTGGTACCTCACAACAAATTCAGAACGGGATTTCTCCCTCTTCTTTACAACTAGTTCTAGAGATAATATATTACCTTCAGCCATCAGGCATGAACACCTTCAGTTTCTAACTGCTAAATTTTTTGGGTCTTAAGCCAGGAGTAAGACTTTTGTTTCAAATCAGCATCAACTTTTACAGCATTTAGCTTTAGATTACATTATCTTGCCGATACAGCCTTTTTCACTAAAAGCTCTGCAGAGAAGCAGCAGCATTCCGAGTCCTCCTCTGAAGCACGAGTGAAAAAGAACATCAGTGATTAAACCCATGACAGATTCTCATGCCTTATATAATGACACTTTTAAAAAGGCATTTACAAATCTTTTACTGAAATAGTAATTCATGTATGCCAGTATGTGTCAGTTTAACACTTAATCATTTTTGCTGACATACAAAAACAGCAAGCAGCAAAACTCTCCTTGGGAGTACTGCCTCAAAAATGCTACTTATTTTTAATGATCACTAATAAAATGTTTTAATGAACCCGTAACATAAATACATCTAGGTGTACACCAGATGTAGCACAGCACTTCAGTAGTATTATCGTTGCATATAACTTCTTCATTCAGTTCAAACAGTATGGTAAATAAAGAGTTAAACTGATTCATCCACCTACCTACCCACATACCCATATAGAATTCACAGAACATTAATGTCTTTTGTTTGACACTAGGATTTTTATACCTATTCCAACTACAAATTAAAACCAAATTATATATTTGCATGAATGTTCTAAGTAAGTATTCCTAGCTTACTCGAAAACTAAGACTAGATCTACCAGTAGTTCGACTGAAGCCCTGATAAATAAATGACAGCAATCATGATGAAGTACCAAGAAGCAAGCTACTGATTACATGAAGTTTGAGAAATTTACTTTGAAAACCTTACAGAAATGCTTTTTCTTTGAACACTGTAAAAATAACATGAATTTGCATAAAACAACACGAGAAAGCAGTCAGAAAGCTACACAAAACCTATCAAGTATATAAAAAGCTACAGAAGTTCCACTGACTGCAGTGATGCTCCCTGATTGCAAGGGAGCCAGCTACTGCAGTCCCTCATTGTTCTTGCCAAGCTAAGACATTTTTTAGAAAAACAAACAAAAGGCCTGTTTCAATTCTGGAAATTATTCAGAGTAAAAACACTAACACTCCCTCTAGCAGATTAATTAAGGGACAAGCATATTAAAGATTCCTGCAGTTCATCTCTGATTTTTTTTTTTAATGCTTAATACCCATTAGTATCTTAAAGAGATCTACTGCATTGGCACTTTAAGAACTTAAAGAACACAGACAAGTAGGTTGGAGCTGTCTGCAAAGACCATAATACAGGTCAAGTTAAAATATTCAAGCACCCATTACAATAAAAGCTCATACTAAGTATAAGATTTTACAGAGAAAGCAGATACCACAGGAACAGCATGGTATTTGCAGTAATTAGAACATGAAGCATGTTTCCCCTATCCCACATTAAATTACTTAATTCAAAGCAAATGTGGTGATTGAAGGGGAAAAAAAAACATACTAAACTGAAGATAATGTAGGCACTTTTTTTTTTTAAATACTGGCACTGCTATACACGAGACTGCAAAAATGCATGAATATGAAAAAGCACAGAAGACAAACAATTCTATTTATAACAAAATGCACTTAGTTACTTGAAACTACAGAAGACCTGCTTTGAAAGTTGAGATTCTGCTTCTGCCATCTGGTTTTGAAAGGGAAATAACCACAAATATACCTTCCAGACTTTATTAATATATGGACAAGTAAAACATAAGCATGAAATAATCTAATCATCATAAGCAGAATCTGACTCAGTAGTTTGTGTAACCCCCTAAAAAGGTGACTGTATATTAAATTTGAACCTTGTGCAACATTGCTTTAGCAGATATGTAGTTTAACAGTAAAACAACATATTTACTATTTTTCATTTTATCATCATTGTTAACAGTAAGATAGTTTTTAAATTAAAATAAGTTCCTCAGTAGAATACTCCAAGTACAACTGCATCTACAGGCAAAGGGGTTTCAAGAATTTTTGTTTGAAGTAGAAAACACACAATGGCTTGATTATGCTGTCTCATGTTAGGGGAAAAAAAGTATCTGCATTCACAGAGTCTGAATTTACATTTTAATTAAATACAGCTCCAATAGGATCCTTCAAATATAGGAAGCAAATTGCTATTTCCCTTACCTAGATATGTTGTTGAAGCTGAGGAAGAGACGCTGGAGACGGGGCAAAGTATCCACATCTTTCTAGAAAGAGAGATAGAGGCATAAATTCAGTAGCTCAAAGTAGCTCTTGACCCTCTCTACCTTGCCTGATGAAATATTTTCATTTCTATATGCTATAACCTTGCTGCAACATTGATTTCTGTTGAACATGCAGCTCCATTTCTCCCTAGTGCAGACTGCAAGGGAGTGTTTCAGTGCAGATATCTACTCTGCAGAACAAGCTGCATCACTTGCAAAGCAAATCATGTTAAAGAAAAGAGAATAAGGCTGCTGCTGGTTTCTGAACAGGCTTTTGGGAAATAAGCCAAGGTGCTGTCTCAGCATTTAAGGTGCAGGATAAACACACTGTAAAGAAAAAAAAGGTTATCTTGTGACTGTGCTGAAATAAGGTTTTGTAGTGCAATACAGCAGTGCCATTGCACTACCAGATAGCAGCGACTGCTCTGCCAGAGAATGACCTGAAGGACTCTGTCACCTTTCCAATTAAAATTTATAAGAATGAATGAATTTCATTTATGAAATATAAGCCCATAAAGGCCAGACAGCACAGTCAGCACTGACCCAAATGCCATTCAGACTGCACACCCAGCCCCTCAGCTGAAAGTCTGCATCTCTTTATCCTATTAAGTAACATGCTCCAACTTGCAACCAGTGGACAGCAATGTCACAGGGCTCACTACCCAGCTCTAAACAAACCACGCAGCTGCTATTAATGCAACACTGAATGTGACCTAACAAGCGTTGCTGAGAGCCAGAGCTCTGTGTGCAATAACCAGAGCTAACTAGCTCAGCTCTGCAGCAGCAAAACTCCTGCTTCTGAGCTGTTCCAAATCCTCCCAGATCAGGCCACGGAAAGATCGAGTTCACAACACAATTACATCAGATCATCCCCCCTGTCCCTAAGGCTACTCAGTAGTGTTGATGCTTAAAGGGGTGGGTGCACCTGATACAGGTGGACATACACATGAAGACAGGAATTATAAGGCTGTGAACAGTTATTCTTAAGCAGCCAGGATTTAAATTAATTTAAGAATTTTGCATTGGAGAATACAAAGTCATTTCCTCCCAAAGACAGTAACTAGTACGGTGCGTTGCTGTCCTGTAAAATAGGTTGTAAGTCCCTCAGGCATGACAGCAAACACCTTAGGCATTTGAAAAAAACAGGATTGGAGAAAAACCAAACAAACATGAAGAAACAAAAAAACAAAGCCTCCAAATACTTCAGTTTTGATACAAAGTCTAATAGGGCAGCAGACATGCAGGGCAGGAGATTTTTGTTAAAAGATTAACACCTTGACCAGTCCTCCTCCAAGTCCAAGATGAAACTGCAAATGACAAAAACCAAAATTCTACTCTTTGGATACCTCAAAGCAATCAAGCATGTCCATCTTTCAAAGAAAAACACAGTTCATCTTGCTAACAGTGGACCCAAATTCACAACTGGATGGAAAGTAAACAGACATTTCATAATTAATGGTATATTTAATGCCATACGAGACCCTTTGCAATCATTTATTCTGTTTGCTCTTCTTGAGAATAGTCAGACTTTTTGAAGACACTTCCAATCCCATAAGCTGTGATTCAGCTAGAAAGCAAGCCTCAGGAATGTTTTTTAAAGTCCTACAGCTTTGGGTGAACCACAATTCATTCTTACAATAGTAACTACTTGTGATTCAAGGATTTGCAAGTCTCTAACGAATACCTAAAAGGCAAAAGTACCAGAATTGCTAATCTAAAGCCAGTGAATTATAAGATTACTATATGTTCACTTGTTCATACAAACTCCAGTCTAGCTGCATAACTTGAATAATTCAATATAGTTAACTGCAATGGATAGAGTTCCGTACAGAACCTCATTTTGTTTGACAAATGAGAGTATGTTTCCTACACAAGAATAATGAACTTGCAGCAGGTGGGGGGGAAGGTGAAAAATAATGAAGGTTCACAAAAAATCTACTGAAAGAGAAAGGTATTTAAATTAGTTTCAGGCAGTATGTTTCCAAATCTTGAATTAGTATGATTTGAGTCCATCTCTAGAGGAAGGAGAATTAGCATCATACCTACTAAAACTACCATCCAATTAAAAATGAAACAAAATCACACACACAAAACACCATTCTATTAGAATTTAGCCAGAGTAAAAAACAAGACCGAACAAAACTAAAACAAAAAAAAAAACCTGAAACCTGAAACCACAATTACAGAAAATAAAGTACTGCCTGAACAGAACATCATCTTCCAATACACACTTTCAAAAACGTTAAATGGAGATACAGCACAGAGTTCAAGCCTGTAAGTCACTACTTGTAACTTCATGCTGACTCTTCATTTGTGTCAACACAAAGCACAGAGCAAGCACAAGATACACCCTAGAGGAGTGAAAAGGCAGCAGCTACAAGGAAGAAAATTCTAGGTAACATAACTGATGTACAAGGAAGATACATTAACAGAATCAGCAATGAGCAGAAATTTCTTATTGCTCAAGTGTAAAAGCAACTCAACCATGGCAAGTAGCAGAAGTTTGAGAAAGGGAAGTCTCAGCAGCAATGGCAGACACCAAGAACTAAAGGAATTATGAGGGACAGAAAAACATAGCTATTTCAGTAAACTTACTGTATTACTTTAAAATGTGTTTGTTCAATTCATCTACTTACCATACTTGAACTACAACTCAAACTCCAATGTCAAAAGCTTTTTTTTTAGAACATAAAGAGTTAAAATACTAGGTTAAAGGTACAATTCAGAAATTCTGCTTTTAAAATCAATACCTATTTTCTCTGCATTTGCCTCAGAAATATTGATGAGGAGATGGTCTTTAAGATAGTCTGTCTGCTTAGCAGAGCTACAACAATCAAGAGAGGGTTTGTTCCTAGGAAACACACTTGTATGGAAGAAGTCTCCAAAGTAGTGTGTTAGAACAACAAAGCTGCTTCAGAATCTTTTTTCAACCCCTGGAGAACCATCATGACCTATCCCTACAAGCCATCACATTTAAACAAAACAAGACCAAAAATAAATTGCTGTTTGTTTCACCTTTATGTTGTAAGAGAGTGTGTTGCAGCAGAACAAGAAAAGCAACACAGTATGGGAAAACATGAGACTTCACAAATCTGAAATGTTGATATGGTTTTAAAAGCTATGGAAACAGCACATTTTGTTAAAAACAAAAACACAAAGAAAACTGAAAGAGTTTTGTTCCTTACTATAGCAGAGACTTGATTATGACGAAGGTTGAGCTCTGTGAGGGAATCCAGTCCGTTAAGGTTTTCTACGATGTTTAGTAGGTTTCTGGCAAGGTTTAACACTCTCAGTTCACTCAAATGATTGATGTTTTCTATTTTAGTAATCTGTGAAAGAGGTGTAAGTATAAAAATGCATACTGTTTTTTATATAGATATACAATAGATGTATGTAGCACATCCATTTTTTTTTAAAGCATACATGAACAATCAACTTAATACAATAGTGTGCTTCTTGTGTATTTTTCTAAACCACAATAATCATATCACAAATTGCAGCCACAGAACAGCACAGATGAAGTAACTGAATTTCTGATGCTAAGGAAGGGTTGATTAATTTTACTGCAGTATGAGTAGAAAGATAGTAGTGAAGAGAACACTAGTACTCAATCTCTAGCAGATGGTAGCTTGTTTTCAGCAATCTCAAAGATACCATAAAAACAAGATTACATTGATGATATCATGGTGTACCAAAAATGAGGAAATTTTTATGGATGGTTGATCCTTAATTTATCTGCTAAGGCACTCAAACACACATCCAAATCTCTGGTACCTATGCTACAAGGATATGTGGTATCACATCTCTCTAACGTCACACGAGTCTGCACCAATGTCCCCTCATGCCTGCTAAAAAGCCAGGAGCAGCATTCACAGCTCTGCCTACAGGAGTTCCACTGACAGACTTCCCAGCAGGACAGGAACAAGGGGGAAGGAGCTGTCACAGCCCTCTGGAGAAGGAAGCAACTATTCTGACATCGGAACCTGTGAGGAAGTAATTGCTGGAATGAGTAAGATATACTCAAATTAGAAAAAAAAAAAGCAGCAGCACCCTTAGTTTGGATACACAGCACCTTTGCTTGATAGTGCCCAGCATGGCTTCAGTAACTCATGGCTACCTGTGATTAGAAAATGGAGGGGATCAAATAAAGTGACAGAACTACAGCCAACAGGCAGCTGCCAGAGTCTTGTTTTTATACTTAACAGCCTATTTTAAAGATTGTCATGATATTGACAAAAAAGAAATCAAAAGAGTAATAATAGCTACTGCACCTTAATTTTATTTTTGACTTCTAGAAATGCAAGTGCATCTTACAAAGGCATTAATTATTACTCTGTTGACACAATCGGGGCTCATTTTCTGTTGTTTGTATTTCTCAGAGTGATCCACACAAGGATCTCTATCCAGATATTTATCTCTCATAGTGCTCTGCAATCTGTCCTCCAGCAGCTATTCGGACATTTCAGCAGGACTTGCATTCAGCAATCTGTATGGAGGAGATAAAGTATTGCCCCTGTGCAGGGGATATTCCTATCATACTGTTACTGAAACCCACACTATATGGCAAGAAAAGGAGCTTGTTATCCTAAAGAAAAGATTTCAGCCTTCCACAATGTGTGGCAGTGCATCCAAAGATACAATGCACAAAGCTGCTAACAAGTATAATGAATTCCCTTTCAATTAGAATGATCAGCTGCTGGACCACTGTAAGCTCCCTTCAACACCCAATGAGCTATTCCTCCTCAAAGCTGCCAAGAGCAATTAAATGCAGACAAGCAGGATAAGGACTGGCATCACACACCATCCCAGTGACAATGAACTATTTGATGTTTTAGACCAGTACAAATCTGGCCATGCTAACTTCCAGGAAGTGTCTATCAGCTCCTGGGATGTGAGAAGAGGTAAGGTAGCTGTTAAATAACAGTTTGAGAACACAATTTTGTTGGTGATTTTCATATATATACATATGTGCACATATATACGGGACTGAGCTACATACCTATGCATGTATATGACTGGAATATGCTGCTATAAGTAGTATTTCAGCAATTTTTCCACTAAATAGCATAGAAATGTAGATAGGAAAATCAGAATTTAATAACATCTTAAACCAACTTTTGATTCAACTGCTAATTCAACTATTATGCCTCTTCCATTTACGCGTATTATATGTAAGAAATAAAAACTATCAGGATACAAAAATATTACAGCAAAAGCAAGAGAAAATACCACCAGTTAGAACAATATATTTTGACAGAAAGACCTGTAAAAGCAAAGCCAAGAGCAGATGGTTGGCATGAAGAGCACAGACCTCTGCAGATGTCTGCTTAGCTAAAATTACAACATGCCACAATGCAGAATATTAATCCTACCATTTAACTGCTAACACAAAAGTAATTTTTCATCAGCAACATATAGAGATATTCTGCATCACTTAGCTAAGTTTTAAGATAAATTCTACTGGATTTGCTCTGTTCCAATTATGCATGCACACATGAAGACACACTAGTGTCCTGGTTCAACACAGGATCAGCAATTAAATAAATTAACACATACTACTAGATGTGGGTTGGATAAAAAGCCATTATTCCCTCTTTTCAGGGAATTCAAATAATATTTACTCTACTAAAAAGAAACTATTACTACTTTCTATTAATTATAAAACAAGAAGGATTACCAACTAATTTTTAGTTGCTTTTTCAAATACATAGGTCAAAGACTATAAACATTTAGCAAAAACATTATTCTATTTTCTTGTTTGCTTTTATGTTTGAATACTTGGCTATGAAATAGATATATTTCAGAAAACATTATTATGCATCACCCATTAATAGTTAAACCACACAGAAGCTGCATCTTTTAACACATATTTCTGAGATTATTAAAAATAACCTCAAGCCTGAAAAATCAAGTTGCATTTTTTTTTCCTTTTACTTCTTATCCTTGAAATTTTTGCAAGGAAAATTATTCATAGAACCAAACAAAACACAAAAAATAACTACTGACTTCTACAAATTTAACACATTATAGAATCAGCTTCATTCTACATGAAGTTAGAAAGAAATTCAAGTTAAATTTGACTCAACTGGAATACATTAGTTCATCAGAAGACAAAGTCCATTTTAACCCTTCCTAAAATATAAAGGTTTTAAACAGATTTATAATAGAACATATACTATTTTTACTATTTGACAGTGAAGATTAAGTTAACAATTCACATTTTCTCTATCCATTTTTTAGAGTGCTTGGAAGCACACTATTTAGAAATTAAATGTTTGGTTAAAAATAAATTTTAAATTGCAGTGCATTAAATATACCATGCACACAATCATGTGCAGGGGCATTGAATGATGTAGTGTTCTATGTCCATATTAGCATGTTAATAACCACGGAAACAGTCTCTACATACAAATTTAATTAAAAGTTATTAAGATGCTGTATTTTCTTACAAATGTTTACTGGGCAGTATTAAAACCAAGACCTTTACTAAATAATGTAGAAAAACCAAGTGTAGTAATATGACAAGGCAATTAACATTCTGCCCTTTTTGCAAAGTGTAGGTGTTGAGTGCAGTATTTCACTGGGCATTACATTTTTTTTAAAAACTTTCTTTTGGCTATTTATTATATGAAGGGATTTTCTTTAAATCGTAATGCATTTAAAAGCTTGGTTTGGAAAAAAAAGGAAATCATACAAGGTTTATCATTAAGGATTGTGGAATACTATACCTCAATGTTTTAAAGCACATGTGGTTCCCAGTACATTTCTCACTTGGGTGGGAGAAATCTCCAAGTTCAGACCAAGTCATATTATCCAAAAAACCCAGCACCCAAATAAATAAAAATATTTTCCTTAAATGGAATGAAATAAAATTTTCCTCCTGTTTTTACTCAGCTCCAACCTCTTGCAAATATTCCAGTCTTAGAAGTTTCACATGGAATTGGTTTACACTCCAAGAGACAGGGAGGGAGAAACTATGATTAAAACTAGCTTTCCTCTTAACTTGTACTACTCCATGAACATTAACAACATTTCTAGCTGGGCTCTAGCACTATTTTTGAAAAATAAGATTAAGAAAATTGATATTCTGGCCATACTATATTTGAGTATTTATATTCTGCATCTACTGAGAGTGACTGCTGAGATTTCTTGGCTTATGTAGAATTACTACGTGTCATGAAAGAGTTAATATCTTAGTCTAATGCATTTCAAATACCTTTAATGTAACTTTTAAACAAGATTTAATTGTCCAATGATCCTCTGAACATAACAGAAATAGGTTTGAACACAAGCACACAAAAAATAATACTGCAAACATCTTAGGATATTCCTGTAGTGAAGTTAACATACCCACCAGACACACCCATTAAAGAATATTTCTCTTACATGTACTACAACTAAAACTTAAGGCACTGAGTGAAACAGAAATGACTGCTTAGTCTCCAACTGGGGAAAACTGAATAGACATTAAGTGACTTAAGTCCATCCAGAAGCATGAATCACCCAAGAGCTTGAACCCAGTCTGCTTTCTCCTGTACAAATTGAGGTCTTCTACAGCTATGGAAGAGATCTTGTTTTATAAGATCACCAACAGTAGAAACAACAAAAGAACCAACAGGAGCTTAAATTCTTCTATGACTTTTAAGACTGCATTATTGTAACTGCACCACAACTACTCAGACTAGATCGTTATTCTGTAGGTGTGAGTGCTATTATACTGTTGACTCAGCATTTTAACCACCATAACTTTCCAAAAGTACAATGCTGACTCTACAAAAGACCTGATACCAAGATTCAAAACATCATTCCACCTTTTACTAATTTCCTGATTTCTGTGACCTCAGCATTGAAAAATTTGCTACCAGTTCCCTTTCAAAAAGCAATAGTATGGTAAAAGATGGGAAATGCATGATGTCTACACAAGAAACAAACAATCAAGTTATTGTACTGTACCTGATTCCCATGAAGATCTAAAACATCAAGATTTTTTAGGTTTTCCAGATTTGAGATCTTCTTTATCCTGAAAGATTTCAATTATGACATAAATTATTTTTCACATTAGAGAAAGTCTGTCTTAAAATGTTTAGTCTTATTTTCTCAGAGTCTAAACATAAGTTATTAAATACTCCACAGCATCACCTACTGGCTGATGATGTTAGAAATCATGTGTATTATGCATTTGCTTCAAGAGTAATCAAAGATCCCATAGATATCAAGCTGAAACGTTGCTACTTCTATGTAAACAAACTATACAGCATTCAATGTATTACAATTTTGAAACTAATTCCTTAAAGCACCTCAGCACCTTAAAATTATCTTTCCCATGCCCAAATCTTTTGCTATAAACAAAATTAAATTTCTACAGGTGAGATTTTCAATATAAAAGCTGTAAGCTCTAGAGACATACTGCATTACTGAAAATTGCCAGTTTTGAATACAGGCTGAATTAGGAGTTACATTCTTTGTAACCTGCACATAACAGCAGTTTGTTTACCAGTTCTTTCTTTACTGAACATAAAGAAAATAAGGAAACTGAACAAATCAGCACACAACCCTTAGATGTGCAAGCAAATCCCCAGACGCTTCTATTAAACCATCAAAATTAGAAGTTACATGATTTGAACTTTATTTTTAGAAAGTAACACAACTTGCAAGTTTTATCTCCCAACAGAACAGAATCTATAACAAAGCAACAAAATCCAAGATTCATCTGTTTTTTTCCCATCTAAATAAATATATCAGGCAGCATTACTTACACTTGCTGCTAGTTAAAAGCGCTTATTGAAGGAAAAAAAAAAAAAAATCGGTAAAAGGAAAATTGGCTTCATCCTGGCTTAAACCAGGACAAGGTTATAAAGCATAAACAAATACTTCATGTGACAAGGAAAGAGATTCCACCTGTCACTCAAATCTAAGACAACATTTAACAGCCGATCAGAACAGAAGATTAGATGGACACACTTGAAATACTGTAGAACTGTTGCTAAAATTTGTGTAAGAAAGGAAGTTTCTGAAGCAAAAAGTGTGTGCTTCCTCAGTTGGATCCCCAACACTTGGCTAGTGTTAGGGACCAGCTCAGTGGTCTCACACCCAGCATCACAAACTGAGAACTGTGACAGAAACAACAATAGTTCACAGTTTTTAAAGCACCTTACTACTTCATGGTGTAAGTTAGTTTTATTACTTTTACCTGTTCTTTCCCAACAAAAGGACTCTTAGAGATCTAAGAGACGAGAGCCCACTTATTTCCTCTATCTGATTATCATATAAATCTAAGAAAACAAGATGCTGTAGATTAGAAATATTCTGGATCCGGGTTATAAAGTTATGCTGGAAATTCAAAAGGCGAAGATGATCTTCCCCATCAATAATGGGGCACACTGTTAGTTTTTGCCTGGAAGTAAAAAGAAACAAAAAACATGCATGTAAGTAACAAATTGGTAACCCGCTTTCTACTCACCCAAGGAAAACATTATCTTGATTAAGGTCATACTCTGTAAGTAAGGCAGTAACTCCTTACTAGGAAAACAAAAATAGCATGAAAATATAGCAGGAGTGCTTCCAAAATTCTCTGAAAGTCTGTCCTCTTCATGGGAGAATTGCTTCTTAAATGGAAAATACATAGAAGACTGGTGTTGTGATGACTAAAATTAAACAGACACAACCTGCCGTTTTTTAAAATTTTTTTTCCTCAGATACCACATAAGCAGCCTGTGTCGACCAGAATTAAGAGTGTTTTATGTCTAAGCAGTTTTTCTTTGGTTTATAGAACTTCACATTTTCAATATTAAGTAAGTGTTAATGTGAAAAGTAAAAGATACAGCAAACGATGCTGGAAATGGTTATTCTTATTTTAGGATTCCTGCAGAAGGAGTTCTACAGACCTGGTAAAACTTTTTGGACTGCATGAACCTTACCCCCACCAAAACCAGAATGATTTTTTTTTTTAAAAGATAATTCATTGTCTTTCAGCTAAAACTTTTTTGTGTCCCTATTAAGAAAAACAAAGGCATCAGGCACAAGAGTGGCAAGGTATGAGCTGTGTGTTCCATGACCTTCTCACCTTTCCAGGCTGAGTCTATCAGAGTTCAGGATTTTTTCTTCAGCAGTACGTTGCAACACAGGAAATGTTATTGATGAACTGCTCCCAAAATTTTTATTATCTATCAGAAAATCATACAGAGAATTTATTAACTACTTCTTTGTAGAATCATTTCATTAACTATAGATAACAAAAGCAGAGTTTTCTTTCTTATTACAAGTAAAGGGTTACACAGTATGTGAAAGTACATTTTGCATCCATTCAGTGCTGTTTCAGTTTTCTTTCCTGCCATTTTTTTGGTTACAGCTTCATCCCTCTACATCCTCTTTCCAAATTACATCCATTTATTCAGTTTGAGAGTTTTTTAACAACAATTGGTTGCAAGCAGACATGTTGTAGATGCTATTATTTTGATTAGAAATACCCAATGATGTTTTAAGGTAAGGTTGGATAATTGTTTCACAATTTCAGCACCTGAACTTGAAGAAGATACTATCTAAGTAAATATGACAGAACTAGAAACTAAAGCACCAAAACATTGTAACAGTCCCACTGTGCCACAAACTAATGCAAAAGTCTTTTTAAAGGTAAGTGCATGCAATACCTAGTAATCATTGGTATTATTTTTCACTCCATTATCAAAAGACAAACAGGCAGCCCTTTAAAACATATTTACAAACCTATCTGCCTACACCCATTTTGTTAATTAGGAGGAAGAGAGAGCATAACTAAAAATATTTGCCAAAATAAAGCAATGGATGTGTCGTGCAAGCTTTGGCTTATTTGGAAAATAATTCCCTGAAAAATACGAGCCAAAAATAGATCATCCTGCATACTACCACAAGACTACAGGATCAGCTTCTACATGTTTGCCCCTTATTTTTAATGTTAATGGGAAAAACATGAATTCCTCAATTAACAAAGATTAATTGCTTTACCACTGTAAAGAGTTCACTGTTGTCTAAAAAGTGCCATTAGAAGAGATACGTAATAAGTAAAACAATTTGTTCTTCAATTTAGAATCTTTTTGGTGCTACTTTCTAACATTTTATCACTAGCTACTCTAACGAACCAGTATAAGAACAAATATTCTCTATGTAGCCTTCAAAGCCAAAAAAAAATATGAGGGGAAAAAATAATAATTGACACCAAAAATAATCAATTAACATTGTTGCAAAAGTCTTAAATTAGTTGTGTCTCAGGTTTTTAAGCCAATAAACATAAGATCAGAGACTTAAAAACCAGTCTGAAACATGACAAGATGGCAGCATAGTGAATTTTTTTCTTCTAATGTCATCCTCCTAAAAACATGTGCGAAAGATCCATATTATTGTCCTTTTGTTACAGAAAGGTATACAAAAAGCCTGTATTTAAACACCTACATTCTATTTTGGAAAATATTTCTAGCTGTTTTCTGACAATGATCTATTAATTTTTCTTGATACCCGAAGTGAACAGTAGGCAACAGTTGCTATATTTTTGCTATATATAATAATTGACTGACTTCAGTCGTACGTTCTGACAGCCAGAAGCAGCACATTTTACAGGTCACAACTTTTCAATACAGCACCCAGCTAAAATAAAATTTAAATTAAAAAAGAAACTAACAAGAGAAGTTAGTTCTCACTGTTACCTGAAGCATGTGAACCAATATTGTGGCTGTTTTGTCGGGATCTGGATTTTGTAGGGGTGTGAAAAGATGACTCGCCAAATCCTGACAAAGAACCTGTATCCTGCTTGAAGTCCAAACCAGAAAGTTCTGTCAGACTGGATGGTAGTGGAAGATATATCTGCTTATTACGCACCAAAGGACTTAGTACTCTTTGGTCTCCTGTAGAGGGGAAACAAAACAAACAGCAGACTTCAATTTACTTTATAATAATGCATAACACCCTAAAAATCAACCCATTCTGAACAACCACTGGTCTTGAGTTGTCCTGGTTTGAGCCAGGATTAAGCTAATTTTCCTTTTACTGATTTTTTTTTCCTTCAGTAAGCTTTCTTTTAACTAGCAACAAGTGTTCCAGCTGGTGGACTGATAACACTGGAATGTTTGTTTCTGCTGAGACTCCAAGGTCGCTTCTTAGCTCTGCTGCTACAGAGGCTACCAGGGCAGGAGAATTGTATCTGTGACCCCCCCGTGGGGAGCTGGACTAGACAGACAGCAGAACTGACCAAAGGGATTCCATCCCATATATCTACGTAAGCTCCAAGGAAGGTCAGAGATCACAGAAGACAACTTCCTTCCTGTTCTTCTTCCCTTCTCTTCCGTCCATGGCCGGCATCCGGGGAGGACTCCATCCATCCATCGACCCCTGGCTCAGGCATCCCTGACCCCATAACTCTCCCCTCAGCCCCTGTCTGCTCTGCCTTATCTCCTGCCTGGGGGCTGGGACATTTCAGGACTGCTCACAGCTCAGGAGATGCCGGGGGAGTTGCTGGGGGTGGGGGGAGGCAAGAGGCTTTTGCACGTTCCTGAAAATACTTGTATATAATTGTACATATAATTAAAGCTGTCTAGTTTAATTTTCAATCCAGCTAAGTCTCTCTCTCCTTCCCTACCTAGGTGGGAAGGGATGGAGAGCATTGTTGTTTCTGGTTTAATCGCCAATCCTGAGTCAAACCATGACATCAGTTTTTCCCAGAATGAGTGAAGAATTGCCATAATAAGTAAATTGATCTCCTATCCCAACCAATCACTGTTTTTATACAACAGGCAAGACAGCAGCAGTGTGGCAAGAAGTGTTGTGTTTCAAGGCTCTTCCAGGCTTCAGCACTGTTAGCAGCAGTATCACCAAATATCTTGCTTTTCAAAGCAAGCACAATAGGAAAACTCTTCATATCTGGGCTCTGAGTTAGAAACAAATTTTGTATAAACATATTAAAATGTTAAGCACCCAATAAAATGTTACACTAGAGAATTTTGTGGCTTCTGAGAGAATGCCTAGCGGGGCACTTGACAGATAGTGACTTGGTAAGTAGAAGAAAGGATGCTACTTCATGGACAGATGAGGGGCAAAAAGTAATCAAAAAAGCCATCTGCACTAGAACACGATGCAGCAGTAATTATATTGAACTACTGTAGGCAATTAGGAAAAGCTGTCACTCTTACACCTCCTAATGATAATACAGTCTCTCTTTACTGGTCAATCAATCAAAAAATATACAAAAGATTAAAAAAACAAACCCTACTGAATTTCACCTTGCCTTCCTGAGTAGGTTTTTTCCAAATCATGCTGCAGAAGTCTATTGTGGAAGGCTGATTGCTCTTTATTTATCCTGAATTCAAACTGTAACACAATAATTAAGATAAATGTTAAAAATTTTCAAGTGCCAGTAACGTCTAGACATAGACAAAACCTTAGTAACAACTACAGCTCTCAGGAAAACTCTGCAAATTATTTTAAAAATTAAGTAATTGCTCCAATAAAAGAGCATTCATTCTGTTAAGATACTACTACTGAAAAGTTTTACTCTGTTGGAAACCAAAATGAAAATATGGAAGTTACCAGCATATTCATCAGCTGCTGACTAAATTAAGAAAAAAAAACCCCACCCTGTAAGGAGTACCACAATTACAGGAAAAAGAGAGGTACAAATGGAAGCATAAGAAATCATATATATATATAAGTTTATGGCAGTTATGTACTTTCAGTATTTTTAATATGGTGAAATCAATTACCCAAACACTGTGAGATACATCAGATATTACATTAAAAGTCAACATATTACTACTGAAAACATAAGTCTTATCTGAAAACATACAAATTGGCTGTATCATACAACTGCATTAATATAACTATTAAAGAAAAGGTAATAATTACAGGTTTGCTCTTATCTGTAATTGATGAAGTCTGAATGACCAGCTGAAGACCACCATTATTAACCTGGAAGTTGGAAGAAATGGAATGTTAAATTTTTCAAAAACGACTATGAATACAAAAAGGTGAATGTTTTTTGTTTTGTTTTTTTTTTTCAAATAAAGGTATTTTCACCAGCAAAATCTGCTAATAAAGGAATTATTTTGCAAAACTATTGTGAAGAATATATCACAGCACTAACACTAAACAATTTTTAGTTTTTAAAAAACAGCTGTTTTTAGTTTCAAAAATACATGGAAAGAGTGACTTTCACGATGATGTTATCACCATTATGAAGAAAACCAGTGTTTACATTTAAAGATGAGAAAAAATTTTGAGAGGCAAAACGTGCTTGTCTTTTAAGCGAATTTACACGACAAAACGCAACACCTACCTGCTAAATAATAACATGTTTACCAGAAATATTTAACACATTGCTTATGTACCTATTTCCCAGCAAAAAAAGAAGCGGCACAGAGGCAGCGCAAGGGAAGCTGCCTCCCGCCAGTCAGGGCGCAGAGCAGACCGAGCTGCCCTCTCCCGCCTCTGCCCCGTGCCGCTCCCCGCCAAGCGGCAGGGGCTGCCCCCAGGCCTCCACCAGCTGCCAAGGACCCACTCACCCACCCGCCTCCGACCCCTCGGCCCCAACACGCCCGGTCGCACCCAGCCTCGCAGAACGGCGGCGGGGCCGCGCCCTCAGAGGCACCGCCTCCGCCGCCCCGCGCCCGCCCTCCCGAGAAGCGGCGGGGCTCGGCGGGGCGCCCCGGCCCGGGAACGGTACAGCGAAGGAACATCACCGTCCTGCCTCCACATCCCACACGCAAGCAGCTGAGAAGAAGAAGCGGCCGTCACGCCACCACGCCCCCGGTAGCACCTACCGGGCCAGGCGCGGCCCGAGGGCCCCGGCCAGGCCGGCACTTGCTGGGCACCATGTACACCTGCTTCCTCAGCGTCTAACAACACCTGACACCTCCGCGCCGGCCGCCGCCCGTGTCGGAAATCTCTCCGCTGTCACCGGGGCAACCGCCGCTTCCGGCGCGCTCCCGGCAAGCCTCGCTCGCGCCCCGCCTGTCGGCCGGCGGAGGCCCGAGTGGCGGGAAGCCGTGAGGCGCTGTCAGCTGTCCTCTTGTGCTGTCCCTCGGGCCCGCTCTGGCAGCGATGCTCAGCACCTGCTGCTTGGAGAGGCGGCCTCAGGTAGGGGTCTTGGGGGGCAGGGTTCGGGGAGGCGGCCTCTCAAGTGCTCGGCTGTCCGCCCCCCTCCCAGTAGGGAAGACACTGATGCGATTGTATTTTTCTGATTTCTAAATGCAATTGACTGTGTATGTATGAAAACCCGTGAAAAGGCACGAAGCTGGACATGCCTTCCAGATTCCTATTCTGCCTCAAGAAGTTTTTGTAGGCACATACTTGCCACAAAATGTGAAAATCTGACTCGGAAAGTTTGGGTACAGACGTGGAGCGCTGGGACCCGTCTGACGCCGGATCGGTACTTCAGTCTTGTGTCAGCTCTTGCTGCTGAGAGGTCAGTACCTGCCAACCCCAGTCAGCTCTTGGAGCCCAGAAGCCCCACAGATGGGTGGTGGATGCTTTTAAACACACATCAAGAACTCGGTGGTTAGAAAAGCAGTGGTGCGGCTGTGTGTGGAAGGGCTGTGAATCGCCTGGCAGTGGCTTCCACGGCCATCCATATCCCGGGTTTAACGTTGTGTATTGTCGTTTCAGTTACTGTTTGCTGAAAGGCTGACCGAAAAATAATGTAATTATGGCTTACCTTCTGAGAGACATAATGTATGGGGGGGTGTTTTTTATTGTATGTAGACAATACTGTGCTGACAATCAATGTGCCCTAAGAAATCTGTGGAAGTTCTGAACAGCTGAGGTTGGTGGGATTATAATCCTGAGTATCAGAGGCTCATCTGAGATATGTGTTCCTGAGAGATTTGTCTGCATTATTCATTTGGTTCTTCCATGGTTACAAATACTGCTTAATCTCTCTCCTGGTAGTTAAGCATTATATAACATTGCTATTTTTTAAAAAAAACCCAAAACAACAAAGAAAACATCAGCCTGGTAATTTGAATGGAGATCTAATCAACAAAGTGTTTGAAATGACCCCAATTTTCATCTACTCTAATTCAACATTATTAATATATTTGTAGCAGACTAGATGATAATTATAGTAGGACTCTTCAAAGAAATTAGCTAAACATTGACAAGGCCAAAGGCCAGTTCTGTGCAGTGAGCACTGGTAAATCAGAAAACTAGATATTGTTTCCTTCTCTATAAAATGAAGTTCACTTAATCTTAACAGGAGTCATCAGATAAACTGAAACTTTCAAACATCATTTAAGTTCACCGTAGCACAAAATAGTTCTTTGCTCATACTAATCTTTACCTCAATCTTACCCAAGGAGGCAAACAAATCCCATTAACTCAAATACACAATCAGAGCCA
The DNA here is from genome assembly GCA_020745705.1 of Hemiprocne comata. Classification (NCBI taxonomy): domain Eukaryota; kingdom Metazoa; phylum Chordata; class Aves; order Apodiformes; family Apodidae; genus Hemiprocne; species Hemiprocne comata. The sequence goes on along the minus strand of CM036596.1, from coordinate 6,535,869 downwards.
CAATCCCTATAAGTACTCTCTCCTAGGATGTATATTTTGTGGTCGTATTTCAGCTCCCATGGAAATCAATAGCAGAGTGATGCCCTACCCAAGACTTACTACAAAATGCTGCTCCAGCAGATAATTAGAGATTTGGTTAGTGATGCAAGTAAGCATATTTCATAAACAAAATATTTCATTGCTTAAGGCACCTTAAAAAATAAGCCAAGCCCACTGAGGCAGTGTGGTAATCCCATCGTGTGTTCGTGCCAGCAAATGTGACTCATGAGGACTGTTTGTCACAGTGGCGAGAATAACAGGCCCCAAGTGCAGTCTCACTTTTTGCCAATCCACATTTTTAAGAAGAGAACATTGAAGCAATACAGTGGAGTACAATCCAGATTAATTATACAGACAAAACAAGGATGCCACAAATGAGGCAGTGACTTAAAGATCCAACCCACATTTTGCAGTTTGGATTCAGATGGTATTGAAAGAAAGATCTTCCCTGACTGAAGAATTAATAATTACATGGTAAATTGAAATGCTGTAGGTTCTAATCCTGAGAACGATAATGTTAACTCACTTTACTAACTGAAACAGTCCAGTGAAATATAGTGCAATAGTCTGTTAAGTTTAAAATAAATCAATGCATAAGTGTTTCATAAAAGGGGCCTCTATATTTCAGTAAGTTCTTTAAGGGGAACGTTTTTATTTGTTTAAGTACCATGCAGGATTAGAGAGGCGTATTCTACAAATCATGTCCTTGTTCACTTCGGTTTTCATCTTTCCAAAACTCGACCTCGGCATTTAAAACCACGCTTACCCCAGCGTGACCTTTCTGAATTTCTGAAAACGCAACGCTGTGGTTCGGACACAGTAGCGCTGCCCGAAGGCTGTACAAGCAGATGAGAAGCTGGGGCGTTGCTCTTCGGTAAGGAGGCAGTTGTTTTCTGTTGAAATAAAAGCAGTCGCAGTTCAATCGTCAACCAGAAAGCCACTTTAACTGGCCGGCCCTCCTGGGGCCTGCAGCCGTCCCGGCGGGCCCCCGCCCCGGGGGCAGCATCGCTGGAGGAGGGACAAACCCACCCGCTGCCGTGCGGGGCCCGCCCGGGGCAGCGGAGCCGCCAGCGCCGCCGCCGCCGCGGGAGGAGCAGGGGGGCGGTGGCTACGGCAGCCCAGGGCACCGCTGCTGAGGCGGCGGGCTGAGCCCGGCCGGCGGCACGGCGCTTTCTGCCGAGCGCTATGGCCCAGCGGCAGCCGCCCGCCTGGTGGGACCCCGAGGCAGGGGAGCCGGGGGCTGGCGGCCCGCAGCTGGCGGCGGGGAACGGCCCCGTGCAGATCCGAGTGGCCGTCCAGGCGGCCGCAGAGGAGAAGGAAGGCGGCGAGGCTCCGAGCCCGGCGGCGCAGGGCGGCGGCAGCTGCAGCGAGGAAGACTCGGGGCGGTGCGGGCGCTCCAGGTGAGCCCGCCGGGCGCGGCCGGGCTGCGGTGGGGAAGAGAAGGGGAAGGAGCCCTTGCCCCGGCCGGCGCTCGCCGCTCCCCACGGGCCTGGCTGTGCGGGCCGAGCAGCGGGGCCGCCGCGGACACTCACGTAACGGTGCGGCCGCGGCTGATGCAACGGCGGCGGGGAGGGGGGGAGAGGCGGGAAACCCTCCAGCGGGGACACGGGGCAGCCGAGGGCGAGGAGCTGCCCGCGGCCGCGATGACTCCGCCGGGGCTGCGCGTCCCCCCCGCGGAAGGGCCGGAGCCAGGCGGCCTCCGCCGTAGGTGCGGAGCGGGACGTGGCTTCCCCACAGTGAGAAACAGCGGGCTGTAGTGCCTCCGGCATTTCCATTTCACTGCCTTTTACAGAAGGGGTTTGGGGTTGGTTGCTGTTTTTTTTTTTTGTGAGGCTTTTGTGGTTTTTTTGTGGTTTGGTTTGGTTTTGGGGTTTTTTTTGGGGGGTGTTGGTTTTGGTTTTTTCCATTTGGCTTTTATTGCATAGAACGTAGAGATTTTCTTCAGTACAGTTAAAAACATGAACAAGCAGACATGTTTTATGGCTTTGGAAATAAGTTGACCAGACGTGAACTCAAGAGCAGTTTAAATGCAAAAGTATTACCAGTTTATAATCTACTCTACCTGTTACTGTTTGATGATGCCAATAGTGTTATCTGTATTTAATGATAAATTGCAGGAATTATTATTGACACCTAAAGTTGCTTTGATGCCTACCTCTTAGCAAACCTGTGTGCATATTCAGCTGCTCCTGAGGTACATGAGCTGCTACTGCACCGAAGTCCTTAATCTGAAATGTAACTACGGTTTAAGCCCCTTGCTGAACTGCTATTTAAGTTACTCTGTCGCTCTGGAAGTGCCCTGTGAAAGGTGCAGTAGTCCTGTCACTCTTTCTCACCCCCTGGATACTGGCTGCTGCACTCATGCAGTGACGAGGCTTGAGAAATCACTATTGCATCCAGTTGGAATATTCATTCACTGGTATGTGACACTACTCACAAAGCACATAAATGCCAAGCCCATGTTTAGTGCTGACTGGAAAGCTTCAACCTCTGAGCTGGCCTCCTACCTCAGATGGATAGGGCAATACCTGTTCAGTGCCTAAGTATAAAGTAAGTTGGAATCAGCATTTACAGTTAATGCCTTTTTATTTTGAAAGTCTATTGGAATCCACTAATACAAGAAAAAGATCTGTTAATAAAATGATTCAACTCTTTTCCAGTGGTGGAGAAAATGATGATGACTCTGACCAGAACTGGAAACCACCAGAAAATGACCTGATCCAGAAGTTAATAGCACAGATTGAATATTACTTCTCAGATGAGAACCTTGAGAAAGATGCCTTCCTTCTGAAGCATGTGAGAAGAAATAAGATGGGCTATGTCAGTGTTAAACTCCTCACTTCTTTTAAGAAGGTAAGCTAACTTTTTAAGACTTCAAGTGCCTTGTATAAGCCTGATGAATCTAAAACATTAGGAGAGATGAGATGAACATAACTTATTTGATAGAGGCAGTTTTACAGTCATTTTCTTTATCTGCCTCTCTCAGCAGTTGATTGAGGTTTGATGTGATGTTTAGTTAGTTCTCATCCAGAACTTGAACTGATGATCTTTTTGATGAATGGCTAGGGAAATCATAGGCTTTTAAGCAACTACACTTTTAAATTATCATTCTGTGTGAGAGCAGAGCATAATAAATGGGATATTGGGTAAAATACATTTCTAGATCAGCTACTCGTGAGTAGCTAAGTAATCCTGGCAAAGTTACTGTCTTGGCTCTGAGAAGGGATAGTGAATCTGACCTTTGCAAATGTATGGAGATCCAAAAATTAAGAGTAGTATGAGATATCTGGTAACTGAAGTCACTTGAAGGTGAGGTGGGTTTTGTTGTTTTTGTTTGTTTGACATTAGAAACTACTATGCAAATGTGTATGTAACCAATTTCTAAAATTACATTAGAAACATTTTGTCACGATTCTAAATCTGTCAGTTTTGCAGAGCTATTCAATGTAGAAGTTGAGGCACTTCCAGTTTCTTCAGACCACTTCAAACAGATTATACCAGTAACAAACTCTTAAAAGCACTCTGTGGAAATAGAAAAGTTTGGGGTTCTTTTAAATTAAGATTGTTGAGGGAGGAAAAATCATATAAATTAAATTCTAAACTTGGCAAAACTACTTGTTTGGCCAATTTAACAAAATAAAACCCACAGAACATGCATTTTCATCATGATTCAGACCTAGATATGGAATGACTGAACATCACTTGAGCAGGCTTTAAGCTGAAGTAATGGTTTTCAGTTAGAGATTTAGTGACATGTCCTATGTTCAGTAGATTGAGCAGGACATGCACTTTACAGGTGCTCACCAATGCCCATTATAGCAGGAAAACTTTCCTTTTTCACTCAGGTCTGCTACATGAAACTTTAAAATCCAGCTTTTTGTTTGCAGACTGGAGCCTGCATCTGCCTTACACTTCCTATAATTATATTGAGTGGTTTTTATCAGTTGCAGTGCTTAACCTGTGTCTGTCTTCAAGGTGAAACACCTCACCCGTGACTGGAGAACCACAGCCTATGCACTGAAGTACTCAGACACTCTTGAGCTCAATGATGATAACAGAAAGGTTAGAAGAATTACTCCAGTTCCAGTGTTTTCGAGTGAAAACCTGCCTACCAGGATGTTACTGGTGTATGATATCCACATGGAGCTGCAGGCTGTCAACAAACAACAAGAGAATGGATGCATGCAAGAAAGGATAATAGAGCATCTCCTCAGAACCTTTGTAACTTTTGGTGTAATTTCATCAGTTCGTATTCTTAAGCCTGGTAGGGACCTACCACCTGACATCAGGAGGGTCAGCAATAGGTACCCCCAGCTGGGAACTCAGGTATGTGCAATTATAGAATTTGAAGAAGTAGATGCTGCTGTACATGCTCATGACTTCATGTGCGCTGAAAAGAAAGAGACTGGCATTAAAGTTGTCCTAATAGGCATGAAACCTCCAAAGAAAAAAGTTCCCAAAGACAAGAACCATGATGAAGACAGTAGCAAGACTCTTAAGAAGGCTAGATCCCTTAACAAAAGGGTTGAGGAACTTCAGTTTGTCGGTGATGAATCTTCAGCAAACAGCTCTTCTGACCCAGAGAGTAACCCTACGTCACCATTGTCAGGTCGCAGAAATACCACGAGTAATTTGAGCCCCGTCATTCACCCAACCAACCATTTGAGTCCTCACGTGTCACCCAGATCAAGCCCTTGGAACAGTCCATCCTCACTAAGAAAAACAACCAGAAAGTCTCCTCTGGCTGAAGGCAGAAAGCTTAACCCAAGCACTAGTCCTGAAATTCCAAGGAAATGTACGGATTATTCCTCGGATAGCAGTATCACTCCTTCTGGAAGCCCCTGGGTACAGAGAAGGAAAGCTCAGCCTGTAACACGGGAGAAGAGTCCCGTCAGTAGCCCCATGTTAGCTCGGAAAATACAAAACTCAGATGGTCTGCCTGTGGGGGTGCTGCGCCTGCCCAAAGGTCCTGATGGCACTAGGGGATTCCACAGTGGATGTGAGCAAAGGAAGGCTACAAAGAATGAATAAATCATTCTTTAAAATAATTTCACAGGTCACTCAACTGCTTTTGTTCAATCCTGGTGAAAAACTGTCACTTGAGTGACTGAGCTAGGTCAGTATTTAATTTTACAATATTTTTTATTCATATAGAGACTTTATTCTTTATTTGCTTCACAGAACTAGAGGATGGTTGAGGTTGGAAAGCATCTCTGGAGATTGGCCAGTCCACCTCCTTTGCTCAAGCAGGGTCCACTGCAGCAGGTCACTGAAGGGTTTGAGTATCTGCAAGTATAAAGACTCCCCAGTCTCTCTGGGCATTGTGTCCTGATGTCCAGCCATCCACATAGGAAAAAAGTGTTTGCTTACATTCAGGTGGCATTTCCCATGTTTTGGTTTGTGCCCCTTTTCCTGTTACTGCAGATTGCTAAGAACAGCCTAGCTCCATCTTCTTCATTCCCTCCCATCAGATATTTAAAAAAATACTGATGAGATCTGCCCCCTGAGCCTTCTCTTCTCTAGTCTAACCAGCCCCAGCTCTCTAGGCCTCTCATATGACTGCTGTTCGTGTCTCTTAATCATCTTATGGACTTACCTAATGCAATGCCCTTATCTGCATTATTGCTTTAAAATGTATTCGTTTGAAACAGACATATAAATCCTTCATGTAACTACATTATTTGCAAAGCTACGATCCTGAAGAACAGTATGTAAATACTTAGTTTAGTGGTTGTGTTATAAGCTGTTGGTATGTTACCAGTCTAATCATAAGGAATTAAGGTTTTAAACACTTTGTCTCAAAAGGAACTGAGAAACTTATGCTACAGGGAGCAGTTGCTTGCTGCTTGCACACATCTCCAAAGATGATACTGTTTAGTAGGACCAAAGTGTGTATTTTCATGCGATGTGAATAAAGACTGAGCACTGAAGATTGTTCTGGAAGGGTTATCTCCTATTATCAGATGGAAATAAATGAAATTACTAACTAGGTCTAGATCTATTTTGTGTACCTAAAAAAGAAGTTGAGCTGCACCTGAATAGATAGTTTAATCTTATCTTACACCATATGAAATTCTACAAATGGTTACTTTGAATTTCCATTGCTTTTGGTGGGGGGGGGGGTAAAGGTCCTCTGCCCCCTAACTGAGGGTTACTTCAGTGGTGATGCTTCACTGACTGTATGTCACAGTAGTTTTTATATAATATTGTAAACTGAACAGTGGTTATCTCACAGAAGCAGGCTCAGCAAGAAGCACTTAAAATTAACTATAATCTTACCTGAAGCCAAAGAAGGAAACTCTGCAGTTTTAAATGTAAAGGTTACACTCCTAAAGAATAGCCCAGTGATAGTAAGAAGGTAAGGTTTCAGCTTCTAATAATGTACAACTGGGGAACTGTGTGTGACAAAGTTCTACCCAGATTATGATTCTTCATTCCAAAACATCTCCCCTTGCTTTCCAACTTCAATTTCCACTCCTAAGCATAACATCTGCAGTGTAAATAACTGCAGTAACACACAGAACCCCCCCCGGTTCAGTGTAGCCTGCTTTAGCCCCCCCAGATTTATTCCTGGGTCTTTTACTTCATACAAACTAAATCCTTCAAGTTACTTCCTGACTTCCATAACCAGCCAAGACACTGTAAATCCTGTTAACCACAAAGTGGTGGGTTTTTTTAATCAGCAGCAGATCTGTAAGTATCTAAGTGACAGGGTAAGAACACCGTCTTCAGAAGAGTGACTCCATGGCTAGATTGCATACAACAGCACTGTTTCACAGAGCATCCAGAGCACAGCTTCACTGAGCACCAGGGAAGTTTTGTGTGGTGTTCTTTTTAATTGTAACACTATGTGGCATCCACATGTTGTCATGTTCCAGACTCTTTGGGGGCAGTACTACAACTGATGCAGTATTTGAAGACACATAGAAGTCAATTAAATGGAAATCTTGATAATTCTATATACTAGCCCATAATATTAAAAATCTCCAAGATACTGTATGCTTGCAGGAAAAAAAAAGGAAGTTGAAAAGAGCGGCATTTACGAGGACTACGCTCTCTGATTGAATACATCTACATGTCACATTTAACAAGTAAAGCTTATAACTCAGACTTTCTGTATAACACCAGAAGTCTGAAACTAAGAATCTCATCAGACAGTAATTATGAGTCTTACTTTGCTTTAGAAAGTTTTTCACTTCACAGATAAAATGAACACTGAGGATGACGCATTAGTAAATAAACAGGAAAGCAACATTTTCTTTGCTAATAAACCAAGTAGTATGTTATTGAAGAGTTATTAGAAGGATGTAACCTATAAAAATACTCTTATTTTACAAGAGACTGCCATCTCAGTGTAGGCCAACTTATCCTGAGACCAAGATAAATGTAACTAACATTCGAGAGAGCTGCTCAACCTGTCTTTTAAAGAGCCTTTCAGTAAGAAAGGAAAAAGAATACATCTAGCATACTAATTATTTTTGTAGAAAGAAAATGCAGAGAAACTTGATCAAAACGCAAGTAATAATGCAACTTGCTCAAACAACAAAAGGTAAGATCAGTGAAACTTTGGCAAGTAATTCAAAGTACTGTTTATAAATAAAAAGTCAATAAGAGGTCATCTGAGTTTAGGTAACCACAGTTCTGCTTCACATAAATTTTCCCTCATCTCCAAAAGGAAAGTTTCCTTCTGGGAAAACGTTCTGTGAAAACCTCAGGTAGCCACACAGACCCAGCAACTTCTTTACTATTTTCCCTCGTCTTTTTTTTTTTTTTCCTTTTGTTTCATATTGCCACTTTGGAGTCAGAACAACTACTTTATGCTGATATTTAAAAAGTCCAAACAGAAGTCACAAACAGCTTTTGTATCATTGCATTTATATTCAGTATTCCTTGTAGAGCCCAGAATGTTTGCTTGTTTAATTAATCAATGTAAAAACATTCTAGGTATGAAACCACCACATATCCTAGACAATCCACAGCAGGCTTCAGTCATACATGCACACCAATAAAAACAGATTCTAGATTTAATTCCTTTGGGACAAATATTTCATTCTCCCTGAGTTTGTTCCTGTCCTCATATTCAATCAATTGCTCAAAACTTATGTTTAAAAATAATACAAACCACAAATATACACACAGCAAAGATACAAACTGGCACAAAGTTGCCAGCCAAGACATTTTGAATCCTAACAGCTCTGCCCTTATTTTGTTCTGACTCTCAAATGTTTGTAGTATGATGACATATTTCAACTACTTTTTTATAAGTGTCTTTTCAACTGGAGAGAAACTACATGACAACACATTTGGCAGTTCAGTCACTTGTTGAGAGCCCTTCCCAACTAAGGAAGCACATTTACTGCTGTCCCAGCTAACAAAGGATGCATTTCTGTTGTCTTCATTTTTCACAGGCACAGTTTATGGGCTGGATTTATAAAACTAAAGGCTGAAAAAAGCCAGGGAGTTCAGTTAAAAAAGCCTTATAACTAAGGTAATGCACCCAAGCTCTTAAGCAAACAGAGTTGGCTTCATCTTACACCACTGTTCCCTTAGCTTTGATTTGACTACACTTGAAGCAAAGATATAGTTGATTGATTCATAGGAAAGATCCCACATCTGTGACCGAGTCAGATTAAATGTTTTTGCCACCAGCTCGTATTCTTGTGATAGATCTGTTGCAAAGACACCTTTATCATCAGTCTGGAGTAAATTGAAAGAAAAGACAATAAAAAGTTAAAGTTAGTTCCTCTATATCAAAAAGAGATTTTTCTATGCATTACAAAACTGTCTTATCTGGCTGTTGCACATTTTATTCGACGGCTCTTTCATCTGCTGGTCATTATTTCATACTTTATTTGCCCTAATTTAATTCAAAAATAATAAATTATTCAAACATAAAAGAAAACTTCTTTAAGTGATGGCACAGCTTATCAAGAAAATAGAATTTCCTACTGAAATTGCTAGAAAGCTGACTATCAAATGATGCATACATGCAAGTTATGTCCATATGTGCAGGTCTCCTTATTCCTCTTTTCCCCTTCACTTCTTCAAGGACAGAAACTGTCTCACCCTCTGCACTTAGTATCAGCTAGAACCATTTCTTGATTGTGACTGAAGTCCCAGGCTAGCCTCAAAAACTTATGCTCAAAACCCACCTAAAGGTTATTCATCTAAAAGCAGCCAAGTTAGGATTATTTAAAGGTTAACGAGATAACCATCAGCAACTCAGAGTCCTTGTGTCCCCACAGAGAAGAATGCTAACTATATCCTGCTAAACTTAAGACACTGTGCTATCTTCTCTTTCTACTACTTTTTTTTTTTTATAGGCTTTTAGGGGTAATCTGCTTTCTTACATGACTTCACTGGTTATCAAGACTTTTCACAATTGAAAAAATCTCAGAAATAATACCTAGTTGTGAACTATTTCTCACCTAATACAACGGACTTCAAAACTCAATAATAAATACTTAATACAATAAAGGACTGAGGCTTATTTCAATAATAACCACAATGCTCTAAGATACACACAAGCACTTGGACAATGGTACAAATTATAGGGGTTAAACCCACAGGATGATAGTAAAATCCTGCCAATGCCAGCAAAAGTACTTGGCACCTCAACATTTAAGGACCTTAATTAGCTGTCAAGAAAACTCAAGAACTCTGATCCAACACAATCAATACCCAGGTAAGCAGAAGCTTACAAGCAAGTGTTGAACCAATACATTTAAGAGCAATCTGTCAGTATGTGAACAGTTCAAGTTCATTGCATGTATAGCTGATCATCTTATCTATACAGAAAAAAAGTCTTTCTTTACAATAAACCCAAGAGGAATACTAAAAATTCCCATTTGTATTACAAGCATTTCTGAAACAGAACATTATGATTTACTATAAGCAGATTATTTGCTGCAAGGTCAGAAATTTTAAGTCAGCTCTGATCCATAAAAGGAGATACACTTTTCCAATTTCACACTAGTTTGGCTCTTTGTCTAAATACATGGTTAAAATTAAAAAAAAACCCCACAACTTACACAAAGGACTGCAGGGTGGCCCATGTTGTACCAGTATCCAAAATGGTGTTTGTCACAGGAAGGCACTGTCTGAGTTTTGATATTTGATGTCATGCAAAGTTCTAAGGGGAAAAAAAAAAAGAAACAAGAATACATATCAAAACAAAATACATGTTTCTGACACATTAATTGACACATTCTCTGTCAGAGAATGTCTAATGAAAATTAGAATCATCTTTGTTGCTTTTTTTTTTGTTGCTTTGATTTTCTGTGCTTCAAATATTTGGTAATATCTTCTGAGGAAAGTTTGCTCATCAATTTCTTCTTAGCTACTGGCTGGGTATAAAATTTAGGGAGATTGGAGGAAAGCAGATACAGAACCACCACACAGCCTTGCACAGTAACTGAAAGTTATCATTTAGTTTTGTTAACCTGAGACATCAATTGTTCCTGCTGCCACAAATACATCAAAAACACAAAAGCCTTAGCAGTGCACCTTTGTAGGTAATTCTGTCACATACACTGCCTCATTTTTCTAGGTCACCTCTGGTCAAAGACAAATCAGAGTTACTAGCATCAGCAGCATGTAGGACATTCTGAAATCCAGAGATCACCAAGTAATTTTCTTAGTTTTTTTTCCATACCAATAGGTATAAGATTCTGTCGAACAAGTGGCACCAGCTCTTCTGAACCTGCTGTTGCAGAGTTGAGAAATGTTCCATGTCCAATTCTGTCAGGGGGCAGGCCCAGGAGAACTCTGGTCTCCTCTTCTTGATTTGGAATCTAGAGAGGATATATTTTACATTCTGTCACGGCAGCATAAATCAGCACATTAAATAATTACAATGGATCTCAAGTTCTACTTTCACAGCATATCTTATCCAAGAGGAAGTGTTACTGAGACTAAACTGCATTACTACCTTGTAAAGAAAGAAGTAGTGCATGAAAGTGACTCTCAACTTCAAATTAGAAACCAAAGCAGCCATAATCCTACACTGGTGTGTAAAACCAATCACTATTTGCAGTTCTGAAGTACTTCCAGCTGGAGGCCTCAAATCACCTTTGTATGCTTCAGTTTCAAAACTACCCCGTCAAGACAACCTTTAACACCTGTTTTACACAGGGATTAAAAAAGTGGTCCAGGAAGAACTTAAACTGCAGGAGGCCAAAACCAGCCAAATAAAAAGATGAAACAAAACCAAAAGACCAAAAAACCAAAAGAAATTTAGACTTATTTCTTAACAGTTTCAGAGAAGCATGCAAAAGCCTCTGTAACAAAATAGAAACAAGTATAAATAGGCCTGTGACACATATATTATGCTTCATTTCCTGAAGTAAAAAATATTTTCAGTATTTATCAGACCCAGAGTAAACTTCAGCCACCACTTCAACAGTTTGTGTGAAGAAGCCCAGCTCTTTCTACTGATACAAGCAGAGCTAACAGAACACAGAAGTTAATTTTAGTTCCATCAAGATTTTTATAAAAATGGCAATTACAGAGAAGGGCTAAAATAAAGAAAACTTTTACCTCTGAAAGATGCAATGCCAGCTTTAGACCTGCTTTTTTTGCTTCTGAGAGTGGTTCCAAAAAATCTTGACCATGTCCTGCCTTGAAGACAGAAACACAACAGCATTCTACCATTTGTTTTTCAGAACTCTTCCTATTACAATAACTAAGAAGTCTGGAAATATCAAAACACTTCACTCAAATACAGTTACATTTAATTATTTTTCTTTTTCCATTACTTCAGTTTTGAATGTAGCAAGTCACAATGTTCTGCTATACAGGCACAATTCAGACAAACTGATCAAACATCAGTAGTTCAGACGATGCCCAACACTTACAAGCCAATTGTCTTCATTTTGACATCCTTTCTACAGCTGTCACCTAGAGCCACTTCAACTTGACAGCCATCCTCAAAACATTTTTGCTTTCTTAATACACAGTAACAATGCTGCACCTAAGCAATAGTTAAACTAGTGTCAACTTGCAGTATTATTTAACTTGCCTCAACCCAGTCGATCTGACTGGGACAATTTAGTAACAGACACTTCCCAGATAAGCACTACTTGTCAGTGCCTTGTTCTTCAGTTTTGTTTATTAATCTAATGATTCTTCATTAGAGTATCTGTCCTTTACAGCAACAGGGCCTAACCTGGCATCAGCATTACAAGCCATCCATTCAAACTAGCAACAAATATCAGACAAAAACTTGTAAGCACAAAGTATGATTATAACTGCTTGCTGTTACACATCATTATATACTTATTTTCAAGAACAGACCAAAATAAAACAAAAACTTACAGTGGGATCACCACTGAGGTCAATTCCTACTACAGTGCCATCAGTGGAAAGAAGGAACTCTTCAGCAAGTTTCACAGTCTGCTTAGCAACAGCCGGGCCACCTCTTCTGTTTATTGCTATTAACAATCTGGGATAGAAATGTACACATTAAGTTAAATACAAACTGTAGTATCAGAAGACTAACAAATCTGATAACAAAAATGGCACTTCACATCCTTCACAGTTGAGTATAAAGAGTATTTGCATAGGAAACCGTTCAAGGAATGAAGGTACCAAAGTGCAGAGGGTCATAAATTAGATGAACACGTGAGCCTGAGAAATGCAATGGGCACGGTACAGGACACTGCTCATTGCTGCCTGCACTATCAGGTGAACAACCTCTCTGAGGGGCATGTGTGAAGAATGGGAGTACTTCCACTTCCACAAATAGATCTGACAAGGCTTGCTCCTGAGAGTATAAAAGACAGGCAAGCAGACTGCCTTCAAGCAATCATGGACACCTTCTGAAACCTTTCTGCTGGTTAGGACTCCCACTCCTTTACAGCAGGTTGCTTCTGCAGCTAATCAAGCAGAACCTCAGCAGTGAATCTAGGCTGTGAAAAAGGAGTCTTAATGCAATTTCCATCAAAACCACTGCTTTTCCCAAAAATGTTGCAGAGAATGGACAGTCTTAGAGCTGAAAAACTTCCCCCAGTTTCGTTCTCTACCTGTAAAAAGGAAGATAAAATGCAGGTTTCATATGAAATACCTGTTTCCATTCCATGTAATCTAGTTTAAGCACAATTTTCTTTCAAACACCGATGGCTGGAAAACATCTCTGCAAACCATGACCGAGCACCAGACTACACAAAACCTTGAAACAGAGGTACTTCATGTGCTTTATTTACCTTACATCTATATCCAAGCCTTCTTCTTTACACTGCTTTATACCCTCAAGTACAGTTTCAACATACATCCTTTTGGTCATACCTACAAACATACGTACACATTTGGAATAAACATATTTTAATTAAATTACGTTGCAGACCCAGCTCTCTAGCCCCATAAATTTCATTTTACACCTTTGATTTTAGTCCATAGTCTTCTAACCTACAGAGTTCTAATTCTGTGTATAAATACAGCTTTACTTGGAGGCATAGATTTGAATTAAGCCTCCTCCTAAGCATCTGAAACAAAATAACTTAAACCACAGAGTAGCAACAGGATTTCTCTTATGTTTCTCTTAAACCACATCCAAAATAAAAATAAAAAAATGAAGTAACAAAAAGAAAATGTATCAGCTATTAAAAATGTTAGCAGACTCATGTTATACTAAAGCAAATAGCCCAAATTGTTGGGTAGTAGTTATAACCAACACATTTTTTGTCCTCAAAAAATCTAGTAGTAAAGTGACATGCTTTTACATGGTTAAATCTTTGCTTTTATATTGAAAGTCTATTTTTATTGATCCAACTAAATTTGACTTTATGTGTTATTAACATAGCCTTACCTAAGTTTTACAGCACATCAGACTTATAAATTAAAAACTGCAACAGACTGTACCTGTGGACTTTTCTTCTCTAGGAGTGCTCCTCAACTCCAGATACTTGACACCATCATCAGCAAATTCTTTAATAACATCTTTAGTTATCTGATTAAGAAACAATATATTTGACATAATGAAAGCAATGCTTATAATTGGTTATATTTTCCTTTACAACTAAAGACCCAGATATCTTTTGGCATGAAACACTTGCCAAATTTTCAGGCTCTGTGTGTTTTTAGCTCTCTCCATCTTTGGAAATACTGCCCCACAGAGGGTACTTTCAATTCCCTCGGTGATACTAAACAGAGTTAGGACAAATGAGTATTGCCTTGTCTGACCAAGAATATCTGTCAAACGGTGCAGTCACAACCCCTTTCACAGCTACTGTACCTTTCTGCAAGCATAACAGGCTGCCTAAAAGCCCCTTTACAGGAGGAAAGAAGACACTGCACCATTTTCTGCTCCTTTTTTGATCACACAATAGTTCTCCTTGAGTCTGAGGTGAACAAAGTAGAATTCGAGTTTTGTAGTTTTTGTACATAATGAACCAAATTACTGTGTTTTACATAATAATTCTGACCTCCAGTTGCAGGGACCCTTGTTGGTATTGTTACGTAGAACTTAATGCTGTTAATCCAATTAATTTTGACTGTGTGTATTGCTTGCTTAAGTGAACTTAATTATTAACTTACCAGTAAAATATCTTCAGTCCTAGTGGTAATCTGATAGATGATCTGAAACATCTGAAAACATCTAAACCAAAAGGTTAAATAAATTAATTGGACAAATATTGAACACTAAAATGAGTATTAAAAAGAAAAATCTACACTTTTAGAACATGTACTCACTATGCTCAATTTAACAGCTTGTATCTTAAAATACAAAGACCATCTGAATGGAGATTTCTGACCTCAGATGCTAACAATGCATTTGCAACAGAAATTATTATTATTATTATTACTGCAAAGCTTTTTGAAGCACAAAGGAAAACATGTAAGTTAAAAAAAAAAAAGGAAACTATGCATGTCAATTTTATAAATACAAATAGCGAAAAATATGTAACAGATTGTACTGTAACTGAAACTTGAAAATGTATTTTCTCCAGCCAGTGTGTAAGGCCATACATCTCTCTGTTTGGAACTTCATTAAAAGACACTCAGTAAATGTTCCTCACACACACGTGTATACTCACTCATCTAAGGTTCTTTTCTTTCCTTTGTCAATCATAGTCATGCCATTCTGGATCTGAAGGTATGGCTTCTGGGCCATCAGTTTCTTCATAGTGGCAGAACTGATACAGCCATTCAAATGAGCATGAAGTTCCTAGAGAAACAAAAATAAAACCCCATGGATTTGTGTCTGGGGAACAAGAACTCTTTCCCCATCTGCTGCAAGTTAAATGTATGTGCATATTGTTCAAAAATAGCAACATCTGTATATCCACTCACCTTTCTTTTTTTCATACTTTCAAGTTTTAACTCACATGAGAAATCCAGCAACATTAACAGCAACTTGAGTAACTGCCCTTCTGTGTCTGAGACTGCCTTCTGCCTGCCTTTCTCTTGATAACCTGCCTTTGGGGTCCAAACCTAGCATCCTCAGCTGCATTCTTCACTTTTGCTCCTTCTTAAGATCTCTTGGTTCCTGACATAGAGAACAGGTTCCCAGTATCTCCCCAACTCATTCAAAATGTATCTGCAAAGCATCTGCTATGTTACCTACCCCCCTGGAATGCATCCCTTCTCACTGGGAAACAAAAAACTGGAGAAATTTTCTTCAAGCCTTTGATTGGAAAATATGTTGAAACTGTAACTCCTTCAAGATTTGATTATTTTACTTTGTGAAGTATTATATTTCAGGTTCCTATTTTAAAGTATTAAGCTCACAAGCAGAGAAAAAGTGGGTCAGATTATCTCAAAACGTGACGGTGCACAACTCCAACTGACCACCAGGAGCTATGGCTGCTTAGCACTTCTGGAAACCAAGCTAACTGCATACTAGTACATTACATTTTTCACAGTCTAACAAGAGAAATACCTCACTTCGAATCCAGTTAGGCGTTAAACCCTGAATAACATCTTACTGAAAAGCAACATGAGAATACAAGGATGGTGTGATGTGGTTGTGATTGTGCCCTGATGCCTTTCCTGCCCCAGCTCTTTAATGCCGTTTGCTGTTAGACAAGTCCAGAACGGTGACACTGATAAAAACGCAGTGACCCGTACCAAACAACAGCGCAGATACAGTGAAAGTATGGCACACCCCCAGGGACATGGAAAAAAAAGTGTTACCAGACGCAGGCTTCTTGGTCTAGCCTCGGGGAAAAACAGGACAAAAAAATAAAATCAAGATGATGCTCAACTGATTTAACTGGAAGATTAGACACCAAGAGCTGCAAACAGGCTGGACAGGCAAGCACCTGCTGCATTTTTCCGTGGGATAAAAGATCTCACAAAAAACGTGCGTTTAAAAGGAACTCCGAGAAAACAGCAGTTGCCTGCCGCCCGCCAGCCCCTCTGCGCCCCGACCGCACCGCGCCCGGGGCCGCCCGCTACAGCCAGGGCCCGCACCGGAGGGATAGGCACAGCCCCCGCCGCCCTCGGCCGCTCCTCCGCAGCGTCCCGGCCCCGCCGAGCCCCCGCCGCTCACCACTTTGGGCAGCTGCCGGTAGAAACACAGCTCCCGCTCCGCCGCCATGACACCGCTTGTGCCAGCGCAGCGCCGCCCCGCCCGGCTGCCCCTGGGTTCCGCCCCGAGGGTTGGGGCCCGTCCCGGCAGGACCGGCCCCTGCTCATTCCCGCCCCCGTCTCCGTGCCCGCAGCCCCCGTGCGTGCCCGCACGGGGCCGGTGCTACAGCCACACCGTTCCACGCTCCCTCCCTCCCGCCATCAACAGCAGGAGCGAAGGTCAGGTCATAAAAACCACCATCAGCATTTAATTCCATAAAAGCTTCAAGTTCAAGTTTATTCAAGTGAGGATTTTCAGAGTTACCGCACCTTAGCACTACACCTGCGACAGTTCAAGTCCAGTGTAAGGGGGAGGGTACGGCCTGCGGGCTCCTGGGCCAGCAGCAGGCAGTCAGCTTCGGGAACGTCACTGAACTAAACTGAGTTCTTCTGTAATGGCACTAGAGTTCGCTACATTATCTTGTTATGAAGTCTGAAGTGGGTAACACATCGATTATATTGCCAACCCTTTTTTCAAATTAACTTGGCAGACTTGCTAGCACATGAATACAAGTTGTGCCTTTCACCGACACGCAGGTCAAACAAGATCTGTTTCAATTATTTCATATTTAGCTTTTAGTGTTACTGCAATCTAATTCTAAAAACACCACAATTTTATGTCAACAAGCCACTAAGCAAATGTTAGCTCTTGCTATATCCCAGAACAGTGATGAACGTAATGCACATCATAAACCATGGTGATCTACATACTGCCAGTATAACTCAGGCAAATAAGTTATCCTCCCACAAACATACACAGAAAGTATATATTACTGACATATTTAGGGAAGTTAGCTTTAAATTTAAATTCAAGCATACAAATATGAAGTAAACAACTCAATATTCAAGTTAGTTCACATTTCTCTGGGTGCCTGACAGATCATCCAAGTTCAAGCACAGTGCAGAATGTGGTTAGCTGTTCAACTATTTTTTCATAGAAAAATAGCACGTCCACAGAAGAAAGAAAATCAATTTCAACTTACTCAGTGATCCACTCTTTTATTTTACCTTAGTTCAAGGCAAACTAAGTACAGATACTGTACATTAAAATGTATGCAGAGAAAGAACAGCTGTTCTTCATTCTACCTTAACAACTCAAATCTCTATTATTTTTAGAGCCCTTTCCAAGCAATAACACCTCTCTGAAACATGTTGCACCCACATTTAAATATAAAGAGAACCATCTGCAGGCCCCACATAGCCAACACCTATTAGTAGCACATCAATTAGTGTCCATATTCCAAGTCCTCCAAAGCTGAAGAGTTTTCCCAAACCTTCCCGCCACTGACCCAAATAGAAGCGATCGGCACCAAATCCACCAAGGGTGATGCTGTAAGAATAAACACATGATTCATTATTATTATTTTAGATTAACTGAGTTTGGGTATCCGTACATACTTCTTTCTGAGAGATCTACAAGTTGATGATAGTTTTGCTCCACATCATTCAAGAAACTATACATTTTTTGTACAAAAGAGCTGACTGGATTATTAAATGACAAAGCTTTTGATGAAATAGCACTATTTCTGAGCTAATTAATACTATACAGAGAATTGACAGTTTTGCATTCATGACAAGCAACAAAAACCAAAACTAAAACTCTCAAATTTTAAGTGTCTTGACTTTTCTAAGCTAGCAGAAGTTAAAACCAAACAAACAAGCTATAGAAACAGATCCAAAAACACTTTCAGTAGTATCTTTGCGTTCAGGAACAGACAGTCTCATTGCCTAATTTATCACACTTTTGAAGTATTAAAATTTAATTAAAAAGGTCTTACCATCAAAAGAACTCGAGTTACTTTCAAATCGCTATTGTGGTGCTCTGATGACTTAATATTCCAAAATAACTTAAATAGTTTCTTTTAACTGCTACACTGGTGTCTTCCCTAATAATGTAAAATGCAAGAAACTTTGTCTTTGCTGTTATGGGAAGGAAGCCATACCCAGCTCAGTGACATCTACTGAATTCATTTCAGATGCCAGAAGTAACTTTGACAATTTTCAGCTCTAATTGTTTCAAGCATATTAAAAACTGGGATTAAAAAACCCCCATAAATCTGCAGACACTTTGGAGCATTTGTATCTCATTTGACAACAAACAAATACAAGCATGTCCTCTCTACTCAGAAAATGCATCACTTTGTGAAGCCTAAGGATCACCGGCATTAACTCTGGAGGCAGCACATTTGATGCCGAAATGGGGTAGATGTTTTCTCTTGAGCTCTGTTTACTGAACACAGCTGGTATCGTTGCATATGAAATCCTTGGGCATCCTATGCTTTCAAATTCTAAGCTAGACTACATGAAATATTGGTTACTCAGTTCACCATTAAAATATAACAAGCAAAAAAACACACAAAGTGAAGGTTTTATAGACAATTAATATACTTCTAAAAATATTCTCTATTTTAGCTTGACATTATCTAATAGTTCTTGTGTACCTTAGTGCCAAGGCAGTAGACCACTTATAACCTCCAGTCCAGTTGCAATAGAGCATCTTAGGAAAGACACGATTACCTAAACATTAGAAAACATCTTAATGTAACAAAAATCACCTAATGACTAAGAAAATAACAAGCAAAAAGATACTGAGTTTCTCTAACCAGAGTCTAAAAGGGTAGACACTCACTGAAATAAACACTGTGAACACAAAAGCTTATATACTCCACAGTCCTCTGTTTCACCCATCTTTGTCCCACATCAGAAATCATGGAAGAAATAGGGAGAAAATTAAACCAGTTGGGTGAAACCAGCATGAATTTTGTAAATTATCCCACTGAGGCATTTGATATTGATTTTATTAGTGATGTCCATGTTAGTTTAATTTATAATAACATACAAAAATAAAACAGAACTATCTTCTCTCACATGAAGGTATACAACAGTATTAAAATCCAGTGTTTTCAGTTATATCTCCCTATTATGCTTAAAAATTAAAATGTAACTATAAAAAAATTCAATAGATTAATCAAGGTGCAGGCTGTTACTGCAATGGACATAAACAATCACTGTATTGACCCATTACAAAAAATGTAATTAAATTCTTTAGAAACAAAGCTTCTTTACAGAGTTGTTTCAGACCACTGACCTAGACAATGAATGTGATCCCGTACTGTACAAGTGGCATTGTATCGTTGTCGTGGACAAGAAACCGTCATGCAGCTTGTGGAGTTGGTACATACGTAATCAGTTGTTGGAAGCTGCCAGCAAAACTGGCACATCATGTTAACAGTAAAGTTCTCCTGCTCATGGTTATTCTGATCCTATAAAAGGACACCACTATCACTTCACTAGTCATACAAAAAATTCATGGTGTGCAGCATCAAATTACATTTCATGGATAGACGTTTTGGGCAAAAATAACTATTACCCTCTTTGCTACCTCTATGTCATCAAATGCAACAGAAAATCAACATTACAAAACTGACAAGAAGTTATTAAAGTGCAGTTTAACGTTACAACTTCCTCCAAATCTAAGGCCACTGCCAAAAGGAGGACTCAATCAGTCTCACCTGTAAGACCAGTCTCTACCTCTGGCAGATATTTAGCCTCCCCAATCTCAAAATGGTTCAATTTCCATTAGTCAACAAATTGATTTAACTCAATTGCACAGCTGCGTAACAAAAAGATCCAACACAAGGAAGGCAAAACAGAGAAGAGTTAAGGTCTGCCCCTACAGCTAAGGCCCCAACTGAATCAGATTAAATGTGTCACAGACCTGCAAACCTGCCTACAGAAGAACCTGGAAATCAATTTTTCATATTTTATTACAAGATACCACAGTTCAATTAAATGTCTTAAATTTGGGTTTAAAAGTAACAGGTTACTTACAACACAATGAACATGTGGCTTGACTTTGCAATCAAAAGTGGCTGGCTTTCCATATATACATGAATAGTTTGTGTTACATGTCATACAGTCTGGTGGCAATCTACTGCAAAGCCCGTTGCTAGGACATTTAGTCACGTAAGATGGAATTTCTGTACTTTCTGAAACGTGAAATACAGGAATGAAATGTAGAAAATTAATTTAAAAAGCTAGATAGTCTAAAGTATATACATATACACGTTTTCTTTTTACATATATATACACCCCCATGCACTGAGGCTATATGAAGGGCTTTCCTTATTATACAGCAAACAACATGTGTCGTGGGAACGCCTGCATTAGCCAAGTGAGCTACACAAAACAGCAGGGTACCCTGCAAGGGTCTCACCCAAGCTCTGTGAGGACAGCACAGCACGATTCAGCACAGCACCACAACAGAGCTTAGCACAGATTAGCGCCGCCTCAGCCAGTAGCTCTCAGTAGAAGTAATCAGTTTAGGTACAGAAGCAGGTTGACACGTGTAACCTACTTTTAGTTGAGGTCTAATTAAGTTTGCAGCTCGCTCAGCCATTTGCTGTTTATACATGTTCAGAAATACCTCTTAAATTACTCGCAAGAACAGTGTTTCAGACAATCCTGATGCACCCCATAGTAAGCTACAAAAATGGTATTTGTGTTGGATAGGGAACAGTAACAAGCTATTGCAAAAAGCTGGAGTTTTTAAAGAATTTACATCATCCTGACAGGCTGTAAAACACATGAACCACACAGCAGTTTAAGTAGTTGTTTTCTGATTTTAAGATCTTGTATGGTCTAATTTTCTAACTATATAACCCAAACTAGTTGTTAAAGCCATTGAAGAGTAATTCATGATGTGTTCATGTCTTTTAGCACTCTGAAAGTACATACAGGGTTCAAACACATAATTCAAGAACTTTACGAATAAACTCAAGACTCTAAGGAAAAAGGGCCGCAGAAAAAAATCAAAAGAAACATCATCATATTGTACCTGCTGCTTTAAAATAAGGAGTATTTGTACTTGTTGAAGTTAGACTTTTTGCAAACGTAGACTGTGGTTGTGAATGCTTTGTGGCCAAAGATCCTGCTACAAGAAAAAAAAGATATGTAAGTTTTATTTCTAGAATAAAATTAATCTTCAGACACAGTTTAATTTCAGCACACTGATGTGAAATGACAAGTGAGAACTATAAAAAGAATTTTAAAAAATCCTTTTCCTATTCTAAAATAGTAGGACTGTTACATTAAGCATTAAAATGAGCAATAGATATGAAGTTTATTTTAGACAAGAAACTATATTTAAATTCAGTCTTATTTTTTGATTCTTGAGAATTACAAAACCCTGCTCAGAAAGCAGATTTTACACTGTATTCGCTACAAAACAAAAGCGTTTACTCAAGCAATGCATCTACTTTGACAGAAAGCTGGAACAGAAGAACTGGCTGGCAGCCATGGCTGTATTTGTGAAGGCGCTTCATGTTTGCCCCTGCGCGAATCCCACGGGTCAAGGCCTCGGGGCCGCGCAGAGCTGAGGCGCGTAGCTCTGGAGCCCCGGAGGCCGCGCACTCGGCGGGAGCGGCCGGGCCTGTAGGAAGCGTACACTGAGGTTTGCTCCACCCGCCTGCCCAGAGGGTGCCGAGATGCCCCAGTACCCGCCAGTGCCACTGCGGCCCCCACACAGCTCTCCACATGGAGGAGGCAAATCCCGGCTCAGCAGAGCGGGTGAGCGGGGCCCAGCCCGTCTTTAGTCCCAGCCCTGCAGCGCACAATTAAAACCGGCCAGGCCCGCATCACTTGGTCTTCCCCCTCGTCCCAGTCAGGGATAGGGCAACGCATCTTCAGCAGCCGGGATAACAGTCACCGCCCCTGTTCGGTCACTCCGAAACCGGACCCGCCAGGGTCGCGCTCACCCCAGCCCCGGGGAACGGCTGAAGACAGCGGGGGAACAGCCTCCCCACCTACAAGCGAGGCGCCGAGGCGCGACCGGGCTAGTGGTTCAGAGGGCCAGGCCCGCCCGCCCCGGTAGCTCCCTACCCCCGCTTCTCCCATCCCACCCGCCCAATCTCGGCCTCGGGGAGACCGAGCAAAGCGGCGGCGGTGGCCGCGCTCACCGCGACCGGAGAGGACGTAGAGTTGGGACAGGAAGAGTGTGACTCCACACAGCCTCCCCAGCGAGATCAACCCCAACACCGCCGCCATCTTGTCTGCCGCCGCCAGGGGCGGAGCGTGGGAGGCGGGAAGGGGCGAGCCAGCCTGGCCACCTCCCCCTACCCCGCCCCTGGGGGCGCAGCCATCGTCTCAGCAGCAGCGCGGGAAGGCGAGGCCTCGCCTCAGCGGACAGCAGAGATAGAGGTATGCTAAAAAAACCAACACCCGCTACTTAATCCTATCAAGTGGAACAGAAGAGTGTCCTAGCACTTATTTTTTTTTTTTTTTCTTTTTTTACCTTTTAAAAGCAGGAGATAATCAGTTGGTGAAAACAGGTAAAAACCAAACTAATACAAAACAAAAAATAGGCCCACTGAATGTAAGCCTGTACAAGTGTCAGGCAGAAAGAAAACACTAGCTTTGTAGTTGTGTGAGATTTATCCACTAAATAGTACCTCCTGCTTCATTTCAGCAACATTTAAATCACAACTACAGATGTATAGTTTAGGTAATTAACATCTTTACACTATCTATGCCTTGTAACTAAAAAACAGCATATAAAAGTCAAAATTGTGATAAAATTAATATCAAGAAAGTCTGATTCAGTTGCCTGCCACGGTAAACTTGGAAATCGTTTATAAGCGTAATTAAGTCAGATAACTGTGGTCAAATTCCAACATGCTGGATTTTAAAATAAATTAAAAAAAATTGCCATCTGCACCTCTTCAGCATTCTCAGTATTGCAAGCAAATATAGCAATAAATTACACACAAAGTTTCTTCAAAGCTAGATTTAGTGCGGGGTTGTTTAGAAAAGAGTCAAATCAACAGCAAACCCAGGAAAAAATAAAATACTTTCCACACACAGATACAGTGAGTAATTCAACTTCATTCTTGGCAATCACCTTTACAGCAACCAATTATCACACCAACTCCATCACAATCTTGTTTCACTGGTTATTTCCAAAGACACCAATGTAGTTGTAGTCTGTCAACATGAATTCAGGAAAAAAAAAATCTATCTATTCCTCCCCCTGCCCCCATAAGATAGAATCTAGAGTTAGAAAAAACTGTATCAGAATGCTACCACCTGCCAAGCTCTGGATTCCAGCTCACACCAGTGACACAACTGCCCCCAGACTGAGGCAGCTCAGCAGTGGCAGCAGCAGCCCCTACACTTGCCAGCCTTCCCGCTCCTTGACTTTGTGCAGCCCCAATTTATTTATTCCCACAGCAAAAGCAGCATATTTTAACAGAGGTGTAGGACTTTTTGAATAAGCAATCTGCAACTTAAGCGGATTGGGATCCCATGGGATTGTGAAAAGAGCTGGCAGTTGCATCAGTCCTCTCAGACTATTCCTGGAGCACCAACATTGCTACATTTGCTTATCTTGTGTACCATTATCTGAAAATTCTCAGATGAGCATTACTGCTCTAGAGCAGGGAAGAAACACTGTTTCACATGGGCAGGTATTTTTTTTTTTTCTTATGGCATCATCAGAATAATTCTTCTGCATTTAGAGTATGTGAAGTCTTAAATTTCTTGAGTTTTTCAATAGCAGAAGATACTGAAATCTCTCCGTGAACTTTGTTGTCTCTTGTTCGCACGTTGACAGCATTATTTGCTTTCTCCTTTTCTCCAACCACTGCAAGACATACCACAAACAATATTAAACTGACTACCTACATTACAGAATGAGTCGAGGCAAACTCTATGCCCAACATTAAAACCTAAACGGTGTTCAGAAATGTAAGATACTGCAATTACCTAAGATGAAGTTGTATTGGGCCAGCTGAGCATTTCTGATTTTCTTGTTCAATGTGCAACTTTGATCTAGATCCACATCTGACATAAATCCTGCTTCAAAAAATTTGCTGCAAACCTAAAAACAACAACAAACATAACTCCCATAGTATACATTCCACAACATGAATCTGTACATGCTGTGATCCCTGATCTCTTCCTATAATTAATGTATCTGCATAATTGTGCTCTTGTGAATTGTTATACGAAAGTCAATGAAGTTATTTGAAGAAACTGCACACACACTTAAGGGCTTAGCAAGAACCCAGCTGAAAGACATTACAAGGTAACATTCGTATCAAATATTTGCTAATCTCAGATAGCTACACTGCTGAATATCAAAAATGTTTCCTCAGTCTAATAAACGAGGAGCAGAACCACTTACACTTGCATTAAAAGAAAAGCTGGGGAAAGGGGTGAAAACCCCCCCCAAACATGGTCAAATATAACATAGTCAAGAGTGTAAGTACACATGCCAGGGAATGGAAGGAACCAGCTCTGCCCTTATTTTAAGCAGGTAATTCTGTAATGAAACATGAGATAGTATGTAAGATTTGTCATCCAGAATGTTTTTTTCCTTTTATAATTAATAAAGTATATACATAATACTAGAATCCAACACAGGTACACATATCCCTTTCTCAGGCTTATACAAATTTTAGATTATATGAAAACATTTACCTCTTCAAATAGGTCTCCGAATTTTTTTAAAGCATTCGTTCTTTGTTCTAGGACAAGTACTTAAGGAGCTATTCAAATTACTTGCTACTATAAAAAGGAAGGCCTTGCTCTCACCTCCTGGGCATACTCTTCAGAAGTAGGTCCCACAGGCACAACCATGACCTGCCTTGGAGACAGCCAGAATGGCCTAGCAAGCAGGACAAGAAAAAATATGAAATAAATGTGCATTTTACATTTGCATTCACAGCCACAGTCATGTTCCCCAGTAATAATTGCTTTACTTCATAAAAATATTTGTTAGCTACAGATGTTGGGTGTTATCTTCCTCAAGTTCACATCAAATAGTAACTAGATTGATTCCAGTTAAATGGCATATGCAGAACTTTAAGCTTCTGTTAACTTCCTAGCTGACTTCCATTTTAAACAATTTTTTTTCTCATAATTTCCACTTTTATTATAACTTTAGAGTGAAAAGTGGACAGTCAGACAGAAAGGTGGCTGAGTGTATGAATTAACTCTTTAATACTTAAACCCATCAAAAGAAGTATCTTCAGAGCTTATTCAAGATGAAACAATACATCTTACAAATTAAAAAATATTTAACATATTAGGACTAATTCATGTCTATATTAAAAGTGTTTTACGTATGTCTGTCATGTTCCCAGTACACAATAATGATTTTTAATAAAAAGGGAACAAGAATAATGCATCACATTGAATTACAGTTCTTATTTCTGCTTTCTTGTATAATTTTCCCTGCAACCTCATGAAATTGAATTTCTAACAATAAACTACTAGTAAAAGGATGTCATACATCTCAGACCCTAAAATTAAACTTTTCTTGTTATCTAACCTACTAATTTTGAAAAAATACTAGGAATATTATTTTGCATCACACAACGGACATTGGGGAAGATCTGTTTTCTCTACCTCGTTAAACATTTCTTAGAGCTGCATTTGTGCCACATACCATTTTCCTCCATAATTTTCTGCTAGAATAGCTATCATTCTCTCCACAGATCCCAAAATAGCTCTGTGAATAATTACTGGCCTTTTCTTATCATCGCCATCCTTCCTGAAAAAGTGTAAGTAAAGTTAAAAAAAAGTATTATTTTAGCTCACAGACAATATTACTAATATTTTTGTTTCTTCTTTTCATGGAAAGGCAATTTATGCTTAGGCACAATCTACTGTTTCTATTAAAAATGTACCTTCTTTAAGTCACCAGGGCTTTTAAAGGAACTCCAAATAATCACAGTGATCTAAAATAATCATGCCTGTAGCTAGTGACATAGCCACAAACTCCTAATTTTAAAACTCACTCAACTGATTCAGCTCCATTTCTGTACGTTTTAATATTTTATGTTCTTCTTCACTCTTTCTGTTCTGCTGTGTCTTCTTTCTATTTCGTTGCACAGGATCATACCTGCCCTTACTGTTGATTTCTCTCCTTAAATTACAACCCTGTGATTAAAAAAAGCCAGCTGCTGTTTGTAACCTTATCATCACCGACCAAAGAGCTATGACATCTACTGTGGTCCATGCAGCAGGACCAAAACATAACAAAGATACTTATTCTACATTCCCCATCAAACTTTTTATAATATGCAAAAACACAGCAAGCAAAAGAAACCAGAAGATGTGTGTTCAGGTCAACATGGTACTAAGATTAAGTGACTCAGTGGATAAATAGCCCTCTTGCTAGCTGGAAGACAAAGTGAATTTTTCATTAAAAACTGTTCTTATTTCGTTCAAAGTTAATTAACTTCATTTGATAAAAAGAATGATACCATTTTTACAAATATACTAGCTCCTTAAGACATGTTTGAAGTTGTATGCAATGTCTTCAGAGGAGAGACAGTGCCTAGGCTGAAAGTGAAAACTGACTCAACTGAGTTTTCATTAGCATTACATATGATCAGGTATCCTCAGAACTGGCAGACATGACAGATCACCTCACTCTCCTGCAATCAGTAGCATTTACAACTAAAGTGAGCTATCATCACATTGAGCAAATATACTCACCAGGGATGTTTGCCCTCCTAACCAGCCTACCAGTATCCAGGCTAATCACTGGTTAAGTGAGCAAGACAGCATTCATACGTCTCGGTTTAATGGGAATCACAGATAATGAAAGTACATTTTAAAAAAATTATTTCATTTAAAAGAGGAAGATAAGTTGGTTAACCACTTACCCAACATAAGTAAGACTAAATCGAATGGGTAGTTGGAAGTCAAGCTGGATAGTAGCACATTGATGGTACCTGCCAATAGCATCTTTGATTTTAATATCAATCTGTGAAGCAAAATAACAGGTACTAAATATAGTTTGCCTGCACTGTGTCTGTATTCTTGACCATCCCAAAGTTGTATTAAAAATGCTGATTCACTAACCTTAGGACCATAAAATGCTCCATCTCCTGGATTCAAATTCCATTGCTCTCCAAAGTCATTCAAGCTGTTTTGAAGTTGCTAATCATAAAAATGAGAGAATAATTTAAAAACGTATAGCAGTGCCTCTCGTTACTGCAAATCAAAGCATTTGCCTTTGAAATACAAAGGATGTCGGCAGGCAGCATGACTCCTATTGTTCAAGCATTTAGTAATTTATGTGAAATAATCTTGAAATAAGAGTATTTCCTTGTACAAATATTGTGATTAATCTGAAAAAAGATGAATAAAAATCCAATCAGTTAAGATAAGGCGCTACGTAATAATCAAAGTTCTCATACAGAAACCTCACATCTAATGTGATGGTTTTTAACAAGCATTTTCACTGTTCTCACTATTCAACATGAAATAACTTAAATATCCACCTCTACTAATATAAATATTAAGGGCTTTATTTGCTTTCAAATGCATTACCTGTTCTGCATGATCCCAGATCTCTAACTCTCCTAGGTAGTTTTCTGGTCTTGTAGAAAGATGTAATTGAAAGGTGAAACCAAAGACAGCATACACTGACTTCAAGAAATCGAGACAGCCCTTAATTTCTTCTTCAATCTTAAATGTAAACAAAATATATTAATTATTTCTTTACATAAAATGTGATTAGGTTTACTGCATTCATCACAATCAGAATAGAGAAGTCCGTTATATAAATTAAAAAAATGAAAATCACATGAAAATGACATCCTACAAACCCAAAACTAAGTAATGGGTGAAGGGTGTTGTGGGTTCAAAGCACAGGCAAGAAAAGTAACATTCTTGTTAAGCCTGGACTTTTTGGAGCCATATTGTATGAGTCAGACTTGACACGAGTGTATCACTTTGTTCACACAGCTCCACTAAAATCCATGGCATTACTGACATTTATTCAGCATTAATATGAAAAACAAAAAGTGGTCAACAGCTTTGTTTCTTTGCAGAGGCAGAGGGGAGATGCAAAAGAACTACTTTTTTGGGATTTAGTTGCCAAATAGATGCTTTTACAGGAAAAAACCCTTTACAGAAAGTCTTATGATGTAATTCACAATTAATAATGTCCCTCAAATATAATGATTTTATTCTTCTGATATAAGCCTTTTTTAATTTCCAAGAGAGAAACAAATTATGGCACTGCTATTTGAGAAACTTTTAAGTTCAACAGGCCATTGGCTTAAGACTTAAGGCGTTCTTTTTTTTGGTTGACTGATAAGGGCAGTTTGTTGTTGTTTGGAGTGGGTTTTTTTGTTTTGTTTTTTTTACCTGTTCTATTGTGCAAAAGATGTGAGCATCATCTTGTTGAAAGCGCCTCACACGAGTCAAACCACTTAAAGTCCCAGAGAGTTCATTTCGGTGAAGAACTCCAAAATCTGCAAATCTAAGAGGCATTTCCCTCCAGGATCGTGGACGATGGGCAAACATCAAGCTAGAAGTCACATAAAAGAACATTCATTTTATCCTTCTTATAGCAATTACAGTAATTCCATTGATAAGAATTTACTCTTGTCTGCATTCTAAAAGGCAGTTAACAGAAAAAGTTCAGCACTCAGAACATATTGCTAGACTACCCAGAAAAAAAAACACTGTGAGAGTAAGAATCAAGAGTGGTTCATCTGTACCTTCTTTTGGTACACCATGTCTGATGCCCATCTCTATCCAGCATAATTTGTACTTATCAATGGTACAGACTAGTACTAGTGAGCACAAACCTAGTCCAATTAGTGCAGACTTAATGAAAGGCCCTCCTACAAGAATAATATTTGGTCTGCTTTGGAACACTGTCGGAGCAGCTCTCTGAGCACAGTGGTTGCTTAGTAGTCTAGAGGAAACATACATAACATGTATGAATACTAATTTATTTCCCCTCAGCCCCTCCAAAGGCTAAATACAAAGTTTTTCAGTTGAGAGTACACACCAATGTCCTGGACAATTCATGGGTTTTAGGGCAAAGGTTTCCTTCTCGACCTCAAAAGAGAACATATTTTCACTGTAGTGCTGCCAGTGTCCTGAAGCTTCCCAGAGTTTACTGTTGAAGACGTTTGGAGATACAACTTCAGTAAAATTACGCCTACGATATTCCTCCTATAAAACAAATCCAACATTTAAGAGGTGATAAGAGCTTTTGACAGGCAAAAGCCTGATTCTTTTTAAGTGTTCTTCCAATGATGATTTTCGGGGAAACTAAAGGACTACTGCACATGTACGTTTTTCACAACCGGAAAAAGCACAGGTCAGTGCTTCACTCTGCTGTATTTTCAAAAAGGTTAGAACTGTATAATCATAGTGAAAATCTGGTATATATTTACATACATAGATGTTTCCTCTTTCTGAGGATAGCTTAGTGCTATGAGTGGCCTATCATTTAAGATCAATAACCAGTATCAAGCTTCTTAGGAATTACATTAGTATATACTCACTCGTATGAAATCCACAAGTGTGTTATAAAGAAAGGCACCTCTGGGGAGGAAAAAGCAGCTTCCAGGACTCAAATCATGAAAGAAGAAGAGTTCTTGCTCCTAAGTACATTGAAATCACAACACTGTAACACCACTTCAGAACCACAGACCATGACTACTTCACACATCTTGAGACTCTGTCCACAAACATAAATACTCCTACAAGGTGATTTCCAGCAGCTTCTCAGCAACATTATTTAATTCTTGTAGTTCTTAGTCTTAAAAGTTTGTAATAATACTGGAATTCCATTTGACTCTGTCACAATGTAAATACACATTTCCTCAAAATCCTGAGGCATTAACCAATCTTACTATTAGTAACCAAAGCAATGAAGCACATCCCATCACATCTGAGGGCTGAAGGCTGGGAGCCAGTCATTCTTTATCAGAACTCAGTCTCAAAAACAGAGGCTCAGCAGTGTGGCTCTGATACATCTTTGGAGAACTTTAACCTCTTCAGTATCATTGATATTAGATAAATGAGAAACTAGCTAAGGAAACTAGCTAAGTTGCTTGATTGATACTAGAGAATTTGTTTTGAAAGGTACAGAAGTAATCAAACAAATACTATAAAAATAGTCAAGTCTTAATGAGTTAATACAAGTAAGTATGAACTCTTCTGTAAAGGTAATTTTTCTCCTTCTTCCCTTGGTCAGTTTTCTGTAAATTCCCCAGTGGTTCATCCTCTTCTGAGTTTATTTATACAATTTTCAGTAATTTCTCTCTTCTATGAAAAACATAGCATTTTGGGTAGGATCTGAAAAGATCTTACATTAAAATGTTTAAGATATACCTCCCCAAACCATAGGACTACCCCATTACTTCTTCCCAACATTACTTTAACATTCGTATGCAAGTGACAAGTTGAATTTGTAGGATTAAAATTTTAAAACACAACCGACACCAAGAAACTCATAGAACTGACTCCCATGCAAACTGTCAAAAAAAACCAAAACAAAAACACAAAAAGAGACTGAATTCTATTACAGAAGCATAAGAGAAGTGGACCATGAAACAACATACCTTTCCAATTTTCCTATGGTCCCGGTTTCTGGCTTCTTCCTGGAATTTTTCCCATTCCTTCATCATTTTATTATCAGGAAAGGATATTCCATATATTCTCTGCAGAGTTTCCATGTCAGATTTTCCCTCCCAATACGTAGAGGAATTCTGATGCACAAAAACACATACTTTAACATAGTATCATATTCCTTCTTTCCCTGAGATTATAACCACTAATGTATTTAGGTGTTATGACTTTTTTCCTTGGGAAAAAGAATGATACACAGTCATCCAGCACTTCTTTATAATACAAAGATGCTTGCACTGCCTTTTAGTCAGCATACTAATACAGAACACAAATGAAAGTGACTGGTCAAACCATACTTCTATTCTACTTAGGTACCTTGTTTTAACTCCCACCATGGCATGTTTTATTATCTCACGTTGTATCTTCTAAAGAAACAGAACATGAGCAGGGAAACATGAAAGACGAAACCAAACTAACTCACCCTCCATTAAATCCTAGCTTTTTTGACAATCTAACACTTAATCCCTGGTACTGAAGAGTTCGATGAACTTCAGCTAGGAAGCCAGCAACAGCACCTCTGAGGAATGTTTCAGTGAGGTTAGGGCAGGAAAGTTATCAAAATTAACACCTACAAGTAACTTAACCACATCATAACCAGAGGCATCTGTAAACTATGTCTCCAGCTTTCCTATAAATACTAAAATTTATAAACAGCAGCATTGCCAATCTGCCAGGGTCCACTTTACCTCCTGTACCTGAAAGAGACCATCTTACAAGGTCAAAATACTATTCTCTGCCCCAGTGGTTATCTTTGCTGTCTGTTTACTGCAGAACTGAGTGCACACACACCACACACAGATGCTGACAGCGAGTACTGACTCAAACCAGGACATCTGTGACACAGAGCGCAGGGCTGGGTGGAGATGCTGGCACAGTACTGACACGAGGCTTAGGCACCACACTCCCCTACTGCCCAGGGTGTAACCGGTCCCACAGCTCAGCTAGTCAGTACTAGCTTGAGTATTTTTGCAGCTCTCTTCACTACAGTCTAAGCATGCATGTTACTGCACTGATACTCTAATAAAAAAAAAGATGCTGTTAACTTTCACTGATGTACTGTTGTGATGGTCAGGAATCTGTAACCCTTGGAAGAAGATGAATGATGGAAGTCTGTAGTTACACTTGCACAATGTGAGCAGGGAAAGAAATTAAGGACTATTTTCAGAGTAAGTAGAGCAAACAATACAAAGGACCAAACATAGTAACTTCAGGAGAAATTAACATGCAATAAATAAATCAACAGACTTACAGTTTAGTTAAGTTTTAATGCACCATTGATTTAACTTACCTTAAATATTTTAAGGGCCTTAATTTTTCCAGTGTGTCTCACATGTGGACCCCTGCAGAGATCAATCAGTGGACCACATCTATACACCAAAAAGACAAGTATGTTTATTTCAAAACACTCCCAACATTTTAAAATGGCACTAACAGTCACTCAGTAAATACTCTGTACACTTGATCCATTATCAAGAGCATCACAACACAGCAATTCACACAATACTGTGTTGAATTTGGCCAGGAAATACCAAGCTAGGCACATCAAACAGAAAAAAATGCTTTGGAGATTTTTTTAACTAACTAGTTTTACCCTTGACAATTGAATGAACAGGTCCTCACAGCTCACTGAGCTAAGAGTTAGCTTTACCCATTAGCCAGCAATTCACTGTCATAGGTGGTAACTTATTAAAATAAGTTTTTTGAAACAAGAGGGAATGAGTGAAAAGCAGATTTGCTATTAGTCCACAAATTGAGGACTAATCTGTTCCAGCAGAGAAAGTAAGATCTGATTTTACGTAAGTAGCAATATTAATTGCAAACTCAAGTCCCAAACACACGAGTATTCAGAAGTTACAATTAAAAAAATTTTCCTTAATTTAAACAAAATATACCTAACTACAGAAATACTTTGTAATACCTTTAAATTTAAATTTCTTTACCTGTATATTGTGGTAGTTGGTGTGTTCACCTTCTCATTGAGGATGCGACACTTAAACTTGTTATACTGTGTAGGGAAACACGAAAAGTCAGAAACATCAACAAAATGTCTAAGAAAATTCTGGTTTTAAATTATGTATTAATAATGCAAATGTGTCAGTAAAAGACAACTAAAGAAAAATCACATTATCACATATATATGTATGAAAAAGTTCAACATCCTTTCAGAAGAGTTATAAAGAGGAAAAAGAGACAAGGAAAAATGCTTAACACACCCTGAGGGAAATTAGGATTAGTGATTACCACCTGAACACCTCAAAGCACTTTTCCAAGGCAATTGTAACACAGCACAGTGAGAGTGGCAATATCCACTGTATGACAGAGGACTAGAGGGAAAAGTCTTTTTTTGTCTCATCTCTGTTAAGTGAGCAAGAATGAATGTGTATGTGTACTAATTTCTATGTCATCTCATTGAGATGGTTTCGCACAATAAGAAATTATTTTTATTATTGCCTGAAAACACTCTGAATACTTGAGAAGGGGAAAAGGATGTTATTCTTTTTTCACTGGACAGGTACTATTCTGATGAGTGAGTCACATGCAGGATTTTATAAAAATTACATTTTAAAAGATCATTGCACCAGAATCACAGCTACTCCACAGATTTACCTTAAACATGTCTAAGAGGATCTCCTTTTTGACTTCCAGCCTTTCAAAAGCCTGCTTCTCTTTTATTATATTTTTACAGTGGTTCTCTAGTAGTGGGAATTCAGTACTAGATACACCTCTAAACAGAGAAGGGCAAAAGAAATATAAAATTAATTGTTTTGATATTCCCATTTTTAAGTGACCACTTTCTAGTGGTCTAATTGGAAAAACATGGGATGTGTTGTTGTGGTTTGTCACTGTATTTTCTTAGTTTCTTATAACTGGCTGTTCTTTCAGACACTAAACTCAGAAGACAAATGGAATCACCCTGAGAAAACCCACTGCCATCACTCCTAGAACAGTCTTTTGACATGTTTAAAGGTCTTGAAGATCCACAGCTCAAAGTATACATGATCTAAAAAAAAGGGAAAAAAGCCTCAACCCAGCTGCAAGAGCTAGTTTATCAGCTAATGCAGATTCAGTGTTCTCACTGAATGCTACAGATAAATATGTTAAAAACAGAATTGTAAAGCTGTGCACAAGGATTAGAAAAGCAGTAAACACCTCATGAGTCACATGCATACGTGCCATTTCTACAAGTGACTATGGCACCTTGAAAGCAAACTCCCATGATTCTTTAAGCAAATGTGTCCTCTGTCCTCGATCTCTCAGGAACTTCAGAAAGTTTTACCCAAACACTCTCCTTTTATTATTTTTTTTTTTACAGAACATTCAGCAACTGCAAGTCTTAATGAGCAGGTGTCTGAATGCACAATAAATATGTATACACAGACCTATACTATAAGGAAGACTAACCTGCCAGTTTTAAACCATACTACTACCATCAGTTTAAACCATACTACTATATAGTACTACTAATCATTTTACTTTTAACATGCAAAAACATGAGTTAGCAAAAGTAATCCTAGTACTGAGCTTCAATACAGAGTATTAAAGTTCTTAGACACTGAAATTGTACCTGTCTTCAAGGTACATGTCATAATAAAATCCGTTCTCAATTGGTGGTCCATAGCATAAGCAGCCCCCAAAATAACCTTCCATGGCCTCTCCAAGAATATGAGCACTTGAATGCCAATAAACCTGCAAATAAAGTCAGGTGAGCAAGTCCTATGGTCATTGGTATCGTGTAACTAAAAAGAAAAAACAAATTCCATCACCATAGTACTTATTGTACCTTGTTCACTTTTCAGTTAGTTCTCAGTCAGTTAAATGTCTATACAATACTAACTGCATCTAAAGCAACACAGCCAATAGTTACCATTGCTCACATATAGTACATTTATTAATAGGGCTGTAAACCACATTACCTGAAATGTCAGAGGGGGGGGTCAAAACCCCAGGAGATCAATACAAGTCTTATGAGTCCCTAGTAATTCAGACCACTTCATAGCCACTGCTACAGCATAAAGACTTTACAGGCTCCTGAAATGGCTCAAACAAGCTTAATCACATGAATAATTCTTTGGTAAAATGAAGCCTAATCCCAGTACATAAACATAGGCTTAGGTCTGAATCCCATTAAAAAAATCTTGGGTGTGTCACTAAGTATATTCAGTTTAATCGACTATGATGTTCCTCCTTAAGCTTCTAATAACCATGCTGGTACAAGGAGGTGTAGATTTTATTTATGACTCAAATCTGATATTGGACAATTTTTAGAAAACTGTAAGACAGCCTCACTGTTACTTTCAGTGTCTGACTTCAAATGCACCGAGTCAAACCAAAGACAACACGTTTCAGAGGACATCAAACTACTTCATGCCAACATACAGAAAAACATTCTGTAGGATCACGCTTGAGAAATAACCTATTTAAGTAAAAAAGATGGGGAGAACAGAACACTAAGATTTTATTCATCTACAGTAGTTACTTAGTATCTAATCTTGGTCAAATAACATCAAATACACTACTTAAAAGTTTTGGATGTTTTGATTTTTTTTATTCAAGATTTTAGAAGCACAGTGGTGCAATCAATTTCATGTCATTAGTTCCTTTAATCAAGCAGAAACCACTAAGCATTTACTCACAGCTTTTGCTTCTTCATTATCAAACGTAAGCAGCTCCAGACTGCAATCTCCCTCCAGTGGACGATCCAGGTCCCACAATTCACCATTCACTTTGGCTATGACTGCATTTGAAGCCAACATTTGACTTAAAAAAAAATAAAAAAATCAGATTACAAGAGAGTAAAATATTTAGATTCAGAGCTGCAAAAGTGCTTAAGTTTCTAAACCCTGAGAGAACCCACCCACATCTTGTAGCACCTAAAGACCTTTAATTTTTGTTTCTGTGGTCTTAAACACTTTTCTATTTTTAAGGTACAGACCCTTGAAGTCTTCAAGCTTCATTCAATGGTCTTCAATGCTGGGGATCTGAAGGAAATAACACTTCTAGCAACAGTTTCTACTGTTATCTGGTAACTCACAAAACTTCAGATGTCTAATGATTTTGAGCCATCTCACTGACTGTTCTATTTTTTAATTGGAAGCAAGCATTATGATCCCAGCACAGAACCTCAAGCATCACTCAAACAGTAACCTCACCCAGCATTTTCTTCTGCATTAAGCTGAAGTTTCAATGCTTTCCAAACAAACCAACTTCAGAGAGTCACCATCCCCTGACCATGACATATATATATTTTATGCAGGAAGGTAAGAGACAAATGATAGTAACAGATTTATCTCTGTGAAAGCAATGCTCCTTGAATCTGCAGGTTACCTAATTCCTACAGCTAATTGATACGGTGTGGTTTTCCAAGATTCCCCTTCAGCCACCTTTCCACCTGTCAGAATGATTTTGATAGGCTTGCTCTCGTTGGCTGCTCTGTAAGCTAGCAAAGCATCATGTTCTTTTTTCAGTGCTTCGTAAAGCTTCAGTCTGTCTTTTATGAAGCTTGGCTCACACTGGACCTGTAACAAATAAATTAAACCACACACATCCATATTTGTGAGAGAAATAGAATAAAAGGGTTGACAGTGTTCATGCATGATTAGAGGTTCCAACTGAGATGAGATTTTACTGTACTAGAATTTTACTAATATGCAGTAAAGCATTTGTAAATAATTATACACAGGATTGTCCCATACAACTTGGTGACTATTTTATAGTGGCTTTGTGAGCTCAACCTCAGAAAGCAGTCAATATTCCTCCCCCAGAATTTGTATTTGGCTGACATCCCATAGAAGTTTGGATCATTCCAAGAAGCCCTTGCTTCTGCCACTCCATTCAAAGCATCAGACTCAATTAAGAAAGTTCACAGGAAGTTTTCTTTAGTTTAGCATAAAGTAAATTACTAAAATCTACAGGACTACAGGTAGTGCTGCCAACATCGCCTTTCAGTCACCACCCACATGCTGTTCAACAATTAATGAACCATCCCTCTCTTTAGGAACCACAGCATCCTGACCCTTATCTCTCCAATAGCCCAAAGCCTTTTGTTATGTAAACAACAGATCTAGGAATGTATAAGTAACCCTACTAATTACACACAAGACAAAGCACTTAGATAATTATTTTTCCTATATTCATGCCATAGCAAGCCTTCTTCCCAAAATCTGGGATTTCAAAATACAGCAAAGTATTTAAGATTCTACCACCTTTTCAGAACCTAGCCAAACAATACTCCTTCTTCTGTTATTACATAGTATAAAATAACCACTTACATCATTCTGATGTCTGTTCCCAGCTTCATTTTCTGTTTTCTTTTCCTCTTTACTTTGATTCACTGCAAAAGTTGGACCTGCACTGGAGACTTTCTGAAAATAGTGATAATATGAAGTACACCCTTAAGCCTTTAAGACTTCTCCCAGCCATCATTGAAACAAAACAAACCAGATCAGTGCAACACTGGGATAAAAACGCAGTTACAACCCAGTAAGAGATGTCCTTAGTACAGAGGAAAGACTTCTCATGACACATCTAAACTGCGTTCTCTTGATGTTCAGCAGACACAGCAAAACTGCTCACCAAGCCAAATCTTCTCAGCACAATTTACCCAATTTTACTACTGCAGCCATCACTGGCAAAACCTCCCCAGCGACACCGTGGGAGATTAAAACGTGATTATTGCCTAGTGAGCAATAAAAACAACTTTCCGTGGTCTGATAAACGTATTCCACCCCAGCGGGAAGACAGTGACTATCGGGAGCAGCACCGCTCCGTGCTCCGGAGTGTGGACTGGGTCCAAGACACGCTTCCATCGCCCAGGCCGCTGCCGGCCCCTGCTGTCCGGCCCCCGGCGAGTCCCTCCCGCCCCTTCCCCCCACAAAGGCCTGGTTTGCTCCGGAGCGATGCGGTCTCAAGCCCCCGCCAGGCCTGGCGCGGCCCACCGCCCTCCTCCGGCCGGCCCCGCGGCCGATCCCCCCGCTACCTCGCCGCTGCCGCGGGCTGGGGGCTCCGCCGCCAAGGGGCCCGGCGGCCGCCGCTCCACGGGCGCCGCCCTGCTCAGCTCGGCCGCCAGGCTGCGGCGCAGGTGCAGGAGGCGGTAGCGCAGCTTCTCGTTCTCGGCCCTAA
The DNA here is from genome assembly GCA_020745705.1 of Hemiprocne comata. NCBI lineage: Eukaryota > Metazoa > Chordata > Aves > Apodiformes > Apodidae > Hemiprocne > Hemiprocne comata. The sequence goes on along the minus strand of CM036596.1, from coordinate 6,497,697 downwards.
GGCGCTGCAGCTCGGGGCTGCAGGCCCCAGGGCAACACGGCGCCTCCTGCTCCCTGAGCCGGCCGACCTCCGCCGACAGCCAGCGCAGCTCCTGCTCCTGCCGCAGCAGGCGCCGCTCCGCCACCTCGGCAGCTGCCGCCGCCATCTTCCCCCCGCCCCAGCGGCCTGCCGCCGCCTGCCTCCGCCCTCCTGCGGCGGGACGCGCAAGACGCCCCCGGCCCGGCCAGCTCCGCCTCCCGGGCTCCACTCCGGAGCCGCCGGGCCCCCGGGTCGCGCCGCGTTAGTCGTGCTCTCTGTTCGAGGCGCTCAGGCTGCTCCCTGCACTGCCCAGGCACGACGGGACTTTAGGGGCCTTACCGGAGAGTTAGTGTTTACATTGTTCGTTCTTCTACTTGGGTAAATACCTTGAGCAGCCATTACGGCTGCACAGTCCCACACACACACCCATCTTGCTCCGAGGCAGGTAAGCAATTAGGAAGTGTCAATATCCGCAACCCATGTCCGAGACCCGCTTCGACCTACCTACCTCACAAGGTTCTTTGAAACCCTCATGAACAAGAAGCTGCATAAAGTGAAGAATCACATCACTAATTCTTAAAATCCGTATCATGCCATTTTGTGGAGATCGCGACACTTACAAGTAGTTGGTAATAGGAAGAGGAAAAAACATGCAGTTTGCTTTATGTTTCCCAAGTATGCAATTTAGCATGTGTGACGCTCCTGGGCCAATCTCACGGCTGTGGTCAATAAACCGTAACATTCCAAACTGGGACCATTAATATGCCATAAAATACCACGTAGTTCCACTGATCCTTACTTCAGATAATGTGTCACATGTGAGGCTTGTTATAGCTACAAACAACCACAAGGTGACAGGCAATGCTTCCAAACTATTATGTGAAACCTGGCTAGTTAAGTGTTGGGGTGGTGATACACACAAAGAATTCCTCAATCATTATATGGTCAGTGGTCAACTTTAATGCTGCCTGATAAGTACTTGTAATTTCAGAAACAGAAGAAGCCTTACAGGAGGATACAGTGGTTGCATCTTAAGATCATAAAGACTGAAAATAGTCTAAAACTTGTTTTCCGAAAAGCTTGGCAAAATATTTTTGTTTGCTGTGCAATAGGTAAAGTGCCCTTAAGAAAACTGCAGGCAAAGCCACAGGAGTGAGGCCAGGGATGCACTGTCAGTTGAAAGTAATGGAAACAGAAAAAAAAAAAAACCACAAACTAAGGAAACAGCAGGAGAAGGAGGAGGCGGGAAGTACTCATAGATTTTCTACACAGGCAATTTATGTTGACAGAAAGTATAAAAACAAAAGCAAAAAGTCCATGTATTAAACAGCATTTGCGTAAGAGAGGTTATATAATGTGTGATCCTCAGTGACTGATTATCAGTGGCAGAACACCTCCATGAGGATTGCAGTAATCCCCACTGGTGCACTTGGGTCATGAAATGGACGCTATATGGTGGCTTATTTTGCTTGGACACAACTTAAAGATCTAAACATGCAGAAGTTTTGTTGTTCTTAACATTGACATGTTTACCTTCACAAAAAAGGTCTTATCCGGTAATTTTTATTTTTTTTTTTTGCATATAGGATTACAATATATTTACATGTTTACATTTAAATGTATATTATACATTTTCTAAATGTATAATTACATTCTAATGTAAAGCTAATATTTTATGCAGGAATAAAAAGCAGAGGGCATTTATACTGTGGTTTGGGTATGGCCTCTGAGGAGTACAAAATTAAAGTGTACAGAAGACACTTTATTTCATGTCCTGTACCAGCTTGTACAGATTATTTCAGTTTGATCAGCTGTCTTATTTAATTAATTATTTTTTTTGCAAAGGGATATCTTTGAAGATCAGTTACAGAATTAAAAAGTAACAGTAACTAAGCAATTCTCAGTCTCATCATTACGGTTCAGAAGCTGTTAACAGTTGTAAGGGGCTAATTAGTGTAATGTAATCCTCTTAGGAAGCTGCAGGCACTGAGCTAGATTTCTTTATAATTTGTATGTAGGCCTTCTTCATTCCATTGGAATTACAATAATTACAGACAGCAGTATGCATTTGCATTCTATCCATCCACATTATGTTTACTTTGCATACTGAATACTGCAGAATAAATGCAGAAGTAGAATTTTCTATTTTCTATTTAAATATCAGAATGTTTGGACGAACAGCCAAATCTTGGTTTTATAACTGTGCAAAATCTACCAAAAGAGAAAATGAAAACAGGAGTAAATGGCTTTCTGAAATCCCCAGCAAGCACAGAGAGAAAATACTGGAAGAGCTGGATGTGAACAAAGTGCTGTCATATTTGGTTTACAAGAGAGTCTTTTCCTTGGAGGAATACAAAGACATTTGGTCCCAGGAGAGCTACAAGAAGCGAACCGAATATTTTTTAGATAAACTCTTTTTAAAAGGCCCAAGTGCTTTCTCTGCTTTTTGTTCCATTTTGGAGGAGGTCTGTCCTAACTTGCTGACATGCTTTCTCCTTGGCTATGAAGGTAAGGTCACTGTCTGCTCTGAAATGCTTAAGTGTATATTGGTAATGTCTTGGAATCCTTTGACACTAATAGTTATTTGCTATAATTAGTGTTTACTTTCTCTCTTGCACTAAATGAGAGAGTATTTGCTGTCTTTATGGTTCTTTGTTGTAGAAGAGAAAATGATAGGAAGGAAAATGTATTAAACAAATATAGGTTATTTATAATACTTTGAACATTTAAATGAGTAGCAAAATACGGTATATTAACATTGCTGCCAATAAAGAGTAAGAGTCAGGATAGGGAAAAGGATTCCTAAGTTTTACTGATAACCCCTAGCTCAGAAATGTAACACTGATCTTTTGCTTTCCTTCCCATTTCTGAAATATTTAAAAATAGATTGAGAAGTTCTGTAGGCACAGTGCTGAGTAATTGATCCCTTGCACATTCTTCTTGTAAGTCAAAATATTTACTGTACCTGTCTGTAAACAACTGCAGGAAAAAGATTGTGTTAAAAAATATCAGCAATATGATTGAAGTTAATAAAAATGTTACTTGCAAATCAGGCACTGTTCATACCTATTTGAGAAACAATGTTTTACTAAATAATATTTAAGATAATGCAAAAAAACCCACAACCCGTGCAGTGTGTTTACAATTATATCCTCATGACCTATTTTTATCTTTTTGTGTCTATTACATTCCAAATTTTAGTCTCTCAGGTCAGCTAGAGTGTTCTCAGGGATGACTGCAGGGCTGTGCTCAAAGGTTATATACAGAATGTTGTTTAGAATGTAATTTAAATAGTCATGTCTTTTACCAATCCGTTCAGTAACAGGTTTAAGCACCTTAGTAATACAACTATTTATAAGTAAAAAGCACTGAGTACTGTGGTAATTTTAATAAAATGAATAAGAAAAATTAAGATCTAAAACCATTTAGACCTTTAAAATAGCTGTAGTCTGTGTCAAGTCCTGAAAACCTGATTACTTTTGAAATGGACTGTTAGCGATCCGATTACTTGAGAAGGTAACAAGTATTTTACCATAATTTACTTCTGAAGAGATGCCCATTTAGATTGATTTACAGCACAGTTTTATGGCAGTTACAAGAAAATTGAAGGAAGTTCACAAAGGTTATTGTGGATTTTAATACATGTGGAGTGTACTTCTTGGACAGCCGTGTTACGAAAAGGCTACTTAGGGACTTTTTATCATTTTTTAAAAAAGAGCTTAAAAATATAAATACAATGGATTATAAATGCATTATAAAGCCAGGTCTTTCGGAATAGACATTTTGGAATTAAGTTTTTGCTTCCTCTGAATCAGCTACTGAGACAGTGCAGAGATATTTTTATTATTTTAACAGATCTAAATCTTCTGGTGGGTAAAAAGTTTCGGGGGTAGTGCTGTTACAAAGGGTGATGGCCTCGGCAGTTGGGTGCAAGCCAAGGACTCTCTCTCCCTGACAACATCTAGTAGATACAGAGAAAAAAAAGGAGAAAGCCAATGCTACACATTTCCAAAAGAGTAAAGGATCCTGTTGGAAAAGCGTCCCCAATCCATTCTGTCTGTCTGTGCCTTGTGTAGGCAGAAAAAATGCCTCAGGCTGCCTTAGCTCAGCCACTATTAGGCTCTTTCCTCCCTCCCCTCCCCCAGTAGCATACATCAAATGTGCAAAGCTAGTTTTAGAATCCATTACCACTAATAACAATCTATTGGATAGCAGGCAAAGAAAAACACATCTATATATTCACATTAATTCATGCATATAATCCGTTTAAATTCACACATGCATATGTCGCAGATTCCATTAAATGCATTATGCATTATGGATTTTCATGCATTGATTTGTACAGTTTGATTTTGATAAACCCTGTTATAAGGTACATGGAGAGGTATGATGAAAAAGAGCATTGTTCATTATTTCCATTAAAATAGTTTTCCTCTCCAACCTGTAAAAGCTGATTGATAGGACAAAGGAATCAAAATGGAAGAATACTGTCCAGATGAATGATGAGAAGTTGCTATGCCTGTGCTACATGGCTTCAACAGCACAGCTAACCTAGCAGCTGTGTGCCATCCTGCCCACTGCCTTTGGTAGAGACCCTTCATGGCAGCTGACTGAGCACCCAGAACAGAATCAATCCCTGTTATTGATCAACTGCATGTACAGCATGGACAAATTTCTTTTTTCTGGACCTGCCCATGTTGGTGGGTATGGTCATTTTAATGTGTTTCCATTGTCTTCATGCCCTGGAGAAAGAACCATTTGACAGGTGCTGGAAATGTGGCATGGGTCCAAGAAAGAGGTCACTCAGTCTCTGGACTGATGTAGTTCACTGCAAAATCTGTAAACTGTGCTAGTGAAATGTGGCCAGTGAATGAGGTACTGTTGTTTGCACACAGTTGTATTAACACTATTTGGAACTCTTCCGTCTCATTATTTCAAAGAATTACACCCACAGTAATTTAAGGGGTGTTAACTGCAGTATTTATTCTTCAAGACCTTAGTGACTTGATTCTTCTCTTCTAAAATTCTCATTATAGAATAAAGTAAAGCTCTTAGGACTCCATGGGGAGAAACATTTGGTTGTTACTTGCCCATTTGATACAGTAGGTAATAAACTCTTTTTTGGTCAGGCAGGAGTTTATATGGTGTAAGAATTTCAGGTTTATGTCCAAAATTCCTATGAATTGTCTCTGAAGTACCTCTGAAGTCTAGTGGAAATATGAATATGGTGACAACTTTATCTATAAAAGGTCAAAAGAAATTATGTTTACTTAAAACAGCCACTTACCCAAAAGCAACATCACAGATATAATTATATCAAACTGTAGGTGTTATTTTGAATTACTTACCAGTTATTAGAGAAATGTCTTTCTTGTTGTCCAGACTGTATGCATAGACGTTTCCCAGTGTTACCAGAGCAAACAAAACTGACAGCTGTATCAGAGATGGAGCTGCATGAAACCTGTCAGATGAGTGACCAAGAAGGAAGCCCTTCTGCTGAGGAACACCCGAATCAATCATTCAACAAATACAGGTTAAAATTATCAGTGTCATGATGTCTTTAATGATCACAGTATTTCCTGTCACTTAGTTTCCATGTAAGTGAAGTATACCACTGATGCTTTCAAAAAGTTTTTAGTTTGCATCTTATTTTTCATGGCGTTTGTAAACTATGATTCTGTTTTGTATAATGAACATCTTTTGATGTTGATGAATGCTGGGGGTCACCTCTGGCCTTTACTACAGGTATTCAGTAGTGATGTGATGCACTGATGACACTGCTAGTTTTCAGTGTTCAAGGACTAAGTACATACATAGAATTATATTTTCTTCATAAACTTTCTTGGAATGTGAGAGACAACCTAAGTTAATATCACAGTTCCTGTTATTTTATTTATTTTAAAAGGAATAAAAACTGAGGAAGACCTATGTAAGAACAGCATGTCACTTGATACATGCTGTGATACTGTGATTTAAGTCCCTGCTTCAGAGGTATGAGCATAAAAAAAGGACACAAACAAAACTCTGAAAAGTCCGAAAATGCTGCATTTTATGTAGACAGTATTCAGTTCAGGCATTTGCAGTTGTGTGTTCAGAATCATGCTTTGCTTAATTCAATAAGGAATCTAGCTGAGAATGGACTAGAGCTCTCAGTATCTCATTAGCTGTTAAGAAATACTGTAGATAATTTACATATATCCAGCTAACAGAAAACTGCTTGAAAACTAGTTAAAATCTGTACTGCTGTATCGATGTGTCAGTAGCATATAAACAGTAAACTATGAAGCCTTAATACCTTTGCATGTCTGGGTTAGTTTTGTTAAGTTTCAGCTAGGGACTGCATTACACTAGCTTGTAGAAGTGTAGTAAAACTTAATGACTGTGAAGTGATTGAAGAAATTGTGGTCATAAAACATTAAGTTCATCTTGAGTAGCAGTGAAACATGAAATGGTAATGGACTATGAAGGCACTTGATACAATACAGTACAGGCCCAAACTGTGCAGTATGGGCTGATCTATACCCACGAGTAATGGAATCCCAGTCAGAACTCCTTTCTCTACATATATTCACAAGAATTCCAAGAGACTTCCAGTCAGTCATCATCTGAATATGGGCCGTTTGGCTTTAAATAGATTAATTCTGTAGCACTGGTCCTGTAACAGCACAAGACAGTTCACTTACAAATCCAAACCAATTAAGAAGTGCCTGCAGCAAAAGAGCCACATTAGGGAAGTAGTAGACAAATATGGAAGCTTTCCTGAAGCTAGGCCATGCTGGAAATACTTGATAGCTCTAAAAAAATCTACCAGCTATCATAAAGCAAGACAGTATCAGCATTTGTTTCACTGCCCTTTTGCCAATATTTGTAAATATTCTCAATCATTTGTAGAGTGTTTTTTTCTAATGACAGAAAAGTGTCAGCTACATAGGCACACTAAGGACAAGATTTTCCTGTCTCTGAATTAAATGACAAATTTCCAGACGATTAGTGGGAGCATCATGGTGAGCTAGAGCACTCTGATAATACAGAAAATAGATGTTTCACAATTACACAGCAATTGTAAAACTATGGTTTTATTTTATCAGTCTTACCACTGCAGAATAAATGGTTACTTTCATATCTGGGAAGAGCAAAATCACCTCAGTTCTAAACACTAGGATGATCCTGTTAGTTAAGAGTCAAGCAACTATACCCATTACATAATTCAGTCAGTAAAGCACATGGGGCAAAAAGAAAACACAATTAAAGATGAAAAAAGTGTGTGGGTTCCCACTTAATTTTTCATTTAAAGATGTAAACCCTAATAAGGCTCTACTTTCACAGTTTCCCCTCTTGAGACAGCTCCAGCATTTCTGATTAATACAATCAAAATGTGATCTTTAGCAGAAGAAACTGAGTAAGTCTGGGGTTTGGATATTGTGATTCGCTCTATGACTGGACAGGGCAAGCAGCTAATCTACAAATGCCCTCACAAAGATGCCAGACAGAAGTACCATGTCATGTGTCTTCTGCAAATCCATGTTAAGGATATGTTCCTGGTCTGATTAAGGATCAGAATAACCTTGTCCCCTGATCTCTTTATTGTCTTCTCTGTACCTCCTTTCCCAGAATTTCCAAAAAGGACACGCTCTATTAGACGAGTGGATGTAACTATAGGTTGCCTGAATATGGCCTCAAATTTATCAGTACTGCTTTCAACACACTTATTTTTTCTTCCCCTAATTTCTTTTCCCTCTCAAGCATCACTGGACATTTGATGGTGGCCCTGTGAAAATCAGGGAGATGATATAAAAGAAAAGATTTCATTATTTTCCTCAGGCTTTCTGTTTTCTTCTCCAACAACAGCTTTTATTCTCTTACTGACTGAGGGCTAAAATGCTGAAGCAGACAACTCTCAGTAGCATTAATAGTACATATATGTGTTACTCCCATGCACTAAGATTGTGTCAATGTCTGTCAAATAAATGATCAGAAAAAGGAATATCCAAACTGTGAAAATCAGAAACTATTTTTGCAGTTGTTATCACACAAGCCATTTATTTTCACACTGCAACCAACAAGAGATTTTTGCACGCAGCTTTTCAATTTCCATGTAAATGGATTATGTTTGTGTGTCTACGTGCTTTATAGTGCATGAACTTCATTTGTATTTGAAGTCTGCTTTATAGATTTCCTATCCTTTTAAATAAATGGGTCTTCAATATTAGAAATTCAACATTTTGCACAGGGAAAAAAAGGTGAAGTGTGGGAAAACTTCACTGCTAATTTTAAGTCCTGTTGGAAAGGAGACAGTCACCACCTTGCTTTAGATAATAAAAAATAATGTGTACAAATCTTGTAAACAGCATTTATTCAGGAAGAAGTGCACAGCAAAGTCACAGTGCCAGATTTTTACAATTTATTTGGACAGCCGTATATCAGCATCTGGCACCTCTAAGCATCATTATTAATTGAGGAATTAGAATTTTTATGGCATTTTGGCATGTGTTTTGTGCTCCATCAAAAACTTGGTAAAAGCACAGGGAGCACAATCCAAAAAAATTAAATTTATGTCTTAATATTAGCACTGTTGAGGCCAAAGATCCAGTTATCGGACAAGGGCCTAGCAGCCACAGAATAATTACTTGTATTTTTCTGTAAGATGACAATCTGATGCTTATAAATGTATGTTTTCTACTTATTAGTACTTCATCATATAAACATCAGGTTATCTAGACTGTATGTCAGGCTGAAAAGCTTATGGTCTGGCTAAGTAAGTTCAACATTTTGTTTTCAAATCATTAAAGACCCTGAGTTACAAAAAGTAAAATCACACTAAGACAGGATGATTGAGAAGGTTTTACACTATCAGGCTTATTGAATGAATGCAGAAAATTAGCCTTTTCTCATTTTCCAGACCATTTGTAAAGTAATAGCTCAGAAATCCCTTAAACCTTTTTCTTTAGATATAGAACTTACTTTTCTTTTCAATGAATGCTCATTGAAATAGTAATTGACAAAAAAAAAAATCTCAAGAAAAGCAAGTGGGATTTAAAACTGCAAAGGCATTATTTTGAGTAGCTTCTGTCCTCTTCAGTCAAAATCACAGGATTCAAAAAGCTGTCTCTGAGAAGCTGGGTGCACAAGCCAGGGAAACACGTAGACTTCTTACATTTAGATTGGCAAGGTTATCCAGAAAGTTACATATGGATCAAAAGTAGAAGGATGCTTTCTGCACCATCATCATAATCTCCAGCAGCAACTACGCAGCATTGGGCAGTTACTACTGAGAACTGAGGGTTCCAGCCTCTGCTGAAGCCCTGGTTAATGTGGCCACTAGATGGTACTGTATCACAGATGTTTAAAAGTGCCTCGGCTACCTATTTGAAATTATTGCCGTGAGTGATTAATTAGAACGGTAACAATATCATGACATTAAGTAGTGATGATTTGTTTACCCAGTTTTCAGAGCACGATACACACACACACACACAAGAGGATACATATAAGCATTTTAAAGCATTTATTGATTTTATTTGCTAATACCACTGAAGGAGTCTGTGTCCCTTACCAAGCAATACAAATGTAACTGTGGCGCTTCAAAGGCCTAGTGACAAACACTGCATGTGGTAAGCAAAATACTCTTTTGGAGAAGAGAATGGAATTCTGCAGGGGACTGATTCATCTTAACAACATCAAAAATTGATTGGAAAAAGGCCTTAACAGCAGTGAGGTGGAAAAGTTTGCTGAGAATACGTATTTACCCAAAGTAGGAAGTGTGAGGGCTGAACTCATACAACTGTAGATGGGCCTTCAGACTAAGTGACTGGCTAACAAAATGGCAGGGGAAATTTAGTGTAGATAAATGTGAAATGATGTGTGTGGGCAAAAGTGTTCTTGCCTTCATGAATACAGTGATGAGCTCTGCGCTGCCTCAGAAGTGAAGGTTGGGGATTGTGACAGTTTCGTAAAAACTCAGTGCCTGGCAGAAGCTCAAAAATGCAAATGTTTGAAATTGTTAGGAAAGGAAAAAAGAACAAAACAGAAATATAATTATGACAGTCTATAATGCTATGGCTTGCTCACACCTGGAATACTGTGTGCTGTTCTGGTGCTTGCATCTTGAAAATACTACATCAGAGCTGAAAACACTTCAGAGAAAGGCAATGATGATCAAACACATGGGACGGAATGGTTCCCATATGAAAAATAATTGGGCAGGCTGGAACTCTGTACTCTAGAAAAGAAATTACTTATGGAAAGAGATCAAAAATTAAAAAAGGAGACTGCAAGGATCAGATATACCAAGTATGGGAAACTAGGCTGAAGTAGGGTACACTTTAGAAGCCCACTCCTTCTAAAAGGTGACCAAGAAGCTGTTAGGTCCTGCCGAGTTGTACTTTGATCAGCGACATAACAGGATAAGGAAACAGAAAATGGTTTCACAGTGAGTTGGGTCCCTCTTGTCAGGCTTCCCCCTCCTCTTGGTGTGGTGAAAAGCCAGGCTAGGCTGGCAGTGGCAGTAGGACATTGACAAGGAGGTCCTCCAAATTAGAAGGTCCTTAAATGCACCACTGTTCATTCATTTTTTGTTAGTGAGTAACTTATAAGATGAATGAAATCAACAACCACTGAGCAGGCAGTTCAGAGTAACCAGAAGCTCTCTCCAAAACCAGAAATGAGGGCCACTGTACTTTTAGAACATCTATCAGAATGCACCAGCTAGCACTTTACAGAAACTACGCTCTTAAATGCTAGTAAATACTGTAAGTCCATGTTGTGTCAGGCAGGATTGTTACATTGCTCTGATTCATTTACTTTTTAATATTCAAACAAATGTGTAGGGAAACTGAAATATGCCCATTTTTAATGTGTTGCCTTGAAGTATGAATGGAAAATATGGTAACTCCAAACACAACAGGCATCAAACATAATTGTAATTTCTTACCTGTAATCATCTTTACACTGCTGATGTAGTAACTCCTGTGTAGAAATGTAAAGCAGCATTCCAGCCAACCCTAGTGCTGCCAGTGCTAGCTTTTAAAAAGCAGGATTGATTGTACCCCATAATCTGTACAGATCAATTCTGTATGTGCAAATTCATTCCCTTTATTCTGAAAGTGGGTTCACAGGCTTAAATGATACTACTCTTCTTCCTTTTCCGTCCCAAACTGCTCTGTTTTGTCTAGGGAAGGAAGCTGGGAGGATGGGTATTTCTGTAAAATAGCAAGTAGAAAGGAAAAACCAGAGCCTGGTGCTCTCATTTATTCTACCTCCTATTTTCCTACTTGGAAAAGTAGTTACTTGGAGAAGTAGTTAGTGCTCAAAAGAGCTTCTGAGGATGTCCTTGGTATGGAAAGACAGAGCTCCTTCATGAATGGTCAAGTTTTTCTCCATAACTGAATGATTTGAAAACGCATTGGAAACAGAAAACATGCCCTGCTCTCTTGATGAAATTTATGTGAGAAGACTCTATAAAAAAAATTCTCAGGGATTATGCACCTTCTCACAGAGGGTATTCTGTAAGAGAGGGTGTATTGAGCCCATCCAATTAAAGATCAAGAAAAGCAGGAGCAGCCATTTCTTGCCGGTAATTTCTGAGACAAAACCTTGACTGGCTTCCTCCAAACACCTGCTAGTTGCCATGCTCAAGTCACTGCCAGCATTACTGCACTGACATTGCCATCCCTAATTTTGCATGTGTTTTTAGTGCAAACCTGTTTTGTAAAGTGGGAGGTAATACAGCAGTTAACATGCATAAGGAAAAGGTTTTATTCACATTATGTCACAGAATCACAGAATCTTAGGGGTTGGAAGGGACCTTAAAAGATCATCCAGTCCAACCCCCTGCCAGGCAGGGTCACCTAGAGCACATCACACAGGAACTTGTCCAGGTGGGTTCTGAATGTCTCCAGCAAAGGAGACTCCACAGCCTCTCTGGGCAGCCTGTTCCAGTGCTCTGTCACTCTCACAGTAAAGAGATTCTTCCTCACATTTATGTGGAACCTCCTATGTTCCTGTTTGCACCCGTTGCCCCTTGTCCTATCACTGGACATCAATGAAAAAAGCCTGGGTCCGTCCTCCTGACACTTACCCTTAACATATTTATAAACATTGATGAGGTTGCCCCTCAGTCTCCTCTTCTCCAAGCTAAAGAGACCCAGCTCCCTCAGCCTTTCCTCATAAGGGAGATGTTCCACTCCCTTAATCATTTTTGTGGCTCTGCGCTGGACTCTTTCAAGCAGTTCCCTGTCCTTCCCTGTCAGATCCCAAATGTTAGTGAGGCACAAGAGGATTAGGTTTTGATGAACCAAGGGACTGCACTTTGTGCTTCTTTACCACCTGATATTTTTTATGTTGTGCATTAACAATAAAAATAAGCATTGACATACCTAACAATTGTTACCAGTTAGCTTTTGGCTTTTGGCATCACAGCTGTCACATCAAGGTCAATTCATCCAGTAGCACTGGCTTACCTGACAGGAAGCTGCTCATCTTGGTTTGGAACCTGGAACAGATAAGCCATGGCTATAGTCAGCAGTAGAGATAAGTGGAAAACAGAAGTGAAGGATGAGAAGAGAAAAGCCAACAAGTAAGTCAGAAGTGTTTTTCACAAGTCATTTTAGAGATTTCCATATTAGAAATACTATAAAAAGTACCTTCCAGTCTGTTACTGGAATTTCTTGCAGTTCTCAGATATTGTAGTAGAAGTATAGTATGTTGTAATGAAGACAAGACTGTTTCTTCAATAGCCTGCTCAGCTCAGGGTAATAACCTGCATTTTCATCTACAGAAATCATCACTTCTGTAAACTGCTACCTTTGCTACACAAAATGGAAAAGATGACAAGTTTTAAGATATTATAGATAACTAAAAGGCACTTCTGACTAAAGCAGCAGTTGCTTATGTAAGCTAACTATACTTACACAGAATGTAATTTTTTTTTCCATAGAAGATACCAACTGTGGTAACCATTACCATAGCAATGCATTATGCATGCTTCCTGACACAATATCCCATGTCTCAAAATATCCAGAACCCAGCTATCTATTCTCCCTGGATTCTGCTTGCAGCAAAACTAGAAAAAGGATGAAGGTAGCTTTTGGTCTTGAAAAGGTTTTTTTCTGATCCTTGAATTTCCCTAATTTCTGCCTTCTACAATTAATTACAGCAGCCTCAGATTACTCTTATTTTGGCTATTCTTGGTTTGGAATGCCCAAAAGATTGTTATTTGTGTCAGAAAGAGTCAGAGTACAGCAGTAATCCAGCTAAATACCATTCTCTGGGAGCTGTGATGGGGCTACTGTGTGCATGTTAGGGCACTTCTTCACTATCCCGAGAGCCTTTGTGCATTACACATTTTCCCCAGGTACACTTTGCATTGTTACAGTAGCCCAGCCAAGGGGATCAGGCCTTCCAGCTGCCTGTCTGGCAGCCACCCACTCAATATTCTCATTTTAAGATTACTTTTCCATTCTATAATTATTTCCTCTTCTAAAAATGAGGGGTTTTTTTAATAAAGATTAATAAAATGGAAATACCAGTTTTGAGAGGGGCTATGTATGAGAGGTGGACTTAGTAATATGCAAACCCACTGTCACTGGGCTGGTCACTCACTTGGAATATACATCCATTCTTGCCATAACCTAATTTACATTTAAAACAGTCCTTGAGGAAGAGCTCATAACAAATGACTGCATCTTAGTAAAAATTTCTCAGAGAAGCATTCTGTCTAAAGACTTGTCTGTATTTAGGAAGATCACTTCTCTGTAAACATGCTCTTTGCTACAGCTCCACCCCAACAGCACCGAATCATAAAATTGCCATCCAAGAATGCTGTTGGCATATGTTCTCCTTGCACACTGAGAGGAAAAATGGATTAAACTATATGTCATCACATCATTTAGACCTTTCTGTCATAAAAGCATCCTTAGATTGTAAACACTTCTAGGTTAGAACATGTTTATCAGTCTCACCTGGCAACTCCAGGCACTGAAGTCATACAAATAATGCTAAGAACAATATTACCAAGAAACAGATACCAAGTTTCTGGGGAAAAAAATTAAAAAATTGTTACTTTTGGTATCATTCACAAGTCTATTGTACCGTGTTTGGGAAACTCTTCTGTTGGATACTGCATGAATAGTCATGTGAATTTTAGCACAGTTTTTAGACTTCTTCAGAATGTAGGTGTTTACTGTGCAAGCAAATGATTTCTCAAGAGGCAGAGAGCTATATACACAATCACCCAAAGGAGCATTTCAATCAATGAAATTACTTTTTAAAAAAGTCTTTTAAGACTGAGCTATAAATAAGAAATTGTACTATCCACAAATCTGAGAACAAAGCAAAGCATTAAATCTAGAATACCTTTTATGCAAATATATTGACCCTGATGCTCATTCTTCACTACACTTTTACATCTAAGTGGAATGTTGAACACACATACTCAAAATTACAGTACAGGCACTGCAATCTTCAGGATGCTTTACAAAGCCAGAAGGAAACTGACAAATGCAGACACTGGATTATGAATTGATTTTAGAAGGGATCAAATAATTTGTAACCCCTGTCCAAACTCCAGATTCATGTAATGATTTTTGAGGAAGCTAGACATTAGTCTACATTGGCAATGCAACACTTGCACAGAAATGGCCTAAATAAATTTTCATGAATAGATCAAAGAGATTATTATCTTCTACTTACACATTTTTCTTTATGCTGCATATGTCACAGCCATATAAATGATCTTAAATGCTTAGATTCAAGACAGTTTCTCTTCACAAGTCTGTCCCATAGCTTAAGTTTTAATGGTAAATATGGATTAAGATTTTCACTTCCTTTTTAACTTCATTTATTGACATATGTAAGGATTTGGGGAAAAAGTCTTACAGTAGCAATATTCAAGTTTTGGTGTTTTATTAAACAGTTTAGCATCAAACTACTGCTTGTATTTTATAAATCTTACTTTACTGGAGTAGTAACCACGATGGTTTTATTCACTGGTTTGTCTGTTCATTTACAGACAGAGTTATAACTGAGATTAATAGAATTGCCTGCAAGTTAATTTGGCAAGTTAATCTTTTAAATTTACCATGGGAGGGGAAAAAAAAAAGCACTTGCCAGTAATATAGAAAGTTCAGTAAGAACTGATGATTGGTGGTCTATAGCAGCCAAAAGAGCTAGGGTGCAGAAAAATCTGCTTAGTAATACTGTTCACTGTTATTTTTACTCTAGCCCAGAAAAGAAGAAATAAAATATCAGTAAGAATAAAATTAAAATTAGGCAGTATATATTATTACTCTAATAAGCAAAGGTATCTTTCTGAGTTTGAAAAAAGGGACCATTTGATTTAGACTAGAGACTAGTACAAGGCAAAAGGTAATAGAGGATATGAATCAAACTTTTAGAGAAGAATCCCTTTTTACTTTTTGTCCTGAAACCAGAAGAAATTGAGTTTGAAAGGATAGAGAAGAACAGAGCAATTACAAATTATTTTTAATTTGTTTCTAAAAATTTTAAGTCATCTGTAGAATTCATTGCCACCAGATATTATAAAAATCATTAATTTAATGGGATTCAGAACTGGATTTTATTTTTGCACAGATAACTTACACTGCTATAATGTTGCTAACAGTAACTGCAGTTTCCCTGCCATATTGTAAACCCACGTCTAACAGAAGAGTGTTTAGAAGAAACATCTCCTAGATTGTGTTTGTTCTTACTAAAATCCAAAGAGAAGGCAGCTCTGGTAACACAGGCAGTGCAGCCTACAGAGTGTATGGGGCTGGTGCAGGAAAATCACATCCACGTTACTCTGCGTCATCTGCAGTGCTTTGTGAGACACCTAAAAACAACCAAAGAAAAAAGTAGATGAAAAATGATGGCACATGAATGACCACAGCAGTGAATCCTTGCCTACCGCTTCAAGATTTATGTTCCACTGTGCCAACTATTCCCATGGCTTTAGTAAGATACAATCAATCAGCTATTCCAGGAACAGTTTGGTCCTTCATGTGCTCAGGTTCCTCTCTCTTCTTTTCTTCTCAAGGCTACTTTCTCAACTCTAAATAAAAGCAGTAAAACAAAAATACTGACTGGAAGTTTCAGTATTTTTCTTCATTTTATAATGTCCCTAGAAACTATTGATGTGATTTTGCATAGAAAATAAAATTACTTCAACTTTTTATCACAATAAATTTCAAAATAATATAGTAAGGTTTAAATTAGTTATTTAATATTAAAAATTAAACACTTTTGTTCCTATTATTAGTGAATAATATTTTGTGTGTGTGATTTAAATACCACAGAATATCTTAAATATGTTTTCTGATAGATCTGGGGCAGCAAATCCCTTCTGGACATTTATCTCTGAAATTACATTGAAAGGAATAAACAGCTGTCGGGAATATAAATGCTAACTCATCAGAATGCTGACTCAGTGCTGTAGATATCAAAATATGTTCATCCACTGCAGAGGTAACATGTCATACACCAACTAGTCAGATTTTATGTTGGACAGCCATAAAACCAGTTGAACTAAAATGCGAGGGAGTAAGAATTGAATTATAAATAGTGAAAATTTTAAGGTTCTAGTGAAGAAAGACCTGACACATGACTGAAAAAACAGTAACCATCAAAGTCAGGATTTGTTAATCTGTCACCTTCAGTGGTAAAAAACCTATTCTTCAACAAGGATTATCTCTTGAATCATCATATGATTAAAGGCCCACTTCTGCTTTCCTTGCAATTAATAGAATTTATTAATTTTGTGGAAGCAGGATTTAGCAATAAGTGAACTGGACAATCATTCTGCAGTGCCATATTTATGCTAAGTGTCCCATTAGAGACACTGGTCCAATTTTGTCACTAAATATAAGGTTGAATGCTAGTGACTTTTTGTACTAAGATTTCTGAAGGGTAGAAATTTGTTGCAGGAGAAAATAATTGTATTTTACTAAAATATCTGATGTTCTGCCAAGAGATCTGAGAAGATATTTTCTCAGTAAGTTTTGATCTGGTAATAAATTATCTTAGGAAAATAACTGCTATCTAGGCATTATTTCAGGACTTTTTATCCAGACTAAACTTATTTTTGATACCTTGGGTCAACTACTTTGACTTCAGTTGAAGCTCTCTGCACTCCATGGCAAAGATTTTGGCTCAGTCTGGAGTTTTGTCCAAGCAAGTAATATCTTGGAATAATAGCTTGCTGTATGTTTTCTGCTGGAACAAATTACCTTAGATTTAATGCATATCTTGCTTAATATTCCAAAAATCTATATACATGTGAAGGTATGTGTATCTATTCCTAAAACCATATCTACAGTTGCTGATTTTCCCTTTCATCTTTTTTTAACTGAGTGCCAGACACATCCCTTACAGAATTCAACCTATATCTTATAAAAGGACAAGTGCCCAATCCTCTGGATATGCACTCTACCATAGATCCTGCAGCAATGCTGCAAAGGAAGAACTTGCTTTTCAAAAGTATGACCCTGGGCATTACTCAGCAATGATGGCCATCAAAGGGAAAGGCCAAAGACAGCAAGAAAATTTCTCTTGAAATACGACATTAAAGCTAAAGAGTCTTTCCACTGAAAAAAACCCCACCCTTCTGACAAAAGAGAATCTAAAAGCAGAAAATCTTAAGCACTTCATACAATGAAATATTTTTAAAGATAAATTATTCTTGAAGAAATAAAAATATTCATAAAGACATACTGAAGCATAAAAGCAAATAATTCCATTTTTAATTTTACAACCTCAAGCTTAATTCCTTTATTCATTTCAACTCTTCAAGCGATCAGGATTTCTCAAGCCAGAATCTGTCCAGGCAGCAGAATTTCTCTGCTGGGCTCCCCAGTCCTGTGGCATCTTTGTCATGACTTAGTTATCACGCAGTTTCACAAGGGAGCCCCAGGTTCTGCAAAATCCAGTCTAGAGGCATTGTTTCATGGCCCTAAGTAAAGCAGTCTTATTTTGTAAACTGAGTGAAATTTGCCCTGTACTGGCATGTTAGGCCTTCTGGTTCCAAACCACCCAGCTGTTACTAATCTGTTATGTAGCCAGTATCACTTTGTGCTGTATGATCTATGAGCAGCCAACCTTTCTGCATGTTTTTATACATCAACATACTTAATAACCTGTAACATTATAAAATACTCACGCAGCTACTATAGAATGAAACCACAACTTGGACCTAGTTAAGGCTCACCATAGCTTACTGCTTTTGGTTTGAGACATTACATTGTTGAGTGTATTTCTGCATTTAGTCCTTGGACATATTTTGTTTAAAATCTGTGAACCAATTTTAGTTACTTTAAAATAACTACCATAATTAAAACTTTTGACTTGTGCTCATTAGCTTTTGTCTCTTAATTAAAAAAAAGAAGCTGTACCTCCCACCATAGTATTTTTTTTTCTTGTAATAATCTTACATGAAAAGAATAAAATGAACTTTTTCCCATTATACTCCTCGATACAATATCTGTGATCTTGCCTCCTAAACTTCCTGGCTCATGAAAGATTTGGTGGTTTGGAAAGATGGTTATCTCACCCAGACTCTCACATCTGGCACCAAGATCAGCACAGATAGAAAGAATCTGAAGCAATTTAACCTCTCGCTCTAATTCCAACTTCTGTTGAACAGCCTTTCTTCAGCTGTTCTCCTTCCAAATTAGCTTAGGATTTCTTATGTCATGATAGTTTTAATCCTTCCAGTTAGGTCATGTTATCCAGTGGCAGCCCCAGGGCAAGATTTTCACCTTAGCTGCATACATTCTTTCTGCAGAATTCAGGGAAAATGAAGGATTTACTATACTATTTCTTTTGTATTAAAAACTTTTTTTTTTTTTTATGTTGTAACTGTAGACAGGACAGTGGATTATTTCTGAAATGAGATCTTTACCTTGAGTCGTCTTGCCAAATAAGACTTCATTTATCCAGACTTGGCCCATGGCTTCTGATTCTGTGGTTTAGCTTTTCTTGTTTGTATTAGCAGTAAGCTTTGGATTTTCTACCCATCACAGCGGGACTTTGAAAAGCTGTTCTTCTCAGAGCTCTGACTGGATTGTGCAATTCTATCCCATTTTTCCTCCTTTCTCCTGCTCCTTTAATTTACTTCTTGCACTCATTCTACTATAGGAGTTTCATAAATTTTCCAGGTTTCCTAAAACTTCTGTTGTGAACTCTCTGTCCTGAATTTCACATTTTATTATCCCTACCCCTTTGGCAATCTAGTCTCTCCTGGGAACATATACCTTGAGGAATTTTACCTTGCACAAAGGGTTTCATGGCAGCGTCAAGCCTCAGTTTCTGGCACTTCTGTTTGGGACTCTGGAGTATGCAGTAATGAACCCTGATTAAGTATGGTTGGAGCTATGTGATATTTCTGCATGATAACAATAAAGATTGAGCATCATTATTTGGGATCAGCTCCACAAATAAATCTGGCACCCTAGTTCTTTCCTTCTTTAAAAGTGACTTTACTTTAAATCCAATGAGTCTTTTACATAGAAAATAGGGTTGATTCTCACCTAAGGTTTGACACTAAATTTGTTGTGATAGCTTTCTTTATATCCAGCAAACAAAACTCCATTTTAAATCAATGTAAAGTGTCTGAGTAATAGGAATTTTAAGAGTGCCAGTGCCGCAGGGTAATAAAAACCTGGCACAGAGACACTGCTGTCATGGAGAAATGTTAGGTTGTTGCATTAACTAATATCAATAGATGAATTAATCAGTTTGTCTGGTTTTTTTTTTGCTGCCAGCCTGGTAGACTGTGGTGAAGTTCTCCATTGCTGGCCAGGTTGAGGGTTTTACTTTTTTCCTATTTACTTATATGTCTATTTTTCTTTTGTCAATACAATCCCCATTCTATTCTTAGTTCTCCATAGAAATCTCCCTGTAAGTGCTACACTTGTGACAAAGAGCAGTGTCAGAAGACCCACAGTCTCCCTTGGGAGGCATTTGCTCATTCTTTTCATCAGGATCACTTAAAATCTTCAAAGACCAGCTGTACCTGGGTATTAATGCTCTTTCAGAACCATATGTTTCCCTTCTGCATAAAACTGATGTAAAGGGGACACTTACATAAAAATCTTGCTGCAAATTATTGCCGTGTGCTCCTTCTTGAAGGGATAAAGGATAAGGAACAAGCAGGAACACATGATTTTAATCAACCCATGGAAGACATAAGAAATCCTATAGGATATTTAAACATGGCTAGTTCTTTCCCTTGCCTTTTTCCAACCCTCCCCCAAAGTAATGGTAAATACTGCCTGCAAAGAACCCCTGTCTATTCAGCCAAGTAGAAATATGGGCAGCTCTCTTAGAACTAGGCACAGTTGGTTTCTGCTTGGGGAGTCCCTCAGTTACAGCACACAGACACATGACAGTTACCTGATAAAGGGAAAAACACATTCAGAGAAGTAGACTGAGACAAAAGGTGGTAAGAGTATGTATGGTAGGTTAGAAGTGGACTCATTTTTAAAAGATGTTATATAGCAGAGCAGAAATGTTTGTCATCAGGGCATTTTAGGTGTGTTAACAGATAAATGTTATTTGTACAGTAGTATGACAATGCATTTATAAAGAGAAAAGCAGTCTCTCAAACTGACATTCTTTGTACTTTAAAAGACCTATGGCACAGAAAATGGAAATTAAATCTTAAGATTTGATGAAGGTTCAGACAACTCTTGTAGCCAACTCTCCCAGAAATTCATCAGTCTCAAGGTTGGTGTTATTCACCATTATACTCCTTCAGAGAGGCTCGTATAAATTTGAAGATGACAGAAAAGGGAATGAGATTCTATGCATTATATTGAACTTAATCACATTCACTTGGATTCTTAGCTATGACCTTGAATGTTGTTGTATTTGTAATATACTTCACCAGAGAGAAGGTGAGCTTCTGGAACACCAGATTTGTCATGAGATGTCAAATGTCTGCATCAAGCAGGATGAAGAGTAACTGAGAAATTACATTGGTACTATCCTGATTCTAAATCCATCAAAAGAATAAAATTCCTTGCAGCCAGAATAGCACCAGGATGCTTATATAGAACTTTTCCTCCTTGCTCCTGGACAACTCTGTCCCACTGCTATACTGGATATCTTTTCTTAGTGTGCTTTCCATGCATTGGGAATTGCTGGGATCAAAGCTGTGTAAGACAGTTGAAAGTTTTATTTTATTCTGACAGAATAGCACTATTTTGTCAAAATTTACAGAAGTCAGTGGGAACTGAAGGTATTCAGTACATCACATGATCAGATAAAAGCTGCAGCACAATGCTAAGACAGAGATGCTTTCAGAAGTTGCAGTAGAAGATATAATTTAAAATTAACACAACTAGTAGAGATATGTTCACATGAAAATACAGGGAGGCAATGGCAGGGACTATTTCTGTTTCATTCACAGTGTGGATACCAGAGTAGTAACATTTCATAAATGCCCAAGACAGATGGCACGTATGTTATTTGCAGAATAAGATAACCAGAAACTTAACTATTGAAAGGAGTGAATCCAATACAATGTGACCCTCTTCAATCTTTGGCTTCAGGTTCACAGGAAACCTTCCCTCTACACAGTTTGTGATTTATTGCTGCTGTCACAATGATATGCACAGATCACCAGACTGAATGTGTTTTGCAGTGACTACTTGCAAGTGTTGGTATTTTTGCTTTCTTCCTACCAACACTGTGTCTTCTGTCTTATACAGAGATCCGTGTGTTTTCTTTTAGTGTCAGCGTACTCCGGTACCTGTGCAAACTGTCAGCACTGCAGAAGGGTATCTCCAGCCACCATGGGGTCACTCACAATAAGTGGAACATCATCATTTTTGGCTACATGAGCAGATATGAAACATGATTTGATTATTTCCATTTGAATATTCCCTGCTATTTATTTGTTCTGATGTCTGGCCACTGCTTTACTCATTCCATTTGTTTGTCACTAAGGTCCAGGCAAAGTTTTGGAGGAGAATATCACACTAGTTTCGTGTGAGAAATCAGCTGATTTTCTTCAGAGAAATGCACTGAGCTTCTGTAGCATTTGTATCTTTCACTTGGGAGTGAGACCAATGAATATGTGCTCTAGCTGCTTGGACAGCTGGCTTGAAGCTAAGTGCAGTGGGTTTGAGAGTGCCTTTGCTCATTATGCATTAAGCAATGGTATTTTCTGTGCGTTCTAGTTTTCAAATCTCAGTGGTGGTGCAGATGGTTCCAAGGAAGAGTTTGCACTACTGCAATAAAACAAACAGATTTTCAGAGATGTTTAGGGTTCTAGAAGACATCTCTATTTTATGGCTCTTTTAGTAAATCTTCAAGATTCATCCTCTGTATATTATTGAGGAATTTTCACAGAATCAAAAAATAGTGTTCTTTAACTAAAACAAAACTAATAAAATCCATAGCTTTATTTTAATTTTTGTTGTATCCTCTCTGCTGCTCCAGAGATTGGAGAACCAATGAATAGCTCCCAAAAACACACCGTGCTGAGTAAGAACCAGACAGTTTCTAACTGCTTGGGTGCTCCTTACATGCAGACAGTAGGTAAATTGCTTGGTTGGCAAGAGAGCAAGTGAGCTCTCAAACCAGCTAGTGTGTAATGAGAACACTCACTAGAAATACTGCTTCCAAAACTCACTAAAATGCATGGACTAAACTACACTACCAGACTCTCACATGGTATAAAATGATCACTTCAGTGTGGCCTTGTTATTTTATGCCAGCTGAGCACACCTGACCCTAACAGGGTATTGCTTTTTCTTCGGATGCTCCAACCAAAAGTATTAAGTAATGAGAGGCAAACAAAGGGCAAGGACAGAGACTGTATTAAAATTTAACTTCATTTAATATAATTGTTTATTCATTTTTGGAACATGTTAGGAAGCAGAAACATTTCAGTGTCAGAGAGCACTAATGCAATGATGAATTTTATGTTAGAAGAACAAAGTCTTGTACATCAGTATTGTACATCTGTTTTTTTTAAGTCTGAAAACAACCAAGAGAAGCTGAACTGCTCAGAAAATTGTGATTCTGTGAAAAATGCTATATAAACTGCCATTACAGCAAAAGGTGACTTAAGTCTACTTACCCTACCAGAAAAACATCTTAGTAGTGCATTATTTACTTTACCTTATTCTTTAGTTAAAACCAACCAACCAGAACACCCACACCCCACAACCCAAATCCAACATTTTGTGCTCTGTGTAGCAGAATAGTAAATTGTTTAATTCTCCCCTTTTTTCCTTTTGTTATTCATGTGTTTTCTCCAGGATGTAAGGCCTCAAGCAATTTGATAGTGTAACATCAGGAATGCAATAAAGGCAGTTTTATTTTTATACTGGGACAATTAAAAAAAAATTGGCCTACTCACAGCAAATTTGGAGCCAGATCATCTATGCCAAAAGTAGCAATGTGTAAGAGAAGCTAGAATTGATTGTGTCTTTTCTGAAGCAGAGGGCAGAAAAATGCTTATTTGTTATAAAAATCTGGTTTGTAGCAAGATTGTTGATCTGCACATGAATTTTTATTGTTTATGAATAACTTACTGGAGTATGGAAAAGTTTTGACACCAGTTAGTAAAAGAAGACAGAGGACTGGAAATCCCTTATGTAGTCAGTGAATTAAAAAAAAACATGTTCAATATTCAAAAATACCTGTATCTGGAATGAGCAGATCTGTTCTTCATTTTGTATTAGATGGTCTTCAAGGAAACTAAATAGAAAATGTATTTTCAAAGTTGAATAAGAATTTGGGAGACCCAGTCAGACATAATATATTGTCTCAAGTTAGGCTCTCAGAAACTTAAATATTTTTAAAACTTTGGCTCAAGAATTCCTTTAAGCTGATTTTTATCTCTCTTATACAGATATATATTTTTATATACACCCACACACAGACACACACACACACACTTGATGGGAGGGCTTTACCTCCATGGAATGTTACAAATCCTACCTGCTGTTTTCTTAAAATCACAAATTCACTGGATCTTGCAGACTCTTAACAGCATGAACAGCTTTTGCTCTTTAAAACAATAACAGTGGATTTTTTAAAAATTTGTAGATGCAAATTGTAAGCCATTACCATCTTTGTAATCTAACCAAATGTCTCCAATAGGATGAGATACCAGTTCACTAGGTTATGGCATCAGCTAATTACTGATGAAAGCAAAAGTGATGTCATAGGGACCAATCCTTCAGCCTGGTGTGTTCAAGCTGATTCTTTCTCCAGGTGTACTCCCAGATACTGACAGAAATAGTTCCCTGCAGCATCAAAGCTTTTGGTACTAGGTTTAGCTATCATTTTTTGTTAACTTTCCATTTTTTAATTCCTACTTGCCAACCTTTCTGTGTGTATCTTTAAGTTTTAAGATCTACCAGGATGCTACAAGAGACAGGTAAATAATAACAGTATAACCACTGGGAAACAGATCTGCAATCTGCTCTGAAATTTCATTAAGGTTTCCCTACAATGTAATTACAGGAACATTTGGTATATATTAATATTGATAATTATTGAGCACTTGTAGGTTTAAAACTATGAATTCAAATTTTGTTCCTTCATCCACGTTATAAAAGTCTTCTTTATCACTATTTTATCATTTATATGCTCTGTTTCCATTTTATCTTTTATTCAGACAGGACAATTGAATTAGTAGCTTGTAGTTTTTAATTTTTTTTCTATTTGTATTTAGTTCCACTTCTCTCTGTCCCAGACAAAAGTAATACTTGACTATTACTAACCCTTCTGGATTGAATTGTTTGATTAATGTTTTGTTAAAAAAAAAGAAATCTGATTAAAATCAGGCTTAGTATGATTTTAAAAAATGTGAATAATTAGCATAAACAATATCCTTGTAATGAGCTCCACTAATATTTTTGTGTTCTTTTCATAGCAGATTACTGTATACTTGCCTCTAATTATAGTAAATCCTATTACATCAATTTTTATTGTACTGGTAATCTGATTAAAATAGTATAGTGTTAACAGTCATATACATGCTGATGGGAACAGGTTTCTTCCTGAAAGTAAAAAAATTGTTTTAATCTTTGTATAAAGTGTTCAAATATACAACTATATATATATATAAAACAGCCTTCAACTAGGATTCTGAACAATTTCAATACATTCATGAAACATCCAGTTACCTTTCAGGTTTTTTATCTCATGGATGTGGAAACATTCCTATCAGGATTTAATCAAAGATATTAATCAAGCTAAATAAGGGTCTGAATTACTACCAATTTATAAAATGATGCATGCATATATTTTTTGGCAGAAGAAGCTCCTTAAATTTTAGTAATACTGTCTCTCATGTTGATCTGTTTATCCTGATGTGTAGCTACTGTGCATAGTAAAGGAAGCATTCTTTCCAGACAGCCAAGTACAGTCCTCTGAATTGGTTCTCATTCCCAGTTTTTCACAGTGGTTCTATAACAACACATCTACCACAACAGTTCACATACGCTCAACCTGTAATATTCTACATTATTTTTTTTCAGAATTCCACACCCTTTCTTCAGCAGACCATCATTATCCCCTGCTTTTCACAAGCTTCCTTCCTGTTTTAAACATTGTGTGCTTGGAGGCTTCCCCATCAGGCATAACATCTAAAAATGAAACCTATTAGCAACTCCACATCCCAGAATGAGAGCAAGGTCTGATCACACCTCACCTCAGAGCTACATACTCTCACAGGTCTAACAACATGCAGCTGGCAGGACTAATTAATAAGATCTTTGTGTACTGAGATTGTGATGTGTTGCAGATGGTAATCTGTTTCTTATAATCTTTTCTGGGAAGTGATGTTACTTATGCTTCTTTTTATTTTGCATTTCACATTGAAACTGTATGCTTGGTGATTTCTTCCCTCCAGTAGTTTTCTACATGAATAGGCCGTATCAGAGAGCTCTAATGGAATTCATGCATATGCTTATTTTTTTCTACATTAAGCTTATTTTATCCTGTGAGAGGGTCACGCTTGTCAGGCATAATGTGGTATTTAGATATTTTGGATATGTTTTTCTTTTTTTTTTTTTTTAAGAGTAAAATCTTAGAATTACAAGTTTGCAAGCAATGTAAATATAGAAAAGCAAGTAAATGTAAAAGTACTGGACAGTGGCAGTACAAGTCCACTTTGTCCTAGCCTTAATTCTTCAGTATAACAGTAGTCTTATTTTTGCAGTAACCTAAAATTCGACAGTAATAGTATAAAGCAGCTCCACATCAGATCTGGTAGAACAGCACTAACAGCACTTGTACAGGATGCCATTACTAAATAGTCCTGACTGTAGTGAAACAGGGATACTCACTTCCTTGCAAGTTTCTTGTAAATATTTCAATTGCTTAATCTAGCAAACCCTTCCTTCTTGATAATACAGAGTCAAATAAAAGTTATTTATTCTGTGAAGATCTTCTTCTGAGAAAACAGGGTGAACATTCTTTTCTTTCAAAGCAAAATTATTTACCCCTTTTTATTTTGGCAGCATAAATGAGAGACCAAGATAAACTGTTCCAGAAAATGCAAGTTAGTTCTAAATGACTGTGTCAGTTTATAACCATACCCACTTAGATCCAGTTTTCTGCCACCAGGCAAGCTAGCCTGTCACAAAGACACTTCAAAGACATGTGAAAACTTCCCCTTTTGTAGATGATCTATCATGCAGTACAGTGTGATAGGAAAATTCCTCTGAGTGGTTTTGTTTGTTTTTTTTTTATGATGGCACTGTATGTATCTTTATAGATCTTCACATAATGTGGACTTTATGGAAGAAATAGTAATAGAACAGAAAAAGGCTTTGCGTTATATACAATAACTACATTAATGTGGGTATAGAAAAGCCCTAGTAGATGAGAAGTCACAGAATTATGTATTTATAAATGCTTAGATAGAAAACACCTAAACACACACACACACTTTTTTCTTACTTTTAAGGAGGGAGAACACAACCCATGGAGTCACTGAATCTGACATACTTGTAGATTCCAAGGAAGTCTTTTGCCTTTAAGAGGTATGATCCTTTTCTTTTTCTTTCTGGAAAGAAAATGAGAGATTTGTGAAGCTTACACACGACAGATTGAAATGGCAAGCAAGTCTGTTTCAGTAGTGTTATTGCCTGAAGAATCTGCATTAATGCTCTTAGTTAACATAAATATTTATTAATATTATGATTATAATTGCTGTACAAATTAACAGAATAAAATATTCATAACAACTACTGCAGAAATAGAACCCTTGTTAGTAAACAGGAGGATTTAGATTAAATTAGAGATTGAGATCAGCCATCTAATGTCATTTTATAATGTCAGTGTTGCATCCGTCTCTGGAATGTTGCCACTTTACCAACTGATGTGTGTAATAAAAAATCCCCAAATCATATTAAATACTGCAGAAGCATAGAATATGACATGTGTATCAAGATTTTTTTTATCAGCCACTGGAGTAAAAGTCAACAAGGGGAACAGGCATATCCTAGGAATAAACAAATTGTTAATTCTTTAATATACACCGTAACACAGTATTGAGAACTAGAGATTAAATGGACACTGTGATGTTATGATAAGTCTGTTAAATGCAGAGTAAAGCTAAGATTAAGACTATTCTAAAATGCAAATAAAAGATGCTATTTAATATGCCATAAAAATAGCAACAAGTTTATTTAATGTTTGCTTTAGTTCTAATACAATTTTGTCAACCTAAACAGAAATGCAATCGAAGGCTTAAAATGTGTCATTAAGGCCTAATCTACCCTCAAGAGTTGCTGATGCTGCCATTACAGTACTAATAAATATGCCATTTATTCTAGTAACATTTTTTTTTCTTTTTGCCAGTGTAGCTTCTACAGATTTGCTGAACGAAATAAGCTACATCAGCAAAAAAGTATTTTTGCTTGTTTACCAGCACAGCTGTGCCAGTTAGAGGTGTGGCTTCTTTTTCCTTACATTATTCCAAAAATCTACACTATCTGAAGTAACTTAAGCATAACCAAGACTTTCAAAAGTGCATTTCTGTAACATTTCCTAAGAGTCTTTTGCATCAGACCTATGTTTCTCCTCCTCCTGTGAGCTCAGTCAAGACTGAGTGACACAGGTGAGAGTTTGAAAAGGATGTCACCTAGTGACAACTGGCATGGACTAATGACAAAGGAAAGCAAGAAAAAATTCTGCAATCCGTGTTTTAGCGATAGGCTTACTGAAATAAAATCTGAAATCAACAGAAGCAGGTAATTCTGGAATACCTTGCTTTGCTCTGCCTGGAATCTCATATATTCAAGACTGAAAACGATGAGGTGCGACCTAGGATGAAAATAGCTTCATGCCACAATTACCTTCCCTTATTCTTAGCTGCTGATGGGAGCTCCCAGTGTACAACGACCTCAGTGGCATCCTCTAAGTTGCAGCCAGTCTCCCACTGCTGACAGTGGCCTACCCTCCCACTGCTGACAATGGCCTACTCTCCACTAAAAACACCAAGGCATGGGCCAAGATTAGATCACACACCGGCACTAAACTCCACCTTCTCAGGGTCCATCCATCCATCTCCTAAATACACCACTGTCCTAGTATAAACACGCTGTCATGAGTGGACTTCGTGCCAGCCACACAGCCATGCAAGTGCAGCAGTCAAACATAATATTGGAACTTACAAGTATCTGAAAGAGCAGCTCTGTTCTTCTGAGCCAAGAAGTACACTGGAAGGTCACTGCAGGGACAGGCTTCAGAAGAGGCAGGGGCTTTGACGACTGTATGCAACAGATAAGATTATAGAGTTTGTTCTGAGGTAAAGTCTGCAGTTAAGTTAGCTAAGCAAATAAAATTAAGAAATGAGTATGGTTCTGCTTGGGTCTGTACTGAAAAAAACCCCTATGAAACAATTATATTACCCTGAAGTCATCTAACAGGAATTAAATTGCTTTTAAAATGCACACTAGGTTCAAAAATATGTAAGCAGCTTTCTGTAGTGAAGAGTGTATCTTGTCAGACAGAATGAGCTGGCATTGAGAACAGCAAATACGATCAGACTGCCTCTCTTGCAGGGATATCTACTGCATGAATTTTGAACTTAGCTCAGCTAGTGGGTCCACAAAGGCCTCAGCACTAACAGTGGGATGTCTGGATGCTTACCCTAATCTGGAAGCTGCTCATTGACTCCTGTTAAAAATAGGGTGTGCATCTGAAAGGCAAGAAAGATGGGATGTTTTTACTCTTTCAGCTATAGAAAACATAGGTGCTTAAACTAAGATGTTCTGAAAAGCAATATATAATGGAGCAACACTAAGAAGGAACAGGTATGGGACAGAAATAAGGCCAAGTAAAATTAGAGGATACATTTTCTTCATTAATATCTGGGTTTGTTTTGTCTTTCATACACATCAAGAAATATGGAAGATGATCTATAAAATGTACAAAACAAGTTAATCTGTTACTAGCAGATGAATGAAGTATAATAATTGAAAATGATAGAGCTAAATTTGGAATAATTGTAATTATTTTACACATTTAAATAGATTTACAAAATCCTGCTGAATTAAGACTAGGAATCACATTACAGATGTTTAAAGAAGTTGAGTAAAGATTTGAATATACAGCCAGGCTCTCTTGTAAGTCTTTATGCAAGGTACTGTTGGCATATTTCTTAACTCTTTTGTATCTAGATACTTAAAATAAATTTATGTCCCAAAGCTGGTACTGTAAAAATGAAAAGCAATGTTTTGGGACTCTCTAATAGTCCTTTTACAAGGACAAGAATTCTGAAAGCTTACCTGCTTCTTCCAGCTCTATCAGTTTTCAAATAAACTTTGCTTCCCTTGTATCTTTATATCGTCTTATCTAAGGAATTTCTACCACTACAACCAGATTAAGACTGGAATTTTTCTTTCAAGAATTTCTACATGAGATAAGAATAACATGTATTTTCTAACTGACAGGTGTAACATTCAAACTGAAATGTGGCCTTCCAACTAATACAGTCTCATCATTCTTTTAGTCAGCATTTCCTACCATTCCAAGGTATAGATGATTTTCTTAATAGGATTGCATACATGCAAATGAATATTTTAATTACAGCATAGCTAACGTTCTGGTAATGATGGTTAGAATAAAATCCAGCCCACACTTACTCTCGTATAACCTGTGTGGGCAACAAGTGTTTTTTCAGTCAGCTAATGATGACTAGATACACAGAAGGAGAAAGCAGAATGTTGGTTTTGCAGTTTTTGTTTTCAAGGCAAAGCAAAATCTCTACAGGTTTTCAAACCAATGTGATGATCTATCTATGGAATATATAGACTTTCCAGTTAGTATACTACTAGCATTTTTTAAGTACCAAAATTAATTCCTCCTCCTTAACCTTTCAGATAGTTTCAAGTTAACCATCCCCCATTGCTTTTAATGCTTGATCTCTACAAAGACAAAGAGCCCATTAACAGTATCTTGAGAGCAGTAGATGTACGGTCTCATTGGGCACAGAGTTGGCATTTGAATTTTTAAATGATTTGTGACACAGAATTTTAGGACATTTGTATCCACCTCTGATTTCTTGGCTGCAAATGTAAAGCTATCCATCTCATTAACTATAGTAATACAACTATTATGTTTCTAATTAAAATCTGCTGTGTTTATAAGTAATATATTTATCTTCTCTGCTGCCTCTGTAATGAACAGCCTAGGTAGAATATAGCCTAATACAGTCCTGAGGTATACATTATGTAACAAAAAAAAGAATTAAATTAATCACTGAAATGCTCACTTGTGAGCCATAAAGCAACAATGCTGTTCATTATATTTTTCCTAGTTGACAGTGCCACCTTAGAACCTCAACTCTGGCTAACTATTACAATCAATACTATTTACATTACAGCACCTTAATGAAAAGTTGTCACTTCAGCATGGATTTGTTCATACCTGCATTCTGCAAAATATCTACATACTTAAATACATTTATCTCTAGCCAAAGTATTTCCCACCATTATTGATCAATGTGTCAGCTAAGTGCTACGCTTCACTGCACAGATGTTTGTGCTGAGGTCTCTCATCGTATTGTACCATGATTTAGAATTAATTCCAAAAGCACTTGTCAAATGCTACAGTCTTCTGCTGCTCTTAGCATAGAACTTGAGGAGGAAGACACAGATTAAAGCTGTAATAATAACTGTGTCACACCTAAGACCACCAGTTACGTGTTCAGCTATTTTTGCTTAAGTATCCAGAAGGTGGGCACCCCTCTAAAAACACTGAATAATACTTTTAGATTGACTTAATCACCATGCCATTTTCAAACACACCTTACTTGCTTTCCTCACATGGGGGAAAAAAAAAAAAAAAAAAAAAAAGCTGTGGGGGGTTATCTGCCCTTCCCTGCGGCCTCACTAGGCTTTTGAGTTTTGAGGCGACTCCCGTGTCCGGGACGGCGCGGGGGGAACACCCCGGCGGGGGCCGCTCTCCAGCCGCCTCACACCCTGAGAGAGACTCAGCGGGGAGCGCGGCTCCTGCTGCAGCGCTGTCCCGCCCGCCTCCGCGCCTCAATTCACCTTCACCCTCGCCTCACCGCTACTTTCACCTTCATCCTCAACTCACCCTTACCTTACCTCACCCCCACCTTCCCGCTCATCTTCGCCCTCACCGCCTCCACAGGGCCGGTGAGGCGCCTGCCTCTGCAGCTGAGTTACCGCTAACCCACAACCGACTCTGTTAGCCGGGAGGAGGTGCGGGGAGATAATTAAAATAACATGGGGCTATTCTAGGCGCTAATGGGATTAGAGGCGAGGCCACCGAGGCGGCAGGGAGAGGGCACAGTAACGCGACAGCTGGGCCTGCAGCATGGCGCCCCTCTGATGGCGGGAGGGCAGAGCCGCAGCTGCGCCTCATGGGCGGGGGCGGGATACCCCAGGTAACTGGGGAGGGGAGAGGGGCGGGAGCGCCCCCGCAGCAGGCAGAGATGGTGGGGAAGGCCCGCTTGCCCCGGGGGGAAGGGGAGGAGCGGCCTCACCACTGGCCTAGCCTGTGGGGCCACGGGGTAGAGGGAGAGGCTGTGGCTCAACCGAGGGCCTAGCGAGGGTAGGGGGCGGCCGCCAGGAGACAGTCCAGGTGAGGAAGAGGCAAAACGGGGTGAGAGGCCTGGTCAGAAGCAGGTGCGGGGAGCGCGGCCGAGCGCGGAGGAGAGGGAGCCCCGCAGCAAGGTGGAAGCGCGGTGGGGGAGAGGGAAAGCTCGGCAGCAAGTCAAGAGCGTGAGGTGTGGGGGGCTAAGAGAAAGGGGGTACGACAGCGGGAGGAGGAGGAGGAGAGGAGCGTGGGCCCGGGGGAGGGCAGAGCGGGAGCGCGGCGGGAGGCGGAGGAGAGCGTCAGCAGGAGCGGGGATAGCGGGAGCGCGGCGGGAGGCGGAGGAGGAGAGCGTCAGCTGGGGGCAGAGATAGAGGGAGTGCGGCAGGAGGAGGAGGAGAGCGTGAGCCGGGGGGGCAGAGAGAGAGGGAGCGCGGCAGGAGGAGGAGGGGAAGAAGCGCGACGCAGGGACGGCAGATGCCTGGAAATAAAAATTTGATGATTGCATGCAGCGGCTGGAGAGACTCTGTCGGTGGCGGCGGCGGGGACGAGGCAGGGACAGGGGGGGGCGACGGCAAAATGAAGTATCAGAAATACCTGACTGTCTTGCAGATGGCCATAGGGGTGACCGCCTCCAACAGGGGCAGTCTGATGCCCTTAAAGAGGAAGCTGTGGTGAGTAGGCACAAACCGGGCCGGCGGCACTGCGGGCCGGGCCGAGCGGGGGGCCCTGCGAGTGGCCGAGCGCGGGCCGCGGCGGGACGGGCGGGCCGAGCGGGGGGTTCCGACATGACGGCCGCCCGAGGGGTGCCGGGCGGGAGCGGGCCTTCGGCTCCCGGTGGGCATCGCTGGGGGAGAAAGTTCCCGGCGAATTCACCGCCAGTCGTGAGGAAAGCGCCAGGAGGCGGCCGTGGTGCGGCGGTGCCGGAGGAGCTGTCCGCGCCCGCCGGAGGACGCCGGGCTTGGCGCTCTCCGCGGCTGGACGCGTGGTTCCCCTCATAGTGACTCACGGGTGCGGTCGCACGCTTTCGGGCAGACCCACTGTCGGACGGCTGCCGGAGCACGGCAATGGCAGCTTCAGCTGAGGGGCGCGGGGGTAGCTCAAACAGGGTCTGCGGCTCGCGTGACAGCCCGAGTGTTGCCTCCGACCGCAGCGCATTCCCCTCCCCGCCCCGGGCTGTGCGGGTTCCCGGGATCTGGATTCCCCAGCCCTGCTTCTGCTGACAGGTGTATTTAAGATAAACAGGAAAAAGGAGATACCAGTCTAATAGGTTAGCAAGCGACAGAAGTAGTACTGTTCATATATGATAAATTTTATTTAAATTCTGCTTTTTCTCGGGCTTATTTCCACCGTTTTTGTGGTTGCTGATGGTGTGTTGAACTGATTATTCTGGATGAATCAACAATATGTTATGAAAAATGTATTCAAGTATAATGGTGTAATGTGGGTGAGTAGGGCATCGACAAGCGTATGGCACTGCAATACCCAGTCACTCATGGACTTGTGAGAGCCCACTGGTAGCTTGATTGAAGCAGTGGCATGTGTGTCATCATGAGGAGAAATTACAAGGAGAAAATTTCTGAACTTATTAAGTCAGATTTTCTGGGAGGAAAATAGTACACTGATAATTTTTTATCTGTAAAAGATTGAATGGTAACAGTCATATGGTTTTCTTTCCTTTTTTCTAACATGTTCCTAGTGAAGGAAAGTGTTACAGAAGGCATGATAGGTAGTTTTATTTAAAAATAGGTAGTTCACAAATACAATTATTTTCATGTCAGCAGTTGAGCAAAAATGGACATTACATGAATTCTAGAATGTGGGTATTTTTGTGTTTGTTTCTCCCCCCCCACATTGTCAGCTAGTGCAGACAGTATCAAGGAAATGCATCACTTGAAGAAACATCATGTGGAACTAGTAAGCTTTTTGTCATTATTTCCAAATTTTGCTGTTCCTCGCAGATGACAACACAATTTGGCAAATCTGTTCATCCTAACTGTAATGCACAAAATCGAATGTAGTCTTAGACAAAAATATGTTGTCAAACATAAGTTTTATTACACTTCATCAAAGGTTTTTGTAGTGTATTCAGTGGTTTGATTGTGATTATGTAAGTTACATAAAGTGTACTGTGCCTATTTTATTCTCCCCAAACGCTACTCCTGTCTTTGTGCAGCAGTGTATGTATTGGTGTGTTACTTCTTAAAAGAAACTTAATTATGGACAATATAATTATAAGTTGGTTTATTTCATTTTTCTTGTGTTGTCTTGGAAGTGTTTTCTTTGCTGGCATGTTAAAGTGAAGCTATCTGTATTCGTGTACTTTAAACTTAAGTCTGAAAGGACCCAATTCAATTCCTACTTTTATGTCTTCAGTTGGAGTTAGACAGCTCTAGGTTGTCTGTTTTCATGGTGAGATTCTGTGCTTTTTGAGGTGTAGCAAAACAATATAGTGGCTCCCCAGCAATACACACTAGAGGCATTGCATTTCATAACATTTGTAACTTGACATCATGTTGCTGCAGTGCAATGCTGTGTGAAGATTTAGTTGACTGAGAGTGTTAGGGAAAAATAAGGTTTTTTTTTTTTAATTTTAGGGAGATGTATGCATTACTTTACCATTTGAAAGCTTGCCTCTGGGATATTCTTATTAATAGGCTACATGATACTATGTAGTCACATTTCCTTTGAGAACTTTAATAGCATTAGGCATTATGTGTATGGGTAGAACTTATACTCATGGGTAAAATACTATTTTCTGATGCATTTAGAGACATGCTTAAGGATACTTTGTCGTGTTAATTTTTTCTTATTTGTGCAAAGTTTGTATCAAATAATGGAGTAAGAAAATTTGAGTATAAGCAAGAAGAGTATGTTCCTGTTACTAAAATCAATGCAATATTATTATATATTTCCATCACATAAAATAAAAGTGTGTTCCAGTATTGGATATCTCAAGAATACCTAAAGTAAATGTATGAATCAAGTCGGTCTATGATCAGAGGTTGGTTTTTCATCTTGTTTTAATTACTTCTTCTGTTTAACTGATCATATTCATAAATTATTTGATTCTTATGTTTTCAGTGAATGCCAATACATAATTTAATATATAAAATAAAAAAGGGTTAAAATACTCATCTTTTTGTTGATGGAGATAATCCACCTGAATCCTACTGAAAGAAAATGAAAAGGGTAACAGCAATGTTTTATTTCTTTATAGAGCATCTGTCACTCCAATTTTCTCCTGCTTCCCCCCCCAAAATATGTCCTATTCTGTGATGCATGAGAGCAGAGCTGCAAATGGAAACAAAAAAGGTAGACACCAATGTCTCATGATGGGTTAAGAGTAAATTGGTACAAACTAGCTAGGAATAAACCAGACAACTGAACAAGCAGAAGGAAGCTATGCCATAGGCTTGCAGTGGGAGGTGGTGGAGCCAGAAACTTGTTTGTCTTTAATGTGGAGCTTGGTTGTTTTATGAACAGGTTTACCTGAGGCAATAGAGTTTTGGACTTGGTGATGGAGGAAGTTGCTGGAGTCCTGAACTGCTGATTCAGACCCTTTCCTGTGTTGGTGAAGCATTGTAATCTAATATGTAGGAACCTAAATGAGATGAGTAGGATGTTTTCAATCCTCTTGCAGGAGGAACAGTATTTGAATACAAACCCCACTATGATGATGCTGCTAGCACAGGTAGAGTGCAGCAGGGACTAACATTAGCAAAGGTGCTCAAGAAAAACTATCTACTGACCTGGGAGCACTTTAAACCAGTAAATTGACAAATATTTATTGAAATCCCAATATGTGCAACCTGAATGCTTTCACGATAGGGACATGCTAAATCACATAATTAAGGCAAATTACTTAAGTAGACCATAATTTCTTGTCACAGTGAATATTATGGTTCTCTGCTGCAAGGAGAAGGAGCAGGCAAAAAAAAGAAGAACAGGATATTCTAGCAACTCTAATTCTCACAAATATTCCCTTCTGTTTCTTACAGCATTTGTCTCTACTTTGAAAGGCTTCCTCTGCTTTGGCTTCGTCCCCCTGTGCTCCCCTTGGTGCAAGGGAGTGCAGAGTCATGAAATAAGATAAAAAGTTTGGATAGTTATAAGTTTTTATTGTGAAGAATATTATGGAAATGGCTGAGGCTATTCCATATTTACATTTCCTGCATCTGGTTGGTAGTTGTCTGAGGCAATCTAGGTTACAGAAAAGAATTGCAGATGCAATACACAACAGAATTTGATTCCCCTGTTTGGTGCTATTGTTAAAGAAATGTGTGATACAGAATCCTGGATGTTAAATGATAGCTGCTTCTTGTAACATACTGCACAGGCACATTTATTGTCAAGCTTTAGGAGTACACTTATTTGAAATTAGTGAGGAGTAACCAGCATGTCTGGCATTAAGCACCGATCTAAAAGCTTTGAGTCAGTGTCTGTGTATTTAGGCTGTGCCTTGGATGTAGAAGTCCAAGCTTGCAAGGAAGGATGCCTATTTTGTCATTAAGACCATCCATAGGGAGAAAAGTGACATTGTTTTTTGTGTTCTAAGTAGAGTCATATTTAGATTAATAAAATAATGGAAGATGTCACTTTAGTACAGGAGAAAGAAAGCATCAAAGATTGAACCTCTTGTGTGTTTCTACAGAGTTACGTGGAAAAATACAGATCAGCAGGACGGAAGTTTTCCATTTTTGATTACTAGTTACTGTTAATATTTGTTTGAAATGAGGGTAACAATTTCAGTTTAGCCCATTAAAAGGATTTATTCATGTTGCAAATTACTTAATGCCTTTCTGATGAAGGCAGGATACTGTCTTTAGAACTGAAGGTATTTGCAGAGGTACACAAGAATTTTGCACAGCATCTGACTGCTCGGTGTTACTAGTTGTAGTTTCAAATCTCCCTTTTTTTTTTTCCAAACAGATATTAATATTGAGCAACTATAACTGTTAGGTCTTCCAGTCTGATCAGTGGGAGTAAGGTTCAGCTTTTCCACCCTTATGTTTGAGCCAGAAGTCATACTGAGAACATTGGGCTGAGTCCAGTGGACTCCCTCACTTTCTGTAGTATTGAGGAAGGCTGGATTCTAATGAGAAGACATGTAATTATGGAAGTTTTATACATACCTCAACTGAGATCTGTGTAACTGCTAGAAGTGAAAGTTTCGAAGGAGTTTGACTTGAGAGTTGTGAAACTATTTACAATAATAATTTGCTAGAAGTACCTAAATGCTTTTTTTGTAAGATACACAGACAACTTGCAGTATATGAAAATACACCATTCTAAGTCTTGTTGAGGCTATATAGTTGTCAAAAACTTCTCCTCTTTGCATGAACTCTAGCATTAACACTAGACTATGAAAACTTGTACAGAAAATTTATCCTTTCAAGACTTGCTTTTTAAATATTCTAATGTCTTTTATAAAATGATTCAGAACTGTAATCAGTAAACAAGAAGCGATTTTTTTTTTTGAGTTCTTAAAAGATGTTCAATTTGATTGGTCTGTCTTGAAAATGACATTAGTTTTGTCATTGCAGACAAAATTTAACTGCAAAAACCAGATAATACTGAATTGTTATAAATATTAATTACCTGCAAGTAGAATGTAAGTAGAGTTTTTCTTAATATAAAACTCATATACATTCCATCTAATTATGTTATTTTCTGTATTAAGTCATTAGCCCTTGGTGATGCTGCACCTTGAAGTCACTGTTGCATAGTAATTTTTTAGGCTAACGTGTTTGTCAGAGTACAGATACTGAAAGCTTAAGATTTTTGCTTATTTTACAAAGTAGAGAAATAATTTAGAGTCATGGTTATGTAATGTGATATACGATCAGGAAGCAGTCAAGGTCAATGAAACTGTTGTAAGAATTCTGGATAATAAATAAAGGCCTTGGGCTCCAGGTGGAACTTACAAAATGGTTCAATTAACTTCACTAACATTTCCAGAAGTTAATGAATTGGGTTGCCTTAATTTAGGATTCCTGTGATAAACTCCATTAGAAAGGTGTTATGTTTCTGACTATTCCATGTATTCTTTGAACAGAAGCAGCATTTTAAAATCAGGCATCTGAAATTGTTCTCTCCTGTCAAAGATCTTGATGCTATATTCTACTTTTTCAAGCTCTAGACTGCCTTTAACATACCATTCTTAGGCTTTGATGCAGGAGTACTTGCCTTGAAGTGGTTGATGAGCTGCAGACATTTTAATAAGATCTCTTACAATTTTTTCTGCTTTAATCTGTGATAATTCCTTTACACCCCTGATGAATGTACTACCCACCAGTGACTTAGCAATTCACTTCCTAACTTCTGTTAATTAAGCAATACAAATAAGAGATGAAAGAAGGAGACAATAAGGTGTAGCAAATTTAATGAATGAATAATTTTTGAGCTTGAAGTTCAGATACCAAAATCATAGAAAATTGCATTGTAGTTTCAGTATTCATTTAGAAAGAATAAACTCTGTTTCTCTGATTACAATGAATGCTTTGGGAGCACAAAGCAACATTCAAAAGTGAGAGAGACTTTAAAAAGCTGTTTTTCAGATTTTTGAATAATTTAATTTCAAGACAAACACTTTGGGCCTTGTCTCATTACTTTGGACTCACTGAAGCTGACACGTGTTAATCTTGTGACTTAATAGTCTTAACTTCTGAGTTGTTCCTTGTGGAAATTTCTAGTGCATGGAAGAGTTCCTGTTGCAGTATCACACGAGTGTTACTGCAGATGGATTCTTCAGAGTTTCATTGCTGCATCCAGCATTCTGAGAAGGTGGTGTCAAATAGATCCAAGTGTGTTTCAGGTCTGTTACTGCTTCTCTTCGCTAAAACCGTAGGTGTAGCAGAGGCACTGGAGGAGGTGGTGTTTAATTTCTTTGCACTTGTCCTGAAGTTTCCTCATCAACCATAGAGTCAAAACATCATGGTTCTGTAAATATGGATACCTTGGCTCATATTCCTTTGGTGCACAGTACAGTGCAAAAGTTCTCAGTTGTGATATTGGTTGGATTTTTCTTTTGTTGGTTAAATAACTTTATTTTCTGTGATTTTTCTTGTGAAGTCACCTAGAAATTAATGAATATAATTTATAAAGGATTGAAAGTAATCTTTTAATGGTGATGTTTCTTCCTATAAAACTCTGTTTTGAGAGTTAAATGTGATTTTTAAAAGCGTTTTTTCTGACTCCTGGAGGCTAACAAATAATAGCCAAAATTTATTCTTCATCAGAATGAAATGATGGATGGATTTCAGAGGCAGCATGTTTTTTTTTTCAAGTGGCTTTAAAGACTGGAGCTCCCAAGTGGAAGGGCCTTCAAACCATGTAATTAATGTAGTTCTCTCTTAAGAACAGGTTAATCAAAGTTACGTTGGTGGTTTGTGGTTGTTTTTTTTTTTTTTCACATATCTTACTCTGTTTTTTTATAAAGACTTCTCAGTATCAGAAATACTGAAAGACTTGCAACTTAAAGAAATGCACATTTATAGGTAAGGCCCTAGAAGAAGTGATTTGAAATACAGTTCAAATTTAAGGAAAGCCCAATGCAGCTTACAGCTGTTTTTCAAGAATCTTCTATTAAGTATAAGGAAGAAATCTAATGTACCAAGCATTTAAGTTGCTAGAGGTGCACGTGAAGCTCTATTGACCCAGGTGATAAGAGAGATTTTCTGGAGAGCAGAAATAAGAGATCTAACTGTACTGAAAAAGTGGATCTGTGGGCTCCAATGGCTGCATTTGACGCGGACTCCGAATATGTACGGTTACATACATCTGGTTTAACTTTATCAGAGATGCTTGGAGACCTTGGTAACAGAAGATGAATTGATAGAAATGTACTACCACTGTAAATGTCACTCTCTGTAGAACAGTAGTTGAGACTGAGCAATTGTCTAGCTTTCAAAATTTGTCCTGGTAATACTTTTAAGATATTTTGTCAGGGAATCTGGTTTCTGTTCTGTGAACAAATATGTTACTGTAATAGGCATGCATGTTTCCCAGAATTTAAGCCACATACAAAAAAAATCTGGTGCCATTTCAGCAGGAAGTTTATAATGTAATTGAAATGTCTTAATATTTTAGTCATGTTTCCAGTCAGAATTTTAAAAATTATTTGTACAGTGAAAGTTTGCAGTAAATTAACCCAAGGGGAGAAGAACATCTAAAACAAATTACTTTATTATAAAGGGATAACACCTTGTTTCAGATGTTTTTCTCTCCTTGGATCGTATGTGTGTAAATGTGGGAAAATAAAAAAATCTCAGGCATCTGAAAGCAAAATCTTGATTTGGTAATGGCAAAATCAACAAAAAATGAAGGTCTTTATAAATTGAGTATGAGATTTGGAAAGATCTGTTTTAATTTTCAAGTTCAGTTATTTTAACTTTTTCTTCTCCGCAGCCTCCTACAAGCATGCATTTGAACCTTTAATGCTGGCCATGAAGCTGTGTAGATCTAGGAGTCTCACTTAATCAAACAAGTGTATTCAGCCTGTGGATATTGTATTTTGTACTTTGAATTTTGTATTTCAAGTGCTAACGTGGCCCACTCTAAGCAATGTCCTTTTTTGGTGAAGCATATATATTGGACATATCTACCTTTTTTACTTTTTTCTGGGAAAACATTTATGTAGATACCAAAGGTGTTAATTCTAAGTTAAAAAATTTATACCACATAATAAAATATTTTTCATGAGAGGATGCTTAATAATTAAGAGAAAAACATTGACCTGCTCTTCAAAGTCTTGGGAAATGCAAAAAAGATA
The DNA here is from genome assembly GCA_020745705.1 of Hemiprocne comata. Taxonomy (NCBI): domain Eukaryota; kingdom Metazoa; phylum Chordata; class Aves; order Apodiformes; family Apodidae; genus Hemiprocne; species Hemiprocne comata. The sequence continues at coordinate 6,456,878 of CM036596.1, read as the reverse complement.
CATATTTCTCATTTTAGCTAGTTTTTGACGTCTCTTATGGCTGCAGTTGAGAAACAGTGTAAATCTGCATATTAAGAATTTTAGGTTTAGGTGATCTTTAGTGAGTTTATATGCTGTAGTGCAGTTTTCCTTTTCCCAGTGTGTTGTCAGACTAGCTAGAAAATATTTTGCCTTCAGAATATTGACCCCACAAACCTTAATACATTTGGTTAATTGTTAACACCATTTCCATTCATTAGCAACTTCCAACAAGCTCCTTGAAATATGGATTGCTTAGTGAAAATATATTTATGGGTTCCTGTTTAGGACTATGTGCGGACTACAATGTGATGAAAGACCTTATAAAATGTAGGTCCTTAATATATTACCCCTGTAACTTCCACAAATCCTCAGAATTTCATTATAGTTCCATGTTATTCATTGCTGAAGTACCATTAGCATTCAAAATGGAGAAGGTAAAAATCCAAATACTGACAAGTTCCCACTGATTTAATGTGCAGCAACAACAGGTATCACAGGACTCTATTTTTCACTGAAATAATAGAGAAAAATACTCCATGTAACTTTTCAGAAGTTAAATGTGTTTTTCTGGAATATTTTTCTGATGCTTGTCACTTTTGAACAAAATCGATGACTTATGATATGTTTTGGACTAAATCTGCAAGCAGTGGTGGACTTGACATGAGCTAGATTTCCACATCCTGGTGTGCTCTTATTTTGGCACTTGATTGAAAACTGAAGCTTGGAGCGGCATTCCTTCTTTGTGGAGCATGGCAATAGTTTTCCCTTTGTACATTTTTTTTTTTTACTTTAAGCCAATGTATTCAATAAAAAAAACACATGTTCTTTGTCTGATATGTGGCTCTTTTTGTTTGGCAGGGTAACTCCATCTTCTGAAAATCCCAATGGTGCTACCTGTAGTGTGAGTCAGGGAAAGCCGTCTTTAAGAAGAATAAAAGGGAGAATACACAGAAGCAAAAGTCTTGATAGCATTGATTTCTGTGAATTCACTGTAAGTACCATATCTTTGACGTTTATCCTGGATGAAGTTGAGAAGCTTGCTAATAAAGCAACTAATCCCTCTTCCATTGTGTTTATCTGTCAGAATTAGGAAAGTTGTACTTAATGGTGTAATTGCAGTTCTGCACTGCCAAATGTTAAGAACAGTGATGTGCTTCTAGAATTAGTGATGCATAACTACTTTTTTGTTCTTCAGGAACCTTTAGATAAAAACGTTGATGTCAGATTTTTATATTGCTGTCTGCATAATACAAAGAAATTAACTGGAAATGGAGGAAATAAGAAAAATGAAATACCTTTTTTTATATTTACATCTGGAAAGTTACATTTAAAGTAAAATGGATTATTTTTTACAAAACTGAAAAAATTATTTTAGTTGTGTATGGCTATAATAGGAACATACAGTTTCTAGTACTCTATAAAATGTGTGTGTGTGTAGTGCTTAAAAGCTACTGTCACAGATGATCTCTTACTACAGTTAATCAGAACTGGTATATACTTCTTTTCTTCTCTTTGGTTAGGGTGTAGATATGTTTCAGAAAATTTAGCATGATCTTGGTTTCAAAGAATTTGGATAGTGATGCTTTAGAGATTTAGTTGAATTGAGAGAGTTTTTTACAGAAATATCAGTTCAGGAGTTGTTTACAATCAGATAATGGAAGGAAAGAAATGTGTAATATGGAAGAGTATGGGACATGGAGGTAGATTTTCTGCTATTTGTACTGTTCACAAAATATTAGAATCAGTCCTAAAAGTAGTATGGTTTCAAAAATTCTTTTCTGAAAAACCATTAAAAGCCACAGCTCTCAACTAACTGCAAGGGATTTGGCCAAAACAAATTATATTCTGATAAATTAACATCATGTAGTTTTGAAGTACTAAAATAATGTCAAAGAATATGTTAAATTTTAAACCAGTTTTTAATTATGAGGATGAGAGAGGTGGATAGTAAATATGTGCTGTCTCTAAAATGGACAAATCAATAGTGACATAGAGATACTGTCTGGTATTACATGGTAACAGAAACAATATAACCAAGATGTTCAGATGCAATTTGGGAAAACATCTTTATCTAAAGCAAGACAGTGGTTTGAGTCTGTTGCATCATTTGGTGATGTTTTTTACAGGTGATGCCAATAGCATAGTTGGTATTTTCTTCTCAGGACTGTTTTGTTCCCAATTACCAAGTCTTGTCGTGCAGTCCTTGGGCAAAGAGCTTGTTTGCTGTTTAAGGAAGTAATGAAATCAGTAGCAAGGAGTTGAGACTTGCTGTAATGTTTGGTCTCCAGACACTTCTAGCAGTGTGGGTATGGCCCAGGCGGGTCCTGTGGCTGTCCAGCCGTGCAGGGAGCCTGTGCTCAGTCTGTGCTGTCAGGAGCTTGCACTGCCTCATTTAAAGCTAATTGTGAAGTCTATGCAAACTGTTGTCACAGCAGTGGTGTCGGTGTAATCATTACCTTACTGAAGGTTAAAAATTCCCTTAGGGAATGAGATTACTGAAGCAGTAATTTTAGCTTGTGCTCTGTGGGTCTTCATCTGTGTGGTCCTATTAAGGAGTTTTATTTAAATCTATCTCTACACTTGGGGCCTTCAAAGAAAAAGAGATTATAGCCAACGGTCATAAGAATATCTTGCATGCCACAGAGCCTTTGTAAAAAGATTTGTGACAGATGATAATGGGGCATGCCTGTATCTCTAACACAAATGGTTAGAGTATATACATGTATATGTATAAATTCATACATTGATAGCTAAGTATTGATAATCAGGATCAGGAAATGAAGCTTACTTTTTATTCTGAGGTCTTGTGTTGCAAGTTCAAATAGCTCAGCACACAAATCTGAGTTATAAATATGGGATTTTTTGCTGCTACATTATTTAGAATCACACTGAAATATTTCTTGGTATTGTGTAATGACACTTTTATTGTCTTTAAATTGTGATTAAAAATGGATTTGAAGAAATAACTGAGGAAATTAGTATGCCTAAATCTTTCCAGCGTGCTCCTAGAACTGAATGTTTTTCATGTTAAGCATCTTTTTCTAGTAAGAAAGTTCAGACATTGGCAGATAAAATTGAACAGAAAATATTTAGTATAAATGAGAAATTCTCTTATACAATGGGGAGAAAGAGCTTTCTAAATGTTTCTCTTTACAACTGTTTTATGCTGCAATATATATCCATTTTATGTACAACAAAGATGCAGAGTTTCATATTTAAATATGTGGATAACTTATAAGCAGACAATCTCAAAGTAATTTGTGTGCCTAGTGAGCCGTTTTCTTAATCATGTAATGAGTTGGAGATCTGTTAATTCTGAATGTTAGTGGATTTCAGTTCAAGTAATGCCTGTGTGTGTGTAAATCCTGATGTTGTTTCTGTAAACCTTTTGTTCCCTACTGCTAAGCAAATTCTTACTGAGGGCAAATCCTAACAGCAGAAAGACATAAAAAATAAGTTAAACTTTCTTTTCTCCAAGTGTGAAGAAGTGTGTCCCCAGTGGGAAAGTTCTGGATTTCCATGCACATACAAAATTTACAAAAATACTGTATTTACTACTTGACTGTGACTTCAGCTATGGCAGGGGATAAGTTGCAGGAACTGTGTTAAGCTGTGAGGCTCATTAAAAATGGGGCTGTTATTTCTAAGGTGGGGACAACCAGGGAGGAGCCTATTTCACCTGTAAAATTTAAGCAAAGGCCAAAGGGTGACTTGGAGGGAACAACACACCCTGCACAGGGTTGTCTGAGATGTGGTGCTGCAAAGTTTCTTGTTTACCACAGTTAGAAACATCTGAAGTTTGTGATATTGATGGCTTTTAGTTTCACCTGTGGCTCTTTGTATGGATGATATACCTAAGAATGCTGGAGAGGTCTTTGCCTCTAAAACCTCATTATTGGATGGCCTGCTGCTGCAGTGACTTGCTGCAAGTGTCAGGTATTTGGGAGAGACTCAAAGCACAGGACTCCTGGTGGGTGTGTTGTGTTACCATTGCATAGCTGGATCACACTGTAGTATCCTTGACATCCTTTCAGGAGGTATAAATTCTCCCTGATTACAAGTGGTGGGAGTCTGCAGGACTGCTGACAGCATAATTTTATTTCGTAGTGATGCTTCTGTTGACCTAAGTGGATGATACTGGGGTTTTTAGTAGGGTTGCCTCTTGTTACCATTTTGCTAAAACAACTATTGAGAGAATAAAGCATTGAAATAATGTTAAGCCACAGGGTGACAGTGCAGCAGCTCCCTAAAAAATTGTCTGCCTTCAACTTCTTTAATCCTTTTTATTTTCTGTATCATCTCTGTGTATTAGTCCTATCTCTTGGTCAGACTCGGACCTTTTCCCACAAGCTAAGTGAAACCTGTTTTATTGCTCTTCAGTTCTTCTTGAAGGAATATCATCATGCCGTGCTTCCCCAGATATTATCCCTTAAAATATGCACCTTTAGTAGCATGCATTAAAAAAAAATAAATCTGTGTTTTTGATTGAATATTGGTCACTAGTCATTTGCAACCCAGAGATGTTGCAGAACTCCTATTTAATGTAGCAGAAAACCTCAGAGAAAAGAGAATAGGATTATCAGCTGTCAGAGAACAATGTGGAATACATACTGTCTTGTAGAATGAGCTTGTAGTCATGTTCACTACATCCGTATTCTAATGGTTGTTACACTGAAACAAAGTCTGGCTTTGCACAAGCTACCCCGCGTAACAGTAGCACTTCCGGGTCCAATTCATCAACAGGGATTTTGTTGTACTAGGTAGGCGTTGTGCACAAACCAAATGTTTGCCCTCAAGGACCTTACAATCTATTTATAACGATAGGTAAGATGTGAATAACCTTTGGTTCTTTAGCTGCATATGGCTCACAAGCTGTTCAAGTGCTGCACTGGTGCTAGGGCTTCTGAAGGTTAGTTGGGATGCAGGTGCCTTTGGGGCTGCCCTCCATGATAGAGCACTGGGGCTGCTGGGGCAGCAGCGTCCTCAGTTGTGTGTGAGCTACCTTGGCAGTCTGTGTGGCTGCTCCAAGGTGTATGAATGGATCTTGTAGTTGCTGACCATAGGACAGATTTTGTACGTGGCTCATAGGTTTGCAGATATTGACCACCCCTACAGTGTGTACATGCAGAGAAATTACTCCTTTCTTTCCCTGTGAAATACAGATGATGTTTTATGGGAGTGACAGCAATGGAGACTTCAAAAGCATTTATAAAGAGCTCATCTTGTTAACTTTGATGGTGATGGAATGTCTAAGTTATCTTCTTTTTAATTTCTAGTATTGTGATTCTTTGATTGGACTAGAAATTACTAAAATCAGCATCTCCGAAACTGTATGTTTGAAAGAATATGGACATAACACTTTCCTGCTAAAATCAGCCCTTATTCGAAGAAGTACCTCTCCTTGGAAATCAGAGCACTGCAGTTATTTACAAGATGAACAAGTCCAGTTCTGCATATTTTCTGGAAGCAGCTGGTGCTGACCTGCTCTCAATAAACATGCACACAGCAAGTTTTCTGTTAACCTACAGTCATAGCGAAGCAGATGATCTCCACTGTACTACTTCTTGTATCAGGGTGGAATTCCAAGGAATTATTTTGCAAAATGTTATGGAAATGCTGAGTCTCTTTTTTTCCCATTCTTTTCTCATCTTACCTTTTCCAGATGCATTTTTTTGTCTCCTCTTGCCATGTACTGATAAGGAAGTGAATTTGGTTAGAATGGCTGTGCACTGCTGCTTTAGAGGTCAGTGGATGTCAGCATGCAAAATACAACAGTAACACAGTAGGGTAGGAGATTACCCAAAAGGAGAAAAAAGGGAGAACAGCTAAGTACAAAGGACAGTCTGGGTGAAGTGCTGTGGAATGCATGACAAAATGGAAGAGGCAACAAAGGAAGAGAGAATCAGCAAGTGAGAATTGGCTAACATGTAATTGCCTCATTTGATAGGGTGGACACATGTTCACTTAGAACATGAATTTTTATCTCACTGGAGTAAGTGTTACACTATTGAATGATATCTTGTATGCTTCCTTTCAGAGGAGATGTAGAAACTGTTTCTCTCAGTGCTTGCCTGCTCTCATTAGCAGGATGAAGTGATTGACCTCACATGCTCTCTGTGGGGATATGTGTGTGCCCAGCATGCTCCATGTGCAAGGAGGTGCGTGTGCATCAGCGTGCTCTGAGAGCAGCTGTGAGGGAATGATTGGACATCATTTTGCTGTGGCTGTTGTTACTAGGAGTTTCACCTTAGTTATAATTTGTAATAAAGTTTCGAGCTGTTTAAAAGCTTTGGTAATTAACTTTAATGGATGTTTGTGATGACATCTGTATTTCACTTCCACAATCTCTTTGGTAGATTTAAAAAGTATACGGCAGGCTGAAGAATGCATTTATTTTTTGAAATGTGCCTTGGGTACATTGGGTGATTGTTGCTGTGGTTAGCCTAAGGCCCCCACCCCTAATCAGATCAGGATACTGTGCTATATTGCTAAACCAGTTCATAGAGCAAATTGCTGAGCCAGGTGATCTAGTCTGTACTGAAGAGCATGGTTTTATTGCAGTTTCTGTTTTATTTAGTCTAACCCGAACTCATCTTCCCTTTGAATCATCATATAAATGGCTTCTGAGGTGGTAGATGTGATTCTGTAGTTTGATATTTTTTTTTAATAAAATTGTTCTCGTTTTATGCTTTCATTTGTCTTGATTTTTCCTACTAAGTATTTTAATTTGAATATGTCTGTAAAACTAGTACAATGCTAAATTAGTAGTAACACACGCTAGGTATTGGTGTTATTTCTTAGGATGGAGGCATGAGAACACTGACATTCTTTAAAAAGTGCTGCAGGTATTTGATCAACTCTGTAGATGTGGAATGAAGAATTCAATAGCACAGCTGGAGTCTTGGTGGATGCCCTTAATTTGTTTCTGTTCAGAGAAGTGTTTGTTATGCAGCTGTTTCAGAAAATTAAATCCTCTGATAGTAGCTCAGACTTGTTTCACAATATTGTTGCTGTATTGATGGGTACATGAACACAGCACTGACTTAATACAGTAGAGATTTTTAGCTAGTTTGTTTTACTTAAAGTTTAAATTATTAAATTTTTGTTTAATCAATTAAGACATTTTACAGTTAATGAAATGAAAGTATATCTGTGTTTCTTTGGTGGAGTACATAGAAAACAATGCAGACAAATACATATTACTGGTTTTATCATAGTTTTAAGTATAGAGGGAAAAATCTTTTTTTTAGTTGGAACAACTTTTGAAATAAAATACTGATGGAAAGTGAAAAAACTTCAGGGTTTTGATCCAAGATTACATTGTTTATTCTGTCGTCTTGCCTTTTATTTAAAAACAAAGCCAGAGGCTTATGTAAGAGCTATTCTAAATGTTGAGGCAATATTAAGTCTCAAGCATACTAGGTGAAGCTTATGCAGCCTTAAGATTTACCTAAAGATGTTAACTATAAATGAACAAGTAATTTTATTTTATAAATTTTAAATTGTGATTTTGACCTTGATTTGTGTTTCTGAATTGATTCAGGGTGATTTATTTGTGCTTTTGAATAAATTCAGCACTCCAGTTTAAGTCTACCAAGGATATTAACTTCATAATAGTCATTACACCAGCGACTGGATTTACATTTAATTTTAATTAGAAATATATTTTTGAGAGAGTAAATCTTTAGGTTGTTTTGTTTTTTTTTTTCCCTCAGAATGGCATGATGAATTGGGGCAGATGGTGCTGTACTGAAATACTCTTTGGAATTTGTTAGAGTAATACCTAGTTGATTACTTCAACATTGTGGCACTTTGCATATGATGGTGACTTGGCAGATCTCTTGTTTCTGAGGAAAATGACCGAAGATGTGCAGACTGTTGTGTAGTTCATATTTTGATTTATATAATAGCAGATCCCTTTCGTGTAGTTGTGCAGGGTGGTAGTGTCATGCATTCAGTCTCAATATTGCATTGGATATGCAGTTACCTTCCAGTGAAGTGAAGCCCCAGGCAGGATGAAGGTCCAATTGTTTGTCTTTTAGCTAGCCCAGAGATCCAGGGAAGCAGAGAGGTGATTGAGAATGAGCACTATCTCTGTTTTTTGAAGTACCTCTCTGAGCTCCCTTGGATGTTCTAATATCTGAACCAGATTCTATATGCATCCACATGCTGATCATGTTGTATTAGAGTAATTTGATGGGATGACTCAGGGAAAAAAATAACATTCATATAAGCTCCTTTAGGTAAATGCTAATGTATTTTTTTTTTCCCTAAAAATCAAGGTTTCTTGATATAGATTAGATACCCTAACATTTGGTTGGGTGTTACATATTAATGTAGTAAAGAGTTATTTTTGACCAAAAAGATTTTATCTGAGTGAATCTGAACTGTTTCTAAGTACATTCATCTTTCATGCCAGAAATTCTTCACTGATTGATTTCTGGAGTAGAAGTTAAGATTATGTTGCTCAATCTATTTTCCTGTTATTGATAGATTTTATTTGTTTGACCTTTCTCCACTGTTGTGCTCAGAGAGGCAGACTGGTTATATATGAGGAAACAATGACTGCAACAATTTCAGTTGCAGGCTCTCAGCCTTGTGCTTAAAAATAGCAATAACAGGAGTGTCAGTATGAATGGCTTTTCAAATATATCAGTAGAATGTATATGCTGAGAATTCTAGTAGCTTGCTTGTTTTAATATTTTTATTAGGTTGTTGGTGGTCTGGGTTGTTTGGCATTTGGATTTTTTTAGTTTGTTTTTTTTGGGGCTTTTTTTTTTTGGCTTCTGCCAACTTTTTGGCCCTACCAGAACTTTTTCCTTTTGGAAACTAGGATTTGCGTGTTTAATTCTAATTGTCTTTAAATTTTTATTTAATTATGAAAAAGGTATGTGTTGGTTTTGTTTGCAAAAGCTGCTTGGAATTTTCTGTCATTAAATACATGTTTAAATGTGGGCATCATTGGCCAGTCTGTGGGTAAATAATAACTTCATGGAAATACTAATGATCCTGTAAGTGCAAATGCAGCCTTTGGTGGGGGCAGAAGTTTTTCTTGCTACTATGTCCATCAAAAATAATGACATGTTTCCCATGACCTTCAGGCACTTAATTTCTGTTACTGTCTCAGAAACAGAATCCCTTGGTTCATGCCTGGCAATACTTCAGGAATCCCTCTGGTTAAGGATGGGAATATTAGTATTTCCTATCTTAAAACTTGTTTGTGCACTGAAATGAACAAAAGACTGTTTTCTTCCTGAAATGTGGGAATTGATGTATGTGAAAAATCAGACTGTCTTCATAACTTGTGCACAAAGACAGAAGCCACAGTGATAATTAAGGTCTTCAGGTTTTCAAGAGTTTTTAAGCAACGAGCTTTTTACTAAGTGGAGTTTTCTCAAGTGCCCATCTGTTGGTATTCTGATGAAGCAGCATTTCAGTCAGACAGGCCAGCTTGGTATGGAGGTACTCTCTAGTTTTCCAGAGGAACAGGTACAGATTTATTTGTAAACCATGCAGACCCAATATCTGCAGATGTTGCTGTCATAGTCAGTTTTGGTTTTATAAGCTCAAAGACACACTTAGTCAAATTCTAAAGGAGAAGCTGAGAGGCAAGCTATGCAAGATCTTTGAAATACATTTGACCTTATTAGAAGGTATTAGAAAAAATAATTTCATAAGTTACAGTAGCAGAAATATTAATCACAGTATTCTATAATTGTGACTTAGATACTCCAGCCAGAAATGCTACCAGAACACTCTCTCAAAGAGGGTATTTAACAGCACTGGGTTATATTTATTGCTTTACACTTTGAAGATGATTTTTTTAGTTACACAGAGTGATGTGAAGATAGTGAGTTCCTAAACAGCTGCAGAATACGTCTTTGTAAACTCAGCCATGCTCAAGGTTATCTGCCACTATCCAGATGCTGTTGTGTTTATCTGTCTATATAAATTACATTAAAAAATAAATCGACATGTATTATATATAAACACGCATGCACACTGCATTTGATTTACAGACTTACACTGGTTAAGGTCACTTTTTGTCAGCATGTTCTCTCCATAATTCTTAAAGTTTTGTTGGCTGAACTTTGACTGTTGCAGTTATACTGTCTCTGCCAGTAGCAAGCATCTCCAAGAGCAGGGCCTGACCCTAACCAGGCAGTCCTTCAACAACAGTTGTAAAATGTCATCGTCACCCTGTCAAGGTCTGCTTTTACCAACTTTTTTTCTTTGCTCTCTAGAAGTCCCGGTGGGTGCTCAGGATTGTGTTGTTTATCACTTAGGTAAAAAACTGCCTTTTTAAAACATTCTTCATCATTCCAAATAAATCTTCATAAATCTTTTCCCCATCTTTGTCATCCAAATGGCTGAGAAGTGTGCCTAGGCAGGGAGCAAAGGAATGTGCCTTTAGCAGATGGTTTAGTTTAAGAGGATGCGCCAGCAGTAACGTAGAACAATTGACAGGATACTCTCAGCAGTGAAAAAAGATTTTGAAATATGGGCTGTAGCACAAGGTTTTGCTGCAGTCGCTGGAAAAAACATTAAAGAAAATGTCGTTAAAATAATGGAAATATAATTCTGTGCATTGAAATTTGAAAATGAGGTACATCCCACCCAACAACTAAGTCTTCAACCTAAATGTAGAATACAATAAAGAAGATTGATTGTAAGCATCTTGGAATTCAGACTGCATGAATTTGCAAAAATGTTGTAGCAACTTCTAGGAGAATGTTAGGTTTTTTAGTCCAAAGAGATTTTTTTATTTTTGAAGTATGGGGCTTTGAATGGAAAACAAATTGTTTATAAGCTGTGCTTAGACTGAAAAAAAGTTAGAATGCGTTAATAGAATAGGGCAGTTAGCGTGGGCTGGCTCATCGTTCTTGCAGCAACAAAGATACTTTCAGTTTGCAGGGATTCTGGTTTCTTTTGGCACAGATGTCCTTTTTGTCCTCTGGCACAGTTTTTCTTGATTTTTCAAAGAAATAATGGATGTTTGTTACCTGTCTATATCTAAGAAGAGCAGCTTGCTTCTCCCACTGGTATAATATGCCTCTGCTTATTGCTCTGCAGTATTCCGTGAGGAAGCATGCAGGACTGGATAACCTCTAAAGAGCAGCTGCCTTTGGATATTTGGCACTGCTATTAGCAATATACTATTGGGATCACAGGCTCCTGTAATAAATTTAGCAATCTTGCTGTGCTATCATTATACTTATCTAGCACCCCTCAGAGCTAGAGAATTTGAAAAGTACATATCCTCTTCTCACTGTGGTGAATGCTCCTGCATGGGTAGGAAACAAATAATGTTGTGTTTTTATTTTTATGAAGATTTGACATTTAACTTTTGGTATCTGTTGACTTCCTCTGTCTGTGTACTGTTTGCTTCCATTGCCCTTAAGGACAGCCCAGGGGAAGGGGGCTGAAAGGTTGTTGATGCCAAAGAAAAAGGGAAAAATCAGCAAGGAGATAATATGCTCTTGGAGCTACCCAAATATTTAGAAACCAGAGAGTACTTTCTCAACCTGCTCTGATGGTAAGTTAGGAATGGACAATACTCAGATCTGGGCAATATGCTTTTCAGTGAGGTTTCCTGCAGTTTTTCTTCAGATAAACAGAAAATAATGGAGTCACATACTCCAGTTTATCAGAGATCATACAACATAACCTAATTACAAACACAGTTAATTTTCTCTCCCTTTTAGAAAGTCAGTGTGTCTTACTCTTTGACCTGACTGTGATGAATGTAGAAAAAGAGGATTGTGAGTTCATGTGCATCAAAGTTGGATGCTGCCTGAAGAGCATAGACAGCGCTTTAGCTGCACTTTTTTAGACATGTTTTTTTACATATGAACAGCAAAACTGCTTTGTGAAGTCATGATTCATTTACTCTACTAATGACATAGGCATGTGAAGTCCCAAAGGAGCAATCTCTCAAGAGCTGGTGAAAGCTTTTCACAATTTATAACTGCATATGCAGTCTGTACTCTTTTATTCTTAAACATGTGATCCCTGTGAAACTTGGGGACCAAATTAACCAAGTTCAACTTACTTGGTTATCTGCCAGTGTTCACATAACCAGAGAAATACATGGCTTTTCCTTTCTCCATCTAGTAATGTAGGGGTGCCCTGAATCAGGCTTTTTCATATTGCACTACCTTACTAAAAGATTTTTCCAGTAGCTGCATGCAGCATTTCCTCTAGGTCCACTGACAACAGTTTTGGGCAGTGTAACAAAATAGCTTGGGATGCCTGCAAAGCAATAGCCATCCAGGGGATGCAAGCACTCCCAGCTGACCTGCCTTCATTTCTCCACTTTGTAGCGATTCTTCTGTATTTTCACAGGCCAAATAGAATGAGTTCAGACACATGCCCAGAAATGTGACACACTAATCCCAAAGTTTTACATATAGTATTTTGTCATCTTGTATTTGCATTGTTAGTCTCCTCTGAAGTATCTGTGTCATGGATTCAGATCTGCTGCTGCACGTTCTCTGAGGGGAGTCTTGGGCCTTTAAGATGGGTGCACAAAGAAATACAATTTGGAATGGAAAACAGATGATTTTTTAGAACAAGTGCAAAACCAGGAAGATAATGGATGAGTCAGGAGGATTTGTTGGACTTGATCCCAAACACCTAAAATTCACTGACAGGAGCTTTGTTTATTCTTCTACCACTGCAAACTTTTCCATTTAAGGTAGTACTTAGAATGGTGCCTGTGCTCTGTGGAGTGCTCACAAAAGTGGTAACCACACGATTTGCCTGTTATTCATCTTCTGCTGGTACATAGTTTCTTGTGAAGATACACCGACATGGGCAGCAATTGCAAGTGTGTATTATCAGCAAAGCATTGAAGTAGCTGCATGCCAGCAGAAATCTTTCCTATAAACTTTCTGATTCTGCTGATAATCTGGGATTTCCAATATGGAGATGGTGTTTTGTTCAGACTGTACCTTTGAAAGGCTCTTTAATAAGCTGATGGGGCTAACACAGTATGCAGGTTTGGGATGAGGCATTAGGTATCCTTGGCTAGAGCACACTTCAGGACTTCCGAAAATACCAGAGGAATATCTACAGAGACATTTTGTCTCTTAATTGTTTTCTTTACTTGGGGGTTGCAGTGGCTTTTTGTCCCGGTCATAGTTCTTTATGGGAGACAATTTTTCCCTTAGTGAGGGGTAAAACCCTCACACTTTTACATTAATGTTTACACTGCTAAGTCTTCTATTTCTTGTTTTCATCTTCAACTTTTGTGGTTCTTATTATATTACAGTAGCACTTAGAGCACTCTGCTAGCATCAGTCCCACTGCACCAGATGTTCTACAAATATAGAAGAAGATTCAATTCTCTAAACACCAAATATGTTAAAATGTATTTAAAAAACACTAATGTAGATCTATAAATTAAAATTGATAAGGTAGAGATTGCTTATTGCCATAGTGATAGTTTGGTTTCCCCTAATTTTATCCGAAGCAAGGCACTGCATGTAACTCTTCTAAGTGTTTGCTCTTCTACCCCTTCACTTTCATGCAAAAATCCTAGTATTTAGCAAATTGAGCTGGGTTTACCCTGAAATCACTTTTTTCAGTGTCTGTCATTACTCTGGCAGTAAAACATGGACACCCCTACTGCCTCTTCTGCACTGCTCTAATTGAAAGTGGAAGTGCATGCTCAGTATCCCATCAATGAGGAAGACTGTGTGTAAGGGTAATAGAATGGAGCTCACTGAAATGAGGGGGTGTTGGCAGACTGGAATGGACAGGAAAAAAGTGAGATTGAACAAAACAAATGTGTCCTAGGGGAGCGCGTGGGAGGAAACTCAACCAGTGTGTTTTTTCCCAAAGGACAGTCTGGAATGTTTGTTTAAAGTTTGTAGTAGAAATATCTTTGAGGAAGCACCTTGAATAAAACAGTACATTTGAGAGGATGAGGACTGAGGGTAATAGCTCTTTTTAAAAAACACGTGCTTTTTGAAAAAAAAAATTCTGACAATATTTGTTGTGATAATTTTGTTGATGGTTCATAATGTGATATTAGAGGAGAGAGCATTCTACTGTAAGATTATTGATGAAATCCCAAGTCTTAGACAAATGCTGTGTTCACTTGTAACGATGCGGGGAGAGCAGATGTCAGGAGAAGGTCTGAGAACAGAAGTGGCCACCTTTTTAAAGCAACTGGTCCTGTTTTATGGAGTGCAAAGAATTGTTCTCCAACAGTTTGTTGCTGATGAGGAACAAGATGATCAAGAGAAGCATGAGGCCCATTAATTAATAGTTTTGGTTCTCCCTGACTTATGCATGAGCCTAATCTTGGTAGTCCTTTAGCATGCCACCTAACTAAAGGTAATTGCATCTAAACATTAGATGTGGAGATGCTCGACATTAACAAGGGTTTTCATCTTAGCAGCTATTGTTATTAGATATACTTATGGCGGGGGGGGGAATGATTCTTGTACCCAGAAAAGTTTCTGGGACCTTTCTGATTGATGAAGTAATAGGGAACATAGAGAAAAATACCAACATGTGTGTTTAAATTGTCAAAATTTACCTGACATTGAGAGAGATGTTGTGTAAATGCTCACATAGGCTAAAGTCAGAAGTGGGCAGTAATTAGCTTGCTGCTTATGAGTAGAAGTCTGAAGAAGTACAAAAATTCCAGAACCTCCAGTCTAGTCAAGATGTCTGTGTGCCACCTTTCCTGCAGAGGAATTAGATTATTTCTAATTGTACTGAGAAGGAAAAACAGTCTTTGCCTTATAGCATACGTAAAAATGATAAAACAAATGCCGGGATTCATACAAAGTTGAAGGGGCTTTTGACCAAATGGCATGGAATCTAAAAACCAGCAAAACCTTCCTCGATGCATTTTCATGGTCATTTTGGAAAAACACCAGTAGGGTGCATAGTTGGGCTGCATAATGATATGGTGTTGCCATTTACTGTAGTTCTAGTCCGACCTTTTTGATGTACGTGGTGTGGGTTTTTTAAGTTCTTCCTGGGGAAGATTTTCATTGATCCCTTCCCTTGTAACTGGGGGAACAGCTTTAGAACTTGGTTACAGTTTGTACCTGAAGCTCAAATAAGAAAGGACAAAGAAATTGTCAGAGCTGAAGAAAATGTGAAAGAAACCTAAACCCTGTGCCTTTTAAGTCACTTATGACTCACAGTTTTGACTGACTGAGTTTGGCAGCATTTGTGGTATTTTGGGTATATTTGTGGAAGCCCACAGTAGTGGGTTTTGTCATCCTTTGTATTCAATAATTCAACACAAATTCTAGTCTTTGAAAATCGTTAAGAGTCCTTCTGAGATCTTTTCAGGAGTGAGAGTTAGCTTTGAATTACTTGAGAAGTATTATTAAATAGATTATGTAAAGAGAGTGTGATCTCCTTTGGAGGTTTTCTATTCTTTAATCAGGGGCGGAGAGCCTGGGAGCAGGGCCAAAAGTAAGGAGTTGGCAGGGACTGTGCCTCCTATAGAAGAGGAAAGGGAATTTGGAGTCTAAACCTAAGCAGACAAGGGGATGGAGGAGAGCAAGCCAAAAGCAGGGTGTGCAGCTTTGAGGAGAAGGGGCAGAAGCAGTGGGAAGCAAGGTATGCTGGCAGCAGCCGTTTGACCAAAGCAGACTGTACCATCTCTTTCACAGCTGGAGTCAACCTGCATGTGGTCTCAAAGTTGCAGTTGCCTGCCCTTGTCCTGTCCTTAGGGACAGCACTCTGCAGAGGTGTGTCCCCACATCATCATTTTGCTTCTGCCCCCTCAATAGCAGGTCCCTTGGGACAGGGTGGTGGGTGTGCAGCCCTGCAGCTGTCACCCTCAGCACTGGTGCTGGGAAGAGCCTGTGGCAAGCCTCTGACAGACCCTCTGTGCTGCTCAGGGCCCTTCACCTAACATAGGGGACTGGAACAATTTGAGGATTTTAGCCTTTTTTTGAGTGAAGAATTCTCTAGCTGCTAGGAAGAGTCAGCAGAAATAACTAAATATGTGCAAGATCTCAAGTGCTTGGTATGAGGGTGAATCATCTGCAAAGCTTGGCAGAGTCAAAGTACCTGAACGCCAGTAAATTGTGTTTTTATCAAAGTAAATTACAGAAATTAAAGGTTTAACAAAGATTTTAAAGAAATTATGCTGACACTCAGAATGGACTGTCGTCTAAGCCTGCTGTCTACTGTTTGATTAACCTATTTAAAATGCATTTAAATAAAAGGTAAATTTATCTTCAAGGAAGATACTAAAATATTATACAGTAATATTGTCTTATGTCAAAGATGCTGTCAGATGATGTCAAAGAAAAAAACCCCTCTAAACGGTAATTTTTTTAGAGTATCAGAGCTCAGATGGTTCAGATAGTTTAAAATCTAAAGAGTAATGTTGAAAAGATATCAAAGATAAGGTAGTGTTAAACTCCTATAGACAGCTTCTCAAAGTTGTGTAGCTTTTCTCCAAAAACTGGCCACTGACCTTTCTTTAGAGATAAAGTTCTTTGAATGTTGGCAGGGCAGTACTAGAAGTAGTATAGGTGCAGTCATTTCAAGTGCAGATCATCTGTCCTGGGCCAGTCTCTTGATGTGAAGGTAAAGACTTCAAACACAATGCACCATTTTCTCCTTTTTGAAACATTTTTTAATTTACTCTGTAGCTATGCTAGATTAATTTTCAGTAAACAATTCCTTCATGACCCACTGGGGCAGTTTCTGCAGCTTGCTCATGCGCACTGGTGAGCTATGATTTTCAGTTTATACAATTAAACTATTGTACTTACAAAGCAAGTAAATAATAGTGTGTTGTAATTAAGCCCTCTTGACTTTGCTTTTCGACCTTTTTGGAAGTTTGAGTGTTTTTTTTTTTTTTCTTGAAAAAGCATGTAAGAAAATCCTGTAATGGCTTTTGGTGAGCCATCCCATGCTTTCTGTCCTGCTAAAGAAAAGGAATATCTCAGTCTGTGAGGGATGCTGTCATGGAGGCTGCAGAGCTTATCACATCCTTTGTTGCTTTCTCAACCTCCCATTGAAGGCACTTGAGCCATACCCTGATATTTCAGTAGTGGTACATGTACTAGACTATATTTTATTGTTTCTTTTTTCTTCCACTTATTTTAACCATTCTACATTTCTAGCCTAATCTTGTTACACTTCTAGTGACAAGAGAAACTTCAGAACTTCTTCACTGTGAAGCTTTGACAGCTGGAATTAAGTGTCTAAATTAGGCTAGTCATCTTTTCACAACTGCGTGGAGGCTAAATTTGAATGTGATGTAAATAGTATTGCTGTGTCAGTTTGAATGCAAAGAAGACATGAAGTTTTAAGCTGGAAAAGCAACATGAAGAATTTGAGTCAAACTTCTCTTAACTGATACCACCTGTATCTTTACAGCCTTATCTGCCTGTGAAGACAATTTAACATTAAATAAGGTATACAGACCTCACAAATAAAGCTTAATGCTGAACCCTATTAAAAAGTTTTCAAAGAGAATGCTTTTACCACAAATGTACATGACTATGTGCATGATAGGAAATGTAGTGAAAATAATCTCACAGAAAAGTAGCAACATCTGAGAAATGAACAGTATTTGTTAGTATGTGGTAGAGCATTTTTATGAAAGTTAGATATTTCCATGGGGGAGCCTACTGGAGTTTTCTCAGTAAGGGCCACTTGCTTTTCTCCTCTCATACTGCTGCATTTTCTCCCATTCTCCAAATCTTGTGCTAATTAGCCTCCTACCTGCTTTTTCCCCAATGCCAATTCTCACTGTCTCACACTGTGTTCAGTGCTCGAATCCCCTTCCTTCTGTCTTATGCTGGCTGAAATCCATCTCTCTGCATGCTAAATATGTTAATTAATTTTCTCATACACTGGACTGATACATAGACTCGTTTTATCTGATCACACGTATTGGTAATGTAGTATCTTACAGAATACATGTACTTTCATGTATGTTCTGTAATAACATGGGAAAATTAACTTAGGAGGCCATATCTCCATGTCTATACTTCTGCGTTGTCCCTAGAAACTGAAATTATCAGTCACCCAGAAATGCATTGTGAAGCAATCCATCTCTGCTTTCCCTGTGCATTTTCAATGGAGTCAGTTTTCTCTTTGAAAATGGGGGACCATGCAGGGAAGGGAAAGCTGTAATGGCAGTGAGCTCTGTGATAATACTGTAAGTTAGAACTGCTCTACTGCAAAGTACATTGCAGTACAGACCATGAAAAATTGTACAGAAAACTACTTTGCATTTGGGGTTACATTGTCTATGTGAGGGATCATTAGCAAATGTCCACTTTGTCCCTAAGGAAATTCTATGTAATCCTGTATCTTTCCTCTGGTTCTGCAGTTCCCTTTTTAGAAGTAATACACATAAATGTAGAATTCAGGTGAAGACCCATTATTGTTTCCTTGAGGAAATGATAGTGGTTTCAGTGTTACTCTCCACCCAGTTCCCTGTGTATTTTAACATCATGTTACCTTTTCCTGGCACAATGATCAGATGTTTCTGCTGAGCTTTCTATGGTTAAATCAATGGTCAAAAAAATGTATTTGGCTTGATACAATTAATTTAGAACTTTTTTAGTTCAGTTTACTTGGTATTTTTGAGCATTAAGTTTTATTTGTCTTTATGTTGCCTGTTCAGGTTGGTTGTTAAGGATTCCTGAAACTTTTCATGGCATTTTTGTTTCTGACTTGTCAGTTATTTCATCATCTGTGTTTGTTACTATTTCTAGGAGAATTAGTCAGAT
Source organism: Hemiprocne comata (assembly GCA_020745705.1). Taxonomy (NCBI): domain Eukaryota; kingdom Metazoa; phylum Chordata; class Aves; order Apodiformes; family Apodidae; genus Hemiprocne; species Hemiprocne comata. The sequence continues at coordinate 6,438,123 of CM036596.1, read as the reverse complement.
GTCTGGAGCAATTCATTGCCATAGTGGAAATCAACAATTTATTTTTATTCTTCACTTTACAGCCAGGTTTTGACCCAATATGGTGGTTTTATGTTGGGCCAAAATCTGCATCCTGCATTAAGAGTGAGCATTTAGCAAGAGATCTGAAATGTTCCTGTGCTGCCTCAGCACAAGAAGATACTTCTGTGGAAAGCACGGGTTTTACAAGTCTTAATTATCTTGGCTTGCTTTGAGGTTTTTTTCATCTTTTAAAGGATTCCATTGTATATTGATTCCATATACCAAGGAACAATGTATTAGATTTTTGTAAACTTTGTTAGCATCTATCATGCTGTAACCCTGTGAAGGCACTTTACAAACGTAGGTGCATCCAGAACCACAGTGAGGCATCTTGCTTAATAAGGACCTTCCACCATCTCATTGGTTTTACTTCAGCTGCTTCACTACTTACCTCCTTGTTTCAATAGAAAGGAAACTACAAATAATAATATAAATGCAGTGTGAATTTTTTTAAAAAAGCATTAATTGAATGTAAATCCTCTAGTTCAATTTTGTCAATGTCTACTTCTAATCTTACTTTTCTATTTTTGTCTTTTTATTGTCATATAGTGTTCAGACCTCATTAGTGCTGTCTTGCTTCACTTTTAATAGCTTTTCTTTAAATCCATTAATACTCTAAATGGGATTACTCTTTTTGATGTCCAGGAATCGGATCCCCAGAAGTGAATTGTTATGATTTAAAAATCCGAGTGTTGCTCCCACTGATACCAAATTTGAATTCTTGGTAGTCATACCTCTCTCACAGATGTGAATGGAGATGTCTCCATTGAAATGATCTGGCATGGAGGAGAGCAGAGAATTAAGCTTTTATGCATCTTCCCTTTTTCATCCTTGTCCTTTGGAACGTGCTTTTGTGGAGGTGTGTTCTCAGACATTTGCCCCCCCCCAAATGCAGTAGGGTTACTGATCTCGGGGTGTAAAATATCTGCAGGCACAGCTCAGGACCTGTGTGCAGAGCACTCCCGTTTGATTTGGTGGGAGGAATGTGGTATAGCCACAGTAAAGATGCCCTTACCTTGAGTAGGTTCACAGGTTTGCTGGTGCTTGCAGGTAGATCTAGCTTGAAGCCTCTGTTCAAAATATATCTTTGATGCAATCATAAAAGTAATAAGAAAGTGGTCAGTTATTGTTTTAAATGGTTGGATGACAGGAAATCCTTGAAACACCCTACATTTTTGAAGGTTCATGTTTCAATTAGGCCAGTTGGCTTTGCTTTCACCAACTTTTTGCGATGTGACAAGCAGCATACAGTAGGACTGGGAAAGAATTTAGAAACACAAAGCTGCTGACTTGCAGTTACTGTTCACCAGCAGTAAGGGGTTTTTCTCATCACTTTTCCCTTGAGGTTTAAGCCCAGCCCACACACATACCAGAATATTTAAATATGTATAGAAACTATTTTCAAACCCTTTTGAATCAAGTTTTTTTTCCTCACCCCAGCTGGCTTCATTTCTGTGTCTTGGCCGCTGTTGGGTTCCTGTGTTGAACTTGTAATTCTTTCATTAGTGCTTCTTCAAGGAAAGACTACAAAATATGCTGACACAAAAAAAATTGTCAGTTGTATGAGTCAAATTATGTTCCAGGTACATCATTCTTAGTATCGCTTTAAGCCTTAAGTTCACATTGTATGCTGGAATGCATTAGAGTGTTGTGTAGCATGGGTCATGAAGAAACCTGCAGACTCTCTTTGAAAAAATATTGATTCTTTGTCTTTTATATTGAACTGTAGATCTGAGAATGTTTTCAAAGTTGAATTGTCTGCAACCATTAATGAAAGATGACCAGGAACCTAGAACGAGAAGATAAGAGTAATTTCCGTGACAAATAATTCAGAGGAAATTCTGAATATTCCCTGGAATTGTTTTAACCTTAATTATTCAGTTTGGAACAGAAGCATGCTCAGGGCCAAGCATGTAGATAGCTCATTGAAGTACAAGGTCCCACTGCAGATAAATTCCATCTTATTTGGAATCTTCTGTTTCAGAAAACAGTGTTTTCCTTCCTCAAATTGAATTCTCTTTGATGTTTAGGAGCATAAAGATCTCTCCGGTGTTTTGTAGAAGAGACAGAATGTGTAACATCATCTGGTGATGGGAAAATAATAGCTACATGATGAGTCTTTCTACACTGATACATGTTATCAAACTTGTTGACATTAAAAGTTAAATATTTGGGTTTATTATTCATACAACAGTCCTTGGATGCTGCAGGGGTACCTTCCTGGTACATTTAGAGAAGTGAAAGGAATGGCAGCTTTAAAAATAGCAGGATGGAAGCACAGCTGGGTTGGATGGTGACCAAGCATCTCAGAAGCCCTTTAGTGACTCACGGTCACAACTGTCTCAGCACTCCTGTTCCTGAGCAGCCACTCTCCAGGACAGCCACACTGCTGGCCCTGTGATGCATCAGAGCTGACTTGAGCTGCTTTAGAACTATTTGTAGCTCAAAAGCCACATGTTGATCCCTCTGTCATAGATTGTCCAAGTTTGTTGTATCTTACGGCTGTTGGATATGGCTGTATGGTTTGTTATCCCACTGTGTTATAGAGGTATCACAAGAAGCACATCCCTCTGGTAGTCCCTTTGAAAGAATTCATACAAGTAGGAAATTCAGAAAAATATGAATTATCTCTATCTCTTCACTTTGATTTTACAGCAAAGCTTGTTTTCTGGAGTTCAGTTCTTACCCGGTGTTGAGTTTTATTGATGATTGCTGATTAACATGACTGACTTCCTGTGCAATTTGTTTCCAAAGCAATTCTTTAAATTGGAATTTATTTTCTGTGCCTCTGCTATGCATAAGCTGTTAGACCCTTACTGGTTTTATTTCATATCGTTACACCTTTCTTCTTTCATGATAACAGAAAAATCAGAGTGAAAGCATGAATCTCATACTCCTTATTCTCCATGTAGTGCTTTGCTTACACCAGGGTTTTTAGCATGTACAGAAGACACAAGCACTGAATACTTTTCTGACTATGAATATCTTTTTGCCTGCTGCCATCACAATTGCCTCATGCGCACTTTTTTAGTTGATGCTGATTCTTACTGACCTTAATCCCTCTTCTGAAGAGAAATGCCTGTCGAACCTTGCAATACTGTCAAAAAGCATGAAGTTCAGGGAATCATAGCCTAGTGATGGAAAAGTCCTGTTAGGTCATCCAGTCCATCTCTTGCCAGCACAAGATTCTCCACAGGGATATTCTCTAATGCTCTGCCTACTTAAGAATGGTTTGTAGTTCTTCAGCTGGAAACCCAGAGATTGGTCTATTGCACATACAGGTGTCCTGTTGCAACATTTCTCCTCTGTTTTTGCTTAAACTCTGACCTGGAGACCATTCAGGTAATAACCAATTGTCCACCCAGGACATCTACATGTGCACGTGGCTGTGGTGTATCATATCCAAAAGAGAGGAATGAATACTGGCAGCATAACAAAACATTTCCAATGTCTAAAGGGGCACATGACTGAGCCAAGCAGCATCCTATTTCTGCACTGGCAGGCAATTCTTGCCAAGAAGCATCAGGGACTGTGTTTATTACTATGGCACCTGTCTTCTAGAGTATCTCAGTATTGTATCAGGTGCAATTGTGAGCTTAGCAAAGCTGTGTATTTCTTTCAGGTTACCTGACCTATAGAGTAGTATGTAAAGCTGTACCTCTTACAGTAGAAAGTAATTTGTGATACTGGAGGACCTGAAGTAAATGATTATGGATTGATAGTACTGAAAAGCTGTCTTGCTGACAGTATTCTCAAGTGAACCCTATGTATAGATCTCAGAGTCTGTTTTTTTTAAAAGAAACGTAATACATACCTATTAAAAGTTAAGAGATTCTCAGGAGAAGGAATGCTGGTTTATTTACATGGTCCTAGGCCATAAGATTTCTCATCTGCTTCAGACAGTGTTGAGCAGAGTTGTGGAGCTTTTAATTTTGGAGGTTTTTATATGTGTATTTGTAATGGTCTTATTTAAACTAATCCTGTGTTTCTCAAGGAATAGCCTGTAACTCTGGTATCAGGTTTGGAGTTCAGTGTGTTCTCAGGGCTGTGAAGGAACAGCCTGTCAGACCTCTCTGGCAGATTTCTGAACTGCACAACCAGTCATTATGTTTAGTTTGTAAACTACATACTAGCCGGTCCATGTTTCAAGCTGCAAGGACAGTGTCTGCCTTGAATTACCATGCCTATAATGAATCCTTAAAATAACTGTCTTTTCCAATGCAGGGAAAAGCTTTAAAGGGGTATCTGAAGTATGATTTTTTTCTGTAGTGGTTTGATTTAACTACTTAGTACTAGTGCTATAAAAGCTTAGAATTGATGATAGAACATATAATGTGTTTGTGTTTAGTCTCAAGGTGTGCATTTCCCTATTACAAATATGCAAAATTTTAGTGTTTTTGTACTAGATATTCTAAAGGTGAAAATGAAAAGGTCATGGACTTAAAAGTTAATTTTGCCAAAGGGGAAAAAAGGCAGCTTTGAAACATTATTTTTTTTTTCCAAACATCATTTGAGACAACCATATCTGCCTCACTTTAAATCATCAAACTAGTATTTTTTAAGAGCTACCTTTTATTAGGTCCTTCAGGACTGAATTCTTTGAGTTGCTGAACACTGATCAGCATAGCTCATAAACAGATTATTAAAAAGGTGATTCATACTGAATTTTTTAACTCTTTGTAAATAACTGCCGGAGGAGAGACAACAACTGAAAATATCTCTTCACAGATAAGAAGTGAAATCTATTTTGCAGTCCTCATGTGATTTTTTGGGTGCATTGCACTTGGTGAAGGATCAGTTCTATGATTATATCAACGCGACAAGTTCCATTCAGAATCTTTAATAAAATTGATATTTGACATTGAAATATAAAAATCTGTATGGGGAAAAGTATCATGATGTGCAGAGGTAAGAGCAGAACTGAGGTGAAGAGATGGTCCTGCAAATGCATGCTGCTTTATCATTGGACGGATAGAAATCTATGTAGATGCAGAGACATGGGTTTCTTAAAATATTAGCTTTATCTTTATTGTTCTCATCAGCAGAAGAAAAAGGAAGATTGGATGAAAAAATAGGCTTCAGTTTGAACAGTCTTCCTTGTCATAGAAAATCTTATTTATCCCAGCTAGGATTTGAAGTTACTGTCCATGTGAAAAATAGTAAAAATGGATAGGGTTTTGAAAACTCAAGTGCTTAGTTTATGTATTCTCTAAAATGTTGAGAGCAAGGTATTTATTAGAGACAAAAATGTCATGTAACTTAAAAAGTTAATGGAAGGTAAAACTTTTGACATTCCTTAAATTTTAATCCTTCTGTTGTGCATGTGATTTCATGTGATCTCTCACCCTCTGAGAAACTGCTTCATAATCTTGCATAACGCTTTGGCAGATCTCCATCGTTGCTCTACGGAATAAAGGAATAGTGTTTGTACAGAAGCAAGTCTGAGAATTTACAAGATGGAGAAGGAGCTCTAGGATTAAAATTCAGTTCTTAAATAACTATTTGTAAGAAGCTAACCTTTTTTACTGTGGTCATGTTGCTATTAATATTGGAATAGGGTTCATTTTGTAAGAGCTGAAGTTTTAAATTTTTTTGCAAAATATTTAGTAGCTGTTTTCATTCCTCAAATAACAATTTAGTGCTATGTTCCTCTGCCCTTAGAATCAGTACTTTTAATGTTGGTTTATTTATATTTTTGAATTTTAAACTGCCAACTTCATTCTGGTCTCTTTTCTAATTTGTGCCAATATAAATTGGATTGGAAGCAGGTACCTCATGTCATGACAATTTTATTCTGTTGCAGATTTCTTTTTTACCAGAAGAACGATAATGTTCATATTTTATTACCTAACCTCTGTTTCTACAGGGTTTTTTCTTTGCACAATTAAATTTAGGACATGGCATTTTTTTAGGGGAAAAAAAAAATCTTTATTTGACACAAAAAATCAGGAGCTATAAACTTCAGTTCAGAATTTGTCTTTCATGTATGAAGAATTCCCAGAGAGTGGCCAAATTTTTGTGGCTTCTCTTTGTAAGTGAGGAAGGCTGCACAAAGTGACTCTGTCCCTTTGCTCTGCGGGTCATCTGAGCTCCATGTCCAGGGTGAAAAGAAGCTACACAGATTCACTGCCCACAGATCACACGTCAAAGTTTGTGCTGGGCTGTTCTCAGTCTGAGAGGTCTGACAACATGGGTTGGAAAAATTCTGTGCAAGGGCCTGGAGCTTCCCATGGCATTGAAAATTTGGAAGGAGTCTGTGAAAAAACACTAGGAAAAACACAATTTCTCTTCAGTTGCTATGGGGATATGTGGATAGCACTCTATACTCTGCTTATTCTTCCATTTTCTCTTCTACAGAAAGAGATTTAGCCAAATCCAGTTCAGAAGTTCAATTCGTGTCCTGTTGTTGATAATTGTAATTCTTAACTCGCAGATTTTAAAGGAAGTGTGACCAGTTCATACAGTAACCCCAAACGTGTGCTGTGACTCCTGTTACTGCTGGGATCCAGTTGTAACACTGGTAGAAAGAAGCTGTGTTCTTTAGGTCTGAAAAAGCAAAGCATTGGCTAAAGATTGTTGTGTGTGGGTACGTGCATTTGTTAGGCATGTGACCTCTAGCTTCCACACGTGTACACACACACACACGGAGTGGCTCAAAATGCCAATTTGAAAATATTTCTTTTACTAATGAACAAAATCAATAGAAATCACTGAAATTTTCATTAGATTAATAATTTACACTCATGAAATCAAATTGATTTATTTATGTGGATGCGCTTGAAATAATTTCAGCTGCACTTATATAGGTTTAATTTAATGAATTAATGGATTAATCTAATACCTCAGAGTAAATGAGATTGACTTAAATGTGTCTATGCTAAAGTGGATATCGAAGTAGTTTAATTAGGTTAGAACACTACAGTAAAATAATTTGCATGTACAGCAGTAGCTGATACTTTTGTATGCACTGTCTTTGAAATGGTGTAGCATCAATTCCAGTTACAGCACTTTTTCCAACTTAGTGCATTACTGAAGGAGTGGACAGTTTGTCATTCCACAGTCATCCTCTCCAAACCATTATCAAGTAGGTTTATACAACAATTGGAGATGTTCCTACTCTGATTCACTGTTCTGATCTAGAAATTCTGGCCAAGATGTGAGTGCTGCACTGATGACAGCAATCCTTCACTAAGGAGTCAATCCATTCATCTGAAATAATTGCTTTCACTATTGATTCAGTAAGTTTAGCCATCTGCACAGGCTTTTCACTATGTATGAAGTGATCAACACGCAGAACATTCTTCAGTTATTGCTGCATTAGGTGCTGAGTTGGAAATGTCATCTGCCTCTTGGGAATGGAAATACAAATCTTGAGAGAAATTAGGAGATTTATGCTCCTTATTTAACGCTTGGTTCCTTTGTTTTGCTAGGCTGCCACAGTAAGTGAGTAGTTCCTACTTTGAAATAGAGTAGAGATAAAAGCCAGTGAGCTTTAGCACTAGAAGGTAGGAAGGAAGTTTGTCACAGGAAATGGGAAAACAACCCCCCTTGGTATGTACGTCAGTAAAGTGTTTCTTTGCTACAGCAGAGAAATGAGCTTGTTTACTGTACTGTTGATGAACTGGTGGTGTCCTTAGGATACCAGGGAAGTTTCTATTAAGTAACAGTATCTAAACTTGCCAACATACAAGTGAAGTACTGGTAGTAAGACTGGGCTTTTAAAACAAGATAATTTGCCATTGGCTAAAAATAAAGTTTCTAGATATGACAGAATGAGCCCTGGTGGAAGAAGATGCTGTTGGGACCCACAAAGGCTGTAAACATTTTATGATATATGCCAACTCCATTTAGATTAACTTTAAAAAAAGGGGTAAGTGGATACAGCAGACTGATGTAATATTTGATTTATACTTTATGTGAAATAAGGGATTTGGCGATGGACATGTTTAAGAGCATATACCTGAAATTAAATTTAGCTTATGTGTGTGTCACCTATTAGTACAACCATAGAGCCACAAAATGGAAATTTCAAAGGTTTCAAGGATTTTTTGTTTATTTTAATTTGTATCTTGTTGTATGTATCTTTGTATCTTGTATGTTGAATCCAAATGTGTTTTTCCACTACCATATTTTTTTCCAAGTGGAATCACTAGGGAACAAGGTGTAGATAGATTTGAAATGCACCCCATTTAGATGACTTGGGGGTGAAGTATTGTGTCAAGCTAGTCAAGGAAGTAAACGTCCTCTTTATTGTATTTTCAGCAGTGACATATACTCCACAGAAAAGATACTTTTATACTTGTGGGAGCAGATAGACTAGTGCTTAATGAGCTTTTCTACTTTTGGTCTAATTTTAATCATTCCACTTCTTGTATTTATTACTAACATACATGGATTGAAAAATTTAAAATTATTGCCAAAAGGCAAGATGCCACCCTTAAAAGTAGCTTCTCTTGGATTTGTCAGTCAATAACTAAGTAATAAATTATTTTTTTCTAGGTCATATAAGTGTATGAAGCAAAGATCTTGCTGATGTTGCAGCTGATGTCTTTTGACCTATGACATTTTACCAACTGAAATATTTCCTTCTTAATGTGACTGAGGATGAGTGAAATATTAAGGAAATAACAAGGCATGAGATGTGTATATGGCATATTGAGGAAAAAGATTTTTAAAAAAAAAACAACCAAGACATCAAGGTCTAAGAAAATATTTTTTTAAATTATACAGTATAGAGAAACAGACTCTAAGATTAGCAAGGTAATAAAATAAAGCTCATAGCAACAACCACTGAAACATTGAGAACCATAGAATAATAGAATGGTTTGAGTTGGAAGGGACCTTAAAGATCATCTAGATCCAACCCCCTGCATTGACAGAACACCTCCCACTAGATTAAATAGACTGAAAAACTGAAAGACCCACTTTTCAAAAAGCAGCCCTGATAATAACAGTATGGAGAAAAGACAAGGACTAACTTAAAAGAAAGCACCAGAGAAAAAAGTGATCTTTCTCTGCTGTACATTTGACTTCAGCTGAGCAGTGCAAAGTATCTCTTGAAAACTGCTAGAAAGTACTGCCTCGCAGCAAGCCTTTAGCCATCTTAAATACACAAAAATGATAGAAATCCCATTTAAAAACAAGTATATAGAAGGCTGTCCTTAAGTAGAACCATTATGCAAAATACCACAGATTCCTGGCATTCTTGGTCTGTTGGTACTGCAGTTGGTCACTCCAAACTGTGTTAAGGGATGAGAGAGCTGGGCAGGGCTGTGTTTCTATCTGGGATGTGCTTGCAGGACTTTCCATATCAAGAAAGTTGCATGTTAAAAAAAAAAAAAAATCCCCAATAGAAATGGCTCTTAGGATGGTGAAATTGTTGCTACCGGCCTGCAGAAACGAATCCTGGTAAGGAAAAGTAAATAAATCCAGCGAAAGTAGAAAGGTGACTGCTTTGCTTTCCTTTTATTATTCCCACAGGGAAGGGTGGAGTCACAGGGAATAATAGTACATGTTTCCTTTAACATTTGGAGGCAAGGGGAGTTCACTAACAGGGTAAATATCCTGTGTTGCATTAATGTTGCAGTTTGTATTTCAGGGTGACTTCAGAAGTGGAAACTCTTCATTTAATTTTAAGTTGTAGCATGTCTCTTTATGCTCTTTGTCTAAGAGAATAAATAGCAGGGAGTTCAGTTACAAACATTATTTTATCATCTTTAGATTCTGAGGTTTTTCACTTTGTTTTGAAGCAAATTCTAGAAGTGGTGATATGGTTAATTTTGTCAGAGTTATGATCTCAACACCTTTGTAGAAATAAACAAAGCTTACCTGACATTTTTGAAAAATAAAGGACCTGTCCACTTATTTATACAGCTGACATCTAAGACCAGCTTCCAGGATTGCCAGTTTCATGTAATGCAGCAACTATTTTGGGTTTAATTTTAATTGGCTGTGGATAGTTTAATGCCACTATGTCCATTAGCCTATTCCAAATTCCCTCTGGCTGTTAGTGAGATCTTGTGGGTATCATGAATCCAGATATTTGAATCTTTACTGTAAAAATCAATTTCAAAGACATGAAAATGCAAAGGGCCAAATGAAACTTCTGTAAATTTCAGTTGAACTCCATGAGTCTTACAAGAGAGTTTGTTCCCTATCTGTAAGAATGACCTGATGATATAGTCCCAATTCCACAAGTGGGAAAAACGTGTAGTGCTAATATTGGTAATTTTCTTTGTCTGCTCAAAATACATCTAAGTTAGAAGAGGGCAGGCAAAAGGTGTCTCTGCTTTTCTTGCCTTTGTTATTTTAATCTTTTGAGTTGAAGCCCTTTATCAGTTTGCAGGCATCTCTACACACGAAATAACAGAAGTTTTTAGAGATGTATTTGCAGCTCCAAAAATGAGGGACTAGCATGAAGTGTTCTGCTTTCCAATCTACTACAGAAAGCATAATGTACATTTGTCATACAGAACACGGCTGGTTATATATGTTAGGTAAACATTGTTAATATTCTCTAAAATGAGATGCCTTTCTTTCACAATGTTTACTTTAAAATGTAAAATGAGACAGGGCTTCTGCACTCCTTATTTGATTTTTGGGAACCACTTTTTACATTATATGGTTATTCCAGAGGAGACTTCAAAGTACCATGTCAGAACAGTCCTACTGTGCATTGCGGTTAGCTGAAAGGAAAATTAGCTAGTATCTGCAGCATTCTCTCAAAGTATTTTTCCTATGTTTTATCTTTCAAAGTTATCTTTCCTCTTGTGGAATTATTCTATGGTTTTAATTGAGGAAGAATAAGAAATAATACCACTCTGTGTAGTGGCTTATTTGCTGAACAGTTGCAACGTGTGGAGCCTTGCCAGTTGGTTTGCCACTGAAGGAAAAAGACTGCAGCATATTTTCTGAAAGTGACTTCAGAAAGTACCTACCCAGTCACTCATCTTTATCTTAAATAAAGGTATCTACAGATGGTGAGTGTATAATCTTCCCTTTCAGCCCAAGTATCAGTAGCTCAAGAAAAACTACATCAAAATCTAGGTTAGACACAGAAACTGAGAAAGAAAGCAGTCTTCCTGTTTGCATGAAACCAATTTGTTGTGTCAATAGTTAAATCTTTTTTCAGAGACTGAAAATTAGCTATATGTTAAGGAAAACCACTGCTGAAACCAAGCGGTGCAGTGCCATCTAGCAATTTCCAGCTTAGTGGTGTTTACTTTTACTTTGCAGTGGTAGCATTGAGAGACCTCAGCTGGTGATAGTGTCTAATTGTGCTAAGAGCTCTCACTGTATTTATGTATAGTAAGAGGCAGTTCCTGCCCTGAAGAGTTTACACAGTTAAATATAAAAGATGGACAAAGCACAGGAAGGAAACATCCAAATAGTTGTCTACCAGGGTAACGAGAGAACTAGGAATGGCATCCATCCAGGGTGCCACTGGACCTCTAGGCCAGGGGTCTGTACACTAAATTAGTGTGTCTTAGGAAAAAAAAAAAAAGAAAAAAAAAGTTGAAGGAGTAAACCTGCTCTTTTATTTTGAGAGTGTCACAAAAACAGATTTTCCTAGCTATTTCTTTTGGACAGCTTGAAGTAGAATGGCTCTGCCCTTCCAAATGCACCCCCTAGATTTAATTCCTGATGGTTTATGTGTCCTATGGAATACCTATTAATATATATTTAAAAATCACTGTCCAGAGTGTTTCGATCGAGCTTTTCTTGAACATTATAAAAATCCTCCAGATGGCAGAATAACTGCTCCAGTGTATATACAGTAGATGGGGATATAGTTTCACCTTTCACTACACAGCATTCCTGTTTTTGAATTGGTATCTGATGGAGTAGCTGATTTAAGAAAAAAAATAGAAAAAATAAACTGTGTAATTTCCCACAGAGTCTTAAGTAATATTTGCTTGTGATGTTTAGGGTGCTTAGTGGGTACCTTATCTTTGTTCTATTCTTAAATAATTAAAAGTCAGAATTGAACTGATTTATATGTGGAGTGGTTTAAAAGATTTCATTAAGAGTACAAAGAAGGTGGCTGTACTAGGAGTATGTGGGATGTTTCCAGGTCACATTTCACATTCCATTTCTTATTGCCTAGCACAGCAACAGTGGTAGGAAAGCTTCAAAATTAAATGGAATGTGAAGCAAATTCTGTTTTGACACTACTTTTACTTTGTGCACTGTAATTGCCAAAGAAAATTGACTCTTCCCTCCCTTCAGAAATCTCCCTTGTTTAGTGTCTTTTAAATAAATTTGTGTGGAATCATAAATTTGATACAGAGTTTGTCACATATGCCATCTTCAAGTGTTTTGACTCTTCTTGTGTCTAGCATCGGTCTCAGCTTCTTCAAGATACGTCTCTGCAGAATGCATCCTTCCTTGTATTTTCAGGATTTCTCATTAACTATCCAGTAATACAGACTTAAATTTCAACAGAGAAGGTCATATAATTAAGTTATTAAATATATTTAAAATGTCTTCTAATGCAATCTTGCTTCTGGAAGCAGCAGAAAAAAAATAATTTATAACTCTCCAGGTCCTTAGACATCATCAGCATATATGCTATAGGTGGGTGATAGTCCAGCTGCCACATAATGAGGGCATCAATGCCTTTTTGCATCTTCATTTTGGCTTCTTTGTTTGTGGAGGGGCAGCAGATAGCTGGAGGCATCTCTATTGCTTCTGAGTCCTGCATGATGGTAAATGATTTCTAAAGCAGCAATGTTATAAATAAAGCATGAAATCCTCTTGAAAGATGCTTGTCCAGAGTTCTCTTGTATTTAAGTACAGGATTTGCTTTGAGAGACATTTTGACACATCTGGATGCACAGCATGTTAGCTGAAGGCAAACAGACATTGCAGTGAAAAGGGACAGCTGGGTCCTGCTGGCTCAGCACACTAGAGGCTTGCACTAAAATGCTGACGCTGCATCGTGACCACAGTTCCCAGGTGATCACTCCATTGCCTGTGACATTAGAAATCAGCAGAAAGTTGGCTGAGAAATCATTCATGCAAACTCAAAGAGAAAGCAAAAGAGAAACCACAGCTGACTCTCTGGAGAAGAGGCAGATTGTTAAGTTTCTCCATTATAAAAGTTTTGGCTGATTCATTTCATTCCTCAAATGAAACAACCTAAGTTCAGATTCAGGTGTATACATTCTGTCAGTCACTGTGCCCTGATGTCAAGAAATATGAAAAAATATTCACATTTTAGTTAAATTCACATGGTCTGTATAATTGTGTAACTCCTTTCACATTAGCTCTCATTCTACCTATTGTTATCTTTTTGCTGCTTCTAGGAGAATCTGCAAAAGAAGGGAGAGGAAGGAACACACAAACGTCCACGTGGGTTATACCCATTATTTATCATCTTGTTAAGCAAACACTATCAGTGGTTTTGTTATCATTGGTAAAAAGAAAAATTTGGAACACTTGGGCAACTCCAGTCTTTACAAAAAATTTTTTTGCTTTTACAATTCGGCAAGTAAAATTTGAAATAAGTGCAGAGAAGAAGCAGTGTTAGTAAATATTTTTTAGGTTAATGGTGTATTACATGCAATTAGAGCACTAAAGCAATTCCAGAGGGTTTATTTGTTCAAATTCTAAGTATAGAGTTAGGCCCTGGGACCTTAGGCTTGTAAATAGTTTGCAAATCAACAGTAAATATGATTGAACAGCTTTAATTCCTGCATTAATCACTATACCCACAGATTTGGCAAAATAGTTAAGATGGTATTGTCTTCCATTACACTGTACTTTACCAAGATAAATCTAAAGTATATAGTATCTCAAAATTAAAATAAAAATTAATTAAATAGTACATAGTTAAAAAAATTAAACCAGTGACAGTTTACTGTTTCTTTTGTGATTATTAATTATATGCTGTGTAAATGACATTAACCATGGAAATCTCTGTATCTGACAATATTGGAGAGTTAAACAGATATTTGAGCAGAAAACAAGAAAAAACACCTAAACTGTTTTGAAGTATATTTGCTTAGAAAATATTTTCATAGATGCAGAACAGGAGAGTTAACTATTCTGCTTGGAGTTCTTGAATGTTTATTTTCAGGCTTAAATTCAAAATGTGGAAGGCAGGCATTTCAGTTGTTATATGGTTTTAACTTGGCTTTATTCATCACCATGAGCACAGATGACAGATGCAGAGAGGGCTGCAGGATTTTAGCAAGGGATAAAATGCAGTTCTGAACGGGAGGAGACTGAGTTACACTGAGTTTAAATAAGTTGGATATATTGAAGTTGGCAGTTCCCGGTGGAATTCATCCTAGACTACTTAGGGAAGTAGCTGAAGCACTGTCTGAAGCATTAGCTATTATCTTTGAAAACCCATGGAGGATGAGGGGGAGAGGTCCCAGTGGTCTGGAGTTGTGCATAATACAGTATGGCTCTTGGAACAGGAGACAAGAGCTAAGGAATCACAGACAGGAGCTTCACTAGCATCAGCAAGATGCTAGACCAAATTGTAACAACCAGTTTACAGCATCTTGAGTGTAGTAAGGTGGTAAAAATGTTGAACGTGCCTTTGTGATGTGCAAATTATATTAAGCCAAGGTCCTTATTTTTTTTTCAATAGTTAAATAGCCTAGTAGATGAGACAAAGTCAAAGTGGTGTTATGTATCAGACTTTAGCAAGGCTTTTAATATGACTGCATATAACATTCTGATTAGCAATCTAATGAGGTAAAAATAGAAATCCACTTTAAAACTGTTGAAAACAACATGCTCAGTGCACTACTCTCAGTGGTTTGCTGTCAGAAGGGGTAGCTGGCTCAGATGGCATTTGAGCAAGTGTTTATCCTTCCATCCCTGTAAGGACAGTTTTCTGGATCATAACAACCTGAAACTGCTTCTAAATCATGTTAGGGAGAGGTTAGAATTCGGAATTACCTTGATTAATTGAAGAAATAATCTGAGATCAGTAAGACATAGTTCAGTAAATTCAAAAGCAGATGAAGAAGAAATCAGATGCAAAATGTAGAATGAGGAATAACTGGTTGGCAGCGATGATACAAAGGATGAATGGGGAATTGTGGAGGGCTGCAAACTGAGTATGTCAACACTGTGTTGCTGTTTGAAAAAAAAGCAAACATTGTTCTGAAGTACATTCATAGGATTGTCACTATCAGATGTATTAGTGAGATCTCCTCTGAGACCAGGAGTATTTTATTCGCTTTTTGGCGATGGCCTTAGGAAGAAAACAGATAAGTTAGTGTAGAGCAGCAAATCTGGTATGAGTGGGATTTGCTAAACCTACAAAAGGGAAGAAGAAAATAAACATCAGTTTTCAAATAGGTAAAAAAGTTGTTGAAAAGCAAACAGCAACCATTGTACCCCAGGGCAGCTGGCTGTAGGATCAGAGATACAACATGTTTTGTTGGTAGTAAAAGTGACAGGTACAGGTCCATCAATCCAATATTTTATCTTTACTCTCTTTCCTATCAGTTTTAAGTGAAGTAATGAAGTGTGGTTTGTGCTGAGCTACCTGCACAGAGACCATTTTTTTGAGATTTCTGAAAACAAGTCTGAAAAATAACTGCAGAAGTTTTAGCTCTATTTATCTTGACTCACTGGGAGAGAATGGGCTAAATCATACAGAACATTTTAATGAGGTAAGGGCTGGATTTTGCTCTACAGCCTTAACTGATTTTTACTGTACAGTCTTGCATGATCATTTGCTGTGATGAGACACGGGATGTTTGGCCCCAGCAAAGACTATGATGGGGAGGGCAGTACCTCCAAAACGATTCCTGTGACTCACAGCTTGCTCCTAACTGCTCCTTGGGAAAAAGAAATGGACCTTGGCCTGAGTGAATTGTCCTTCAGGCTGTCAATCAAGCCCTGCTGGGCTAGATGATCTCTTGATGTCTCTTACAGCCTCTAATTCTGTGATTCTCTTATAATTTGAATGTCATTTTTCTGTGGTCAGACTTACAGGCTAAAATATGGTTCATTGATTTCTGTTGGTTTACTGTGGGTGGTAAACATGTAGCTAGTCAGCACTTTGGAGGAAAAGAATATTTCTTCAGTATTCAGGCTAAAATAATTTTTAATTTGTCTTCATGCTTTTCCCTAAACCAGAAGATTTATTTTTAAACTTGGAGAAGTTTAGAATATAAATAACATTATGTTTAAATGGGGTATAAACAGGAGGAATTGGAAATGCATGTGTGCCTGCAGGGCTATGAGCTTATTGGTATCACAGAGACCTGGTGGGATGGCTCCTATGACTGGAGTGTCAGAATGGAGGGTTATAAACTCTTTAGGAAGAACAGGCAGGGGAGATGAGATGGGGGTGTTGCCCTCTAAGTCATAGACCAGCTGGAGTGCATGGAGCTCTCCCTGGGGACAGATGATGAGCCAACATAGACTTTGGGTTAAGATTAAGGGGAAGGCAGGCACAGGGAATATTAGTGGGAGTCTGCTACAGACCACCTGACCAGGACACTATAGATGAGGCACTCTACACATAGGAGCAGCTTTATGTTTGCAAGCCGTGGTACTCATGGGGGACTTCAGCCACCCTGATATCTGTTGGAGGGACACCTCTGCAAAGCACAAACAGTCCAGGAGGTTCCTAGAGTGTGTTGATGACAACTTCTTTTTCCAAGTAATGGAGGAACCAACAAGAAGAGGTGCTGTGCTGGACCTTGTTGTCAATGATAAGGAAGGGCTGATGAGGGATGCTAAGCTCAAGGGCAGCCTTGGTTGTAGTGACCATGCAATCATGGAGTTCAAGATCCTTAGGGCAGCAAGGAGGGCTCACAGTAAGCTTATTACCCTTGATTTCAGGAGGGCAGTTTTCAGCCTCTTCAGGGATCTGCTCCAGAGAGTTTCATGGCATAACATCCTGGAGGGAAGAGGGGCCCATGAAGGCTGGCTGATGTTTAAGGATCACCTTCTCCAGGCCCAGGAGTGATGCATCCCAACTAAGAGAAAGTCAGGTAAAAACTCCAGGAGGCCGGTGTGGATGAGCAAGCAGCTCCTAGAAAAGCTCAAACTTAAGAAGGAAGCATACAAAGGGTGGAAGCTAGGGCAGGTACCCTGGGAGGATTACAGAGAGGTTGTCCAAGCAGCTAGGGAGCAGGTCAGGAGAGCTAAATCCCAGCTAGAATGAAACCTCACCAGGAATACAACTGCAATAAGAAAAGCTTCTGTGGGTGTGTTGGGGATAAAAGGACAACCAAGGAAAAGGTAGGCCCTCTCCTGAAGGAAATGGGAGAGCTAGCTATGCAGGATATTGAGAAGGCTGAGGTTCTCAGTGACTTCTTTGCATCAGTCTTCTCTGGCAAGTGCTCCAGCCATATTGCAAAGGCCACAGCAGGTGAAAGCAGGGACTGGGAGAATGAAACACCACCCACTGCAGGAGAACAGGTTCTGTGCCCAACAAGATCATGGAACAGATCCTCCTGGAAAATCTGCGAAGGCACGTGGAAAATAAGGAGGTGATTGGTGACAGCCAACATGGCTTCACTAAGTGCAAATCATGCCTGACCAATTTGGTGGCCTTCTGTGACAAGGCTACAGAGATGATGGATAGTGGCAGAGCAGCTGACATCATCTACCTGGATTTGTGCAAGGCATTTGACACTGTCCCACATGGCATCCTGGTCTGCAAACTGACAAGACATGGATTTGACAGATGGACCACTTGCTGGATAAGTAATTGGCTGGATGGCCACACCCAGAGAGTTGTGGTCAATGGTTCAGTGTCCCAGTAGAGGCAAGTGATGAGTGGCGTTCCTCAGGGGTCAGCGCTGGGACCAGTGCTGTTCAACATCTTTGTTGGAGACACAGACAATGTGATTGATTGTATCCTCAGCAAGTTTGCTGATGATACCAAGCTGTGTGGAGCAGTTGACACCCTAGAGGTCAAGGATGTCATCCAGAGGGACCTTGACAGGCTTGAGAGGTGGGCCAGTGCCAATCTCATGAAGTTCAGCACGATCAAGTGCAAGGTCCTGCACCTGGGTCAGCGCAACCCCAGACAAAAATACAGTCCTGAGAGGAGAATGGCTAGAGAGCAGTCCTGAGGAAAAGGACTTGGGGGTGGTAGTAGATGAGAAGCTCAACATGAGCCACCAGTGTGTGGTGGAGCCCAGAGGGCCAACTGCATCCTGGGCTGCATCAAAGAAGTGTGGCCAGCAGGGCCAGGGAGGGGATTCTGCCCCTCTAGACTGCTCTGGTGAGGCCCCACCTGGAGTACTGTGTACAGCTCTGGAGCCCTCATAACAGGAAAGACATGGAGCTGTTGGAGAGGTCCAGAGAAGGGCCATGAAGATGATCAAAGGGCTGGAGCACCTCTGCTGTGAAGACAGGATGAGGGAGTTGGGGCTATTCGGCCTGGAGAAGAGAAGGCTTCAAGGAGACCTTATAGTGGCCTTCCAGTACCTCCTAGGGGACTAGAGGAAAGCTGGGGAGGGGCTTTTCACCAGAGAGGGCAGTGATGGGACAAGGGGCAATGGTTTTAAACTGAAAGAGGGCAGATTTATGTTAGACATCAGGAAGAAATTCTTCACCATGAGGGTAGGAAGGTGTTGGAATAGGTTGCCTAGGGAGGTTGTTGATGCCCCCTCCCTGGAGGTATTTAAGGCCAGGTTGGATGAGGCTTGTGCAGCCTGGTCTAGTGTGGGATGTCCCTGCTTATAGCAGGGAGGTTGGAACCTGATGATCTTTAAGGTCCCTTTCAACCTTAACCATTCTGTCATTCTGTATTGATACAGTTGATGAGGTAAAAGCATGTGAAATAAGAATGTGTATAGTAAGCTAATTAAATCTCTTACATATGTGTTTTTCATATTGTTAAAAATCCCAAATGTTGCATCTTAATGCAAATTGTGACTGTATCCAGCAGTTTTTAATGGTTGACTTAGAATTATGTCTGAAATTACTGTTATGGTAAAAATGCTTTACAGGCTGTTAAGACACAGAAAGGTGTCATGAGCTGGACTCTAATCATCCTGAATGTCCAGTTTCTCTCATGCTGGTTTAGTGCTGGAAGGAGTAGTTACTCAGCTGGTGCATCCTGGTGAGGGTCTCCCTATAGCAGAACAACTGCTCTGATTTAGACAGAGTTTTTGTGTGACCTGCAGTAGTTGCCTTCAGTTCCTGCAGTGAGCTTTTGGTAACACGTAAACACGTTTTAATTCCTCAGGACCAATTAACTGCATTCCTGTATGTTCAGAACTCAAGCAGATGTATAGATAAGCTGGAAAGAGCAAACTTATCTTTGCTGTTTTTTGAGTCTGCTCGACTGAAATATGTGAGTTGAACTCTTATGTGTGAATGATGTGACTATCATGAATTCCCTGTCTAGTTGTATTATAGAAATATTCCTTGTTACCATAGTGGCAAGCAGGCATTTCAAGCAAGGAGTCAAAATAATTTCCAAAAACTGACGTTAAAGCATTTTTTTATCACCTACCGTTTTACAGTGAACAAGAGTATAGGATATTTGTATTCAAACTTCCAGCCTGGAATATTTTGAGAAAAGGGAAAACGTTATTATAGGTCACAAACTGAGAAGCTGTGTGATGCTCTTAGTGAATGACTGCATTAGAGTACATGGACATACTGTGTCTCTCTGGAATAGTGTGCTTTCCTTGGTCATGTACTGTTAAAGTAAAAGAGCTTTTAGTTTAGTGTAGGCAGAGCAATTAGGATTCCCCTAGGGGAGGTATATAATTATTTTGGAAAATAGGAAGCATCATCAAGAAGTTTCATAACATGCTCAGCTAATTTTCTCAGTGTTGAGAGAATTTTCTAGTTTTTTTGGTGTGTTCTTTAATTTTTATGGTTCCTGTCTCAGGTGTTCTTCTAAGGGCTCAAAAATCCTGCAGAAATGGAGACAAAGTCTTACAAGATAATATTAAAAGCATTTATAATAGTAGCAAAGCAGCAATGTAGCTGGTAGAATATAACAACAGAAATATATTTATGTATGTTGGGCTGTGGGGAAGCTCTTTCCCTTTCACTGACATCTTAAAGTTTGGTTCAAAGTTGAATTCCAGGAGGAGGAGAAATGGATTATTAGTGAATTGTTAAGGTGTTTATTTTACTGATGAAAAAAAGATTGCGATAAGCAAATATATTTCCTGGAAAAAAGGTGGAATATATTAAAAAATATATAATTTCAGTCAACTTTATCTGTCAAACTATGGACTTGGAGTGCTGGTGTAGAAGATAGTTGCCTGATATGTAGTTGTTTCTTTAGTATTACGTGTTTCTCAACTTAAATAGTAAGGGTGCAATGATGCCCAAGGATACAGAGTTTTTGAAACTGCAGTACAGCAGATTTCTGAGCTGAAATTAATCCTCATGCTGGGGCCAGTGTCAAGTTTGACATGTGCCCTCATGAAGGATGTCCAGACCATTGGTGAGGGCATACCTAGAAGTCCCTGCTCATACCTGGCCTTGCTTCGTGGCCTGGCCATCTCTGCAGGGGGTTCCACCTTCCGCTTGACTGCAGGTTAGCAAGAACCAGGGGGGTGTGTGGTGTGGTGGGTCAGTGGGCTCTCAGGGCCCTGTTCCCTGTCCTGTCCTGCCTTGGTTCCACCAGCTCCATGACTGAGCTGTGACTCCCAGTGGCAGCGTGAAATACAGGCTCTGTGGTATGTTTCTGTGCCAGAGAACAAAGCAATTTTGTGCAAATTCTTGAGCAGATCCTATGCAGCTGACTCTAGTAAACCATAACCAGATTCTGGATGGCTCTGGAAACCAGATTAGTAGTCTGTGTTACCGGCTGTGATTACAAATGGAGCTGCCACATCAGCTGAGGAAGCAACTGCTTCCTGGGCTGTGATCTTCATACTCATGCCATCACCAATGAATGTAGCAGTACTTCTGAACTGTAAACAAACACGAACATTAATGTCCTAAAGGAAGAAAAGAAGAT
Source organism: Hemiprocne comata (assembly GCA_020745705.1). Lineage (NCBI taxonomy): Eukaryota > Metazoa > Chordata > Aves > Apodiformes > Apodidae > Hemiprocne > Hemiprocne comata. The sequence goes on along the minus strand of CM036596.1, from coordinate 6,417,143 downwards.
ATATTCGTGATTTCCTGCTGCATTTGCAGAGCCAGAAAGTGGTTTGTAGTAACAATACACAAGCTTCAAAAGACTAAAAAGATACGTGTGTCATAAATAAAATCTGCATAGCTACTTCTGTTGTTTGCACTGAGAAATCTGAGAGAGAACTAATCTAAGTAGCAGGATATCCCTGTGGTAAGGACTCACTTAAACAGATCTGTCTAGTTCTATTGTATTTTCAGGTATCTCTAATTACTCTGTCCCATGCTGTGCTTTCCTTCATGTCTTTGCACTTGCTTTCTGTTGTGAGACTGCAGCTCAGCCCATCTTTGCCTATGTTAGCAGCAAATTTGGAATTCATCCTTTTACAAAAATCAATGGAGCCAGCTCCTATGCTCTGCAGTGGTTGTGTAACTTGAGATATTGCATTATCTGCTAGGCAGGAACAGCTGGGAGGAGGGGGCTTAGTGTGGTTAGGTGGGGCCCAGTAACTCAAGGGAAGGAGCTAGTGGCCAAGCTGGGAAAGAGTATGACCGGCTGGAACTGAGTAAAAAGGTTGTTCTGTAGAAGAAATTTGAAAGATGGGAGAGTCAAATGTCTGGAATGCTAAAGTGGAGTGAAAAATTAAGTAGGCACCTTTCTAGTGACCATAAGCCCACAGCTGTCAGAAACACACTGTGTACTCCCCCATTGCTTCCCCATGGTGACAGATGTCCTACTTTTGCAATTCAAAAATCTGGTTGTGCTAACTTATGAATTATACAAGGAAAAAAACACAAAAATCAGTTCACCCATTGCTGAAAAGAAGCTACCTCTAGGCTCCAGCATTGTCACTGTTTAATGGTGCAGGACAACTGTATAGAGAGCACTTATGACTTCATGAAAATCTGAAGCGTAAGGATAGCTATTCAAGCTATTCATTTTTTTTTTTTTAAATGAGCAGGCTGTTAATACTCTAACATTTCAGGAATGGAAATACAGACGTGTTCATTGCTTTTTCACAGCCACACATTTTCAAGACATTTTGTCCTTTACCTGATTGAAAACAGTACCTTAGTGTCCTATCCTGTGTTGACCTGGGGGAAAAACTGCCCACATCATTACCGTGAGCATTTCTAGTAACACCTGCACCTTCTCTCTGCTGACTTTTTAGACAAATAGATAGCCAAGCTAATCCTGGGTATTTTAAAGGAAACGCTGAACTACTTTTCCAACATTTCTCATTGCAAAAATGTATTTGCTTTGATTTATGAAAATTTAAAATCTTTTGGGCATAAGGGATCAAACTTTGTGCATACTTAGTAGCGGTTTGTGCATTATTAATGTCTTCAACTGCAAACAATAGCAGCAGCATATATACTTGGGAAACAGTGCAGTTAAATATGGCCTGAGTTAGTTGTCTGCAGAATAAACTTTCACCACTCTGAAGGAGGTAAAAATGCTGTAAGAAAAGAACTTCTGAGAAAATATTTGTACATGGGAGTGGCAGATCAATCCTGCAAAATAGTGCAGTACTATTTTCTAGTGATAAGCCAAAAAAATTGGCAAACATTGGGGTATTGTGGCTTGAACTTGGGTGGGAACTATATTTTAATGAAACTGCCTTTTCCACTTACATAAAAAGTTGCAAATACTCAATGTTATGAAAGGAAGGGATGGATCTTCTGTTCATTGAAAAAAGTGAAAAGCATTAGACCTCCTTTGCTTGTTTTCATTCTGCATAACAACTATCATTTCACGTTTTTGCAAATAATCAAGTAATAATTTTTGTCTGTTATGCAGAAACATTTTTATTGTTTTAGTATCCCAGTACAGTAGTAGCAGAAAATGTAGATGGGCGCCTCTCCTGCCTCTCCTGCCTCTCCTGCCTCTCCTGCCTCTCCTGCCTCTCCTGCCTCTCCTGCCTCTCCTGCCTCTCCTGCCTCTCCTGCCTCTCCTGCCTCTCCTGCCTCTCCTGCCTCTCCTGCCTCTCCTGCCTCTCCTGCCTCTCCTGCCTCTCCTGCCTCTCCTGCCTCTCCTGCCTCTCCTGCCTCTCCTGCCTCTCCTCTGGCTTTCTGGACCATACAATTCTGCAGGCTTTGGTAGCTTTGCTGTAGGCCAACATTTTTGGAAATGCTCAGTAGCTACACTTGCTTTCAATTTTCTGCATAGGTACTGTAAGATTACTGTTCTACCTCTGCCTCCAAATTCTCTTGAGATTAAACGCCATGCAAGGTTTCCTGCAATCCTAGTAGTAATTTATTTGCACAGGGTCTGGTGGGAGAAGGAACGGTTTGCAGATGACATTTATAGGATGAGATGATGGCACATGTTCAGGACTAAATGGAGTTGTCAAGCACTAATTGATTCACATGTCAACTTCTTTCTATGCATGTAAGGTGGATATGGAGAGTTACAGCTTGCAGGTTGTCTAGTGCAGTTTGTTTCCAGTGTTTGGATATTCTTGCTAATCATCTCTCTGCATTGTGCATACTGTAATAGCTTAAGAGACCAGCAAAATACTTTCTTTTAGAGGTTTAAGTTTGATAAGCATTTGAAGATGAATAGTGTTAGAAATCTTGGTCGTTGCTTCTGTCAAAGTAAATGTGTCTATGTAATGCAATGGGATATATAACTGTAAGTGCTGTCATTGCAAACTGTCCTTTGGAATTTCTGGTAAAGGTTTGATTAAGGCAGCCAGAGCTGAGATTCCTTTCTGGGGAGATGCTGTACTTGAATGACCTTAGAGGGAAAAAAAAATCCTGTCTTGTAATGTTCTATGTATGACCAGGAAATGCATACTTTTCACTCTAATTCCTTCAATGAGCTTAATGTAAAAATAACCTTCCATTGCTGTAAGGTTAATGGTGCAGGGAATTTTCCCTGAAGTTGGGCTGACTTTGACAATTCTCTTTCATCCTCTTTCTGCCAGGCCACGTGGTTTCTCATAGCAGAATGGGCTCAGACTGTGTTTAGAAATGCAAAGCTGTGGATGCACATGTGCATGCGAAAGCAGGAATGTTTACTTTCCAAGTAATTGAAATGCATGAGAAAATAAATGTGCATTATTTTTTAGTATATAATTGCATCTGCTATAGAAAGTTGATCCTTAGTACCTAAATAACAAATATGCTGCTTGGGAATAAACTATCCTATACATCTTGAGCCTTGTCCTTGTTCAGAACTGTACTGACTGTCCCTCAAAGCTTCCTCCAGACTTCTCCCAACTTCTTTGGTTATTGCTGCAGTCCTGCACAGTAACAGCCAAGTTACCCAGAAACTGTTCAGACCACCTTCAGGAAGGCTCCAAATCTAGCCTGTCATATATATTGCAGTCAGCAAATTTCAAAAATAAAAAAATACCAGATTCTGCTGTATTATCATTTGCATATCTGCAAAATGTTTTCTCAGTGCTTTGGCATGTATGGCATGAAGAAAGATGAGCTGTTGCACTTTTTTGTTCCTGAACATTTCTTTATGCAGACTACTTCTAATATAGGATTACAAGCTGGCAGAATAATGGCTGACAGGAATTGATAAAGAATTGCAACATGAATCCCTGCAGGGCACATTGGGGCAAGTTTGTTATAGGAACAGTCTTCCTCTGTTTACATGAACAAAAGCTGGGTTTGACAGTTTCACTGATCAGCAGCTTTGGGAGTGTGTGAACTCACTGTTATTCTGTGTGGCTTTTTCTACCGTTTTCTCTATGGTAGCAACAATCTCTTTTTAAACTGTTCTCTTTCAGAGTGTTCTCACCCTGATTCTCACTGCTCTGCAGTACTTTCCAACTCAAAACGGATAGAGTATCACTGATCAAATTAAACTGAATTTGCCTTGTACATTGATGTATCAATGTGAGCAAGTGAAGAATATGAATACTGGGGGGGAAGTGAGTGATGATTATAGCTTGCTTTTCATATACTTTCCTCTGATATTTATTTCTATAATTGCAAAGTAACATTCCTTTTAAAATGAAGTTGTGGTCTAAAACACCCATGTCAGTGCTGATACAGGTACAGTTCCATTGGTAACTTCTGTTAGGGCTACATTTCAACCACGTTATCATCAGCCTTGTGTAGGGAAAGTGATCCATTTCAGTCATACAGCTCCTCAAAATTCAACAGGGCTGATGAATCTGTACATGCTATTTCATCTTGAAAGAATGCATTTTATTTTCCAGATGTTTTGGTCTAGGATTCTGCAGAGACACAGTGTGGCACCTCTGTTTAAAAATGATGTTGCGTTTATTGTGCTCCTGGTGTTCGTGGGAGACACATAACGAGAGACGAGTCATTCATTTTTACACGGTGCTTCCTTCTGCTGAGCCTATCAGAAAAGTCCTGTTGTATAGCAGTGCCCTGTGAAGCTCCTGCTCCTCAGAGGACAGGAGGGCAGCACCTCCTCGGCTCGGGTCTGCTGTGCACTCGTTGGCCAGTGGTTGAGTTCACGTGACAGTTTCCAACCCGGAGTAGATGGAAGTGTTTTCTCTCTGAGACTTAAATGGTGAGCATACACATTAATTTGTGGTTATTATTGTGCAGTCCTGACAGTATGTGGACTCCTGACACAGGAATATAGCAATGGAAGGTCTTATGATGGTTTTGCAGTGGTTTAATTCCACTGGCATCAGTGGAATAATTTTTTATTTATGCCAACATAAACATATTTGACTGAGGCCTGATGAGAAGGTGGACTGAGTTGTGACTTTTACATTGGCAGTGACATCATCATAAAGATTGTTTCATTATCCATTTTACAGAATTACTCAAGTCATCCTGACTTACTGAAACTCAGACTAGAAATGCTTTTAGATACATGGTATTTCAAGTGACTGTGTAGATAAGAATGTAGAGAGAAGCAGGGTTTTTTCTTTGCTTTGATTTTAAAAACATCTGAAAGATTCTCTAAATGTAGAGGTACTGCTTTATTGCATGTTTCCTGTTAGTCATGTTGCAGTTGTGCTGTAGCACTGGACCTAAAGAAATGTAATAGCAGTTGTAATTTTTTTTTTCTTTCTCTCACCTTTCCTTTATTTTTCTTTCTGTTCCGTTTCGTTCTTTTCTCCTCAATTTAGGGTGTGACTGTAGAGAAAATTATCCTCTCTGGCAGAAGGAAAACAGACTTACGTGGCAACAAAAAAATTGCAAGGCTGCTGTAGCTATCCCTGATTTGTATTCTAAAAATAATAATTTTCCTAACCATATGCTGGGAAAATTTGCATCCAAATTAATGGGAAGCGTAACAGCCTTTTTCACGGTAGTACGGTCAAACTTCAGGTCCAAATTAAAAAGGACTTTTATCTATAATTCAGCTTCTTATTTACTTTTCCTGCTACACCCACTTCCCCCACTTGGAATTATGATTAAACAAAGAAGTAGCAGAATCAGTCGTGGCCAGAGATTTTTGTGTGCCCCTTCTTTTGCCTTGACTTCCTCTCATTTGTTGCTGGCAGTCTCTGTGAGAACAATGGTGATGGAAGTGGCTTCAGGTTACTATTTCTTTGAAGAGTTTCTGCTGTTTCTAAAACTCCTTGTTGCAAGAGCAAAAAATATGAAGTAAGTCCAGCTTTTATTCTGCAAGTGCTGTGGTACAGAACAGCCCGAGAGTGCTGAGAGTAGAGAGAGGTGCAACCAGGGAATTGACAGTTCAGTTCACAAGGTCCAATTCACAAGCTTCATATCCTGAAGATGGGTGACCAGTGGGTCCAAATGACTGTTTAGACTCCATTTCTGTACATTGTTTTTCATGTCCATTGTAGAGGCATCTTCAATACGTACTTCATCTTTCAAAATAAAGCTATAAATTCACTTCTCCAACAGGTCTTTGCAAAAGAAGGGTTTTATTCTTTTCCAAGTACCTGTTGTAAAACTAGTTTGAATAGGTAGTAGTCATGAATGATACTGTAATTTCCAGGTAATTTCCACATGTGAAGTATGTGTTAGATAGTCCTTCCATCCTTCTACTCCAGTCTTGGAGACAACAGAGGACTGTTCCATTCAACCAGTGTCATTCTGCCTCTGGATCTGTAGGCACAATCCAACCCAAAGCATTTTTCAGACTTGGAAGCAGTATCTGACAAAGGTCAGGAAATTGCACACATCAGGAGAGCTGTGTGCTCAGAGGAAGGAAATGCACTTTGAAAAATGGTAGAGGGTGCAAACAGCAGACACACTTATAAAACAGTAGTTCCTAGACCATATTTTCATTAACAAACAGGAGTTATGTCTTCTGAAGGTTCAGTTAACTTCACTGGGGTGAAAATAGCTTTCATCTTTGAAGAGCCATTTAAATACAGTATCATAGTGTTGTCACTGATTTAACATCCAAGGACTAAATTGCTAGAAGGCTAAAAACTAGAACCTAGTTCTGGGTGGTTGTGAGACTGGTGTGCATTCGTTGCATCATCAGGTGAGTAAGCAGTTCAGTATGGAATTTTTGTTTACAGAAACAGATTTATTTGCTAGTGCTTGTTTAGGCAGCTATTTAAAAAAAAGGATTAAAAGGCCGAGAGGAAATCACACCCCTTTATGAATGGTCTGCTGTGACAGTTTCATATCTCTGAAGTCTTTCTTCTTTTCTGCTGAGCTAATTTGGATTTCATATAACCTAGTGTCATCATTTAACTTATAGGATATTCATTCTCTTTAGAGAATTATGCTATTGAAGCATGTTCTAATCAGCCAGTATTAGTCCTATTGTGTTGAGTATTAGCAGTAGAATGTGTGTGGGGTTTGGGGCGTGTGAAAAGGAGTCAGACTTTAAATGCCAAACCAGACCAAGAGCTATTCTTCTGGTACACATAACCAGGGATTTATCAACACTGCTGTTTTTTCAGATTGTGCATGTGGCTCTATAAATAGAAAAGACACGCAAGCACGGGTGTAGCCTTAGCATGTTTTCAGTACAGTTTTAAATTATCTGGCATTTGCTTAGGAACTTCATATTCCTCATTATATGTGCAAAGAAAATGAGTGGTTAGTTTTCTAAGTCACACAGTTTATACAATTTAGGTCAAAATTGTGTTTAAAGGTATGTGCTCATTATGTATAAATCATGTAAGTTCTGACAAGTCTATGAAAAGTACTGTGGACAAATATAAAAGTGTTAATGGGTGCAGGTTACCGTGGACCTGGTTAAAGCTGCATTAGTTGGAAGTAAAATTTATATTACTTTCAAAATCTATCCATTTGGGTTGAAATATTCCATTCAATTTGTTGCATAAAATCATGTTTTGTAAAGGCTAAGCAAGACTTGGATTTGTTCACTTATTTGATTTGAGTGGATAATGCATTCTCTTAGTTGAACAACACTTAAACTAAATCATAAACCGAAATCTCAGCTGTAAATTATCCTTTCCAAATGAGAGTGCATAAGGAATTGGCTTTAACCTGGCTCATCTGCGAGCATGTGGAATCTGACTTCTGAGTGTGTACAGCAGAGTTTTCTTTATTTTGCTGAGCTGATTATTGTGCACCTAGGAAAGGATGTCCTGTATGCACATGTATCCTAACTAACTTTGCAGCGAGCTGGCTGGCCAGTCAAGGTTAAGGTGGGCAGTTCTTAACAACTATGTAGGATTGTTTATTCAGGCTTCTGAGCAAATAGAAGAGATAATCTTTTCCTGCAGCCTGGCTGTGTTTGTTACACGTGCAGTTAAATTAATTTGAATTTAAGGATAGTGGTATTTTATATGGTAATATATTGGAATGAAATCCCTAATAATATGGCAGAATTGAAAGAGACTGTACTTCAGTTCTCCGTATCTGCAAGAGGCAGTAGGATTAGATCATGCTGTTATTTAGACAGATGTTATTACTGCACAAGGCTTCACAAGATACAGAATAAAAGGATGGTTTCTGCTCAAAGATCCTACAACTTAAGTGAAATATGATATAGAAGGAGCAGCATGGGGAAACAAGGGATCTGCCTGGCTCGGTGTGAGAGGAACGCTCTCAACACACCTCTGGCCAAGTTGTTGTAGACAATGGAGAAGTTAAGAACAGTTGTATTGTAGAGAGCTCTTTTCAAGAATGAAGGAGGTACAAAAAATGCTGATGTGAAAACTTCACAAGCCTTAATAGAGGCTGCCACTTTTGCCAAAACAGAGATGAAAACTGCTATTTAAGTGTTTCTGATCTGATTGATGAGGTGTTCATGTAAGGGAAGGAAGTGAAGAACAGAAATAAAGGAAAACATTGTTAATATTTTACACTTTCCTTAGAGCTTATGGTATGTTTTTCAGGCAATACTATGAAAGTGTCTAGTCAATAATCTATGAAGCTTTTTCTTGCTACACATGTGTCTAGGTACATAGGAAAAATAGACATGCTAATTTTTTTTAAATGCTTGATAGTACTTTTAATTGAACAGGAGAAAAACCTCAACTAGAAAAACAAATGGTATCAGTTCAGGATTCAATTAAAGCTGGCATTTTTGAAGCATTCGGACTTACAAAGACTACTTTGAGTAGCTTGTAATACCAGAGCTACTCAGCTTATAGCATAGATGAAAGAGGTTATTCCACTGGGAGTATCAAATTTAAACTAGTCACCTCTGGTTTGGCTTTTGACATATAACAAGAGAATCAATGATTGCTGCTGTTAAAAGTTTGAGGAAGCCTTTGGCTTACTAACAATCTAGATGTTAACAATTTTGTAGTGTCTTCATACCAAGGGACTATTAAGATGAAACAGTAGCTATAAATTAAGAACCATCATTCCCTCAATTTATCTTGAAGGAGAGAACTAATTAAGCTTGTTTATCTGGGAGAAATGAAAGATCAAATTACAGGGAAGGCCTCTAAACTGACCCTGTGACTAAGTTGAGCTTACCACAGACTTCATCATTTTCAGCATTTTGGCTCCCATTCTTTTCAAGTGTGTTCCCTCTTGCAATTTAAACTGAAAAATGTCAAACTATGAACTGAATTTGAGTATTTTCCTGTTGGGGAAGTCAGTGATCCCATGCTTCAGAAATCATATATCCTCTTTTTTTTTTTTGCTATAAAGGTTGATACAATATTGTAGCAGAGATTTTAAACTGTGTTTATATAGAACAAAGGGGACAAGCTTTTTTTTGTTAGTAGGGTGATATTCCTCTGCCTCTTCGGTTTCAGCTACATCCTTATTCTGTTCCTGCTTACTCCAGGTGAAAGTAACACCTTGCTCTGATGGCCACAGTTTCAAGGATTTGGCCCTGAATGCAGTATGTGTAGGCGTCCCTGGCACATTTGGATAAACTTCAGGGTCCATGTCAGCTCCTAGCACTGTGATTCAGGGGCAACTCTGCTGCAGTTAGTGCTAATGAGCACCAGTGAGAAGGAGACTGAAGAAATTCTAAGGCCTTGAAAGTAATTAATACTGAAAAAAAAATAGTAAAATTGGTTGGTTTATTTTTTTTCAAAAGAGGGCCTTGTGCAGCCTGGTCTAGTGGGAGGTGTCCCTGTGCATAGCAGGGAGGCTGAAACCTGATGATCTCTAAGGTCCCTTCCAACCTTAACCATTCTATGATTTCTCTACTGGCTGGGGTTTTTTTTACCTATTAATTTAACTGAGTAATTAATTTAATCTTTAAGAATAAAATTCACAAAGCCATTTAAAGGAACTGCTATGATAGCTTCTCCACATTTCCCTGATGAATATTTCACACTTCCATTAGATTTCTTCTGCTTCTATTTGTAGCTGGGGCATGCAACTCATTCCATATTTAAAGACCATTCAGTAGCATAGCTTCAAGCCAAGCAGTGGCCCTATTTGAGATGAAATAGCTTTGTTGAAAGTTGAGTGTCTTTACTGTATAGTATCAGGCTTTAGAGGAAGATCATCTAAATGTGAGGAACTATGGCCTAGGTGAAGGCATTAGGAGACCCAGTTTTTATTTATGATTTTGTCACCTGCTGTGCAGCTTGTCCAGATGGTTTGAGCTCTCTCTGAAATTTTTTTGTTCTTCTCCTTAGTTAGATGGCAGGCTGTTCGGGATAAGCTTGATCCTTACTATGCTATTAGATGTTTCAGCAGCATAAATGCCACTAACTTTATTGGTCCAAGTGTCATTGAGAGAGGTGTATTTGAGCAGCTGCAGTGATGGCCCTCCCCTTTGACAGAAAAAGATGGGAAGTGTAAAATGCGTTGTGTGTTACATGCTATATGCAGTCATTTACACACATGTGCCTGCGGACAAAATGGACTTGCTTTTTCATTTATATGACAAAAAGCAGGAGGGAGAAGGATCTGGGTACCCATCTGTAGAAGGGAAAACTCTATTTCACTTACATGTTAATCTGGTATGTCCAGCTTCTCCAGATTCCTCTGCAGAGCTTCTTTCTCTCTTAGCTGTTCCCCAGGCAGCCCCTGAAAACTGGCATTCCCCTTTTCTCTCCAGCTGAAGGGATTTTATACTTTGCTTTCGATTGTGCTTCCCAGATGGCAAAATAAGACAGATTCTGCAAGTTCATAGGCTTTTGGATGGGCACAAAATATTCCTGTCTGTGGTCCTGGTGTGACTTCCTGCTTGCTCCTCCAGGAATTCACATTAAATGATCTTGGTATAGAATTAATGCATAGCTATCCTGGGGTGGCCCTGCCCCTGCAGGGGGGTTGGAACTATATGATCTTTAAGGTTGCTTCCAACTCAAACCATTCTATGATTCTATTGCTAACTTTAGAAGACTTCAGTTACATTTTATTTCCACATTCTGACATTAATATGCAGGCAAATCTCACCTATCAGTCACATGTTACATTACGGATGTCAGTCCCATACAGTAAACAGGTTTCTTGGTAGCATCACAAAAGAATGTAAGGAATTCTATTCTTTGTAAATTGTTGTATAATTTCATATTAGACTGTGGGGCTGCTGACAGTCTAGAATAATACTGATCACTGTACATGGGCCTGTGTAGCATTCCTCTGAAGCCTGCTCATGTAGCATCTGCAGTGACTCTTCAGGCATACATGGAATACATAGGTAAGTATGTAGCTATTTTAGTATATTCTTGGGAAATGCTAATTATCAGTGAGAATTCAGTCCAACCCCATGGAATTTAGAAGGTGCTTAATTAATAAAAAGATCCAACTTACGTAAACTTACTTTATGCAGTGTGACTGCAAGTCTCACACTTTTTTTTGTTAAATCATGACATTTGGAATGAAACTGTTCAAGAGGGAGAGAACATTTTCAGCATCTAAGGAACTGATACCTTCGTATGTTTCAGACTCTTCCTTTTAATGTGCTGTTTAATTTCTTTAGAGGATTTCATCATCAATTTTATTTGACAAATTTTCACAAGCACTGTAATCTAACGTGATAATGTTTTGCAAGTGCTTGGAAATATAAACTGTTGTTTCAGTGTAAAATTATTACTAAAGGCAATGAAATCAACAGTATATTGTAGTTAATATTTATTGTAGAAATGCTCTCTTGCTAGTGATTGAACTTAAGAGGGGAAAATAACATAGAAGTGAAGAGAGGTGAAGAGCTCTGGTCTTTACCAGAAGGTGGGTTTTGCAGGAGGGGCTGTAGTTGGGTTTTGAAGTTTATATAATCATACCCAAACCTGTCACTCACCTGCAGTCCCTGGAGAACTTCTCCCTGGCCAACCTTTGTAAATGTGTTGGCAGCCTGCGCGCCTCTCGGAAGTTTTTGAGGTTTGTAGTAAAAATTAATGCTGACTTCCTTCAACAGTGGTATTAAAAATGTATTTAGCTTAGAGACATCAAGTGAAAATTGAAAATGCTAAAAACCAGGTAGAGTTTGACATGAGACTTGGTTACTTAACATATGTGTGAGAAGACTTTGTAACAGGCTAGTTCGAACTTGGGTTGAGATCCTCCAAGCATTTATCACATTTAGTACTCAAAAACAAAAGTCACATATTTGGTTTTAGCATAATCACATGCCAAAATTGTCTGTCCTTAGAATGAGATGTTTACTATGCAGAGAAAACCTTGGGAAGAGTGGGCTTTTGGGGAAGGGGAGGTGAAATCAGCTTTTAAGAAGTGCTGAGATAGGATGTGATGTATGTTTGATACCAGTAGACCAGGATTCCCCTTGGCAGGTGTTCTCATAAAAAAATGCTTTTCTCTTTTCTGTTCCTAGAGCAGGGTACATAAACACAGATAAACAAAACCAGGTTCTTGGGCTGGTTAAGGATGTGTCTTAAGAACTATCTGAAAACACATTCTCTTCATCAGAAAGCTTTGTAATTTGTTGCAGTAATTGACTGTGCAGAAGAATTAACTATTTCTTAAGCAGTCATTTATTTTGGTGACATTTCCTTTTTTTTTTTAACAGCAAGAGCAGTTAAAACATGGTCCTAGAAAGCAGTGAGCTTCTTTAATGTATTAGTAAGCCTTTTTATGAGTTCTGTCTTGAGACTGCATAATTGTAAGTTATGTTATGACCACAGAATTATCTTTATTCACAAACTAAATAGCAAGTGGGAAAAGCAGGTAAATCAAGAGAAACAGAGTAAAAATAACAAACTAGATGCTTATTTATGCATCACGACTGCAGGAGAGTCATATGTGGTGCTAGAACATGTATTGCATCCTGTGGCTGCTGCTTAGCCATGGTGTGATGGCATGGAGCCAAATGTGTCAGGTTTTCACCCCCTCAGTGTTTCTTAATCAGTAGGGAATCCCTGGTTTACTTATGGAGAGAGATCTCACCTTCCTCTTTGGTTGATGCCAAAGGGGTGGAGTCGGAGTTGAACAGAGTTCTTTAACATTGTGTGTCCTCAGGGCTTTCAGTGTATTCATACATGTTAAATGATTTGATATTTCTGTGAGTTTTACCCAGAATGAATGTTTCATTTTGTGGCAGTAGTCACATAATGTTCTAAAAATCCATAATTAATCCCCAAGCTGTCAACTCCATGATATGAATACAAATTCAGAAGTCAGTTTGTTATGTGGCATACAAAGATGGTTTTGTTTTAGACACAGTATGTCCTCTTTGCTGGGGAGGATGGTCTGCCAAGAAATGAAGAAAGACAAAGATACATATGGTGCTGAGGAGGTGAGTAGGAGTCCTATAAAATGTGTAACTTCATTATGCTTAAGACTCTTTAACACAATCAAAAATAACCCTTTGCTTTTGGTGTAAGGCAAGAACAGAGTATGCGTTTCATTATCGTAGGTCCAGATTCCGCAGCAAACTAAGATTTATGCCCATCAAAACATACAAAGATGTCTACCCTGGTGTTCCTTAAGGCCAGCCAAAAAAAGTGTATTGTGTGGTGGGAGTCCGGGTGTGGCATTTCAGCAGAAGTTCAAGAGTCAGATCCATCCCATGGCCATATGCAGAAACGCCTTGGTCTAGTCAAGGGAACAGTCTGTCCAGATCCATGAAGCTCCGAGCAGCTGTGGTCTCTGTTGGAGACAAGATGCACGAGGCCAGTTGCTAATTAGAAGGCAAATCCTTTTTAACAGTAACTTACATGGTCCCTGGTAGTTTGAGTCCACAATTTAATGACAGTTTATCTAAATGTTGTTTGCATGCAGTTCAAAAGTTAGTTTATTATGCGGCATAAAAACATAGCTTTGCTTTGGGACCTGTATGTCCTTTTAGTTAGAGAGAATGGTCTGCCAGGAGCTGGCATGGGAAACCAGGGAAAACTGGCAAAGCTTACTAGGGGAAACTGGAAAGTGGTGATAGAATATTACCTTGTGTCAAAACCTGTTTAATGTGCTGTGTCACTGTTGAGTCATGGCAGTGATTTTGAGCCAGTTTATAAATAGCTTTCTTCTATTTGGCAGACTGGAACCAGAAGGAAGTGAATCTTTTAAAGAGTAATTTCCTTGAATGTGTGTATCTGTACATGTGATTTGAAAAAAAGATCAGTGAGTAAATTTATAGAATTGTATTAGAACAAAAGTCTCATTGATGGAAACATTTTGATGGGAATAAAAGTTAAAATCTGATCAGTGAATTGTTTTTTTAATTTGCCTGAATGTAATTTACTTCATCACTGTAGACACCTCAGATTAGGGCTAAGCTGCAAATGGAATTGGTGTTGATAAGTCTCATTACCATCAACAGCATAATTTCTAGTTGGAGAGTGATAGTTCTAGCACTAATGCAACAGTAAAACTGGTCACACCACAGCTTTGGGTCCTGTACTGCTTTTACTGAATTCTAGGGCAACGTTCCTACTGGTTTCAGTAGGAGCAGGAACAGGTCCAACTGAATTATTTGACAAGAATATTTTTCCTTAACTCTGTCCTTGCTGAGCTATGTAGGCAAAGTATTAAAAACTCTGAGAAGTAAGCCAGAAAACTTTATGCTGATTTATGCACTGTCTGCTGGTGCTAATGATTTATTAGCAAGAGGACATTCACTCTTTCAGCTCTATCACGAAAAATTATGCGTGTTTCATGCAAGGTTTTGTCCTCAATTTTCTCTTTTACTAATAGTCTTTGAAATTTGCAACCTTAAGACCGCATCTAATGTTGAAATCCTCTGTTATTTATTCAAATAATAGAGATGTTAAATTAACTTTTTTTTACTGACCATAGTTTTTCAAAAGAGTACTTAGAAGGGATGTGTTTAAACTACAGCAACTAGGTGTTGCCATTAGCTGAGTTTCAGGCAAAAATACAATGTTTTTGCCTTTTTCTCGTCAAGACTATGAATGCAGGATGTTTTATGTATCTTTGGAGCCTGTAAACAACATAAAAATGTCTGTGATACCTCCTAGATTTCTACTGCATATATGGAATATATTTCATACCACCGTTTCTTATTTGCTGCAAAATGTGTTTGTTTGGACATCAGGGATCACTCTGTGGAGAATGTTGTACGTAAGTCTGTGCCAGGAAATTCATGGCCCCATGCAAGAGTATGGGAGGCAAGTGAGCTGCGTTGCTTGCAGATGATATGAAAGACTGTGTTTAGAGTGGCTGCATGCTGTGCCTTCCTGGCTGGTGCTGTGGAGAGGTATTTCAGGGTGTGGGTCGCAAGTTTACAGCTCTTGCTCCCTGGCCTAGCAAAGGACCTGCGCACATAGTTGGGCAGAAATTATTTCTGGCTGTAGTTAGAACAGATTGCATACGGGGACTTATTTTGGCTAGCATACAAATAAACTTAATGCTGACTTTCCAAAGTATGTGTGCTCCCATTTGAGGCTGGATTATACTTTTAAATTTAAAGGTAGTAATGTCAGACTTTTGAAGAGGAACTTTTTGTCTGTCCTTTTATGCTCTCCTATACAAAATTGATTCCACTTTATCTGTATACCAGTAAAGTGTTTTTTCTCTCATACCAGCTAAAATAGCAGTTCTCATTCTGCATCTCTTTCATTTCATTCTTAGGACTGAATTGTATCCTTTGCAGCAGAAACAAGTGAAACCTGTGGTAGGGTTCCTGAATAGGAGAATTCTGTCCTTCGGTTTGTTTGCATTCATGTGAGTGTGTGTGTAGGTTTTTACTTCAGTTTGCCTCAGTTACAGAAAAACTGAAAAATAATTATTTTTTTTTATTGACCTGAGAAGAGTATATAAAACCAAAACATTCTCCGGTTCTTGAGCAGCAGAAATACTGACCTGAGGTGTTCTGTGAGTTGGTGCCTGAAGGCCGGCCCCTGTTAATGCCGGGTCTTTCCCCATGGAGTCCCCCTTCACCTGGCTCCCAGCTGCCTGGGCTGCCCTGCTCCTCGGCACTTCCCTCCTCTCTCTGTTGGGTAGAGCTGGCAGGTAGATCAGATGATAAAGGAAGTTTCTTTTCCTAGGAAACCTCGAAAAAGATGAACAGATACTATCTTGTCAGATCGGGCTTTTACTTCCTCTGAAAAGATCAGTTTGGCCTTGATAATCAGTTAGCTTTGCACATTTCCAGTGTCCTTCCGGGTTGCAATTCTGTACTCTTTGTCATTAAAGCATAAATGACTTTTGAATGTAAGTTAAAGATTTGTGTGCAGATTTTCCTTAGTAAACTAGGAGTTGGCAGTGATAGTCAATAGTATATTTCAAGACAAAATAAAAAAAAAGTTAGTTGTGCTTTGATGACAGATGAAATAGCCCTTCAGTAGTTTACCTTTTTTCATTTCCATTGATTTTCTTCCTACAACTTGCTGCTTCTAAGCACAAGATTGTTTTAACATGAAAAATAAAATTTTTACTTTAATGTAAATGATGTGATATACTAATAGGTTTAAAGAATTCTAAAACCAAAATTCCACTTTGAGCTGTATATCAGAATTTAGGTATGTTTATGGTACTGTTGATACCTGGTATTTATTGTGTTCAAGCTAAAAAAAAAAACAGTGTAAGTTTTTGCTAGAGGGTATTTCTTAAATATTACTGTTACCATGGATAATGCAAGTTGACAGGATCTATAGTTGAAGGGCAAGTCATGTGGAGTCTGCATTCAAGGGTTATATTTTGGCAGGCAGAGGACAGGTTGGAAGCACTTCAGCAGAATAATGAAGTTTTACTGCTCTGAGATCCAGGTTTGTGCCAGGCGTGTACATGATCCGTTGATATATGCTGACTAGGTGGGTGTCTGTGAGGTACAGTGTAAAAAACCAGTCATTGTAAAGGCAAGCTGTGTTCAAAATGTCATCAGGTATCACAGCAGAATCTTCTCCAGATGCATCCGTTGAGGAATGTGCATGCATCTGTGTGTGAGCTGTGGGGAGTGGTGCATGGTGAAGGTGACTGATGGCAATGTTTAATTTCATGACCATATACAAATGATTTCTAGGATCTGTGAACTTCTTGAGGTCTGATAGAGCGTAATAATGCTCACCCCATGGCTTAAGTAAGTTTCCAGTCTGGCAAATATATGTTAGAAATGTTTTTGTTGGTCTGTGTCTGAACATTGTTCTGCAACTGTTTGTGAACTTTCGTATGGGTGGGATGCTGAGCTGTAGCCAAGGACACCTGGTTTTCCCTTTCTAATTACGCAATTTGCTCTAGTGTAAGGAATTGCAAACTGCAGCCTCCAGTGAAGTTGAGAGCCTGTCAGGGAAAGTGTGATGGAGGGGTTTGTATATTGTATTGCCAGCTGTTAAAGCTAGAAGCTCTTTGCTGCTCTGTTGAAAGTGGGATTTGATCTACAGGGCATGCACAGTCAGTCTGTTCAGAGCAGTGTGAGCAAGATGTGAGCATTATCAAATGCCCTAGTCCAGACTTAAGTTGTTTAGGTACAATGAGCTGAGCTTTCTGTTAGTGATTGCCAAACTGCCATTCCTAAAACAGCACAGGCCTTCTCCACCCTGCTTCTCATCTTTAGAGTTCAGTTCATTGCTTAAATTTGCCCTTCGTTGTGCCTAAGTGATCTTAGGGACAGACAATTGCAACACAATAAGGCAAGATGAGTCCTAAAATTAGTTGAAGGTAACTGAGTAGAGAAGTTTCAGAGTAGGGGAGCATAACACAAGAAGAGGGTGACTATCAATTATAATAAGGAATGGAAAATAAAGGGGAAAAAAAATTGGAATATGTTGATGTAAGGGAGAAAGTGTGGAGAGAGAAGCTGAAACTGATGTTGGAGCATCCTGCCAGTTTTTTCCTGCTTGTGAAACCAGCCCCCAGACGACATGGAGCCAGTAATTATTCAGTGGCTAAAAGGGGATTAACGTCCATTTTCAGTGGGCTGAAGCTCTACCTTCAAAATAATTTGGAAGCAATATTGCAAGTAGTGTACCTGTCACTAAAAAAATGTCGGAGCAGAATATCAATATACTGAGAAAACCAGGATTTCAATTAGGGTGGACTGGGAACAGAAGTGGATTTCTTAGCTAGTTTGCACAAGTGAAAAATACCTCAATGTGTAATACTGGCATAGGATCAGATTTTGCAAGAAGTGTTACATTCACTTACTCTTCCTATCTGTGACATAGACCCATTGGGAGAGGTTGTAAATGCAAGCGCAGCTTCGTGGACTGGAATTTCTTGGGGTACATTGTGGCAGTGGTACTGATGCTACAGGATCTTAAACTGCTTTCCTTTATTTTCTTGAGTGAGGTGACCCTATACTCGTAAAGTTTCCCTTTAAGAGCAGCAGTAGGCAGTGAATTATGCCTGCGCTTGAATAAAACATCAGCTAAATCTTTGTGCAGTCTAACTGGGGAGGAGTTGGGGAAAGATTGTTGATTATTCTTTAATATCCTAATAAAACCTTTTGGCATAATTGTGGCTTCTAGTTTCACTCAATTAAGTGAACAAGTCCTGAGCATGCACAAAGACCTTTATTAAATTTGCAGATAGACCTGAGGAGAAATTAAAAGCAATGAAATGAGACCAGCTACTGCCAACAAGGAATTAAAACTGAAATATAATAAAATCCACAGCCTGTCAGACTTTTTTTTTTTAATTAGGCAACTTAAACAGAGTAGTATCTGGTACTTTTATTTTTCTTCCCCTCCTGCCTCTTCTTGCAGTATTTTGTACAGATCCTGTGCCAGGTGCTTACATGCCTTCTGCACTTGCTCCAATTCTCCATCTCCTGGGGAAACACGGAACAATGTCTGTTTGGTCTTGAATGGCTGGAGGTGGTGGTGGTGAGGAGCTGGGAGGAGAAGGCAGGGGCTGGCCACATTCCTCAGGGAAGAGGGGGCTGTCGTCTCTGCATATGTCCTGCTGGTAAAAAGTACACCACCACCACCAAAGGTTCTACTTGCACAGTGAGTTGCCCCTGTGAAATGACGAGTGTCTGTGCAGATGCTGACCCATCACAAGCACCTGCAGGGACTTGCCAATGCTCACCATTGCCTGTGGTTTGTAGAAATTGTGTCCAGTTTTCCATCATTTCTAGAACATCAAGTCTCGGAGCTCCTGTCTTCCCACACCTATAGTAGCTCTTCAAATTTGGTGCCCTGCTTTTGCATTGCTTCAATTAAAGTTACTGATTGCAAAGTGGGTATGCTCACACTCCTAGGCACAGTAGGTGACCTTGCAGATGTTGAAGTGCCTGCAAAGAAAAAGAATAGTTATTCACTAACGAGGCCTGGGGGAAATGGAGACAGTGAATTTCTGCTATGCTATTTCTGTACCTCAGTGCTTGTAAGGTTCATTGTTTCTGATCCGCAGTCTCTCCCATCTGTGAATCTTTCTGTCATGGGGTAGCAGGTGACAAATAGAAAGTTTACAGCTGAGAGCAACCAGGCAAATTTTCTTCATTATTAAAGTTTAATAACTTTAAATCGATGTGGAGTTTTACATAGCCCTGGCCTAGTGAGGCTGGAGAAAGGCAGGGTGATTCCTAACAAACCATATGTTACTGTCTTGGGTTTCATGGTTGCTTCTAGTGCAAAAAGCACATAAGATACAATTTTACTGTTCCTCAGTAAATGAGGTGCTGTTCTGTGTCCAGAAGGCAGTTTCTTTAGCCTTTCCAAAGGACATTTTAAGTACTGTGACTGTGGTATGGTAAAGTAAGCAGCAGAAAAAATTATGTGCAAGAAAAATGTTTCCCTTACCATCCAACCTAATCAGTCAGCTAAAATTCCAGTTGTATATCTACATTTCAAGCATTAAGTTTACACAGAGACTTGGGAAAGTAGGCGAAGGCCCAGAGAAAGACTGATAAGGGGTTGTTACAAGTGCTTGTTTGACTAGTAAATACAAAGTGCAAGAAGTTCAGTCCATCCCAGAAAAATAAAAATGATCTGGTAAGAATTTTGTCATTACAGACATCTGAATAAGTTTCATGTGCTGAAGGGGAGCTCAGCACAGCAGCCTGCAGATCCTTAAGACATTTCCCAGGGGAAAAGGATTAACAAGGACAACACTGACATCTGATAGCTTTTGACTGTTGGATGTTGAGAAATGTTAATAATTGAAGAAGCTTTCATGAAAAATCAAAGTTATACTTTATATAAAAACTTATAAGAGACAAATCTATGAATATAATTGTTTTGTAAGTTGTGTAATGCTTGATTATTCATATAGCATATAACATAATAGCATATAATTAATATCGTATCTAACATACAAAGAATCCTAGAGGATTTGTTATACTGTGAAATTTTTGGTGTCTGCCTCATGCAAATGTTTTCCTTCTTAGGGAAACTGCAAAAAGCATAAAAGTGGGAACAGAGGAGGCACAGAGAGTACTCTGTGAATGGGAGACTGCTACTGAGTTAATCCTCTTCTTAGAGACAGTACTGCATTGCTACAAACCATTAAATGCCAAAGTGCGGGGGAGCCAGGATTCTTCCCAGCTGTGGATTTAGCCACCTAGCAGGGAATTGCTGTCTCTATACTAAAACTTGCATCAGCAATAACAAATGTAATAGGAAGTGCTAATTAGTTTCTAGCATAATTTCTTTCATTTTTGAAGTGTGGTTTGGAGTAAGGAGAGGGAGCATAGGGCATCCCATCAATCTAGTACTGCAGAGGTCTTTGGAATATTTTCCCTGAATGTTCAGAGGGACAGTTTGTTGCTCAGGGTGTGCTTGGGACAGAAACACCACTGTTACTGTCACATCACAGGAACTTTCTAAAGATTCTCTTTTTGCTGTTCCCCTATCAAAAAAGCCTTCTGGTGAAGAGCATCACTCAGTGGACTGGCTTCAGTTCTCAGAGCCAACAAGTCATCAGGTGAGGGCATGGAGCTTTGTGGCTTCATCTCTTTGATACACACCTTGGCTACAACTCACTGCTGTGGAGATGCAGTGAACAAACTGGCCTTAGTGGGTGCTATAATGATTCCCTTGCTGCCATGGTTAAAATTACAGAGTCTGAAGAATTCCTTCCAGATATTAATACAAATGTGTGTGTTCTTGCCACTAGCAGGAAATCTGAGTCATGCCCTCAGTGTAGCCGAGGAAGGGTTAGTCAACAGTCTGAAGCCAGAAGGTACCTGTTGAAATCTGGAGCAGTGTGAGAGAAAGGTTGAGCAGAAGGCAGGAGGTTTTGAAGTGCCACTCAGCATCTCAGTGGAAGGGGATAGGACATGGCTCAGAGGACAGAGGAATGGGAAGTTTTGGGATTGCCCTTGGATTGCCTGAACCTGCCTGATGTTCTTCATTCATAGCTATGTGGCAGCCACAGTGACATGTCACTGTGGAGAGCTGAGGGGTGGCTGCAGGTAATACAGACCAACACCTGGTGAACTGAGGTGGTATTTACTTTGTGCAAAGGCAAATTAGGCATTTAGACATTCTGCTTTTTCCTAACACGTTCTGTTTCTCTTCAGGTTTTAATCTCTGTGGGTTAGAAAATGCCAGCAGACTATGGGGATTGCCAGAAACTAATAATAATTAAAATTCCTTGCTATAAAAAGCAGAGTATGCTGTTTGAGCTGAAAGCATTAGAACACTTTCCAAGAATTCCAGCATATTAAATTCTGCTGTGACATTTGACTTACAACATGGTAATTTTTTTTTCCTGCTTCAGTGCAGTGCAATGACTGAGTCCCAGTTTTGTAAATAAGTTCCCACACAAATTCTTCATGACATTTCGTGTGGGAGTCCACATAATCAAAAAGGAATGTTCCTCTTTTCTTCATGTTTCTTTACAAACCTGTCTCCATCATTCAAACCAATGTCATTTTCTTTTAAGGTAGGTGTGTGCCTGCCTGATGTGCACTGGTTACTTGCATTAATGTTCAGAAATGCTCTGTTCTTAATTGACCTCGTAGATAAGCAGATTTTTTTAAAAAGGAAAACCTTTTGTAATATTCAACAGCATAATCCAGTTGGTGTAGTTGATTGGACTGGCTAATTCAGGGTGCTTTGGTGGCAACTGCAACCTCAGAACTGGCTTAACAAGTTGTATAGGGATTCCCCAACTGGCATGTTGACATAAAAGCAGTGCAGCTACCTTCTTCATGGGGCTCTGGCTGAGGTTCAGATCATGGAGGTGGAAAGGAGAAAGCAAGACTTCAGCTCAGATCTGTTGAGTCTGTACTGTGGCAGATGCTGTGAAACTCTGTAAGGTCCTGACCAATGCAGTTATTTTAGGCTGTGCTGATCTGTTTCTGAATGGTGCCGGAGACTAAACCTTAGGGACAAAACGGGTAATTCAAGTCCACTTGCCTCATGATCGCTGATGTGTAGACATTAAACCTATACTGTAGCTATGGATTTATTTTTGTGTGCTCAAGCTCTGTAAGCAAAATCTGCATCACTGGGCTAATTTAAGAGCAACCCTTTTTAGTTTATTGCTCATGTACAGGAAAAAAATCTGTTCGTTTTTAGTAATCAACGTTTGGTTAATGAGCATGTCTTTTGTATTTGTAAATTATTGTTGATAGTTTGATATTAGCTTCACAAAAGGAGAGCTGTGTTGAAACGAAGACATTCCAAGGGTTAAGTGGTTCCCTTCCGGTGCTGCAGCCTCATCAGGGGTTGCTCCACTCTGAAACTGCCCGCCTCCTTCACAGAGCCTCGGCTCTGGCCAAACTGGAATTGTTTGGCACTTGCACGCAAGCACATTTCCAGAACAAGATCAAATATTCTGACGTCTGACAGTTGCTCTTTCACCAAGGCACACTGGAGATGTGTCAGACTCATTAAAGGGAACATATTGCCAATTTGGATTTCAGTTATAATTTTAATACCGTTTACTGTCTTAGTGGTGTCAGACACTCACATTCAGTTTGTGTTGTAGTGGCTCTGTCTGTTCCACCTGCACTCTGGTCACCCAGAAGAGTGTTTTAATAAGTTTCTTCTGAGATGGATATTGCTGCTACTGAGATTGATCTGGACTACATAGGCAGCTGTAGCTAGGAGTCGGGGCCACTGCAGTTGTCTCTTGGTATGCCTGAAACATTAGTACCTGAATGTCCTTGTTAGGAGTCTAAGGGAAAAAAAAATTATGAAGCTTTCTATTGAAATGAAATATGCTTAGAAGCTAAGAGAAAGTGTTTAAAGAAAATGGGTATTCATGTATCCTGAATGCTTGATTGTGGTACTAGTGAGAACTTTTTTCCCTGTTTTCTTTTTTTTTTTGTTGGGGAGAATTCTGTATAACACATTGAATACTTGGAGATTGAAAGTTGGTGGGATCTATTCTTCACCCAGTATTCTCTTAGCATCAAAAGCCATACAATTTTATTTGTATTCCTTGATATTTTTCAACCCATGTCTCCTGTTTTTAATATTTTAAAAGTTATTTTATTACATCTTGTAATAAGACAGAATTAAAGTGTGTATCTATTTACACAATGGAAGGAGAAAGAATGGAAAACAAAGACAGAAGGGTCATTCCCAGCAATTAGACACCTCTTTCTCCAGTAACAAAGTAATTGCCAATTATACAAGTGAATTCAGATCAATTGTAACAGTATTTTCAGATGCTTGACCACACAACAAAATAACCTTTTATTTTTGGTGGGTATGTCCCTAATTAATCTGTTGCATTTTAGATTATCATATTTAATGGGAGTTCTGAGCACATTTTCATGTGCTGGCTAATGCGTCAGTATTTATTCTGCTTTTCTACTTTTTCTGGATGCATATTGCTCCAAATAAAATTAAAACAAGACATGTTAATGTTTCTTTTGTATTGTCTGCTCAGCTTTGAATGCTGCACCGTGTGCTATAAGGTGCTGTGACATATCAGTTACTTATAAATGACTTATGTGGTTCTGGTATTACAGTAGGAGTCATGTGGAAAATGCCATGACCATCTGCAGGGTGGAGATCTGGAAACACTAATACCAAATACAGCATCCATTCATTCCACATGGCACTGGAGTCAGTCTGAAGAACAGCACTTTTTGGCCACAGAGTGTCTGAGGCTGATGATACAAACGGATTTTAAGTGTCTCTTGTGTATGTTTGAAAGTATCTGTTATGGTACCAGATCAGTATAGGAGCTGTTTCCAATGTAGAAACATTAAGAATATTAGTATTGTTCTAAGGAAATTAACAGGGGAGTCATAAACAAAAAGCATAAGTTATGATGAACTGGGCAGCATCAGAATTTATTCTAAGCCCAGAGTGTTGTCACAAGCAGCAGACATGCAGGAGGATGTGGAAGCCTGGCATTCACAAGGCAGTGCCCCATTGCCAGCATGGTCCTCCAGCACTTTTCCAGTGTCCTGGCCACTGTGCAGATTTAGCTTACATTGAGTTGTATTTTTCAGACTACAAGTATAATTTTTATAGCCCTTTTTGCTTCTGACAGTCAGTCGAAGAAACTGTTGTGTTACTGAGGGCTGAGGATTGATTCTGTTTTTCGCTTAGCTCAACTGTGAGTCTCATTTCCTCCTGTCCTCCTCTGTGCTGCAGCAACATGGAGAATTTCAGAGGGCTTGCAAGAGTCCAGGACAGAATTTCCAAGTTATGCCTGATGTTATGAGGCCCTTGTTTTTCCCTCCCTTGTTCCTGTCCTAGGAGGTCCACTGAGGACATGACAAAGAATGTCCTTGTAGCATTGCTTGTAGCATTCTGCTAATTTACACGAGGAACTGCTGTAATTGAGCAGGAACAGCATTCAGGCAATACTGATATGACAAAAGTAATTTTTGCCTTCCTCTGGGCTGCACCTTCCAGAAGAAATTAAGTGCAGTATCTACCCAAGGATATATGGACAGATAAAAGCTTAATTTTAGTTATTCAGGGTCACCTGGTGAGCAGGGAACTGGAATGGAAGGACAGCTTTGAAATTCTTTCGTTCTACTCCTGCACTCAGTGAACAAACTCCACTGATTCTGCCAGAGAGCTACTGTCATGCTCTCCTTGTTATTATATTGCATAAATAACCAGCTGCTGCCTCCTACCTTTAGTTCCAGCTGTTAAGACCTTTAAAAGACAATGGAAAATGAGGTAACAGCATCCTGATAATTTTTTCCTTTCAGGTAATTGCTGTGGTTACTGTGCTACTCCAGACAGGGATGTTGGCAACAGGTGGGAGGCCTCAATTAGGATTATGAGGAAGGATTTGTAGATACAGGGCAGTGTTGTATCTCCATTACTCTTAACTTGGTTTGGTGACGACCTTACTGTGTGTAAGGTGCTAGTAGCTGTATGTAAGGAATGACAGAACCCATTCCTCTGAAAAAGCACAGGGACCCCTGGTTTAGAATAGAATTTATTTTTAAATGCAGGCCTTCCCAAAATATCTTTGTTTTGCTCTGAGGTTATTGCAAAAAATGTTTTTGTGACATTTAAAAAATGTACCTGCATCCTTAGATAACATTATTTTTGTTGTTGTTCAAAACTACTTACAAAAAGAACCAGAAAGAAGTATAAACTCTGTTGAAGAAAGTGCAGGCAGTTACCTAGCAAGACAAAAGGAAAATGACAGAGATGGTGAGATTAAAGCTGGTTTTGAAATGAAGCAAAAATTACTATCTTGCAAAACTCTTTCCAGCATGTGAGTTTGCTGCAGTGGAGAAATGTGATTGAAATAATCATCTTCCGGTTCGCATGAATAGAAGTTTACAAGCATCACATAAAGCTAGGAAGTGATTCAGTAGGTTAAAGGTAGTCAAGAGTTTGAGGTGGCTGAAGCAGCATAAATGAGAGAGCAACTCTTGCCTGGAGATTGGGAGAAACAACAGAGGACAAGGCTGGAAGTGGATTGAGCAGAGGTGGACATTCATGTTTACAATCCAACCTGCCAAGTAAAGGATGTCAATGAAGTATTATGGAGACATTTTGAGTTCTCTTTGGAGATAGATAAGAAAATAGTGAAGGTAGCGAAGAAATGTTTACCATAATAAATAGCATTTATATAACATAACAATCACAAGATCTTGAAGTGGTTTACAAAGGCACTTATATATTTTATTTTTACTTCATAGGTGTTTAAACTGAGCAAATTAAGTTACTTGAGCAGTTACACAGAAAGTAGTGCAGCCAGACTGCTAATCACGAGCCACTACATACAGTAGTCTGAATATAAAGATGCTAGACTTTGCTCTTTCAAGTAAGGTAGTTGTTCATCTCACAGCTGATATTTCTGTGTAACTAAATCACAAAAATGCTAGACTGCTGTATTGTCATCCCTGCGTTACCTGAGTTCAGAGCATCACAACACTTTCTAAACATTGGAAACCGATGTCAAATGTTTATCAAGATAGCTTGAAATTTCTCTTTGCATTTGTCTGCATTTCATGGCATATTATAAGTGGCATGTCAGTAAAAAATAGATTCAGTCTTGCCAGTGTTAGAAAGCAAAGAAGGAAGCAGCAGTAGTTGGCTTCCAGCAATGTTCTCTTGGGAACAAGTCTGAACTGAGGCAGCTTTAGGGCTCTTTAGTTAAATTAGAGTTTTCCTTCTGTCCTCTACATGATGGGCTTGTACTTTTAAGGACACCACCATTTTGCAAACATCTAAAAAAAAAATGAAATACACTCTTAGGAAGCAGGCATCTTGTTGCACTGGCTAGATTCTAGTAGATACCAGTTCACAATACACCAAGAAAATACCTCTCAGCACCATACAAAAGAGAGCAGAAACATTCCATAAGACATTAGAGGAAAACTGTCTCTGGCTGATAAGTTGTTGTCTTTAAGGCACAAAAGTCTTGGGGGACATAACAAAGAGCCACACATCTAACTAGGAACAAAGGACAGTTGTGGCCATCCCTGTTCCTGGGGTTCCTGGGCAGAGCTGGAATGCTGCTGTGCCTGTCAGTCCTTTCTGCTGCCCACTATTTCATAGCAGTGCAGCAGGCCGAGTTTCAGAAACTGTTTATATTATTATTTCAGTTGTTTGAGGCTTTTTCCAGAAAACTTGTTTTGTGCATGTATTTTGTTTAAGTTATCTGCTACTTTTATTACTGTGCTGGATTCAGTTTGATCTGTGGGTTAAGCTTCATACATGAAAGTGGACCTGGGTACATTCTAGTCCCCAGAACAACTGTTTCCCACCTTCTAGCCCCTCATTTTAACATGACCTTTTTTTCTGATTCTCCTGTGTTCTCTAGTTATGTTATTTCTGAGATGTCCAGCAGCTTCTTTGTAGTCATTATCATATCACTAAAATAGCTTAACAGTGCTTCCTGTGGCTTGTCACAACTGGAGAATGGTGTTGATTGTCCTAGATGAACTGGAAAAGGGCATGAACAGATAATCATAGAAATTATTAAATTTGACATCGTGGTTTATTGCCCTCCAGTAGTGCTCAGTCTACAAGATACAAGCTCAAATGTGGTGTTGAGAAGAGATCAACAGGTCTCTGAGTAGGGGGATGTGGACCTATTTGGAAAGGCTCCAGCGTGGAGTGGCCACAGCAAAAGGAAGTAAAAGTGGTTTAATCATCGGATGCTCATGCCCTGGTGACTCACTGGTCATGAGTGGATTGCTGCACTTGCCTATCCAGAATCCACCAGGGGCTTTAAGAGTGAATAGGCTTTGGCAACTAACTGAAAAGTGTACAAGTGTTTGTGCAAACAGAGAGTCCTTTTTTTCTGTAACTTATCAAAAGAGAGTTGTCTCCTTGGATGCCTGATCATGAGGATGGCAGTACTCTCACTGTTTTGCTCAAAGCTGTAAGCAACCTTCAGTGATGTGGATAGTCAGAAAATATGCCAGACTTACGTGGTGGCCCTTAAGGAAAATTAGTCACTGGAGCCATTTATACCAGCTTATATTTGCAAGGGAACAAAAAAAGAAAAAGATATGTTGGTCTAACATTACAGATCTTAAATCCATAAAAGCAAAAATACTGAATGTGTTTGTGTTTGCATATTGAATGGTGCTTAAAGGAGATAAAATATAAAAAATTTGCTGAAAAATTTAAGTATACATAAGGTGGAAGTAAAAAGAGTTGCATCTTTTGATAATTTTCTAGTTTCTCTCTTCTGGTTCCTGACTCCAGCAGTCATTTTACTAAGTTTTGTATGTAAATTATTTTGTTTTCACAATAGCTTTTAAATACAGGAGAAATTCTCATATGGGTGAATGAGAGCTGATCTGCTTTTTATAACTCTTACAGTATCTCTTTGAGAAAGGAATAAAGAAAAAAAAAAGGAATAGCACAGTGTTTGCCAAATGGCAGTAATGTCTCCTGTCAGACAGGAGAAAGAAGGGAAAAAGGTATAATAAATCTCACTGCTATTACTTGAAAAAGGGACCACCACTGGAGATGGAGAACACTTTAGGAAGCTAGTTAGGGAGGTTGAAAATATGCAGAACATAAAATTAATATTCTGCTATAAAACCAAGCTAGTATGAAGGTGGAAACCCTGAGAAATTCTAATTCTCACTAGGAAGAAGCAGTAATCATAGGACTGTGGAATAATTCGGGTTAGAAGGGACCTAACGAGGGCTCCAGCCTCCTCTCAAAGCAGGGTCGGTTATGAGGCCAGACCAGGTTGCTCAGAGCTGTAGCCAGTCTGATCTTGAAAACCTCCAAGGATAGAGATGACACAGCTGTAATGCTGGAGGAGACACTGAGGTGATAACATGAAGAAATTAAAAATCCATTTGTACTTTGCAGTGTAGTGTAGCTTTCAAAAAGTCCCAGACTGTCTGTCCTGTATCTGGAAAAACTTTATACCGTGGAAGAAGGTGACAACAGGTGGCCTTTGCTGTTAAGAACAACTTGTCAAAGTCCCATCCTTGCTAGTACTTAGCTACAATAAGCTACCTTGCTGAAGTAACAAGCACTTTGTGACACTGAATTAGGAGTGAAAAAATGAAATGAAAATACTAACAATTGAATGCGTAAGTTGCAGGAGTTTTTAAGAATGGCTACCAATATTTGGCTTAATTTTGTCTTTTTCATTTACATTTTTACAGCATTAATTTTATTTATGTACCACCAGTTAATTTCTAAAGTACATAAAAAGTTTCTTCAAATTACTGATTTGGCCATATAGCCCCCATTGGTGTTTTACTGATGTCTAGAGAAGTGATTAACCCAAGGTCACTGAGAGTGCCTGTGGCAGCTGGGTGGTAAAACCCAGGTGTTTGTGACTCAGTTGTCGTCCTCTGTGAGGAAGAGGTGACAATGCTAAGGTCATCTAAGGCACATTGTTCTCTGTGAACAATGAATACTTCTTCTAAAAAGGTCCCAGAAAACACTTGAAAAAGGAATGCTGAAAAGTAGTGTGCTTCATGCTGTGTATTTTACACTTTTTTTTCTTCAGATTTATAACACAGCAAAAATGAAGAGCCTAGTAAATTATCTCTGTAGAAAGAGACTAGAAAACTAGAAAAGAAAAATTCAAAAGACTGGCTTTGAAGCAGTTTGCAGAGCTGGTGGAGGGATGTGAGGCCAGTGCACTCTGGAATTTAACATCTGTATCCTGCTGCTGCTAAAATATGGGTGTAGTCTCAGTTGTTTGCCCTTTCATTGCAAGGTGGAGGTTAATAAACATCCCTGACAATAGAAGCACGTATGATTTAATCACAGCTGTTACCACAGACAGGACTGTGCCAGTTATGTTTGCATTGCATTTATATTTACAGAAACAAGTTTGTTCAGAAGAAAATTATCTGTCTGTGAATCTGTGCTTACATCAAAATATGTCTATTAAATGCTTCTTCCATATAGCAGAGGGTGGAAATGGAAAGATAACGTTATACATTAAATGTTTGTTTAAAATGTTGAAGTAAAAGTTAAAAATAAGAAAAGAAATTGTCGATTTCTGTAGCATCTTAATATTAAATATGGCTTCATAATCAGTACTGACTTCCCCAGAGAGAAGAAAGGGCAGAGGATGGTTTCCACGATGACTATCAGATTGCTTATGAAGGTTACTACAATATTTGTCTTGCCCATTCCCTGCTTTGCTATGCAGTTGGAAACAGATTTCTGTGTTTCCAAGAGCTGTTCAAGCATAATTAGAGGCTCAAAATGAGTTGAAATCTCAGCTGGCAGCCTAGCAATTTGTTTTCTTGCTGCAAGTCATTCAAGATTTATATAAGCATAACTTTTTGATGGAGTAAGGGGATATCCTCCCTCCAAGTTCTCTGCTACACCTCCATTTTTATGCAAGATACAATGCCCTCGGTGTCCAGCCGGGTGCTGCCTTCTGCCCCGTAACGTGGCAGAGTCTGAGCTTCTATCTCTCTGAGGCAAAGACCGCAGTAGAGTTGTAATAATGTTATATAATGGTGCATTTGTTTCGTTTGCAATACATTGCAGCAACAGGGTCATTTCTAAAAATACGAGCAGTGCAGGGAGTCGGGCTCCTCTGGAGTCTGAAGAAGGTTTCCGTGGCAGAAGCTGTCCCTGGGGGAAGAGGGCTGTGGCGGGCAGATGGAGCATGGCTGAGTGAGCAGGGCAGGTCGGAGCGGGTGTCTGGGGAAGGTGCCTCCCAAGGAAGGGCACTGACTCACTGCGGCCTCTAAACACCTCTTTTGGAAGGGTTTTGGTGGAGGCCCTTGGCAGATGTGGAACCTGCCTTTCCTGCAGCCAACACTAGATTGTCACCCTCTGTCTTTCAGACGACTCCCCCAAAAGTGTAGCGGGACTCTGTTTAAGGGGCTGCAGCCCATGACTGACTGCACACACTGACTAAGAAATTACTCCCAAGCAACTTCAGATGCATGAGTGTTTAAAGTATCTCTGTTTCCTTATATTCAAAGACCCTTTGAATAAAGGGTTGCTGCATACGTTGGCTGAATTATTTTCAGTTTCAAGTACAGGAACCATCTCTTTAAAAATGGAGAACGTGCTGGTGCTGTAGAATACTGTTTTTCACGCCAACTAAAGAATAATCTGAATACTGGCAAAGCAGATTGTCCCCAGGTGTGCTCCTCACTGAGACCTTTCCTTTCTCTGTTCCTGGCTTCCATGCAGTAGTGTGTTGGTGGAGCACTGACCATCTTTACTGTTGATACATGACACAGATTTTTGGAAGGAGAGTTGGAGTGGGTCACGTAAACTCTGCATTTGCCTTTTCAGTGTTGGCAGGAAGACAGAAAATAACTGTTTTAATTAAAATCAAGAAGTTTCTCTGCATACGTAACACATCAATTTTGGAGACCTCAGCCAACTTATCCTTGAGAACACTGGAATTACTTTTGCTGTGGCATGAAAAAGGTTATAATGTAGATATCCTTCAGTTACACAGTGTGATCTGTTCACTTAGAAGCAAAACACTAATTTTAAATGAAATATGTTACATAATGAAATTTGTATTTTAAAAGTTGTAATTCAAATAACAATAGACACATGCTAACCACCCAGCTGGAGTCACGACATTAAATCCCATTTTGATAAGATCTCATTACTTTTGTTGTAGCATTGTCAAGTACTAACACAATGACACGTTCTGAAGCCACGTTCACCTCATTGCTGCTCTGCCTCTCACTAGCAGGTTGTGCAAGATGGGGCTTGCGCTGCTGGAGGGAGGCATCCCTGTTCACACCCTTGTCTCTGGGCCTTTCATGACTGTGCATGGGTAAAGCTGACCCTGCATATGTATGAGCAAAGATTTTGCAAAGCTCAGAATTTATGTGCTGGTTTTAATACAAAGAGGGCAACAACTGCTGTATTATCCTGTGCCGCTGCAGATATAATAAACATCGTACATTACGTGCAATCCTTGTTGAATGTGCTTATGAAGGAAGAGATTATTTCACTGATTTTCCCAGGTGATCTAAGCATTCAGTGATTAGCCCTCTAATTTATTTCTGTTCCAAGAATAATGAGTGGGTTAACTGCTCATGATGCAGCTCTGGCGAGGGAACAGAGAGAGGAGGCTTTGTGTGAGTTATGGCAACTAGTGTGGTGTTCATGGGGGAAAAAGGCCTCCATCTCTCCTTCTCCCCTCTTCTGTGTAAATATCTGTCAACCCCCATTGCTGCTTTCAATTTGCAGGGCTTTTAAAGAGAATCAATTAATTATCTTCATAATCATTTTGTCAGGGCCATTAGGGCCTATTACTGCAGCCAGGGCCCTGACACAGTTATAGAAACAGAAAAAAGTAGGCTGGGGAAAAAATTTATCTATACTGGAAGACAAGTGTATAAAAAATTGTTTCTTCTAATAATTTTTTTTTAATGCTTTCCATGGTGACTTAGTGGCTAAGCTTGCTCTGTTTTTTGCATGGTCTTGATATATGTTGTTCAGAAAGCAGAGAGATGCCCACTTGAGAAAATACAATATAGCTACCCTGATAGAAACATATAGAAGTAGTATGGAATCTATTTGTCCTGCAGTGCATCTCTAAAAAGCAGCAGTGCATGTATTGGATGTTCTGAGAAATGTCAGTATAACACATAGCCAGGAAACAGGCTTATTTCAACCTCAGTATTTATAATCAAGTCTTCAGGAGACAACAAAAAAGTCTGTTTTGAGTGCCACCCTTCTAACGGGAAGCTCTTG